>OZ038382.1:76297917-77497917 GCA_964036045.1 Eutreptiella sp. 'Long Island Sound 2002' | reverse complement strand
CAGGGCTCTGCCTTGCAGGAGAGGCGAATAGGCAGACGACTCCAATATTCTGACACGTTGGTGCCAGGGTCTTGGCTGATGGTGCTCAGAACGCGTTCTCTGACAGATTGCTGGGACGGGCAGGTGGCAGTGCTGGTGTACTCGAGTCCGGTGCTGCGGAGCCACGTCTCGGTGGCGCCCCTGTGGACTGACATCAGGAGTGTGTGGGCTATCCGCCGACTTGCTACATGGCGGCAAAGCTCCCTGCATGGCAAGATGGTGCTGCATGGATACCATTGGACTTACGTGTGCCCTGCTCTGAGGGGTTGACCACGGCCGACCCAGAATGTGCCAGGCCTTGGTGGCCGTTGGCGCCATGAAACACCTGCGAAGTGCAACGAAGTGTGAACCCTTGGTGACCACGCCGGGTCCGACTGGGGGCTCTGGTCCGATTGGAATAGCTCCGTACAGCATCCCCGCAGCTGGTCTATGCGGCTGGGCTCCACAGTGCAAATGCAACGGAGCAAATTCGACAAGCGTCTCACTGTCGTTCTCTCTGTGTTTCTTCGGAAGATGCGGTGGCTCATGGTGCGTAGGATCCCAACGGCCATGCCAGCCCTCGGGCAGGGCCACAGTCCAGTCTGCAGATACCCCCCCCCCCCACAGGGCACAGGGCAACCATGATGGGCCGAGAGACGGGGACCGAGGGAACACTAGGGTGGGGGAGACCCCAGGAAAAGGGGTAGGGGCGACAGAGAGGGGCAGGGGTAGAGCACAAGGGTGGCACACACGAGTGACAGCGCGGCTCAGACAGGGAGGGCAGACGTACAGGCAGGGTCGACTGCGAGAAGGAGAATGGGAGGGGAGACAGGCGAGTGAGAGGGCGCGGGGATGCGGGACAGGGATAGCACGGAGAAGAGCGGGGGACACATGCAGGGCGCGCGGGAGCAGCGGAGAGCGCGAACACGGGGACACCAAAAAAAAAACAGCAGCAGAACAGGCGGACACACAGGAAGGACATGTAGAGTTGGCAGGGCGTGGGAGGTGGGGGGAATAGGGGGCCAACAAGGGCGCAAAGAACCACAATGTCTTTCACAGTGAAACACCATGCCGATGACCCGCATTGAGCCGTACCGGCCGCCCCGCCCGACCATCAGGGAGCTGATGGAGGGGCGGCCGGCGGGGGAGGACGATGGGGGAATCCCCCCGAAGGGGTGTCTGGGGAGGCCGCCCAGGTTGCCCTACAGGTCAGAAGACAGGGCGGAAGCCCTGAGGCGTGTGAAAGCGCGCGAAATACAACCATGGCGCAGGGACAACCAGCGGCGAGCACACAGAGCAGGAGAACAACACTAAGAGGGCGTGCAGGAGACAGAGCGGAGGGGAGGTTTGAGGTTTGGGGTTTGATTTTGCGGGTACTAGACGCCTTTGGGCCCCGGGGGGCCACCTGGTCGGGCCAGGTGATATCCTCCCCACCGGGTCTTAGTGGGGGGCTCTCCAAGACGCACCTCCAGCCTGGTGGCGGAGTCCCCCGGGTTCACAGGGCTCGGAGCCCCGTCCTTCCCCGGCTATCCCGTTTCGCCACTCCCCGGTCAGTGCATCAATTCGCAGCCGTGGCTGCGGGCGCTTACCCACTGCGTCGCCCCCCTAATGCGTGGATGCCCGAGGCGCCGGCGCCGCCGGGGCCGTGCTACTGGCTTGTCGCCAGTGGGACCCCCTTGGGCTGACGCAGAGGCTGCCTATCCTAGGAGTTGGGGCGTGGCGCTGTGCGCCACTACTGCCTTGGCGGGTGCAGTGCCCCGTCCGTGTGTGCGCGGCGCTCGTGGCCGGTTCAGAGGGTTCGGGCCGGTACCTGGTGTTGTGTCTCTCTCGTTTCCCCCTTCCCGCCCCGCGTGTCCCGCGCTGCGTGTGGCGGGCAGTCCCGTCCGGGCGTCCCTTACCCTCGCTCGCTGGTACGCCATTCCACGCGGTCTGTGCGTTCTGCGTGCTCGGTCCGGTTGCCCTTCTGGTAGTCCCCGCGTGCCCACTGCGTGTGTGTGCGCTCGCGCTCCCGCGGCCCCCGCTCCCCCCCCCCCTGGGTGGTGTGGCGTGCGCACCTCGTGCGGTCCTGGCACTGGGCGCTGGTAGGGCCGTTCCACGTGGTCCGTGCCCCTCCGCGTGTCCTGCCCCGGTCCCTTGCTCCGTCTGGCGTGCTTTGGGGGGGGCGGTCCGGTCCCGGTTCCCCCCTACTTGGCTTGGGGTTGTGGGGGTGGCGGAAGGGCGTCCCTGGGGGGGGTGCCTTCCACTGTTGCGAGGGGCGTCTGGGGTCAGGCGCTCCCCCTCCCCCGACTGCCCGCCCACTGAGCGGGCTGTTGGGGTCCGCTATCTACGTGCTGTGGGCGCGGGCGTGCGGGTGTGGGGGCCCTTATCTGTCCCCTTGGTCTGCACGCCCTGTGGGGGCTGCGCGCCGCGGGGCGGGTCCGTGGCGTTCGTGTGCCGGGGGGCAGGCTGGAGGGGGGGGGGGGGGGGGGGGGCGTGCGCCTTGCCCCCCGTTTGTGCGGCCGGGGGGGGCCTGTAGGGCAGGGGGTCGCTCTGCCTCGTTCCGTCCCTCAGACTTCCCTGGGCAGGCAACAAAGCGGGTGTCACTGGCGTCGTTCTGTCCATGGGGGGCGTGGCCCCCCATAAAACTCCGGTTCTTGCTCGCCCGCCTTCACTGGGCGCGATCTATGCGGCGTCCTGGCGCGTTGGCGCGGGTTCGCTTGTTCTCCGCGGTTCCTGTGGGAGCCGGCGGCTGGGGCGGGGGGGCGCGTCGCGCTCCGGCTCCTCTCTCGGGCGGGGGGGGGCATCCCCCCTGCCTCGGGGGGTGGGGGCCGGTGCCCCCGCGGGTATAATATGTTACAGGTGGGGGGGGTGGGGGGGGGGGTCGCGCCGCGGCCTCCCTGCTCCCCCTCTGGGTGGCGGCCCGCGGTACCCCATCATGGCCCCCCTCGTGCCGTCGGCGCACCCCTCTCCGGCGTGCGCGTGCGATCGGGGTCGCGTAGCCGCCCCGGGGTGGGAGGGATTAGGGGCGGCCCGTGGACTGCTCCCCCCGGGGCCCCTGCAGACCTGAACCCCCCCTCTGCCCTCTTTGAGTGGGCTATGTTCATGGGAGGGTCATGTGGGGCGCGGCCTCCATACTGTTCTGGTGCGCCGCCGTGCGCCGCCCCCAAGCTTGGTGCGCGCGTTGATCTGGCACGCTGGTGTGGGCTCGCCCTGCGGCCGCGACCCCCGCCGGAGCAGGCGGCTGGGGGCGCTGGGGCACGCGGTGTGCAGGTCCAGCCGCATTCCCCCCCCCGGCGTCGCGGTCCCTTCTGGGGGAGGGGGGCGTCCCCTCGGCTCCGGGGGGGCGGAGGGTCGCTCCAGTGGCTCCCAAGCTGGGGGGGGGGAGCGGGGGGGGGGGGGGGGGGGGTGGGGGGCCGCCCCCCCGCCCCCCCGCCCCGTCGGGCGTCGGCCTGCCATCCGCTGTCTCCGGCGGGCCCTCCTGGGGTATATTCCTGCCGTGGGGGTTGCCGGGCGGCCGCGGGCGTCGGGCGCGGTCCGGTCGGCAGCCAACGCGTCAGTGCGGCGGGGGGGGGGGGGGGGAGGGGGGGGGAACCCCCCCGCCCTGGTTCGCTCCCGTCTTCCCCGGGCCGGCCTCTGATGGGGCCGCTCCGTTTGCGCTGTCCTGGGCCCCGCTGGTCCGCCGTCGGCCCCCGCAGCCCGGGTGCAGCGGCCTCTTCGGCCGGGGTGCGGGGCCGCCGTTTCTTCGGTCTGCTTCCGTCCGTCCGTGGGCCTGAGTGGGAGGGGGGGGGGGAGTGGGGGAGGCCCTCTGGTCCCCTGGCGCCGTCTCTTGACGGCCGAGGGGGGGCCAGCATGGCGGTCCCGGACCCGAGGACCAGCCATCGGCTGGGGGGTCGCACCCTTCCCCCACCCCGCTGTACCTACAGCCGGACCCTCGTGCAGGCCCTCGCCGGTGCCCCTTGTCCCCCCCGCCATCGTCGCGTGGCGCTGGCCGGCCGGGGGCGGCTGTGAGGGTTAGCGGCCAGCGGTTAGCGGGCTGCGGGGCAGTAGGTTCCTCCCCGCGCTCGTTGTCTCTGCCCTCCCTCCCGCGGGAGGTGGCCCGCGCTCCTTCGTCACGCCGTACCGTGGGGGGGGCGTGGGTCGGGGGGCCCAGCTCCCCCCCCCCACTTTCTCGCGTCCACCGTCTGGGCCGTCACCTGCGCCGCCGCTTGTGTGAAGGATGGGGCTGTGGCGGCGGCGGGTTGCGCCGGCGGTAGCGCCAGTAGGCGAGGGCGCTGCGCAAGGCCCGGGGAAGCCAGTTGTTGGCGTCCGCATCTGTGATGCAGAGTACCGCTCCCCCTTCCAGGAAGGCCGGCCACGTCGGCTCCCTGTCGGGCCACGCCGCCCGGATCACTGACCTGAGGACCCTCTCCTGGTCCTCTGGGGCTGCCCACTCCCCGGGGGTACCTCTCGGTTTCCTCTGTCCCTCCGGCCTCAAAGGGCGGGTTCCTCAACCCCCTGGTGGTCCCCTGGTTGGCCCAGCACAATTACGCGTACACCTCCCCCACCAGGGGGAGGGCCTCCCCCACCAGGGGGTCCGGGACCGTGCCCCAGTCCCGGTCCCAGGGCCGGGCCCCCTCTGCCCCTCGCGTCGGCTCCCCCCGCTGCCCTTGTGCCCGCGGCGCCGATGCCACGCCCCGCCCCCCCCCCCCGCCGAGGCCATCCGCGCCGGCCCCGCTCTCGGCGCAGAGGGGGCTGGCTGGTGCTGGGGTCGTGGGGGTTGGGGGGGGACGAGCTCGCCGGCGCCGGGGTCGATGTTGTAGAGGTGGTGATGGTGGTGGTGGTGGTGATGGGTGTGGTGCGCCAGCATCTGTTGGATGCCGGGGGGGATGCACCTCACCGGCTGCACGTCCGGCTGCGGGGGCGCCCCGCCCCCCGCCCCCCTCCCTTCGGCCCGCCCTCCCCCCCTGGGCTCCCATGCCCCGTCCCCTCTGTCCCCTGGGGCCCTTGGCGCCCTTGCGCTTGACCTTGGGCCCCCTTCCGGCCCCCTGCCCGTGCCGTGGGTCCCGCCCCCTGTCCCCCACGCCCTGGCCTGCCCGCTTGCCCACCGTCCCTCGCCCCGCTCCCTGCACCTGGGTGCCCTGCTCGCGCCACTGCGCGCCCTTCCCGTGCCCTGGTCCCTTCCCGGCCCCCTGCCCTGGGTCGCGCCGTCCGCTGCCTGCGCTCTGTCCCCCTCCGCTGCTGCGCCCTTGCTCCCTGCCGCGCATGCCCTGGCCCGCTCCTTGCGCGCACTCCTGGGCACTTCCCCTGTCACCTCCTGTCCCCCGCTCCGCGCTCCCGCGGCTGGCACGCAGCTCTGCCTGCGCGCCGTCCCCTCCTTCCTGGATCACGCGCCGGGCGTCCCGCTGTCTTTGCAGCTGCGGCAGCGTGACGCCCGGCGGCGAGCGCTCGGGCGCCGGGGGGCGGAGGTGCCGCGCCCGCCCCGGGGGGAAGGGCTTGGAAGGGAACGGCTTGGGGGGACTGGTGTGGGTGTGGGTGGGGTTGGCGTGGGCGCGGTACTTCGCGCTCTCCCTGCCCACTGCTGCTGCTGCGGCGGCCGCCAGCGAGGCGCCCGTGGCCCGTGCGGGGTCCTTCCCCCGCTTTTGCGGCGTGCTGGGGGCCGCGGCGTGGCCGGCCGAGGCGGTGGCGCGGCTCACCAGGGCCGCGGTCGCAACCCCTCGCGCGCCCTCCCCGCTCCCCTCTGCGGCTGCGGCAGCCCTCGGCGATGCGCCTGGTTCCTGCGCCGGGGCTACCCCCCGTGTCGGCAGCGTGCCGGGGGCCGCGGTCGGGGCCAGGGCGTGGCTCGCTGGGGCTGCGGTCTCTGCTTCCCGCGCGTCTGTGGCCCCCTACCGGGGCGGGGCGGCAGGGCTTGCTGCTTGGGTTGCGCGGGCGGTCACCTCAACTGGCTCAGGCTCCTGGGCTGGCGGCGGCAGCCCGACCAGCACCGCCGCCTCCGCCACCCTCTACTCCTCGCGCTCCGCGGGGGTCTCCCCCGTCCCCTCCGGGGAGACGGGGGAGCGGGAGCGGGACCGGCGGTGGTGGCGGTCGTCCCGCTGGGGGGAGCCATCGGAGTCTGCCATCACTGTTATCCTGGTAGGCATGCGTGGTGGCAGATGCGCCCTTCGCACTACCTCCTGGTGCATCAGTGCCGTGCCATGGGCAGTGCCGTGCGGTGCTCTGCGGGGGGGAGGGGGGGAGGGGATGGGGGGCCGGCTGTGGCGTCAGCCCCGCACGGGCGGGGGCCGGCGGCCATCCATCGGCATTGGGAGGGGAGGCGGGGGAGCCATGCGGCCCACGCGTCGCGCCACAGCCCCCAGTCTGGGGCGGGGCCCAGGGCCCTGGGCCCCCGGGGGTCGTCGGGTGGTGTCGGGGGGAGCTGCACTAGGTGGACCGCTGTAACGGCGGTGGCATCCTGTGTTTGCAGGAAGGTGTGTACCCCGTCCCGCGCCGCGGGCGCCGGGAGGGGGGGGCGGGGTACGGGTGCTGCCCAATAGAGGTGGGTGGGGGTGATCCCCAGGACCCCTTCCAGGTCCCCGCGGGTCGCGACGACGAGGAGGAGCAGGGGGGTGCCAGGGCACTCTTGCCAGAGGACCTGCCCCCTGTGGTGGGCACCCCTGGTTCTGGAGAGGGGGGGGGACAGGTCTGAGTTGGCCCAGCCGCGGGGCGCGTGCATCGCCGGCGGGAGGGCGGGGCATCAGGTGGGCTCCCTGGGGAACTCCTCGCATACGATGGCGTACGGGGGGGTCGGCCTGGTGCCGTTGTACACCGGGTTGGTCGGCCGGGGGCGGGCGGACGCTCCTTCCGCGCCTTCCACGAACACCGTGATCTCCCCCACCTCCAGGTCCTCGTCCGGTGGGTGTAGAAGGTGGAGCGCCGCATCCAGCTCGGACACTCCCCCCGGGTATGTGGCCTGCGCCTGGTTCAGGTACGGGGCCGCGTCCCCGGGTTAGCGCGTCCTGAGGGCATTCAGCAGGGCTGGGGCGCTGCTGCGGAGGGACATGGCGGACCCTGCGCCCATCAGCTGCAGGGTATCCCCCATGGACAGGGGCCGGACCGACCGGCTGGACTCGTGCCACTCCATCCAGTGCCCGTAGAGGGCCGCCTCCAAGCTGATGAGCCCTGGCTGGACAGCGTTCACGATCCGGTGCATCACCGGGAGCAGCGTGGGGGCTCCCGCTCCGTTCAGGGCGCGGACGGCCGGGAGGGCTGTCTCGTTGAGGAAAGCCCTCGCACTGCCCGTCAGGTCACGCCGTGCGCCAGCGTGCGCCTCGTGCGCCTCCGCCACCGCGTCCGCCACCAGGCCCCGGACGGCCGCCTCCTGCGCTTTGCGGCGGGCCCTGGCGTGTCCCGGCCCATCCCCCCGTCAGCGTGGCATGGTACTGCGGGCTCTGCAAAGGGCGGCGGCGGGTGGGGGTCAGGGCGCGAACACGTGCGACAGGTGCGCAACGGATGTGGGGTCCCGCAGGTGCACGGGGATCCACAGAAGGGCAGCGCCCGCGGGGCCCGCGCGTTCGTGTGAGGGGGCGTGTGCCCCCTCGATGCGCCGGTGCAGGGCCTCCTCCTCTGTGACCCTGCGCGGGCCTGCGGGAGGTTCGGGCCAGGGGCACGCGGCCACCTGGGCGCACTGCGCGCACCTGTTGGCGCCTGTCGACGCAGCGGAGGACACCGTGTCACATTCCCTGCAGAGCCGGCAGGTGTGTGGGAGGTGGGAGGGCGGCGACCATGGGTCGAGATGGCGGAGCCAGAGGTCGTCCCACCTCTGTCGGAGGGGGTCCCGCATCTCCAGCAGGCAGGCGCGGACGCGGCGCCGGTAGTCCCTGCCGAGCGTCTTCCGCTGGACCTCCCGCCACGTGTCGTCGGGGAGAATCCCGTGGTCGTGCAAGGCGGCGATGAGGTCGTCCCACGCCGGGCGGGGGTGCTCCTGGGGGGGGGCTGCCATGTACACGTGGCGCCCAGTGAGCCGGGGCGTCAGCGCATTCCATTGGCACCCGTTCCCGGCGTCCTGGTGCAGGAGGGCCAGCAGGGTGCCATCCGCGACTGCCTCCCATCCCACTCGCAGCCCTTCGCAGCCGTCCAGCTCCTGGCGCAGCGCGGCTGCAATTTCGGTGGGGAGCATGAGGAGCACGGGCCCCTGGGTGTTGCCCAGCCGGGACAGGGCGTCGTCGTATACCGGCCCCCCAGCTTTGAAGTGCGCCACAGCGAGCTGAGCGGCCCCGTCCTCTTGGGGGTGCCACCGGACGGTGGCCGCGGCGTGTCCCCATTTGCGTATCTCCGTAGCCCGGAGTACGTTGGCGGCGTGAAGGACGATACGGGGGGGGGACGGGTGTCCTGATGAGTGAGGACACGTCCCCAGTCCATCCTGTTTGCGGCCCCGGGGCCGCTTGCAGCCATTCCTTCGTCGCTGCGTCCCACTGGTGGTTAGGTCCCGCCCCGCGGATCACGGTTGCCCTCGGCCGGGTGTCCGGCCCCCATCCCTCGAGCGGGATGGCGGGGTATCGTTGCGCAGGCGTCTCCGGGGCGCGCGTGGCGGCGCACCACCGGCTCCGCTTGCGCGCCCATTCCTCACCCACTATGCGCGCCTCCCACGCGGTCATGGAGCCGCGCCCGATGATCCACGGTGGGAAGAGGGCGTCTTGTAGGTGCTTCGGGAACCCCCCAGGCAGGTCCTGGTACGAGTGGGGGCCCTCTTGTGGCGGGCACTCCAGAGTGCCATTCACGACACAGAGGGAGGCTAAGAAGTCCTTGTCAGGGCGCGGGGGAGGGGGAGGGTGGTCGCCCTCCGCCGCAGTGAGCCATCGGTGTGCCCGGGCCGCCGCGCTTAGGGGCTCGCGGAGGAGTTGCTTCAGCCGGTGGTTGCGAAGCTCCCATGCGAAGTCCCCCAGCCGGAGCATGTGGTGGAGGAAATCGTCCACAGAGGTCCCCCCTGGCGGGTTGTAGCGGGCTATGGCGCGCAGCTGCGCCTCTGCGTCCTCGGGCACCAGTCCGGAGCAGAAGACTTCCGTCCATGTGGCGCCTGCGGAGCGCCACGAGGCCACCCACAGGGCTTTGTCCCCGGGTGGGAGGTGGCAGGCCGCCTCGTGTACCGCCTGGCGATAGTGGGGCCAGAGGAGGCGTGAGTGGGGGCACCCCACGTGCATGTGCACCGGGGTCTCCTCCGGGCCGCCGCATAGGAGGCACGGTTGTGGGACGACGGCGACGCCGGAGAGCCGCTCCATACGGACGCTGAGCCTGCGCTGCACCGGCGTGTGGCTGTCGCAGGCCCACAGCGCCCGGTGGTTGGTGGCCGTCGCGGTGAGGTCCGGGGCGTGGACATGAGCAGTGGCGTGGGCCGCGCCCAAAGGTGTGTGTCCCCGGTGCGTCAGCGCATGGTCCGTCTGCGCCCGCTGCGCGACCTCGCCGAGCGCCCGCATCATGGGGGGCCGTAGATCGGGACACAAAAAAAAACAGCAGCAGAACAGGCGGACACACAGGAAGGACACGTAGAGTTGGCGGGGCGCGGGAGGTGGGGGGAATAGGGGGCCAACAAGGGCGCAAAGAACCACAATGTCTTTCACAGTGAAACACCATGCCGATGACCCGCATTGAGCCGTACCGGCCGCCGCGCCCGACCATCGAGGAGCTGATGGAGCGGCGGCCGGCGGGGGAGGACGATGGGGGAGTCCCCCCGAAGGGGTGTCTGGGGAGGCCGCCCAGGTCGCCCTACAGGTCGGAGGACAGGGTGGAAGCCCTGAGGCGTGTGAAAGCGCGCGGAATACAACCATGGCGAGGGGACAACCAGCGGCGAGCACACGGAGCAGGAGAAAAACACTAAGAGGGCGTGCAGGAGACAGAGGGGAGGGGAGGGTGGAGAGGGGAGAAAGAAGATTAACTTCAACGTAGGCTTAAATGGCTGGGACGCGAGGGAGGGGCGCCCACCTGGCATGGCCGTGGACCGCCAAGGGACGCGCCACAGGATGGCGGTGGGATTGGACGTGAGCACCGAACAGAGCCGAGACACATGGCGATGCAGTGTTGCTGTGCGTGCATGCAGGGAGGAGGGAACCACGCGGCAAAAAGCACGGCGAAAAAAAAAGCGCGAACGACACCCCACAGTACCAAAAGGGGACGGGACAGAAGAAGGTGTGTTGCTAGGGCCACCCGACGGCCCCAGGGGACTAGGACAGCATGGGAGGCGGCACAGGAGTAAGGGGCGGGGGCGGGAGGGGAGCGACCCTTGCTAGGCGCACAAAACGGTCCCTGGATGGATGAGGATCCAGTGGGCCCGCGCCAAAGGGTTGCTGGCGGCCCGGTCGGGTATAAGCACGGGATGAGGGATGGGATGGGGCCGCAAAACAGCCCAGGGGTTTAGGCCGGGGCCAAGGCACAGGGGAAAGGGGCGGGAGCGGGAAGCGAGCGACCCGTGCTAGGCGCACGAAACGGTCCCCGGATGGAAGAGGATCCGGTGGGCCCGCGCCACAGGGTTGCTGGCGACCCGGTGGGGTATAAACACGGGATGACGGGAAAAGGGGACGGGACGGAGAAGGGCATGTGGCTAGGGCCTGACAACGGCCCGACGGGGTAGGGAGTCCACGGGACGCTGGGAACGGGGCGGTGCTGGGATGTGGCAAAGAGGAATGGGACATGGGATGGGAAGGGAGACCGAAAGCGCCAAGCAACGGCCCCGTGAGATTGGGAAACCAGTCGCCATGGAGTGGTGAACCATGGGCCAACCATCCGGAACCTGACCACGGGATCTCAGAAAAATGCCCTGAACTCCGGGACGGCCGTGAGGTGTCCGCAGGGGTGAGGGTTGACCTTGAGATCCCCGGGTCAATGGCCTGAGTACCCGTAGGTTCACGCGCGAGCGGGACCAGGGGGAACGTGGAAAGGGTCGCCTCCTGGCCTCCAGCCGTGGATGGACGACACCCAAGTGCATCCGGGAACCGAGTGGGTACTCCAACCCGTGAGGGATGGGGAGTGGTGGAATGTGGTTGACAGAGAGGAATGCTCCGCTGTTGGCGAGGGCTATCAACAGGAAACCCGCCTGCAGGCGCCCAAAAGGCTGTGCTAGGGGGGGGAAGGCCGGGGGATCCTTCAAAGGGTGACCGGAAGGAGCTGAAACCGTTATGGCAGCGACTGAAGGGAACCTACCGCCAGTGATGCCCCAAGGGAACCTGGTTGAAGTTCTTGGCTGTCAGGTAAGACAGGGGTTGCCACGGGAACTTATGGTGGAGACCTCTCCTTCCCGCCAGAGGCGGCCACCATGTAAAACAAACAAGGAGATGTCAGATGAGGCTGTGGACGCGGCCCCCCTTACTTACTTACTTACTGCATTCGTGGTAGTTGTTTCGTTAAAACCCTAGGGTTGTCACCGTTGCGTTCGTTGGGGGTCTGAGCGTTCACTTCGTTTGCTCTGCAAAGGTCAAAACCGAAATAAAAGCCATGTGATACGAATGGAGCACACAGCGGGCATGTAAGGTTAGTGTATGCGCTGTGCTCGCGATGCATGTGCGTAATCCACCTAGGCTTTTAGGGCAGGTACCTTTCCCTAAATGGTCCCATATTACATTCCCGGGTGCCTCAATGCTTTTTGTGGTTTGTATGCCCTTCACCTTGTGCACTACATACAATGAAAAGGATGATCCAAATTAATTCTTGGTAATCTTCCATCCTATGTCTAATAATTTTGAGCCAAACCAATTGTCCCGCGTGGTGGCTCCACATTGTGGTGCCATGCGACGGGCTATTTTGAATTTTCTGAAAAACGGCATCCACAACACTAATCAAGGTTGCTTTCCTTTTTTTCCTGTTGGCGATCATCCATGGCTCCCAAAACCATTATTTTCCTACCTGGATTCTGCAAAGTGACTTGGAAGTTCGAAAAATATATTTCGGCCCGTTTCATGGCTCAACAACGTGACACCATGGGTCGTACCAGTACCAAAACGCCATGTCCTAAACCGTGATTGACTTCGTTCATAGGGGTTATTGCTATTCCATGTGGAACAATACACGAGCTCTTCAAAAGCGGGACTTTGATGACTTGATGGTCCCCATTGTGTTGCCATTGCCCCAAATGCCTACTTGCTCGTCGTTTGGGTCCACATTCATGCACCATGATACAACACCTCCAGAACTTGGCACACAAGAAGTTTATATTGTGTCCGATCTATGATCACTGAGCGTTCCATCTGTAGGTGGCAGGATGCAGCCAAGATTAGCAACAATTTGCTGTAAGGACAGAGGAAATCACTGTATTAGATTTGTCCCATCCTGTGGCTCAACAGAAGCGCACCACAGTGCGAGCCAGCGGTCACGTGCGCGCACTGCTGCAGCGACGATCGGAGGCTGCTGAAAACAAAAATCAACATGGCACAAACTAAAAAGGTATTACATGTGATTTTGACCATTTTTTCAGCCTGTTTTTGGTCCTGGCCCGTCTCCATGCAGCGAAATGCGCAACACAGAACGTGCCTGTTGCAGGACGTCCGAGAAGCCTCAAAGCGCGCCAGGGAAGATGCGGAAGGTGACGCGAGTGGTTCTAATGCCGATACGGATGCAGAGGTAGTTGTAATTAGCAATGCAGCGTCGGTGAGGAGGCACGTAAAGGTTGGATCATTCCATGGCTCGTGAATGCGCACGTGACGACGTGCATGCTTCAGGTCGCCAGCAAAGCCTCAAAGCGCGCAAATGATCGTTCCGAAAATGACGCTAGCGAAGCAAGTTGCAACGTTAGATCACAGGTTGCTCGAACTAGCTACTTAGGGTCATACCAAGGCCAAAAGAAAATTGGATCGTCCATTGGCTCGTAAATGCGCATGTCGCTACATGCCATGCGTGGGCATAACGAAAAAATGCCCATTGCACTGCGCTATCTGTTGCTTCACTACACTTACTGTCTATGCACCTGCAGCGCCACTGTGAAAGGGAGACGAGCAATGTAGGAAGCAATAGACAAGAGTCTCAGGATGGAGAGACTGATGATGAAGATGCAGATGAAGAGGAGTCCAACGCAGGTGATGTTGTGCCACTGCTGCAGCACTACTGTTTGCATTGCTTGGGAACATTCTCCGCATGGACGCTCGCATTGTTTCACTTACCATCTGCTGCATGCACACTGTGCCAGATTCTGAAGAAGGATCAGCCCTGCTCTTGTGTCTATCACTGACGTCAAAGCAGTATAAAGAAACATTGGCACGTGAGGCCCTCTTGCTCAACAACCTGCGGCGCCAGAAAGGCAGCCGCTGGTACGAAGCCGATGATGGGTTCTGTCTGTCCGAGGGCCTTTCAGAGACAACAAGAGACTTTGCACGCCTAATGGTGACCTCTGAGTCTCCCGAGGGTGTGTTGAAAAGTGCTGTAATTTACTGGCTTCATTACGGTTTGAAGAGAGAGTATAATGTCATTTTTGAATGTGATCCGACAAGTGCCACCGTGTTTTGCATGCCAATTGGTATTGAAAGGCGTATTTCATTCAACACAGGCAATGGTATGTGTACAGAAATTCCTTTGCGCAAGCCAGTCATCCAATTACACAACGGGTATGCCATGCATGTAAAAGGCAATGCCCCAACCTTTGCCTTTATGCTTCTTTGGAGCAACAAGGCTCGTGCCTCTATTACGCTGGAGTTATTTGGTGACAAAAGTCCTAACACAGCAAAAGGTGGCTCTTCAAGTTAGTTCACGCGCGCCGTGCATCAGAAGCTCGTGAGACTGAGCAGTCAGTTTGAGGACCTCCAAAAAAATATGAAAAAGGTTGTTGAGTTCATAGAAAAATTTAACAAAGCGTTTGAGGAGTCTCAAACAAAAAGCAAGAACACACAGCAGCAGGCGTCTGTGCCAAGCATGTATTGGCACATGGTTCCACAAGTGGACACTCACATGTCCCCATGTGTGCTTTGCTTCCGTATCAGTGTTGCGTTCACTTGTTTCTTGTGGCTCGTCCCATGGTGCAACATTGTTGAGCCATGGAATGGGCCGAAAAATGCTTTTTGAAATCACAAATGATTTCGCAGGACCCAGGCAGGCGTAAAAGCATCAAAAATTAAGGTTGATTGTCTCTTTTTCATATGGGTGATCATCCATGCCTTCCAAACTATGACTCCTTGGTGTTTTCCAAAGTCCAAAGGGCCTGTCGCATGGCAACACAATGTGGAGCCACCACGCGGGACAATTAGTTTGGCTCTAATGTACGAGACATAGTATGGAGGATTACCAAAACGTAATTTGGATCATCCTTTTCATTGTATGTAGTACACATAGTGGGAGGCATACAAACCAAAAAAGCATTGGGGCACCCGGGTATAAAAAACGGGACCATTTAAGCAAACATACCTGCCCTAAAATCCTAGCTGTCTAGGCATTCACACGTTGTGGCGCTTACCCTGTGCCCCAATCCACTCTTCTCTTCTCTTCACAGGTCAAAAAGGAAAGTTGTTGCTCGTGTTCATGTTGCCGTGGCGCTAAAATAGGTTTGCTCAGAACGCGTAGGCTTGTTTTGCGCTGTGCTGTTGTTTGCAGTTCCTGTCCTTCTTCTGCAGGAAACAAGGTAAGAAGGGCATGTATGACACACGATGCATTAATAGATTAGGGTTGTTCATAACTTGCTGTAGGGTTGTTTAAACGCTTAGGGCTGCTTTGCCTCGTGTTCCCTTCGGCCTTCACATGGTGCGTGGTGAGTAAGGTAGGTAAGCCCAGGAGGAGCTCGCCTCCTGGTTGAGTCACGCGATGATTGGATGTTGTGGGTTAAAAAGAGTATCGTCAATCGTCTCCCTTCCCTGCATACAAACGATGCATTAAAGGGATGTAGGCCACGCGCAGTGCACACGGTATAACTCTTGTTTAGGCTATGCAGGGCTCCGCCCTAGGTTTTTTAAGAGAAGGGGCGGAGTTCTTAAGCTTGCTTGCCTGCCGCCTGGCTAGAGGACAGCGTATTGATGGTCAGCCTCAGAAGCGTAAAATACGTGGTGGCTGGCTAGGTTTCTCAGCCGCTAACCAGGTCTCATCCACCTCTGTTTACAGGTGAGCAAGGTCAGGGTGACTGGTGCAGCAGCAGTTGCCTTCGGGACTTTTGGATTTTTCTGCCCAAGCGAAAAAGGGCGCAGATCACACAATCAACAAACTGTACCTCAGCTAGGGGTGGCGAGGACAGTCCAGCCTCATCATCATACACGTTGTTCGCGCAAACAGAGCACTCCTTCCCTCCAAGCTCTGACAGGTAAACGTGTGGTGACATCCCTGTTAGGCCACAGTCGCTTAGTAGCGCTGTGTTCTCTTGCACTTTCACAGGGGGGCCAGTAGGGCTCGTGACGTCTTTGCCATGACCACCCTGTAGCATGTTTAGGGGCTAGGGTTAGCAAGCCGGGCAGGGACTGAGTGCGGTTTTGCTCACCGTGCCTTCGAAGGCTTGTGCTGGCATTGGTGAGTGTAGTGTTTAGGTTTCTCCTGTCCTGCGTGGTTTTCCTCGTGGGCAGGGGAGTGAGCTAGTTTTTGGCCCTTAGAAAAATGGGCGTTGTGTATGCCCTTAGCACACTTGGCCATCCCTCCCCTCTAGTAGGTAGAGCTTTTGCCGTATTCCCCGAAGGATAGGCGCCAGCACAGAAATTGGGCGCCATAGGAGTGGTAATAGTACCCGATTAGGATTTTCAGTCCGAGGTCAGCAAAGCTCGGTCTCCAGGAGCCACGCCGGGGAGTGAAGTGAGACACATACAGAAATACGTAGCACACTTAGGGGTATGGTAACCCGGTAAAGAAGGGTAGAACCCCATGGGTCTGGACCAGTCAGGGGTCTCAACTGTGGGCACGCTCGTCCCCAAGGAGGGTGTACACACCTTGCTTCATAAGACCTTGCTTGTCATTCCCCCCTGGAGTAGAAAGCCACCGCTCTTCGTTGACTCCCCAAGGTCATAACATCGGGCCAGTTCCCATGCACCACATGGTTGACAAGGCACAAACTCGCTGGGTGGCTGCAAACCAGATAAGCGGCCATCTGGCTCACGGTGGTACCCATAGGCATGAGACTGCAGGGCACAGCCGGGGCAGGAGCAGTACCCCGCAAGCAGATTGAGGGTGGGAGTTGGTACATTCACCGTAAGTTGAGTTCTACAGGAGTTCTGAACCTGTGTCAGCACACACTGAGTAGGCCCAGTTATTCATCACAGGAGTGCTCACCGCCCCTGGGAGGTTAGAAAACACTTAATAGATAGACACAAGGAGATTATGTTTTCCTTCTACGCTGGGACAGAGTCTCAGCACGGGTTAGTAGCTGTCCCTCATTGTTCTCAACGAGGCAGGAGCGAAAGATGGGGTTCATACTCCCATCTGGCTGTATAAAGGCGGACATGGGTTCCCAGGTCGCCTCAGATAGCCCATAGCCGTCCCACAGGGTAAGGAATTTTCAGCCCTGTTTCTACTCGTGGCGTGCAATACCTGCAACCACGTAGTAGCCATCGACTGCCATCTCATCGGCAGTCATCTCTTTGAGTTCGTCTGCCTCCTCAGGGCTGGCAACGTTCTCTAGGTTGATACGCTTGACCTCACTGTCGCTGAGGCGCCACACATCCAAGGAAAAATTATCGGGGGAGTGATAGTGCCTCAACTGCTTAGGAACACAAAGCAGTTCACCACCTAGACGTGGACCGCACCTGACATGAATTCTAGATCCATCTATCCTGGTGATACGATAGGGCCCAAAATAAGGGTTCTGTAGGCAGCTGCGGGGCCAGGAGGGTAGGCGTGGATGGTGAACCAAAACAAGGTCACCAACTTTGAAACTGGCGGGTCGCCGTAGGCTTTTTGGTCGGCTCAGTTCACGGTCACGGATGCGTCTCAGGTTAGTCCCAGCCTGGTTAGCCATAGACTGCCTGTGTTCCAGCCAATCCCCAACGGGGCTCTTGAAGTCCTCAGGAAAGAGGGTGTTGAAGAACCAAGCAGGTCGTCCTCCATGAAACAGCTCCCCGGGGGTGAAACCTGTAGAAGAGCTTCTCTGAGAGTTCATGGTCAGCACTGTCCAGGGCACTACGCGTATCCCAGTCTGTGGTACGTTCCTGTTTCATCAGGATTCTCAGGTTCTGTTCCACCACACGGTTTTGTCTCTCGCAAAGAGGATTGGACGTGTGGGTATAGGGCACACCTGTGGTTACTTCAACATTGAGGGGGTTCAGCACTCGTTTGTACCATCCTGTGTCACTGCAGATGCGTACATCCTCATCAGAGTGCACCTGTTTAGGTGCTCGGTATGGCTCGAACCATTGTTCGATCAACATTTTCACAGTCTGCTCACCTGTGATTTTCTTATTGCAAGGGAACACACAGGTGAAGCGGGACAGGCCACAGGTGACCATTAGGCAACTATCATAGCCGCCGAAGCGAGGTACGCCCAGGATGAAATCAAAGTACAGAAGAGAGTTAGTACAATAGGGTATGGGTAGGCTGGAAATCAGTCCCTCGTCCCTACTATCGCTCTGCTTGCTGGCATGACAGCCACAAGCATCAACAATGGTCTGCATTCGGGAGCTCAGTTCAGTCAGGGTTAGACCAGAGTAGAAACACTCACGAAGGAAGTCGATTTAGCAATTAGCGCCAGTGTGTCCTGAGCTGAGATGGCACCACTGTAGGCACCCATCAAGTCGTGCCTCAGGCACGACTTTACCGTCCTCGTAGAAGAGGTACTGGTTTTTTTATACCACTGGTGCCCGTCAATGACACGGGGTTCGAGACCAGTGCCGAGGGTCTGAAGAACTTCTTTATATTCTGACTGATAGTCAGTTAGGCTCCAACCCTCGAGGATTCCAGCTGTGCCCATAGACAGGTCAAGCTGGACATCCATGCGCTGGACAGCCTCTTTGGCAAGAGCCTCAGAGCTCTCACTAATAAGCGCATCAAAGTTGTTGCGCGATATGTAGTCAGACAGTTCATTTTTTATACCAGGGATATGATGGACTGTCAGCCTGAGCTGGCTCAGGTAAGTCCACCACCGTTTTAATTTCGCTTTCTCTGGTGGTGGGACCTTCTGAAAGGACTTCACCGATTCCTGGTCACAGAGCCAGACAATAGGGTTAGATCCCGATAGTCGGGACTGGGACGGGAGCACCAGCATACCGGCCAGGAGCTCCTGGTCGTAGGTGCTGTAATTGGAACGCGCATGGTTCGATTTCAGGTTGAGGTGTCCAAGTGGTACAAGTCGCCACTCACTGGAAGGATTGTCGTGCCTCAGGGGACGATCACCGTTCAGTGCACTGGTGCCATAATGGCAATGGGTTAGTTCAGCTGGGGTAAGCTCCTGCCATTCATACATTCTTCCACCCCCCCCTACATCACTGGCATCAGTGATGAGGACTATCTCGCCCTTAGGGCGGGGTACATCCAGGCAGTTGGAGGAGGCAATTTTCTTCTTCCACTGCTGAAAACACTCCTCCTCTCTGGCGGTCCACCTCCAGGGTGTAGTTTTCTTGATTAGGTCAGTGAGTGGGGCAGGGGAGTAGGTAAAATTGTGGATGTGCCGCCTATAGAAGTTACAGGCGCCAACAAAACTCCTCACGTCGTGCAGACCCTTCTTAGGGACATCGCAAATCTGCATGTCCTGTAGGGGCTGCATCTTAGACGCGGCTGGTTTCTACCAGCCATACCCCACATCGAAACCCAAACATCCATCTCCTCTTTCATGAACTCGCATTTTTCGAGTTTGATTTGGAGATGGCTTTCCTGACAAACAATGAAAAACCCACGGAGGTGAAGGACATGGTCCTCTTGGGTATTGGTACCCAAACTCACGTCATCGATCTGGGCCTCCATTTCTGCCCCTCGGGAAATCAACTTCTGTACTAGAGGTCTGCGCCTCAGTATGTACAGAATTTCTTTCATCAGTTCTTGGAGAAGTGCCGGGGCATTAGCCACCCCAAAAGGCATGACCTTCCATTTAAACACACAACCCTTGGGGGTTATAAATGCCAGCAGTTCCTGAGCTGGGGCTGTTAGGTCACCCTGTCAGAAACCACTGCGTTTGTCCATTTTGGTTTTGTACCTGCATTTGGCAATACGCTCCAGGGTGTTTTCCATGTTGGGAATACTCCCCCAGTGTGTTTGGGCTTTTCTTGTTGACCTCACCATAGTCAACAACCAGTCACACGGCAGTCGATCAAATTTTATCAACCAGGAAGCAGGGACTGCAGTGATGGGGGTAGTCCTCCTTCTCATATTCTTCTACGAGGCCAGCGTCAATATATTCCTGGATCTGGCGCTCGACTTCCTCAACCTGTTCCTGAGGAGCGGGATAGGGACGACATCTCACTCGCATCTTCTCAAATTTAGGTTTCAATTTCAGGTCCGTCTGGACTAGCTTTTTACGAGACAGGGGAGCCGGCAGGGCGCCGAACACCTCCTCATAGGTTAGGAGCAGTTTCTTCAGTCTGGAGTTAAGCTTCAGACTCTCGATTTTCTGCAGAAAATCCTCCTCAGTGTGGAGGTTGTTTTCCTATGCTGTTTCTTCTTCTGTTGTTCAGCCAGTTCGGCAGGTACTGAGCCATCGTCCCAGTCAGGGCAGCATTGCTGCCCATAGTGCAGAGAATACACTAGGGGTATCTCAGGGTCAGGTAGCGTGTAGGACTCATCATCCTCCTCAGACGAGATGGAGGATTTTCAGAACTGTCTGAGGTATTGCAGGCGTTCCTGGCACTCAGTACCTTCGGCCCTCCGGTATAACTGCCGTCGGAGCTCCTGAGTGTCATGCTCTGACAGTGCCATGTTATTAGAAGCGGGCCGCGCTAGAGCATCAGGACTCTGAGACAAACAGGTTCACCTGAGCAAGTATCTTGCATGTGCAGCACAGGTTTCGCAACAGGGAAAGTTGGTTCTGAGGTTGACTCCAGGTCTACCTCCCCCAGCAGCAGCTGGGCCAGGAAGGCACTGTGTTTGAGTTCAACACAGCTGAGATCAACAGGAGGAATAGAGCTAGCGATTTTAGATGGAGGGGCGTCAGAATTCCTCCTTCACAGCAGCAGGTTCCAGATCGCCATCAGGGGATTCACACCCTGTAAGTGTGGCAGAAGGGTGCTCAGGAGATCCTTTTTTGAGATCAAAAAGGGTCAAGCCACAATTTGTGGCCATGAGCTCTTTCAGTAGCACCTGGTCCAGAGCACACAGGGGTACAGGGTTGAGGGATTCATCGACAATGGATAGGAAACTGGCCGATTCAGGGGCCTGCATTGCTGTGTCTGAATCCTCTGGCACATAGATGGGACCGTCGGGGAGTTGCATTCTTCCCACAGTCATTCGGTCCAGCAGTCAGCGCCAATAAGCGTGTTCAGCTGAGCAACCCCAGTCCGGGGCTACACATGACAACCCTTCCTCCCTGACAAGCGACTTTGATTAGAACCTTCGCGAGCAGGGAGAAGGGAGGGTTGGCATATGCTAGGCCCATTGCTTTCCACAAGAAACGGAAAGCTTTATTCAAATGTTTCGAGTAGTACAACTGCATGATGTGCTGTTGTTGACTCGCGAACAATTCCACCTGGATCTCATCGGGGGATACCTGCAGGGCGGCCAGTCCATTTTAAAGAATGTGACTCGCCAATTGGTAGTTTTCAGTACGATAGTTAGTCTTTGCTTCGTAGCGCAGCCCAGACTCTTTTTGTCCTGACAGCTCCAAAGGTGCGGAGAAGAGCCCACTGCCAAAGTCGCAGTGTAGAGAATAGGGGCGTTGGAGAGACAACACTTTTACCCGGGCTTTCCTTCGTAGGAAGTTGGTGCCAATGACGATGTCAAAGGCATCAGTGTCCAACACTCTGCAGTGTTGAGTCACCCTTTTGTTGCCAAGACAAATAGTCACATCGACACCCCCCAAGGAATGGATGGTAGGCCCATCCCCTACTCTTATGGCCACTGTCTTAGTTTTCTTGCAAGTCTTTAGCAGGCGCCGGGCCACTATAGAGAGTGTTGCGCCGGTGTCAAGCACTGCTCGAAGAAATTGATCTCCGATTTTCAGGAGGATCCTCTTCAGAGCCGCCCCCCGTACTCCTCAGCAGCAAATTTCACATCAACCCCTGCAGCGATGAGGGACTTGGCCATCCAGGCCAGTCGCCTCTTCTTGGAGTTAGACCCCTCAGGGGAGGCGTTATCCCCCTGTGGGGGCTCCTTGGGGTAAACATTGGCAGGAAAGGGAGAAATAGCGGGCGCTGATGAGCGCCTCTGGGGTTTGGGGGTTCCACCTTTGCCACCCCCCTTGCCTCCTCCTTTACCACCCTTGTCCCCATTCTGGGGAGTTCTGGAGGGTGTTTGGGCTTTCTGGCGTTCAGCCTCCTGCCGTTTGTGTTTGTCACTCCCACGTTTTTTTATGTGACATTCGTCCTCGTAGTGATGACATTTGCCACAGTACCCACAGGTGATGGTACACCTGAAATGATCCTGATGGGTCACTGTTTTCCCATCTGTAGTGTGTAGCTGTCGTTTCAGTTGCAGCACACAACCACTGCGATGGGCGCAGTCAGGGGCATGACAGGGTCCTCCCTTGTCATTCACAGGCTTAAATTAGAAGAGTGGGGGTGTACCTGTTTCAGGTCTAACCTCACACACGGCACGCAGGTTACCGCCCCCTTTGCCACCACCCTTGTTGGCGCTAGTGGGATTTTTAGGCCTTTTGCCTTCGCCACGTTCAGGGGTACGGGTGGCACCTCGACCCAGGTGTCTCCTGAGGAAATTCTGCATATGGGAGTCCTTTTCCCTCTCCAGGGCCAGCTCGATGCGCAGGTCTACAACGTCATCATACGTGTTGGTCCGACTCTTCCTCTCTGAGGTGGTGCGGCAATCGTCCCACGTACGTGTAGGGTATATACTCACGAGCCACAGGTGGTGTTCTGTGGGTCCATAGGAATCAACGTTCATTGGTGAGAACAGATACTCCAGGTTGCACATATATTCAGAGACTCGCGCAGCGAAAGGAAATTCAGGGAGCATAGGGAGCTCCTCAATCTGTGTGCGTACACTGAGGTCTGTTTCATAGACCGGGGAAGCTTTCTCCAGTCTGTGCAGAACCTCAGCCCATGTAGAACAGGTTTTCACAACCTGCCTCACCTGTTTTTGCAAAAGTTTCTTTTTGCATGAGCGCTTCAAAAGAGAACATTTAGTGGCCACATCTATATGACATTGACCGGTAAGCAAAAGAAACTCCGCAAATTCCTCTGCCCATTCGGGCAGTTTTTTCTGGTCGAACTCCGGCAACTCCAGCTGGATGATCGCCTGGGCAATTGGTTTGCCACTCTTCCCACCCCCTGGGGTTAGGCCTGAAGGGAGGGATGGTACGCCAGCGAGATGTGCCAGAGCTGTTAGCCCCTTTCTCTGAGTCTCTGTCACGGGCACGTCGTGTAGCTCAGCGATGGGGACTGTTCTGGCACGGGGATGAAAAGGGCTTGGGCATGTGACCTTGGTTAGCAACCTGGAAACCCTTGATGGTTTGAGATCATCAGCAAGCATGCTCAATCCAGGAGAGGGTGAGGCCAGCGCTGGCTTGGGTAAGGGTTCAGTGATATCCAATTTTGCCTTGACAGCCTCAGACAGGGCTGTCACATCTGCATCACCGGGCCCAGACAGTAGTTTGGCCAGTAGTTCGGCCGTACAGTCCAGGGCACCATAGGTTGGCCCTGGGAGATGGGAATCCTCCATATACGCTTGACACACTTCAGGGTTCCTGCTAGTGGTTGGCAGCTCTGGACGCCAAGCTGGCCCTCTCGGTCGCCTTGGTAGAGACACAGTGTCGGCCAGGTCCGTAGGTGGGCCGGAGTAAAGGCAGGAACCCATGTCTGTATGTGGTGGGGATCCCAAGGCTTTGAGTGGTTCCTCTCCATCTTCCCGTCGGACGGACTTGTAGTAACCTTTGTGGAGCAGGTACTCGTCCATTCTCCTTCTCAGTTCGTCTTGTTCCTCAGAGTCACCAACTGCCGTAGGCAAAGATGCACGGCAGATTGAAGGGGAGATGGAGACAGCAACTCGTCGGCGGAGGTGCTGCAGGCTGTCACCACGGGCTGCTAAGGCCTCAGTGGTTAAGGGTATTGGTATTTTTCTGGGCGCTTCCTCGTTCCGCCTTTCTGTGACCTGGATCTTCTTGAGACCAAGATGCAATCCTGAGCTTGGGCTCACTAATTGAGATGGACCCACTGCTGCCCAGTTGTACTTGTACGCTCCGAATTGGCCAAGTCCTGGCGGACAGTTGTACTGATGGTGTGGACATATTGTTTGCTTGGTTTGGCTTGTGTACTTCTCAGGATCGGTTAGAAAGGTTCTCAAGGGTTGCTTCTGCTACCAGAAAGATGTCCTTGATTATTACCCTAATTGGGTTGATGAAATCCTGCAGGTTTTGGTGTTGAAAAACAGAGCCAAAGCAGCAAGTAGAGCAAGAACAGGATGTGGATCGAATCGATGAATAGTTTTGAAATCCAGTGTATCACAGACGGCTGCAGATAGACAAATCAGGCTTAAGTACAAAGATTCAATCACAGTTGGATAAAACGAATGATTTTTATGTGGAACGTGGCATGACTCTGGCCTCCAAGTTCGCATCAAGCACTTCATGTGCACTCTTTGGGATGCAATGGAGTTGGCTAGGAATCTGGGGCATATGAGCTAGGCCAGACACAGAATATGACTTGACAAGCATGGCCAAGCAACTGAATTCAGAAACAGTTAAAAAGTAGAACCACAATAAGAGGTAGAATCAGTTGAGTATAGGGTCTTGAAGTGGGGGACCACTAGGCTTAACCTACAAGGCCTTAGGCATGAAGTGCCTACTCTTGTTCGGTATAACCTCCATGAAGGAAGATACCTCCGCTCAGGTGAGTGGTATGGGTGAACGTCATGGGGGGCTAGGGTTTCTAACCCTAGTTACTATGAGAAGGTGTACTTTAAACTTCAAAAGAGAGATAAAAATGATTAAGTAAGTCTCAGCATCAAGAAAAGGGTTTTAGGGGGGGCTTGGACTGGATCAGGTCCTCCAAGAAAGACATGGCAGTGTTTCTAGTAGAGAATCCATTTTTCTTGCGTCTGTTTGACTATCTTTGCAGGAGACCTGATTTCTGTGATATACCATTTGTGCCCTGATCCGAAGTCACTATTCACTGTTGCAGCCATTTCCGGAGTGCAGACTGAAGTCGCCTTAAGAATCCTGAGTGGTTCTGAAGCATATATGCATGCATACACGGAAGTGCAAGGCCAAACATCACGCATTGTTTGTGTGCCTATTGTGTAGCACCATCAATTTCTTCATTGGTTATATTGATCCCAATTCTGCTCATCTTGGAGTCTTCGTCTGGTTTTATTTTTATCGAAATCTTTGTGTACCTGAAATGGAGCAGGCACAAACAGCAAGGCAAGTTCAACAAGAGGATACTGAGACTATTCAAACAGAGAAACAAGATGCAAAGCGGGATTTAACAGTGGTAGCAGAGGTATGGATGCAACTGTGCACGATGTGGATTCCACACGTCAAAGCGTGGACCTCGCGAGTTTTAGGAACCTCGACGATCAACAAGCGTCACTGGGGTCTTTCGTTCACGGCGCACAAGAAGGCGACGGGGGAATCAAGAGAGGCAGCCATGATTTCAATCATATGAAAGTTATCAACCCATGGGAAACCAAGAATTGGATTCTATTGGTGATCCTTATTTTTTATTACTGGCTGGTTTGGAAGAAAGCGAGCGTGTTTTACGTGTCGATAAAGAGAACATGCAGAATTTCTTTATCTGCAAGAAACACTGGTTTTCAACAAGACTGCAGCTTCATTTCAAGAGCGCGACGCGCGCAGACGCCTGACCAGTTCATTTCCGGATATGCGTTCATCGAATTTCCCGTCAGGATCTGCCACGACACCTGTTCCTTTCAGTCCGTCGACCATTTTTCTGGATCCTACGTCGTCACCAAAGGGTCACTGTTAAGGAGACGATCACAGAGTACCTGTTTGGACGTCGAGTTCCAAAGTTGGTCATGATTTCTCTGAAGGGTCTTATGAATTACCTGAGACAAAATTTGCAAAGGAGCTTATAGATTCAATTGGCGGGTTGACGGAAGAAGAGCACAAAAAGATGAGGGGCTGGCAGGAAGACTATTCATTGGGGGAACTGAAGGAGAAAATGAAGCACAAAGGTACCCAAGTACGAGAGAAGCGTACGAGTAAGACGTTCAAGGGAAAATCCGAAGTCGAGTTCCACAAGACTCTCTCTGACGGCTCTGAGGATGAAATCCTGGAGACGGATGACCCACCTCTTTCGAAGGTACTCCAGCGTATTGATCGGATCAACGAGAAGATCTCAAAGCCGTCCGAAGACATTCGGCGTATGCCAACCTCCAGTCGTTCACCACCCACTAAGAAAAGTCCCTTTGTTACGCGAGAATCATCGGCTTTTGCCACACTTACAGAAGTGTGTGGAGGTATGAATATACATGAGTGGTCGGATGACAGTGAAGAAGATACGACTCACACTCTGATAATGGAAACCCCACCGTTCGATGGGCGCAGCGTTGAGAAATATGCAGAAAATTTTGGAAGATACCTGGTGCTCACTGGCAAGGCCAAAGGCAAGGACCGGGTGAAAGCTAACCTCATCGTTCAGGGCATTAAAGATCCCGAACTTCAAGAAAGAGTCTCCAAATTTCTCAAAACGGCCACAAGCCTTGAGGATTTTCTGAGAAAGCTCCAAGACCTCTATGCTACGCTCGAGACGGACCTCTCAATTATTGGTGAGATTTCGAAGGTGTTTCATTTAGGTTATGACCCGAAACCAGAGCAGGTGTTCAAATTGTTCGAAACACTGGAGAGGCTGTTTGACAAGTTGAATCCAGGGGTTATGACTGAGGAGCGCAAAGTTATCGAGCTTTCTTCGAAGATCAATGATAAACTATTCCTCGAGTGGACAAAGGATGATAACCTTTTTGCAAGGATGCACTCGTATGGTTCACTGACGGATCTCATGAAGAAGCGCGCACAGCTTTCCGTTGGTTTCAAGCATCTTGCCGCTTCCTGTGGTTCTACTTTCAAGTGCACTGCTTCGAGTCGATAGCGAGAAAAGCAGAGGGATAAGGATAAGGACACGTCTTTTTCTGGTGAACCATCATCTGGAAGTTCTGCCCACAAGCCGGACATCACCAAACTCCTCTCCCAACGCAACTCGATGATTGCAGAGCTAAGACCTCCTGAAAAACAAGGCAAGGGCGACAAAGGAGGAAAAGGCTCTGGCAAAGGAAAAGGTTGAGGAAGAGGAAAAGGCCAAGGAGGCAGACTGGGCAAAGGACCGCTGGACCCCAACGCGTTGATCGCCAGAATTCAAAGCACGCATTCAGTGTAAGCATTGTGGTAAGACTAACGACTACAGTGATCACTGCTTTGAGATCCAAAGAAAACAGAACGAGCATAGACTCATGACCTTCCTGATCCAATCCGGTCTCAGTGAGGAGGCAGTTCCAAGAGCGGTTGAAGATGCCAAGAAGAAATGGAAAGACCAGAAGCAAAAGGGACCAAAAGCTGGCCCAAGAAGGAAAGATGCCTCTGGCCCTGCCGCAGCAAGTGCTGGTGCTCGCGCCCCCTCAGCAGAGACCAGACCGATGCAGGAGGACACTGAGGGTCAAGGAAGGAAAAGGAAGAGAGATCTGGCTTTTTTGGAGGTTGAGAAAATTGCGGACCTGCGACGAGCCGCTGTCAAGGACGGTCTCAACTTACGACTAACCGTGGTTGTGGAGGAGGACATGTGTGACGCTTTTTTGGATACTGGTGCAACCAATTCCATTGTGGCTTCATCATTGGTGTCCGATCTGAAGCGCAAGGGTTACTGTGCAGTCAAGGTCGGAAATGGGCAATACACGTACAGTAAAGGAGAAAAGTCCGTGGATGTGTGCATGGGCAATTTCAATCTTCCTCATGTTTGTATCGTTATGGAGACTTCAGCTTTTCAGGTATGTCTAGGCATGAATTTCATCCGTCAAAACGCCAAGACAATTCTGGGTTTGATTTTCACTCCATCGAGATTAATTGTCAAAATCCAGAGACTGAAGAATTATCCTTGGGTTCGCTATCTAAAATATCCCTGTCACAAGGAAGGAGGGAAAGGATTGCCGCCTGCTCAAGCATCTTCGAGAATTTCCCGGAGAGAAGGTAGGTAGGTAGGTCGACTCGGGACTGGGGTTGCCCCGCTGGGGGGTCTTACCAAGGGGCTTTTGCTCACCCACCAACGGCCCTACTGCACGTGCCCCCGCAAAGCGGCTCCCCCACATGGGGGAAGGGAGCGGTCGTAGCGAGCAGTACCCTACAGCGGTTTGTGCCCAGAGAGGTAACCCATGTTTCACCGAAGTCTCAAACTCCTCTCCTTCGGGCGGATGAAACATGGGGGAAGGTCCCACGGCACATCCTCATCAACCTCCGGATTCCGGGGCCCAAGGCCTGAAGCCAGGCCAAAGGCCCTGTCCTGCAGGCACCCCCACCTGGGTTTTTTTTCAGTAGGCGTGAGGCGACTTGAAGAAGCATGTCCTACAGGACTCGCATGCCGTGGCGCACACTCACGCCTCCTGACTCGGTCGAGCTTGTGCTCCCCCGGGGGGCCGGGGGTTCAAAGTAGGTTGTTGTGGTTGGTTGGTTGGTCGTTTAATGGTTCGGCGTAGTTTGTTAATGGTGGTCGGTTGCGTGATGGTAGAGTCACGGTGTTCTGTCTTGTTCGCGGGTATGGTTGTCGGCCGGCATGGCGCACTACGGTGTCGCCAACCCGTTGGACGCCGTTCCCATTGCGACCCGTGCACGCCTGGCCGGTTAGGTGTTGGGCGGTTGGCGTGTGGTCTGCTTACGGTCAAGCACGGCTGCAGCTGCGGTGTGGTTGGTGTGTGGTTGTTCTGGCCGCCTCATGGTTGGCTTGGTTTGCATGGGTTCCGTCACGCTGCTGCCGGTGGTTGCATCGCCGAACGTTGTTTGTGTAGCGGGCACGTTCGTGTCCGTGCTGGTTAGTTGTGTCTTGGTTTGTCCAAGTGCAGTGTAGTGTAGTTTGTTAATGGTGGTTAGTCGGTCGTTTAACGGTTCTGCGTAGGTTGTTGATGTTGGTCGGTCGGTTGCGTGATGGCAGAGTCACGATGTTCTGTTTTGTACGTGGGTATGGTCGTTGGGGAACGTGGCGCACCACGGTGTCGCCAACCCGTTGGACGCCATTCCCGTTGCGACCCGTGCAGGCCTGGCTGGTTAGGTGTTGGCCGGCTTGGGTGTGGTCTGTTTACGGTCAAGTCGCCACTGCAGCTGCGGTGTGGTTGATGCGCGGTCGTCTTGGCCGCCTCATGGTTGGCTTGTTTTGCGTGGGTTCCGTCGCGCTACTGCCGGTGGTTGCATTGCCGAACGTCCCTGTTGGTGCTGGTTAGTTGTGTCTTGGTTTGTCCAAGTGTGGTGTAGTGTAGTTTGTTAACGTTGGTTTGTCGGGTTCGTATTGGTAGAGTTGTGGTGTTCTGTTGTGTTCATGGGTATGGTGGTCGGCGGGCGCGGCACATCATGGTGATGCCAACCCGTTGGACGCCGTTCCCGTTTCGACCCATGCATGCCTGGCCAGGTTGATGTTGGCTGGCTGCGGTGGTTTGGTTGGTGCACGGTTGTGTTAGCCGCCTCATGGTCGGCTTGTTCGGCGTTGGTTCCTTGGCGCTGCAGCGGGCGCCTGCGCGGTCGGATGTTGTTCGCGTAGTTGCCATGCTTCTTTCGGTGTTGGTTGGTTCCAGTTGCGTGGGGACGGCATGGTACGTTTTGACTGTGCGCCCTCCCCCTATCGTGGGGGAGAAAAGTAACAACGGCTGGTTTGACCGCTGCCAAAACTTTCCAAATTCTGTGCTACATTCCCTGTCCCGCCCTGGCAGGGTTACATGCAGAACCCATCATCCGGTATTTCGCAGTGCCCTTCGGCGGTCCTTTCAGCTTCGGCTGTGCCATTCATATGTACAGCCCTGTCGGTGGCAAGGCACCGTCGATCCCCCTTGGTGCATCCCCCTGCTCCCCATGAAAGCCCCAGGGTGCTGCTCCGGCTCGGTGGTGCGGTGGTCTCGTTCTTGTCTGCCTGCCTGCTGTGTGCCGTATCGTGCCGTGTCTCGTGCATTATGTGTCTGGCGTTTCGGTGTCGCAGTGCGGTGTTTGGCGGTTAGAATGACTCGGCTCGTGCTGTGGTGTCGGGACGCTCCGTCCGGTGTGGCGGTCTGGGTTCGGGGTAACACACCCGTGCTCGCTGGCAGGATCCGGGGGGTTTGCGGGTCCCGTGTGGCGAGCCTTTGGTCCCTCCCATGCCCCCTGTGGGGGTCGAGAGGAAAAGAATACTGGCCAGTGTCGAAGCTCCCCTTTCGCTCCTTGACGCTATCAACTTTCTGGGCTGCGGGGAATGTGTCCCTCGCACCATTCTCGCAGGTTACATGTGCGGAATCCGCCCCAGCGTCCCAGGCGTTTAACCTTGCTGGAGTAGGTGCGCGCAGGTCCCAGCGACGCACGTATCCCTTTGATTCTCGCCATGGAAGGTAACATTCTGGACGATTGCTTGATAACATTCCAGTGGTCATGGGCCCAGCCGTGGGTCCTGCGTGTTTGACTGGCCCCCTGGCCCGACCCCTTGTGGGTCCGGTTCGCGGGAGAGGGGGGTTAGGTGGAAGGACAAGTCCGTGCTGGGCGCCGTCGGTTTCTCTGTCGCGGGCGTGTTGCGGGGGTCCGGGAAGCGTGGCCCCTGCCCGGGGGATGTGAAAGGAACTCGTTGGGTTTTTGTTCTTGTTCGACACCATGGACTGCTAAGGCTAGCCCCTATTGGGTGTCCGTTGCACGTGCCTGGCAGGTTGACGTCCTTCCCGCCTGCGCGCCCGACCGACAGGCGTTGGTGGAGTGTGTTGCGCGGTCGCGCTTTGTCGGGTTGAAAGAGGGGGTCCTCTTGGGCAAGGTTGGCTCGCTCAGGGTTGTCGCGGTTGACGGCCGATTCGGCTGCCGTTGGTTTGACGTCCATCGTTGGGTCCTCAGGCGAGTGGAGGTGATCCCGCGGGGGCCGTGTCGTATCCTCCCTTGCGTATGGCCGGTGCGGGATTCGCGTCGCGCGTGCGTGGCGGTGCTTCGTCACTGCAGGTGGGGCGGGGCGGTCCCGCGTGTTCATGAGGGTGTGTTACCGGTTTCCGTCCACGGCGGCTCAGGGCCCTGGGGGGTTTCCCACGCGCCGCACAAGGGCTCTGCGGAAGGCACTGAAGATTTCGTGCACAAGGGCCGCGTGTGCCGCCTGGGCCTCCGTCTCAGTGTGCAGGGTGGGCTGCAGTTGCTCGCCCAGCGCCAGTGCCCGGTTCTGGTGGATCGCGAAGACAGGGTACAGGTTGGGCGCAGTGGGAGTTTCTGCCGTCCGTTCACGCTGGGGGATGACCTCCAGCTGCTGCCGGCTGTCGAGGTAGAACCTCCATGTCGCTGACCATACCCTGGTGTGCGGCCAGCGGCGCCGCGCCCACCGCCAGAGGCAGTAGAGGGCATGGCCTGGGTGCCAGGTGCCGGCCGTCCCCGACACGATGGCCGTCAGGGGGTCCGGGGGCTGCTCCTTGAGCAGAGGGGTGGGGCTGTCCGGCAGGGCCGAGGTCGCCAGGAGCATGGAGCTTCCAGCCTCCAAGCTGCAGTGACTCTCCTGCGGGTACGGGATGTTTTGCACTTGGTAGTAGTGGCCATTTTCCAACACGATCATGGCGATGGTGCTGGGGTCACGCTGGCGCGGCGGGGGCGCTGCGCGCGCCGTCTTTGGGTATCGTGCCGCCAGGCTAGTGAGGTTACGCCCCCTGTCGCGGGGTGTCCCGCTTTTCCATGCCGCCAGGCCTTCGTGCGTTGGGATGCGGAGGGTTTCGGGTCTCGGCGGCGGGGCAGCCCGCTCCCGGCCACCGGTGCTGGGCGCGGGCCTGGGGTCTGTCGGCGGTGCTTTGAGCGTGTGTACCCAGCCCAGGTGTGGGACCCATACGCCCCCCTGGGCTGGCTGGTGGGTGTTGAACCACCACATCCACACCCCAAAAAGGTCGTCTGAGATCTGTGTCCCGTGGCTGACGAGCGTCTGGAGCTGCCGCACAAAGATTTGGCTTGTTGCGGCGTGTGGCAGGGGGACCACGGCGAAGAGCCTGTTCGGGTTGACGTCATGGAGGTGTTCCCAGAGGGCTGCCACCAGCTCGCTCGGGGGTGTGGTAGCGTGGATGCCGTAGAGCGCCCTCAGTTCCGCATCGTCGAAGGGACCCGTGTCCCTCTGCTGCGGGGGCCGGGGGGGTGGGGGGGAGCTTGTTAACCCGGTCCTGGTCCAGCGTGGCGCTAGTCGGGGAGGGGTGCCGTGAGGTGGTGCCAGGGTGTCCCTCAGGCGCGTACTCCGTGGAGGGCACCCGTCGATGGGGCATCGAGCAGGTCGTGGCGGCGGGCAGTCGGTCATCGGACTCCTGAGGGCCGGAGGTCTCTGTCATTTCTGCGTCCGCCCCTGGGCCGCTTGCGCCGAGCTCCTGTTGTTGCGATGCGCCCTGTGTACCTTGGCGGTTTGGCTGTGTTGCAGCTGGGGTGGATAACCCCCGTGGTGCACGGGTCGGGTCGGTTGGGTGGTCGATGCACGCGTCCGGGACCGGTGTCACCGCCCCTCGCGCGCGGGGGAGTGTGTGGGGGGGCTGTCTCCCCACCCCTTGCGCAGGCCTCTGGTCGGCCGCGGGCTCCCTTGGCCGTGTGTCCGTGGCGTGTGGTCCCCCTGGCAGCGGGTCGGCTGCCGACCCTGGGAGGGAGGCGGTGGATGAGCTGGAAGCTCCATCTGCTGCCCGGCAGGGGCCCGCGTGAAGCGCTGCCTGTCGCTCGCGCTCGACTGGCGTGAGAATGGTGGGGATGTGCGTCTGTTTGGTGCGGGGCCTCTTGGACCGGTGTCGGGGATTGGTGGTAGATGATGTCTGTTGGGGTGGGGGTCGTAGTGGCCCCCATGGTCTCTGTCCATACCCTCATGGAAGACGACTCGCCGTGCCGCGGGAGATGGAGTGCAGCTGCGGCGGGGGGAGCTGCCAGGGTTTCTTGTCCCCTGGCGCTGTTCCGGCGTGCCGCCTTGCATACCTGAGGTGTGAAGACTGCCTTGGCTCCTCCGCGGGGCGAACGGTAGTAGGGGGCTTCTGTACGTGCAAGAGGGGGAACCCATTCCGGGTGGTGGTCCCCGTGGGCGTTCCGGGGAGTTACGGCGCGCCGCCTGCCTGAGAGGCTCCGGGACGTCTTGGGACCGCGGCAGCTGGTGGCCTGAGGCGTGCCCTTGGTAGCCCGGGGATCCAGGGATGTCCCAGATGTTGTGCTCCTGCAAGGTCGCACGGATGCGCAGGGCTGCGTGCTGGTGCCATTGGCAGTGAAGTCCGTTCATTTCATCCGGGTTGTTGGCCCCCATATGCGCCATGAGCCAGGTGGCCACATAGTGCCATTGGCCGGGGTGGTTCATGGTGGCGGGGGGCGTGTGGCCCGTCCGATGACCAATTGTGATGTCTGCCATGGTGCGGGTTCCCTCCGCGAGGTGGCGGGACTGCCAAGTAAGCAGCCATCGGAGGCGGACTGCGAGGGCAAACTGCTCCTCCGCGGTAAGCCTGGGGATCCATAGGCCCAGGTCTCGGGCCGCCGCCTGTTCCGCTTGGTCGCTGGGGCGGCTGGCGTCGCCCTCCAAGCGTGCGTAGTCCAGATGTCCCCGCCCCCAGGGCGGGGCAGTCCCCAGCGGTGAGCCGGTAGGCTCGCTAGCGGTGTTGGTGCCCGCTTCCACGCGTGCCCCACTTTCTTGGGCACCGTGCTCGTCCGTGGTCTGGTCCGCTGCTCTGCGCGCGGCCGCGTGCCCGTCACCTGCAGCAGTGCCATGCCCGGTGTGCCCTAGGGCGGTGTACTCGCGCTGGAGGTGTCCCTGGCGCGGTATCGTGAGGGGTGTGTCCTCTGCATGGTCGCATCGTTGCTCCGGTCGGACGTGTCGTGCCGCCGGCGTTCGGACCTTGTGGGGGCCATCCATGCAGGACTCCATGAAGGCATTAAAACAGTCATCGTCGCCGTTGTGTCCGCTGGGCAACGTTTCACTGCCGGCTGCGCGCTGGGGCGTGTCGGGTGTGGTTTCCCAAGTCTCTGACTTCGCGCGGGTTTCCGGTGGGTCCTGTGGCGGCGCCTCACCCGGCGCGCTTGCGTCCGGGTGATGCGCTGGGTTCGCCATGGGGCGGCGCCCGCGCGACCTGCGGGTTGCGCCCCAAGGGCTGATGGTGAGCGGAGGCTGACCTCACACTCGGTGTCCGGCATTTGTTGTTCAGGTTCCGTATCAGATTGGCCAGCGGTTTATGCCTCGCCGCTTCCGTGTGCCACCATGTTCGGCGGGTTGGCATGCTGTATTGCTGGCCGGTCCGCTCCCTAGCTAGGTTCCCCCACTGGTGTTGGTGTTGCTGTCCGTTGTGGGGGTCCACGCATTTCCTCCGCGCCCACCGTGGGATCCCCGCGTTGCGGCTGGGTTGGCGGTGCTGGCGGCGCGGCTTCATCGTCCGCCGGTTGTGCCGCCGCCCGGATGTGGTATTTCGACACGCGCGGAGGCCCGGATCGGCTTCCCAGGCCTGCAGACTGCGGGGCGGCAGCCAGGACGGTTGTGCGTGCCTGGTCTGGGCCGGGGGAGATGACGGTTCTGCGGGCCGTACCGTCAGCCCGGCTGATGCGGCCTGGTGTCGCGGGGACGCCGGTTCTGCGTGTGTTGTGGCCGGCAGGTCCCCCGGGGCCACCGTGCTGGACGTTGCCGGAGCCTGGGGGTCTGGGCCCTCGGTGGGGTCGTGGGCGTGGGGGCGCACGGTGTCGGAGGGCTGGGTGGTGGTGGTGTCGGTCGGGGTAGCGGCGTGTGCCTGCGTGGGTTGGCCTTCGGGCGGTGCGTATGCTGGGCCAGCTGTCGGCCGGTCAGGTGTGTCATGGCGCGGGCGGGGCTGCGGGTGGGCCTGTGTTGCTGCTGCCTGGCTGGCTGCCTGCTGGTGACCGTGTGCGGACGCGCCGGGTGGTGTTTGGGGTTGCGGGCTTCCGGTGGAGCTCGGGGTAGCCTCCCTGTGCGGGTGTGCGGTGCCAGGGTGTTGTTCGGGGCGGGATGTCCACCGCCCCCGTGTTCGTGGGGCTCGGTACGGCTCCGCTCCCGGCAGGTGATGCCCGGTGTCCCTGCATCCCTGTGGGCGCGTGGTGTTGTGGTGGGTGTGGTTGTGCCGCCCGTTTGGACGCACGCTCTTGTCGGGGGCTCTGTGGCGTGCCGGCCCTGGATGGTGCCGGAGCGTCCATAGTCTGCGTGGCGTCGGCGGTGCGCTCTTGGTGTGGTGTGGCGACGGGCGTGTGGGGGGCGGAGGTGCATGGGCCAGAGGACGTCGAGGCCGTTGAGGCCGACGGTGCCCGGGTGCGTACATTCCTGGCCCTGGTCGCTGTTGTGGCGCGGGATCGGGGCGGGAGGTTGGTGATAGTCGCGGTTCACCGTGAGGAGGGGGAGGAGCTTTGGTGCCGGGCACCTCCGGCAATCATCCTTGCCAGTGCCGCAATGCCGTACGTGCCCGGCTGCGGCGTTGGGACGGGCGGCTGTTGGGCACGCTGTGCCACTGGCTGGAGTCTTCGTGGGAGGGGTAGGCCCCCTTAATGTGAGATAGGCCGCCATCAGCCTCTCGGTCGCCCCCGCGGTCATGGCCCCGCTGCGGTGGAAGAAATTCCCCCATCTGCCGCCATGGGCGCCGCGGACGATTCCCATCGCCCATTCTGCGTCCCCAACCAGCCAGCCGAAGGCGAACGGGAGGCGGGTGGTGAGGGTGACGACAGTGATGCGGTAGTTGTTGAGGATCATGGGGGCGACGGGGCCCCAACTGTCTGGCAGATTGCCAATGGGGGGTAGACTACCCCGTGGCGCGTTGTCCTAATGTTCGTCGTCGGGGACGTAAATCGTGGGGTTGGCCCCCTGGACTGGCAGCGCCCAGGTTGGTGCACGCAGGGGGGGGCCGGGGGGTGGTGTCGTCAGGTCCTCGTCGGTGACCACGTCCATCCACTCAACGTCAGGGCTGTGCCCCCCTGCGCCGTTGTCGCAGACGTTTTGCTCGATCAGGGTGCGCAGTGTGTGGAGCGTGAGGTCTTCGGCTTGCGTTTCGCGCACCGCAGGAGCTGTGCAGAGTCGATGCGGTCGCCGGCAAAGTGGGCATGACCACAGGTTTGCGATGCACGGGCTGCAGAACCAGTGCAGCTGCTCGGTGCCGCCGCAGCCGAGGTCATGCCCACGGAGCAGATTGCCGTTTTTGTCGTACACCTCCCAGCAGACTCCGCACGGGTTTCCCAGCCGCGGATGCGGAGCTTCACCATCGGGCATCCTGAGGAGAGGTATTGTTTGCGGGACGATCAGGCCTCTATACGGGAGGGAGTGCGCGCACTCCGGTGTAGTGCGGCGGGGTGGGTGGCGCGACGGCAGTTACCTGGCGGTTGTCGCGTGCCGAATGTGTGGTGAGTCGCTGGGCTGTGCATGTTGGTACAGAATGAGGAGGTTGTAATGCATACGGCGGTCGTGGGTTGTTTGTTGTGCTTCTTGTGCGTTCACCTGGACGCGGTGCTGTAACTGTGTGTCCGCTCTCTTGACGGCCGTGAGCTGCATGTGACGTATTGTTGCCCTAGGTTCTGGGGCGTGGTCGGCGATGACCCTGTAGAGTTGGAGTGGCACAGCTCCCCTGAGTACCGCTTCCTTGGTCTCTGGTTGCCGCATCAGGCGCCGAACCACATTTGCCGGTGGCATGCCCGGGCCCCATCCGGCGTGTTGTGCTATGGTGTCCTCCTGTGTCCACGTGGGCAGGTGGTTGCCCCCTTGGGCCAATGGGCATTGTTTGAAGTGTTCCCACGTCTCTGGCTGTTGGAGATGGCAGGGGCATATCGTGTATTCCGGGGGTATGTCTATACCTCACCGGGCATACCAGCGTGCCACCCTGTCTAAGAGGGGCAGCTGTTTGAGCAAGAGTTGGGCACGTCGCGTTTGTAGGTGCACCGGTATTAGGGATGGGTCAAGAGCTGAGAACTATAATGCGGTTCGCATTTTATGTTTGAGGTGGTTCATAAGGGTGTTGACGGCTTGGCTGCCTCGAATGTGCGCCATGGTGCGGATGGGTGATGGGTACTGGTATGCCCACCCGGTGTCGTTATAGATTCGATCATCCAGTACCAAGGCTGGTGGTTCCCCGGGTCGGGGGACTGGCGGCAGGTGTTGGAGGTGCCTGTGCATGTGGTCCTGTAGCGGTGGGTCCTCGCCGTCCGGCATATGTTCCGCAAGCTGCTTGTGGGCGTGTAAGTCTATGTGTCTGTTGCCCAGGCTATACCGATGAGACTTTAAGACGTCACAAAATTTCTCAGTGCGGAACAGTACGGAAGGTATGATACACACTGCAATAGTATGTACAATAGTACTGGAGTAGCTGAGGGGCTTTGGGGGCCTGGCTGTGCACGTAGGGATATATGTGGAGAAGTGACAGTTGTTGGAATAGATATAGGGAGGATTATGTGGCTCTCATTAGGCCACTGGGTCGCCAGGGCAGCCCAGGAAAAGTCCCTGAAAAAATAGGGCAGAATTTCTGGTAGACTGAAAAAGAAGTTAACAGAGACTAAGGTACGTATGGAAAAGTGAAGTGCAATGTTTTGAAAAAGGCAAAGACCATACTTTGTGAAAAGCCACTGTAACTCTGTTTTGGAAAACCGACTGCAGTTTCACCCCTAGGGGAAAATCCACAATTGGTTTCCAAGTAAAACACAGAGTGCACGGCAACTGATGTAAAATGAATACTATGAGTTCATTATATAACCAGTGCTTGAACGCGTGGCTGAGCAACACAAAGCGTGCTGAGCCTGAAAAAAATGGATAAATGTAGTGTACATTCTCTGCTGTCCACCTGCAGCGATGTTGCAGCAGTGGAGTTCTTAGATCATCAAACTGTTACTGTGTGTGACCCTGTTTGTAGAGTGTTGGAAAATACAGACTTAGAAATGCAGTGTGTGTTGATCAAAGTGGATCACAGAGATTGAGTGTATGTTGTTCAGAGTAAAGTGTTGAGTGAGTGAAAGACATATGATGGCGGTGTAATATCTGAGTTCGAGGTGTGTGCTGAGAAGTATGCTGATCGAGCTGCAGTATATGATGAACATCAAGACAAACTGAGGCAAAGGTAGTTGATCTTGTGCCGATAGAAGGCATACTGAGACTTTATTTCGCCAGAGTGTGAGGTTGGTGACTCATCGAAAAATGCCATCTGCAAATGAGAACCTTGAATCTGCCCGTGATGCATATATAGGCGAAAAAGGCGGCTAGTCAGCCGGCAGAAAGGTGTTGTGGTCACCTGTGCATTTATCGATGAACTTCTGTTGGATCAAATATTCGCTCTCACTCACAACATATGGTATGGTCCTTACTTCTTGTTCCGTTAGCTTGCGGGCAGGTGGAACTAGGCGCTGGGCCTCAAAGTCAGTCCCAAGAAAATATGGGTTGTGCCATTCGTGGTCTACTCGTAGGTCTTGCACATGCCATGAGCACACTGTAGAATGGTCGTAAGGTCCTGACTCGCTTTGTCGGCGTGGCGGCGTTGGGGGCAGGCTTTCAGTGACCGGGCTTCTGCCATGAGAAACGTCGGAGTCTGATGTTGACTGTAAGCTTGGCAAGGATGCGCGTGAACCATTGCTGTTCGTGTCGTGTGGCAGTTGTTCACTGCGTGTGGCTGGTGGCGTCGGCGAATGTGTTCCTGAAGTCTGCAGCACAGAAGTTTTGCTCGTTGCCGATTGCGATAGGTTCCAGACATTCGACGGTGAACTTGCTGACTGGTACTGCTGGACTCTGTAACTCTGTGCCGCAGTTGTTCTGCAGTACGCGGCTCCCTTTTTGCTACCCAATCTTCGCTCGTGCTTATTTCTCCTTGATGTTTGTACTTGAAGCGTTGTTGATCGTGGCTGATCTGTACACTCCTTGGCTCTCTTTGTTATTCGTGAGCCTAGCGCTGCAAGCCGTGCGGCTGGCGATTTCAAGACAGAGAAAAGATTTGGCGAAGCGAAGGTGGAATCCATACCGCGGGCGCGTCGTCGTCTCCTTGCAGTCACTGTTGTGAAGGCTTCGGAAGCGTTGGTGTCCTTGCATTTGATGTTTGGGGCCGGAGCGGTGGTTTCTCCTGGTAGAACGGAATGTAGGTCGTAACTGTTCACGGACTGCGCTGGTGTTTTAGCGGTGTCGTGTTTTTCCTTCGGCGGCGGCGGCATGCACGGTTCAGCTGTAAGGGTTGCCGTTGAGGTCTCGCTGTACTCATTGGACCGCTCATAGCGACCATTGCAAACTGGAAAGGTAACAGCGGTGGCAGTAAGGGTAGGTGACGGTACAGTGCTGTACGGACGTACTGATTGCCGTTGGAGTCGCTTAGCTGGCACTCTGGGAAAACTTGATAAGTTCTTCAGAAGCGAGGCGGTAGCTTTTTGCTGACACAGACACAAGTGAAGTTGCCGTATTGCTTGCTGCAACAGTTGACAGGCTATAGAAAGTTGTACGGCTGCGGTGTCGTGAAACTGCACCATCTGGCGTTTGCGATATTCAGCACTGGCGTCTGGAGGATTGGTCACGTGATTGTAGAATTGCTCTCAGCTGCAGCAGCTTTTCACGATCTGGAGGGTCTGTAGGATGCAGTTTTTTGGATGGGACTTGCCCAGGTCCTCTACATCAGTAAAATCCTGATTACATCGAAAAAAAATAGACACTCAGAAAGAGACTATACCGATGAGACTCTTGTTTGACGAGATGTAAGACGACGTGTTTGGGGAGGCACCGCAAGGCCGTCCAGAGGTGTAGGGCCTGGGTGCCCAGGCTGGAGTCGGTCGCCTTGTGCAGGGGCTGCGGTACCAGTTTGCTGAATATCTGGAAGTCCACCGCTGGTGTACTACTACCCACAAATGGCCCGTGTGGTCCCGCGGTCCCTGGTGGGTGTCATTGACGGCGTCCAGGACGATCGCCAGTGTCTTCAGTTCCCTGTCAGAGGAGGCTCCGAAGATGGTAGCCCCTGTGAGGTAGTGTTAGTGTAGTCAGCCTTTCGTCTCCGCTTTCAACTCCAGAGCTGCCCCCCCGGCCGCTGGTGTGCGGCCTATGGTGCCAGAGGCATCCGCGAAAATGATGGTGTTGTGTTCGTCTGGGTGTGGCAGGCGGCACGGCGTCGTTGGCTGGTAAGCATGGATGCGTGCCCCCCGTTCCGTGGTGGCCCACGGCGTGTGCGCGTCCGGTCTGAGTCTCCGGGTAGCAAACACCCCCACCCCCTGGCGGATGATCCCGGTTGCCGCTGAGTTCATGCAGACATAGTCGTTGTTCCCCTCGTGGCCCTGTGTCACGTAGTCGTACACATACTGGAGCAGGTACGCTTTCTGTGGGTGGAATGTGGTCATTCGACCGTCTGCAAGTCCTTGACTTAGCAGCATTGGTATTTAACCGGGTAGGCGGGGGGCTCCGGCGTGGCGCTGCGGTGTTTGGCCCGCACCGGGAAGGTGATGGCTGGGTGCTTGGTGTCCCACTTTCCCCGCTGGAATCTCCATTCATCCACGCCACTGTGGCCGTGTCCCTCTCCGCGGCCCGTTGGAAGTGCGTGTGTAGCCACTGGTGTTGTTCCGGGGTAGCGTGGGCCGTTGGCAGGGGGTGGTAGCGCGCCAGTAACTGGGGGAGGGGCCACAGGGTCGCTAGCGCTTGGGGTCTACATCTCCAGCAAGTGGTGGGGGTGCCCGTCAGCTTGTCTTGCGACAGTAGTGGCGGACCGAAGGGGCGAGCCGTAGGCTGTGGCAGCATCCACAAGTTGCCCCTGCTCTGCCTGGTTGCAATGTGGCTTTGAGTCCGTTGGATGCCAGGAGGACTACTGCTGGCACCATGGCACCAGGGACATACTCCACTTGCTCCAGTGGCCAGTGGTGGGCCTGGTTCCCTCGCGATGGCCCCGGTGGCAATGGTCGTTTGTGCGTGCTCCAAAACAGTTTATACGCCTCACGTACTTCCCCATCGGTCGGTTGGGGGTGTCCGGCTTGTGTGGCCGCGCGGCGCATGTGACTCTCCAGGAGTGACTTGTTGGGCCACTCCGGGTGTTGCAGGAATGAGACGTGGTGTGTGCCCGTCCGTTGGAGGGCTCGCATGTGGTTTCAGGTGACCCGTACCAGGTGTAGGGTGGCTGCCCACCAGGTCTAGAGTGGTGGTACTTCCCGTTGGCCCTCCCCCCACATTGGTGTGCAGGACGGCCAGAGGGCTGGTTTCCCTGCATGGATGGTTCGTTTGGATAACATGCTGGTGGTGGGGCAGTAGGAGTTGTAGGTGGTTCCATACGCGGGCCCCCACCTTGGTGGGGAGGCCCTGCTGGTGAAGTATGTATTGGGGGCAGGTGTTGCAATGGTACTGGGCTTCTCGCAGTGTCCACGTGAAGACTTCTCGCACCTCGGGCTCATGATTGTGCATGAGACGGTGCAGGTGGGCGGGGTGTGAGCTGTGTACGCATTGTTGACAAGGTGATCGGTGTTGTCTCCGTAGTACGGTGGCGAGGCCGCGCGCACCGCTGCAGGTAGTGATGTGGGCCGGTGGCCGTGGATGGTCCACGCTCGCCGCACTGTGGTAGCGGCCGCTTGTAGCATGTGTTGGGGGTGCGTCAGGTGCAAGGCCTGGAACCCTATAGCGGCGTTGAGCACGGCTTGTAGGAAGTACGCCAGGGCCTGGTTGGAGAGTGCCACTATGGGTGCTATGACCAGCGTCCGTGTCAGCTGCCGTATCAGTTTCGGTGGTAGGGTGACACCGCTTGCGGTGGCCGCTTGTTGGACCACCAGGTAGGTGGCCGTGTTTACAGGGTTCATGGCCGGGTCCCCGGGGCAGAGGGGCGGCGGCGCCGCATTGTGCCCCATGGTGGCAGATTTGACGTTGTGTACCCGCAGCTGATTGCCCTCCAGATAGTTGGTGACGGTGCGGAGTACTTTGGTGGCCCTGGTGGGGTCCGTGGTGGTGGACAGGGGTTGACGTGCGGTGGCGATCACCAGCGCTATGTCGCGAATGCCAGCAGCGTGGTCGGTAGGGGGTATGGTGCCACGTCCGGGTATGTGCGTCGGATGTAAAACGCCAGCGGGAGGGTGACGAGTAGGAAGGGGAATGGGCCTTCCGCACCCCCTTGCGGGACTCCACTGGCGAGGTGGACCCATGGGGTGGTGCCCACATCGGTTTTTACTGCGTACATGCGGGTGGCGAGGTACGCTTTTAGGAAGCCCTGGAAGGGGAGTCCCATGTGCTCCCAGACAGCCTGTAGGAGGCGGTGCGGGGTGTTGGGGAAAGCCCCCTTGACATCCAGAGACGTGATGATGAGGCTGATCGGGTCCATGTCTACCACAGCGTCTTGCATAAATGTGGCCTCCAATGGCGACCTAACCGGTATGGCTCCCCACATTGTGGGCGGTATAGCCCGGTAGGCTGCCGGGGCCACCCGTTTGAGGATGAGCATCCATATGAGTTTGGCTTCCGTGGTGGCGCATACTATGGGTCTGCAGTTGTCTGGGTTCACCCAGTCGCCTTTCTTATACAGCGGGTGTACCAGGTTTGCCCAGTCGGGTGGTACGTCCGTTTTCTTGATGGCGATATCCCACAGGAGCGGGCTAAGTGTGTCTTCAGGTTCAGCGGGAGCCTGCGGTAGAGTTCTGCCGGGAGTCCGTCCACCCCCGGGTTTTTCCCCAGTTGTAGTTTGTATAACACCTCATCGAGTTCCCGAATGGTGAACGGGGTTCGGTGCATGTCTCGTTGCTGTGTTCGGTTGTAGAGTTTCGGCAAGTGCGATATCAGTTCCTCCGTGTACGCTGACAGCTCGCCTTCCTCGGTGTTGTGTTGGCGCAGGAAGCTGTTGAGGACTTTCTCCAGGACCACCTTGGGATTGTTGGTCACTGTGCCGTCCTGTAGGCGTACCGCCTTGATGCCTCGGTGGCCCGTCTCCCCGGGGACCTTGTTCACGTGTTTCAAAGATTTGTAGGGTTGGGGGTTTTGAAAGTAGCGTTGTTGTTCTTGTGCCAGCTCCTTTGCCCGGCGGACGTGCCACTCCCTGAGTTGCCGGCGCGTGGTGTCCAGCCGTGCGGCGAATTCCTGGGCGTCATGTTCGGCTTGCAGGTCATGTGAGTGTACTGCTGTGTGTAGTTCCCGCTTGTCGCGCCATATGGCTGTAACCAGGGACCATAGGTCTTGATACAGGGTGGCGTCGTCCTGTGTTCTGTGTTGTCGGTGGAGGCCGCACGCCGTGGCCGCTTGTCGCATGGCAAGGTTGAGGTCCGTTTCGTCTTGTTGGCCCAGGATGCGCTGTACCGTGCGGTACCCTAGGGGCCCGTTTTGACATAAAGTGCAAAGGACAATGTTGAGCTCAACTTAGTTAAAAGCATCCTCAATTTAGCTCACCATTCAAAATTGTATGAGTTGGAGAAGAGTTGTTTTCAAATGGCACCCACTTGTTGCATTTTGTGCTTTCCAGAATTGTAATGCCTAGCCGGGGCCGGAAATGCATCAAAACTCTTCCAGATTGGAAGACCGGGCTCTTACCAAAGAACTTGTGGATTTTCTCGGAAGTAGTCCAAGGGCCAAAAATCTACTTAAAAGTGTGGCGAACCGAGTTATCCCCGCTGCTACACTGCTCCATGCCCAGCGTAGGCGGCGCCCCTCCAAAATGTCTCCTCAACGTGCGGTGGAACTGGTTTTGGACCTTCAAATTTGAAAGAAAAGGTGTGCCGTGCACAAGAGCATGCAATTTCAAAATTGCAACCAAAATTGCGTTTCAGCCAAAGTTGCATTCCTGTTGAGAATGTCTAACTTGGGATGGTATTGCCATGGTGCTGGGAGGTGTTGAACCTTTAAGACGGCAATGACGGGAGTCAGAAAAATGTGTCTTCATAGTGTCCTTAACCTATCACCGGTGGAAAGGGTAGAAAAATGTAGATTCTCAAACACCAATAAAAACCATCATTGCACCAAAATTGCGCTTGGCAAAAATACCACTCTTTTGGGTTTTGGGTACTCAACTTTGACGTTTATGTCAAAACGGGCCCCTAGGGTAATACGCCATCCATTTGTGTGCGTCGTGCTCTTCTGGTGGCCTAATGGGTGGTAGCTCTTCGTGGTCCATGTTATCCCTGGAGGCCGGGGGTACTTGAAGTACCTTGATTTGTACCTCAAGGGGTCAATGTCCGGCGATCTTGGACAGTAGATCGTGGTATTGCCTCCGTGCCACCTCGACGTGTGCCGAGTCCGCGTAGCAGAGGTCGATGCGGGAATCTGCAGAGACAGGTTGCAATGGTCTGTGCGAGGGCTTGCCTCGTAGAGAAGCTCTGAGGTCCAGCAGGCCCATATGTTGCATGGCCATTTGCACCGCTGTGTCCTCGGGCGTCTGTCGCCCTCCGCGATCGTCCGCTGACGGGGCTGCATTGAAGTCTCCTATGATGACAGTCGGCTCCATCATAGCAAGTTGTCGGTAGGCCTCCATGAGTTGTTCGAGGAAAGTCTCCATGGCGTCTCCAAAGGGGACATGTACGTTGATGACATTTAGCTACCACGTTGGGCCCACTAGTTCATATGCCGCTAGGCGGACTTCTACTCCCAGGTGGTGGTGGACGTGTACCTGGACTTCACCTTTGTGGGATATGGGCACTCCCTTGACCCACGTGGTGCGGTATTGGTGTCCCGTCCTGGTGAGGACGGGGGTTGGGCTGGGGTTGGCTGCCTGGGTTTTGAGAGCCTGTTGCTGCCACATCAAGGCGTCCGGGTCGCATTCTGCCATGACAGGCATGTCTTGTAGGTCCAGAGCTTTGGCCGCGTCGTACAGGGCACCTGGTTCGTTGAGGGACATGAGAGTGACGAGCGCAGTTGTGACCTCGTGGCTGCGCGCCTTGGTTGCCCCTGGGGGGTCCCTGGCGCGGCGTAGTAGTAGTCATTGTCCCAGGCAGAATTTGTGGTTGATCGCTGTGGCCACCCTTTGTTTCTATGGTACATCCGGCTCCTCCAGCCATACCTGCCGTACGTCACCTGTCCAGACGGTGCACGGCGGTACCTGGTTGGCGGGTGTGCAGAGCTGCACCGGGCACTCCGCGAACTGCCTGTTGTCCCAGAGTTCGAGGTTTGAGGTTTCCGCTTTTTTGCCCCACTCCGGCAGTGCGTGACATTTGATCTTCAACTGCAGGTTGCCATGTTGACCTGGTGTGGCCAGTCTGCACTGTATCTTGCCCCGGAACCATACAAATTGCTTCGGTTGTCCTCTAAGCGTGGCTCCGAATACCCCCCGTACTTCCGCCCCGTCTGGCCATTCGGGATGCATGGCGGCACGTTCCGCTGGCGTGAAGAATGGGCACGCTGGGGCCTTTGGCTTCGGTTGTGGATCAGGCGGTGGCGGTGCTGTGCCGCTTTTGGTTCTGGTTTGGGCCGTTTAGCCCGGCGGGCCGAGCTGTCCGCTCCCCCTGGACGGGGCCTCGGTTCGGGCCGGGGTTGTTCTGGTGCCAGTTTGGGGGCGAGCTTCGGTGCGTTGCGGCGAAATATGCTGTATGCCGGTCCTTGCCCCTCTTGTGGTCGGTGCATACCCCGAAGGTGGTTTGCGTGTTCTTGTAGGCTGGTGGTGCAAAGTTTGAGGGTTTGTTCCGTGTCCGGGGGTCAGGACATCCAGCGTGCTGCCGTTGCTGTCCCGTGTTTTCGTATGTAGGCTGCCAGGTTGGGAGTGAGTGTGAGCCACGTCTCAGGCAGCGTGGTGTCTGTGGCTGCGGCATCCATTGTCCAGTGCATCGCCGTTTTGAGGGCCAACCAGTGCGCGCGGGGGTTGTTGGTGTGGTGGGCCGAGTGTTCAAAACGGTCCCCGAGTGCCAGTGGGGTCGCTGGTTTCGCCTCCGTTGTGAATATGTGGACTCTGTCGGTTGTGCCTGTGGCGTTCCACTGTGCCACGCACCATGTGTGTTGGTGGCATGTTACTGTGACCGTGGGGGTATCTGGGGGCCTTTCAATAAAGGCCGTCCAGTCAGTGACCTTCGGACCTTCGGTTTTCGGTCGTGCTGCTCTGGTGGGCTGGTCAGGGTCACCAGATGGAGGACTATTAATTGGGGGAACTCAAGGAGAAAATGAAGCGGAAAGCTACCCAAGACCGAGGAAAGCGTACGCGTAAGACGTTCAAGGGAAAATCCAAACTCGAGTTCCACAAGACTCTCTCTGACGGTTCTGAGGATGAAATCCTGGAGACGGATGACCCACCTCTTTCGAAGGTACTCCAGCGCATTGATCGGATCAACGAGAAGATCTCCAAGCTGTCCGAAGACATTCGGCGTATGCCAACCTCCAGTCGTTCACCACCCAGTAAGAAACGTCCCTTTGTTACGCCAGAATCATCGGCTTTTGTTACACTTACAGAAGTGTGTGGAGGTATGAATAAACATGAGTGGTCTGATGAGAGTGAAGAAGATACGACCCACGCTCCGAAAATGGAAACTCCACTGTTGGATGGGCGCAGCGCTGAGAAGTATGCAGAAAAATCTGGAAGATACCTGGTGCTCACTGGCAAGGCCTAAGCCAAGGACTGGGTGAAAGCTAACCTCATCGTTCAGGGCATCAATGAACCTGAACTTCAAGAAAGAGTCTCAGAATTTCCCAAAACGGCCACAAGCCTTCAGTGTTTTCCGAAGATGTCCCATTTACCGTATGACCCAAAACCAGAGCAGCTGGTCAAATTGTTGGAAACACTGGAAAGGCTGTTTCACAAGTTGAATCCGGGGGTTACGACTGAGGAGCGCAAATGTATGGCGCTTTCTTAGAAGATCAACGGTAAACGTTTCGTCGAGTGGACCAAGGATGAGAACGTTTCTGCAAGGATGCACTCTTATGGTTCACTGAAGGATCTCATGAAGGAGCGCGCACAGCTTTCGGTTGGTTTCAAACATCTTGCTGCTTCCTGTGGTTCTGCATTCAAGCGCACTGTTTCGAGTCGATACCGAGAAAAGCAGAGAAACGGAAAAGGACATGTCTTTTTCTGGTGGACCATCATCTGGAAGTTCTGCCCACAAGCCGGACATCACCGAAATCGTCTCCCAATGCCACTCGATGATTGCAGAGCTAAGACTCCCTGAGAAAGAAGGCAAGGGCGACAAAGGAGGAAAAGGCTCTGGCAAAGGCAAAGGTCGAGGAAGAGGAAAAGGCCAAGGAGGCAGAGGAGGCAAAGGACAGCTGGAGCCCAACGCGTTGATCGCCAAATTCGAAGCACGCATTCAGTGTAAGCATTGTGGTAAGACGAACCACTACAGCGATCACTGCTTTGAGATCCAAAGAAAACAGAAAGAGGATAGACTCAAGACCTTCCTGATCCAATCTCGTCTCAGTGAGGAGGCAGCCCAAAAGGCGGTGGAAGACGCCAAGAAGAAATGGAAGGACAAGAAGCAAAAGGGACCAAAAGCTGGCCCAAGAAAGAGAGATGATTCTGGCCCTGCCGCAGGAAGTGCTGGTGCTGGCGCTCCCTCAGCAGAGACCAGACCGATGCAGGAGGACACTGAGAGTCAAGCAAGGAAAAGGAAGAGAGATCTGGCTTTTTCGGAGGTTGAGAAAATTGTGGACCTGCAGCGAGCCGCTGTCAAGGACGGTCTCACGTTGTGACTACCCGTGGTTTTGGAGGAGGACATGTGTGACGCTGTTTTGGATACTGGTGCAACCGATTCCATTGTGGCTTCATCATTGGTGTCAGATCCGAATCACAAGAGTTACTGTGCAGTGAAGGTGGGAGATGGGCACCACACGTACAGTAAAAGAGAAAACTCCGCCGATGTGTGCATGGGCAATTTCAATCTTCCTCATGTTTGTATCGTTATGGAGACTTCAGCTTTTCAGGTATGTCTAGGCATGAATTTCATCCGTCAAAACGCCAAGACAATTCTGGGTTTGATTTTCACTCCATCGAGACTAATTGTCAAAAATCCAGAGACTGATGAATTATCCTTGGTATCGCTATCTAAAACGTCCCGTCACAAGGAAGCAGAAAACGGATTGCTGACTGCTCAAGGATCTTTGAGAATTTCCCAGAGAGAAGCCTACAGTTTGTTATCTTCAATGAGGGAGCAAGTCCTGATCGACCTTGGTGATTTGAGACCCCCCGTGGACTTGTACGCCAACGCCAAAAATCAGACCCAACCGTTGTATTGCACTCCTCTCAACTCATGTTATGCCTACAACTGGCACGACTTTCAGTTATGCTGGGCCAAACCCCCGTGGTCACACCTCGAGAAGATGGTTCCCAAGGCCCCGCCCGACCGAGCGCAAGTCGTGGTTATTTGTCCTGATTGGGGCCAAACCGGGAAAGCTGCTGCTTGGCGACCATTTTTGGACCGCATGATGAAAGTTCGTGTACCTATCCCAGATGTACCCCTGTATCTCCCAGATAAGGCGACCAGCCCATTACCAGCCCCACGCTGGGGAAGAATTGCAACTCTCATCGATGGCAATGATTGTGATGTTTCATTGGATGAACTGTATCCCCAAGTAATCAAGTTTCTCCATTGAGTGAACCGTGGTTTAACCTGGTCTGATCTACTGAAGCGATACGGGCACAATACACCTGCAAATAACACCGGAGGACATGTCTGAAGTCAAAGAAATTCACCCCCCAACGGAATCAGATGATTAACAGGACGCTTGCGTTCGAGATGCTGAAGTTGACAAGGTCAACATTCAGTGGGAAGAGGTCAGTGAGGAACCTGCAGAAGTGCAATGGGATGGAGTCAGTGAAGACGGCTATCTGGTGGATCTCAATATCGCTCAGCCCCTGAGGTACGACCCATTCCCGAGCATCCACGAAGATTGTTCGGACCAAATGGAGGACTTACTGAGCGAAGTCGATCTCGAAGATTCAGTCATGGGAGATGTACAAAATTTGACCATGTCTTGTCTGGCCCTACACGCTATGCAAGAGTATGGCGTGACCATGCAAGTCGAGGAGGACAAGGCAACAATTGCCAACGCACGTGGATGGGCGGTCTCGAAGGACCACTTACGTTCTTTGAAGGAGGACATTGAGCTCTGTATCTTCCAGATATCTGGGAAACAACAAACGCTAAAGCTCAAGGACAGATGGAAGAGCCATTACAACGAGTTCACGGGCAGGAGCGTTGAGAGAGATGAAACCGATTTGTTCTATCAATATCTGGATGACAACCGCATTATCGTGGATGGCGATGATGTTTATCAGGACATTTCGGCCCTACTCAGTGAGTGTTACTCTGTATCCAGGGACGAGTATGGGAAATCAAATTTGGCAGCCGCATATAATTTCCAGGAGAAGATCAAAAATTTACCTTCCAAACCTCAAGAAGTTCTACGCCGAAGGAAGGTGGCTTTTGGACCGTTGATGGCACATGGTTCATGTGAGAAGTTGCTTACCATGGACTTCGAATTGATGGACTAACACAAAAATACCACAGTGCATTCGAAGCCATTTCCACCTAGCAAGGCCAACAGTGAGGAAAGAATGCGTCAGATTACTGAATGCATTGCAGCCGATCTCGCTGAAAAATATCAGCAGGCAGAGTATCCAAAGCACTGCTCCCCGTGTTTCTTGGTAGACAAACCAGGTAGCAACGCCAAAAGGCTGGCTGTGCACTAAGGGAAGCTGAACAAGCTCACCAAGAACCATTCAGAGAGTCAGCCATGTTTGGAACAAGCGCTGGAAAGAGCCGCTCATTGCCGTTTCAAATCCAAGTTCGATAAGCGCAGTCGCTTCTGGCAAGTGGGGTTAAAAAAATGAGCGCAGGATCTATCAGCATTTATTGCTGCTAAAGGTCAAGTGTTCAAATGGAGAGTCATGCGGTTTGGGTTGACAAACGCTCCGGCAACGTTCCAGGAGCTCATGAACCAGGTTGTGGCCTGTTTGAAGCTGAAACCTACGGTGCAGGTACTGCTGAAAAAGGGGGCCATCATTGAAGTCTATATAGACGATGCTTATTGAGGACCGATGAGGCTGATGATCACTTACGTTTGGTGGAGGAAGTTTTGCGCACTTGTGAGGAATGCAATACCCGCGTGAAGTTGCAAAAATGTGAATTCATGCAGAAGGAAATTGAATATTTAGGTTTCCAGGTTGGATGGAGATGGTGGAGACCTGTGACGGATAAAGTGTCCCCAATTTTAAAGGCGACAGTCCGTGATGACAAGACCCGTGGCGTCAAGGACATCAGAGCTTTCCTGGGATCCTGTAATTTTTACAGAAGACACATCCCCACTTTCACCTACAGTAGCCACCTCCTCACGGACTTGACCAAGAAGACTGTACCTTGGAAGCTCAGTTTCAGGGGATCAAGGAAAAACTGAATTCTTTGGGGTTGTTGGGCTGTAACCGCTGTGTAGTGACGGATCTTTCTTGTTACTGCGAAGCCTGTAGCCTTGATGCCCCAGAGGTTGTAACGCCCGACACTGCCCCTGATATCTCAGAACCTGACTGACCATCTCCAGACCCATATCCAGCCTCTAGGAGTGACATATTCAATGCGCTACGAGGGTCATTGAACTCAATGATGGAATATGAATAGTGGAAATGCCTGGTCCACAAAATTGGAGCAGACATAGAATTTCATTGCGCATTCATCGAACATAATGACTCATTACGAAATCATTCGAAATAATTTAAAGAATTCCGATTTGGAAATCACGAATGACAAATGCGACTGGACGCGCGCTCACGGGCGACATCTGGCGGCAAAAGGAAAACCTGAAAACAAGCGGAAAGTTTGCTGCACTAATTTACATCTGAGAATCATTGAAATTCTGATCACATTGATGTATAAATTCAGTGCTGTCACACTGATGCCGTTACACCCCCCTCCTGGAAATATACGTCGGTATGTTAGGCTGTGTCAGGTGTAGTGAAAAAAACGCCAAAAGTGGTCAAAAACCGACTAATCTATGTCAAAATGTGAGAAATTGAGCTGAATTGAGGAAATCTGTGCTGAGATCTGTGCTTCGCGATGGCCATTGACTTGAATGAAACACATTGGTACCTTAGGGCACACACAAACAGCGTCGTTTAAGCTCAAAAACTCGAAAATTGAATTTCTGAGCCAAGCATGTACATGTATGATCAAGATCCATGATTCATGATGAATTCAGGATCTGACATCTCACTGTCAGAAAACACAAATCGAGTGTTGACATGTCGTCGGGCGTCCAAAAAATAGGGTATCCCTGCATGGATTCCAAGATATATGAAACTGGTCTGTGTCATGTGCAGGCATGGGACCATCTACCAGATTATGGTGCAAATTGTGACTGGATTGAGAACAAAATCGGTGAATTACACACAGATTGAAGACGGCGAACTGGGTAACGAGCCACAATAGGTCCAATCCAATGTCGATAGAAAATTTGTGTTGTGCTGAACGGAAATCCAGTTCTCATTCATAGCCAATTCAGGTCAAATCCTCATCATGATGATGATCCCAATGATGGAAATCCAATCATGTAAGTACTTCCACGCGATGACCCATGATCCAGCCCTCATAGCGCCCTAGGGAACAGAGGATTGCATAGGCTTCTCCTTCCCTTGGACTCCAATTTTGCTGTCTTGTAGTAAGCTTGCGAGACCAGAAAGCCAGGGGGTAATGGTGACCTTCGTCCTCGATTTGTTCGATCGTAGAACCAATGGCGTAACGACTGGTGTCTGTACAAATATAAAAAGGTCGTCCATCGAACTGCGGAGTCGTTCATGTAACCACATTTGCGAGTGCTTCCTTGAGACCAGTGAAAGCCTCTTCACATTCTGGCGTCCACTTGAGCTTCACTTGAGGTCCCTTCTTTCCTTCTACTTTGCCGACCTTGAGTAACTTTGTCAAGGGACCAGAGTACTTGGCGTAGAGGGTACTCCTGATAATAATTGCAGCAGCCTAGAAAGGCACGAAGCTGCGTGATGGTTTTAGGCCTTTCCCAGAGCTGGAGGGCAGTGATGTTGCCTGGGGCAGGTCTTTTTGTCCCATCTTCCAAGATAGAACGACAGTATTCCACACTTTGGAGGAACATTTAGCTATTCTTGGGTCCACACATGAGCTTCTCTTGGTCGTCGCGCGATCGCAGCAGAAGAAAAATAAAATAACGAGAAAAAGACCCACTGCCAGCAGAAATAAAGCGAAAAATTGTCTTTTCCGACCTCAGAAACCCCCCCAACAATTTTACGCCGCTGTTTCGCGAGGTCGCAAAATATAGGACACTCACCGAAAAAGACGAACAATAGAGTCGCGACGGCGAAGAAACTGAGCGTTGCTTGCCCCAAACCACCTAGCAAAGTGCATGCCCTAGGCGCTAGGGACTTGTGCGCGCCCCAAAACAACCCACACATAGACAACAACAACGCCACCGGCCACCGACAAGCAAGTATGTTATGTGCCGCGCACCGCGAAAAACCAACGAAACAAGCACAACGCGGAAAGAGGTAGACAAGGAGAATAAATAGGTAACGAACCGCACCACGGTGGAGAGATATACCACAAGTACACGACCAAGCAATGCAAGCCCGCTGATGTAGGAAATACGCGCGAAGGGGAGCACAACAAAAAGAGCAAGAGGCCGCACATGTACCCAAGTATGTTGAATGTCGTGCATGAAAAAAATACACACAAGCAACAACAACGCCACCGGCCGCCGGAAAGCAAGTATGTTATGTGCCATACGTTGTGTGCATGACGCCGTAACAAGCGCAAAACAAGTAACGCGATAAGCAACGCCAAAGTGCGCCGCCACGAAAAGCGCAACGAAAACCGCACCGGCAAGGAAAACCAACAAGAGGTGGCACCGAAGGAACGCCTATGCTCACCCCCGCTCGCATAGGGAAAGAAGGGTATGCCCGCACGCGCATGCCCGGAACGCCGCAAGGCCAACACCGCCACGGGCGAGCAACATGGTATGAAGGGACAAACAAGGAGGAACAGAAAGACCACCGAGGTAAAGCACAACACAAAAAAAAAAAAAAAAAAAAAAAAAAAAAAAAAAAACCAAGCATACACACGTGACTAGTGGGGTCCAAGTATGTTGCCACGCTACGCTACGTAACCGAGACGTGCCCACCGCCCACCCGCACGCCCGCTTATGTAGGAGGCGAAAGGGAGCGAAAGGGAACAAAAGGTATGCCGCCGCATGCAAACGAATAGTAGACAAGCCACACACCGCCACCAAGAACAAAAGTATGTTACCATGTCGTGCCACGTCGCCAACCGCGGAGTTGCGTGGGTTAGAACACACAAATAGCCAGGGAGGGGGACAAGAAGAGGAAACACACAAATAGCATAGCGCCGGCGAGTGCCGGGTCCCAACGGACACACGTGCACGCACCCATGTTCTATCCTCACAGGTCCCGAAGAGAAGCGTATGCTCGTGTCTGCGTCGTCCGGGCGTTAAAGTAGGGTTGTCTTAGACGCTTAGGCAAGTATTGCGTCGTGCCGTCGTCACACATAAGCGAACGCCCGACAAGGCGGGAGGACTAGGACACGTTAAGGTAGTGGGGAAAGAGGCAGGTATGTTGCACGTCACGCCGCGCGCGCGGAACGGGCGACGAGAAAAGGTAGCGACCAAAGGGGTGGAAACAAGCCGGGAGCAAGTGGGGCGATAAACCTACACACAAGCCGGTCGCACACGAATGTCGCATGACGTACCAGCCAGCTCGAGGTGCCGTGTCGCGACAAAACCGCCGCCGCCGCACGCTCGTTTACGCACCCTTCTCTCCCTACGCAGGTTCAAAAGAGGAAGCCCGGGCCGACAAGGAAAAAGACAGAGACACGCAACAAAGCGGAGGCAGGGAAAAAGTGCATGCCAGGGAGAGGGGTAGAGGAAAGGGTAAAGAGCAACGAAGCCGCGAAAGGAACAAGGGGTAGCCAGCGAACGAGCAAGGGGCGCACACAGAGGAGGGGACACGGCAGGCACACGGCGAGCACAACACCGCAGCGAGACACCGGAGAGGGGAGCACCGGAGGACCAAGAAAAGAGCAGCACCACGCACCACGACACGCACGGCACAGGCACCACACACACCGCACACACCCAACGAACCCCGGCAACCCACCAGGCAGTGGGCGGGCAGACGGGAGAGGGACAGCGCCTGACCCCAAGCGCCCCTCACCATGGTGGAAGGCACCCCCCCCGGGGACGCCCTTCCGCCACCCCCACAGCGAGCAACGCCGGCCCGCAAGGGCGCACGCTGTGGGGCCGGTGCCGGGCCCCCACGCCCACACCGACCGCACCCGGGACACGCAGGTCGCGGAACCCTGGCTGCACGCTCCGGAGGACGGGCAGCCGGGGGAGGGACAGCGCCTGGCACCAGGCGCCCCTCACAACGGTGGAGGACAGCCCCCCCCGGGGACGCCCTTCCGCCACCCCCACAGCGAGCAACGCCGGCCCGCAAGGGCGCACGCTGTGGGGCCGGTGCTGGGTCCACACGCCCGCATCGACCGCACCCGGGACACACGGGTCGCGGAACCCTGGCTGCACGCTCTGGAGGACGAGCGGCCGGGGGAGGGACAGCGCCTGGCACCAAGCGCCCCTCACAACGGTGGAAGGCAGCCCCCCCCGGGGACGCCCTTCCGCCACCCCCACAGCGAGCAACGCCGGCCCGCAAGGGCGCACGCTGTGGGGCCGGTGCTGGGTCCACACGCCCGCATCGACCGCACCCGGGACACACGGGTCGCGGAACCCTGGCTGCACGCTCCGGAGGACGAGCGGCCGGGGGAGGGGCAGCGCCTGACACCAGGCGCCCCTCACAACGGTGGAAGGCACCCCCCCCGGGGACGCCCTTCCGCCACCCCCACAGCGAGCAACGCCGGCCCGCAAGGGCGCACGCTGTGGGGCCGGTGCTGGGTCCACACGCCCGCATCGACCGCACCCGGGACACACGGGTCGCGGAACCCTGGCTGCGCGCTCCGGAGGACGAGCAGCCGGGTGAGGGACAGCGCCTGACACCAGGCGCCCCTCACAACGGTGGAAGGCACCCCCCCCGGGGACGCCCTTCTGCCGCCCCCACAGCGAGCAACGCCGACCCGCAAGGGCGCACACTGTGGGGCCGGTGCTGGGTCCACACGCCCGCATCGACCGCACCCGGGACACACGGGTCGCGGAACCCTAGCTGCACGCTCCGGAGGACGGGCAGCCGGGGGAGGGACAGCGCCTGACACCAGGCGCCCCTCACAACGGTGGAAGACACCCCCCCCGGGGACGCCCTTCCGCCACCCCCATAGCGAGCAACGCCAGCCCGCAAGGGCGCACGCTGTGGGGCCGGTGCTGGGTCCACACGCCCGCATCGACCGCACCCGGGACACGCGGGTCGCGGAACCCTAGCTGCACGCTCCGGAGGACGAGCGGCCGGGGGAGGGACAGCGCCTGACACCAGGCGCCCCTCACAACAGCGGAAGGCAGCCCCCCCGGGGACGCCCTTCCGCCACCCCCACAGCGAGCAACGCCGGCCCGCAAGGGCGCACGCTGTGGGGCTGGTGCTGGGTCCACACGCCCACATCAACCGCGCCCGGGACACGCGGGTCGCGGAGCCCTGGCTGCACGCTCCAGAGGACGAGCGGCCGGGGGAGGGACAGCGCCTGACACCAGGCGCCCCTCACAACGGTGGAAGGCACCCCCCCCCGGGGACGCCCTTCCACCACCCCCACAGCGAGCAACGCCGGCCCGCAAGGGCGCACGCTGTGGGGCCGGTGCTGGGTCAACACGCCCGCACCGACCGCACCCGGGACACACGGGTCGCGGAACCCTGGCTGCACGCTCCGGAGGACGAGCGGCCGGGGAAGGGACAGCGCCTGACACCAGGCGCCCCTCACAACGGTGGAAGGCACCCCCCCCGGGGACGCCCTTCCGCCACCCCCACAGCGAGCAACGCCGGCCCGCAAGGGCGCACGCTGTGGGGCCGGTGCTGGGTCCACACGCCCGCATCGACCGCACCCGGGACACGCGGGTCACAGAACCCTGGCTGCACGCTCCGGAGGACGAGCGGCCGGGGGAGGGACAGCGCCTGACACCAGGCGCCCCTCACAACGGTGGAAGGCACCCCCCCCGGGGACGCCCTTCCGCCACCGCCACAGCGAGCAACACCGGCCCGCAAGGGCGCACGCTGTGGGGCCGGTGCTGGGTCCACACGCCCGCATCGACCGAACCCGGGACACACGGGTCGCAGAACCCCGGCTGCGCGCTCCAAAGGACGAGCGGACGGGGGAGGGACAGCGCCTGACGCCAGGCGCCCCTCACAACGGTGGCAGGCACCCCCCCCGGGGGCGCCCCTCCGCCACCCCCACAGCGAGCAACGCCGGCCCGCAAGGGCGCACGCTGTGGGGCCGGTGCTGGGTCCACACGCCCGCACCGACCGCGCCCGGGACACGCGGGTCGCGGAACCCTGGCTGCACGCTCCGGAGGACGAGCGGCCGGGGGAGGGACAGCGCCTAACACCAGGCGCCCCTCACAACGGTGGAAGGCACCCCCCCCGGGGACACCCTTCCGCCACCCCCACAGCGAGCAACGCCGGCCCGCAAGGGCGCACGCTGTGAGGCCGGTGCTGGGTCCACACGCCCGCATCGACCGCACCCGGGACACGCGGGTCACGGAACCCTGGCAGCACGCTCCGGAGGACGAGCGGCCGGGGGAGGGACAGCGCCTGACACCAGGCGCCCCTCACAACGGTGGAAGGCACCCCCCCCGGGGACGCCCTTCCGCCACCCCCACAGCGAGCAACACCGGCCCGCAAGGGCGCACGCTGTGGGGCCGGTGCTGGGTCCACACGCCCGCATCGACCGCACCCGGGACACGCGGGTCGCGGAACCCTGGCTGCACGCTCCGGAGGACGAGCGGCCGGGGGAGGGACAGCGCCTGACACCAGGCGCCCCTCACGACGGTGGAAGGCACCCCCCCCGGGGACGCCCTTCCGCCACCCCCACAGCGAGCAGCGTCAGCCCGCAAGGGCGCACACTGTGGGGCCGGTGCTGGGTCCACTGCCCGCATCGACCGCGCCCGGGACACGCGGGTCGCGGAACCTGGCTGCACGCTCCGGAGGACGAGCGGCCGAGGGAGGGACAGTGCCTGACACCAGACGCCCCTCACAACGGTGGAAGGCAGCCCCCCTTGGGGACGCCCTTCCGCCACCCCCACAGCGAACAACGCCGGCCCGCAAGGGCGCACGCCGTGGGGCCGGTACTGGGTCCACACGCCCACATCGACCGCGCCCGGGACACACGGGCCGCGGAACCCTGGCTGCGCGCTCCGGAGGACGAGCGGCCAGGGAAGGGACAGCGCCTGACACCAGGCGCCCCTCACAACGGTGGAAAGCGCCCCCCCCGGGGACGCCATTCCGCCAGCCCCACAGCGAGCAGCGTCGGCCCGCAAGGGCGCACGCTGTGGGACCGGTGCTGGGTCCACACGCCCGCATCGACCGCGCCCGGGACACACGGGTCGCGGAACCCTGGCTGCACGCTACGGAGGGCGAGCGCGGCCGGGGGAGGGACAGCGCCTGACACCGGGCGCCCCTCACAACGGTGGAAGGCACCCCCCCGGGAACGCCCTTCCGCCACCCCCACAGCAGGCAACGCCGGCCCGCAAGGGCGCACGCTGTGGGGCCGGTGCTGGGTCCGGATGCCCGCATCGACCGCACCCGGGACACGCGGGTCGCGGAACCCTGGCTGCACGCTCCGGAGGACGAGCGGCCAGGGAAGGGACAGCGCCTGACACCAGGCGCCCCTCACAACGGTGGAAAGCGCCCCCCCCGGGGACGCCATTCCGCCAGCCCCACAGCGAGCAGCGTCGGCCCGCAAGGGCGCACGCTGTGGGACCGGTGCTGGGTCCACACGCCCGCATCGACCGCGCCCGGGACACACGGGTCGCGGAACCCTGGCTGCACGCTACGGGGGGCGAGCGCGGCCGGGGGAGGGACAGCGCCTGACACCAGGCGCCCCTCACAACGGTGGCAGGCACCCCCCCCGGGGGCGCCCCTCCGCCACCCCCACAGCGAGCAACGCCGGCCCGCAAGTGCTACGCTGTGGGGCCGGTGCAGGGTCCACTGCCCGCACCGACCGCGCCCGGGACACGCGGGTCGCGGAACCCTGGCTGCACGCTCCGGAGGACGAGCGGCCGGGGGAGGGACAGCGCCTAACACCGGACGCCCCTCGCAACACTGGAAGGCGCCCCCCCCGGGGATGCCCATCCACCGCCCCCGCACCGAGCAACGCACCAACGCACCAACGCACCAGCCACGGGACATCCGCACCCCGCCCCCTGCTCTTAGACACAGCGACATAGCAATGGCGGAACCCGCGGCACCACGCAAGACACGCCCCCGATCTCCGACGCTGGACGAAGCACACGAGGTCATCAGGGCGCTGGGACTCAGAGACGGCGAAGGAGACCCCCCACAAGAGGACGCGGGCACAGACTCCGACCTGGAGGCATTGCCGGAGCCCCCCGCGGGGGGCGCGCCCGCGGAACCTGCGCCGCCGGCGGGCAGCGTATCCGCGATCTGCCCCGCGTGGAAACGGGGCCATTGCACCGGCGAAGGCTGGTGCCCCAGACAGCACCCCCAGCCCGATGCCGACGACGGAGCGTTGCCCGAGGTGAAGCCCGCGGCCGCACGCGCCGCCCTACGCTACGGGGTGACGCAGGGCTGGATCCTGGATGAGACCGCGCGCGGCAGCGTGAACATCCAGGAGGCCGTCGACCGCGTCACCCACGCGGGACAAGCGGCGGTGGCCCTGCACACCTGGGGCCGCCACGGTGGACCCGCAGAGGGGATCATTGTGGATCCCTCGGGAATGGTGCTGGTCCTGGCGGCGGACATGGTCCGAGGGGTGCTCCACGTGTCCCGCGTGCGGCGGGCGTGCCCACAGTGGACCATCCAGGTGTACACCCCCCCGCGGGCGTGGCCCTTTTCCACATGGGCGGTGCTCGCCGTCATGTGGCACCTGGCACCAGAGGACGCCCCCACAGGGACCGCGGAGGACATCGCCCGGGACCTCCACACCTGGCCGGCCGACCAGGAATACCCCTGGCGCAGGCCCCGGGGCGGCCTCCCGGTGGCACCAGCGGCGGAGGGGCTCAGCCTCGCGGCAACCCTCCAACGGCACCCCGACAAGTATGCACGCCACTTCCTGCAGACGGGCACGGTCCCGGCCGCCCCGCCAGACTCCGGGTGGCGATGGGACGCAGGGGTGGCGCAACCGCTGCCGGGCCCCTGGACCCTCCCGTTGTGGTACTTACCAATGGGCACCTTGGCCCACGCCACCCAGGCCGTCAAGGGGGCTTTCCCGCAGCCGCCCCTCCCCGGCGTGGCCCTGCTCCGCAGCCTGCAGGCGGGGGCCGCCTGGGTACGGTGGAGGGAAGGGAAGGGGCGCTCGAGCCCCTACTTCCCCATGGTCCAAGGCCAGGCGCTGATTCATGCCGAGGGCATGGGGACCGTGGAATGGGGGGCGATCGTGCCCGGCACGGCGTGCAGGTGGATCACGGCGGCCGCCCCACAGCCCATGCGGTCGCCGCCGGCGTGCCACCGCCTCCTACGGATGGTCCCCTCATTGGCCCCCCGGCACGCCTTTACAAGGGACGTGTGGAAAGCCGTACTGAGCCACACCAGGGAGTGGCTGACGAACCCGGGTACGCGGTACCCACCGGGACCGGTGCTCGAACAGCTCACGGCCCCCACGCCCGGGGTCCTCCACGCCCTACACAGGGCGTCGGCCCTCACGAAGCAGCTCAACGACGAAGTGCTGGACCTGGCGCTGGAGCCGCTGCGGGTGCTCTACCCGCAGGCACACATCCCACCCGCGGGCACGTCCAACCGCCTAGGCCGCCTGGGGTTGCAGCGCCGCGTCGAGGCCGCGCACCCAGGAGGCGTGGTGGAACAGTGGCTAACGCTCCGCAATCCGTCCGACGCGGAGGGCCACTGGTACCTGCACCAGCTCCTCTTCCAGCCACGGGCAGCCCCGGAACACCGCCGGCAGAACCCGTACCACACGCACCCGGAGCGCCGGGGCGCGCAAAACTACCCGCAGCCAATCCCGCCCGCCCTCCCGCCGGGGCAGGGCCCGGAGGCGCTACAGCGGGGCCCCCCGCTCGACACCGCCACCACAGTACAGCAGTGGGGAGGCGACGATGCGAGCGGTGCCGAACCGGACTGCACGAACTGCGGAGCGGTGGCCTGGATGGCAGCCTGCAGGCACCTCACCCGAGATACCACGGGACTCCGGCAGTACAGACCCACGGACCGCACGGCGCTGGCGTCCGCGGTCGCGGCCGTCACCATGGGTCCAGTGGCGGCGTGGCCGGCGCAGCTGCTGCCCCACGTCCCCTGCCGCGACACGCGGCCCCGACGGCCGGCCACGACGCACGAGCCGACGGCGCCCCTCACGGCGGAGCAACTATACGTCGTCGCGGCGGCTTTGCTAGCAGACGGCGGGGAGAGCTTCGTCCACCACCACGGCCCGGCGCAAATTGCGGGGTGCATACAAGGGCCCCAGCGCGATGCACCAGACCCGTGGCATGCCACACTCCGCGGGCGCACCCGCGTCTGGGGTGCGGGCGATGGCGCACCCCCGCCCGGGCCTAAGCAGGGGGAGGCGCTGGTACTGCAGACGGCAGGCTACCAAGCCATCGTACACGGCCACGCCGGAGGGTACCGGTCGCACATCCTGGCCGGAGGCCGATGGGCGGTCTGGCACAGCACTGCCAGGCAAGGGGCATTCCCGCCCCTGTCCCACGTCGACTGGCGACAGGGGCCCACCCAGGCCTACTACATGTCGGCGGACCCCTGGCAGCTGGCGGTCCTGCTGCACGCTGTCAGCGCCCCCAACAAGAGGCAGGAACCGGGGTGGGTCAACCCCCCCGCACTGGTGTGGAGCCCCGACCAGGAGGAGCATCTACGGGCCGCGTGGCAGGGAGACGCCATCAGGGCCACGGACGTCCCGGACCTCCACGCGGGGCCCATCACGCACGCCCGCCCAGCGGCTACCCTGGCGGTGGCCCAACGGGGGCAGCAGAACCCACAGTGGGTGGTCTGCATGTTCAGCCCGGCGGACGCGCACGTCGTCGTCTGCGACCCTGAACGCCTGCCGGGGCCCGAAGCCGTGATCCGCGTGGCGGACTGCACACGCATGATCATCAAGGCGCTGCGGGAGGGCGAACACCACGCCCTCCTGCTCCAGGTCAGGCTGAAGGACAACGCCCGGGCGGCGAGGCCGGGAGTGTGGCCGGCGGCGGCGCACCCCGCCGACCTGGAGCTCCAGCTGGCGGTCCCGACCACGGTGTACCACTGGCTACAGGCCTTCCACGACCTGCGGTGGAGGAGCAAACCCGACCGCCAAATCGGCTCCACGCACTGGCAAACGTGGCTGCAAGCGGACGCGCAGCGCGATGCCGCCCGAGGCCTCGGGCCCGTGCCCGCGACGCGAGCCCTCGATGCGGCGGCCCCGGGCCGCACGCTGGCACCACACACGGTGCCGCTGGCCAACCTGCCCTTCGAACCGGCGGCGGAGGGCGCCATTCGGAAGTCGGTGCAGCTCCCCCCGGCGCGAGGGGCCACGGAGCCGACGAAATGCCCCCTGTGTGCGGACAAGTACTACACCAGCGGGGCGATGCTGGAACACCTGGCGTGGCACGCGGTGCACGCTGCGGCCCCGGCGGACGACAAGGAGGCGGCCGCCAACATCCTGAAGGGGAGAGCACGGAGGTCCCCGTGGCACGCCCCGTACACCCGGCGCCCCCCGCCCCAGGCAGCCGACCACGCAGATGGAGGTGAGGAGGCACCCGGAGCGGCCCCGGGGGCCGGCGGTGCGGCCCCACCAGGGTCCATGTCCATCCCCGCGGGGCTGGCCCCCCTGGCCCCCCTGACTCCCCCGGTCCCCCGGGCCCCCTTGTGGGCCCCGCTGGGAACGGGCTCAGCGGATGCGGCGCACCCAGATGCCCTGGCGGCACCAGCGAACCCGGCGGCGATGCCGACGCGGGATAGCTGACTCCAGGAGGACACGACGGGCGACGCCCTGTGGCTCCTCTCGTGGAACCTGCGCAACGGCCTCGTGCCGCCAGACCGGTCCCTCCGGGACACACTCCGGCGGCGCAGGGGGCCGGCGGCCTGCACCGACAAGGAGCACCTCATCACCGGCATGCTGCCCCAGGAGGGGGGCTTTGCCATCATGCTCCAGGAAACGGGGATCGCCACCAGGGCGCAGGAGATGCACGTGGCCGCGGCGCTCCGGGACAAGGGGTACACCGCCTACTTCAGCAGCCGGCTGGCAGAGACGGGGGCCACCTCCACCTCGAGAGGGGGGGGCCTCCTCACCGCGGTCAGCAGCAAGTACGTGGCGGAGCACGAGGTGCTCAGCTTCACGGAAATTGTCCCCGGGAAAGCCGCGGCCCTGGAGATCCGCACGGACGGGGGAGGCCTCACCCTCATCAACGTCCACGGGCCGCAAGCAGGTTGCTCCCCGTGGGCGGGACGGGCGGCGTTCTGGGCCGACATACAAATGTATGCCACGGCACGCAGCCTCGGCGGGAGGCACCCGGTGGTCATCGCCGGTGACACCAACATCTACATGGATGTCCCCGCCAACCCGGCCACGGAGCATTTCCGAGCGGGCTGGGAAGCCTGCGGCTTCCGAAGAGCCGCGGCGGGCGGAGAGGAGGACATGACCCCCACGCTCCACCCGTCCCAGCACAGGGTGGACACTTTCCTGGTCAACGAGCCCCTCCTGCTGTGGTCCCTGCGGGAGAGCGTCTGGGCTCGCGGCATGGCACACCCCCAGGTGGTCGGCTCAGACCACCTCCCGGTCCGCCTGGCCCTGCCGGGCCTCCTCAGCGCGGCGGGGCGCGCGGCGATGCCCACCCCCTACAGCCACACGGAAGGCCGCCTCCTCCCGTACGACGCCGAGGCCGCGCCCGTCCAACACTGCCTGTGGGCAGCGGTCACCGCCGCGCAGGATGAACCCTCCCTTGCGCCCTGGCTGGGTCCCGCAGAGCAGCACGACTACGGGTCCATGCCCGCGGCTGCGGTGGACAAGGTGTTCGAACACCTCCACGCGACGCATGACGCCCTGGCGCGCGTGGTGGGACGCCGGCAGCCGTCTCCGGCGGGAACGGACCCGGCGGAGGGGGACCCCCCGGAGAGCGGAAAGCAGCTCCAGGCAGCGGTCCTCCGCTATGACACCCTGGCAGCGCGCGCCCCGGCAGCGTACCAGGCGGACGCGGCCAGGCATGGCATCCGGTCCGAGGCGGCGCTCCGGCTCACGGAGGAACTGCAGAGTGTGTCGCCCGGGTTCCGCCCGACCACGCAGGGCCAGCTGCAGGAGGAGCTGGAGAGGCAAGCAGCCGCCCTCGAGGAGGACATTCGCCAGCTCCGCGCCCTCCTGGCGGCAGACCGCAAGCGCGCCATCAAGGAATTCTGGCGCCGCCACGCCCCCGACATCGCCCAGCGATGGAAAGCCGTGCGGGGAGCCATAGAGGTAGAGGCCCCAGGCCCGTCGGGCCTCTGGAACGTGCGGGTTCCCAACACCCAAACGCTCCTCACGGAGGCCCACGACGTGATGTTCGCAGTTCGCGCCTTCTGGCGAGAACTGTATGACAAACGCCCGTTGGACCTCCCGGGTTTCCAGGCGGTCCTCGGCCGCCACGTCCCACGGGTCCCTGAGGGAGCCTGGACACAGGTCCAGCAGTACTCCATGCAGGACCTGAAGTCCGCCCTGGACAAGGCCGATGGCAAGGCCCCGGGTCCTAACCACGTGGAGGCCCGCTTCATCAAGGCCCTCCCGGCACCCGTCCAGTGGCTCCTGGTCCACTCCTACCGGGCCATCCTCCGCGGCGCCCCGCCACCGATGCACTGGAGGGACGCGCACATCTGGCTCAGCCCCAAGGTACCGGGCTCTGCCAGACTGGATGACTACAGGCCCATAGCCCTGGGCCAGCTGGACATGAAGCTGCTCACGGGCCCCCTCACCCAGCGCATCACGGAGGTGCTCACACGGCACGGGGTGGTCAGCGACTGGCAGCAGGGGGCCCTCCGTGGCTCCAACACAGGCCCCCCACTGTTCATGGCGCAGCGGCAGCTCCAGCGGGGAAGGCCCAACTACGTCTTCTCCTTCGACGCCCGCAAGGCCTTCGACACCGCCCCGCACGGCGCCCTCCACCTCATCCTGCGCCACCTCTCTGTGCCGCCAGACGTCATTGACCTCCTGCTCTTCCTCCACACGTGCGCCAGGCTGCGCATCGTCACAGCACACGGGCTAACGCAGCCCGTCTACATGCTACGCGGCGTCCGGCAGGGCAACCCCGAGAGCCCCCTGCTGTACGCGCTCCTCCTGGAGCCTCTGCTCAGGGCACAGGGGCACCGCCTGCGCCCGCCGGGAGGAGCCGAGCACAGCCTCATCCAGGCCTACATCGACGACCTGCTGGTGGTGGCCCACACGCTGCAGCACTTCGTCGAGGGCGTGGAGGCGGTGGCCGCGTACCTGGGGATGATGGGCATGGAGCTCAACCCCCGCAAGTGCGCCATGGCCACCACGGAGGGGGTCCCGGGCCTGCAGCTACGCCTCTGCCCCCACCTGGAAAACCCGTGGTACTGGGTACCAGCGGCGGACTCCGTCCCCTACCTGGGACTCCAGCTGCAGCCGGACGGGGAGTTCTCCCTGCAGCGCAAGCACCGGCTACGCCTGGCGGCAGTACACCACTGGTGCCTTAACACCCTCGCGCCACCGAAAGTGGTGCAGGACGTCATCCTGGCGATCCTCGGAGGGGTGACGCAGTACGTCGCCCCTTTCATCGCCGACGACTCCGACACTGCACGCCACCTGGACCACATCACGGTCCAGGTCGCGAAGGACAGGGCACGATACGCCTTCGACGCCACGCGGGACAGCCTGCAGGATGACCGGACCCTGGGGCTCACACGGGTGCCCACGCGGTGCCAGCAGGCAGCGGTGGCCCTCGTGGGTACACTCGTCCACCACCGCGCAACCTCCGTGCGCGCGGAGGTCACCAAGATGTTCTGGGAGATAGCCGGCGCGCACGGAATATGCCCTGAGGTGCACTACCCCGTCCCGGAGTTCGCAACTCTGGCGGGAGGCGACTGGGTCCAGCGCATACCCCGGGCCCTGGCTGCCCTGGGAGTGGGGATGTACAACCCCATCGCGTGCCCCAGGGCGGCTCACGTCCAACTACAGTCCCCGCCGGGCAAAATCGTCACGCTGCGCACCGCCAAGCTGCGACACCGCGACACGTGCCGCCTGACGGTGCCACACGCAACGCCGTGGCATGGGCACCACGGGCCACGCCACCCCTTCCCCGACAACGACGATCCGTGGCCGACGGCGGTGCGGGAGTGCCTCGACCAATGCGCCGATGAACACCTCCATTATTGCCGCCATGAGCAAGGGCCCACCAACCACCCCGGGTGGCGGGATGCCCTGGCCCACCTCTTCCACACCACCGGCACGCGGGACCCCCGCCTGAGACTCGTCCACCCCACGAGGGCTAAGCAGGACGCCCACACCGGCCCGCGGGTGACCCCAGACGGCCTGCACCTCCACGTCGGGGGCTACCGCCGCCGGAACGGCCTGTCCCCCCCCACGCGGGGGGCGGCGTACCACCCGCCAGCGGCCCTCATGTACATCCTCCGCGACGTACTCGCGGAAAGCGAGCACCAAGAGCCCAACGCGGACGTGGCGTGGCCAGAACCCTTACGCCCCCGGCCCCACGCGCCGATGCCGTTGTGGCTGGTGACCACAGACGACCAATGCACCCAAGCGGCGGGACAAGCGCAGCTCCGGGCCGAGTGGGTGATAGTGCAAGTGGGGGCAGGCCAGCCCGAACCCCGTGGACTCCCCCGCGGCACCGCCCTACTGGTGGCTACGGGGGTGCCGCACGACCCACACATGGCGGTGCACGCGCTGGAGGACCAGCCGGAGGACACGGGACACTTGGTGGTACACCAGCGCGGGGGCCCGGCGTGGCTCAAGGAACATGTGACGGCGCTACGGTCCTGGGCAGGCACGGTCGCCAGAGCGGAGATCCGGCTGCACGACCACCCGGCGATCAGCCCAGGCGACACCAGGGCGCTGAGCATGGACCAACTGACCCACAGCCACCCCGACGTCCGGTGGCACTCCACCGACCTCAACGCGGGGTGGCTCAGCCCCACCGGATACTACTGGATCCCGGAGGCCTGGGGACACACCTCCTCTGACGCGTCCGGGGGCGGACCCTGCAAACACGCCACCAGCGTCGCTCTCGCCGCCGACCTCACCCGCACGTGGGCGGTGGCCATCTCGGGCACGGTGCCTGACGGAGAGGGGGTGGCCGCCTCCCTCCCCCTACATTACGGTGCACACAGACCATGGGTCCACACGGTGGACGCCGAAGTCATCCTCCACCTCCTGCGGCACGCAGATCGCGAGCGAACCACGGGGGTCCCCGCGGGCGCAGCGAAGGTGGTCAACCAGATGCCCCTGAGGTGGCTCCGGGACGGCCTGTGCGCGCGGGGGCAACACGCCGGGCACCCGTTCTGGTACGTCCGAGCCACCTCGCACCACAGTGACACCCTACTGCACAAGGCGGACTGGGCAGCGTCCCAGGACACCGTCTTGCAGAACACGCCCCCGGACCCTGGCCACGCCCAACTCATCGTCGCCGGCCGTGACGGCCATCTCGATCTACGGCCCCCCACGATGCGGGTGCTCGGCGAGGTCGCACAACGGGCGCAGACGGACCATGCGCTGACGCACCGGCGACACACACCCCTAGGCGCGGCCCACGTCACGGCCTACGTCCACGCCCGGGACCTCACCGCGGCGGCCACCAACCGCCGGGCGCTGCGGGCCCGAGACGGCCACACGCCGGTGCAGCGCAGGCTCCGCGTCCGGAAGGAGCGGCTCTCCGGCGTCGCCATCGTCCCGCAGCCGTGCCTTTTCTGCGGCGGCCCGGAAGAGACCCCGGTGCACATGCACGTGGGCTGCACCCACTCGCGGCTCCTCTGGCCCCACTACCGCCAGGCGGTGCACGAGGCGGCCCGCCACCTCCCACCTGGGGACAAGGCCCTGTGGGTGGCCTCGTCGCGCTCCGCAGGCGCCACGTGGACGGAGGTGTTCTGCTCCGGACTGGTGCCCGAGGACGCGGAGGCGCAGCTCCGCGCCATAACCCGATACGACCTGCCAGGAGGGACCTCGGTGGACGACTTCCTCCACCACATGCTCCGGCTAGGGGACTTCGCGTGGGAGCTTCGCAACCACTGGCTGGAGCAACTCCTCCACGACCCCCTAAGCGCGGCGGCCCGGGCGCACCGGTGGCTCACTGCGGCGGAGGGCGACCACCCTCCCCCTCCCCCGCGCCCTGACAAGGACTTCGTAGCCTCCCTCTGTGTTGTGAATGGCACTCTGGAGTGCCCGCTCCAAGAGGGCCCCCACCCGTATCAGGACCTGCCGGGGGGGTTCTCGAGGCACCTGCAAGACGCCCTTTTCCCACCGTGGATCATCGGGCGCGGCTCCATGACCGCATGGGAGGCGCGCATCGTGGGGGAGGAGTGGGCGCGGGAGTGGGGCCGGTGGTGCGCCGCCGCGCGCGCCCCGGAGACCCCTGCGCAACGATACGCCGCCATCCCGCTCCGGGGGTGGGGGCCGGACACCCGGCCGAGACCCACCATGGTCCGCGGGGCGGGACCTGACCACCCGTGGGACGCGGCGACGGGGGAATGGCTGCAGGCGGCCCCGGGGCCGCACACGGGATGGACTGGGGACGTATCCTCACTCGTCAGGACGCCCGTCCCGCCCCGCATCGTCCTTCACACCGCCAACGTGCTCCGGGCCACGGAGATACGCACGTGGGGACACGCTGCGGCCACCGTCCGGTGGCAACCCCCAGAGGACGGGGCCACCCAACTCACCGTGGCGCACTTCAAAGCGGGGGGGCCGGTATACGACGACGCCCTGTCCCGGCTGGGCGACACCCAGGGGCCCTTACTCCTCATGCTCCCCACCGGTATCGCAGCCGCGCTGCACCGGGAGCTGGACGGCTGCGAAGGGCTGCGAGTGGGGTGGGAGGCGGTCGCGGACGGCACCCTACTGGCCCTCCTCCACAGGGACACAGCGAACGGGTGCCAATGGGACGCGCTGACGCCCCACCTCACCGGGCGCCACGTGTACATGGCGAGCCCCCCCCAGGGGCACCCCCGCCCGGCGTGGGACGACCTCATCGCCGCCTTCCACGACCACGGGATCCTCCCCGGCGACGCGTGGCAGGAGGTCCAGCGGAAGACACTTGGCAAGGACTACCGGCGCCGCGTCCGCGCCCGCTTGCTGGAGATCCGGGACCCCCTCCGACAGAGGTGGGACAACCTCTGGCTCCGCCGTCTCGACCCTTGGTCGCCGCCCTCCCACCTCCCGCACACCTGCCGACTCTGCGGAGAGTGTGACACGGTGTCCTCCGCAGCAGCGACAGGCGCCAACAGGTGCGAACGGTGCACCCAGGTAGCCGCGTGCCCCTGGCCCGAACCTCCCGCAGGTCCGCGCAGGCGCACAGAGGAGGAGGCCTTGCGCCGGCGCATCGAGGGGGCACACACCCCCTCGCACGAACAGGCGGGCCCCGCGGGCGCTGCCCTTCTGTGGATCCCCGTGCACCTGCGGGACCCCACATCCATTGCGCACCTGTCGCACGTGTTCGCCCCCTAACCCCCACCCGCCGCCGCCCTTTGCAGAGCCCGCAGCACCATGCCACGCCGACGGGGGGATGGGCTGGGGCACACCAGGGCCCGCCGCAGAGCGCAGGAGGCGGCCGTCCGGGGTCTGGTGGCGGACGCGGTGGCGGAGGCAAAAGGAGCGCACGCTGCCGCACGGTGCGACCTGGAGGGCAGTGCGAGGGCCTTCCTCAACGAGACCGCCCTCCCGGCCGTCCGCGCCCTGAACGGAGCGGGGGCCCCTACGTTGCTCCCGGCAATGCACCGGATCGTGAACGCCGTCCGGCCAGGGCTCATCAGCCCAGAGGCGGCCCTCTACGGGCACTGGATGGAGTGGCGCGAGTCCAATCGGTCGGGCCGGCCCCTGTCCATGGGGGACGCCCTCCGGATGACGGGAGCGGGGTCTGCCATGTCCCTCCACAGTAGCGCCCCAGCCCTGCTGCACGCCCTCAGGACGCGCTACCCCGGGGGCGCGGCCCCGTACCTGAACCAGGCGCGGGCCACGTACCCGGGGGGAGTGTCCGAGCTGGATGCGGCGCTCCACCTTCTACACCCGCCGGACGAGGACCTGGAGGTGGGCGAGGTCACGGTGTTCGTGGAAGGCGCGGACGAGGCGTCCGCCCGCCCCCGGCCGACCAACCCGGTGTATGACGGCACCGGGCCTACCCCCCCGTACGCCGTCGTCTACGAGGCGTTCCCCAGGGAGCCCACTTGGTGCCCCGCCCTCCCACCGGCGACGCACGCGGCCCGCGGCTGGGCTAACCCAGACCTGTCCCCCCCCCTCTCCAGGACCAGGGGTGCCCACCACAGGGGGCAGGTCCTCTGGCAAGAGTGCCCTGGCACCCCCCTGCTCCTCCTCGTCGTCGCGACCCGCGGGGACCCGGGGCGGATCCTGGGGATCACCCCCACCCACCTCTATGGGGCCACACCCGTACCCCGCCCCCCCCTCCCGGCGCCCGCGGCGCGGGACGGAGTACACACCTTCCTGCGCACACAGGAGGTCACCGCCGTTACGGGGGTCCATCTGGTGCGGCTGCCCCCGGCACCGCTCGACAGCCCCCGGGGGCCCAGGGCCCTGAGCCCCGCCCCAGACTGGGAGCTGTGGCGCGACGCGTGGGCCGCGTGGCTCCCCCGCCTCCCCTCCCAATGCCTGTGGATGGCCGCGGACCCCTGGCCGTGCGGGACTGACGCCACAGCCGGCCCCCCACCCCCCCCCCCCCCCCCCCGCAGAGCACCACACGGCACTGCCCACGGCACGCAACTGATGCACCAGGAGATAGTGGGAAGGGCGCGCCTGCCACCACGCATGCCTACCAGAGTAACAGTAATGGCAGACTCCGATGGGTCCCTCGGGCGGGACGACCGCCACCACCGCCGGTCCCGCTCCCGCTCCCCCGTCTCCTCCCCAGAGTGGACGGGGGAGACCCTCGCGGAGCGCGAGGAGCGGAGGCTGGCGGAGGCGGCGGTGGTCGGACCGCCGCCGCCGGCCCGGGAACCTGGGCCAGCCGAGACGGCCGCCCCCGCCGCCCAAGCGGCCAGCCCCGCCGCCCCGCCCCGCCCTGACGCGCAGGAGGCGGAGACCGCGGCGAGCCACGCCGCGGCCCCGGCCGCGGCCCCCGGCACGCCGCCGGCAAGGGGGGCAGCCCCGGCGCAGGAGCCGGACGCGTCGCCGGGGGCTGCCGCAGCCGCGCAGGAGAGCAAGCAGGGCGCAAGAGGGGTTGCGACGGACCCCGCACGGGCCGTGGGCGCCTCGCAGGCGGCCGCCGCGGCAGCAGAGAAGACCGAGGAGGATGTGCGAGAGTCTGCGACCGCGGCCACGGGCGCCTCGTCGGCGGCCGCCACGGCAGCGAAGGAGAGTGCGGAGGGCGCGAGAGGGGCTGCGGCCCCTGGCACGCCGCGCAAGCGGGGGAAGAACCCCGCACGGGCCGCGGACGCCTCGCCGGCGGCCGCCGCAGCAGCAGCAGTGGGCAGGGAGAGCGCGAAGTACCGCGCCCACGCCAACCCCGCCCACACCCACACCAGCCCCCCCAAGCCGTACCCCCCCAAGCCCTTCCCCCCGGGGCGGGAGCGGCACGACCGCCCCCCGAAGCGCGAGCGCTCGCCGCCGGGCGTCACGCTGCCGCAACTGCAAAGGCAGCGGGACGCCCGGCGAGTGGTCCAGGAAGGGCGCAGCGGCGAGGGGGAGGGGAGCGGCGGACGGCGTGACAGGCAGGGGGCAGGGGAGGGGTCGGGGCACGGGAAGGGCGCGCGGGAGCGCGGGCAGGAGGCCCAGGTGCAGGGGACGGAGCGAGGGGTGGTGGGAGAGCGAGCGGGCCGGGGCGTGGTGGACGAGAGGCGGGACCCGCGACTCGGGCAGGGGGTCAGGGAGGGGCCAGGGCACGGGAAGGGTGGTCAGGGGCGCGGGAAGGGCACCCAGGCGCAGGGGGCTGGACAAGGGGGGACGGGAGAGCGAGCGGGCCGGGGTGTGGGGGACGAGAGGCGGGACCCGCGACACGGGCACGGGACCGGAAAGGGGCCCAAGGGCAAGGGCAAGGGCAAGGGCAAGGGCCCCAAGGGACAGGAGGGACGGGGCACGGGAGCCCAGGGGGGAGGGCGGGGCGAGGGGAGGGGGGCAGAGGGCGGAGCACCCCCGCAGCCGGAAGTGCAGCCGGTGAGGTGCATCCCCCCCGGCATCCAACAGATGCCGGCGCACCACACCTACCACCACCACCACCACCACCACCACCACCTCTACAACATCGACCCTGACGCCGGCGAGCTCATCCCCCCCCAACCCCCACGACACCAGCACCAGCAAGCCCCCCCCGCGCCGAGGGCGGAGCCGGCGCGGATGGCCTCGGCGGAGGGGGGACGGGGCGTGGCATCGGCGCCGCAGGTGCAGGAGCAGCGAGGGGGGCCGGCACAGGGGGCGGAGGAGAGCCGGCCGTGGAACGTGGACTGGGGCGCAGTCCCGGACCCGCTGGGGGGGGAGACCCTCCCCCTGGTGGGGGAAGTGTACGGGTGGTTGTGCTGGGCCAACCAGGGGACCTCCAGGAGGTCGCGGAACCGGCCCTTCGATGCCGTGCTCCTCCGGAGGGACGGAGGAAACCGAGAGGCACCCCCGGGGGGGTGGGCGGCCCAAGAGGACCACGAGAGGGTCCTCAGGTCAGTGATCCGGGCGGCGTGGCCCGACAGGGAGCCGACGTGGCCGGCCTTCCTGGAGGGGGGAGCGGTGCTCCGCATCACGGATGCGGACGCCAACAACTGGCTCCCCCGGGCTTTGCGTAGCGCCCTCGCCCACTGGCGCTACCGCCGGCACAACCCGCCGCCGCCGCAGCCCAAGCCCCCACACAAGCGGCGGCGCAAGTGAAGGCCCAGACGGCGGGCGCGGGAGGGGGGGATGGGCCCCCTGACCCACGCCCCCCCCACGGTATGGCACGACGTGTGGGGACGCGCCGCCACCCACGGAAGGGAGTGCGGGGGCGCGAAGCGCGGGGAGGAACCGGCTGCCCCGCAACCTGCTAACCACTGACCGCTAACCATCAACCACCCCCGGCCGGCCGGCGCCGCGCGGCAACGGCCGGGGAGGTGAGGGCCCCGGCGAGGGCCTGCGCGGGCATCCAGCTCTCGATAGGGGGGGCGGGTGACGGGCGCGACCCCCTGGCCGATGGCTGGCCCCCGGGACCAGGGCCGCCATGCCGCCCCCGCCCCCCCCCCCCCCACGGCCGACGAGAGGCATCACCAGGGGGCCAAAGGGCCCCCCCCAACCCACCCCCCCCCCCGCACAGACCCGGGGGCGGGCGGGGGGCGCCCCCCCCCCCCCCCCGCACCCACCGCAGCAGGGGCGCCACAGGCGCGGCCCCCCGCCCCCCCAGGGCCGGGGGGGCGCCCCCCCCTCAGGGGGAACGGCGGCTGGGCCTGCTCCCGCGAACCCACACCGGCGTGCCGGGGGAACGCGCACGACAGAGCAGGAAGGAGGCCGCACCCCACATGACCCTCCCGTAACCACAGCCCGCCCCGAGGCCATCTTGACGGAGGGAGGGTGTCAAGTCAGATGGGGCCCCCAGGGGGGCGGTCCACGGGCCGCCCCTCACCCCCCCCACCACGGGGCGGCACTTCAGCCCCGACCGCAAGCGCGCGCCGGAAGGGAGCGCACCGGCGACGCGGAGAGAGCCAGGAAGGAGTACCACAGGCCGCCGCCTGGAACGAGAGCAGGGAGGCCTGGGCGCGACACCCCCCCCCCCCCCCCCCGCCCCCCCACCGGCCCGCCGGCCGCAGGGGCCCCGGCCCCCACCCCCCGAGGCTGAAGGGACGGACCCCCCCGCCCGGGAGGGGAGCCGGGGAGTGACCCGCCCCGACGCCCCAGCCGCCGGCTCCAACGGGGGCCGCGAAGAGCATGTGGGCCCACGCCTGCGCACCGGGACGCCGCGCAGATCGTGCCCAGAGAAGCCGGGTGGGCGCGAACCGGAATGGTATGGGTGGCCACGCCCCCCATGGACAGCACGACGCCAAGGGACGCCCGCTTTGTTGCCTAGCCGGGGAAAGCGGCCCCGCAACCCGCTAACAACTGACCGCTAACCCTCACGACCACCCCCGGCCGGCCAGCGCCGCGCGGCAACGGCCGGGAGATGAGGGGCCCCAGGGAGGGACTGCGTGGGGATCCGGCACTCGGTAGAGGGGGGCGGGGGAAGGGCGCGACCCCCCTGGCCGATGGCTGGCCCCCAGGGGCTGGGGCCGCCAAGCCGCCCTCCCCCCCCCCCCTTTCTGGCCGACAGGGGGCATCACCAGGGAACCGAAGGACCCCCCCCACTCCCCCCCCCCCCCCTCCCACACAGGCCCGAGAGCGAGCGGGGTGGCGCCCCCCCCCCCCCCCCCCGCACCCACCCCAGCTGGGGAGCCACAGGCGCGGCCCTCCGCCCCCCCAGGGCCGGGGGGGCGCCCCCACCCACAGGAGGAACGGTGACACGGTAAGGGCAGCGGCGGCTGGACCTGCCCCCACGAACCCACACCGGCGTGCCGGAGCAACGCGCACAACGGAACACGAAGGAGGCCGCGCCCCACATGACCCTCCCGTGACCACAGCCCACTCCGAGGGGACAGAGGGGGGGTTTGCAGGTCAGCCGGGGCCCCCAGGGGAGCGGTCCACGGGCTGCCCCTCACCCCACCCCGCCCCGGGGCGGCACTTCAGCCCCGACCGCACGCGCGCGCCGGAGGGGAGGGCCAGAAAGGAGTACCGCAGGCCGCCGCCCGGAACGAGAGCGGGGAGGCCGCAGCGCGACACCCCCCCCGAGGCAAGGGGAATGGACCCCCCCCACCCGAGAGGGGGGCCGGAGTGCGACCCGCCCCCCCGCTCCGGCCGACGGCCCACACGGGGGCCGCGAGGAACAAGCGGGCCCACGCCTGCGCACCGGGACGCCGCACAGATCGTACCCGGAGAGGCTGGGTGAACACGAACCGGAGTGGTATGGGGGGCCACGCCCCCCATGGACAGCGCAACGCCAGTGACGCCCGCTTTGTTGCCTGCCCAGGGAAGGCAGAGGGACGGAAAGAGGCAGAGCGACCCCCCGCCCTACAGTCAGTCGGCGACCCGGTGGTGCTACTGCCCGCCTCTCACCCCTGTGCACGTCAGTCGGCGATCCAACGCACCCCACCCAGCCCCCTCCCCTGTCCCGACCCCGTGCGCGTGGACTGAGGCCTCCCGGCACGCGCAACACGCTTCACGGCGCACGGCCCCACCCACAGGACAGGACTCATAGCCGACGACACCCCTCAGTGGCGTAAGAGACTCCCGCGGCCCAGTAGTGAGAGCGTCGGTCTTCAATCGTCCAGTGCGGGGGTTCGATCCCGGGCGTTGGTGCTCCTGGGATCCCTGCACGTAGAGCTCTCTAGTTGGCGACGTGGGAACCACCCCCCCCTCCAGCAACTCGCGCCACCACCGATACCGGTGGATCGGGTGGAGGTCTCGTTCGTTTTACCCCCCACCCACGAAAAACAAAAGACATGGGAACCACCCACCCCTGCAGCAGTGCGCACCGTCACCTGTACTCAAACAGGTCGATGGGAGGCCTCGCCCGGTATGCGAAGGGATCGGTGGGAGACCACCGATCCCGGGGTTCGAACCAGCTCCTTCACGGCGTGCGCCTGGTGCGCTTCCTCCGGGGTGGCTGCCTTCTGAGATACACCGGCACCCGGGTCACAGAACAAACGCGCCCGCAACCCCCTCCCCCTGTACCAAGAGTAAGCCCGCGGTAGGGCTGCCCAGCTGGGCCATGAACCGGGACATTGGAGCGCCATTCCAGCCACGGTCACCCCAACCCCCCCACGCATCCCGCAGGGCGAAGCTCCGTGCGCATCGGGCACGTCATGAGAATCCGGCGGGCCGGCGCCAGGACACCAAGACGACACCTCTCTCCCCCCCCGCGAGAACGGAGCGGGGCCCCCACAACCGCACGCCCGCAACGCAGACCCCGACAGCCCACCTAGTGGACGGGCAGAGGAGGGAAGGGGGACGCCCCACGCCCCACGCAGTGGACGAAGGCACCCCCCCGGGGACGCCCAGCCGCCGCCCCCGCAACCCCAAGCCAAGTAGGGGGGAACCGGGACCGGACCGCCCCCCCCCCAAGCACGCCAGACGGAGCACGGGACCGGGGCAGGACACGCGGAGGGGCACGGACCACATGGAACGGCCCTACCAGCGCCCAGTGCCGGGACCACGCGAGATGCGCGCGCCACACCACCCAGCGGGGAGCGGACACCGCGAGAGCGCGAGCGCACACACACGAAAAGGACACGCGGGGACCACCAGAAGGGCAACCGGACCGAGCGCGCGGAACGCACAGACCACATGGAATGGCGTACCAGCGAGCGAGGATAAGGGACACCCGGACGGGACGGCCCGCCACACGCAACGCGGGATACGCGGGGCGGGAAGGGGGAAGAAGGGGACACACAACACCAGGTACCGGCCCGAACCCCCCCGAACCGGCCGCGAGCGCCGCGCACACACAGACGGGACACTGCACCCGCCAAGGCAGTAGTGGCGCACAGCGCCACGCCCCAACCCCTAGGCTAGGCAGCCACCGCGCCAGCCCAAGGGGGTCCCACTGGCGACAAGCCAGTAGCACGGGCCCGGCGGCGCCGGTGCCCCGGGCGACCACGCATTAGGGGGGCGACGCAGTGGGTAAGCGCCCGCGGCAACGGCTGCGAATTGATGCACTGACCGGGGAGTGGCGAAACGGGGACGCCGGGGAAGGACGGGGCTCCGAGCTCTGTGAACCCGGGGGACTCCGCCACCAGGCAGGAGGTGCGTCTTGGAGGGCCCCCCACTAGGACCCGGTGGGGAGGATATCACCTGGCCCGACCAGGTGGCCCCCCGGGGCCGAAAGGCGTCTAGTACCCGCAAAATCAAACCTCAAACCTCAAACTTCTCTTGTTCGAGAACTTCGAGGACTTTGCGAGCTTGTGCTTCATGCTTCTTCAGGCACTGATCAAAGTTTTCTCCAAAGGGCGTGGCAATCAGAAGGTCGTCGATCTAGATGCTGCAGAATTCTTGTAAACCCAGAGACTTGTGCTTCTGAAACAACACGTTCTCCATCATCTTCTGGAACATTGACGGCGCATTCTTGAGGCCCATAGGCATCACAGTCCACTGGACAGTGCGACAGAGCGTGCACATTGCCGTCAAATGCCTGTCCTCTCTTCGGAGTGGCATTTGATGAAACGCCTGGCGCAGATCCAGCACGGTGAAGAGCTTGCCTTTTGCCCTTTTGGCGATCTCCTCCTAGATTAAGGGAAGGGGATGCGCGTCAGAAACTGTGGCAGCATTCAGGGCTCTATAATCCACCACTACACGCAAAGCATCTATGCTGGATTGGTCAGCAGGTGGGGGGCTTGGCACAGTAAATGGTGCTGAACACCACTCCGAACTCATGCAGTCCTCCAATCAACCGAACTCACGGAGATTGCGCTCAATAATCTTTGGCAGGGCATCTGCTTTGGTGCCGTGGAGATAGAATGGACGTTGGATGTGCACATTTGAGCCTTGGATTATCTCACTCTTGGCTTCCCCATGTTCACCTCGAATTGAGGGATTTTTCCAGAACTTCCCACTCAGCACTTCATCTTTGTATCTTCGAACAGTGCGTCCCTTCTTGCAGATATCTTGTCTTCGTCGGACTGATTCCCACATTTGACTACCGACATTATGTACACCAATTTGGGAATTGTTGGTCGCGGTCTCATATTCTTGGCCACTTTCTTCCAAACTTCCTCGTCGCATTGTTGGCGAATGAAGCTAACCTGAGCTCGCTCCTCCGTGGGGTCCCACCAATGAAGGGGGTCCGTGAATGTCTTGAAGGGATGGTGGGACGAATTCAGCTGCATTCCTGTTAATTCACGCGAGATTCATGGAGGTTTGTCATCATTCTTGCTTGAAATCTTGACATTTTTGACTTGATTCTTGTCTCATGAGGACGAAATGGAATGGATTGAGGCGTTCTCTTGAGGGACGCCGGTAGTCCTTCCCTCTTTCCGCGACCATGTATCGGAATTCCTGTGTCGATCGTCTCGATCCACCTCGATTTCGTCGATTCTTGAGGAATTTGAAATGACCTCTCCTGTTCCCATCTCACTTGCATCTTGCCAATAATCTCCTACATTCTCGTCAACTAGGCACGCCAACGTGCCCCACGAACGCTGTGGCAAAGGTTTGCCATTGTCTTCGCAATACAGCTTCACTTCCTTGTGAGGTAACTCGACAATGTCGATGGAAAACTCCATAATATCCTTGAACCAAGTTTGTTTTGGCCAATTGGGGACTATTCAGATCGCCTTTGCGCCGGATTGCTTCAGCTTGTGTACCACACGAGGATAAACGTTGAAGGGCGGATTGATCCACAGAGGTTCAGACCAGTCCTCACTCCAGGCATCGTCGTCGAACTTCGGAAATCTTTTATTCTTCTTGTTTGCAAAAGCATCAACTTCAGGACGGAAATAGTGGTTCTTTTCGAAATAATCCACCAGAATGTCTCGCCATTTGTGGATGATGTGAAAGCAAACTGACTTCCACTTCTTGCAGTTCAGTGATTCCACCTTTCCTACGTCGAATTACTCTTGATTCTTTGTCTATTCCTGCCCATCTTCTTGAATTTGAAGCTTATTTCGCTCTTTGAAGTGTTGAACACTCTTGGTGAATGGGTGCAGATAATCCAGCTCGGATGGGTCGCTGGCTAACAGATCTTGGAGGAAGCACGTCCTGTGTCCCATGGGTGACACACAATGACTGTGAAGCCGAGCTTGACCCAAAAACGAATCGTACTTGATGGACGCCTCATAGAATTTTCCAGAGAACCACTTCTCCTTCACCTTTTCCGTACTCCAAACCGAGTGTTTCACCAATCTTACTGCCAAATCTGCCTCCCTTTCACCATCTGCAAGGCAATGTTCATTCACTCCTTCCAGCTGGACAGGCGTTGAGGAAACCTCAGCTTCATCCTCCTGCAGAAAGTCTTTCCTGACCAGATTGACTTCTGACCCATTGTCAATCACACATTTAGCAAGTTTAACCTTGCCATCGGCTGTCTTGACCTGGATCAAGCAGACAAATTGTCGCTGCTTGCCTGGAAGGACAGCACTCAGGACCGAGGCAGGATAGAGGAGGCCAGAGGAACGCGCCAGACAGTCCCAGCACTGTCCATCCACTGTTCCAACTACCCTTATCGGTTTCGGGTTTTGCCACTCAAACTCAATGTTTTGCCTTGGGTCAAGTTGGCCTCCCTAGTGCAATTCTTCTTCGCCATTCGGCTGTACGTCTGATACTTGTTCTTCGTCGACCCATTCTTCTCCTGCTTCAACGGCATTGACTTCTTCTCAACGTCCACGACCACCAAATTACTTTCCACCACCACCTTTCTTACCACCATGGCCTTTGTTGTTGGAGGTGTTGGAATTGAGGTTGAATTCGTTGGATTTGCCCTTGCCACGATCTCCGGAGTCCTTCTCCTTGCCCAAGTTCTTGTTAGCTGGTGTCTCCGTGTACAGGGGGTTTCCATTCACCTTAGAAACATCTTGATTCCCGGACGTTCCTTGGCCTTGTCCACCTTTTCCACCTGATTTTCCGCCAGCTTCTGTCCATTTTGAGCCGCCTGGATCTCAGCCTTGCTGCGAGTGATCTTTCGGTGTGCAATTTCTGTTCTTGGCTTGCGACTTCCCTTTTGCCTTTTCCCCTTTCATGCTGGTCAGCATTTCATGCTCCACCTTGCTGGGGACTTTTAGGGAAATTTTCTTTTCCATCCATTTTGTTCTGAATTTCTTTAAGATCGGAGGGCTGCCACCTGTGATCTGCTGTCGAATTGGTCGCGGCTCGGCCTTCTTTTCCCATCGACAGGCACACTGCGCATCTTGGGACTTCTCGCGCTCCAAGTTCACGTACTTCTCGAGTTGGTCCCAGATCTGGTCGACCGAGTACGAGAAGATTCATCGCAGCATGCTCAACACCGTCCCCTTAAACTTCACCTTGCTGTCCACCATCTTGGAGAAGAACTCCGATCCTTCAGTGTCGTGGAAATGGACTCTCCAACAACCCTCACAAAGGATGATCTCCTTCATCCCAACGGCACTGACGGAGTTCAGCACTTCCCGGACTTCCATTTTCGTCATGGTCTCGGGCACTCCTCGCACTTCTAGCCAGTTGCCAAGGACTTTCTTGTCCGCTTGGCTATCCCTGATCTTCTGCTTGGTCTCCAGCGTCAGCTTGCTGAGCAGAATCTTCTTCATTTCGTCTTCAGAAAGTCCTTTTCCAGCCCTCTCTGCTTCCTGCATCAACAACTCCCAATCTTGCCTTGCAATTTGGATCTCTTCCAAAAGTAGTTTCTTGATCATTCTGAAGTTCTCGAGTCGGTCCCTGTAATCATCTTCAGGAAGTCGTGAGCCTTTCTTCTTAAGGGTTCGCCACAGTTCGTCATACGTCAGTGGATCCCCTTGATTTTTCATTTTCACATAGAGATCATACGTGGATTCCCTGAGTTTTCCAGTCAAACAGTCCATCAAACGGAGAATCCAGAGGTCCTTTTCAAGTCTTTCCGTCTGCGGCCAAACAAAAAATTGTCGTTCGAAGGGCGCCCAGTGCTTTGGGTCCCCTGAGTATTTAGGCTGCTTCATCGCTGAACCTCTAAGCCTCAAATGAAGTACATTATGAAGATAATTCAGATTCAAACCTGTAGATGCACCAACGCTGTTCACGAAAACAGGGTTGACGGCGGCGCCTCCCATCGCTTGGGCTTGAGCAATTGCAGCCGCTAGCAACGTCCGGTCCACAGTAGGCTGCACAAACGGGGTGGATTGAACTTAATGATACCTCATCTCTTTCAGTTTTTTCTGATTCTCCTTCATTTTTGCCTCCTTTTCCTTCTTTTCTTTGCCTTTCTTCTTCAAAGCTTCTGATCTCTCCTTCACGGTGGTTCTTGCTTGTCCATCAATATCGCAATGGTCCCAACAGACAGTATAGACCTCTCTGACGAAGATTCTCCTCCTTCAGTACCCAGATTAAAACCAATAGGGCTTGTAATTCCAGTAGGGGGGGGAACAGGATTTCCAGTATAAGCTGGGAGTGAACCAGTAAAAGCTGGGTTTGCCGGAGTTTGGGGAACTCCGTAGGCCATGGACTTAGGTGCAGCTGAGCAGGTAGGTGCTGGGTGTTTTGCCGGTGCCGGCGCTGGTCCAGTGAACCCAGTAGTGCTCAGATTTGGAACCAAAGTAGTCAATTTTTGCAGCTTTTGCTCCATCTCCTTCAGCTTGCCGTCATCTTCCCGCTTCTTTTCCTTGGCGGCCTTCTTCAGCTCCTTCACCTTGACCTCCAAGGACGAAATGTGGCGCTGACAGGAGCAATCCTTGGCGCACTCACCACATGATGGGCATCGAGTGCTCCTCCCCTTACTTCTTACCTCATCGACCGAAGTGTCAACACTGGAGGTAGAGTTAGGGAGTTTGGACAATTGCTCTCTGGAGAGGGGAGAATAAGTCGAATCACACCTCATTTTGTCGACCTCTTCGCCGTTCAGACCCTAGACGCTCGACGGGCCAGCATGCTGTGGGACATTCTGGCGTCTTTCCGCGGCAATGATGGCCATTTGCACTATCACAGCAGCCTGGTGGTCGAACTGGCCTTTAAGATACTCCCAGTCCTCTTGTTCCTGGAATGTGGCGTCGAATCTCAGGCGGCCGCTCTCCCTGATGAACTGACACGACGCCCTGAACAAGTCCCTCAGGCGGCCTTGGTAGTTCGCCTCCGCCAGTAGCCAATTGTGGCGGTTCAGGATCTCCCAACTCCATATTTCCCGGAGGTGATTTTCCCAGTATTCACCAGAAATCTCACTGATTCCAGTATTGGACGGCTCTCCTTCGCTGCTGCTGTCTTCAAGATCAGGGACAGAGGGAGAGTTGGAACCAGATTCACTTGAGGAGGGAGATTATCGACCGGGTTTAAGGTTAAATGGGGCGTTCATACAACAACCAGCACAAGTATGAACTCCAGGCCAATGTCTATGACCACAGTAAGGACACTCAGAAGGACGATCTTCGATCCTCTGGGGAGATGCCACGAATGTAACCTCGGGGGGAACACAGAGAGACTCAGGACGGTTGATAGCCCCGCTAAAGCCCGATGATCTAAGCGTGTCCGTGGAGATTTCAGAAGCAGAGTCTTGATATCCTCTGCTAACATGTAACCGCTGTGTAGTGGCGGATCTTTCTTGTAACTGCGAAGCCTGTAGCTTTGATGCCCCAGGGGTCGTAACGCCCGACACTGCCCTTGACATCTTCGAACCCGCTGACCATCTTCGGACCTATATCCAGCCTCTAGGAGCGACATATGCAATGGACTGCGAGGGTCATTGAACTCCATGATGGAATATGAATAGTCAGAATGCCCGGTCTACAAAAATGGAGCAGACATAGAATTTCATTGTGCATTCATCGAACATAATGACTCATTACAAAATCATTCGAATAATTTCGATGATTCCGATTGAGAAATCACGAAACACAAATGCGACTCGACGCGCGCTCACGGGCGACATCTGGCGGCGGATGGAAAACCTGAAAACAAGCAGAAAATTTACTGCACTATTGTACATCTGAGAATCATTGAAATTCTGATCACATTGATGTATAAATTCAGTGCTGTCACACTGATGCCCTTGCATGGGCACAACTGCACCTGATGGTGAGTTCGTTGTTCTCACTGATGCGTCTCTGGTGGGAGGCGGTGGTATACTTCTGCAGTGGCAATGAATTCCAGGAACAGCTGCAAAGAGAATAGAGGATCTCGTCCATTCCATCGCGTATTCATTGGCCACTGAGATTGGAAATGGTCCTCAACCAGAGCAAACTACAGCACGTATGAGCGTAATTTACTGTCAGGAATTTTCCTTATCTCTGGACAAAGCCGACTGTTTGGCAGCTATCCCGTGGTGTGGTTATGTGATCAGGAGTCGACGGAGACGTGTTCCAAGGGGCCCCTCCTAAAAACCAAAAGCTCAGACGTTGGTGGACGTTTCTGGCTCAGCTGAAGCTCAACAACTACGGGGTACCGGGTCCGAAAAATCAGTTATGTGATTGGCTATCACGTGAGAATTTCAACCACCAAATTTCCGCAAGCTCTGAATCTCTCTCTCGAGAGGCTTATCAGAAGATAGATGTCCATTTGGATGGCGCCATGAGCAAAGCGGAATTACTCAGTTCTCTACGCAAGTCTGACTATATGGAGGAGTATGGAGATATTCTGAAAGCCCTTGGTGATGGATCCTATGCAGTGGTTGACAAAGACCTATGGCCATTATCTTCAAGTGGGATTTCACGGAAGGAAGTGCTAACTTGCATACCCAAGAAGGCGTTGGGCGCAGCCTTGCAGTGGACCCACGATGTTGTCGGTCATCCTGGACCACATTCCTGGCTCTGGGCCTTCGAGAATATGTCCACACTCGCGTACCTGACACAGATTTGACACAGAAAATTGAGGACATGCACAGGACATGCAAGGAGTGTGTCACAAGCAAGCGGAACCGAACCAGCGACCGAGGCTTACTTCGTGTCTTGCCTCTTCCACGTATGGTCAATGCTCTGCTGTATGTGGACTTCATTGACAGACCCAAGTGTCATAACTACGACTATGCGTTGTTGGTTGTGGAAGCTCTGAGTGCTTTCTGTCAAGTTTTGCCGTGCAAGAGAACCATTTATGGAGAAGGCGTGCTGAAGCTCATCAAACACCATTGGACTTCTTTCTCTGGCCCACCTGTTGGCATCCACAGTGAGAAGGATATTCGCTTCAAGGGAGACTATGGCTGGTACCGCAACGTATTTGCTGCAATTGGCGTGGAAGGATCTTTCTCGCAACCTTACCGCCCTCAATCACACAGACTATGCAAGTGTATGACTGATGAGTACCAGGAAGAGCTCCGTATCCTGAGGCAGAGTATTAAAACCAGCTATTGGGTCCAGTTGAACGAATACGGGGTCATGTGTATGAACCACAAGCGGAGAGGAAAATCTGGCTATTCACCAGGAAGCTTTTTCCCCGGGCGGCCTAATCTACGTTTCGACCCACTCTTTCCACATGAAGGCAACGTTCAAGTGCAAGACTGGGTCAAAGAACAAAACAAAACTGCCCAAGTTGTGCAGGCTCACTTCAGGAAAGGAGGAGCGAGTCTTGTTTGAGGTCGTCCATAGAAGGACGAAACCTGCAGTTTTCAACGTTGACAACTACGTGCTGTTTTGCAGGAAGAGGTTGAGGCAATTGGAGGTACCTAAGGGTGCCACGAAGGATGTTATGTGGTATGGTCCTTACCTTGTTACTTGAGTCAGCAATGGCGGTCTTATGGCGCGTTGCAGTCCTACTTTGGGCGGCGAAGTGCCTGTTTTCTTTGAGTTTGTGAAGGGCTTCCGAATTTGAGCTGGTGGATGACTATGGCGAAGACACGATCGAAGGAGGAGACACAGACATGTTGAATGTCGACGAGCGAGCAGCGTTGGCTGATGAACAGGACATCGTGGGGAATGAGCAGGATATACCATTCTACAATCAGACTGAGAAGGAGGGACCTGGAGCTTATCAGGTCGAACAGATCCTGAGAGGACAATGTAGGCAAGGCTGGCGCTTTTTGACGAAGTCGGAAGGCTATGGCACAAGCGAGAGCACTTGGAAACCAGTTCGTGCATTCGTGCATGATGATGGAAAGCTGAATCATGTTTTTGTGGATTACTGTTTGGCACACGCACCTTGCTTTGACACAGCGCTAAGACAGGCTCGGCGGATCAGCAGCACATTGAAGAAGAAGTCCAGCGCGGAGAAATCCAACAAAGAGACCGCCACAGACAACAGGGAACCAGGAGACGTCAGTACCAAGAAGGTCTCACAGCAGCGCGGAGGCAAACGACGACGTACAGAAGAGCCTACAGTTGGAGGTATGGCAGAAGACTTGTTACCGTGAGTAAGTTTCAAGAGACTGAGGGAGAGAGAGTACCTTGAAGTTTGTTTTGATGCTTTCATGCTTCCGCTGGCATACCAAGTTGAAAACCTGCAGAACTTCACTACATTCTGCAGAGTAATCATCCAAGTTCAGGAAATACCCAGAAAAGCACAGTCTAAGGCATGGAAAGTCTTGGACACCTTATTTGGTCTCTAAAATTCCACGTGGGAATTTCGGAGGGACTGCCGGCTTTCTGCGCTCTGAGTCGCTCGCGTCGCCGACAAGGTCAGCAGAACAATCTGGGCACCATAAAGAAAGGACTTTGAAGAAGCTTCAAGGTCAAATGTTGAACAGTTTTAGAAGGCGGATATGACTGGCATAACAGTAGGTTCTGGAGTTACGACTGGTTCTGGAGGGAGGTGAGTTGGAGGGAGCCAAATATCAAGGAAACTGGGCCTTATTGAGGTTCCCAAAATCTTTTGGTTAATTCATGGTTGGAAGGTACTTTGAATATTGCTTGGTCCTGGTTTTACTTCGCAGCACCTATGGTCAACTTGAAGCCAAGTTCTAGTAACTACAAGTTGAGTGTTGGGGTTTTGGAGGGAGTTATTCCCAGTGCACAAACCGGACCTGAACCAGTGGTCTACATGTTGAGGTGAACACGTAAAGCAACGCGCTAGAAGTCTGGACGTGCCGTTGTACACGTGCAGCGACGAGCTGAGTTCTCATGCCCTGGCATTTGTATTATGACAGGCTGATTCATGTGGCTGGATTGGTGCATCCTGGTACATTTATGATGTGGAATCTGGAGCTCAAGTTCATATGCTGGAGTTTGATGGCTGCGAGTGCGGGTTCCGAGCGACACCTACAACCACCTGACAGCTGAGGTACTGGCCTGATATCTAGGGTGCCTACTTCACTGAACTTTTGGCTCAATTACTGTGTTCATCTGCCCAGATTGATTGGATTTGGTGACATTGATTGGGTCAAGCGTCTGGATCAGAGGTTAATTTCTGACTTCTTCGACCAAGAACATCGTTCACGACTACGAGAACGTACAAGGACGACACTGGAGTATCCAGAGACGGTTTGAAGGACTCATCCTGGTCTACATTTGGTCATTCATGGTTGGTTCTACTCCCAATTTGTAGTAAGATTGGACCCCATTGACGCCGGATTGAGCTGATATCTGTTGGTCATTTGGAACGTGGGAGTCATTCGTGGACGACGCCTTCACACACAGCTTGTATTTAGGCTGGGAGGGGTGTTGAAAGTCCATGAATGAGCAACAATGTCCCGAAGAATTGGTTTCATATGGAGCAATGATAGTAATCTTTATTGGAGTTTGGTTGGGACATTGGGTTAACTTTTATCCATGGAGCTTGATCACTTCCAATATGGGTTAAAGACACTTAATGGCTTAACTTTAAAGCAAAAGAGGGTTTATCTATTGTATCATATGCCATGAGTTATTGTTTGGTATTACATTGTTTCTTCTATGAACACTATTTGTAATATAGCACAACCTGGGTGTTGGCCTTTGCTGTATCTATTTTTTTAGCTAGTCTCATTGATATTGAGCTGTTCAGTAATCTGCATTTTCCTCCAACATATAGTCGTTCTTCATACAATGAATATGATTTTCAGACTCAGCACAAAATTCCGCATCTATAGAGTGGTCATATGACTACTTCATTGTTTGACCATTTTTGGCCCGTGAGCGCGTCGCTTCTGTTATGGGCGATTCGTACTGAGTTCTGAGGTCATCAAGGCAGTTCCTACTGAGCTCTGCAGACATGAATTTTTTTTCCTGGGCTACAGCAAATTTTCTGGAAGACATTTAAAGTGATTTTCCATCATTTTTTATCATGGAGAATCCATTTTTCTTGCGTCTGTTTGACTATCTTTGCAGGAGACCTGATTTCTGTGATATACCATTTTTGCCCTGATCTCAAGTCACTATTCACTGTTGCAGCCATACCCGGAGTGCAGACTGAAGTCGCGTGAAGAATCCTGAGGGGTTCTGAAGCATACATGCATGCATACATGCAAGTGCAAGGCCAAACATCACCCATTATTTGTCTGCTTATTGTGCAGCCCCATCACGTTCTTCATTGGTTTTATTGATCCCACTTCTGCTTGTCTTGGAGTCTTGGTCTGGTTTTATTTTTACTGGAATCTTTGTGTACCTCAAATGGAGCAGGAACAAACACAAACCCAAGTTGAACCAGAAGATACTGAGACTATTCAAACAGAGGAACAAGATGCAAAGCAGGATTCTAACATTGAAGCTTTTAAAAGAAATGTTTGCACAGTTGCACCAAAAATGTTATAAACCTCAGGAAAAGGTATTGAACAGACACCCACACAACAGAGCAGTTGGACACCCCACCTCTCAGGTATGTTAGTGTCATGTCACACACATGCATTGCGTTCTTGTTGTTAGCTTCCTTAAAACGCTAGGGTTGTGCCCGCTGCGTTCATTGGGGTTTTGGGCATTCACTTCCCTTGTTCTGCACAGTTCAAAACAGGAATGAAAGGTATGTCAGACTAATGGAGCACGCAGCGCGCATGTTGGGTTAGAGTATGCGCTGTGCTTGCGATGCATGTGCCTAATCTAGGGATCCACACGCTGTGGCGCTTTCCCTGTGCACCCATCCACCTTCTCCTTTTCTTCACAGGTAAAAGAAAAAACCCCTGCTCGTGCTTGCCTCGCCGTAGCGTTAATAGAGGGTTGTTTAAAACGCTTAGGCTTCGTTTTGCGCTGTGCAGTGGCTCGTCATTCCCCCTCTTTCTCCCGTAGGCAGCAAGGTGAGAAGTGCATGCATGATACACACGATGCCTTAATCCCTTAGGGTAGTTTATAACCTGCCGTAGGGTTGTTTAAACGCTTAGGGTTGCTCTTGCGTTCGAAGTCCTTCGGCACTCACATAATGCGTGGTGAGTAAGGTAAGTAAGCTCAGGAATAGCTCACCTCCTGGTTGAGTATCTTGATGATTGGTCAGGTGGGGTTAATGTTAGGAAAAACAATTGTTGCTGATCGTCTTCCTTCCCCGCATACAGACGATGCATTAGAGGGCTATAGGCCGCGCGCCGTGCACACGGTATAACCCTTGTTTAGGCTAGCCAGGGCTCCGCCCTACTTTCTATAAGAGAACGGGTGGAGTCCTTAAGCTTGCTTGCGTGCAGGGAAGTTCTGGGACAGCGTATTTTTTTTGCAGCCTAAGACCTGTATAATATAGCGAGGCTGGTTAGGTTCCTCCGCTCAGAACTGTCCCTCATCCGCCTTTGCTCTCAGGTGGGAAAGGGTCAAGGGTGAAGTGGTGCAGCAGGCGGTGCCTTCGGCGACTTCCCATTTTTTTCGCACGCTAAAGAGGGCGCAGATCACACAACAAAAATGGGTCACTGAACAACTTCTTCATGGACAACCCTTACAACATGCTCTGCACGCAGCACTCCTTCCATCCAAGCTCTGCCAGGGAAACACACGAGGGCGTCTCTGGCAGGGCACAGTTGCCCAGCGGCGCTGTGTCTGATTGTAATCTCACAGCAGAGCCAATGGGGCTGGTGACTTCTTTGCAATGGCCATCCAGTAGCGTGTGTAGCGGTTAGGGTCAGCAAGCCTGGCAAGGACTGAGTGCGGCTGTGCTCACCCTGCCTTCGAAGGCTTCTTTTGGTCTGTGGTTCCCAGCTATCCGGGCGAAGCCTCCCGGGCTGGTGCTGGCATTAGTGAGTGTAGTGTAGTGGTGTCTCCTGCTTCACGTGCTTTTCCTTGCGGGCAGGGGAGTGTGATAGCTTTTAGCCTTTAGCAAAATGGGCGTTTTGTATGCCCTCAGCACACTTGGCCACCCCTCCCCTCTAGTAGGTAGGGCTCTTGCCGTCTTCCCCAAAGGATAGGCGCCAGCACAGAAATTGGGCGCCATAGGAGTGGTAATAGTACCTGATTAGGACCTTCGGTCTGACGTCCGCGAAGCCCGCTTCGCGGGAGCCACACCAAGGAGTGAAGTGAGACACACGCAGACATATGTAGCACACGTAGGGGTATGGTAACACCTCCAAGAAGGGTAGAACCCCATGGGCTTGGACCACTTAGAAGTCCTAACGGTGAAACCGCTTGTCCCCAAGGAGGGTGGACACACCTTGCTTCAAAGAAAATTGCTTGTCATCCCGCCTGGAGTAGAAAGCCACCGCTCTTCGTTGGCTCCCAAAAGTTAACATTAGGGCATATCCCATGCAACACGTGGTCAAGAAGACACACACTCGCTCGGTGGGTGCAAACCTGATAAGTAGCCATCTGGTTCACGCTGGTAACCAAAGGCATGGGACTGCAGGGCACAGCCAGGGCAGGAGCAGGGCTCCGCAAGCAGCGGAGTGTGGGTGTCTGGAGTGCCAAACCCGATTGAGGTTGAGAGTTAGTACATTCACCGTACCTGGAGCTCTACGGGAGTCCTGAGCCTGTCCTGGCACACACTGATCAGGCCTAGCTGTCTGCAAAAGAGTGCTCACCGCCCATGGGAGGTTAGAAAACAGAGGGGGTTGCGAGCAAAGGGCCTCAACTGTGAGTCCCAATCTGGGGGGAATCCGTTCACGTAGGCTGGCGTGTTCAGGTGACCCAGAGTTGAGGTGGTCGTATGGAGGTGGGCACCTTGGACTGAACCAACCCCACCGGTACCTAATGCAGCGTGTGGGCGCGTTCTTGGTACTACACTGCGCGGAGAATGCGGTGAGAGGCTGAGGCAATAGGACGCACCGACCATTGGGCTGCAAACAGAATGAGCGGCCTCGTGGTGTTCCAACGATCCTCAGTGTTGCTTCTCCCTTGGTGCGGGACAGGTGTACCTCCGCGGGGAGCCAATACTCCTGCAGGAGTGGCCCAAAGGACACTCTCAACGGGAGGAGGGGATGTCCCGGGTATACCACCGCCTCCTGAAGATTGCAACCTCCTCAGTTCGGTTAGGCACAATAAAGAGGTGGGCACAAGGGGATTAGCTTTTCTTCTTCCGCTGGGGCAGAGTCTCAGCACGGGTCAGTAGCTGTCCCTCGTTCTTCTCAACGAGGTAGGAACGAAAGATGGGGTTCATACTCCCATCTGGCAGTATTAAGCCGGACATGGGTTCCCAGGGTGCCTCAGATAGCCCATATCCATCTCACAGGGTAAGAAACTTTCAGCCCTGTTTCTACTCATGGCGTGCAATACCTGCAAGCACGTAGTAGCCACTGACTGCCATCTCATTGGCAGTTATTTCTTCGAGTTCGTCTGCGTCCTCAGGGTTGGCAGCGTTCTCCCGGTTGATGCGCTCCACCCCTCTGTCAGACAGACGCCACTCGTCCCAGGACACTTCGTCAGGCGAGTGGTAATGTCTCAGCTTCTTAGGTGCACAAAGCAACTCTCCACCTAGGCGGGGACTGCACCTCACATGGAGCCTGGATCCATCTATCCTTACAATGCGGTAAGGCGCAAAGTAGTGGTGCTGCAGACAGTTGCAGAGCCATCTGGGCAACCGTGAATGGTGTCCGGCACAAGGTCCCCTACCTTGAAGGTGGCAGGACGTCTCGTGCGGTTACGCCTAGTCAAATCACGTTCTCAAACGGGTTTCAGGTTAGCTGTCGCCAGGTTAGCCAGATCCTGCCTGTGCTCCAGCCAGTCCCCTACAGGGCTCTTGTAGTCCTCTGGAAAAGGGGTTTTGAAGAACCACGCAGGACGCCCTCCATGGAACACTTCGACGGGGGGGATAGCCAGTTGAACAACTCTCCTGAGAGTTCATGGTTAGGACAGCCCAGGGTAACAGACGTACCCAATGTTTGGTACGCTCCCGTTTCATCAGAATCCTCAGTTTTCTGCTCCAACACACGGTTCTGTCTCTCGTACAGAGGGCTAGAAGTGTGAGTGTAGGGCACACCTGTGGTCACATGGACGTTCAGGGCGTCCAATACTCGCTTGTACGATCTCGTATCACTCCAGATACGCTCGTCCTCGTCACAGTGCACCTTCTTAGGTGCCCCATAGCGTTGGAACAATTGTTCAACCAAAATGTTCACAGTGTGTTCCCCTGTGATCTTCTTGTTGCAGGGGAACGCACGGGTCAAACGTGTCAGGCCACTGGTGACAACCAGACAACTATCATAACCACCAAACTTACGCAGACCGCGGATGAAATCCAGGTACAACAGAGATTCAGCACAGTAGGGGATAGGCAGACTGGAGACCAGTCCCAGGTCGGGTGAGTCCCTGTGTTTGCTGGCGTGACAGCCACAAGAGTCCTCTTTGGACTGCATATGAGCACGTAGCTCAGCACAGGTTAGTCGGGAGTGGAAACGCTCTCTGAAAAAATCAACAGACCGGTTGCACCCTATGTGCCCAGAGCTGAGATGGGCCCACGGTAGGCAACCATCCAGTTGTGCCTTAGGCACAACTATCTGGTCCTCATAATACAGATATTGGTTATCTTTATACCAACGGTCATCATCTATCAGGCGTGCCTCTAGGCCATCACTGAGGGATCTGAGTACGCATTTGTACTCAGTATCGTAGTCTATCAGAATCCAACCCTCCAGTACGCTTGCAGTGCGCATGGATAGGTCCAGCTGGACGTCCATGCGCTGGAACGCCTCTTTGGCCAACGCCTCCGAGCTCTCACCTAAGAGGGCATCGAAGTTGTTACGAGATATATAGTCAGCCATCTCGTTCCTTATACCCTGTATATGGTGGACATTCAGCTCGAACTGACTGAGGTAGGTCCACCATCGCTTTAGTTTCGCGTTTTTAGGAGGGGGACCCTTCTGAAACATTTTTTCACAGACTCTTGGTCACGGAGCCAGACGATAGGGTTAGTGCCCAGTAGACGCAACTGGGAAGCAAGTAGGAGCATCCCAGCCAGGAGTTCCTGGTCGTAGGTACTGTAGTTGGATTGTGCTTGATTCCACTTCCAGATCCAGTGACCAAGAGGAACCAGACGCCATTCATTATCAGGGTAGTCATGCTTCAGGGTTCAATCACGGTTCACACCTGAAGTCTGAAACTGGCAGCGAGACAACTCAGCGGGGTTGAGCTCCTGCCACTGGTACAGGGTACCACCCCCCTGCATCACAGGCATCTGTGACGAGTATTATTTCGCCCTTAGGGCGGGGTACCCCCAGGCAGTTGGTAGAGGAAATATTCTTCTTCAACTCCTGGAAACAGGCCCCTTCCTTGTTGATGCATCGCCAAGGGTTGGTCTAGATACTCCATCTCCTCACGCATGAACTCACATCTCTTGAGTTTGACTCGGAGATGGTTTTCCTGACAGACAGTGAAAACCTCTTGTAGGAGGAGGATATGATCCTCCTGGGTATTAGTACCCAGCCTCACGTCATCGATGTGTGCCTCCATCTCAGCTGCCCGGGAAACCAGTTCCTGTACAAGGGGTCTGCATCTCAGGATATATAGGATTTTATTCATCAGCTTTTGAAAGAGAGCAGGGGCATTCGAGACACCAAAGGGCATGACCTTCCAGGGGAACACACGGCCCTTAGGGGTTACAAGGGCGAGCAGTTCCTAGCCAGAAGCCACTGCGGTTGTCCATCTTAGTTTTGAATCGACATTTAGCGATTCTCTCCAGGGTGTTCTCCATGTTGATGATACTCCCTGAGTGGTTCTGGGTCTTTTTGCTGACCTCACTGTCTTAGGCGGCTCAAGGTGCATGGTCAAAAACGAAGGAAAAGGTAGGAAAATGACAGGTTTCCAAAGGCATCAAAAAATAGTTGTTTTGATTGATATTTTAAAACCGTCGCAAACAAGTATGGCGGAATAAATATTTCTATAAGAATGACGTGTCCCATGAGCGAGACAGGGAGAAGTATTGTTTGGCGACCATTCTTTGCGCGAGGCCTCGCGCAAAGACGTTCATTTGTGTCAGATTGAGGTGCTACAGCACGACGCATTAGGCAGGTTGTCGAATAATGGAACCCTGTCGTATTTATACACGTAACTTAGTACCATTATCAGGATTGCGTGATAGAGATGAATCCATTAACCAACAAAATGGAACAATGGTGTACCCAAGGATCTTGAAAAGTATAAATGTTCCGGAACAAACTGCAGTTTCAAGCGCGACGCCTCGCGCATGGAACGGCGCATGAGAAACATTAAAGTTTCGGTGATCATTGCCCGAGGCCTCGCGCAATGGATCTCATAAGCACTCATAGAAACTAAAAATGGAACAGATCCACCAACTACACAGCATGTGCTTTCCCTTGATGCGGCGCTGCTGCATGGGCGCCCATACAGGTGCTGCCGCCATCTCCAGTTTTCATACTGTGGTCACCGCTGGCTTCACTGCTCAACAGCGATCATAGCGCGCCGCAACTGGCTACCGCAGTCAGGATTAACTAGTCAAATGTGGGATCACCAGACAGTTACAGTTAACCGAAAATGGTGCATGCGACAAGCGAATCGCAGAATCATTGGTCGCGCGAAAACTGTCTGACAGGTTGATGTTTCAAATCAAGAAGGTTTTTCAAACAGCGATCTTTACGTAGATACAGGTACGCAATTATTCTTCACAGCAACAATGCCCCTGCGAAAAGAGGTGGACCTTGAGAAGACAGTAGCCGCAGCATCTGGAGTTTTCCGCGATGTCTGCTCAGAGGAACTGCCGTACCACACGGCAGAAGAACTGTGGGAAGGGCTAAAACAGGGGGATGAGGGCGGGCGATTGTTGTTTGTGTTTTTTCTGCGTCTGCGCAAAGATGAACGGACGCGTTGCAGCGTTGAAAAGGCGATTGCGGCAGAAGGCAAGAGATGGGTTGGTGTTTTGATAGAGGAGGCCTGGCGCCTTTATTTGCTGATCCGCCACGGCACGGTTCCATACCAGGGAAAACCAAAGTCAGTTGTTGCGGTAGAGGGAAGTAGGGCGCAGCGTCGCATTTTAGCAAGGTCAGGTCTGGCACAATACAGCGCACCTTCGCTGAAGGCGAAGGCCGCAGTCAGGTTACGGACTACATGGAACAAAATACACCATCAGTGGGTTGTGTTGTGGATGGACAACTGGTACAACAAACAGTTTACCACAAATCCTGACAAGAACGACAAAAGCCTGAACGCAACAGCGTTGGCTGTGTTGCTACTGAGGGATGCACCGCGCTACTGGCACGGTCATCCTAGCCTGGAAGAGCTTAGACAGCGTGTTCCTGTTGTTGCACGCATGCTGGGGAACACCGAGGGAACATTTGCACGTATCCTGCACGATCTAGGATTTGCAAGCACGCGACCTGTTGTTCGAAACATTAGGGCGCCGCTTGACATTATTTGCCCTGTACCTGCCAAGAGACCACAGTGGCGACCCCGTTTGTCTAAGCAAATAAAAGGTCGGCGGCAACGTCTCGCTGCTTAATGTATCGCAATTCACTAGGGACTTGGCGCAGCACACTCGACCAGTCGTGCCTGTTTTATGTGATGAGAACATCCATTACCGCACTTGTAAGATGATGTACGGTGAAAAAACAACGGGTTGGAATGTCCGGCTTTTCTTGCGGTCACACCCTATATTGTATGGTTTCTGGCACGCGTACAAGTGTTGCGTTACACAAGCATTTCGCTCATTTTGGCCGATCGTGACTTTCTTCAGTAAAGGTTTGTTCCGCAGCGGTGACACAGTCCCCTGTTTTCCCAAGCTGATCACAATGGAGATAACTGTTGGCACACTGCTGTTGGGTATGGGCCCCCACATACGGCGCCTTAACAGAAAATGTCATTCCCTTGGGCTGGCACGTCCTGTAAATTGGCGACGACGCCTCCGTTACGCTGTGTGTAAGGCCATAAAGGTTCTGTTAACACAATACTGTCCTATGTTACTATACCTAGGTCACCTCGTTAGACAGTGCAATTGGGCCGGGGAGACTGCCAACACGGGGGTTTTTGCTTCTGAGGGATTGCAGATTGTTTTGTGTCTGTTAGACCATTTGAACATGGGGGACACACTTTTAAAATACGAACGCACTGTTGCAACTGCGCTATTGTGCCACACTGCATGGCACACAGCCATGCCTGGACAGGCTTTTGCCGAGGAGTTTTGTGAAAGTCTGCTTTCCAGCCCTGTGACAAAGAAGGGCCAAAACAGAGGTGCAGTAACCATTGAACATGTTGAGGATCTGTATCATCTCATCACTATCCGCAAAGAAACTCACAGGATGAACGTCTGCAAAATCCCCAATTCCTTTGTCAATTCCGTGCGTCAGCGGTTAACTGCTTACTTGAACGCAGAGCGTGTGTATGTGCCTTGGGTTAGGTGGTGTGCTGAGCCTACTTGTACAATTCAGGCGCATTGGCTGCGCAGGGGTGTACCTAAGTTTCCACCGTCTCTTCTAATTCCAAAGGGTTCTAACCACTACAAACAAGTCCTTGTGTCTGTGTTGTTGGTGCTAACGCAGCAGGGGCCGCTTAAGGCTGGTTTTAAGCGAAAACTGTCGGAGCTGATCCCCCAAACGCAGTGTGTTGGAGGAACAGAGAGAGACTGACACGCTGCGAAACGCCAGATCCTGGCTTAACCTTGGGTACTGACATCGAGGACCACCTGAAACCGGATCGGAGGAAGGTGGAGGTTGAGCTGGACAACGTGAGAATCGACCAGGAGAAGACAAAGGGGCAGATTGAGGGGAAAGATACGAAGTTACTGCAGAAGCATATTGAGTCACTCGAAGCAGCACCGCCAACAGGCCCATTACACGTCGTTTTCTGGGGAGATAATAGTATGTTGCCAACCGACTGATCGCTCTTCTCGTTGCGCGAGCCCTCGCGCAAAGATTGCAGATGGCAATTATTGGTGTCCATCTGGACAGCACAGCGTCGAAGCGATTGCGAAGTTTCGGGAGAAGCGACGCACAGCGTGTCTAGATCTGTAGCAGTTGCATACTACATGCATCGCCAATGTTTTGAAGCTTACGACACCGTGGGCCTTCAGTGCAAAGGTGGCGGGACAAGCACAAGAAAGCGCACAAGACGTTGAGCCAATACCGCTGTATGAGGCAGCAGATAACCTCATTCAATGTGTTGAAGATCAGCGGCGGCGAGGCCTGGCTGACACGTACAGCAATCTCAAGATCGCCATTGTGGATGCTGTGCAGATGAGTGCCCTGGTTCCAACCGCTGAACTGAAGCAGCCTGGTCAATTTGTATGTTCATTAATCGTTGTTTCGATGCTGTTCGTTGCGCGAGGCCTCCGGCATAACGTTGTCACTTTCAGGACAAAACGTATAAATTGTGGAAAGAGTTTATGACGTTTGCCTACTATGCTGGTCCAGAAGCTGTGAAAGGTCTGCAGAAGTTCCACGACAAAGGGGAGAAAGTCACGAAGAAAGCGCTGAAGAAACTGGATGGAATCCTGTTGCCGGAGTTCTACAAGAAAGTTGGAGAAGTGATGCAGGAAGAAAAAACAACCCTTAAGTCCTTGCCGAATTTGATTGACGACATCATCCTTGACCAGTGGGTCTCAATGCATCTGGACTACCCGCACAACGGCCATTACGTTCGACCTGAGAAAGGTGTGTCCCATCGACGCGACGTGGGTTTTGCTTCTGCATTGGTGCGCCGCACTTTCTCCATTTCTGTTCTTTAGCCAAAGACATGCGGACCCGCAAAGAGGTTGCTGCACTTGGAAGGCCTGCCCTGAAGGTGACTCTTGGTACATGGGGCTATTGGCGGGAACCTGAAGGCAAAAGTCGGCGTCCATGGCCGGCATGGAAATCCATGATTCGTGCACCACTGTGGCAGGTGGCAGAGAAAGGCAAACCCGGCTCCCTGAAAATCCTCAACGTCCAAAAACTCCTGGGTCAAGAGCCTACCAAGGGCCGTGTGGTCCCCCCAACTACTGGCGTTACTGGTGACTTCAAGACAGTGCAACAGCACGATCCATTACTGTCAAGTCAAACTATCACAATTAAGGCGACCCGAATTGCAGCGTTGGCCCACGATCCCCCGAGGCGGTTCATTGAGATTGACAAGAACCTGATTGTCATCAACGGCGACATATTTGAACATCTTGCTCTGAGATGATGTGCCCAGCCGGGCTGTATGAAGAGATGGCGCGTGCCGATACCCTTATCTGCGGCTCTCAAACTGTTGTTGACAACATGTTCGACGTGCTGGAGACAGAAACAGATAGGCGTCTCAACGATGATTTCAACGCGCCGCGCATGGCTAACATGTTGCGTGTTCCCATCTTCAGCTGGCCAGTCAAACCAGAGCCTGCAGGGGATCCTACAACGTTTGATGTTCGCTGGTTGCTGATTTTGTCACCGGATAGCTGGTCGAGAAACGTATAATTCCCTCATTACGTCCGCTCTTTGCGCGAGGCCTCGCGCAATAACTTCTTCCTCATTGCAGATTCTGAATTATCTGACGTTTAAACCTACTCAAGTAGAGGAGATGGATCCTGTTGAATTTGGCGGTCACCTTTCGATAACGACGGTTATGTGGTATTTCGACACTCACCTCTTTTACCTGAAGCAGGATAAGAGCTTCAAGCCTGCGTTTGTGTTCATTGATCATCAGCCGGATCTGGTGTGCAAGATCGCGTCCATCGAGGCGGATTCTCGCATGTACCTTCTTGGTGTTACCTCCGACAATCTCTCCGATTGGGTCAACAGAGTGCAGACTCAGTTGAACCACGTCTTGACACAAGGTCCGAAACTGGACGCGTCTGGTGATTGGGACCAGCAGGCCAACTGGTCAAACCGTGGTATTCCCCTTTGGGTTCGCGATGACAAGGTGGGTTCTGATGCGTTGTCGCTGAGAGAGGAAGAGACTGTTGAGAAAGGTCAAGCTGCAGACGCACTGGCCCCTGCAAAGCGGAAGTCTACTGGCCGGGAACCAGCCCCCAAGAAGAAGAAGACTGCCTCCAAGCCTCAGGCAGCGAAGTCGGTTACCGGTGCAGAATCTGACAAGAGCGATGGAAATGAAGAGAAGGAGAGCGAGGAAGAACAGGAGGATGTAGCGCAGGTATCCCGGGGCAAGGCAGCGAAGAAAGTGGCAGCAAAGCCGAGGTCCGAGGAAACCGGGGCCCGAGCTCCATTCAAGCAGCCAGCCCGTCAGTCCCAACCAAGAAGTGAGCCCGCAAAGCCACCGCCTAAGGGTAAGACGTCCATTGCTAAGGCATTGGGTTCTAAGATGCAAACTGTTCCGAAGAAAAAGTAATTTCTTCGCTTGTTCTGATATATTATGCGCGAGGGCTCGCGCTATGCATTCCTCTTCGACTGCTTTTATGCTGTCACCTTGTGCGGCACATTTTTCTCTGTGATGCATTTTATTGCGCTGTTGTGTTGGTGTTTCTGCGAGGCCTCGCGCAAAAAAGGGGTGCCAAAAATGCTTGTTGTCGTGCAGCGTGCAACATGGTTTTCAAAAACTGGTTTTCGAAAAGATTGAAAGCTCATGGGTGTTTATATTGCAAAGCATAACCGGTATAGAAAACAAAAAGTCGTCGTTTTCCCAAAAAAGAACTTCATTTTGGTGGAAATAAATTATTTTCCCGGGTAGTCGGTTTTGTTGAAAATGAAGGAAAATGAACCAGTTAATTGCTTTTCACAGGATTTTTGGTTCTTGTGTTTTAGTCCCCCCCCAGAAGGACCATTTTTTCGCAGTGCCGTGTAGAGGCAGTTTTGGGCGCATTTTGACCATGCAACTTGAGCCGACTAGGACTGTAGTCAACGACCATACGCATGGCAGTGGAGCCAGGTTTAGCAAGTAGAAAACAAGGGCTACAATGGCGGGGATAGTCCCCGTGTTTATATTCGTTGACGACGCCAGCTTCTATGCCTTCTTGGATCTGGCGATCGATCTTGTCGGTTGGTCTTCTGGGGCGGCGTATGGAAGCCGTCTCACCACAGACCCTTCAAATTCAAGTTGGAGTTTGAGGTCGATCTTGACCAGTCTTTTGCAAGACAGGGGCGGGGGCAACGCTCCAAAAACCTCCTGGTATTTCTGGATGAGCTTACTGAGATGTTGGTCTAGGTTCATGCTCTCCACGTTCTCAACGAAATCCTCCTCAGCATGGAGGTTGCTCTTCCTTTTTTCTCCTTCTTCACACGCCCCATTGTTTCAGGGGGTCGTTTCTCCTCCCACTCCTGGCAACCCTGCTGGGAATAGTGAAGGGAGTATACCAGAGGTAGCTCAGCATCGGGAAGAGTCATCCCTTCATCATCCTCCTCGGACCATATAAACGTTTTCCAGGTCCTCTTCAGGAGGTCCAGGCGGGTCCGTCGCTCGATACACTCAGCCTTGGCCCATAGAAGCTGCTGGAGATCCAGTACATCATACCAAGAGACGGGCATGTTGTTTGGTGAGGGTTTAGCGCCTGGTACCTGACCTGTAGGGCCATCTTCGTCCTGCATGGAGAGAACTGCGTGGAAGTGGGACCCGCCATGAGTGGACTCACCAAGGTCCACCTCATCCATAAGCAGCTGTGTTAGGAAAGCGCTGTGCTTCAGTGTCACCACCTCAGGGTCAATCCGGGTTATAGCACTGGCGTCATCGCTTACGCGGTCGTCAGCATCAGCCAAAGGTGTGGAGACTGCTGGAGTCTCCTGCTCAACAGAGCACTCACCACTCCTAGTAGTGACTGTAGTGTACTCGGATCTTTTCTTGAGATCCAGGAGGGGAAGGCCCCTGTTTTCCGCCATCACCTCCTTGAGTACCACCTGGTTGAGGTCACTCACTGTTACGGGGTTTAGAAAGCCATCTACGATGGACAAGAAACTGCCCCATTCCGGGGCGGGCATGGTCTCCTGAGATTCCGCAGGGACGTAGAGCGGACCATTGAGGAGTTCAGTTCTTCCTACTGTCATATGGTTCAACAGTCGTCTCCAATAGGCGTGTTCTCCTGTGGTCCCCCAGTCGGGGGTACACAGGACCACTCTCGCTCCTTCAACAGCGATTTTCGTAAGCACCTTAGCGAGTTCAGAGAATGCAGGGTTAGCATAGCACAACCCCATCAATCTCCAGTAGAAGCGATAGGCGTTATTGAGAAAGCTAGATAGAGCCGCATCATATCTTGCTCTTTACTAGATTCGGGCCACGCGAGGCGGGCGACGGTGAAATGCGGCAGGGAGCGACAGGAAGGCGACAGGGTGGCGACAGGAAGACGACAGGGTGGCGACAGGAAGACGACAGGAAAGCGGCAGGAAAGCGGCAGGGAAGCGACAGGAAGCGACAGGCAGGCGACAGGAAGGCGACAGGGGAGGTGCGACAGGAGGGCGACAGGAGGGCGACAGGGCGGCGACAGGGTGGCGACAGGGAGACGACAGGGAAGCGACAGGAAACAAGACATAGCGACAGGATAAGCGACAGGAAAGCGACAGGAAGACGACAGGAGGGCAACAGGGCTAGCGGCGACAGGGAAGCGACAGGGAAGCGACAGGAGAAAGCGACAGGAGAGCGACAGGAGAGCGACAGGAGAGCGACAGGAGAGCGGCAGGGTGTTTTTTTGCGACAGGAAGGCGACAGAAAGGCGACAGGAAGGCGACAGGTGTGCGACAGGAGAGCGACAGGCCTGTGGAAGACAACAAGTGGGACAAAATAGTACATGGATTCCTCTACAGGTGGATATATGTAAAGAAAATGAGAGCCAATGTTTTACATTTATTTGGATTCTTATGAAGATGTCATTTCATTGTTAGATGGATAAACTTTTAGCGTTTGGTGAATTTTCATCTTTTATCGATTCATTCCGCAGGTAGATTTCGCCTGAAACTGAGAACTAAATGATAAAGATAAGTGTCAACTGCAAACTTTCCCGATCAGAAATGACCCCGACAGGTCCCGACAGCAAGAACTCGTCCCGACAGCAAGAACTTTTATTTATGCAAGCATTTCGTTGAGTTAATCCAAAAATTGTTTCTGATTGCGTTTTTGTCCTCTTCTTTTCACATTTTCTGTTTATAGTTTCTGTTATGAACATGCTCTCCCTTATCTCAGACAAGGCCGCAAGAAGAAGAAACAAGAAAGAAAAGGTACTTGTGTGTGTGTGTGTGTGTGTGTGTACAACGCCCGCACAGCAGAGCGCAGCACCATTCAGCACCGTACGGCACAGCACAGCACAATTCAGCACCGCACGGCACAGCACAGCACAACTCAGCACCCCACTAATCTTCAACCTGCAGCGACACGCTGAAGCAACTGACGGAGCAGTTTGAGAACACACAACTGGTTGATCAAGTCCACCTAATTCACTTTGCCAAAGTGCACTGCTTTTTCAGTTTGCCGCTTCCTCTCTTTCAAACAATGAACCACTATCTCAGACTATTATGAACAGTCTGTTGACGCAGTTTGACGATCTGAAGACTTTAACGGCTGATGCTGTCGACGCTGCTTGCGCAGAACTGAATGTATGTCGCAGAGGGTAGTAGCGTCGAGGGCTTACACGTGCTTCGCACTTGTGCATTTTCAGGATTTGCACAAGGAAAACGTTGAGAACGATTTGCAAGTTTGCCGCACACGAGAGGACACACGGGGCCTGCTCGACGCCATCGCCAACAGTTGAGACTCTTGCGCACAACTCACCACCGCACGGCACAGCACAGCACAATGCAGCACCGCACGGCACAGCACAGCACAACTCAGCACCGCACGGCACAGCACAGCACAATTTAGCACCGCACGGCACGACACAGCACCAATCAGCACCGCACGGCACAGCAGCACAATTTAGCACCGCACGGCACAGCACAGCACCATTTAGCACAGTACAGCACCATTCAGCACCGCACGGCACAGCTCAGCACCATTCAGCACCGCACGGCACAGCACAGCACCAATCAGCACCGCACGGCACAGCGCAGCACAACTCAGCACCGCACGGCACAGCACAGCACAATTTAGCCACGCACGGCACAGCACAGCACAACTCAGCACCGCACGGCACAGCACAGCACAATTGAGCACCGCACGGCACAGCACAGCACCAATCAGCACCGCACGGCACAGCAGCACAATTTAGCACCGCACGGCACAGCACAGCACCACTTAGCACAGTACAGCACCATTCAGCACCGCACAGCACAGCTCAGCACCATTCAGCACCGCACGGCACAGCACAGCACCAATCAGCACCGCACGGCACAGCGCAGCACAACTCAGCACCGCATGGCACAGCACAGCACAATTTAGCACCGCACGGCCTCGCCCTGATATGCGCCTTGGTGACCTTCATTATGGGACATGTCCCAACATGGTTACTCGGCTGCCGAGGCCACGACCGGAGCCCGTTGTGCGCCAAGCCGGACGAGGTAGAGGCGGAGGTCGAGGTGGTGGTGGTAGAGGTCAAGCTCAGCGTGGTGGTGGCCGGGGCAATGGTCGAAGACGGCCTGGGCAACATGCACAACAAGTGGTAGCGGAAGTTTATGTTCGCCGGTTCAATCGAATGGTGTCCAAGGGATTTATGCTAGTACGCAAAAGCCCAAAGCCAAATAAATGTATGTTTGATTCGTGTAGTACGTTGCTCTTTCATCATTGCACCTCAGGAGCGCATTGCTATTGAAAACGCATTCTCCAACATCAAGAAGTTTGGCCTTTTTCATCGAGTTAAGAGCCGAGGTGGATCGTACGAATATAATGAGTTCACCTACTTCTTCTTGGCGGCGTGTGTACTACATAATTGTGAGATTCAGTTTGATTTGTAAAATGGTTGCGAGCCTACAGCTGAGCGGCCATGCAAATGTGCATAGTAGATCACCAAGAGTGTTAGGAATTTAGGATTGTCAAACAATGCAAATGATTGAACCATCGATCTACAATTTGCATCATTGCTTTGCACACGTTTAAGGAGGTTTGCTAAGGTGAGATCTCACAATTTTGCATGAACAAAGAACATTTTTAGTACTATCGAACTGCCTGTCTGAGGTATCTATGGCTTTCCATCCATAGGGTAACACATTGGGCGACAGGGAGGCGACAGGGAGGCAACAGGGAGGCGACAGGAAGGCGACAGGCAAGCGATAGGCAAGCGACAGGCAAGCGACAGGAGAGCGATAGGTTACCACGTTGGGCGACAGGGAGGCGACAGGGAGACGACAGGGAGGCGACAGGGAGGCGGCAGGAAGACGACAGGCAAGCGACAGGCAAGCGACAGGCAAGCGACAGGAGAGCGACAGGTTACCACGTTGGGCGACAGGGAGGCGACAGGGAGGCGACAGGGAGGCGACAGGGAGGCGGCAGGAGGACGACAGGCAAGCGACAGGAGGGCGACAGGGAGGCAACAGGAAATAGCGACAGGAGAGCGACAGGAGGGAACGACAGGAGAGCGACAGGAGAGCGACAGGAAGGCGCCACGCAAAAAGTAGCATGGCGACAGGAAACGACAGGAAGCGACAGGAAGCGACAGGATAGCGACAGGAGGGCGGCAGGAAAGCGACAGGGAAGCGACAGGAGAGCGACAGGGCAGCGACAGGACAGCGACAGGGAAGCGACAGGCAAGCGACAGGGGAGCGACAGGGGGCTGAAAGTGCCAAAACAGCGACAGGGAGGCGACAGGGAGGCGACAGGATGGCGACAGGAGGGCGAGGTGGCCCGAATCTACTCGCCAACAACTCCACCTGAACTTCATTCAGGTCTACCTGCAGGGCGGCCAGTCCATTTTCCAGGACAGGGGGCACCACCTGATAGTTTTCAGTTCGATCAGACCGGGTCAGGTAGCGTAGACCGGATTCTTTTCGTCCTGAAAGCTGCAGAGGGACAGAGAAAAGGCCACTGCCAAAAGTGCAGTGAAGGGCATAGGGACGTTGCAAAAACAACAGTTTTACCTGGGGGTTACGGCGCAGAAAGTCTGTGCCAATGACAATTTCAAAGGCGTCGGTGTCGAGCACTTTGCAGTGCTGAGTCACCTGCTCATCGTCCAAACAAACGGTCACATCGACCCCCCAAGAGATCGGATGGTCCGACCATTCCCAACCCTTATTGCCACAGTTTTGGTATTCCGGATCCTGGCCTGTTTCGGCAGTCTGCGGGCCACGACTGAAAGCGCAGCGCCCGTGTTTCAGACAGCCTTGTAGACCTGATCGGCAATTTTCACGGTGATCCAGAAAACCGAATCCTCATCCCCGGAACCGCCCTCCTATCTCTCTTTAGGGAACTTGACTTCAACCCCAGCGGCCTGCAGGCACTGAGAGTACCAGTTGAGGCGACCCTTCTTGGCGTTCTCGCTGCTCTGGTTGGCGCCACCAGCGCTGGGGGTGGAGAGGGTAGGCCGTTTTTCACCCGACTGCTCACCCTTAGGTGCGGGGTGGGGTGCTCCTCTTCAACCAGTGGGGGGGGCTGAGGACCTTCGTCCTGCACTAGGGTTACCCTTACCCTTAAAGCCTCCAGGGTTAGGCCCCCCCCCCTTGAGATCTACCACCCTTACCGGCGTTCTTAGGCCGTTCCTCTTCTGCTTTGTACAGTTTTTTGGATTCGCGGCGTTTTATGTGGCATTCATCTTCACAATGCCTCCTTTCGCCCCAATCTCTGCACGTTATCGTGCAGCGGAAATGGTCTTCGTGCTTTCCCTCCTCAGCATCTTTGGTTCTCTGTGTGCGTAGTTTGGCAATCACAGTCAGTCGCGTGGCAGGGTCCACCCTTATCGTCTGTAGGACGACTGTAGAGAAGATTCGCGGTCCCTTTACATTTGGAGGGGGGGGTCTCAGTCCTGTGCTTCAGCTGCCCAACACGGCCCTTCCAAGGGTTAGAGTGGGGTTGAGGCGACCTCCGTCCAGGAGCCTTCCAAGCAGGGGTCTCCCTTTGCAGATTTTTGCGCAGATACTTGTCCATGTGGGAGTCATTCTCCCTCTCCATGGCCGATTCGATCAACAGATCGCCCAGGTCATCGTAAGAGTGCGTCCGAGATTTCCTCACGGACGTCTCTCGGCAGTTCTCCCGTGTGCAGGTAGGAATCTTCCCCACAAGCCACAGATGTGGCTCAGTTGGCCCATATGACGAGGGGTTCATGCGCCCCATGAGCTCTTCCAACTGCGCCACGAACTCGGAGATGCGGGCAGCTGTGAGGAATTCGGGGAGAGGAGGCAGCTCCTCAATCTCGGTTCGGACACTCAGGTTCGTTTTGTAGACTGGATACATTTGCTCCAGCCTTTTCAGGACGTCGCCCCAGTTGGAGCTCCTCCTGATAGCGGTGTTAACGTGCCGCTGAAGGAATTTTTCTTTTGCACGACTTTTTGATGAGCGTGCGATTAGTACGGACATCAGCGTGTTGCTGACCTGTGAGGAGCAAAAAATCTAAAAACTCCTCAGCCCATTCAGGCAGGTTTTTGGGATCAAACTCAGGGAGTTCGATCTGAGGATTCGGTGTAGCTATGGCCTTCGCTCCCCTACCTGGGACAGCTGGGTCACCTGTTCCACCTGAACGGGTTGAGGGGTACACTGTGGCTAGTGGGGCCAGTGCTGCCAGGCCATAGCCTTTCATCTCAGCCTCTGTGGTGTCACCTACACTGCAGACAGGCACGGTCCTCACACGAGGGTGGAAGAGGCTAGGACAGATGTCCATTGGGGAGCTGCGGATGCCTTCGCAGCTCTTCACATCCCTGGTTAGCAGTTCAACACCTGGGGATATGGTAGGTGGGGAATTCTTCAACTGGGAGAGCCCCAATGTCGCCTTGAGTGCTGGTGACAATGCACTCAGATCTGGGTCTGCATCGCCTGCACCCAGGACCTGGGAGAGCAAGTCCATGGTCTCATCGAGACCTAGCTTAGGGGCTGCCACGCATGGGGGCAAACCTTGATCAACGCACGTAGGTTCTGGTGCCACAGCCCTAGTACTGGGACCAGGCTTCATGCATTCATGTTCTTTCGGCTTCTCCGGAGGCGTAGGTTCTTCAGACACCCAGTCTGGTTCCCACTCTGATGATTGGGCCGATACCGTCCAGTCCATTTCGCCATGAGGTATCTCGAAGGTCTCCTCGCCCCAAGTAGCTCCGAACATCGTTCCCAAAGGCGCATCATTCTCCTTTTCTTTCCTTGCTGCTCTTATCCAGGGCTTGACCTTAGCATTGGCCACTTCAATCCCTGGGGTAGGAGAAGTTTCGGATGGGGGCATCAAGGAATCAATGGAAGCTAAGGCGGCTGCCACCGGGTCCTTGCCTTCCAGGCGGCTGAGGTTCGCCCGCGTTAAGCCAGGCGCTTCATCGCTTGCGCTCCGGCGGACTCCTTCGGTATGGATCTCTCTAATTTCTTCTGCCCCTCCTGTTACTGCAAGTCCTCGTAGAGGACCAGTATCAACAGGTACACCACTTGTAGATGAAGGTTGCTCTCTCACATCATGAGTCTTTGACCTGGTGCTTGTGATCGGCTCTTTTTTGGCGCTGAGCGTGACAGACATCTCGACAGTTGAGGAAACAAGATGTCCTTGATTAGTGCCCTAGATATTGTGATGAAATCCTGCAGGTTTTGAAGTTGAAAACCCCAACCAAAGCAGCAAGTAGAGCAAGAACAGGATGTGGATCGAATCAATAAATAGTTTTGAAATCCAGTGTAACACAGAAGGGATGCAGATAGACAAAGCAGGTATAAATACAAAGATTGAATCGCAAAAGGATGAAACAAATGATTTTTATATGAACTCCTGGCATGACTCTTGATTCCCAATGAGCCTCAAGCACTTCATGTGCACTTTTCTGGATGAAATGGAGTTGGTTAGGAATACGGGGCAAAGGAGTTAGGCCAGACACAGGTTATGACTTGGCCAAGCAACTGAATTCAGAAACAGTTAAAAAGTAGAACCACAATAAGTGGTAGAAACAATTGAGTATAGGGGTCTTAAGGTGGGAGACCACTAGGCTTAACCTCCAAGGCCTGAGACATGAAATGCCTTTTTTTGTTCGGTATATCCTCCATGAAGGAAGGTACCTCCGCTCAGTTGAGTGGTAGGGGTGAACTTCATAGGGGGGGCTAGGGTTATAACCCTAGTTACTCTGAGAAAGTGTACTTAAAGCTTCAAAAGAGGGATAAAAATATTTAAGTTGGTCTTAGCATCAACAAAAGGGCTTTAAGGGGGGCTTGGCATGGATCAAGCCCTCCAAGAAGGACATGGTAGTGACCTTTTCTTACTCCCCCCTGGAGTACTAGCTGATCAAGCTAGTAGGACCAAGGAAAAAGGCTCAAATATTCCCACAAATACACCAGAGAAATAGATTAAACCTACTAAAAACATTTTCATCAGTTCATAGAAGCCTACCACACTGTAGGTACCCCTGAAAAACAGTGCAATGTACCATGAATGATGTGCCTTCCTTGGGGCATTCCTCAAAAGTCGAAAACATTTGGTAAAAATTTGGGGTAATGTGGTTTGAACCCACGACTCCCTCCCCAGAGCACACATGCTTGCCCACTAGGGTACAGTCGAACGCTCTAATGTGGACGGCGATCGCTGCATATACAGCATTTTAGTAAGCGTCCTGACCAAGGGTCAGGGCGGAGCAATACTCCCAATGGAGGACACAAATCTCCAGGAGCTGAGAAAAATAGAAAATGAAACCAACAGGGAGTGAATCCTGTGGTTTAGCAAAAGGTGTCGCGATTTAAGAAGTCAAATCGCTAAATATTGACGAAACAACGCGAGTAATCGTCATTTTTACACTAAACCCTACTGTGGCAGACAAGCGCAACAGGAGCGGACTCCAGAGAAAGAGTTGCGCAAGCGTAAACGGCTCTAGAAAAAGAAGGTATGAGCAGTAGTTTTTAAAGTTCCGAAGGAAACTTTTGCACAGTTGCATCAAAAACTTTATAAACTTTAGGGAAAAGTATCGAAAATGAACCCACGCCACAGACCAGGTGGACAACCCACCTCTCAGGTATGCCAGTGTCATTTCACACTCATGCATTGCGTTCGTGTTGGTTGCTTCGTTAAAACGTCAGGGTCGTCACCGCTGTGTTTGTTGGGGGTCCGGGTGCTCCTCTCTTTTGCTCTGCACAGGTCAAAACAGAAATGAAAGGTATGCGATGCAAATGGAGCGCGCAGTGCGCACGTAGGGTTGGAATATGCGCTGTGCTTGCGATGCATGTGCCTAATTGAGGCATTCACACGCTGTGTCAATTTCCCTGTGCCCCAATCCACCCTTCTTCTCTCTTCACAGGTAAGAAAAGAAAGTGCCTGTTCGTGTTTGTGTTGCCGTAGCGCTAGAGCAGGGTTGCTTAAAACGCTTAGGCTTGTTTTGCGTAGTGCAGAGCGCCACTCCTTCTCTTTTCTTTGCAGGAAACAAAGTCCAGAGAGCATGCATGACACACAATGAATTAACCGCGTAGGGTAGTTTATAGTTCGTCGTAGAGGTATTTAAGCGCTTAGGGTTGTTTTGCGCTCGTGTCTTTGTCGGCATTCACATGATGCGTCGCGAGTAAGGAAGGTAACCCCAGGAGGAGCTCACCTCCTGGTTGGGTCACGCTGTGATTGGTTATGTTGGGTAAGATTAGGTAAGAGAAAGAGGAATGGGAAAAATTGTGCATACCACGCGTATTGCGCACGGTAAAACTCTTGTTTAGGCTACCAAGGGGCTCCACCTCACGTTCTTTAAGAGAACGGGTGGAGCTCGTTAAGCTTGAGGACAGTGTATTATAGGGCTACCTGAGAAGCGTATAATACGTTGATGTAGTCTTGGTTCCCCAGCCGCAAACCCAGGCCATCTGCCCTTGCCTTACAGGTGGGAAGGTAAGGGCGATTGGTGCAGTCCTTTGGTGCAGCGCTAAAATATGCTGCGCAGATCACACAAACAAATAACTGCAACTCAGCCAGGAGTGGCGAGTGCAGTCTGACCTCATCGAAGTACACGCTGTGCACGCATAATGAGCACTCCTTCCCTCCAAGCCCTGACAGGGAAACACGTAGTGGCGTCCCTGTTAGGTCACAGTTGCTTAGTAGCGCTGTGTTCTCTTGCTTTCTCACAGGAGGGTCAGTAGGACCCGTGATATCATTGACAGCAACTCCAAGTAGCGTGTGTGAATGTTAGGGTCAGCAGGCCGGGCAGTGGTCGAGTGCAAGTAATGAGTGCTCACCCTGCCTTCGAACGCCGGTGCTGGCGTTAGTGAGTGTAGTGTAGTGGTGTCTCCTGTCCCGCGTGCTTTTCCACGTGGGCAGGGGAGTGCGTTAGCTTTTGGCCTTTAGCAATGATGGGCGTTTTGTATGCCCTTAGCACACTTGGCCACCCCTCCCCTCCGGTAGGTAGGGCTTTTGTCGTCCTCCCCTAAGGATAGGCGCCAGCACAGAAATGGGGCGCCATAGGAGTGGTAATAGTACCTGATCAGGACCTTCGGTCCGACGTCAGCGAAGCCCGGTCTCCGGGAGCCACGCCGGGGAGAGAAGTGAGACAAACAGAGACATACGTAGCACACTTAGGGACATGGTAAACCCTGTAAGGAAGGGTAGAACCCCATAGATCTGGACCAGTCAGGGGTCCTAACTGTGGACTTGCTTGTCCCCAAGGAGGGAAGAAACACCTTGTCTCATAAGACCTTGCTTGTCATTCCCCCCTGGTGTAGTTAGCCACCGTTCTTCATTGGCTCCCCTAGGTCATTACATCAGGGCAGTCCCCATGCAACACATGGTCAACAAGGCATACACTCGCTGGATGGCTGCAAACCTGATAAGCGGCCACCTGTCCACGCTGAAAACCATAGGCATGGGACTGCAGGGCACAGACAGGGTCAGTGCAGTGCTCCCTAAACAGTGGTCTGGGAAAAACGAATGGCCTTCGGCCATGGAGTGGTTGTCAAGGGTGGGCAACAGTTTTGTCCCGCGATGCAATGCGGTGCAACTGTGACAACTGCTGTTACACACATACACAGGCACATCTGCAAAAAGGTGGTCACTGCACCTGTAAGGTTAGAACACAGTCAGTAGACTGACACAGGGAAATTAGTTTTGCTTTTTACGCTGGGACGGAGTCTCAGCACGGGTTGGTAGCTGCCCCTCGTTGTTCTCAACGAGGTAGGAGCGGAAGATGGGGTTGATACTCCCATCTGGTTGTATGAAGGCTGACACAGGTTCCAGGTCGCCTCAGATAACCCATGGCCATCCCACAGGGTTAGGAATCTCCAGCCGTGTTTATACTCGTGGCGAGCAATACCTGCAACCACGTAGTAACGTCGGACTGCCATCTCATCGACAGTCATCTCTTCGAGTTCGTCTGCCTCCTCTGGGCTGGCAGGGTTCTCTAGGTCAATACGCTCGACCTCACTGTCGATGAGGCGCCACTCATCCCAGGACAAATTGTCAGGGAAATGATAGTGCCTCAACTGTTTGGGTGCACACAGCAGTTCACCACTTACACGTGGACTGCACCTGACATGGATCCTGGATCCATCTATCCTGATGATACGATAGGGTCCAAAAAAAGGGTCTTGTAGGCAGTTACGTGGCCAGGAGGGTAGGCGTGAATGGTGAACCAAATCAAGGTCACCAACCTTGAAGCTGGCAGGTCGCTGTTGGCGGTTCCGCCGGCTAAGTTCTCGGTCACGAATGTGTCTCAGGTTAGTACCCGCCTGGTTAGCCATAGACTGCTTGTGTTCCAGCCAATCTCCAACAGGGCTCCTGAAGTCCTCAGGAAAGAGGGCTTTGAAGAACCAAGCAGGTCGTCCTCCATGGAACATTTCAGGGGGGGTGAAACCTGTAGAAGAGCTCCGCTGTGAATTCATGGTCAGCACTGCCCAGGGCACTAGGCGTTCCCAGTCTCTGATACGCTCCTGTTTCATCAGGACTCTCAGGTTTTGCTCCACCACACGGTTCTGTCTCTCACAAAGAGGGTTGGGTGTGTTGGTATAGGGCACATCTGTGGTTACCTCCACGTTGAAGGCATTTAGCACTCGTTTGTACCATCCAGTGTCACTGCGGATGCGTACATTCTCATCAGAGTGCACCTGCTTAGGTGCCCCATAGGGTTCGAATCATTGTTCGACCAACATTTTCTCAGTCTGCTCATCTGTGATTTTCTTATTGCAAGGGAACACACGGGTGAAGCAGGATAGGCCACAGGTGACAACTAGGCAACTATCATAGCCGCCGAAGCGAGGTAGACCGTGGATGAAATCCACATAGAGAAGAGAGTTAGTACAATAGGGTATGGGTAAGCTGAAAATCAGTCCCCCATCCCTACTGTTGCTCTGCTTGCTGGCATGACAGCCACAAGCATCCACAATGGTCTGCATACGAGACGTCTACTCAGTCAGGGTTAGACTAGAGTAGAAACACTCGCGGAAGAAGTCCACTGAGGGATCAGTCCCAGTGTGACCAGAGCTGAGATGGGACCACTGTAGGCACCCATCAGGTCGGGCCTCAGGTACAACAATACGGTCCCCGTAGAAGAGGTACTGGTTGTTTTCATACCACTGGTGCCCGTCAATGACACTGGATTTGAGAGCAGTGCTGAGGGTCTAGAGAATTTCTTCATACTCCGACTGATGATCGGTTAGGCTCCAACCCTTCAGGATTCCAGCAGTGCGCACCGACAGGTCAAGCTGGACATCCATACGCTGGAAAGCCTCTTTGGCGAGCGCCTCAGAGCTCTCACCTGTAAGCGCATCCAAGTTATTGCGCGATATCTAGTCAGACAGTTCATTTTTTATACCGGGGATATGATGAACTGTCAGCCTGAACTGGCTCAGGTAAGTCAACCACCGCTTTAGTTTTGCTTTCTCTGGTTGTGGGCCCTTGTTAAAAGACTTCGGAGGTTCCTGGGCACGAGCCAGACAATAGGGTTATATCCCAGGAGTCAGGATTGTGACGAAAGCACCAACATACCGGCCAGGAGCTCCTGGTCATAGGTGCTGTAATTGGAACGTGCTTGGTTCCATTTCCAATTCCAGTGTCCCAGTGGCACCAGCCGCCACTCACTGGTATGATAGTCATGCTTTAAGGGACCATCACGGTTCAGTCCACTAGTACAATAATGGCAGTGGGTTAGTTCAGCTGGGTTAAGCTCCCGCCATTGGTAGATCGTTCCACCGCCCCCTACATCACTGGCATCAGTGATCAGGACTATCTCGCCCTTAGGGCGGGGTACTCCCAGGCAGTTGGAGGAGGCAATTTTCTTCTTCCACTCCCGGAAACACTGCTCCTCTCTGGCGGTCCACCTCCAGGGAGTAGTTTTCTTGATTAGGTCAGTGAGGGGGGCAGAGGAGTAGGTAAGATTGTGGATGTGGCGCCTATGGAAGTTACAGGCCCCCACAAAACGCCTCAAGTCGTGTAGACCCTTCTTAGGGTCATCGCGAATCTGCATGTCCTGTAGGGGCTGCATCTTAGACGCAGCTGGTTTCCACCAGCCGTACCCCACGTCAAAACCCAAATACTCCATCTCCTCTTTCATAAACTCACATTTCTCGAGTTTGATTCGGAGATGGTTTTCTTGACAAACAATGAAAAATACACGGAGGTGAAGGACATGGTCCTCTTGGGTATTAGTACCAAAACTCACGTCGTCGATGTCGGCCTCCATTTCTGCACCCCGAGAAATCAACTCCTGTACTAGAGGCCTGCGCCTCAGTATGTACAACATTTTGTTCATTAGCTCCTGGAAGAGCGCTGGGGCATTAGCCACCCCGAAAGGCATGACCTTCCACTTAAACACACGAACCTGAGAGGGTAATAAAGGCTAGCAGCTCCTGAGTTGCGGCGGTTAGGTCTACCTGCCAGAAACCACTGCGTTTATCCATTTTGGTCTTGTACCTGCATTTGGCAATACGCTCCAGGGTATTTTCCATGTCAAGAATACTCCCTGAGTGGTTCTGGGTTTTCTTGTTGACCTCACCATAGTCAACAACCAGTCGTAGAGCAGTCCACCCTGGTTTAGCAACCAGGAAACAGGGACTGCAGGGATGGAGGTAGTCCTCCTTCTTATATTCGACCACGAGGCCAGCACCAATACATTCCTGAAACTGGCGCTCGATTTCTTCAACCTGTTCCTGTGGAGCGGGACAGGGGGGACGTCTCACTCGCGTCTTTTGAAATTCAGGTTCCAGTTTCAGGTCCATCTGGACCAGTTTTTTACAAGGGGGGGGGGGCGGCAAGGCGCCGAACACCTCCTCATAGGTTAGCAGCAGTTTCTTCAGTCGGGGGTCAAGGTTCAGACTCCTGAATTTCTGCAGGAAATCCTCCGCAGCATGGAGGTTGCTCTTTCCCTGTTCTTTCTTTTTCTGCCGATCAGCAGTTTAGGCAGGTACAGAACGATTGTCCCACTCAGAGGGACATTGCTGCCCATAGTGCAAAGAATACACTAGGGGTATCTCAGGGTCAGGCAGCGTGTAGGAATCATCGTCCTCCTCAGACCAGATGGAGGATTTCCAGGTCTGTCTAAGGTATTGCAGCCGCTCTTGGCGCTCAGAACCTTCGGCCTTCAGGTACAACAGCCGTCGGAAATCCTGAGTGTCATGCTCAGACAGTGGCATGTTATTAGAAGCAGGCCGCGCTAGAGCATCAGGATTCCGGGACACAGGTTCACCTGTGTGCATAGGCTGCATGTCTAGCACTGGTTTCCCAACAGGGGAAGTGGGTTCTGAGTTTGACTCTAGATCTACCTCTTCCAGCAACAGCTGTGCTGGGAAGGCACTGTGTTTCAGGTCAACACAGCTGGGATCAACAGGAGGGATAGTGTTGGCGATATCAGACAGTTGGTCGTCAGCATCCTTCTTAACAGCTGCAGGTTCCAGATAGCCATCGGGAGATTCACACCCTGTAGGTGTGGCAGATAGGTGCTCAGCAGACCGGTTTTTTGAGATCAGAAGGAGTCAGGCCACGATTTTCCGCCATGACCTCTTTCAGTAGCACCTGATCTAGGTCACGCAGGGGTACAGGATTGAGAGATCCATCGATGATGGATAAGAAACTGGCCCAGTCAGGGACCTGCATAGCTGTGTTTGAGTCCTCAGCTACATAGACGGGACCGTTGGGGAGTTGCACTCTTCCCACGGTCATTCGATCTAGCATACGGCGCCAGTAAGCGTGATCACCAGAGCAGCCCCAGTCAGGGGTGCACATGACAACCCTTCCTCCCTCATAAGCGAATTTGGTTAGAACCATCGCGAGCAGGGAGAAGGGAGGGTTAGCATACGCTAGGCCCATTGCTTTCCAGAAGAAACAGAAAGCATTGTTCAGTTGTTTCGAGCAGTACAACTGCATAATGTGCTGTTGTCGGCTCTCAAACGATTCCACCTTGATCTCATCCAGGTTTACCTGAAGGGCCGCCAGTCCATTTTCAAGAATGTGACGGGCCAATGGGTAGTGTTCAGTACGATAGTTAGTCTTAGATGCGTAGCGCAGCCCAGACTCTTTCCGTCCTGACAGCTCGAGAGGTACGGAGAAGACCCCACTGCAAAAGTCGCAGTGCAGAGAATAGGAGGGCTGGAGAGACAGCATTTTTAATTGGGGGTTTCTTCGTAGGAAGTCGGTATCAATGACGATGTCAAAGGCGTTGGTGTCCAACACTCTGCAGTGTTGGGTCACAATTTTGTCGCCCAGGCATATAGTCACATCGACCCCCCCCAAGGAATGGATTGTACGCCCATCCCCTACTCTTATGGCCACGGTCTTAGTTTTCCTGAAAGTCTTTAGCAGGCGCCGGGCCACTATAGAAAGTGTTGCACCGGTGTCAAGAACCGCTCGAAAAACTTGATCCCCAATCTTCACGAGGATCCAGAAACCCAAGTCCTCCTCTTCGGAGCCGCCCCCCTACTCCTCAGCAGGGAATTTGACCTCCACCCCTGCAGCCATGAGGGACTTGGCCATCCAGGCAAATCGCCTCTTCTTGGAGTTACTCCCCTCAGGGGAGGCGTTATTCCCCTGTGTGCGCTTCTTGGGGTCACCTTCGGCAGAAGGGGAATTAGCAGCGGGCGCCGATGAGCGCCCTTGGGGGTCAGAGGGTGCACCTCTGCCACCCACCTCGCCACATCCTTTACCACCTTTTTCCCCATTCATGGGGGTTCCTGTGGGTGTGTTTTTCTTCTGGCGTTCAGCTTCCTGCTGCTTGAGTTTATCACTCTCGCGCTTCTTTATGTGACATTCGTCCTCGTAGTGACGACGTTTGCCACAATAGCCACAGGTGATGGTACACAGGAAATTATCCTGATGGGTCACAGCTTTCCCATTTTTGGAGTGCTGCTGTCGTTTCATCTGCAGCATACAACTACTGCGGTGGTCGCAGTCAGGGGCATGACAAGGTCCCCCACTGTCATTGACAGGTTTACAGTAGAACAGAGCCTGTACCTGCATCAGATTTAACCTCATTCATGGCACGTAGGCTACCCCTTCCTTTACCACGTCCCTGGTTGGCGTTAGTGGGATTTCTAGGCCTTTTCCCTTCGCCACGTTCGGGGGTAGGGGTACCACCTCGCCCCAAGTGCTTCTTGAGGAATTCCTCCATGTGGGAGTCATTCCCCCTCTCAAGAGCTAGCTCGATCAGCAGGTCCACCAGGTGGTCGTAAGAGGTGGTCCGGCTCTTCCTCTCAGAGGTAGCGCGGCAGCCATCCCACCCACCAGTAGGGATCTTACTCATGAGCCACAGATGGGGCTCAGTGGCTCCATAGGAGCCCACGTTCATCCGTGAAAACAGATACTCTAGGTGGCACACATATTCAGAGACTCGCGCAGCGGAAGGAACCTCAGGGAGCATAGGTAGCTGCTCTATCTATGTGCGCACACTGAGGTCAGTCTCATAGACTGGGAATGTTTTTTCCAGTCTTTGGAGTACCGCAGCCCATGTTGAACAGGCTTTCACAATCTGTTTCACCCGTTTTTGCAAAAATGCGTTTTTGCATGAGCGTTTCAGCAGTGAGCATCTAGTGGCCACATCCACATGGGATTGGCCAGTTAGCAAAAGAAAATCAGCAAATTGTTCTGCCCATTCGGGCAGATTTTTCGGGTCGAACTCCGGCAATTCTAGCTGGATGTTCGCCTGGGCAATAGGTCTGCCACTCTTCCCACCCCCTGGGTTTAGACCTGAAGAGGGGGGAGATACGCCAGCAAGGGGTGCCAGGGCTGACAGCCCTCTTTTGTCAGTCTCAGTCACAGGTACGTCCTGTAATTCAGGAATTGGGACTGTCCTAGCGCGAGGATGAAAAGTGCTGGGGCAAGTAACCTTGGGTAGCAACCCGGACACCCTTGATCTTTTGAGATCATCAGCCAACGTGCTCCATCCGGGTGAAGGTGAGAGTAGTGCTGGCTTGGGTAAGGGTTCGGTGATATCCAACGTTGCCTTGACAGCCTCTGACAGAGCTGTCATTTCCGGCCTTTCAGATCCGGATAGACGTTTGGCCAAACGTTCGGCCGTGCGATCCAGAGCCCCATAGGTGGGCTCTGGGTGAAGAGGATCCAGACCCTTTTCAGAAGCCCTTGAACTTGTCCGCAGGTCTAGATGCCATGCTCTCAGGTGCTCGTGTACTCTTGGTTGTCTCGGTAGTGATGCTGTGTCCGCTATGTCTGTAGATGGCCCCGAATAAAGGAAGGGACCCATCTCAGTTTGAGGCGGAGACCCGAGGGCATCAAGAGGTACTTCTCCATCTTCCCCTACGGTGGACTTGTGGTACTCCTCGTGGAGCATAAACTTGTCCATCCTGCTTCGGGGGTCCTCTTGTTCTTCAGGACGTACAAGAACCGTAAAACAAGAGGCCGGACAGGCCGGCCGGGCGATGGAGGCTTCGACTCGCCTGCGGAGCCTTTGCAGGCTGTCCTCACGAAGGGCCGCTAAGGTCTCCATGGTTAAAGGGGTTGTTCTGGGCGGAGTTTGAATCGCCCTTCTGTGCTATGAATCTTCCTGAGACCCAGATGCTGCTCTGAGTGGCGGTTCGTTCTTTGGATGGGCTACACTGCCAAGTTGCGCTTGTACACTTCTGATCGGCCAAGTTCGGGAGGAAAGTTGAGTGCACATGTTCAATGCGCTTGTCAGTGTGTTTTTTATGTGCTTCTGCTCAGAGTCGGTTCAAAAGGCACTCAGGGTTTGCCTCTGCTACCAGAAAGATATCCTTGATTAGTGCCCTAGTTATGTTGATGACCTCCTGCAGGTTTTGAAGTTTAAAACCCAAACCAAAGCAGCAAGTAGAGCAAGAACAGGATGTGGATCGAATCAATGAATAGTTTTGAAATTCACCGTAACACAAAAGGGCTGCAGATAGACACAGCAGGTATAAATACAAAGATTCAATCACAAATGGATAAAACAAATGATGTTTATATGAAAACTGGCATGACTCGTGATTCCCAATTAGCCTCAAGCACTTCATGTGCACTCTTTTGGTTGAAATGGAGTTGATTAGGAATGTGGGGCAAAGGACTTAGGCCAGACGTAGACTGAATTTAGAAACAGTTAAAAGGTAGAACCACAATAAGTGGTAGAAACAATTTAGTATAGGTGGTCTTGGGGTGGGAGACCACTAGGCTTAACCTCCAGGGCCTAAGGCATGGAATGCCTATTTTGTTTCGGTATATCCTCCATGAAGGAAGGTACCTCCGCTCAGTTGAGTGGTGGGGGTAAACTTCATGGGGGGGGCTAGGGTTATAACCCTAGTTAGTTTGGGAAAGTGTACACAAAGCCTCAAAAGAGGGATAAAAATACTTAAGTAGGTCTTAGCATCAACAAAGGGCTTTTAAGGGGGGCTTGGCCTGGATCAAGCCCTCCAAGAAAGACATGGTAGTGACTTTTTCCTACTCTTGGTGTTCTTCGTGTTCTGCTTTAGTCCTCTAGGGCCTTCCTCTGCTACCAGTAAAGGCTTCTGGTTTGCTCACACTTGTGCTTGTTCCTTGTATTTGTTTTAGAAAACGTCGATGATTTTCCACACGTCAAAATGAGTCCCACAGGAGGATGAAATAGAGCAAGACCAGGCACCGGATCAATCAAATCAGGATAGGTCCTTCCACAATCAAAACATGTGTAACAAACAGGGGCTGCAGATAAACAAATGTAGATCTAAATACAATGCTCCAATGTTTTATAAACAAAATAGATGATTTTATGTGAAAACTGGCATGACTCAGGTCCCCAAAGATGGCACCAAGCACTTCATGTGAACTCGTTTGGATAAAATGGAGTTGGTTAGGAATCTGGGGCAAAGGAGGTAGGTCAGACACAGGATATGGCTTGGCCAGCATGGCCAGGCAACCGAATTCAGAATCAGTGAAAATGCAGAACCACAATAAGTGATAGAAACAATTGAGTATAGGGGCCTTGAGGTTGGGGACCACTAGGCTTATCCAACAAAGTCCTAGGCAGGAAGTGCCTACTATATTTCGGTATTACCTCCATGAAGGAAGATATCTCTGCTCACATGAGTGGTAGTGGTGAAATTCATTGGGGGCCAGAGTTCTAACCCTAGATACGTTGAGAACGTGTACTTCAAGCTTCAAAAGAGTGATCAAAATGATTCAGTGTTAGTCCCAACATCTTCCCAGGGTTTAGGGGGGGCTTCGCCTGGATCAAGTGCCCCAAGAAAAACGTGGCAGTGACGTTTTCTGACTGTCCGTGCCCCATCTTGATGGCGCACACCACATATTATCGACTATTGTGACTCGAACAAACGCTTGTTGGAGATCAATGGCTTTTGATGGTCAAAATACGTTTCTCACAAATGCGCGTGGCTCTGCACCACTCAGTACAGGTGGCCAGTGTCGAAGTCCAGAACTCCGAATGGTTGCCTCTGTTGGGCAACGCAGAAACTATTCCATACACATAAAACGATAAATTTGCGCAGTTTATATGGTACTTGCTAGAACTGCAATCTGACCCACAATTTTGAAAATTTCCACCGCTGATGGGACATTTCTACGGCCGGAAGACACTGCCAAAATATTCTGTTCGCTACGCACCGGCCACTATGCCTTGCTGTGGTTGGGCCTTCCTCCTACCACAGTATAGAGGTACATGACTAAATGGCGGAAACATAGGACAAGCAACCATTTCAGGCCACCTTAATTACAGACGCCAAAAGTTGGGACCCATTTTTCAGCCGAAATTGTGGGTCCAAAGCAGGCCCCCTCTTCCAAAATTACCGGGGGTCGGGAACAAAGTGGATGTTGAAAGGGCCGGCAAAATGGACGTGGGCTGAATTGCATTCGAATTGCCTGCCGTGGCTTCAAATTGCCTTGTATGGCCCTTCATCCCCTTATTGTTGTTGTTTTTTATGAAGCTTTGTTACTGTGATAAAAGCTTCCATTGTTTTATGCAGATGCTCCTGGTTCCGTTGAATGGCCAGCGTCAGGAGGCTACAGAGCCTAGGTGCTGCAGACTTCAGCACCGTCTGCAGAAAGCAGCAAACTGTCTCACAAAGGAGGTGCTAGCTCCGGTCCCAAGGAAGCTACGACTCCAAGGCGAGCGGAACCAGAGAAATCAGTCATCCGAGGCGTAAGCTGCGGCTGTGCAGCTTGTGAGAACGGCCGGGTACAGCCAATAGGCCTTGAAGCACGGCAAAGACACACCGCCGAAACAAGTAGTGAGGAGTCGCAGATGCCACCTGCGAGAAGCAGAGGAGCATGCACCTTTGCATGGAGTGGGCCGACCACAATCACTGACTGCAATTGAGAAGGCCGCTGTTGTGAAGTACATGAACACCTTGATAGAGCAAGGCCTTGAAGTGGACGGGGGAACACTGAGTGTATGTCTGCTGGAGTGCGACGCGGTTTGGTGCAGTGCAACACACGACCGGCGAAATCTGACGGAACACGAACTTTAACGGACAATAGCCACTGTTGGTAGTCGTTATGTGCAGCAACTGGCAGGGACTGTTGTACAAGAGTTCTCTCCCGAGAATGAGATCGCTTGTGTGTCCCCTACCTGGCTGCTTAACTTCTGCGGGCGACATGATATCATGAAACTAAGCTGAGTAATGTCGGGTTGCGTGCCGTTGCCTGCTCTTCAAGTCGCGCCACCTTCGTTAAAGACACGCCTGCTGGCTCCGTGTTGTTCTACGTCGCCTCAACCGTTTCTGGTCATTGCACCCCGCGCTTGCTGCATCCGTCAGCCGCTCCTTGCCTGCATGTATCGCTCACTGTTTCCGGTGTGTGCATTGTGTCCCGCAGAGCCGTCACCAGAGAACAACCGCCATCAAGTTAGCTCAAGCTGGTCAATGACAACCAATGGCGACGGCCGTTCACAGAGATCGTAGAAAGACCAAGCAGACATGGAATCATCGGCAGCAACAAAAATGGTGGCATCTCTCCCCGTTTGAAACGGGCTATGGATGAGACTCCCCTACAGTACTGCCCCAAGGAAAGCAGAATGCACGCGGCGGACCAGTCCAAGCAAGTATGCCTGAGGACAACTTGCATTTATGAAGATGGCCTTTGATGAGAGTGAGGGTTTTTTGTTTCTGGGAGGTGATCCGGTCCATGATGATGATCACTACCTCCCCCGAGCAGTACATTTATTTTGGAAGAAAGGGACGATCGCATTTTGCAAATCCGCCCGACAACCCAATCTATCTTTCAATCAGAAGATTCGCCGATGAGAAGACTCGCTGCGAAACAGGATGGTCAGCCACGGCATGAGAATCCACAGCAAAGAGGTTCCTGGCAGAACCGCACACGACATGTCCAAGAGAACAATGACAAGCCTGCTCTTCCTATGGGCGAGCACATGGTGTAAGGAAACAAGGACAGCGCAGCAAATAGTCAAGCGGTACCCAGAACCCGTGGCCCATGGCCCGGAGGCCTGGAAGCCGTTGCACCCGTACGGACGCCGTCAACACCATCCCTCAGTGGGATATCCCTTTTCTCTGATCCGCGGGATCCGAAATCCGAGCCCTAACCACTAAATCGATGTCGAATTACCCTGATTTCGCTTTCATGATCACGTTTCATTTGGAAATCGGTGAAATACCCGATTTCTAACGCAATTTCTAGTTGCCGTGAAATTGCCGCCTGTTATCCCCTGTTCTCGCGTTTGCGTCGCTTCTCCGTGGCAAGGTTTGTGAGGGATTTATCTCCTATACCTTTGAGGTTCTAAGGGCAGTCAAGGGCTGGATCTGAAGGGTTTCTAATGTCCTTTCATCTGGTGTGTTCGCCAGAAATCCTCACCGAGGCGTCTGCGAGAAAATCAGCGCGCAAGGTTTTCCGTCGATCGCTCGAACTCATGGTTCTCAAGGACCATGAGTTCTGACGGTACTCCTCATCTCCCTGCTATGCCTCTCATCCATGCCCCTTTCACGTGGGCATATCACTTAGTATGGGGAAGCGGGCAATAGGGATTTATTAGGCAGCATATGGGTGTCGTGAACCCAAATTATATGCGTGCGCAAATGCTAACTTTGTGTGCTTGTGAGCCTGCACGTTAATCACCGAACACAATGCTCACAAGACCAAACGCTCTAGGCCATTTCCTATTTTGAGCCGATTCAACGATGGCTCCACGAAATTCAATGCGTACCAAAACTCTTTTTTCTGAAAATGGACAAAGTTTGGTCGAAAATTCGGCCAAAATGGCCAATCCCCCGAGGCTTGTACTCGAAGCCTATGGGGAGTTGAGCCTTGAACCAAAGTAATATGTGAAGTGGAGACCACGAATAACATTGTGGATAGCTTGGTTGATTTTTGCAATCTTGCCTGCTATTTTATATAGCGTCGTCTTGTGAGCACGCGTGCCATACTGCCTCTTTGCACACGCGCTCATATGGAAACACTAATGACATGGGTGGGCGAGGACAATCCAACCATAGTGGGCATATTTGAAAGCACTTACTATGGGCCTACTCGAGAAATATTCGCTCATATTTTTGTTCCTCAATGACCCATAGATATATGCATGCCAATATCGCCGATATATGCACTTTTTCCCATAAATGGTGTGCTTCCAGGATTGAGGTGTTAAAAATGTTTTCATTAGACTTTGAACCCCAACCCCTGTCGCAAAAGGGGAGGCAAAGCTTCGGTTCGCATCCATGCAAAAGCCCAAAAGCCTTTCTCTCTTGTGATAAGGAGATACGATGTTTCGAGTGACCACTTTCCGGTGAATTTTGGCCCTTTCGCCCAGAATGGCCACAAACCCCGTCTCCCCCTTTGGCCTAAGGTTGCGTGCTTCATTTGACGAAGGGTAAGGGTGATTCAGAGAGGGAACATAAACCCGCATCGAATAAGGTGTGTCCGCACATGGCCTCTCTTCGTGAAGGCAGAGTTGTGAGCCACCCAATTTGGGGTATGTTGCCATTCTGCTCCATTTGTGTGTCATTTTCCCTCCAAGGGGGAAAAGAGCTAAAGGCGACTACGAGGGTTGGCAAGTGGCATATATTGGGACCTGAGTCCCATGTGTGTATAGCACTTTTGGTAGGAAGGACCCTCGCCGTGGCCATGGAGATATGGAATCATGAGTGCGGGCCATTTCGGCCAAATTTCGCTTTTTTTGCCATTGTATGCGGAATCAGAACTGCCATATCTCCATGGGGCAAGGGACCTAGCAAGGTAGAAATGGTGATCATTGTAGCAAATCACCTAGGGTTGATGGCCATTGATTTTCGTATTTGCGCCTCAGGCTCATCCGGAGTAATTCAACTTTTCGTGCAATCCATGATCCCCCCCTTTGCACCGCATGCTGTCTTCTGCCCCATCCGCGTGTCCCTCCGGTGAACAGTAAGCAGCCAGTGTGACAGCAAGTCATGCCTCAAAGCATGGGGCCAAAGGGGATATCAAGGGTCGTGAATCAAGGCTTGGGGCGACCAGATCGCCAAGATCTCCTACCCTGCACAGTCCCCCGTGACGGCCGATTTTGCCATTTTGGTTGTTGTGGACCCAGTGTGGATCCTCACCACGCCGAGTGTCATCGAGATCTTTGAGAGCCAAGTACATGCCAGTCATTGTTGGACTCCCAGTGAATGGCTTATGGAACGACGGATCCGATGTCCAAGCCGGCGTGGAGATAAAACATTGGGGATATCTTTGATTTTGGCTCAGTTTGAGCAGCCAAAAAGACCCCTTTTTGGGACCCCAACTTCAGCCCCCATGTGGTCCATTGGCGGTCCCATATGTCTATGCCCACGGGGAGCTGGGACCTAATTTGGGGTCGTGCAGTTGGATTGAGGTCCTAGGTCCCGCTTCCTATCCTTTGAGATATTGGCCTTGCCCTAGCCAGGCGAGCCACCAATGGGGATGACTCCAATTTTGATGATTTTGGCATCATGAACCCACATGGCGAGCCCGTGGCGCCCTGATGCAGGGAACTCAGGGGGAACCAGGTTGGGTGAGGGCTCCGGAGAGTTCGTACCTGGAGGGCACAGGGTCAGTTCGCTCGTCCCTACCCCTGGCTGGTCCAGACGAGGGGTCAATTTTGGAACTTTTCGAGCTAATGTTAGTTCGGGCTGTAACAGCCCATCTTCAGCTACCAACTCCTAGGGGATAATGGTGTGAAGCCAGAGGACAGACAGGCTGTAAGTCCAGGTGCAGAACAGTTATCGCAGCTCAAGATCGCAACTCCCCCAGACGCTCAGAAAGTGCCGCAAGAATTCGTTTCTCGAAAAAAACACGCTCGCCACTGACAAAATGGCCCTGCCCATCCACCACAATTCGCTGTACGTCCCTCCTACTTCCTTGACGGCACTGCTGGACTCCATAGTCACCCAGACCGCCATTTCTGCAACCCGCAGCGCTGGAACAGGCGGACCCTGTTTTCTCCCGCAATTTGAATATCCAAGGCATGTTTCTTCTTCATAGCACAACCTGTATGACAGGCCCCCGCCACAAACGCAACACCCTCAGCAGCACTACGCCTACGAGTTCGATTGCCCAAGGCACCATTTTTATCAGCAGCACAACGCGTATGACAACCCGCCGCAACAAGCGCAAGCTTTACCGCAGAAAAATGCCTACAATCTCCCGCCGCAACCAGCGCAGCCCGAAGTGAGCTTCGTGAACGACTCCTGGCAGCCATATTCACAACAAGACCCCGAGGATCCCACGCGGCGGCACACCATACATCAGGGTGATGGCTCTTGGGAACCCTACAGCGCGCAGTTCACCTACGACAGGCAACCTTTGACCTCGCAAGATTCTCTTAATCAAGATGAGGCGCTTTCCCTGTGTGGAACCGTCACACAGGTTTGCGGCAGTTCGCTCAACACTCCGTGCGCCAGCCCAATATCACACGACGAGCCACAATATTCCCAATCCCCGGTTGAGTCTACGCTTGGTTACTCCTCGGTGCTCAAGGACTACAACTATCCCGTTGATGGCTCCGAGGTGCCCTTGAACGAAGACGACACTACGACCGAAGAATCCACAGAGCCCGCTGTTGACATCGCTGAGATCTCTGAGGAGGATGCAGAAGACTTCATGTTGAAGTTGGCAACCGCGCGGTCTGAAATTGTTGGAGAAGAAATCGTGGAACGCACTGCCCTTGGGTTGTTGCAGGTGTTGGTAGACGAAACGGAAGCCCGTCATGCAGTACTCTCGAATGAACTCTTCCGTTCCCACCAAGTACTGTCCCAGTTCACACAAAGACTGGAGGCAGTGTGCCGCAAGCAACTGCGGCAGTCGTTGGAGCACGGAGCCAAGCTGCACAAAGAGCTAGCGGATGAACCGCTGATGCGCAGGCAATTGGAGAATGAATGCACACGGGAGCGCAAAAAGCGCATAGGCCCAAACACTCCAATGTCGTACAAAAACCGCGTATACGCATGGCTAACGAAGCAGATCTCAAAGGGTCAAAAAGGTGATGAATGGTTGAAGTATTGTGGCAAGCACGTGGACCCTTTTCGCCACTCCGAGAACAGCCTCCTTGCTTTTTTTCGCCACCAAGGAACCGTCAGAGATGCCGCCGTGTCCCACCACTTACGCGCACCTCCATGGGAAACCGTGGTGCCACACACGTGCCGGCGATCCTACAAGCCGTTGAACAGAGTGAGTCGGCCCTGATTGTGGATCTTGTGGGCTCATCGCAGACATCCGCATCGCCCCCAGTTCGCCCGTCTTCAGCGCTCTCACTTGTTGGCCCGGAAGGCGATGATGTCCACACCCTCTTGAAGGAAGCTCAAGAATCCTTCGTGGACTTGTGGCAGACAACCTTCCCTGATAAGGAGTTAGCCGAGCACTGGGCCGAGCACTGGGTAGCTTTTGCTGACTTATTGCAACTGCACATCCTGGATTATATAGCATCTTGTATTGAGGTAGAAGGGGTCGCGCTGCAGCAGTCCCTCTTCACTTCCTCACTTCCTATTATGGAGTGTGACCTCTGTTAATGCGGTGACACCGCCGTAGGCCCAGACACATGGAGTTCACGAGTAATGGCCACACAATACATGCACGGGACACATACAGCCACAACAAACGAACAGTCACAGGACGCACACATACACACACACACAACATGCATGCGAACACACCACCCAGAGCTCAAAGTGCATTGCTCACGTACGTCTATGACAACAGGCCACCTGCAGAAAGGTGTACATTGCCATCCTTATCACAGTCCAGACTGCAGTCACTACAGGGCAGTGAGCCCCAACACTTCTTCCAGCAACTGGGCATGGCCAGTGCTACTGAATTCCATCTCAGCGCCTTCAGTTGCCCTGATCTTGATGGGTTGCTATCCTGAAGTATCTGTGTTATCCCCTAGGGGCTAAACGATTGCATTGGTTTTATGCGACCATTACCCTGACATATGTTTTCTTTGTTTCAGTCACTCAGGTCATTATGCTCACAGTCATTCCACCATTGAACTCACTGCATCAGCCACCAACCTTTCCGGCTAACTGCAGATGATGTTTTGGGGTTTTTGTGTCCAAAACAAACTCTGTGGCTTCATTTTTCTCCTGATGTAAATTCACATCAAAACTGTGCATAGGCACAGTACCAGCTGGTTATGCAAGTTTGTTCTCCAGATAAATTAGCATAAGGTATTTAGTCACATTCACCAGCACCCTGCTGCCCAACACGGCCCAGGGGAGTGACGGGGGCCAACAGACAGTAGTCTGTCGATCGCTGTACAGACTTCAGACCCAGGCTCAGGTGGTATATGGTCTCTGTACAAACTGAATACCCGGGAGGACAGGAACTCAATGATTTGCCACACATAGCCACAGCAACCCACAGGTGGGCCTAGAAAACCCATATGAGGGAAGTTGAGGCCATGCGTAGTCGCATTGAGCCACTGACACCCCCGAAACCTTCAGATTGTAGCATAGAACAGACCCACAAGAACCCTGAAGATGTTGACATGTGTTGAAAACTCGCCTGTGGCTGGGCGAAACACTCCCCCCTATTGGCAGGGTCTCAGGGTCCAGATTGAGCAGGGCATGGGTTATGTTGGAACCCCCGCCCCTGCCAGGCACTGAGAGGGTCGGACCTGGGGTCGGAATGTGAGTTGAGACTGAGTGTCTATTGTTCTGTGGAACCCTTACCCCAGTCCAGTCTTAACCCCATGTGTACATATCCTGATGTGTTGCTGTACATACTTTCGTTCCTTTGTTTCAGAGTGGCAAGGATCCTGAAACGCTTTGTCACATGACCAGAGCATGAGGATACCCTTGTGAGCGCAGTGCTTTGCCTGCCTGCTTGCTTGTGCGTGTCTGTCGCAGCGTCCCGTGACCAGGCCCCCCACGAGAGCCTGTCAAAAGCGTTTCACCGCCGCGGGATTACCCATCCCTCGCGTGCCACTCGGGGCCGCCTGAACCCCGAGTACCACGGGCTTTGCAGCGCCGCCCGGAGCATCGCCCCGAGCATCAGCAGCAGCGCCGAGTCCGTGAAGGAAGTGTGGCGACGAGATCTTCGACGTCAGCGAGTTTCTTCGACCAGTACCGGCCACGCTCCCAGCTGCATCAACCACCTCCACAACCACCATCTGGCGTCTGGGTCCTAGCCCTGTAGAGAGAGTGGACCGCAGCAACCGCTTCAACAGCCACCCCTGCAGGCGATCGGCGCCCATATCCTCGCGGAGCCCGAAGCTCCCGGGCATGCCGCCTTTGCACTGGGGTTTGCTGTGGCGTAGTGCTGACCCAACACCAACCCACGCAGCAGGTACACAGCATGGGGGTGGGGCTGCGGCCATGTCTTGCCCACCTCTTGCCAGTTCACCATGGGAGCAGGTGCCGCAGTGGATCTTGAGGTACTCGGTGGGTGCTCGTTGCCCAGTTCCCCTCCATGGACTAGTCGCAGTGGAAGACTGGCTGCGGGCAGAAGGATACGCCTACCGCTTCTGCCACAAGCGCTGGAGGGTCTGTATCCGCCTGGATAGGCCCGGCAACGGGCTGCGGCCCGACAGGGATTGAGGATGACAAAAACTGCAACGAGTACCCGTCAGGCGCTACAACCAACGTCTCCATATGGGACATGTTCGAAAAGAAGTTCCGCGAACCAGGGGAAGAGCGCACCCTGCAGGGAAGCAGCGGCGCCTCTCCCGGGAAGGAGAAGCGCTCAGCCGGGGACAGGAAGCAGGACAAGAAGTGGCAGGAGTACCAGGAATCCCTGGCTGCGGAAGCCGCCCCAGCCGCGAAGAACGAAACCAAGGGCGGAACCCCAGCCCCCTGCCCCCAACAGCCCAATGGCGGGCACCAGCCCCGCCACACCACCCTTGGCGACTTCCTTGAAGTCGCCAAGAAAGCCAAGGCCAAGCCCAGTCAGCTGCACCTGAGGAAGTCAGGTCCGAGCAGCAACGTGGAGTTGGCCCACCGGGGAAGGAGGCCGACCGACGAGGCCAGCTGCAGTAGCAGCATCGCCCCCGACCAAAGAAACATGGCCCGCGCCTGCGAGTGTGCCTGCGGGGTGCACTGCAACCTTCGGGTTGCCCGGCAACGGGCCACGGAGCAGAACGCTGCCGTGGAGGGCGCCGTCAGCAATGCCCAGCAGGAGGCTGCAGAGTGGAGCAGAGGCATGGCCTTCCATGCCTCGGCCGTGGCGGGCATTACGACTGGGGTCACGGCTGCAGCCGCAAAGGAAGCAGCGGCTGCCCCGGTCAGGAGTGAGGTGGAGTTGAAAGCGTTGGAAGAGGCGCTTGCCCGAGAGAGGGCAAGAAAGGAGGCAGAGGAAAGAGCCCATGCTGGGGCAACGGCCAAGGCCCAAGAAGATCGCTGAGGATAGGGCCAAGACAGAGGCGGAGCTAGCAGCGTTAGAAGCAGAGAAGGCTCGGCTGCAGCGGGCTCGGGAAGCTGAGGCTGCCCATTCCCGAGAAGAGGCCCAGCGGCGAGCTACCGCAGCCACGGCCGCCGGAATGGAGGAGGCAGAGGCCAAGGTCAGGCGCGAGACGCCCCCGGGAGGATCCAGAGTGGAGACCCTTTGAAGGCTGTTAGAAGGAGACTCATTATCCAAGATGAAGCTGCAGCTGGGGGAGGACGACACAGGCAGCAGTGGGGACAGTGGCCCCACTACTCACCGACAAAGGAAGGGTAAGGGGAAGACTCCCGGGAGGGCACGGAGGCCTGCGGAGGGATATCCCCACGACTCCGACCCCTTCCTCACCGCCAGCGACGGGGACGGACGAGACCACCGATGTCGCCGGGGAATGGCTTGAAGGGGAGGGGGAGATGTCTGCATGGAGTCGGAAGGTGAAGATGGGGATCCCCCTCCTCACTACTGGAGTTCAGAGCCCACCGCGTGCGGGAGCAAGGCGCCCAGGTGGGGGGACATGGACGAGGATGATGACATGGACTTCGGCTACACGGAGAAGCCCCCATCCTCGGACCCACTGAGGCAACCCGGCGGAGACCCACCAGGACTCCCTGGGGGAGGCCCGCTGGGACCCCCGAGTGGAGGACCACCAGGACCCTCTGGAGGACGTCCACCAGGTGGACCCCCCGGAGGCGGACCCCCTGGCGGAGGAGGACCCCCTGGAACGGGCGGGCCAAGCGGAGGCCCCCCTGGAGGACCCCCTGGCAACCCCGACTGCCCACCGGGAGATTGTGTTCCGGAGGCCACCTGGTGGTGGATCGTCTTCCTCCGCAGGAAAGTCCAGGCACCCGAGCGCGAGGTGGACAAGGGCAGGAACGAGATGATCAGCATCGCCAGAGTCGCCGCAGGTGCCCAAAAGGAACTGGACATGACCAAGGCGGAGATGGTCAAGATCGCCAAGGTTGCCACCGCCGCCCAACGGGGGCTGGACATCGCCAAGGGCGAGACCAGGCTACAGAACACCGTCATCAACGGCCTGCAGCGGAGGTTGGACAAGCTGGAAGGCCGGGGTAGCGTTGGCAGCGACCTCCCGCCCCTGGAGTCCGGCTCATTGGACGACAGCTTGGGACCTGGACCAGGTCTGGGCAGACCCCACGCCCCTGGCAGAGCCCCCAGGAGTAGCCCCAGCGCTAGCGCCCCCTCTCTCAGCGCCCCATCACATCACAACGCGGGCCGTCGTAGTGAGCGTGTGCCGTCCGGCAGTGGCCGTCAAGAGTGGCGTGACGAGTGGCTCAGTGCGGAGTACCACAGCCGCCACGCCCCACTGCGGACACTGGTACGCCCCCGACGCCCCGCACCAGTCCCAGAGCCAATCCCAACGGCAGGGGGGCAATATGGAGTGGACGTGTGGACGTATGGAGGGGACGTGGAGTGGGATATCGGCGAAGGCGAGGAAAGCCTGGAGGAGTTCGGCATTACCCCGCCGCGTGGTGTACGACGTGAGGCCGCTGAACGCAGCTGCCGGCGCCGTGATGAGGAGGCATACATGGAGGGAGTACGGCGCGAACATCTAGGTTCAGCGTACATGGGGGAACCACGGCGTGGCCACATGGATACCGCGGAGGAGATGGAAGTGACAGCCGACGGAGTCCCTGGGGGACGCCGATGGGAACCTCGGTCGACGTCGCGGCCGGTGTTCATGGTCTCTAAGGCCGCGGATGCCACCGTGTGGGAAGACCTGAAGGACCTCAAGCCCCCCAGGTACGAGAGCAACCCCCTGAACCTCGACAGCTTCTTGGAGAAGCTGGACGATTGAGGGATGACCGTCACTGAAGACATGGATCCCGCAGAGGCGGAGAAATATGTCTTCAAACAATACAGGTGGCGCCTGCCGGACGTCCTCCGAGAGCTATACTTTGTTGCGACGAAGGAGGGGAAAATCAAGACCCTCAAGGAAGCCAAGAAGTCGCTCAACGAGCGGGAGCGGGTGAACGCTCCGCAGGTGGCTGCCAAGCGGTGGAAGGCCATCAAGCTTCAGCATGATGGTGGAGAGATCCGCCTACGAGATTGACGGGACTTCCGGGGGCAATACACCCTCTTCCGCCGCAACGTGGAAGACTGGAATGAGGGTGACGAGCAGGCCCACCTGCTCTCCATGCTGCCGGAAGCATGGATCAAGAGAGGCACCAAGAAGGAAGCCAAGAGAGCCAGGTCCAACCACACGGTCAAGATGATGCTTCCCAAGGAGTATCATACAATTGTGGTGGCTTGGACGAAGCGGCAGGTGGCCCGGGATGTCAAGCGGCACTCCCTGCGGAATGCTCTCCTCATCACCGTCACGGGTGATCGCGAGAAGACCGCAATGTGGCGCTTTGATGACTGTGACTTGGGCGGCCAGACTATCCGTCTGCAGGCCATCCCGGCGCGGATGAGCTGCGACGAGGTCCTGGAGTGGGTCGGAGAGGAAGTGCTCAAAGAGTACAGGAATCTCCACCACACCCGCGGGTTGAAGCCCGGCGACCGTGACGTCAACTATGTTGGCGAAAGGTCTGGCGGGGAAGCTGCCATGGACCCAGCGGGAGCCGAAGGCGGTGCGGCCCTCGAGGATGATGACGACGACGATGAGCCTGCGAAGACGGCCGTTTGTGCCTTCGTAGCCAACTACCTGAACGCGGGGAGCAACAGGGGAACCTGGAAGCCCCTGCAGAAGGGTTGGAGGAAGAAGGAGAAGAAGGAGCCCCGCCGCATGGGCGACCCTCCGCTGTCCTTTGGGGAGTTCATACGAGCTCACCCTCAGGGCTGTTTTGTGTGTTGTGGGAGGAACAAAGGGTTCAACCATGACCATCGGACATGTCCCGTCCACAATGCTGACACAAAGGCTTACAAGAAGGTGAACGCGTCGAAGAAGCGTGCACCCGCGAGTGTCCGGGAGGCCAAGGTGGAGGTCACCAAGGACGAGCTCTGCAAGCTGATGTCGGTGGGGACTGAGTTGGTGAAGGAGATCCAGGAGATCAAGAGGGCCTGGGTTCCCAAGTCGGACGACAAGAACAAGGACAAGGAGAAGAAGGGTAAGAAAGGGGGAAAGAAGAAGGGTGTCAACGAGGTTGACGCGGAGGAGAGTACCCCTACTCCCACCAGCGACGCCCCTTAGCGGAGCCCCTGCAGCCAAGGGCTCCAGCTAGGGCAGTCGCAGGATGGTGTTGGGGGAAGCGCCACACCATCCCATTCGGGAGATACTGAGCACAAAAGGGTCGCCGCGGGCGGAAGGACCGTTCCGAAACCCAAGACAAAAGAGGGTCGCAGTGCCAGGGTGGGGGCAAGTGCTGGAGGGATAACCGCCCTAGGCGGATCCTCGTGTCCGACCAAGGTCCTCGGTGAAGGCACGAACCCTTGCACCCGGCCATCCTTCGCGACCAAGAACGTGTTTGATGTGCTCCAAAATCTTCCCGAGAGTATCGGAAGATCACGGGGACCGCAGCTGGATGCTGCAGATGGGCAGCCTGAGCCCATTGTCCACGACCTGCACCAGTTTCTTATTGAGCTTCTGGAAAGGCCGGAGATCCTGAGCTTGCACGCCGTGCGCCGTGTTTGGCGGGAGTGGCAGTTGCATCTTAAGGTCCGCGCCCTATGCGGGGAAGTGGAGAAGGTCTTCGACGTGTTGGTCTACACGGGCGCTCAGGTCAGCCTGGTCAAGGCGGACCTACCTCCGCCAGACTGCTTGACCGACAGTCGGAGGCCCGTCAGGCTGAAGGTGGCGAACAGCCAGTACATGGTGGGAGGCACGAAGGAAGCGGCCATTGGGCTGCAGTTCGTGAACCACCGTGAGCTGAGACGCCCGGACCTCGGGAAGGAAATCCTCCTGCAAGCCCGCTTCTACGAGGCCTAGATAGACTGAGACATGATCGTCGGGTAGGAATTCATGATGGAGACAGACTCCGGCGTTCTCCCAGCCCAGGCCTCCATGACCCTGAACCAGGACGACCAGCTCTCGTGGCTCTGGTCACCTGAGCACCATGCACAATGCCAATGGATCCACCCAGAACGCAATCAGCTTGAAGTAGCTGCACTGGGGACTGAGCCAGCCGGGCCAGCGAACCAGGAGTACGGCGTAATGCCGGAAGTGGCGAGCCGAGTGGTTGTTGAGCTGAGAGCTTCCGATCTGGCCCTGGATGCGTTCTCCTCAGGAACCTCAGGCCATCTTCGGGTGTGTGAGAAGTACTGGAGCGCCCAGGACTCTGCGTGGAAGAGGCACTGGGGTCCCCATCAGGGTTTGATGTGGATCCATTGCCCCGAATGGGACATCCCAAGGGCGGTAGCGAAGATCCACAAGGACCGCTCCAAGGCAGTGATGGTTGTTCCTATGGCATGCAACGAGGAGGAAAGTACCCGAGACTGGGTGGTCTCACTAACTAATATGACCTTAAAAAAGGTCATCCTACCGGCTGGAGAGAGTGTCTATCAGGACGCTAAGGGACAGCCCATGCCAGCCCGGAGATGGCCAACGGAATTCCACTATGTGGATGGGGGCCTCGAACAGGCCGACGCCACGGACTTCGTGTGTGTCACCCGCATCATAGCGGAGCCCTGGCGGCAATGCTTTGCGGTTTCCCCCGTCGAAATCGGAGAATTGGAGACCTCCTCACTGAGGAGGAGCTGGACCTGGTTCAGGGGTATATGGATCAGCCCTTCGACGACTGGGGAAGCTAGCGTGAGGGGAAAGGCCAGGACAAAGCCTGGTGGGGAATGGACTCCATCGTCTCTGGTTCCTATGATGGGAATTCCTTTGTAAGGAGCGTACTGGACCACATGTCCAGCCAGGACGAGCCTATTGGCGGGAACCCACCCACCTAGGGTGACTTGTTCCCAGGCATGACCAGGGATGGCCCTTTGGGGCACCTGGGAAGACCGCCAGAGCTGAAGCCATGCGGAGGTACCCCGCAAGTAAGCTCAGTGGTTCAAGTGCGCGGAAAGGCGGAGTCTGATGAGTGCCCCAAGATCCAGGCATTGAGGACCAGGCTGAAGCAGAGGTATGGTGAAACCTTCTTCAGCGGAAAACCTGTGTTTCCCCCACCGGTGCGTGGACCGTATGGTGAGGCCAAGATACGACTGAAGCGGGACCCCTGAGTGTACGGGCACCGGGAACTTGCCCTGAGAGGCAAAAGGAAGGAGGCCATGGAGAAGACTCTCCGTGAGTTCATCGAGAGGGGCTGGCTTGAGCCATGCCACTCCGGGTGGGCCTCCCCGTGCTTCGTCGTCCCCAAGAAGGTGGCCGGGGAGTGGCGGCTTGTGGTCAACTATCGCGGCCTAAACGCCCAAACGCAGCATGACAGCTATACGCTGCCCCTCATTGAGGACATGCTGCAAAAGCAACATCGGCAGAGGATCTTCACGGTGATGGACCTGAAACATGGTTATCATCAGATGCCTCTCGCCGATGAGTCCTGTGCCTGTACAGCCATGAGCACCCCACTTGGACCCCTCCAGTGGAAGGTGATGCCCATGGGTGTTACCAACGGCAATGCGGCTTTCCAGCGCATGCTGGAGAAACTGCTTGAACCGGTGCGTGACTGCGCGGACCTATTTGTGGACGACGTGATCATCGCTTCTGGGGACCCCAGTATGAGCTATGATGAGCTCCTGGAGGCACAAAAGAGGGACGTCACCAGAGTGCTGGACCTCCTGGTTTGGCACAAGCTCACGGGCAGCAGTAACAAGGCCACCATTGCGGTAAGCGAGGTGGTCTTTGCTGGCCACGTAGTCGGGAACGGGCAGCGAAAGCCCATACCTGGCAAAGTGGCTGCGATGGAGCACTGGGAGAAGCCCAAGACGGTCTCTGAGCTACGGGCATACTTGGGGTTCTGCAACTACTACTGGGGGTATATCAGGATGTATGCCGAGTACGCGGCCCCCATGACTGCCATGCTCAAGGGCAACCGAGAGGAGAACAAAAATGGGTCCAAAAAGGCTCTGGTCTGGAATGATGAAGCCGCCCGTGCCTTTGAGGGGATGAAACAGGCGCTGCTATCCGCAGTGGGTCTGCACCTCGTGGATCCCGACCGAGGGTTCGTCCTGTGCAGCGACGATTCCGACTACGCCGTTGGCGCTGTGTCGGAACAAGTGCTTGACGATGGGAGGCTCGTGCCCGTGGCCTTCTGGAGCCAAGTCCTGGCCGAAGGCCAGGGACGGACGTGGACGCCCCGAGAAAGGCAGGCGTATGCCATTGTCATGGCTTCCCGGAAATGGGCGGGGTACATTGCCCTCCATCCCGTCACCTTCTGCACCGACCATCAGAGTCTGCAGTCGTGGCACAAAGAGCACGTGGACACCCCCTCTGGTCCGGCCTCCCAGCGGGCAAGATGGCATGAGACCTTGACCAAGTTCGACCTCAGGGTTGTGTATGTTCCTGGAAAGGACAACACCGTGGCGGACTGTCTCAGCAGGTGGGCCTACCCCGCCAGCAAGGGCATGACGGATGTCTCCGCCCATGGCGATGAGGTCGAGACCGCGGAGGCCAAGAGGATCATAGAAATGGAGCGCCCGATGGAGGAGGAGGGTGTTAAATGCTTCGTCGTCATGGCTGCGGATGCCCCCCTTGGAAGGAGGATGGGCAGAGCGGTCAGAGTACTCGCCCCTTAGGGAGCTGAGTCCGACCAGCACCTCCTCCCTGAATTCTGCCTCCAGGACGATTGGACCGACGACTACGCCAGGTCTGAGGCCTTTGAGGCCGAGTATAGGGCTGTGACCGACCCTGATGACGGGCAGAGGTGGCCAAAGGGGCTGACTGAGGAGGATGGCAAGCTCTACGGGAATGGTAAGCTGCTGGTTCCGGAGTTCCAAGTGCTCGAGCTATGTGAGGCTTGGCACCACCACATGATGCACCCAGGGGTCAGGAAGCAAGCCCTGGACATGCAACGCCGGTTCGAGATTGACCAGATCGGTCTCTACAACGCCATCAGGAAGGGCAGGAAGGGTTGCTCGGTCTGTCAGGCCTGCAACCCCGACAACCGGAACGTCACGGGGGGGACGCAATGGACTCTGGTACCTGAACAGCCCATGGAGAGTGTAGCCATGGCCATCTTATCCATGCCTGAAGTCCACATCGGCAAGGAGACCTTCCACTGCGTGGTCCTTTGTGTGGACCGCCACGGCGGCTACGTAGTGGCCGTTCCAGCACGCAAACGGGAGTTGCTAGCCAATGAGGTGGCAGTCATGATGATCCTTCTTTGGCTGACCGTCTCTGGCATCCCCCGCATCATTTGCAGTGACCGAGGACCCCAGTTTACTGGCGGCTGGTTCAAGGCCATGTGTTCCCTCATGGGGATACGTCATGCCGAGAGCGTCGCCTATCTCAGCCGGTCCAACGGCCAGGCTGAAGTGGCTGGAAGGCAGCTGTTCGAGAAGCTACGCAAGATTCACATCACCAACCCACGTCGAAACTGGTTTGAGGAGATGTGGCCTGCCCTAAAGGCCCGTCATGACACCTCCACCCCGGGTGGATTGTCCCCTCACCAGATTTTGTTCGGCAGGGACCCCCTGGGTCGGGGACTTCCCTTGTCGGGTGAAGGTATGACCATGGACGCCAAGGAATTCCTTGCGCGGCAGGAGGCAACAGCGCCGGACATCCGCCAGCAGCTCGAGATGGAGCATGCCGTGCGTCAGAAGTCCGCCCCGAGCTCAACAGCGCTAAATTTCAGGGTGGGGAACCAGGTGTGGCTGATCAGACCCCGCCCCATGGGCACCCACCGTACCAAAACCTGGTTCACACCCGGAGAGGTGGTCAGCAGGATCGGTGGGGACAGCTACCGCATCAAGGTGGGTAACAGACAGTTCCAGGAACGCCACAAAGGTCATGTGCGAGAACCCGATCTCCGTGGCCAACATGTGTCCCTGGACTACACCGCACATGAGGCCAGTTCGGACGACGACTACACTGAGCAGGACAACTATACCGTTGAGAAGATCCTGGCCCAGCGTCCGAACGCCTCGGCACCCGGAGGCCTGGAGTTCAAGGTTCGTTGGCGAGGCTATGGGCCGTCCCACGACACCTTGGAACCCGTCACCTCCTTCGTGCCGCGGATTGACACCTTCTTCATGGACTACATCCGCAAGCACAAGACCAAGCTCCACGTCTCGGACTCGGCGGCACTCGCTCGGGCGATTGCAGCCAGGGGTGCCTTATCACCGCCCTGAGCTCTCCCCTGATGCAGTTTGAGCGCTTGTTTGGTCGACGGATCGTCCCTCACTTGCTTGCTCTCTTCAATCTCCCGGTGACATGCCATCTGAGTGGCCATATACCCCCCCTGCTGAATCCAGGGAAGGATGGCCCCTCTCTTCCACTCCTTTTCGTCACGCCCCGCCTGCTGAATCCTTGGGAAACCAGGCAGGGCGACTAACGGTGACATTTCCTGAGCTCTTGAGGCCTTGAAGCCCATACAACGTTGCGCAACCGATACCGCTGTCATCGGCATTGCGAATCTGGGTGTGTGGTCTGGTCCCATGGCACTTGCGGGGTCCAGACCAGTCCATGTGTGTCTGCAGACTGTATGTGGCCTGGACTCACGCGTTTTTCTGTCAACCCCCGGTGCATATGCCTTATCCTTACCGGGGCGTGGTTTGGCGCTCCTTCTGATGCGGGTTTACACGCCTATTGACCTGATTTTTGCTCACTTTTTGTCCCTCCAGGATATGTGCATATGTAAGTTGAGTGTTAACGACCCATCACCGAAGTATGGACATTTTGGACCCCTGAGGGGATACAAATCGGAACACGAAGGCGCTCTGAGCCGCCGTGTACATGCTTCTACATGTGTCCAGCCTGGACCAGTACCTAAGTACAGATTGTCATGTGTGAGTACCCGTAATACCGTCTGCCCTAGTGGCTATGATGTGCTGCGATCCTGATGGCGCCAGGCGGCAAGCCCAGTTGCCTGACTACACTCCCAGCGGTCCGCCACTCTCAGTCCCAGCGTGAGCCTACCGACTCGCAGACGCACTTGCAGTCGGGGGGCGACCTTCGGTGTCCTGACCTCGGTCAGTCTGCCCTGGAAACTGGTGGTTTGAGGAGGCGACGCCTCCGCCCAGACTGCATGGGGACTCCCCCATGCATGGGCCTCGTGGTAATGGGGCGAGGGAAAAGACGGCCTTGATGCCCGATCCCTTATGGAGGAGCTCGTGCGGCTTTAACACTCTGGACTCGCGTCGTGGATATGGACATCGTGCGCCCGAGGGAAGACCCGTGGGAACTCTCCTCCAGTCTGCGGCCTTGGGAAGCTTGGGGTAGCCTGATGGATCCTTGTGGTCGCTTTCGACCCGTGGGACCACCTCGGTCGTCGTGTGACGCCTATCTTGGCCGTGTGTGCCACTACCACTGTGGTGGTGACCGTTGCAGCTGGCACTCGGTGCGCCTGGTATGGGTTGACGGGTCCTTTGGACGCCGAACAATCGCCGCCAGGACCCGGGGTTTGATGCGGGATACTCTACTTGCACTTACAAGCACCTACAGCACCATACCTATCTTACCGTGGGATTGTCGTGGGCAACCTAACCCGAAACCCAGCCTGAAGTGTGGAGTGTGACCCCCCCCCCTCAGGGGATGGTCCTGGGTACCCGCTGCCATGCATGGGTGATATCGAGCTCCCCCAGGGTTTGCTCTAAGGAGGGGGGTGAAGCGGTACCCAGAACCCGTGGCCCATGGCCCAGAGGCCCGGAAGCCGTTGCACCCGTACTGACGCCGTCAACACAATCCGTCAGCGGGATATCCCTTTTCTCCGATCCGCGGGATCCGGAATCTGAGCCCTAACCACTAAATCGATGTGGTATTACCATGATTTTGCTTTCATGATTAATTTTCTGTTAGAAATCGGTAAAATGTCCGATTTCTAACGCGATTTCTAATTGCTGTGAAATCGCCGCCTGTTGTCGCCCCTTTTCGCGTTTGCGTTCCTTCTCCGTTGCACGTTTTGTGAGCGATTTATCTCCTCTACCTTTGAGGCTCTAAGGGAAGTCAAGGGCTGGATCTGGAGGGTTTTTAATGTGCTTTGGTCTGGTGTGTTCACCAGAATTCTCCACCGCGGCGTCTGTGAGAAAATCAGCCCGGAAAGTTTTCCGTCGATCGCTCGAACTCATGGTTCTCAAGGACCATGAGTTCGGACGGTACTCCACATCTCCCCCCTATGCCTTTCATCCATGCCCCTTTCACGTGGGCATATCACTTAGTATGGGGAAGCGGGCAATAGGGATGTATTGGGCGGCATATGGGTGTCCGAAACCAGAGTTATTTGCGTGCGCAAACGCTAACCTTGTGTGTCTGTGAGCATACACGTTAATCACCGAACACAATGCTCACAAGATGAAAGGCCCTCTGCCATTTTCGTTATTTGAGCCAATTCAACGATGGCTCCACGAAATTCAATGCGTACCAAAACTCATTTCTTTGAAAAACGACAAAGTTTGGTCGTAAATTGGGCCAAAATGGCCAATCCCCCGAGGCTCGTACTTGAAGCATATGGAACGTAGAGCCGTGAATTATGACAATATGTGAAGTAGAGACCATGAAGGACATCCTGGATAGCTTGGTTAATTTTTGCAACCTCGCCTTATATTTTATATAGCGTCGTCTTCTGAGCACGCGTGCCATACTGCCTCTTTGCACACGCGCTCATATGGAAATGCTAATGACATGGGTGGGCGAGGACAATCCAACCATGGTGGGCATATTTGAGAGCACTTACTATGGGCCTACTCAAAAGAATTTTTGCTCATATTTTCTTTCCTCAATGACCCATAGATATATGCATGCCAATATCGCCGATATATGCACTTTTTCCCATAAATGGTGTGCCTCAAAGATTGAGGTGTTAAAACTTTTCCCTAACGCTTTGAACCCCAACACTTGTCGCAAAAGGGATACAAAGCTTCGGTTTGCATCCATGCAAAGGCCCAAAGCCTATCTCTCTTGTGATACGGAGATACGATTTTTTGAGTGACCACGTTTGGGTGAATCTTGGCCGTTCTGCCCAGAATGGCCACAAACCCCGTCTCCCCCTTAATGTTTGGCCCAAGGTTGCGTGCTTCACTTGACCAAGGGTAAGGGTGATTCGGAGAGGGAACATAAACCCGCATCCAATGGGGTGTGTCCCCATGTCGCCTCTCCTCGTCAAGGGAGAGTTGTGAGCAACCAAATTTGGCGTATGTTGCCATTCTGCCCCATTTGTGTGTCATTTTCCCTCCAAGGGGGGAAATAGCTAAAGGCGACTACGAGGGTTGGCAAGTAACATATATTGGGACCTAAGTGCCATGTGTGTATAGCATCTTTGCTAGGAAGGATCCTCGGGGTGGCCATGGAGATATGGAATCATGAGAGCGGGCCATTTCGGCCAAATTTCGCTGTTTTTGCCATTGTATGCAATATTGGAACTGCCATATATCCATGGCACAAGGGACCTAGCAAGGTGGGAGTGGCGATTATTGTAGCAAATGACCAAGGGTTGATAGCCGTTGAGTTTTGTATTTGCGCCTCAGGCTCATCCGGAGTTATTCAACTTTTGGTGCGATCCATGATCCCCCCCTTTGCACCGCATGCTGTTTTCTGCCCCATCCGCGCGTCCATCCCCTCGGTGAACAGTAAGCAGCCAGGGTTACAGCAAGCCAAACCCCAAGGCATGAGGCCAAAGGGGATATCAAGGGTCGTGAATCGACGCTTGGCGCGACAAGATGGTTAAAATTTCCTACCCTGCACGGTCGCCCCTGACGGCCGATTTTGCCATTTTGGCAGTTGTGGACCCAGTTTTTGATCGTCACTACGCCGAGTGGCATTGAAGATCTTGGGAGCCAAGTACATGCCAGTCCCTGTTGGACTCCCAGTGGATCACGTATGGAACGACGGATCCGATCTCCAAGCCGGAGATATACCATTGGGGATACCTTCGATTTTGGCTCAGTTTGAGCAGCCAAAAAGACCCCTTTTTGGGACCCCAACTTCAGCCCCCCATGTGGTCAATTGGCGGTCCCATATCTCTATGCCCATGAGGAGCTCGGACCTAATTTTAGGTCGTGGACTTAGATATTAATCCTATCTCCCTCCTCCCCTGTGAACCCTATGAGATATTGGCCTTGCCCTGGCCGGGCGAGCCACCCGTGGGAATGACTCCAATTTTTGTGATCTTGGCATCATGACGGCACATGGCGAACCCGTGGCGCCCTGATGCCGGGGACTCAGGAGGAACCAGGTTTGGTGAGGGCTCCAGGGGGTTCGTACGTGAGAGGGATTTGGGTCAGTTGGCTCGTCTCCACCTCTGGCTGGTCCAGACGAGGGCTCAACTTTGGAAATTTTCGACCTAATGTTAGTTTGGGCTGAATCAGCCCATCTTCAGCTACCAACTCCAAGGGGATAATGGTGGGGCGATATCTCTGGCTCAGAGAAGGGTGGGGACCCGTTGTTAAGGGAGCATGACGAATCACTGTCGGTCAGCCTTGCAGCAACTTGGCTCCCGGAAACTCGCCTATGGCTGGGCAGGACACCCCGCCCTATTGGCAGGGTCTCAGGGTCCAGATTGAGCAGGGCATGAGTTATGTTTGGACCTCTGCCGCTGCCAGCCACTGAGAGGGTCGGACCTGGGATTGGGATGTGAGTTGAGACTGAGTGTCTCTTGTCCTGTGATGCCCTTACCCCAGTCCAGTCTCAACCCCATGTGTACATATTCTGTTTTGTTGCTGTACATACTTTCGTTCCTTTGTTTCAGAGTGGCAAGGATCCTGAAACGCTTTGTGACATAACCAGAGCATGAGGATACCCTTGTGAGCGCAGTGCTTTGCCTGCCTGCCTGCTTGTGCGTGTCCGCCGCAGCGTCCCGTGGCCAGGCCCCCCACGAAAACGCGTCAATAGTGACATCATGAGAACTGGTCTCTGAGAGGTCCCCATTGCCAACTCAGTGGATGCCATGCCCATACTGCACCGTGTGATGCTGTTTGGACCCCCTGAAGAGGATACTCTTGTCATTCTCTTCAATTAGGATGTCTCTGAAGCAGCAGATGAGGCAGGTGATCATGAACCAGAAGCAGAGGCCCCTACAGCACTTGAAACCCGTGCAGCACCTGCAACCGCTGCAGCCAGTTTGCCTTTAAGGAGCGAGAGGCATGAAAGACACACAGCTGATCGTGAGGTGAAAGCTGCTCATCGCAATGCCCTGCTGCAGGATTCGGATGACTCCGGCAGCAGTTGTCTCTTCGCACAGCTATATGTGTACGCCAGCCTCACTTACTCCGAGTCATAAGAAAACTGGTTTTATAATTAATATTGCTTATGGTGTTGATAGATTTGTCTCAGCTGCCTTTTTTGCGCCCATGCCAGCTGGTTTATTTGTTTCGCTGCTTCTTTTCTTTTTGGGCCCATGTGGTCTTCACCATGTGACCAGCTTTTGTGTGAGGTCGTGCCACTTCAGCAATCAGCCGGCTATGGCACCTTAACAATCAGCCCGACGGACCTGGAGGTCTTGCCAAGTGGCACGGCGTCGGGATACTCGGTGCACTCGTTGTAGTGTTCTGATGGTCTGCAGCCCATGTGAAGTGTGGGGATAGGAGACCTAACAGGGTAAGGACTCAGGCTGCATGGCGTGGTGTGAGCCCTGGTAGGACACATCTTATTTCTTTCATATCGATTACTATTCTCCGTTTAACAACAAAGGAATACAGAAGTCTGTCTCTGTGCAAGGGTGCAAGGGTTCAGAGGCAAAGGTACCATGGTTTTTCATTGTAGGGACAAATGAAAGGAAACAAGTAAAAAACTGATACCTAAAGCTGCAGAGGCAAATGAACAGAAACGCATTCATGAAATAAAAGCATAGATAAAAAAGTATGTTTGCACTTTACAAAACAAAGACGTAAAAAAACATGTTTGCACTTTACAAAAAAAAATAAAGGGTGTTGCATCCTAGTGCCAAAGGTGGCACATTTCAAAGAAACAATGGCAAAGAAGAATGACACATTGCAAAAAATTTGTCAGGAATGACGAGCATTTTTTTGAAAAAGGAGAAACATTTTGAAAAGATGTAGTAATTTTCAAAGTCCTTGGTAATCTTTTTTGATTGAAACTAAACTAAGAGCGTTCTAATATATTCCAAAAAAAAACGTAGTATGAAGTTTTCGTGACACAACTGGCAGTTTGACGGCTACCTGGTCTGAAATGGTGCTGCTCAAACAGGAGAGAATGGCAAGGTGCCTAATTTTGAAACGGTTGAAATTGTTGTGTACCCTGTAGAAGGCTCTTTATGACGGGGAAGTCATCGCAATGATGTCTGTGTTAATCTGACGCATAGGAGAAACATGGTCTGCTACAAGCAGAATGCCCTTGGAAACTATGCAGAGACTATAATACGTGCGAAGTTTATTTTCCTCTACACAGAATGTGCCCCTCCGGCCAAAAAATGCCGAATTGCAGAATGAGATGTGCAAAAGGTTATTCCCTAGCAAGCACCTTCTTGGATATACTTTGACAAAAGCCGACAAGGCCACGCATGAGGTCATGGACAACGCCCAGTGAGGTTGTGGGTGTCAAAGCGACAAAAAGCAATAATAGTGCATTTTGTCCATTACAAGCCTTGGTGCGTGCTGATGCACCCGTTGGTGCATTTTCTGCAATTACACTACGTCCTTTCCCCCTTCTACAGAATGCACAACACCGTACGTGATTGTATGTCGCTGAGTGGCAACAACGAAGATATTCCTGTGTTGCTGGCAATGTATGGCCCCCTTCATCCCTCGGCACGCACCTTGGCAGAGTGCGCAGGGCCAAACTGCATATCCCCAGACATGTGCCCATAGCAGGCCTTGAGAGAGATGGGCCCGCCCCGGTCCGTGCCCTCAGCGAGACCCTCACCAATCCATGGCCGAAGACTGACAAACTGACCAGATACCAATCCATAGAGCATGCATATGGGGAGAGTATTATGCATGGCCATGACGCATGAGAGCATACATGCACTTGAAGTGAGAATCTCCGACATAGATTGAGGATTAACTCTGCACCCAATTGCCAAGTCAAATGAGCTATACTCATGCCATACTGCATGGTGACAAGAGAGGAATAGTGGATCACCAATGATGTTCGACCAATGATATGAAAATATCGTTAAGGCAAAGCTTGTAATTCAACGAAGTAAACTGGCAATACACAAACGAGAGGTTAGCATGAAATGTTAGCACAAGTGCAATTCTCCACCTTTATTATGACAACCCAATGCACTTACACACAACATTTTCAACGCACACAGTCTCCAAGGATTGACCCTTTTTTATTCTATTACAGATCAATACGTCACGACCCATAGGCAAAGTAAACAAAGATATGCAAAAGAATAAAGACTCGATTTGCCTTGTGGAGCAACCACCAACGTATCCGACAACCCGCGGTGCGCCTATAAATGCTTCCATTAGTCTCAACTCACATCCTCTTTGCAGGACACCCCATGTGGCTGCTATTGGCCTTTCTATAGTTGCATGAGTGGGAACAAATACCACCACAATATGGTGCAAGACAAGAAGTGCACATGTGTACAATGCTTTCATTTGAACTTCTACGTTCAAGGGCAATGGAGGCAGAAACTGTGCCTTGACCAAACGTTTAGCCAACGGCGCTTGGTACTCCTCAACGATCGAGCCTTACACTAGCCAAATACCGTGTTATTTGACCTTACTCCTTTCCTACATTCAAAACAATTTGGTGCCGACTGGAAGCTGTTAAGCACACTCACACACCATGGTGCATTTTTTGAGATTGACGTGATATCCCTCTGTAGTCCCAGAGGAGTCCCAGCAATGACTGACGTGTGAAGGTAACTTGGCAAATGGTAGCCGAGGTGGAAAAGAATGTGTCGTCGGTAAAAAGAAGGTGACTGTATTTGTGGAACGTATTGCGCAACCTTCTGGAGTAAGAATGCCGTTAACAACGCAAAAATCGCCGATGATGTACCCGCTTGTTTGATGCCTGTCTGTGGGTAAGCTCCAATGATGTAAATTGATACCCTACCAATAGGTGTATGGCGCCTGACATGAACTGAAGGGCAGCGCGGCACCGAGTGTCTAGCACGCCCAGTTGTTGCAGAAACACCGTAAGCAAGTAATGTTTCATGGAATCAAACGCTTTCGCGAAGGCTATGCTCCACCATGACCCTTGTCTACTTGATTGCCATCTTCTCTCTGTTTTACCTATAAATGTGCCTCCATCTAGCGCCCCGTAATAAATGCTGCCTGTTGCTTCGGGATGATGCCAGAGACCAGGTCCTTGAGATCTAACTTCTGAACACCCGTGAGCCATTTGATTTTACATGTAAGCAAAGTGATGGGGCGCTGTTTGTTCACTGCCAATCTGTGTCTGTGTGCATGTGTGATTGTGCATGCATGTGATACATTATGCCCATTGCTCATGGAAACAAACACAAAACGGTCTGGGTGAAGGTATAATGGAAGGCAATTGGTAAAAACGTCAAGCTTGGTGAGCAAGAGGGTGGGTCCAACACGGAAGGCAGATGGGAAGTACAGCAAAACAAAGGTCCAATCTCGCACTGGTGTAGGACTGCCGGTGTAGCCATTGTAAGATATGTTGTCTTCTCCATTATTTTTACCGTCCGGAAACATTGACAGTGTAGTGGTCCGGGGCATAAAACCAACCTCAAAAGGGGCCAACACCACCTCGCAAAGCACCCAGGACGATTTAATGCGCATTTTTATGGGGGATAAAACCACCTCCTTTCGAGAATAAAACCACCCCATTGTGGAGATATAACCACCCCTTATAAAGGAGAAAACCACGACCCTTGTTAAAATCATCCCTTTCAGGGTGATAAAACCACCGAGAGTGAAGCAGGTCACAACCCTACCCTAGTATATTGCCCCTAAGGGATCATTATATGACCCTGTAAATGGCACTATTGTATATCATATTCCACTACCTTGTTAGGAACATAGGATGTGGGATATATACACTTTCTGAGTGTCTTTCTCTTTCGATTTACCCTCAGAATTCCTTTGATGGATCCAACAATAGTCCAGGCCATTCCGTGATTTACAAAAATCCTGGGCTGTTCAAGTTCTGGGCCAATTTCCAAGTCCTTTCGAATTCACCGTCATTTCCTTCGAAATTACCGTCATTTCCGCTATTTCCATATTGGACAAACTCCGTGTTTACCGTCCTTTCCTACGCTTTGGCATCCCATTCCCGAACTCCGGACATCCATTGTTCACCGCACAACATGTCGTTCTTTGGTCTCGGCTCAAAAAACAAAGTCCTAACCATCCCGCCGCCGTCTCCTTTTCCAATCCCAAAAAAACTCACCTATTGCGCCGCCCAAGTCCTAGCTACAAGAAAAACATCCTGGGAAAATGACTACGTCCAATTTGGCACCTACAAAGAAGGTGCTCGCATGTTTGACTCAAAACTCTTCATTGCACACTCCAACATCAGCCAATTCCTCTACAATAGACACCCGTTCGACCGAGATCTAAGAGGCATAGACTTCACCAACGACTTCATCAACATAGATATCAACAAACAAACCCAACACACCTACCTATCGCCCGCCCACAACTTGTTCTTCCACAAAGACGAGTACATGCCCAAGGTCGCGTTCTACCTCGCACCTCCCATGGACAAAACGGGGTTGCCACCAATGGTGAAAGCTTCCAAACACTACGTAGAATTCTTAAAAAACCGCTTTGCTTCACCGAGCACTCCAACTTGTGGATGGTTCATCACTACGAGCTACGATAGGGAGGTCACATCCAAGTCCTATCTCCCGACAATGAATGGTTCTCTTGTTCAAATACAACATTTCATCGCCGAGATCCATGTTTTCAAAGAGACCAAAACCAACTTGCTTTGGTAAGGAACAACACAACCAACTTCGTCGAAACAAACGGACAATCTCTCCCCGTCGTGGCCTTATGGCTTGACAGCCGTAAAAGCAATACAGATGAAATTCAATTCTTTGATGTCAACCTCTACGAACCATCTCTCTTCAAAGCCTTCCAACACGCCCGCATCACCAAACCACCCAACATGGTCAACTCTAAGGTTCAAATTGACGTCTCGATCAAGACCCTACGCGCTTTTTATGAAGAACCCAAAGTTCTAAACCCAAACATCCACGGAGACTCCTCGCTCACGGACAATAGAATCATGCAAACAGGTTTCAATCGAGCCTTCGGCGGTTTGAGTGACGCGGCTAGCGTCAACTCATCCAATGCCTTCTACCCACTAGGGGGAATCCGCAATTTCCGCTCTCCTTTTCAAGGTTATGTGAGGTATGATTGGGATCTCCCACCACCCTTCGACACCTACTTGCGCAATGCGGTGGTCAATGCCCCGGCGTTTGCCAAAGGAGACATTTTCATCATGCGTATTGAGGATCTCCAAAGTCTACGAACCTTCCAGGTTGTACCCTCTCGTGATTGCAAATCTCGCAACCCAGACGACAAAGCGGGTTATAATTGGTCTATCACAAGGCGGACCTTTGCGGCCGACCCTCGCTACTGCATGTACGAATGAGCTCTCTTAAAAATCTCAACGAGTTTGCTGGTCACCCTAGACTACTAGGCGGTGCCATGCGAACCTCAAAAAACCCCGCTTCAAACTCTAGCAACAAGGTTGTTCCGTGACGATGGATTCTTGTTATTCAAAGGACCGGCGGGTGCCATGGTTCCCTTTTTGGGATGAAAAATCTCAATAACCCTCCCTCGCGTCCACGGCCCCTCCTCAAGACAAATGGCCTCTTCCTAAAGATCGAGTCTGCACGCCGAGTGACCCATGCTTAGTTGAAGTTGCAGCACCGATGACTGAGTTTCTTCATTCGGTCAAAATAGTTATGGACTTGCTAGGGCCCTTCTACTCATTTGACAAGGTGATCACGTCGTCTAACGTTGCCACTCTATACCAACTCAAATACCAAAAGAGGGACTCTGCTCAAGTGGCACATGGCTTCAGCTACCAAGGAATATCTGCACGCTGCCTCGAACCGGACCATGTCTCTCGGGAAAAAAAACTCTAACCGCACACCGACAAAAAACGTCCCAACGACCTCATCGACGTTTTCCAATGTTGAGGAACCCTTGGTGCCGGCGCCTTTGTCACCCGATTCATGGATCTCCAAGAAAAATTGGACGCGCCACCTCCGACCCCGCGTGACAAAATACCCAATCGAACATGGAAGACGACACGCCTAAGACACCATCACTCGCTAACTCCTCCACGGCCTTCTCCCCTTCAACGCCCCTCTTCCATCGTTCAGGAGATACGGCACCCCACAACTCCGATTCAACCTCAAGCACCCCCCATCCAACCACATCCAGTCCATCGCCGCCTAATAACGACCACCTATCGCCTTCGCCAGAGGTGCATTCTCCGGCCGACCAACAACTCCTCACTCCTATACTCGTAGCACACGTCCACAACTCATACAGCCTAAAAGTGAATAACGACGTTAAGGACAAAGCCATTGCAGACTCCCGAAAGGATCAAAATGCTGCCGAAGTTATCAATGTAGATCCGGACCCCCCACCAGATGAGAAAGCCGAGAAAATTGACACCATCGATGTCGACCTTGATCCTCCGCCTGACGTGAACGCCGAAGTTTCCTACAAAATGCCCCCTGCACATTTCGCCTCTAACAAAGTTCCCGATGGTCTCGACTATGTTCCAGCACTCTTCACTGCTGAGGGAGAAGACAGTCTCATTACTATGTTCGAACACCTCCAACAAAATTGGGACACCTCTCTGCATCGACATCTGAAGCACTTTGGCTATGAAATGGGGGCTAATGGCACCGATATCACACGGTCGGAAGACCTACCAGCCGAGTCCATCCTTACATTGAAAAAATTCTGCTACAATTGGCCTCCCGCGGTATTTCTATCGATGCTCCAAACCAAGTGACTGTCGCTTGATACGATCCTGGTTCAGGCATAGGAGATCATGTGGACGCCGGAACGTTGGGCAAATATGTGCTAGACTTGAACCTCACATGTCCTGTCCCCATGCACTTCCGCCATGTGAAAGGAGGACATCACTACGTCGACTGGATGGGCTCCAGTTCGCTCACATGTCTACGGGGAGAAGCCCGCTGGCCATACTTGCATGCAATTCCCAAAACTACCATGGATGAAAGAAATCGCCAATACGCGCAACGAGTTCTCCGATACGCCATGATCTTGCGCCATTGCAAACACCATTGTTAAAAGTCTAAAGGACGTGCTCATCGGGGCTGGCATAGCAGCCCCGTCCGCTTCGACTCTTGTGGAGTCCCACATCAACACCGTGCCTTTTTTCCCTTCCCCTCCCTCACCCCCAGATCTCACACACTTCACGGCGACCGACCTTGAGCCCAACACCTCCCCCATTGTTTCCGTGTGTCCAACACATAATTCAAATGTTTCTCGAACGGAGCCACCCTCCAACCCCAGAACCCCCTTCCCCCCTCCAGTGACATCCAAACTGAAAAAAGGCTACGCTCCGGCAAAGCCATCACCCAAAAGCCTAATGCACACCATCCGTGCCGTCACCCACAATACAGAAAAGAAACCTTCGACCCGCTTTCTTTTACAACATTTCAAAGAACGCTTCGACATTGTTTTTCTTCAAGAACTCAGGAAAAAACCCCTCCTGCCTCACGTTTACAACCAAAAAGGTCACCGAGCTGTGGTTTTCTCCAACTTATCCCCCCACCACGAACACGGTTCCGGTTTAGCCTTCTCACCCCTCCTGAGCCAGTTCATCACCCCTTGCGATAACCCTGACAAGGATGGTCTCATCTCAGCTGCCCTCCTCACTCTGCCCGGTTCACCACCTCTCCTAGGCCCTTCTGTGTACGCGCCTGCGGGCGAGGTGTGGAGAAGGAAAGTGGAAACCAGCTTACGCCCCCTCCTCAAGCAATTTCCAAACTTCTTGTTGCGGGGTGACTTCAATTGTCTGATCAACCCCGTCTTGGACAGCCAGGGGTTACTGAATGACAATCATTGGCCATGGATCAGACACTCAGCCACGGCCACTCCACCCCTACTAGGCGACACCTTCCGTCTGGCGAACCCTACGGCACGGGAGTACACCAGGTATCCACAAGAACACCGCACCAGCTCGTCCAGACTAGACTACATTATCATGTCCTGGACCTCACTAGGGAAGATATCCCTCTTGGAAGCAAGCATTCATTCGGAAAACCGCTCCACTGACCACCATCCCCCCTCGTGCACCCTTTCTGTTACCCCCAGCCCTTTCCACCCATCTACAATTACCGGACGCGTTTTCAGGAAACTCAACAAGTCTGAGATCAGCACTTTCAACGGTGCCCTACAAGAAATGTCTGAGTGGTGCCAATCATTTTCCCCTCTCATAAAAACCCTCCCCTTGTTACGGTCCAAAAATACGCCTCCATGGTCATTCGGGAGCTCAGCGCTCACTACCACAACACCACGGCCCCCGCATTAAACCCGACCCCGAGCCATCAAAACAATTCGCCAGGCCTTAAACGATGTCTCCCCCCCCAAGCACGCGCAATTCTCGACCTAAATGGCACAATTGAATGATGCAATCCACCAAGGGAATGACGCTTACAACAAATCTAAAAGGTCAAAGATTCACAAGAGCCTCGTCCAAAAAAACAACATCAAGAAAACACTCAACGAAGCGGCAAACCCAACGGAGCATCGGGCAGCCACATTAAAAGATCCAGACACAGGCAAATTAACAAGTGACACTAAACGCCTCACCGATATTCTTTCGGACACCCTACTCACTCTGGGCGGACCCTTAAACTACAAGCCCAGTGTAAACACTGCTGAAGAACTCCTCCGGCATACGCCCCAGTGCCCACCCACCACAGCCATCACCCCTACGCCGGAAATCTCATGGCACGGGTTCACTTCCTACCTGCACTCTAGCAAACCTTTGAAGGCAGGTGGCGGAGACTCCACGAATGGTTATATTTTCCATATCTCTCCTGAATCAGTGAAACGATTTCTGCTCCCTGTCTGCAACCTCCACCTTACCAACGATATGCCCGATGTGTGGTTGGAAGCCAACGTGGTTTTGCTTTACAAAAAAAGCCCAACACACGACCCAGTGAACTACAGACTAATTGCCCTCCTCAACACACTTTATAAAATTGTGGCCACTCACGCTGCCAAACACCTATACAAAATTTCCTCGTTTTAATGCTTGATCCACAAAACTCAGTTCGGTGGCCTTCCCAACCGCCGGTGCTCAGATCACATTTTTCAACTATTGGCCAAATACCAAAACTGCCCGCCTTCACACAGCCTCTACAAAGATTTCAACAAAGCCTTCAACAGTGTCCCTCACGGGTCCCTGTTTAAGACCCTGGAACACTACCGCCTCCCCTCCCCCCTCATCCGACTCATCTGTGGGCTCTACCGAGCTTCACGGGACTATCATGTAGTTAAAGGCCACACCAGTGCATCACACCTGCAAACCAGAGGCGTCCGCCAAGGATGTCCCTTATCTCTGATCCTGTTCGTATTGTATGTGAATGTCTTATTTTTCGCTGTCCCTCACCACCTGTCCACTCCCATCACACAATATGAATCTAGCCATGCGTTTGTCGATGACCTGCTGTACTGCTCTGAATCTTCCCAACGCATTGAAGAGATCCTGTCTTTCTATGACTCCAAGGGCCGGGCATGGGGTCTGAACATCAACCTCAGCAAAACAGAACTCCACAGCATGGGAGAGGCCCCCGAAACCACGATCACTGCACCTTCTGGAAGGAGGTTGACAACCATCGACCAAAAAACCCTCGCTCCCCGGAAGGGATACAAATACCTCGGTGTTTACCTGTTTACAGAGCCCAACCCCATCCTCACATATGAACTGGCTAAATCTGAAATCACGTCTTTTTTCACTTTCTTACATCCACTCCGCCCCACCCTTTTCTGAATATATTCGACTGGTGAACCTCCAGCTTATCCCCGCTCTCCAATATCGCCTCATGGCTCACCCACTGGACCAATCACAGCTCAAATCCCTTCAAAACATCATTTGGAAAAAAAATGCCATTGACCATGATCTAGAAAAACGCCACCGCATCTCCAGGTTAGTGTCTAACAAAGACAAATACACTTCCAGGCCCCATGGAGGACTTGACTTGCGCCACTTCCAAAACTGCCTCAATATCTCTACTGTCTATTCTGCCATCCGCTACTTGAACAACGAGGGCCCGGACGAAACCGACCAAATTTTTCGGCAAGCAGCACTTGGCGCGGAACACTCAATGGTCCTCAAGCTGATCAGCGATGCCTGTCACAGCCTCCACCTAAGATTCAACACCACAACCTCTGAAATTAACAGTCCACCCCACCTGCTCCAAAAGCGTGAACAGGCCTATGTCCTTTTCACCACTTACTGCAGCAACGGAGTTACCAAGTGGGGTAACAAACAACGCCACCAAAACACAGACCTTGGCATCCACAGAGGCATCGTGACTGACTCCTCCTGCGAGCAAGCAGCCATCTACTTCCCGGGGGATGACACAACCCTCAACCTCCGGGAGTCAGAAAAGGTCTACACCATGCACCCCCGAGTTATATCCGCGCCCACCAACATCCTCGGGAACCACCATCTCTTAATCCCATCCTACAAGGCCTGCACCCCCTACGTGACAACCCCCCCCCCCCTCCCCTGAACAGGGTCCTGCTCTAGGCCTCACCAATGGGATGTTTGTACGAACTCCACGGCCTACCCCCGCATCCTCCCCAGCTGATGACCTCAAAGCGTGGAACTGCAACAGAGCAGCCCAACTCCTGCAAGAGGGCTCCTCCGAAACAACCTGGGTATACCTGGATGGTTCGGCGGGGCAAAGGGGTTTCGGCTCTGCTGTCACCATCTACAACCCCAACGGTACGGTTCTGGTTCTTTGCCTCCCATCCCCCTACCATTCCTCTGAGGGGTCCGAGTACCCGGCTGGCATTATGCTTCTTTGGTGGGTCTCCTCCCTAAACCAACCTATGCAATGCATAATTCTAGGCAACAACGAACAAGTAATCCGCACTGCGAACACCCAATCGTACGTGATGGCATTGCGCTCATCACATGGCACATGGGTTAAGGCTTACTCCTCCATCCAAGCTCAGATGCCTAGATTCGTGTCAATGCAATTCACATGGATGAAAGGGCACGCGGGATTTCAGGGAAATGAATGTTCTGATCTAATCTCCAAGTGGATTGCATACAGTTCATCATCCTCCCCTGAGTTGCCCTTTGGAACTGTATCCTCCAGTAGCTTGCCTGTCTGCCACCGCTTAGCCACCTCTGTGTCGAGGGCCCTCATCCCCCGCCATCACCACTACAACATTCACGTGCCGTCCAGTTTTGTCTTCTCCAACCACTCATCGTGGTTCTCTGGACTCCCCCTCCAATGGTCGTCTGGCAACATGAATTTTTTTACTTATGCATTCCAAAACGACCTAACTCCCCGAATATGTCACAAATGCTCACAACCACACCCCCTCGTTGTAGCCTCCTTCCTATCCCACTGCCCCAGCGCTGACCACATTGTGCAAAGGTTCATACATGTGTGGCGTCCCCCTTTCAACCATATAGCAAGCATCTGGTGGGCCCAGTGCTCCCACCCAGGAGACAAACGCAACTTCGTCAATCTCCTGGTGCCCGACACCCTGTACGAAGCCATGATTACACCCACAACAGGCGAAACCAAACCCCAGCGCGTCTTGTCTTTTATGAATGCGCTCCCCCAGCGCCAGCGACAGTCCAGGGACGCTCTGTCCAAAGCACTCATCTGGCTAGCCGAAGATTTACCCCCCCTTCCGCGCCCCCCCCCCGAAGGCCCCAACACCTGAGGCAAACCAAACAGCATCTACAGAACGTCACACACCCCACAAGCGCACAGCGAATACCACTATCCCTTGCCCCCGGACCACCTGCCAAACTCAGTCGAGTTCCCCCCCCTCAAAAAAACCATGCACCCACAAAAACAAAAAGCCCATGCGTCCCAAACAAGCACCCACGAAACGCATCCGGGACACCAAAGATCCCCCACCACGCAAAACTCAAAGTGACACATACGCCCCTAAATTGGTGGCATCCCCCCAGTCCCCCGGCGCTGACAGCTCCAACCGACGGATTAGTGATTTCTTCCAAGCTCCACCCCTCCCTCCCCCTCCGGCCGAGCAGCCTCCGCCAGCAAGATCAACGCCGGGCGCTGACAGCTCAAACCGACGGATTACTGATTTCTTCTGAGCTCCAGTCCCCCCTCTACCTCCGGCCGAGCCGCCCCGGTCAGCGAGATCAACGCCGGAATCTTTTTCGCTCCTCCCCATCGCCTGCCCTACCCCCCCCCAGCAAGCGGTTTCATCTCGGCCAATAACAGAGTGAATCTTAGCCGAACTAACGAGGCCCCTACCCCTTCCAGTCACTCAGTCCACTTCTCAGCCTTTTTCCCCATCCATTGCTATCATAAGGTACCTCGGCATCCACTGGTGGTATGAACCTGAAAGTCTTGGAAACTACTACTGCGTGTTCTGGGTATCTGGAACCCCGTGAGCCGTCCCCTGAAATCCTGTGGTACCTGGATCAAATGTCTGCAGCACTCCAGTGGGAGACCCTTTCTAATCCTCCGAACACTGAAGTCAGTTTGTGAGGCCCTGATCCAGTACACACAGCGGTTCCGACTACCGAACACTTGGTCATCTCTGCGAGCTCCCTTCTTCCGCGACGTACACACAACTCCCACCGGTCGAGTTTGGAGACGGCGACCGCGCCATTACTTCGGTAAGGCCACCACAAGCGATATAAGTGTTCTCAGGAATGGATCCGGATCCCCCCTCCCCCTCCAGAGTGCTGACTCGACTGTCGTCCTTCGATCACGACTGTTCTCGGGTTCTGTCAGTCCGTCTACCCATCAGTGGGACCTCCATTGCGTGTTGAAGCTTTTTCTGCTTAGGACCATCACTACGGCAGAGATGATAACCGAAGATAATTGTTCACATAGACGAATATGCATTTTACACCGGTCCCCTCCGAGATCCTTCTCTATGTCTGCCACACTTCACAGTAGTTACCGATTTGTTCCAACAATTGACTAAGCCTTGGCTGATTTTATCCACACCATCACGTCTTACATCACAGCGCCTCCGTTCCTCCCTCTGATCCTGATTTTCACCTGTCACGCCTCCGCTTCTCTATGCAACCAACGAGGCACCCAAACGGGTGCGTACCAAGGCAGCCTCGCTCTCTTAAACCCTACCCATCCATGACAGGGCGAGTTCCGAGGTTCCTCCATGGCTACAACCCTCACATAGTGCTAGGGAGAGTCAAGCACATTTGTATTTACACTTCACTCTGATTGAGGGCTGTGTCCCTGTCCGGACATTAAAGTGGCTGCACAATTCGAAAAGGATGTGGGACAGACAAGGCAATCTTGGATCTTTTGCAGTTATATGACCTAATGGATGATAGGGTGGATTTCACATATGTGCATATCAGGTATTCCATTGGCTATGTGTATCATATCTGTTTGCAGGCTACTATACAGTCCACAATCGTTATGTCTTCTATGGCAAGCAATGTTGCTGCCCATGCCAGTGCAACCTCTGGTCGTGACCATTCGGTCTGGTTTGATGGTAGCAGAGGAGATGGCATGGCATGACATGGCATTGGGGAAAGCGATCTGTCGGCGAAATCGTGGACAGTATTCAGATCAAAATCTCTTCCCCTGAAGGTAAAGCTGCGGGTGTCCAGGTCCCCACTCTCAGGACCTCCCCATCAACCAGGCAAGCGCCGCAAAAACGGCCCAAGCCCCAGGTGGCTACCAATCCCAAGTCTCCGAAATCGCCGAATGTTCCCATAGGGGCCCCCCATCCTCGAGATCCAGCTGGTGTACCTGGGTTGGTTGGCAGGGAAACGGACAGCCAGCCTCAGAGAGAGCTAAGTGGACCACAATTGCCTTTTTCAGGCACAGAAACCGTTATTAGCGCCGAGAATCGGGCAATAATTGAGCCATCTACCTGGGTGGTCCAGCATTCGAACGCTGCACCCTCGCGCACTGCCGATTGGGGTACGATGGCCTCGCCGATGGGCCCCATCGTGGTTGACTCTGCCACCCCTCCATCATTAGGGGGGTTGCCAGAGACCAAGGTCAAGAAGAACCTGTTTACAGAGGGGCCCATCAGCCCTATTGTTGACCAACTCGACGCCAAAAACTGTCGAGTCGGCCCGCCCACATCTGACCCCCATGGCCATTTGGGTGCAGCTCGTGAAGCCGTTGCCCTAATCCAGCAGGCTTTATCGGGGACGAGGCAGAACTTCACTATGGTGGAATTGTCGCCCAATCGAATGAGCGAATCGTGGCGGTTTCTCTCCTTGGTGGAGAAATCTCCTTCTTTCGAAGCATACCCTGATCCCCCAAGCGGATCTAGGCTTAATCCTACGATCTTCCACGAATCCCCCGCGCAAATCGAGGAGGATGAGTGTGACCGGTGGTTCCCCCTGGCGATGGAGCAGGGGAGTGACCATGGGGAGGAGAAGATTGGAGTGCTGGAACGTCGAGCCCTTCATCGTTCCCCCATCTCGGTTGCCTCATTGCCTGTACTGCCTGAACCTTTGTCGGGACAAGGGATCACCCCACACTCGAGCAGGAATCCCTGCCGCCCCACTACATCATGGTGGACCACTCCCCGGTCCCTCAGTATATTGTTGTAGAGGAATCCAGGGTGCCTATGAGCGGCGTCAAAAACAACCGTTGTCTTTTCGTGGAGGCCCCCCGGGAACCTGTGGAGGACCGAGCCGGTACTACATCTCCGGTGCCTCTGAGTAGCACAAAATATCGGCCATCCCTAGTGCATGATTCTCCGGCAGTGCCGAAGGTCCACAATCTGTGCTCGGGCGGAGAGCATCCGTTGGAGGGAAGTTCAGCAACCCTGCCAAACAATTTGGTCTCTCCCCCCTCTTTTACACTTCCTGTGGGGGACCCCCTACCGCGGGTACTACCCAATTGCAGGGGGGGGATCCGGAGGCTGTGACGGACGCAGAGCCTGTTTCTGCTCCCCATCCGCAGATCCAATCACCTACTGTGGTTCATGAGTCACCGCAGTATATTGTGGTGGAGGAATCCCCGACGCCACCCCCGCAGCCGAACCCTGTCAGTTCTATCTCCTCTCCTCCGCCACCCCGCGAGGGGGCTGACATTGGGTACGTGAATGGAATCGCGTACCTGATTCGGCCATCCCGTAGTGGGAGTCCAGGGGGTGGGGGCATTCCTCCAGTGGGTGGGTGCCTGCACCAGTTGCTGCGCGCCACACATCCTCATTTTGCCCTGCGGGGGGCCCCTCTGGTCCCTCTGTCGCCGGGGGGGCTGCTGGCGGAGGCGGTGGCAGGTCATCTCCTCCTCATGGGGGTGGAGGTCCCTCATTTCAACATTCTAGGGGCCCCGCTCAAACACGGGGGGAGGCTGACTTGAAACACCCCTGTGACTGTTCCAGGTGTATGCTGCACTACAAAACGTGCATCCAATCCCTGACCGCTCAGGCGCAGGACTTGCGGACTCAAAATCAAGAGCTGCAGCGGTCCCATCAAGAGCTTTCACAGGCTGTATCGAATGATGCCGGCATCAGTCAGTCCTATGGGGATCCGATGACCCAAATCTTGTCTAGGTTGGCTAGACATCACCAGGTGGTGCGGGGCTACCAGCGGTAATCTACGTCAGTGGCCGCCAGTGTGGCGGATCATCTGAAAATGTCCAACAGCAACACGGCCAAATGTTTTAGCGCGGAGGAAATGCTCGCCAAGCATTATGCCACCGTTGCATCTAGGATAGACGCATGAAACCAATGGTACGCCACTCTTACGGAACCAGCTGGGGTGGACGTGCCCCGCCATTGACGGCCCCGCACCTTCCTGAACCTCAGCTGGCAGCACCTACGGCGCTGATGGGCGTGTTATCTGGTTCGTCCGGTGGTGGTTGTGTCATTCCTTTCTGCGACCACCCATCCCGCGATTGCGTCTGTCATCTGAACGCTTGTCCGGATTCGGGATGGCCGAGGGGGAGGGAGGAACACCACGAACACACCTATCACAAAAAACCCACTTCTTGGAGAGGAACCCCCGGAAAACAAAAGGAACCTGCTATCCCCGAGTGGAGGGCAGTGCCTAAGAGCAAGGAGTACCCCTCGGAGCCTACGGCCCCTTGGACTGATGCGGAGGAGGACTCCTCTTCGTTGGGGAACATCAATCCTCTGACAAAAAATATTCTTCTGGGAGACCTTCGTACACGCCTTCTCATCCTCCGGACACGTGTACAGCTTCTCCAGTGAAGGGTGCACCAGGTGCACCCCCAACCATGGCTTCCCCCGCGTACCACCCGTACCAAATGCCTATGGTGCAAAATAGTTACACCAAAGCGGTGGAGAATAGTGATATGCCCCCACCTCATTTTGACGGGGAACTAGAGAACTACGAACAGTGGGTGTAGAAACTGCAAAAATGGTTGGAGGTGTGCGATCCCACATACAGGAAGGCTAACGAGGCGAGCTTGAGTTTGAGCACCTTGCCCCCGTGGCTAATGGGGATCATCAAAACACGAGTCGCCGAGGCCACTCAACATATACAGACGGCCCCGACCCTCAAACAATTGTGGGATTTTTTGGGACACCGTTTGAATGAGTACGACCCGTCAAGGGCCAATGGACGGTGGCGAGCCCTCAGCCCATTGGTGGATAGAGGGCAAGTGTCCCTCATCGACTTGGAGGAGTTCTATACCCGTTGGCAACGTTTGTTGCCTTTGAGTAACGAGACTCGGCCCCACGTGATCCGGGAGCGGCTCCTAAGCAAGCTCCCGTGGATCAAAGAAAAGGTGGTGAAAAAGGAGGCCAAGAATAGACAGCGCAGTTGTGTGGTTGATTTTGGTGCCCTTGACCCTTCGCCGGGTCCGTACCCGTTTGAAAAGGAACTCAGGAAGTATTGTGCTGAACGTTGCACTACTGTTCCCGAGTTTGTTTCCTATGCGGGGCCTGGGGTGATAGTTGATTGCAAGGACCCAGATCTACAGGAATGGGTCTTGAAACTTAACAACACACCTCACAAAAACGGCCAGACCCTGAAGTTGGAGCAACGTAGGCCTCGTTTGAAGCCTGAGGATATCTATGCCCTGGCCTATAAAGACGTCTCCAAGAGAGAAGCTCTCCATTGTCTCAGACGAAGAGGGAAGACGACGGTGGCCTACACATGTCGCCCTCCTCCCCTTATAACCACGATGAATGCAGTTATTGCGAATGCTACGGCAAAGCCGAACACCGCTCAACCAACTGACAATTCTGTCAACGCGTTGGGTCACCCTAAACCCCGAGCGAAGCAGGACGCCAACCCCGGGTCTGAACCGCCACCTTCCAATCACCCCGTTTGGGTTTGGTGTTCCAAACAATGAAAAAAGCGTAAAAAAACAGATATGGACTACTGTATTGATTGGGGTGTCACCAATGGCACCCAATGGGTGTGTAAACCCAATTCAGCATGCAATGACTCCCACTGGGCAGTTCCTCAGACCCACGATAGGGCCGTGAAAGGGGGTAAGCCTGAGGGTGGTAAACCTAATGGTGGTGGTGGCCATAAGGGTCGAGGTGGCGGTAAGGGCGGTTGGGGCGATGAAGGGGGAAAAGGAGCGTCGTACAGGCGCGGACGTTGGTAGGCGTGCCCCGAGGCACCCCCTTTGCAAGGATTAACCCTCGGGCATCCCTTTGACACTACGGTGGCTCTCGTTCCTTCGAGAGTCATGAAGGGGCATATCGTGACGAGTGAGGTTCCAACCGAAATTTCCGTTCAGGTTGTTTTGCCTAATGGAGTATTTCAGGCTATCCGTGTTTTGGTGGATTGTTGGTACCAAGCGCTCCCTTTGGCCAACGCCAATGTTTTTGAAGACCAAATCTAGGAAAAATATGAATTCCCAAAAAAGTGCCGCCTACTCCAAGCTGACAACGAGACGCCTTTGCCGAGGGGTGACGAGCAAATCGACGTCGAAATTTGATTTACGGTGGTTGTGGATGTTAGTGTTTCATTTCCTTCTGTTGCCCAATATGGCGTGACCCCATATCTTGTCTCAAATTCAGCTTGGGATATGGTTTTGGGGCACCCATGGGGTTATGAAGATTGTGTGAGCCATTTTGCCCGTTTCAATTGTTGATACTCTCACAATCCAGTGCACCCACATTTTTGGATTGAAGACTTCGACGAGGCTCTACAAAGCAGAAAACCATTTTCGGTCAGACCCATTCATGGTAAAGTGTCACGTGAGTCTGTGTGGGGCATAACCCTTCCAATCGTTGGAGCGGCCACACCCATGCCCCCGGCCCCGGAACTTGTGGTTACGCCCCCTGATGGCGAACCGCTCAACCCTCTTGAGGCCGAAAAACACATATCCTATGCCTTGACTGCTTCCTCTGTGGCCCCTGTGCAGGAGCCGGCCTGTGCGTTTGAGCTTGTCGAATTTCCTCACAAATTTCTTGTCCGTGATGTCCTACCTACACGGCCTGATGGGTCCATGTGGAAGCAGTCTGACTATGGACTCATGCCGTATTGGGCCGCGCGTGTTGAAAAACAATTTGGCCAAAAACCCCAATGTGGACGCCTTCAATAGGGTCCCGGGTATGGCTCAGGCTACCCATTGGGTTTCGCTGCTCGATAATTACTTTGCCACTCACCCGGACCCATCCAAATTGTATCGGATGTGCGCTCCCTATCATGGGTTTTCTGATTTTGCTCAGAAAAATCGGCAAGAGAAACTGCGAGCCATCGTCGTACGGCCGAAGTGAACACATAGGGAGTGGTGGAAGCCCCTTATGGAAATTACTTTGCAGGGGTACCATCTTCCTTGGCCGGAGACTAAGGTCCGTCTCTACCAAGATTACCACCTCACACCCCTCCCTCAACAGGGTTGATCCACGGTGGTGCTGGATGTGGACGGGGGTATGGCAGAGGAGAAATTGGCGGCCACTACTTTCAAAGGCGTCTTTCTCTGTGTATGGTGAATTGTACCAGTGGAGGATGGAAGTCTCCGTCTCAAAAGCATATTCATATGCCACACACAAGCAAAAAGGTGAGGAAGGTGTGAAGACAACAGTGCCTTCTGTGGCTGCACAGCTGCTCCACTTTCTGTGGCAGTGCTTTAGTTTACCATTTATTTTCTGCGTCCAACAATCACTGCATGGTTCATCCTGTATTTGATTGTGACAGGCTCCGAAATCTACCACAATGCAAGATTCCATGGGCAATGACTATGCTGTGCCAAAGAGTGGCCTATTGTTCCACAAGAGTGTCTGGATAGTGTCTGGATCTCATTTACATGCAGGCCTCTCCCACTTGTCTATTGTCTGTTGTCTGTTGTCTGTTGCCTGCCGTCAGTTGAGCGTTGTCGTCCATTGTATGTTGTCTGTTGTCTGTTGTCTGCGGTCTGTTGTCTGTTGCCTGCCGTCAGTTATACGTCGTCGTCCATTGTCTGTTGTCTGTTGTCTGTTGTCTGTTGTCTGTTGTCTGTTGTCTGCGGTCTGTTGTCTGTTGCCTGCCGTCAGTTGTACGTTGTCGTCCATTGTTGTTGTCTGTTGTCTGTTGTCTGTTGTCTGTTGTCTGTTGTCTGTTGTCTGTTGTCTGTTGTCTGTTGTCTGCGGTCTGGTCTGTTGCCTGCCTGTTGTCTGTTGTCTGTTGTCTGTTGTCTGTTGCGTGTCGCCTGAGGTAAATTGGACGTCGTCCAGTGTTGTCTGTTGTCTGTTGTCTGTTGTCTGTTGCCTGTCGTCAGTTGAACGTCGTCGTCCAGTCGTGACTAGCTCTATTCCTGCGATTCATTCAGAGTTCCTTCAGACGTGGAATCTTGGGGGTGTCCGAGTGCATGTTCCAATTTGCTGATGTGTTGCACGTCTCAGGAGTAAGAAAGTTCATACAGACCAATTTCTGGATCGAATTCAATCAGCATTCTGCATCCTGCGATTCATTCAGAGTTCCTTGAGACATGGAATCTTGGGGGTGTCCGAGTTGATCAGCTTTGCCTTCGCCAATGTCAGCTTTGACTCCATTTGTCCATTGGCGGCATGTTCCAATTTGCTGATGTGTTGCACGTCTCAGGAGTAAGAAAGTTCATACAGACCAATTTCTGGATCGAATTCAATCAGCATTCTGCATCCTGCGATTCATTCAGAGTTCCTTGAGACATGGAATCTTGGGGGTGTCCGAGTTGATCAGCTTTGCCTTCGCCAATGTCAGCTTTGACTCCATTTGTCCATTGGCGGCATGTTCCAATTTGCTGATGTGTTGCACGTCTCCGATGAGTTTGTTTGTGCGCCTGTTGTATCTGTGTCAAATGGGAAGGATACATGTTGCAATTTGCTGATGTGTTGCACGTCTCAAGAGTAAGAAATTTCTGGAGCCCGTCTTCGCCAAAATTTGACATTTTTCGTCAAAAATGGGCCAAAAAAGGCCATTTTTTTGCCAAAAATAGGTTTTTTGCCCTGTTGTGGACTGGCAACGACCCCCCCCCCCCTATTTTGAGGGTGCCCAATACAAAAGAACACGTCTCAGGAACAAACAAGTTCATACTGACCAATTTCTGGAGCCCGTCTTCGCCAAAATTTGACATTTTTCGTCAAAAATGGGCCAAAAAAGGCCATTTTTTTGCCAAAAATAGGTTTTTTGCCCTGTCGTGGACTGGCAACGACCCCCCCCCCCTATTTTGAGGGTGCCCAATACAAAAAAACACGTCTCAGGAACAAACAAGTTCATACTGACCAATTTCTGGAGCCCGTCTTCGCCAAAATTTGACATTTTTCGTCAAAAATGGGCCAAAAAAGGCCATTTTTTTGCCAAAAATAGGTTTTTTGCCCTGTCGTGGACTGGCAACGACCCCCCCCCCCTATTTTGAGGGTGCCCAATACAAAAAAACACGTCTCAGGAACGAACAAGTTCATACTGACCAATTTCTGGAGCCCGTCTTCGCCAAAATTTGACATTTTTCGTCAAAAATGGGCCAAAAAAGGCCATTTTTTTGGCCAAAAATAGGTTTTTTTTGCCCTGTGATGGACTGGCAACGACCCCCCCCCCTATTTTGAGGGTGCCCGATACAAGAAAAAACGTCCCAGGAGCAAACAACCTCATAAAGACCAATTTCTGCAGCCCGTCTTCGCCAAAATTTGACATTTTTCGTCAAAAATGGGCCAAAAAAAGGCCATTTTTTTGCCAAAAATAGGTTTTTTGCCCTGTCGTGGACTGGCAACGACCCCCCCCCCCTATTTTGAGGGTGCCCAATACAAAAAAACACGTCTCAGGAACGAACAAGTTCATACTGACCAATTTCTGGAGCCCGTCTTCGCCAAAATCTGCCATTTTTTGTCAAAAATGTGCCAAAATTTGCCATTTTTTGGCCCGAAACAGGTTTTTTCGCCCTGGCGGGGACTTCCAAGACCCCCCCCCCTATTTCAAGGGTGCCCGATGCAACAAAAACGCGTCACAGGAGCAAAGGAATGCACATGGACCAGTTTTGGCAGCCTCTCTCCGCCAAAATGTCACATTTTTCGTCAAAAATCAGCCAAAATTAATTTTGGGATGAGCCTGCTTCATAAAATCATAGGTGAATGTCATGTGGCCTCCGTTTTGGCACCGGCCGTCCCTAACCCCGATTCGGATGACGAGCCAGGCATGACCTCGTATTATGCCACCAAAGCAAAAAATCTTACAACACCGCAAAAGAAAACAAAAAAATCTAAACCAAGGCTATCTGAAGAGTGCACTGTGCGAAGGGATACCGATATGGCTGGATAGCAGGAGATTCCAAACCTTTATGCCGAAGTCACGCAAGCTGATGTTTATGAATATGACATCCTTTAGTGACAATGCCATGTGACATGCCATGGCAGCCCAAAAGCTCCAATAGTACACTTTGGATTGAAACATCAGTGCACGGATGGTTGCATGGCATGAAATGTCATTGTCATAAGTAGAACACCAATCCCCTTTTGAACCTTTTGACTTGGCTGGCGGACAGGTCAATGAAAGACAGCCGGTCCACCGCTCCCAGAGTGGTTGCATATGGGCGGTAGCAGTGCTGCAATGAAAGCTCCAATATTTTCTGACGCTTTGCCTCTATCAGCACATCTTCTTGGACATTTAGGAACATCCGCACATGTTGCCGCTTCTCATGTGCAGCTGGACCGCAGCAATGCTGACCTGCTTCGTTGAAGTGCTACTTCCTGTCACCAATTTCCCTCATGCGCCGCAAAGCTGCACAAAATGCCTGGTTGGCACCCTGGTGATCCCCGATTCCCTCATCCTTGATCCCTGACTCAGGGCACATTCTTGGGAAATGAAGCAACGTGCAACAGCGGGTGCACAGACATCCACAAATCAACCGGGGAGATCAATGGTGGGTTCTGAGCAACTGAATGTCCCGACCATGGAAGGAGTACTGCCACCAAGCGTGCACTTTGCCACGCATTTCAACAACTTCCTAAATCCTTGAAAAACACTTTTTGTGGTTGGCCCAGCCACGTTTATCTCAACCATTGTGCACAAATATCGTTGTTGGTGGGTCATGCATGCTCTGTGGTATTTCTTGGTGTGACCTGTATGCTTCCTGCTATATCCTGGTAGGTCCTGGGTGCTTCCTGCTATTTCCGGATCGGTGCTGGATGCTTCCTGTTATTTCTTGGTCCGTCCTGGATCCTTCGCGCTATTTTGTGGTTGGTCCTGGATGCTTCCTGTTATTTCCTGGTCGGTCCCGGATGCTTCCTGCTATTTCCTGGTGGGTTCTGGATGCTTCCTGCGATTTCCTGGTTGGTCGTGGATTCTTCCTGTTATTTCCTGCTTGGTCCTGGATTGTTACTGCTGTTCCCTGGGGCACTGTGGATCGTTGCTGTTATTTCCTGTTTGCTCTTGGATGTTTGCTCTTATTTCATGGTGCGTCCTGGATGGTTACCGATATTTTGCGATGGGCACCGGATTGTTGCAGGTACTGCCGAGAGGCGAAACAAATGAAAGGGGGACATACACCGAGTGAAGGTGAGGGACGGGGATAAAGGTCGCAACGCCCGCCCCCCCACCCAACCACGCGCTACACATTTACAGGACTTCCTTTTCTGCCTTTTATCGTGACCATGTCGGCCGACAACGCGAACCAAACCAGGTATGACATACCCCAAAAACCACACATCGCACGCACGCACACACACACACGCCGCAAGCCCGCCACACACGAACTGGACACACCACCCACACACCCACAAGCCCACACCAACACGAGGCGCCATACAACACGCACGTACACACCAGAGCCACGGAGAAGGGGAGGGGCCACCAACCACGACACAACGCACCAACACACGCACACAACACCTCCAGGCCACCGCCACAAGCAAGCCCCGGCCAGCAAAGAAAGACAGGGAGCTGCTAGCGGGGCTCTCAGCCAGGAGTGGCAAAGGATCGCCCACCACCACAACCAGCGGACCTGCGCCAGGAATAGCGGGGAACCGCACCCACGGCCCTCAGCCAGGAGTGGGGAGGGACCACCCACCAGCGCCGGCAGCGGAGGCAAGCCAGGAGTGGTGGAGCAACGCAACTAAAACCCGCAGCCAGGAATGGCGAGGGAACAGCCACCACCACAACCGGCAGACCTCATCCAGGAGTGCGGGGAACCTCACCTAGGACCATCAGCCAGGAGTGGCGAGGAACCACCCACAACACACACCAACCACACCCACACAAACACGAGCCGCGAGCCCCAACCGAGATAGGCGAGGACAAGCAACCAAAGACCAACGACACACCAACCTCACACACGCATGCACACCAGCGCACGGGGGAAACACAGCCCACACCACACCACCCACACCAACACCAACACAGGCACCACAAACACACAAAACACACAAAGGCAAGAGCAATACACGCAACCTCCCGCGCCACAAACACACACAACACGGGAAACCCCCCACCCAACCCCAACGAAACACGCCACCACCACCACCGCAGCCGGCGGACCCCAGCCAGGAGTGGCAGAAAACCACGACCAGGACCCTCAGCCAGGAGTGACGAGGGACCATCCACCACCACCGACAGCGGATCACAGCCAGGAGTGGAGGAGAACGGCACTCAGGACCCTCAGCCAGGAGTGGCCAGGGACCACCCACAACACACACCAACCACACCCACACAAATACCAGCTGCAAGCCCCAGCCGAGGGAGGCGGGGACAAGCAACCAAAGACCACCGACACACCACACGCACACACGCACGCACACCAGCGCACGCGGAAGACACACCCACATCACACCACCCACACCACCACCAACACAGGCACCACAACCACACAAAACACACAAAAGCACGGGCACCACGCACACCTGCCCGCGCGACAAACACAAACAACACGGGAAACCCCCCACCCAACCCCAACAAAACAAGCCACCACCACCACCGTGGCCGGCGGACCCCAGACAGGAGTGGCGGGGAACCGAGACCAGGACCCTCAGCCAGGAGTGGCGACGGACCACCCTGCACCATCATCAGCGAACCCGAACCAGCAGTGGCGGGGAACCGCACCCGGGTCCCTCAGCATGGAGTGGCGAGGGACCACCCACCACCACAACCAGCGGACCCCACCCAGGAGGGGCAGGGAACCGCACGCGGGCCCTCAGCCAGGAGTGGCAAGGGATCACCAACCAGCACCGGCAGCGGACCCCAGCCAGGATTGGCAAGGAACCGCACCAGAAAACCTCAGCCAGGAGTGGGGAGGGACCACCCACCACCGCAATGAGTGGGCCCCAGCCGGGAACGGCGGGGAATCGCACCCAAGCCTCTCAGCCAGCAGTGGCGAGGTGCCACCCTTAACCACCACCAGCGGACCCCAGCCAGGAGTGGCGGGGAACCCCACCTAGGTACGCCACTCAAACCAGCGGACCCCAGCCAGGAGTTGGAGGGAACCGCACCCGCAACCCTAAGCCAGGAGTGGCCAGGGACCACCAGCCACCACCAGCGGCGGAGCCCAGCCAGGAGTGGCGAGGAACCGCACCCGGAACCCTCAGCAAGGAGTGCCGAGGGACCACCCCCCCAGCACCACCACCGGAGGCCAGCGAGGAGTGGCGGGGAACCGCACCCAAGGCCCTCAGCCAGGAGTGGCGAAGGACCAACCACCGAGGCGAACACAGCAGGAGGGGGGGACGGGACGAAAGGAGCCAGCAGGGGACGCAGGCGAGGGGCCCAGCATCAGGAATTTGGGGGTTCCTCCAGTGACCGTATCGGCCCCACCTGAGCACACGCAATAAGGTAGGATACAGCCGGGATCGGAGGTCGGCGGCCCGAGATGGCACCGGCCTGAGGGAGTGACCAATGGGCCTGACAAGGAGCACTCCCCAGGACACGTACTGAAGCTCGTGCTCAGCGAGGGGCTGCAGGTAGGGCACACCGTCCATCGGGGCAGGCAAGAGAAGCGCCTGTCCCGCCGGGACTCCCCTGCGACCCACAGTGTACCCGACCCCGGTGTGAGGAACGGCCGGAGTACCTGGCCACGACGCAGGTCCATTTGAACGGAGCGGGTACAAATGGAAAGCCCGTACAACAGCATTACACCCTGACGGGGAGTGCAAGCATCGGCCCTACCAAGGGGAAACACCAGGGGATGAGACCCAAGCCAGCGTCAATTCTCCCCCCACCCAAAATCCCACCGCACACCCACCATAGCCCGGGTGGTCCCAGAGCAGGCACCAAGGGAGCAACACGCAAGGCAACGGAGCCAGGGGTAAGAGAGGGAAGAGCACCCAAGGGGTCAGGGGACCGCACCACCGACACGGGACCCACCCAGGCCCCTCAGCCAGGACTGGTGAGGGACCACAATACACAACCCCCACAGCAAAACAAAGCCGCCAACCCAAGCCCGGGGAGGTGAGGGCAGGCAACCAAACCCTCCACTGACACACCACACACGCATCCGCGCACGAACAACACACGCCACCACCACCACCACTGCCGCCACCAACACAGGTGCCACCAACACACAAAACGGACGAAAGCACGAGGTACGCCCGCACCACAAACACACACAACACGGGCAACCCCCCCATCCACCACCAAAGAAAACAACAACCCTCAGCCCGGAATTGCGAGGAACCCAGCGCCAACTCCAACGACGAGCCCCAACAAGGAAGGACGGGTAAAGGCACCCAAGACCCTCCGCCAGGAGGGGCGAGGGGCGGCCCCAACACCAGAAACACCGCTAAAACTGGCAAGTCAACCGACCAGCAGCTCCACCTACCAGGCCCTCTGTCAGGAATGGTGAGGGCCCACGTCCAGCACCAGCCAACAACCAAACACGCCCAGACCCACAAGTGGAACCACCAACTGTAGCACCCATACCATCAGCATCACCAGCAGCACCTACAACCAGAGCGTCACCTGCAACACCCTCGCCAACGGTATCACCCGGAGCATCAACGGCAGCAATCTCACCGTCGGCAACACCGGCAACAACAACACCCGGTACATCACCCACGGTACCCTCACCTTCGGCGACATCAAAAACAACGCCCCCGCCGTCGGCATCGCCGGCAACGAGGAAACCTCGTGCATCACCTGCATCATCATGGGCATCACCAGCAGCCCCAACACCCAGCAAATCTCCTGCGGCAGCCTCGCCATCATCTGATCAACACGAGGAGCAGACCGACGAACAACACCGCCTGCCAGGCCTCTGCCAAGAATGGCGAGGGCCCACGCCCAACACCGGCCAACGACCACCCAAACGACGCACACACCTACACTCAGAACCGCCACCGGCAGCACCCTCACCATTGGCATCAGCAGCACCACCATCAACCGTAGCATCACCTGCAGCACCCTCTGATCGGCATCAGCGGCGGCACCGCCGCCAGCAGCATCACCTACAGCACCTCTCCCACACGCAGCATCAACCGTTACAACACCTGAAACACCCTCGCCAAAGGCATCAACAACACCATCACCTGCACCACCCCCACCATCAACATCACCAGCGCCACCCTCTGCCCGGACTGCCCCGACACCAGAGGCGACCAACGTCGCCAGGACCGACGAACCAACAAACCATCAACACCCACCAGGCCCTTCGCCAGGAGTGGCGAGGGCCCACGCCCAGCACCATGACCAGCAACACCGTCATTACCAGAGCATCGCAAGAGACGCCATCCACCAGAGCATCACCTGCGGCACCCACACTGTCGGTATCGCGAGCCACACCAACACCCCGTGTGCCACCTACACCACCCTCACCAACGACATCACCCGGAGCATCACCTGCAGCACCTCACCATCGGCATCACCAGCGACCCCAACACCAAGTACATCACCTACGACACCCTCACCGTCAGCACCACCAGAGCCAGGAAAAAGGACTGGCGGGCCCACCGGTCAGACCCGCCCACCAGGCCCCCGGCCAGGAAGAGCAACGGCCCACGCCCAAACACAGGCCAAAGACCACCCAGACGAGGACCCACACCAGATACAGCACCTGCAGCACCCTCACCATTATCATTACCAGAGACACCGTAAACTGTAACATCACCTGCAGCACCCTTACCATCGGCATCACCAGCAGGGAAAGCACCACCTGCAACATCCTCAGCATCGGCATCACCCGGAGGATCACCGACAGAACCCTCACTGTCGGCATTACCAGCGACACCGCCACTCCGCCGCAGCATCACCACCCACAGCGCCCTCACCCTAGGGATCACCCAGTGCAACACCTGCAACATCATAGGCATCAACACCACCATCACATCCACCACCCTCACCATCAACAACACCAGCATCACCCTCCGCGAGGAGTGGCGAGTAGCTACCCCTACACCAGAGGCGACCAACACTGCCAGGACCGGAGCGCCAAACGACCAGCAACGCCCACTACACCCTCCGCCAGGAGTGACGAGGGCCCACGCCCAGAACCCCAGACCACCACCCAGGCGCGGACCCACATCCATGACCTGCAGCATCCTCACCGTCAGAGCATCACCAGCGGCACCATCCAGAAATGCATCACCTGCAATGCCTGCACCATTGGCATCACCAGCGGCGCCAACAATCAGAGCAGCTCTGGCAGCACCCTCACCATCAGCATCACCAGTGGCACCAACGCCCGGCGTGTCACCTACACTACCATCACCAACAGCATCACTCGGACCACCTGCAGGACCACCCTCACCGTCTGCATCACCAGCGGCAACGCCACCCACCCTCAGCATCATCACCTACAGCACCCTCACCCTCGACATCGCCAGGTGCAACACCTGGAACTGCAGACGCCGCCGACATCGACAAGACCATCACCTGCGTCACCCTCACCATCAGCACCCTCCGCCAGGATTGGCGAGGAGCTGCCCCCACACCAGAGGCGACCAACACCGCCAGGATCGGCGAACCAACCGACCACCAACGCCCATCAGGCCCTCCTCCAAGAATGACGAGGCCCCACACCCAGAACTGCCGATGACCACCCATGCGCGGACGCACACCCACCACCATCACCAGCAAAACGCTCACCATCAGAACATCACCAGACATGCCATCCACTAAAGCATCACCTGCGGCACCCTCACCGTCGACATCACCAGCAACACCAACACCCGGTGCGCCACCTACACAACCCTCACCAACGACATCAGCCGGAGCATCACCGGCAACACCCTCACCGTAGGTATCACCAGAGACGGCAACACCCGTTGCATCACCTCCAGCACCCTCACCATCGGCATCACCTGCGACCCAGTACATCACCTACGGCACCCTCACCGTCGGCATCACCGGAGGCACAGGCAAAACTGGCGGGCCAACCGGCCAACAACGCCGCCCACCGGGCCCGTAGCCAAGGAAGAGCAACGACCCACGCCCAACACAGGCCAAGGACCACCCACACGCGGATCCACACCCAGAACCACCACCTACAGTACCCTCACTATCATCATCACCCGCGGAACCGTAAACCGGAACATCACCTACAGCACCCTCACCATCGGCATCCCCAGCGACACCATACCGCAGAGCATCACCTGCAACACCGCAGCATCGGCATCACTCGGAGCATCACCGACAGCACCCTCACTGTCCCCATCACCAGTGACGCGGCCACCCACCCGCATCATCACCACCCACAGCGCCCTGACCCTAGGCATCAGCCGGCACAACACCTGCAACACCCTCGCCATCGGCATCAACAACACCATCACATCCACCACCCTCACCATCAGCAACACCAGCAGCACCCTCGTCCAGGAGCGGCGAGGAGATGCCCCGACAACACCAGAGGCAACCATCATTGCCAGGAGCGGCGCGCCAACAGACCAGCGACACCTACCGAACCCTTTGCCACGAGTGGCGAGGGCCCACGCCTACAACCACCGACGACCACCCATGCGCGGACCCACACCCATCACCTGCAGCACCCTCACCGTCAGAGCATCACCAGCGGCACCATCCACCAATGCAACACCTGCAGTGCCAACACCGGGAGCACCACTGGCACCACCCTCACCATCAACATCATCAGCGGTACCAACGCCCGGTACGGCAGCCACACTACCATGACCAACGGCATCACCCGGACCTCCACCGGCACCAGCCTCACCGTCGGCATCACCAACGGCGCCGCCACCAACCCGCAGCGTCATCACCTACACCAACCTCACCCTGAACATCTTTCGGTGCAACACCTGCAACCGCAGACGCCACCAACATGGACAACAACATCACCTACACCACCCTCACCATCAGCACCCTCCCCCCCTGGCCTGCCCTGACACCAGAGGCGATCAACACGGCCAGGACGGGCGAACCAACCGACCACCAAGGCCCACAAGGCCCTCCGCCAGCAGTGGCGAGGGCCCACACCCAGAACCGCCGACTACGACCCATGCGCGTGCCCACACCTAGAACCATCACCTGCAACACCCTCACCGCCGTCATCACCAGCGGCACCGTCAGCCGTAACATCCCCTGCAGCACCCTCAGCATCAGAGCAAGCATCGCCAGCGACACCATCCACCATTGTGTCACCAGCGGCAGGAACACCCGGGGCATCACCGGCAACACCCTCACTGTCGGCATCACCAACAACGCCAAAGCCCCGTGCGTCACCTACACCACCCTCAGCAGCGGCAACACCAGTGGCACCATTACCTGGTACATCACCGACATCAACCTTCCTATCCGTACCACCGGCAGCACCACCGCCTAGATACGGTTCTCCATCCCATCTACAAGGAACGGTGACATCGCCTGCACCACCCCCACAATCTACACCACCAGCGGCAACATCACCTGCCCCACCCTCAACACCAGCGACATCGATCTCACCCCCCACCATCACCCGGCACCCCAGCCATCGGGGTCACCAGCGCCACCATCAGCAGTTGCAGCACCTTCCCTCACTAGCAGCACCATCAACCGGACCATCACCTGCAATGCCCTAGCAACACCGTCAACTGTAACACCAGCTGCAGGCACCCTCAGCATTGGCCCCATCAGCGACACCATCGCCCGGAGCATCAACGACAGCACAGTCACTATTGGCATCACCAGCCACGCGGGCACCAAACCCTGACCCTAACCCAAACCCAAACCACAACCTGCGGCACCCTCGCCACCGTCATCACCAGGGACACCATTGCATCACCTGCAGCACCCCCACCAATGACATCACCAGCCGCGCCCTCCGCAAGGATCGGCGAGGAGCCACCCAACACCGACAGGACCAGAAGACAACAAACACCGCCAGCACCAGCAGGCAAGCCGGCCAGCAGCACCCACAACAGGCCAACGACCGCCCGCGCGCGGACCCACACCCCGAACCAGCACCTACATCACCATCAACGTCACCAACACCACCGTCAACCGTAGCACCGCCTGCAACACCCTCACCATCGGCATCACCGGCGACGCCGACCCCTGGTGCGTGCGACACCTGCTGCGCCCTCATCATTAGCGTCACCAGTGGCACCAACACCCGGTCGACACTTACAGCGCCCTCACCATCACAACCACCAACCTCGATGAAGTATCATCCGCATCACCACCACCCAATGCCCTCACCCACAGCACCCTCGCTATCGGCATCACAAGCAGCACATTCACCCGTTACATCACCGGCAGCGCCGTCACCACCGGCACCACAACCCATTGCAACACCTGTTCTCACCATCGGCCTCACCAGCGGCACCATCACCCAGTGCATCGCCTTCAGCAACCTCACCATCGACAACACCAGCACCACCATCACCCTGACGGGATTTACCCGCAGTCCAAGGACAGATTCGTTCCGAAGAACCGCGGCGTCAGCTGCAGTACCCGCCACCATTTGCAAAACCACGCACCTGAATGAGCGAGGACACGTCCCTGGTCCAGCCCACGTGTGGCTCTGGGGCCGCCTGTAGCCATTCCTCTGCCGCCGCGTCCCACGGGTGGTCGGGGCCCGCCCCGCGGATCATGGTGTGCCGTGGGTGGGTGTGCGGCCCCCACCCCTCGAGCAGGACGACGGCGTACCGTTCTGCGGGGGCCTCCGAGGCGCGCGTGGCGGCGCACCCCCGGCGCTATTCGCGCGCCCACTCCTCGCCCACTATACGGGTCTCCCATGCGGTCATGGAGCCGCGCCTGATGATCCACGGTGGGACGAGGGCGTCTTGTAGGTGCTTCGAGAAACCCCCTGGCAGGTCCCGGTACGGGTGGGGGTCCTCTTCCGGCGGGCACACCAGGGTGCCATTCACAACACGGAGGGAGGCTACGAAGTCCTTGCCAGGGCGCGGGGGAGGGGGAGGGCAGCTGTCCTCTGCCGCGGTGAGCCATGGGTGCACCCGGGCCGCTGCGCTTAGGGGCTCGCGGAGGAGTTGCTCCAGCCGGTGATTGCGAAGCTCCCACGCAAAATCCCCCAGCCGGAGCATGTGGTGGGGGAAATCATCTACAGAGGTCTCTTTCAGCTGGTCGTAGCAGGGTATTGCGCGGACCTGCGGTTCAGCTGCCTCGGGCACCAGCCGAGAGCAGAAGACTTCTGTCCATGCGGCGCCCACGAAGCCACCCATAGAGCCTTGTTCCCGGTCGGGAGGCTCCAGGCTGCCTCCTGCACCGCCTGGCGGTTCTGGGGCCAGAGGAGCTGCGAGTGGGCGCATCCCACGTGCATGTGCACCTGGGTCTCCTCCTGGCTGCCGCAGAGGAGGCACGGCTGCTGGAGGATGGCAACGCCGGAGAGCCGCGCCTTTCGGACGCAGAGCCTGTGTTGCACCGGCGTGTGGCCTTCCCTGGCCCGCAGTGCCCGTTGGCTGGTCGCTGTCGCGGTGAGGTCCCGGGCGTGGACATAGGCTGTGGCGTCGGCCGCGCCCAGGGGTGTGTGTCCTCGGTGCGTCAGCGCATGGTCCGTCTGTGCCTGCTGTGCGACTGCGCCGAGCGTCCGCATCGGGGGGGGCTGTACGTCGGGGTGGCCGTCATGACCGGCGACTATGAGCTGGGCGTGGCTGGGGTCCGGGGGCGTGTTCTTTAGGACGGTGTCTTGGGACACCGCCAAGTCCGCCTTTTGCAGTAAGGCGTCGCTGTGGTGAAAGGTGGCTTTGGCATACAAAAAAGGGTGCTCGGTGTGTTGCCCTCGCACGCGCAGGCCGTCCCGGAGCCATGGCAGGGGCATCTGGTTGACCACCTTCGCCGCGCCCGCGGGGACCTTCATGGTCCGCTGGCGATCCGCGTGTCGCAGGAGGTGGAGGATGACTTTGGCGTCCACGGTATGGATCCATGGCCGGTGGGCGCCGTATTGCAGGAGGAGGGAGGCAGCCAGCCCCACCCCGTCGGGCACCGTGCCTGGGATGGCCACTGCCCATGTGTGGGTGGGGTCGGCGGGGAGAGCAACGCTCGTGGCGTGCTTGCAGGGCCCGCCACGCATCGGAGGAGGTGTGGCCCCAGGCCTCCGGTATCCAGTAGTACCTGGTTGGGCTGAGCCACCCCGCGTTGAGGTCCGCGGAGTGCCACCGGACGTCGGGGTGGCTCGGAGTCAGTTGGTCCACGCTCAGCGCCAAGGTGTCGCCAGGGCGGACCGCTGAGTGGTCGTGTAGTCGGACCTCTGCTCCAGTGATCGTGCTTGCCAGGACCAGAGCGCCGTCACATGTTCCCTGAGCAACGCCAGGCCTCCGCGCTGGTGTACCACCAGGTGTCCCGTGTCCTCCGGCTGGTCCTCCAGCGCTTGCACTGCCATGTGTGGGTCTTGCGGCACCTCCGAAACTACCAGCAGGGTGGTGCCGCGGGGGAGCCCGCGGGGCCCGCCGCCACCTGCACTATCGTCCACTCGGCCTGGAGCTGCGCTTGTTCCGTCGCTCCGGTGCACTGGTCGTCCGTAGTCACCAACCATACCGGCGTCGGCGCGTGGGGCCGTGGGCACGGAGGCTCGGGCCACGCCACATCCCGTTAGGTTCCTGGTGCTCACCATCCGCGAGTACGTCGCGGAGGATGTACAGGAGGGCCGCCGGTGGGTGGTATGCCGCCCCCTGCGTGGGGGGCATTATGCTGCCCCGACAGCAGTAGCCCCCGACGTGAAGGTTCAGGCCATCCAGGGTCACCCGTGGGGCAGTGTGGGTTCCATGCCTTTGTTTTCCTGTCCACGCCGTGGGTCTCGCCCACTGTCACCTGCGCCCTGGCCCGAACCGCCAGCGCCCGTATCTATCCTGTGCCCGTGTCCATGCCCTTGGCTGCGCCCACGTTCCCTGACCGCGACCCGCTCCACTCCATGCGCTCAGTGGCCGCCTGCCTTGGCGCCCTGCTCGCGCCCCTACGTGTCCTTCCCGTGCCCTTGCCCTTTCATGCTGTCCGCTGCCCGTGCTCTGTCTCCCTCCGCTGCCTCTGGCCTCGGGGCCTTGCCCACGCCTTCTCCCTCGCTCCTTGCTGCGTGCGCCCAGGCTTGTCCCCTGCTCTTGTCCTTGGACACTCCCCCTGTCGCATCCCGTCCCCCGCTCCGCGTTCCCCTGGTCGGCACTCTGCCGCGCCTGCGCGCTGTCCCCCCCCCTGCTGAATCACGCGCCGGGCGTCCCGTTGCCGCAGCAGCTGCGGCAGCGGGACGCCTGGCAGCGTACGCTCAGGCGCCGGGGGGCAGACGGGCCGCGGCTGTCCCGTAGACAAGGCGGCCTTGGGGGGGTACGGCTGGGGGGGGGCAGGTGTTGGTGTCGCTGGGGCTGGTGTGGGCGCGGTACTTCGCGCCCTCCCTGCCCTCCGCTGCCGCTGCGGAGGCTCCCGGCAAGGCGCCCGGGGCCCGCGCCGGGGCCACCCCCCGCGCTGGCGGCGTGCCGCGGGCCGCGGTCGGGGCTGCGGCTCACCTTGCCGGGGCTGCGGTCTCAGCTCCCTGAGACCGGGGGCGGGGCAGCAGGGCTCGGGGCCTGGGCGGCGGGGGCGGTCTCCTCGGCCAGCGCAGGCCCCCGGGGCGACGGCTCGCTGTCGGCAGGGGCTGCCCGGGGCTGCCCAGCCGGCGGCCCGAACGGCACCGCTGCCTCCGCCAGCCGCCGCTCCTCGCGCTCCGCGAGGGTCTCCCCCGCGCCTCCCGGGGAGACGGGGGAGCGGGAGCGGGACCGGCGCTGGTGGCGGTCGTCCCGCTGGGGGGGGCCATTGGAGTCAGACATCACTGTTATCCTGGTACCCTCTGTGCTCATTTGCATCACGTACCCTTGAATTACCCAAGTGAAACTGTGGTTCAAGCGAGTTCAACCGCGCACTTTCATTACGGCTTCCCCACTATTGAACCCCTATCGTGGTACAGCAACAAATTGCTAAGTAGCAACCTGAAAACCGCTATTTTTCAGCCCTGCAAGAGATGCCACACCCCCTAAAAAGAATGTTTCTAAAAACCTTCTTACCTCATTGGTGCAAAACACTGGAGACCTACTTCTCTTGGATCATATTTCACGGCGGTGGTGGAGTAGGTGCCAGTGGCAGCGGCTAGATTGGTGAAACCGCACGACTTCTCCATTAACGTTTCTTTAGGCGTGGTGACATACACCCCTGCGCCTTGTCTGGATTCCCTTTAGGACTTTAGACCCTTTTTAGTGAACAACAATTACATGCAGGCCTACACTTGATTGTCAGAAGCTCGTTTCCTCATGGATTGCACCAAAATGTAACCGGCTTTCGAGGTTGTTCAACCGCTGGACAGGCGCGCGGTTGCACCGGCTTCACCGGTTCAACCGCTGTTGCACGAAGCGCTACACAAAAAACACATCTTCGCCTTGGGAAGCCAAACGTGACCAGTTCATTCTGCATCGCCACAGGCAGACGTCGCCATGCAATGCCTGTGTACGGTACGAGCACAATGCCCTGTCCAGACCACGCCAGAGGCATGTGGGGCCTAAGAGCGTTAAATATGACCCCATATCGAGGATCCACAATGTGTCCCCATAATAAATCACGCCCCCAACGTATCCATGCAGGACCAGAAGGCCCATTTGCACAAAGTAGGGCACTGGTAAACAGTTCCCCCCCCACAAAATCACCCAGGGCTATTTCCCCCGTAAGGGGACTGTCATCCTTTGGATGCCTATGTACAAGCATGGAAGGATCGCCCACCCCATGGACCACTGCGAGCGCAGTGTAGGTTAGTTGGGGGAGTACACTTCAGATGTGTGCGCTCACGCGCCGGACCAGGTCCGGATCTCTCCTCGTTTGCACTGCAACTTGCACACGGTGATGCCCCTGCACCATTACGGCCCCCCACAACTGCCTCCGGTACCGTGCTCCATGTCGCTTCCGCCACTGCCACCCCCTCATTCCCCTGAGGCACGTGACAAGTCAGTCGTTTGAAAGTGGCTCTTCCTCCACGTGAGGCACTGGTGCACCAACCTCTGGGGCTCCCTCTTCGTTATCTTCCTGCTTACATGCAGGCATTTCCTCCTCCTTCGGCGCTCCACCAACCTCCTCAATCTCCTCTTGACCAACCGGGGCTGCAGGCGAGTCCTCCCCACTGTCCGGGTGCTCCTGCACCCCTGGACCAGCAGACTCCACCTTTTCCTCTTTTTTTGAATGTTCTTAACCGCATCAACTTGTTCTGGGGCTGACGTCCCCGAGTGAAAGTATTTACAACAACATATTAAGATATGTACACGGTTGCTCTGATGGTTAGGTTAGATGAACGCTGATTTACCCTGTGGGGGAGGGGGGGGGTTCAGGAAGGGGCAAAGGGCTGAAGTGGTCGAGAGGAGGAGACAGATGGTCGCTTGCTGGGCGGAAAAAATTGCGGATGTCCCGGGAGGCGTTGGAGTGGGGGGGGGCAGGGGCAGACGGACCTGGGCACCTAGTAGCGGTGGGCCTAGAGGGGAGAGGTAGGCGTGTTTGACGGTATCCTGCTTTGGAGCGTGGGGCCGGAAGGGCGAGAGCGGTCTTGGCGCACTTTGGGGGCGCCCAAACGATTGTGGTCTGATGGGTTTGTGGTGATGGATGGCGTTCTTGTGGTGGCCGTGTGCCTGAGTGCTGAGGAGGGCGGGGAATGGCCGAGGGGGGGGGGGGGGGGCGTGGTGCGGATGCGCGGCTGAACGGGCGTCTGGAGTTTTTTCGCGCGCGGCGAGTGGCTGGTTGTGCTTTGGCTGACGCCGGCTTGGACGGTTTTTTTAAGGCGTGGTTGGGGAGAGGTGGGGGGTGCTGGTACACGGGGCGGGTCCGAGGGGGCATGTGGACGGAGGTACTGAACGCCCCGTGCGAAACCGAGAAGGGGTTGAGAGGGTCGGAGGGGGGCGCCCAAAGTATTGGGTCCCAAGAGAGAGGATTCGAACACAACCAGTCATGTGCTTGGTGGACAGCCTTGTCCAGGTGCTTTACGCATTCCTCCAGGGCTAGGCCAAGCATGGCCCTGTGCTCGGCGCGAGTGGAGCCCGGGATTGGCTGGGAGAGGCAGGACCATAGGGACTTAGGCACCAGAGTTCTCATGAAGTTCCTGCGGTCAGCCTTTGAGGGTCCAGAGAGCCACCAGTGCAGGACAATGGGGCTGAAAAGGGGACCCCAGGAAGAGACGTATGCCTGGACGTGCTGATCCAACGCTTTGCAGAAGGCCAGGCAGGATAGAGGGTCGAAGGGATGGTGCTGTCCGCACCTGGAACAGTGGTAGTCGTGAAGCATATTGCTCCACTGGTACCCGTGCACATTGTAGCACCCGGACGCCAGTTTGAAAAATAGTGAAGCGGTAGCGTGGGGGCCCGCCGCGTTGGCCCTTGAAGACCCTGAAAATGCAACATAGCACAAAAATCAGGCTTCAACCATGACTCCGGTCAGCGGTGTTATCTTCTCGATTTCGATCGCTTTGGGAGTCCATTCGACCACTTTTTATACAAATCTTTCCAGGATTTTTGCCGCATGGCAGGATTAGTCCTGGCTACATGGTCTCTGGAAGGCGCAGAAGGAAAATTGATTAAATTATTGCGAAAATCTATAAAATTAACTATAAAAATCGCTATTTCCCATTCTGGGATTACGCCTCTGCTGAGGTCATTTTTGCGCCTGCGGAGACCTGCGGAGACTTCTGCGGGTCGCGCTGGGGAGACCCTGCCGCTACCGCATCACCCCTCTCCTTAAAAGAGTTGCAACTCTCTAGGAGGCTTGCAACTCCGCACTGGAGTGCCCTGGAGGAAGTCTCCGCTGGGTGACCCTCCTTTATGGGATACAAAAGGTTTGCTGATCCCCCAGGGGGAAAAACAAGTCCCAGGGGCGGCCCTGCCCTAGGTGTCCGGTGGGGAGCACCAATACTACCCTCAGGCAGAAATCTGCCTACTTTGACACCTTAGGAAAAAGAAAAAGGCCTTTGGTGGCCTGCCCCGTTTGTTTTGAAAACCTGCATAAGCTTTCAGTTTCCCGAAAACTCCCATGCTTTCAAAAACCAAACAACAGGACAGGCACGCACACAGCACTATAACGCAGCATCAAATCCATGGTGCTGTATCAGTTCGTGCCTTACCCAGGCACCGTGCACTGTACTGTACAAGTGCGGGTGCGTGTGCAGGGGCTGAGCTGCCCCATATATACGTGGGTTTTAAGTCCCACATATATACCCGGTTGGTGGAGCCTGCCAAGACTACGCTCAGCTATTAGTGCTCCACCAGAGAAGGAAAACTGCGAGCACTCAAATAAAATATAATAATAATTACGCAGGTTCGTCCTTGTACTTGTTCTGGTCGTTCTCACGGCTTAACGCCGCCATCGGCGACTGCTCGGACTAGGCGTTTGACTGCTCATGGTCATCTGTTGCTTGGATGCCCATGTCGTTGGTCCGCCCGTTTGTTCCGCTTGAAGCTTGAGAACGCCCTTCAGGCGTTCGACCTCCGCCTCTAGTACGGGTACTCGAAGGAGGACCATCTCCTCTAGTCTCTTGATTCGCTCTTCCATTGGCTGCGCTGTCTGTTCATTCGGTGCCGCTCGTGCTGTCAAAGGATCACGCTGCTGGTTTGTTTGACTCCTCCACGACGCACTTCTGGTGCCATCTTGGCGCCCGTCACCATGGTGAGGTCGGTAGCCTCGTTGCTGCCCGGCTGTGGATCCCCTTGCGGTCCTTTGCTCGAGTTGCGGTTGGTGTGCCGCTCTTCGCTGACCCTGGTGTCTGGCGCTCTCAAAGGCCAGTTGCCGCCTTGGTGAGTCTGCAGGCACTTGCTGCCGCGGACCCATGGTTGCATGTCTCTCCTTCTCCCGCAGATTCGCTTGCCTTGTTCGGGGCTCCTGCATTCCTCTGGTGGTACGCGGTTCTTCTTTTTGCTGCTGCCACGGGTCACTTGGACTTGGATACGCCGGTTGGTACCACCGATCTTGCCCTCTGGCTGGCATCGTTGGGGTCTTGGCATTTGTCCATCGTTCACTCGTGTCAGGGGTTGAGAACTTGCTTGAGCTCCATTTCGTGCCGTCGGGAAACTTGATGTCATGATGACCTTCAGGCTCGCTGCTGCCCGAACTCCACGGCGAGTTTGCTTTTTGACTGATAGATCCCCAGTCCGATGAGCTGCTCATTGTAGCCTCTCTTCTTTTAACAAACGGCCGTTGACCGTCCTCTCACTCCTTCACTGCGGGCGGCTGACGGCTGTCCTTTGACTCCTCCACCGCAAACGGTTGATGGCCGTTCTCCTCGGCGCAGACGGCTGGACGCTGTCTTGTCTTGAGCGGCGGGCGGCCGTCTCTTTCTCAACGGCTGGCGGCCGTCTCCACTTGAGCAGCTGGCGGCTGTCTCCTTCTCAACGGCTGGAGGCCGTCAACTTCTCCACGGCTGGTGGCCGTCTCCTCTTGAGCGGCTGTTGGCCGTCTCCTTTTGAACGGCTAGCGGCCGTCTCCTTTTGAGCGGCTGGCGGCCGTTCTCCTCGTGAGCGGCTGGCGGCCGTTCTCCTCGTGAGCGGCTGACGGCCGTTCTCTGCTGCGCGGCGTGCGGCAGTGTTGTGGAAAGATTTTGAAGCGGTAGCGTGGGGGCCCGCCGCGTTGGCCCTTGAAGACCCTGAAAATGCAACATAGCACAAAAATCAGGCTTCAACCATGACTCCGGTCAGCGGTGTTATCTTCTCGATTTCGATCGCTTTGGGAGTCCATTCGACCACTTTTTATACAAATCTTTCCAGGATTTTTGCCGCATGGCAGGATTAGTCCTGGCTACATGGTCTCTGGAAGGCGCAGAAGGAAAATTGATTAAATTATTGCGAAAATCTATAAAATTAACTATAAAAATCGCTATTTCCCATTCTGGGATTACGCCTCTGCTGAGGTCATTTTTGCGCCTGCGGAGACCTGCGGAGACTTCTGCGGGTCGCGCTGGGGAGACCCTGCCGCTACCGCATCAATAGGGACGAAAACCAGGAAGCTTAATTGTACAGGCTGAAGCTGGGGCCGACCGCTATGTTGTTATGGGAATGCTGCGGCAATAGGTGGCGGAATTGCTGCACCTTAAACTTGTGGAGGACCGGCACGTGGTGTACCGCCACTGAACCCAGTTGGGGGGGGGGAGGAGGTCCGGGGTAAAAGTCAGGCTGTGAGCTGCCCATTTAGAGAAATGGTCGCAGATTTCGTTGCCATTAAAATTGGCGTGACCTTTAACCAAAATGATGTGGAGGGGGTTGGTGATGAGAAGTAGGGCGCTGTGTACGGCGACGGTGCATGTGTCGTCCTGGAACGGGCTGGGCCTATAGACTTGGCATTTCTGGAGGGTGGACACCACCTGTTCGTTGTCAATCAACAAACATACTTCGTATTGGGAAAATTCCCTGTGGATCCAGCGAATGGCTGATACCGCCCCCCAGAACTCTGAGCCCAAAGGAGAGGGATGCGGTGAGGATAGGCACAGGACTCTGGTTGTACCTTTGGGTAGAATGGCCGTGACGGCAGCCGCAAGGCCGAACTCACCGGAGGAGCCATCGGAATATAGCCACACCCGCTGTAGGCCGGGGGTCCGCGGCCTGGTTAGTGCCTCTGCGGCACCGTGGCACCCCCACTCGTCGAGGAACTTCTTCTCTAGGTAGTGTTGTGCCTGCAGAGCGAAGAGATGGCCGTATTGGCTGATTCGCAGTGCGTGTGCGTTGTGCGGTGGCGCTGGGGGTTCGTGGATGGTCTCTTGAGGGCGCAAGAATTCAGGGACTAGCTGGGAGTGAGAGGGGTGGGAGTAATCCGTGACGGCGTGGCATGGCATGTGCATGGTGTAGGACGTGTGGGTATCCACCGAGTAGACCCCGTCGTGGAACGAGACGTTAGCCCATTTGGAGGTAGCCTCGGTCACTCTCCCTGTGGCCTGTCCTGATTTGAACCTTATGGTTAGCTGGGTACCAGGCGTTTGATCCCGAAAAGCAGTGGGTCTCCACGGGCCTATGCTGTGGAAAGATATGCCTAGGGCATGGATGGAGTCCATAAAAGAGTTTTGCACCGGGTCGGAGGCCCTCTGGTTCGGACTGAGTAAAGACTGGACGTACAGGGGGCCAACTGACTTTGGGGCAAGGCCGCAAAGGGCCCGTAATCCATAGTTCACGGTGGCAACGTGGACGCTGTGCGGTAGAAATTTCATTCCCAACCCTCCCTTTGGGCGAGCCGCGAAACGGTCTTTGGGGGAGACTAGACGTGTGATGCTTCGAGACGCAACTCCCGCCCAGATGAGTGACTGAAGCTTTTCGAGCTGGTTGGGGGAAGGAGAGTGGTTGATTAAGCGGTAGGCGAGTGCTGGGACCAGCTGAGAGTTCGTCAGGCGGACCTTCTCACTAAGTGTAAGAGGCAAGGGAGAGAGCCGGGCATGATAACTCTGGATCTCTGCCTTGAGCATGTGAAACAGGCCCTTTGCTTGGTGGCAAGTAAAAAGAAAAACCCCCAGGTATTCATAGCATGTGTGCGGGCGACCCGTTTTTTTGTTGTACGTGCGGAAGGACTGGACGTACAGGGGGCCAACTGACTTTGGGGCAAGGCCGCAAAGGGCCCGTAATCCATAGTTCACGGTGGCAACGTGGACGCTGTGACGTAGAAATTTCATTCCCAGCCCTCCCTCTGGGCTAGCCGCGAAACGGTCTTTGGGGGAGACTAGACGTGTGATGCTTCGAGACGCAACTCCCGCCCAGATGAGTGACTGAAGCTTTTCGAGCTGGTTGCGGGAAGGAGAGTGGGTGATTAAGCGGTAGGCGAGTGCTGGGACCAGCTGAGAGTTCGTCAGGCGGACCTTCTCACTAAGTGTAAGAGGGAAGGGAGAGAGCCGACAAGATAACTCTGGATCTCCGCCTTGAGCATGTGAAACAGGCCCTTTGCTTGGTGGCAAGTAAAAGGATAAACCCCCAGGTATTTATAGCATGTGTGTGGGCGACCCGTTTTTTTGTTGTACGTGAGGAACTCCGAGCCCCTGGGAGTCAGAAACTCTTTTAGGGGGGCTGTGCCATTGGCGTGGACTTCGGTCTTAGACACATTCATGTCCAGACCCCAGTCCCTGGCTGGCCCATCGAAGTAGTTGAGCCTGTTCTGGATGTAGATGACGTCCTCACTTCTGATCAGGATGTCGTCGATGTAAGCGTGGTGGCTAGTGCAGGCATTTGCCCGGGGGGGGGGGGGGGCACAGCGGAAAAAAAATGGTGGAAGAGGGAGTTGAGATAGAGAATGAAGAGTAGGGGCGAGAGGGGACATCCTTGTCGGAGACCCCTGGTTTGGGGGTAAGCGTGGGGAGTGCGGCCATTGATGATGGGGCTGTCTTGAGGAAAGGAGTATAGTTGCTTTATGAGAGAAATTGTGGAAGTAGAAAAGTTTGCCCGTTCGAGGACGGTCCAGATTGTGCCATGAGGCACTGAATTAAAGGCTTTATTGAAATCGATGAACAGCGAGTAGCTCTTCATCGATTTTGCATAAAGGGCTTTGAGATGATACAGATGATCAGCGCATTGGTGGCCGGGAGAGCCACCGTGCTGGATTTCTGAAATGATGTCGTGTGCAAAAGCCTGAGCGCGCAGGTGTTTGCAGGCAAAAGTGGCCAAGAGTTTGTAAATACAGTTTAAGAGGGCAATAGGACGGTAGTTTGAGGGGGAGAAAGGGTCGCCTTTTTTATAAAGTAAACATATTTTCGCGCATAGGCAGTGCGGCGGCAGCGGTGAATGGAGGAAGCGGTTTAAAATGGAGTGGAAAAAACGTTGAATGGGTTCCGGACAGAGGGCCAGGATGTAGTTGTTTGGTTTGTCCGGTCCCCCGGCTTTTGATGGATTACTGTGTTTTAAGTGGTTCTGGAACTCCTGCCAGGTCACAGGAGGTAGGTGGTCGTTCTTGGCAGAAACGGGGCATGTGGGCGAGTGGGACAGGACCTCGTCGACGAAGTCCCGGGGAGGGGGCCGTAATCTGGATGTCCTCCAAGATGAAGCAAGGTGTCCCCAAAAACTTTAGCCACGTCTGCCGGGTCACTCAGGAGCTCTTTGGTAGCAGGACCTCTGACTACGAGAGGCTCAGGGTCTTTAGGGCAGAGGCTGCGAGCAACAGTGCTTTTCATCCGGACTCCCCGGACCAGACTACTGTGAAGCTTTCTCTTCGCTTTGGTTTCGTCCGAGGACCGTAAGGTGTTTACCACGGACTGAACTTCCGCAATGTGCTCGGGAAATGCCGGGGAGGAAGGGGGCGGGGGCGAGCGTAGTAACTTCCTGAGCTTGCCGTAGCCCTCTTGGTCCTTGCGCTGCGGTTTCGGACGCGTGATTTTGTGGTACGCAGACCCAACCTGCATAAGGAGGGAATCAGTGGCGGCGATGATCTCTTCCAATGGGGCCCTGGCAGGGGCGTCCTGGAGGTCCCGACAGCAGTCGGAGATAAGCCGTACGCTGTTGGAGAATTGTTGCTTTTCGTCACTAGAAAGCTTCCGAAAAATGCAAGGGGGGAGTGGGGGCTCAGACAGAAGGATCGGGGAGGTGCACTGGAGGACCGCAATCACTGGGTGGTTGTCAGAGATGGTGTAGTCCGTGAGGACCGACGCATCCAGGAGGGGAAAGTGCAACACAAGGCGAGGGGAAGCAAAGATGTAATCCAGCCTTGCTTCGCTGTCTCGGTGGTCGCTTACGTAGCGGGTATACTGCCTGAGGGAGGGGTGCTCTGACCTGAAAGTGTCCACCAACCTAGATGGGAGGTATTCCACCACCCCCGTGAGCCAGTGCCACTCATGTGGATCGACCAAGCTGTGCTGGTCAAGTGCAGGATGCAGAACGCAGTTGAAATCACCCCCCAGGATGTGATTGGGATGATCGTTGAAATACGAAGCAAGAACTCGCTGTATGGTGTCACGGTACGGAGCCGGGGCCCCCGTGCGCACCGGGGGGGAGTGAACTGAGAAGACGTGCAGGGGAGTTGCTTCCGGAAGGGATAATTTACCACCACAGATAAGGCTGTCGCTGTCTCCGGGCGGGACACAGCTGGTATATCTCGCGATGCGCGGGCCTGCAATGACCGACACCCCGTGTTTGTGGCCGCAGACATTTGAGAAGGTCATTGCCGAAGGCGTACCGCTGTGGGAGGAGAGGGGGAGAGTTTAGCTCCTGAAGGAGTATAATGTCATATCCCTCGTTTAGGAAATGCAAAATTGACGCGGGCGTGTTCTGGCTCTTTGCTGTGTTGAAGGACACAACACGGATGGCCGGGACGGAGGGAAGAGAAGGGGGGAGGCGGCGCAGGCGTTTAGGCTTGAAGGGCTTGTGCACTTGGGGGGGAGGGGGGAAGGAGGGTGTCCGACTTCGAGGAATAGCGGGCACCCAGTGGGGCGTCCGGTGTCAGAAGCGTTGGTATGTGGCCAGGGTCCTCATTCTGTATTGAGGGGTCGGGGTCGCACTGTTCTAGCGCAGAAATCCGTGAGTGAAGTGCTTGTCCGGCTGCTTTTGGCGAGTGGTGTAGCGCCGTGTCACAGGCAGTGCGAAGAGAGGTGTGTATAGCCAGGTCCGTAGAGACACTTGTGTCTGGGATCCGTATCCTCGGGTTGTTGTGTGCTTGCTCCACAGGGAGAATCTCCGCGATGCGAGAGACAGTGGCGGTGAGGGAGGCACCGTGCACGCCCACGCGGGCGAGGACCTCTTGACACCGTCTCATGTTACTTTCCATTCCAGGTATACGTGTTCTGCCGGTCTCGCGTGCGCCAGTGTAATAGCAAGAAAAAACAGGAAAACGACGCAGAAAACAACAAAAAGAATAGAAAAATCCATTTTTCCGGCCTCAGACACCCCCCCACAATTTTTGCGCCACTGTTCAGCGAGGTCGGCGAAACATCCACCGCACACAGCAACACAACGCGAACAAAGGGAGAAAACCAAGGAGCCAACTTGTGTGCACGCTCCAAAATAATAGCAGAGTGCCCGCAAGTAGGGAACTAGGGCTTGAGTGCACGCCCCAACAACACACAGAGTGCGCACAAGGGGGAGGGAAGGAAACACGCTTGCTCTTGGGCGTCGCCAAAAACAAAGAGTCCAAGACTTAAAGGATAAGTAGCATGTCACGAATGCATTAGGCAAACACGCCTACTTTTGGGCGTCGCAAAATACAAAGAGTGCACAAACCAACAAGTAAGTAGAATAAGCCGCCATGCAAGCATTAAGACACACTTCCTCTTGGGCGTCGCAAAAAACAAGGAGTCCAAGACATAAAGGATAAATAGCATGTCATGAATGCATTAAGCAAACACGCCTACTCTTGGGTGTCGCAAAATACAAAGAGTCCACAAACCAACGAGTAAGTAGCATAAGCAGCCATGCATGCATTAAGACACGCTTACTCTTCGGCGTCGCAAAAAACAACGAGTCCAAGACATAAAGGATAAGTAGCATGTCACGAATGCATTAAGCAAACACGCCTACTCTTGGGCGTCGCAAAATACAGAGAGTGCACAAACCAACAAGTAAGTAGCATAAGCCGCCATGCATGCATTAAGACACGCTTACTCTTGGGCGTCGCAAAAAACAAAGAGTCCAAGACATAAAGGATAAGTAACATGTCATGAATGCATTCAGCAAACACGCCTACTCTTGGGCATCGCAAGATACAAAGAGGCCACAAACCAACGAGTAAGTAGCATAAGCCGCCATGCATGCATTAAGACACGCTTACTCTTGGGCGTCGCGTAAGAACCGGAAAATAGATTACTAACAGGCCACGTCATCCCTCTCGCACTCTTTCTGTTTCTTTGTCCTTCTCCATGTACCTCCCCACCCACCTTTGTGCCCATTAAGACACGCTTACTCTTGGGCGTAGCAAAAAACAAAGAGTCCACAAACCAAAGAGTGAGTAGCATATGCCGCCATACATGCATTAAGACACGCTTCCTCTTGGGCGTCGCAAAAAGCAAAGAGTCCAAGACATGAGGAATAAGTAGCATGTCATGAATGCATTAAACAAACACGCCTACTCTTGGGCGTCGCAAAATACTAAGAGTCCGCAAACCAACGATTAAGTAGCATATGCCGCCATGCAAGCATTAAGACACGCTTACTCTTGGGCGTCGCGCAACACAAAGAGTCCATGACATAAAGAGTAAGTAGCATGTCGTGAATGCATTAAGCAAACACGCCTACTCTTGGGCGTCGCAAAATGCAAAGAGTCCACAAACCAACGAGTAAAAAGCATACAGCCGCCCGCGAACACCCCGTGTTCGCACCGGGCCACGCACCCGTACAGCAGCCCCAGGGCGCACCTCCCCAACGGGGACAACCCGCTGCGGGGCGCCGCCAAGGTGCGCAGAAGCACAAGGCTTCCACACAGGCCAAACCCGCGCCAAAGCCAAGGGCCAAGCTGAAGAGCTGGACCAAAGAGGAAGCCGCTGCCCTGTATCTCGAATACGCCATCGGCACCCGGGTGCAGCTGCCCTTCGAGTACGCCACGGCCGCGGGCCCCTCCAAGTGGATATGGGTTGCAGGGGAGGTCAAGCACCGGTACCTCGTCACCGGGGACCACCAGGGGTTCAAGATCCACGTCAAGTGGGACCCGGCCACCCCCAACGACAAGAAGCTGGGGCGCACCATCGAACTCTGGCGAGACCGAACCGGTCGTGAGATGGTCCCCATGCAGCTGTGCACCGCCGACACGGAGCAACTCACCGGGACCGAGTACACGGGCGAAGTCCACAATGCATGGGCCCTACCCAAGCCCCAGAAGCGGAACCGCAAGGCACCCGCAGCTCAGGGCGTCATCGACCTCCTCGACGCCTGACGGGGCAAGGGCCGGACACGGGCCGCCCCCCCAACTACCGGTCCCCAGAAACCGGCACCTGCGGAAGCCAACACCCGCATCAACATCCTCAACGAGCCCGCGGTCACCTACGACGCCACCAAGGCCGCCACACTGCAAGCCATGCCCGGGCCGCACCCCGAAGGCGCAGACCTCCTGGGGTTCCTGGAGCAAGCCCTCTGCAGATCGGACCGACCCGAACCAGCACCAATCCTGGACCCGGAGGGGAACAAATATCACGCCCACTGGGAACGGGGGGTACCCCTCTACCACAAGACGTCGGTCACGGTGCATGCCCACCCCGACCTCGGAGAGGATGGTCGCCTCGGGGCGTACGAGTGCGTGGGGCCCGGATTGCAGCTAAACGTGCTACTCACGCACGTCCCATTCGGGGAGGAGACCAAGGACTTCCTGGACACCCTGAGCCTGGCGTACCGCCGACTCTCCCTCCTAGCACCCACCATCATCATAGGCGACCTAAACGCCGCCCCCACCGACAACGACCTCACTGGCGCACCCACAGCCACCAACACAGCTGTCAGGGACGCCATGCACCAACTGGGCCTCACCGACCTCACGGCAGGACTCACCAGCACACCCTCCTATTACCCCCACCAAGCCGGCACCCACCCATCCGGCATCGACACGTGCTACGGGGACCCAACCACGGTGCGCGTCCACGAAGCAGCCTACGGGGACCTCCCGCCCACAGGCACGGGCCACCGGCCCCTCTACCTCGACCTCATCATCCCCAACCTACCCCCACCCGCGGCCACCCTGCCAGACGACACCCTCCCACCCACACTGCAGTTCCCGGCCGAGGACGACGACGGCGCCTGGCACAGGTATAACAGGGCCCTACACGCCATCCTGCGCCGCCCGGGTGCACCGACACTCACCACCGCCATGCGCCGGGCGGCACAAGCATGCGGCATGGAGCGTGACACCAACCACACGGGAGCACCACCAGACCTCACCCTCCAGCAACTCGTCCATGACATCTGGACCACGAAAGGGGAACTCGCCACCCTGCTACGCCCCAGCACACCGGAGGCACGAGACCGGGACGCCCACCTCCGTGCGCTTCTCACCACCCGCCGCCACCAACTCCAGGAATGGCACGCCCACCGCATAGCGGCCGCAGCCCAAGAACGCGAAAGATACGGCAGAAACGACACGCCGTACAAGTCCCTACGGTACGTCAGCCGCATCCTGGAGGACACGGGGCGCCGTACCATCCACGCGGTACGCACCCCCGAAGGAGGCCTCACCAATGACCCCGACGCCGTCCTCCAGGCAGTCCTGGACAGCTTCCAGGCACAACACGGGGACGCCCTTCCCGAGCTCGACCCCCACACAAGAAACACCATCCACGAGCATGTGCCCAGGGTCTTCAACCGGGAACAGCGGCGCGACATCGAACACGACCCCTTCAGCATCTCAGAACTGCAACGCGCCCTGGACCGCCTGAAGAAGGGGGTCGTGCCCGGCGTCGACGGTTTGCCGGCTGAAGCGTACCAACGTCTCACCCTGCCCGTCAAACGCCGCCTGGCAGCCCGCCTGTGGGACATCGTCACGGGCGCCACGCCCATCCCCCCTGAGTGGGCCAACCTGGCCCACCCCCTCTTCAAAAAGGGGGACTGGGCGCAGCCGGGGAACTGGCGGCCCATAGTCTGCGCCACCACCGAGGTCAAGCTGGTGTGGACGCTCATCCTAGGCCGCATCGCGCCAGCGGTCTTCGCCCACGTTCCCGCCAGCATGTGGGGAGCCATGGCCGGCAGGTCCCCCCACGAGGCCATCTTCCTCCAGGACACCGCAGTGCACATGAACCCCTACGAGATGATTATCGCCTCCCTCGATGTCCAAGGCGCGTTCCCCCACGCCCCACACCGGCTCCTCACGGAGGTATGGGATGCCATGGGCCTCCCATTCCTATCCTTCATGACCAGGTACATCCAGACCCGACTCTACGCTGTCATCACAGCCGCAGGCCTCACCTTCTGGACCGGCACAGACAGCGGGGTCCCTCAGGGAGGCGCCGAAGGCCCCTTCCTCTACCTCCTTGTCACCCTGCCACTGGCATTCGAGCTAGCACGGGTATACCCGGGGTACGCCCCATACCCGCTACGGTCCCCCCTCATCAACTTCGCGGATGACAACGTCCTAACTACGGCCACCCGCCACCGCGACCCTGAGAACACAGGGCTACCAACGACCACCAAACAAGCGTCCGCCATTCTCCAACTCACCACAACCTACCTGGACGCCCACCAGCTCCTAGTGCACCCCCGCAAATCGGTCGGGCTGGCCGACGCCAAGACCCCCCCTCCCACATCCGGAAAGGCGAACCCCTACACCTGAAGGACACCACAGTCCACCTGGGAGTCACACACGCCACGCGGCACCACCACATCACATTCCCAAGCAAGCTAGAAGAGCGCCTCGCCCGGCTACCCCAAATTGCCAGGGGGGACCTCCTGTCTACGCAGGGCCTGGCGTACTTCATGGAAGCAGTGCTCAACGCGGCCATCGGGTACCAAGCCCTGCACCTCCCGCGCCCCCAAGACGCACTACGCCACGCTCGACAGCAAGTGACGAAGGCATGGGCGCAACACGGAGGCTGGCCCACGTCTTTCCCCAAGGAGGCCATGATGGCCCACTGGCGCTACTACGGAGACAATACAGGCGCCTTGGTCGACATGGCCTATGCCAAACACGCAGCACACCTCCTACACAGGGTAACACACAACCACCGACCAGAAGTTCGCGAGGCGGCAGCCATACGCATAAAAGAAGCGCAAATGGCCCGCAACACCTGCCCCCGGTGGATACTGGCGCAACACGGCGTCTCCACCTCCGTGGGAACTGGCATCTGAGCCCAGCTACAACTCTTCCTACCGCACCACACACACGCCATCCTGACAAACCACCGCTACGATCAACAGGGGCCACTCGTGGCCACACACACCGACATCCACCGACGCCCGGCAGGCGAGGTGGACACCCTGCGCCTCGTGGGGGCCACCATCACCATAGTGTATATCACCCCAACACAGATGAAGATCATGGCCCAATGCGACGCCCACCACGCCCCGTTCCTTTCCGACCCACAATGGCCAGCACGCCACGTCTTCCAAGCGTACCTCCGCGCATGTGCTACGAAGGCAGGGCGCGACATGCCGGGGCCCAAGGACATCGACACGGCGTACACAGCCTTCCAGCGCCAGCACCCCCGGCCCCGCCGGAGCGAGCACGAGACCCCCAACGTTGGCGGCACGACGCAGGGGGAGCCCACCCCGTCAGCCGAAGGCTGGACACCACCCACCATCCTGCTACTAGCACGGCCACAAACATGCTACCCGCACTGTCCAGCGACACCATGCCCCCTGGTCCATCCCCAAACACAATGCACCGGAGACCGATGTACCACCAGTCAGACACAGTGACCAGGGCATACCACGCACGTGCTGGCACTGCGGCCCGGCAGCCCTCGACACTCCGTGGCCCCTGCTGCACCTCATCTCCACCCACTACCGCACCCCCACAGCCGCCGCCACCGCGGACCAGCAGGCATGGCTCTCCCCCTGGTTTCACACGGTACCCCCAGACCACCCGGCGCACGTAGCCTGGACCCGAACACCCACGGCGACATGGACGTTCACCAACGAGCGGGCAGACCCGGACAGCGTAGCCATAGAGTACGACCGCTGCGACCATCACCGCACAGGACCTCAGAAGGCACCCATGTGCCCCCTACAGCACAAATGCCCCACCATCCGCGGCGACAAAGACGACAAGGAGCGGCGACAGACCCTCACGTGCCAGAAGTTCCACCCCAATACGGGATACCTCTCCGACCTGATGTACGCGTATATCACCCAGGGGCACCCAGACAGGGGCCTCCTCCGCCTCACCCCACGAGCCCAGGCCATCATCACCCAGAGGATAGGCGTCTATGCAGCGCCACTACTGCAACCCACGCAAATCACCGCCAGAACCGCCCAGGGGAACCCCATCTACGTCTATCACCCCACAGCAATCGCCCGCCTGCCCATACCCAGCGACACCGACATCATCTACTTCACTGACGCATCCGGCACCCAGCAACGCACCCCCACGGTCGGTTGCGCCTCCGTGCGCATCGCCCGGCACGCGGACGGCCTCCACGTGGAACACAACTTGGGGCCACCATCTTTGGGGCGTCCTCCCACGGCGAACTGCGCACCATGGCAGACGCCGTCACCGCCACACCGCCACCCACGACGATCCGGCCCCGCAACATCTGGGTAGTCGTGGACGCCACGGTGGGCATCCACCTCACCAGGCGCCTTGCGGACCTGCCCCTCCACAAAGCACTCGAGTCCGGCCTCACCACACAAGCGTTGGGACTATGGATGGCGTTCAAGGGCATGCACCCCCAGGACGCCCTACACATCGTCAAGCAGGAGTCACACCGCTACGCATACGGCAATGGACACGCAGACACGCAGGCCAAACACCAGAACACCAACCACACCCCAGGGCTCGAACGCGTGCGACTGGACACCCCACACCACAGCCACCTGCAGCACCTGCCCCCGATACCCCCGGCCACACAGCCCCCCTTAATGGATGCCCGAGGACACGCCGTACACGGATCGAGACAAGCAATACCACTACCCAACACCCATCCAGCAACTGGCCACCACACTGGGCCACCCAGCGAACACCGAACTCCTATGACGCCTCGAAGACTCCGTCCACACCCCCCTCTACTACTCCGCCCTGCGCCCTAATAGCCTCCCAGCACACCTACAAAAGCCCCGACTCCAACTCGCCCTCGAACAACTTCCCCTCCTCACCCGATACCACCGATGGTATACGCGCCGCTCGATCCACGTCCCCGCAGGATACACCAAATGCATCTGCAGCCACGCAGAAGAAAAAACATGGGACCACTTCAAGGCGTGCCCCCTGTACAGAGGACTGGACACCCTCACAGACTGGAACCGGACCCACACCATCGCACAGCACGCCGGATGGCTGACGCAGTCCCCGGCGACCCAGCAACTCACCACCGTCCTCAAGCAGACGGAGGTGCTCGAGGTGGTCCGCAGGGGACTCGTCCCCATTGCCGTCTACACCTTGCTACGCACCCACGCGGAGGACCCCCAGGCCACGGCGGCGCACATGCAGCGGACGGCCGTTGCCAAGACGGCGGAGCAGCTCACATACCGCACCCACAAATACCTGCAGCATGCGGCAACCCTGCCCCCAACAGACCAAGCCCACCTCCTCAAACTCCTGTTCTACCAACCATGAGAACCTACCCCGTGACATACCAACACGGAACCCCCACCACGTCTACACACCGTCCACCGAGCACAGCACTGGCACAGCACACACGGACACCACAGGCACCGCACACACTCCCGGCACTCCCGGCATGCGCGCGCCACCAGCCCCCATCCCCCCACGCCGCCATCCGTCCACAGGTACCACCAACCGCCAGCCACCGCATGTCCCCTCTGCGTTCGCCAGCGGCTACCACAGACAGCCCTGCCCTGCAACCCAGACCACTGGGTCTGCCCGGGAGCCGCGCACCGCCTCACTTATTGCCCCCACTGCGGGGACCTCAACTCCCGCCACCGCGAGCAGCCCGCGGCCCCAGCCGCACCCCCCCCCGCCAGCCACCCCAGCTTCTTCGGGTTCCTCACCGACACCCTCCGGGACCACCTGGGAGGGTACTACGTGGCGGACGCGGCGGACCACGCATGGACCATAGCCGTGGCCACGGGCAGCACACCCCTGCCCCCCCACAGCCCACTCCTACGCCACAGCGGACGCGGCTTGAACGTGGCGGCCCGCCACATCCTCCTATACCTCCACCACCGTGACCTACACCTCCCAGACCCACAACTCCCGGCCCCCTAAGCAGCAGCCCTGACGCCGGAGGCGTGGGCCGACAGGGCACGAGAGGAGATAGCAGCCTACCTCCGAATCACTTGCCGCCGGTTCAACAACGCCCTCGGCCGACGGAAGGGAACACCTTACCCACTCAGCGCACTCCTCTACCCGGCACACCACCCCCACCCCGCACAACAGAAGCCCCCGGAAGGCTGGGCGTCTTTTCGGGACGCCCACCTGGCCGCCCCCGACGAGGCCACCGCCACGCGGATGGGCCTCACGGACCAGGAAACCTACGTCAGAGGCCTCAAGACGAGCCTCCAAGAGGCACACCGCTGGCACGCCCGCTCCCTGTCGCCCCCACGGGGACAGGGGGGTTCACCCGCCCCCGACACCCACCAGGCCAACAAGACCAAGACAGGTCAGGGGGCCCGCCAACGCGCCCGCCAGCAGGCCGCGACGCCCCGACCAAGGCCCGGGTCCAGCCACACCGCACCACCCCACGCCCAGACCCCCGGGGAAACACCAACAACACCGCCACCGCCAGCGCCCACCACCACCACCGTACCGCAGCACCCAAACCCTGCAGCCCAGTCAGCCACCACCGCCCACACACGTCCACACCATGCCAGGACCACCATACGCGCAGAGCCAGGGGACATGGCACCACCAAAACCACCACCACGCCCCCGTCCCACCCAGCGCCCTACCCCCTAATGCCCCCATGCTACAGGGACCCCCACCAGCTACATCCCCACCACGCCCCAGCACAACCAGGCCCCGCGAACCACCCACCCCACATAGCGCACATCACCGCACCACACCATCACGTATTCCACCACCACCAGCCCCTGCCACCACACCCACCAACGCCGGGGTACCACACACAACCAGCACACCCTCCACACCACCACCACGCGGTCCAGCACCACCTGCCGCCCCCGCTACACGGGCCCACGACATACGAGCCACGGTACACCCCCATGGACCCGCGAGGAGCCGCGCACGCACACCAGCAACACCAGGGCCTAGTAGGAGCGCCCCACCACCACTAACAGCCCCCACACCCACACCCCATACCAGCGAGCACCATCCACCAGCAGCCACCCATTACATACGGACCACAGCCCCACCCGGGGGCTCATGCGGCCGCCTCCCCCCCGCACCCCGGCACCACAACCAGTCAAGAACCGCAAGGGCCGCACTGCGCACACACGCAACACCCACACGACCCACAGGGACGCCCGGTCCCCCAGCCAGCACAACACCCACCCCCGCCCCCCCCACCCCACCACCACCAGCAGCCCCCCCACACACACCCCATACCAGCGAGCACCATCCACCAGCAGCCACCCATTACATACGGACCACAGCCCCACCCGGACGCTGATGCGACCGCCTCGCACCCACACCCCGGCACCACAACCAGTCAAGAACCGCAAGGGCCGCAAGGCGCACACACGCAACACCCACACGACCCACAGGGACGCCCAGACCCCAAGCCAGCACAACACCCACCCCCGCCCCCCCCATCAAAACAGCGCCACCCTCACACCGACTCCCCCCGCCCCCCCCCCGAGACCAGGCCACGGACACAACACGCGGCAGCCAGCACCAGCCAATTGACATCGATACCCCCGCCGACACACGCCACCGCGAATCCCCCCTCCCGCGACCGCCACAAGAGACCCCATCACCGGACCCCACGCGCGACAACGACGACCACCCCCCCCAACCCACACCACCCCCCCCATCACACCCCGCACCACCAGCCGCCGCACCGGCCGAACCCTACGCCCTACACAACCCCGCAGCGCTGCAGCAGCACCTCCGGGGACTCGGGGAACAGGACGTCCTGCTGTACCTCCGCACCTCCGGCACCAGCACCCCCATCCGGGCGGCCACCCTGGTCCAGGCGGCCACCCTGGGGGAAGGCGTGAGAGACTTCCTCTTCGACGCCTTCCTCCACGACGCCCGACACGAGCGCCCCCCACGCCCCACCCCAGACGGCGAGAGCCCGCCCCCCACGAGGAGCCGGATCTGGGTGCCCCCCATCGACTGGGGGCGACGCCTGGTCGGACACCCCGTGCCGGGGCGGGTGGACACCAAGGGCCGCACCCGCTACCACGAGCCCAACATGGCCCACCCCCCACCCGGCGCCACCCCCGACAGCACCAAAGAGTGGGAGCGGGAAACATGGGTAGCCCGGATGGCCTCCCTGAGCAACTTCTGGCACCACGTCCCGGGGGACATCCCCACTCCCGACAAGCAGCAGCCAGCCCCCTCCACGCACATGACCCTCATGTACAATCTGCACTACACCCTCTCCACCACCAACTACCACGCACCCACAGACCACTGGGTGGTACACGGCACCGACTCCCTCATCCCCGCCGACTACGCCCCCCCCCCACACAACCCAGGCCCCGACACGTACGCCAGGGGGGACGACCCGGACGACCCCCACATCTGGGGCACGTGCGAACCCAAATCCCTGGACACGCTGCTCTCCATCCGCAGCGGCTACCAGGGGCTTGGTAGGGCGATGTATTGCCTCGCCAAGTGGACCCAACGGACCTGGGGGATCCCCACGGACTGATGGGTGTGGGTGGTCACGCTGCGCCCCCAGCAGAGGGAAGCCCCCTCGAACCGCAGGGGACCCACCCCCCCACGCCCCACCACCCTACAACTATGCCCGTACATGGTGGCAGCCCGCCTCATGACGCTGCTGTGGCCGGGCCCAGACACCCCAACCCAAAACTACCCCCACCTCACAGAGGAGGACATGCCCGGCATCCAGCGATGCTTCTTCCAGACCCTCGACTACCTCCAGCAAACACACCCGCACATCCTGGAGCAGATATGGCCACCCCCCGGGTAACCCACGTGCCCGCGCAGCCGAGACAACGCCGCCACGCCAGCACCAGCACGCACGGATCACCAAGGAAAACGCGCGCACACGCCCGGTGCCCGAACCTGCACCCTCGTTCTCGCTACTTACGAGACCCAGCATCATACGCCCGCCCCCGAAGCCCAGGACCCTCCGCTGTCTCCCACAGCCCTTTCCTCCGCCTCCGACTCAACAACCTCCACCACCACGACCACCTCATCCACCACCAACACCACGTCCTCATCCAGCACTCCACCCCCCAGGCCGCGGGGGACACGTCCCAAACGGGCCCCCAAACCCGCCCGCACCGCGAGCAGCCCCGCCGCCGCCAAAGCCCACGCCCCGACGAAGCCCACACCCACGACCCAGCGGAAACCCAAGACCGCCGCCAAACAGCCACCCAAACCCGTCAGCACGCCACGTCCGCAACCCGCAGCCAAGCCCAAACCCAAGTCCAAACCCGGCGCCCCGACGGCAGCGCGAGCCCGGCCCCCCGAGGACGTCCTCTATGACATCCGGCCCCAGCCGTCCCAGGCCCGAAGGCAGCAGCGCCCAGCGCGGCCCCCCACCCACCGTCACTGACGCCACCGCCACCACCTTCATGGCAGAGCGTGCCGCAGCCGAAGCGCGACGCACCTCGTCCCGCCACCTCTCAAAGCCCGCACCCCAGGCCCACGGACCGCTCCCGACCAAGCCAGAACGACGCCAGGGTCCGCCAGCAGCGTCCCCGCCCCCCTACCAACCCTCGATGACAGCCCACATACAACGCATGCCCCACTACCGCCGCCGCCGCGAGTCCCCGCCCAACCCCGAGGCGGAGACCGCACGCGCACACCCGCGGGTCCACATCCGCGTGCGCCCCAACTCTCCACGCACCCCCCCGGAACAGGACTACGAGGAATCCCCCAGGCCCGCCACCGCCACCGGTCCCCACGACCCCTTCACACCCACCCGCGCCCACTCCTCCGCCCAAGACCGCAGGCCCGCCCAGGAACAGTGGTGGCAGCGCTGGACCCACACGCAGCTCTGGGAGCTGCGAAAGTGGGCCCGGGGAGAGCCCTCCCTCGAGGGCCTGGTCCATCGGCCCCGCAAGGGGTCGGTGGAGAATGCCGGCTCCGGCTGGCGGGGGGGTGGATGCCGCAGGCCACATGGGAAGCCATGCTGGCCGATGCGCTCCACCCCCGCAACCCCCCCGCGCCAGAACCACCGGTATGTCGTCAGGCGCCTGCGGGAGACCCTCCAGGAGACACAGCGAGACGGCATCCGCCTGTGGGACATCACCCAAAGCCCAGCCCCGCACACACACACCCCCTCACCGGCCCACAAGCGTCGGCGCACCGACACCAGCAGCACCCACAGCACCCCAGGAACCCTGCGCGCCACAAAACACGACGCGCCTGACCCCCCCGCCAGCGGGGCCGCCACCTAACCCTGTTACCCAGCAAACCACCGCCGCGGGGCGCCACGCCAGGCCCCGCCCAGAAGTCACCAAACGAACCGGACGCCGAAGGACGCCAACGCACACGAAAACGGGCACCACTACGCCCAAAGACACCGAACCCAGGCCCGCTACTGTCGCAACCGCCTAACCAAGCCGAAGCCCCAACACAAATCATACCCGAGCCACACCCCGAAACCGTCAACCCTTGACTCCTAACCAGGCCCGCTTAGGGAAATACGTAAACACAGCCCTCAGCCACAGCCCACACAGCCGCCTAACCAGCCAGCACCAGAAGCAAAGAGACACCTAACCAAACCCACCCTGACCCATACCCGTGTACATCAGGACGCGCGAGCCGCACCCCTGGGACGCAACCGCCGCCACAGCACCGACGACAGACGCCGGAGGACACAACACTATTGCACCGCCGCACCAGCTGCCCCTGCCTGTGCCTGCAGTGTACGCGCTCCCCTGTTTTCCCTTTTCTTTCCATTTCAAAAAATAAAACGAAATTTAGGGGGGGGGGAAGAGGGACACAACCACCAATGGCACACGCGCACCGCACACAGCGCGCACACCAGTGAACGGGCACCACGAGGGCCAGGACACCGCACACGCGAGTGCACCGAGGGCAACAAAGGGACGGGACACCAGGGCCTGGCACACCGGTGAACAGGAGTCAAAAAGCCCGGGACGGCGCGCGGGCAAAGCAACACACCGAGCGAGCGCACCGGTGAACAGGAGCCAAGTGGCCCGGGACACCGCATACGCAACACAACACACCGAGCGGGCACACCGGCGAGCGGGGGCTAAGGGGCCCAGGACGCCACGCACACAACACAACACACCGAGCGGGCACACTGGTGAACAGGAGTCAAGTGGCCCAGGACACCGCAGACACAACACAACAAACCGCGCGGGCACACCTGTGAACAGGAGCCAAGTGGCCCAGGACACCGCACAAACAAAACAAAAGACAGGGCAGGCACACCGGTGAACAGGAGCCAAGTGACCAGGGACACCGCGCACGCAAAGCAACACACGGAGCAGGCGCACTGGCGAACAGGAGTCAAATGGCCCAGGACACCGCACACGCAACACAACACACCCAGCGGGCACACCGGTGAACGGGAGCCAAGGGGCCCGGGACACCGCACACGCGACCCACCACACCAAGCGGGCGCATCGGTGAACAGGAGCCAAGTGGCCCGGGAAACCGCAGACACGACACAACAAACCGCGCGAGCACAGCGGTGAACAGCAGCCAAGAGGCCCTGGACACCGCGCACACATAGAGCAGCCGAGGGACAGGAAGGAACCCACACCCCATGGGTTGGACACACCGGGGCGACCCGGCCGACCCATCGGGCCCGGGGCAGGAGCGGTACTCCAAGGCCACTGGTCTGAGCCCAGCCAGGCTGCATCAGGGACCATGGCAAACGTCACCTGGAGCCATGGAAGCAACCAGTGACAGGCAAGCCGGTACACAGTCCAGGAGGGGGTGGCCTGCCAGGCAGAGTGGCCCCCCAACTCAAACCACAAGACTGAGGCGGTCGTACAGTAGACAAGCGGGAGCGATACCCCTTGTGGTGAGAGATACTCCACACGGCTGGGCAGCCCCCAGAGCTGCCGCCGGAATGAGGGGGCATGTGGCCCTACCCATGGACACATGTGGGGACGCCCTCCCACCTGGGACACATGGACCGGGTGGCCGCGACAGTGCCTTCCCAAGCTCATGCGGGAGTGGCTCAAGAGGCACCTGACATAGGTCAGTGGGAGGGACAGGACGTCCCCTTGGTAAGACCTTCTTCCTGCTTTGTCAAGGGAGGCATCCCGAGCTCCCGAAGATACCTACCTACCTACCTTGGTTGTGGGCTTGGGCGCCCAGCGCTGGCGTGCGCGCTTGCGAGCCTTTATTGCGCGCCATGGGGGTGGCTGAAGAGCGTCCCCGGGCGGGCTGCCTTTCGCCCTTGTGAGGGGCGTCTGAGGTTAGGCGCTTCCCATTCCCCGGCTGCCCACCCTCTGGGCGGGCTGTGGGCGCGGGTGTGCGGGTGTGGGGGCCCATTACTGTCCCCTTGCCTTGCATGCCCTGTGGGGGGCTGCGTGCCGCGGGTTGGTGGGGGCTGTCCCCGGGAGGGTTGGCCTCCCACCTTGCGAGGGCCGTCTGGTGTCAGGCGCTGTCCCTCCCCTGGCCGCCCGTCCTCTGGGGCGGGCAGCCAGGGTTCCCCGGCCCGTGTGTCCCGGGTGCGGTTGGTGTTGGCGTGGGGGCCAAGCACCGGTCCCGCAGCATGCGCCCTTGCGGGGCGTTGTTGCACGCTGTGGGGTGGCGGAAGGGTGTCCTCTTGGGGGGGGCCTTTTGCCGTTGTGAGGGGCGTCTGAGTTCAGGTCTCCCCCCCCCCGGCTGCCCGCCCTCTGGGCAGGCTGTCGGGTCTGCTGCCCACGTGCTGTTGGTGCGGGTGTGCGGGTGTGGAGGCCCAGCACTGTCTGCTTGGCTTGCATGCCCTGTGGGGGCGGCGTGCCGCGTTGGTGGTGGGGGGCCGTCCCCGGGAGGGGTGGCCTTCCACCGTTGTGAGGGGCCACTGGTGTCAGGCGCTGTCTCTTCCCCGGCTGCCCGGGCGGCCGGGGTTCCGCGATCCGTGTCCCCCGGGTGCGGTTGGTGTGGGCATGGGAACCCAGCACCAGCCCCGGAGCGTGCGCGCTTGCGAGCCGTCGTTGCGTGCAGTGGGGATGGCGGGGGGCGTCCCCGGGGGGGTGCCTTTCGCTGTTGTCAGGGGCGTCTGAGGTCAGGCGCTTCCCCTCCCCGGCTGCCCGCTCTCTGGGCGGGCTCTCGGGGTCCACTACCCACGTGCTGTGGGCGCCGATGTGCGGGTGTGCGGGGCCAGAACTGTCTCCTTGGCTTGCACGCCCTGTGGGGGCTGCGTGCTGCTGGGGTGGTGGGGGCCCTCCCCGGGGGGGATGGCCTGCCAATGTTGTGAGGGGCGTCTGGTGTCAGGCGCTGTCTCTCCCCCCGGCCACCGGTCCACTGGGGCGGGCCGCCGGGGTTCCGCGACCCGTGTGTCCCAAGTGCGGTTGGTGTTGGTGTGGGGACTCAGCACATGCCCACAGCGTGCGCCCCTGCGAGCCGTCGTTGCGCGCTGTGGGAGTGGCGGATGATCGTCCCCGGGGGGGGTTCCTTTCGGCGTTGCGAGGGGCGTCTGTGGTCAGGCGCTCCCCCTCCCCCGGCTGCCCGCTCTCTCGGCAGGCTGTCGGGGTCCGCTACAAACCAGACGTGCTGTGGGCGCGGGTGTGCGGGTGTGGGGGGCCAGCACTGCCCCGGTGGCTTGCATGCCCTGTGGGGGCTTGCGCGCCGCGGGGGAGGTGGGGGGAGTCTGGGTTCAGGCGCCCTCCCTTTCCAAGCTGCCCGCCCTCTGGGAGGGCTGCCGGGGCCCACTGACCACGTGCTATGGGCGCGGGTGTGGGTGTGTGCGACGTGTGTGGTGTCCTGTGCGATGCGTGCTTCGGTGCGTTGTGCTGCCTCTCGTCTGTCCCCCTGGTGCCCCCCTCTCTGGTGCTTGGTTGCGGTGTTGTGCTCGTCGTGTGCTTGCTGTTCCCCCTTCCCCGCGCGCGTCCCTCGCTTGGCTGCTCGCTACCTCCTGTTTCTTTCGTGGTTCATTACCCTTTCCTCTACTCTCCGTTGGCCCGCCCTCCTCCCTTGCATGCACTTTTTCCCTGCCTCCGCGCTGGTGTTTGTCTCGGTCTTTCTTCTTGCCTGCTTCCTTGGTCCCTGTTCCGGGATCCTCATCTTTCTCTCCTGCTGGGTCCTGTGAGACAGGGGATTGATTGGGTTGTGGGCCTCCGGGCAGTGGCACGGTCCGGTCAGGGCGTGTGGGGGTCGCCACAGCTCTACATACCTCTTTGTTTACCTTGGTTCGTTGTCTTTCTCGTTTCTGTGCCACGGCGTGGCATGTAACATACTTACACTCTTGGTCGTTGTGTGTGGCTGCCTCCTTACCCATATCTTATCTTGTGTTGCTTGTTGCGGCGGCGGCACACCTGCCGTTCCCTGTTGCTCCCTATGCAAGCGAGCGTGCGGGGGGGGGATGTTATCACTACTACTCTCCTTTGTTGGTCACCCTCCTTTGTTGGTCGCTGGCGCAGTTATTGTTGCGCTCTTCGTTGCGTGGCGTAGCGCGGCATGTAACATACTTGCACTTGTGTTTATGTGTGTGGGTGCTTTCTTCACCCTTCTTGTCCCTTCATACCATGTTGCTTGTCCGTGGCGTTGGTGGTCGTGTCGTGCTTGCGGCGACATGGTCGTGCGGGCATGCCCTTCATTCCCTGTGTGTGTGGTGTGTGGGGGTGCGGACGGGTCACCCGTGTGTGTGTGGGCATACCCTTCTCTCCTTTTGCCGGCGTGTGGGGGTGGGCATGGCTCTCGGCTGTTCCCTACATGTAACATACTTGCGCTCTTGGTGGCGGTGTGTGGCTCCCTCCTTGCCTACTACTCGTTTGTGTGCGGCGGCATACCTTTCGTTCCGTATGTAAGCAAGTGGGTGTGGCTATGTGTTCCTGGCTTCATTGACTTTGGCTTCCGCACGTATGATTTTTGTGCTTTTGTAATTGCGTGTTGTTTTTTGTCGTGGTTGTGTGTGGTCCCCCATGCGCTCCATCCCGTCATTCTTGGCGTCCCTCGCACTCCTCCATAACATTTTGCTTGTTCGCGGCGGTGGTCGTATGATTCTTGCGGCGGCATGCACGGGCGGGCATACCTTTCGCTCTCTTTCGCTCCCTATCTAAGGGGGCGTGCGGGCAGGGGTGGGGAGGTTGGCACGTATCAGGGTTGTGGTCTAATTTGTTTGCGTGGTTGTCGTACTTATCTTGTGTTCGTTGCGTAGCGTAGCGCGGCATGTAACATACTTGCACTTGTGTCTCGGCGGCCGGTGCGGTGGTTGTCTCTTGTGCATGTTGTGTATGTTTTTTTTTTGCGTTTTGTTTTTGTGTGTGTTGTGCTTCCCCTCGGTTGTGTGTGGCTTCCTCCGTGCGTTCTCCTCTCCTTTGTTTGTTTTCTGTTCTCCCGTTTTGCCATTCCGTGGCGGTGGTGGCCTTGTTGTGCTTGCGGCGGTACGGGCATACCTTGCGGCGGTACGGGGGTGCATGTACGGGCATATCTTCGTTCCCCATGTGTGCGTGGGTGGGCACAGTCATTCAGTCGGTGACACCTCTTGTTGGTTTTCCGTGCCGGTGCGGTTATAGTTGTGCTTTACTTGGCGGCGTAATTTAGCGTTGCATGGCATGTAACATACTTGCGGCTCGGCGGCCATTGGTGACGTTGTTGTTTGTGTGTGTTTTTTTTCGCTCGCTTTCCTTTGCTCTTCTTTGTGCCTGTGTTCTCTCTCTTTGTGGTCGGGGCCCGCACAAGTGCTCAGTGCCTAGGACACGCACTTTGCTAGGTGTTTTGGGACGAGCAACGCTCAACTTCGCCGTCGTTGCGACTTCCTTGTTCTGCATTTTCTGTGCGTTTTCTGTCTGAAAATTGTTCTCTACCACCTTTTCTGTGATGACCCCGTAGCGTCCAGATCCAACTCTATGTTGTACCTCATTCGGACCCTTCCATACTGTATATAATTTGGTAGATTCACGATCAGCACCTTGGCGATTGAAACGCACCCAGACATTCTTCCTATCTTTAGAGATTTGTCCAGGGTGTCGTTTCAAAAATTTTGCCACCTCTTTACTATGTATGCTGACTAGTTTATCCCTAACCATCTTACAGTCCTTGACCAACTGCTTGGAGAAGGTTGCTGCATCTGCCCTACCATCTTGAGGTGTGGTGGGTGGCACATCCCCGAAATCAACTGGCTCTGTGCCATATATGATTCTATGTGGAGAGTACCCTGACATTGGACCAGGTACATCATTCAGTGCCCATTGGGCGAGGGGGAGTAACCTCACCCAATTCCTAGAGGACTTTTGTTCAAGTATACGTCTGAGACTGTTACTACCAAGCGTACCGCATTTTTGGCTCTCCCATTGGCCTTTGGTTTGAAAACCGGTGCCGTGTGTCCTTCAACACCACACAATTTGGAGTAACGCTGAAACCAGTCACTATCCATTAGCTTATCATGGTCACTAAAAATTTCCTCCAGAAGACACCATTGTGTGAAAATACGTGTGACAAGGAGCCTTGCTGGGTCCTCCTTTGTCATTTCACACTTACACCGAACGGCCGTGACGTACCCCGACAACCTACAGGTGACTACTGAGGCTTGTCTCGTATGGTAACTGGGTCGGCCTTAAATGACAGGAAGGCGACTGGAATAGAGGAAAAGATATCGTCAGGAATTAGGTATCCCTCCATGGTGTCTGGTTGAATGCCCCTTCGGATTCTGACCGACTGACAGATTTGACAGGCTTTTATGATCCCTTGAACTACTGTCTTGATGTCACAATCCGGAGTTGACTCTTTAGCCATGACCCTATACTTCCCATTGAACATTTGTGTGGTTTTGTCTCTTCCGGGGTGTGCATATGTATGTATTGCTGTTATTACCTGCTTCAAAGTGTCCTTTGGCACACATATTGTACCCTGGTGACGCACCCTTCCTTCATGTAAAATGGAGGAACGAGTGACCATCCTGCTGCACATCTTTTTCCCGCTTTAATCTATCCCATATGTTCTTAAAATATTCATCTTTTTTGTAGTATTGATTCCATTTTTCATGCAAAAAAATGTATCCCGGGGGGTAGGGATATGTGTTCCATGTTATGAAGACTGAGGAGTTCCACCCCTGGCATGTGCGAACTCAACTCTTGGCATTGCCTAGAAAATTGATTGGGCCCATGATCCTTCATGCGGAGAGATGGAAGCTCTGAGGGGGGGTATTCTTTTTGAACAGCATTGAGTGACCCTTCTAGCTCAAGGGAAGCCCTAGCAATGGGTGCGGTGAGAGCATTGAGGAGATATGTGTTGAAATCCTAATATTTCTCAAAATTGAGATCCTCCGGGGCTGCACACATTTGTTTAAGCCCCTTGGAAGCACTGCAGGAGACTTGTAGCAGCTTGTTCATGATTAGAAGAATGTAAAACTTTGCCCTCTCGTATTGTGCACCATTCCTACAATCTCAAAAAATCGATGATGGGGCCGCCTGTGGGTGTTTGTGACACTTCATTCAACATGCCTTGTGTGTGGCTAAGGATGTCAAACCTGATGCCTTGGCCAAAGCTGTACGGAGTGTGTGTGAGTTTCTGTACTGCTTCTGTTTGTGTCACCTGACTGTGACATATTTCGGCTCCAGTCGGAGGCTTGAGCGGAAGTTCTCGTATCGTACAGTGCAAAGTTGTCCCGATCGTAGCTGGCCATATTTTTGCTCCAGGAAAGTCATTTCTTGCACTGTCTGCTTGAATTTCACAACTGCTGGCCTATGACATGACTTGTTTGTGTCCCTATAAGCTACCCCACAGTCGGGATGTCGCTCATAATCGCAAAGCACTGGTGGGGCTGACATTGGAGGTGCTTCCACGGCGGCAACTCCAGCAGTCTCTCGACATTCGGCAGAACTGTGTGTAGGGCAACATTGCAAAGACGTGCAACAAGAACACTTTTCTGGTTGATATTGAAGGCGATTTGACCAGGAATCTATTGTGATGAGTTCCATAGGCACAAGATATGGGAGGTCTGGGAGTGTAGCAAGTCCATATCGTTGAAGAAAAGGGAAACCTAATATTATGCGTTTACCTATTGAAACAATATAAATAACGACTCAACGACATCGTATCAACCGTGTGCCGCGTGCGGTCCAGCAGGGTGTCTGTACATCCACCGAAAACCCCCATCTCACCTCCAAATATATGTTTGTGATCCGCCCCCGTAATTTTGAGTGGCTTAGGGGAGGGTACTAGCATCCGGGGGGGGAAACACTCTGGACACGCCACCCTCCCCATTTCTGCACAGGTGTCGGCAAGTGCGTCCATTTGAAGAGGTGCAGCCTTTGGATCATCAACAAAAAACATTTGTAGGGGTGACATGAGACTCTCAGGAGGAAGCTTTTTCTACCGCACATGAGAAGTGGAGGGAAGCATTTGTTCAGGAAGCCCCTCATCAAAAGAAAAAAACGTTCTGGGGCACACTTTGCCACTCAGTATGTGTTGCGGTAGCCCATTTCCCCACGCCGCTGCTTTCGGGGGGATAGGGCGGGCTGCCTTCGACTCGCCGGGGTGAGACTTTGGCCTTTCAAGCGGTGTTGTAGAGTGTACCGCTTGGTGAGACCTACACCCTCTGGCAATCCTCTATTCGTCCTCCTCCTCTGCTGTCATCCCATCCACCCGATGTGGATGCGGTGACCCAGACCTCCTAGGACTACGGTTGGTTCTTTTATCCTGATGTCGCTCCTTATACCATTCTGGTGGTGCTTTGTCAGGAAACTTAAACCAGCCATCAGAGGAGTTATAGGTGCTTAGTTTACAATGCTCACACGTCTTGGACCCTCGCTTATGATCCTTATCATGCTTCCTGTCCCTACTCTCTCTATCCTTACTAAGACTCCCAGTGCGAGGTTGGTCTCCTCGTCGTGGAGTGCGGCTCCGATCCCTGTCCGCTGTTCCTCGGTCCTTGCTTAGACTCCTGCCTCGGGTCCGGCTCCCCATCTTGTCCCGATCTCGACTGTTTGAGCGATCCCCGTGCTTGGGGTCTGTATTGGTTGAGTGGTTTCGACTATTACTCCGCTCCTTATTTCCATCCCAACGACTTCTGTTCGGAGTTCGTGGTCGATCATTATGCTTGCTAGGACTCTTGCACCTCTGTCTTTCACGACTATCGCTCCCAGATCGTTGCTCACCGGATCTTTAGCGGTAGCTCTCGCTATCCCTTTACCTACGGAATCTCTGATCACTGACACGGTGCCGTCGCTCCCTGCTGTTACCCCTACGGGGAGTTGATCTCTCTCGATATGGTGAAGTTCGTCGCTCCCTAGGGCCATCATACATTGCCCTTACGCGAGCTTCACGTGTTCGATCTCGAGCCTCCTGTCGGTCCACAACCTCCAATGTGATAACATGCGGGGTTACGACACAATAAAGCCGAAGATACGTGTACCTCCTTCCATGCTCAGCATGGCGGGTATTGATGCGGGACATCACCTTGTCAAATCCCTTGGTACGCCCTGTCTTATTATGAGCCCGCAAAAGCTGCATGAATTGCTGATGTGCCATGAATTTGGAAAAGCCTCCGGTGACTCTGTGACCTGCGGCACACCATAATGTAAGAAAATCAGCAATCATCTGAGGGTTCAACACCTCTGGCAATTGCATGACCATCCATTCATCTCCGGGCTCTTCGGGATCAGTATGTCGCCGTCCTCCCCGAGAGATACGCCACAATAACTCAAAAAATGTGATCTTTCGGCCTCGTTTCAACTTGAGCCATTTGCCCTGTTCTTCCTGTGGTGGGCCGGCAATCACATTTTCCAATTGGGCTTGCTCACTTTTATGCTAACCATAATCGTCATACGATTCCAAAACACTGAGCTCATAATCACACCAAGGAGTTCCCTTTTTGTACTTTGGAAACCTTGCACGTGTGCGCAACATTTCCAACGTTTCCGGATCATCGTGGGGATGTTCTTCTTTGGATCAAAGGTTTCCTGGATCCTCGGTTTGAGGTCTTTGCTCATAAATCAACTGAAGCAAATCCTCTGCCGGACAGACTTCGTTGAGGACCCATCCTTCCTCTATCCCTGATGGAAAGAGCTTCGTGTTTCGTTTATCCTCAGGCGAAGACAATGCATAGGTCGGGTTAAAAAAATATTCCGAATCATAACACCCCGCTAACTGTTTCCACTCTGCCTTTTGTACTGGAGTCACTGTGGTGTCACCTTCGAATGTATCCGGCTGTTGTGGTGGCGGCCGCGATGCCTGTACCAGTACTGCATTTGAAGATTGAGAGTGGACCGCAGTTGGTATGGGTGGCTGTATGAGTAACGGAGACATTTGTTGCACTGGCAACGTCCTTGGCATTTTGGAGCGGGACGCCACCTAACCAAACTGTGGTGCTACGTCCAACAATCGTTTTGCTTCCTCTGGTCATTCCTTTGCACTCAAGTGTGAAGGGAGCTGGGGTTCTTGCAGGCTGATGTGCCCCGCTTTGCTGGAGTAAAAGGAAAATGGTGACACATTTTCCTTGGAAGCAGGTTTTTGTATGGCTTTCGTCCGGTTTTCGGCGGTTTCAGCCATTTCATTATACTAACGGGTGATGTTTCGAGCTGCCTCAAGGTCCTCGGCAATATCCCCTTTGGCGGAATTTTCCTCGTTTATGGGCTCCGGCCAGCGAGCTCTGAATCTTATGCCTCGTGTCTCACTTTTTCACATGGCATCCTGTTCTTTCCCTTTGTCACCTGTTTCCTTTCGGTGGGAGGCGTTCATGGGCGGAGGGTACAACCTTTTGAACCACTGTCGCTACCTGATTCCGATGTCTCCGGGTGTCACACACGTTGGAATAGCTTCGGGCATTGTACTGTTTACCTTCCTCAACGTAATCCTTCACTCCAAATGCCGTTTCCTTCACCAGGTTACTCTCATCGGAGGCGATCGCTGCATCTTAGGACACAGCCTTTGCTGCCGTACTGGCTTCGCCCGCACTCACTTGTGCTGACCGGGTGGGCTCTGTGGATTTGGCCTCATACTTGGCCTTAATAGTCTTGATTTCAGCCAAGTGGTCATTCACAGGAGGAGGATGAGGGGGAGGAGGTGGTGGCGAAGTAATTGATGCCTCAATCTGTGACCGGATTCCACGGACTTCCGTGACGTCAAGCTTTGCTTCTGTAGCCAGTGCCCGTGCTCCAGCCACTTCTTGCACCAGCTCGGCTGCTTTTGCTCCGAGAGCCGAGTTAATGGCTTTTTGATCAAATTGTGCCTCTGCAAGTATTGCCTTGGCTTCTCTCACTAGTTAGAGAACCTGATTTGCCTCAAATTGCAGGTTTCCTTGGAACGTTGCGACTGCTGTGTGCATCTGTTCATTGATGACCTTGTTCACTGATTCCAGTGTGACACAAGAATGCATACCCCTTCCCAGCTTGTCAACCGTTTCCTCTATTATTGAAACCTTGGAAGACAGTGGGGAGAGGGGTTGAATCTCTCCTCGCATGACTTGATATACTTAGCCATACTATCCAGCATTCTGTCACGAGACTGTTGGTATTCCACATGCAGCATGCAATTACTGATGTTCCGTTCCGTTTGAACCATTTGTGCCTTCAACCGTTCAACCCTTCCTACTGAAGATGTGGTGACCGGGGTGGATCACATTTCTTCGCGATGCGGGGTGTATTCACCATGTGTCACACACTCATTCACCACACGATCTCTCAATTGTGCATGACGAGCGCCGAATTGATGTATATTGGCAACCATTTCATTAACCCGTCGTCTTAACTCATCATGCGGTTGGAGCAACGACGCAGGAGTGGAGGGTAAGGAAGGCAATGGGGACACAGGGGACACATCAAGATTCCGTTGATCCAATTGTGCAATCCTACGTTGTAGCTTCAGGATATCCGACGTGTTTTTGAGAATTTGTTGAGCTACTTGTCCCTCATGTTGTATGGAACTTTTCTCCAATTCAGTCATTTGTTCTCGGAGTGCCCCTATGTTCGACTCCAATCTTTCGAGATCACCTGTGCAAACCTTGTGTTCAATGGCCCTCAACCTGGTGTCCATGTCTTGTTGCATCTTTTGCACCAGTTTTTTTTGTGTGGAACCATGTAACGATCCAATTTTTTCTAGCCTTTGAGACACTTTTCCATATCGGCTAGAAAGTTGGGTGTTTTGTGATTCCAAGGCATGGACCTTTTGGGGCATCGAAGAGTCCTCAAGCACTGGGGTGGGTGGTACAAACGACCTTTTAACCTCATCCATCTTAGCATCAATTTCTTTTTGGAGCCCTTGGATGGGCTCCCTTACCCGTCGGTTGGCGTCGTTAGACGAGGCCTCATGCTCCGTCCTTAGCCTCTGCATGTTCCGTTGGATGTCAACGGCCGTGCCCTTGGTTGCTGTGCTGTTTTCAAGTTCCTCAAGGCGTCCCTGAATTGCACCAATTTGCTTGGCATATTTATCTATGATGCTATCCGGAACTTGTTGTACCCTTTCCTCGAGATCTTGTAGATCTTTCAAAGAGGCATATCCCTTATCCTTGAGAGGCACGTGCAAAGGCATGGGCAAAGTAAGCAATTTAACCGTTTGCCGAGATTGTTGTCGCTGTTCTTTCTCTTTGTATGTCAATGGATCCACGTGTTGGTCAATGATTCCGTGAAGGAATCATTGCTAGTTTCCGAGCCAGACCTATCCGAGTTGCTCAATTGTTCAAACAATTTTACTTTCTCGGCTACTTCGTTGCCCGATTTTTGTTTGCGATAACATGATTTTTCTTTATGATAGTGTTGATGTTCATTCACCTCACTATCATCGTTTTGGTGTGTTTCATAAATGAATGTGCCATGTTATTCCCATTCAATCTTCCAAAAGGCCAATCGTATGCCGATCTTGTATTTCTCTTGCTTGGTTGTTCGGTGTCTACCTTTTGAGCCCTAACACGGAACGAAACAAGTTTGGGCAAGAAGAAACACAATGCAGCAAAGCACAGGGACAAGAATAGCTGAGATCAATGAAGTCACCCTCCCCCAAATGCAGGTCCTGCACCACAGCTGGGTACACCACAACCCCTTTCTACAGCTTCCCGAATGGCCTCAATACCGCCTCCTCCACCAGTACCTCACGCAGACGGCACGAGCAGCGGGACACACTCTGCCGCGAAACAAAGACATGCAAACAGCCTACCAAGAGTTCACAAAGCAACACCCCCGACCCATCCCAGTGACACCGCGTTACGCACCCACCTGCTCGAAACACGAACTCGTCTCCCCGGTGACGGGCCCAGTCCCACCAAGAACCCTACTACTGGCCCTAGAATGAAGCCAAACCCACGCAGACCACCGTTATCTACCACGGGGCAAAATGGCGCCACCGAGACACCACATGACCGCCCGAGACCTACCACGGGTCCCCCATGACTCCCAGAGCATGATACGCACATGTTGGGCCTGTGACCCCGAGGCACCAACCACACCATGGCCCGTACTACACCTCATAGCACGCCACCACACCCACCCCATAACCCACCTACCACCACAGGCCTACGCATGGGTAGCCCCATGGTTCCACCGCACCGACACTAACCCCACGGTAGCATGGAACCCCGACCACGCGCCCAAATGGCTCTTCACCACTACAGCCGCATGGCCCCGCCCCGACCCGGCAGGAGTCGCCATCCGTTACAGCATGTACGAGCCAGGCAGAACAGGCAAGCACGAGCACCTCTACTATCCGCTCCACCACTTCTGCCACACACCTGAGCACCGAACACAAACCCTCACATGCCACGACCTAAACCCAGACACAGCCTACATCCTCCACTACATCTACTCCTACCTCACACAAGGACAGCCGGAGCAGGGACTCATAGCCCTGTCCTCCCAAGCGAAACACATCATCTCCAAAGGAATAGGGGTGTACGCCACCTCCATCCTGCAGCCCACAACCCCAGTAGCCCACCTCCCCACGGGCCTCGCCATGTATGCCTACCTGCCCATGAACCCATGCAGCCTCCCACAACCATCACCGGCGGACCAGCTCTTCTTCACCGACGCCTCAGGCGAATCCGCCCTTACGCCCATTACCGGGGGGGGCAACCCTGCAGCTAACCCACACCGGGGGACACTACCACATGGACCACTACACGGGCCACACCACCTATGGGGCCTCCTCCTACGGGGAGCTAGGGGCCATGGCCGACGCCATCACCAAGATCGCGGCCCACCTACCCGCCCACCTCCCGCACATCGTCCGGGTCTGGTTCATGGTAGACGCCACTGTCGACACACACCTGCTCCTCCGCATAGCAAGGCAACCACTTCACAAAGCCACCGCGACGAGCCTCAGCACCCAGGCACTGCTGCTCTGGAAAGCCCTTCGCAGCCCTCCCCCCTACGTCCAACTCCACCCCGTGAAACAAGAGTCCCACAGACACCAATACGGAAATGGTAAGGTCGACAACCAGGCAGTACACCAGCGCATAATGCACCTACCAGCCCTCCAGATCCCTGACCTCGGGCGAAACCACACACACCTCCAACACATACCCCCCATACCCGAGCTACATCAGACCCCGGACTGGGTACCAGAGGACGCCCCCTATTCCTCCCACGACAGAGCATACCACTACCCCAACCCCATCCAACATCTCGTCCGCGTGCTTGGCGACACAGACAGCCGGGCGCACATCCAGGAGCTCCAGGACAGACTGCAAACCCCCCTCTACCACTCAGCGCTGCGTGCAGCAAACGTCCCGGCCCACCTCCAAAAACGACGCATCCAGCTCCTCAGAGAGCAACTACCATTCCTCACCAGGGTCGCCAGATGGCTCGCCCGCAAACACAATATCCTGTGTTATCTCACGCTCAGACTGATGAGGGCCTAGTGTTGGGCCGAAACCGGTCTCGTTTTTTGGCTTTGTTTGTGGACGCTTGCATGTGAGCCGTGTGTGAAGTAGCCCGTGACCACCGCTGATTTTCTGATTGTGGACCCCTTCTCAGGGTTTTCCGGCGAGGACAAGCTCAAAGCTCATCCCAAAAAAACCAAAAGAAAATTCCAAAAATGCGACCACACCACCCCGGAGGACTGGGAACACTTCAGAAAATGCCCTCGCCATACAGGCAGGGACACGCTAGTGGGCTGGTCCCCGGCGGAAACCCTACGACAACACGAAGGATGGCCAACCCACAGCCACGCACACCAGGCCACCGAACACCTCCTCCGGGATCCCCTGGTCAAAGAAGCCACCATGAGAGGGGCAGTGACACAGGCCCTGCACCGACACCTCACAAGGAAAGCCCCATGGAGGCAGCAGCGCACCTCCAGGTAGAGGCAGTCCGCAGAGCAGCGCCCAAATGGTACACCGCAAACACCTCCTGTTAACACACGCGGAGCAACTCACCGACCCCACCGCCAGGGAACACATGCAGCGTCTCAGACATTACCATGCCGTGCATGACCTAGACGTCCACTAACCCACTCCGCGCCCCGCACGCGCCCCCCATCTGTAAGTGCGGCTAGCCCCATCTGCTCAGATTTTCAGACATTCTGCCCAGATTGGCTACATTTTGGTCATTTTCTTTGCTTCGGCGGAATTGCCGCCTCGCAGCTCAGTCACAGGATATTTCCTATATATTTCTGATATGCCGGATTTGGTTCCGCGGTCCATTCCCCGTAAATCCACCGCGTTTCGCTATTTTAGCTGGAATCGCCATTTGCCGCTGACGCGCGCTCGCGGGCCAGATCGGCCAAACCTTTTTACATAAATGGATTATTTAAATCTTTTCAGACAGTTTTGGACACTCAGATGTATTTAGAATAATTCCCCTCAATCTTCATAGACTGGGATTTTCTGCCGGACCACAATCAGCATGGACCTTGCTTCTGTTGTCGCTGCTCTCGCCTCCGTTGGTGTCCGAGTGTCCGGTTCTACACCCCATAACAACATCCAGGGAGACTCCTCGCGTGCCTGCCACACTGGTCTTGCCAGCCCCGAGCCCTCCGGCACCCACAACGACCCAGGGCAGCACTTTCATGGTAGCAGAGGCTACCTGAATGTTGTTCCTTTGGTGTCCCAACCACAGCTAGCCCCTCAGTACGGCCCCGTAGACTCCGCCACCTCCGGAGACGTAACGATTACGCTGCCGTGGTGCTGTGCGAACGAGGCCTTGAGAGGACTGCCTTGCGCAAGCCCAAATTGCCCAAGAAGGGCACAAATCAGCAGCTGTGGAGGCCCAGATTACAATCAAGATCCCAGTCGAAATTGGCCATCAAGTAGCTGGAATCTCCCAGCCTACGCTAATGGCAACGCTCCGGTGGAGCTTACGGACCTGGCAGGTACTAATACTCCTTACCAATGTCCACATTTTGAGACCATCGACGCCGACATTGACGACATTGAGATGGGTGGTCCAGGTGAGGTACCTACCTATAATCGACCAGACAATTGGGCACAATGGGACAACCATTTGTCTTCAGAAGTGACCCGTAACCTTCAGAGTCTGGAGGCCCTGTGTCTATTAGCCACGTCTAAGCTGATAGGACAAGAAAGAATCGCCTCTGATTTTTTATTCGAATATTTTTTCCTCCTTCAAGAAGAAATTAATACCAGGATGTGGTGGTGTTCTCAAGAAGATGAATCTTTTGCCATTTTCTTGCAGATCTGGGAGGCAAGCCTCTTCCCGAAGGAGAAGACCAAGGCACCTGTTGCCGGGCCCTCCGCCCCTCATCCCTCTGTTTCCATCCGCGACGATCTAGCCGCCGCGGTTGAGGAAGGAATTTTAGAGGCAGCTAGGCAGGCAAGCCTGGAAATTAGGACTGAAGGAGCTCCCCAAGTGGACTCCTGGCTGCGAGCCACTGAGATTGGCGGTCCGACAGCCTGCTCAGGCCCTTCAGGACACGGTATGTACTGTCCTGCCGACTGCTCTTGCAGATTACAGCGAGATACTGAGCTCCATTTGCTCAAAGATCAAATGCAACTCATCATTCAGACGCTGGGAATTAAAGATCTTTTCAAGACCCACATGAGGTCTGAGGGCGCATCATCGGTGGAACAAACAACAGAACCGTCGGAGGAGGCGACAGAAATTTCTTCGATTGCTCCTTCGGTGGACTCTAAGACCACTGACGCAAGGATCAGCAGGACTAAGCTAAAGGAAAGGGTTACAATCTCTCGATCTCAGAGTAGATCGGCGAAGGCTAGGACTGAGGTGCAGAATGCCAAACGAACTGCCTCCCGTACTACCCTTCCTGCTGTTAATTCCAATGCAATTGCCCAGATGTTGCTCGCCCAGACCCTCGCCGGAGCTGGTGTGGCTAATGATGCCGCCAAGGTGTCTGCCATTACGGCCGGTGTTGGGCTGGATTCACTCCTAAATCCTACTTCATTGCGACTTCGTCAGGTTGCCAAGCAACCGAAGTATAATGGAAACCCCATACGTTGGCCTCAGTTCCAACGGGAATTTAAACTGTGGGTTAAGACTCAAAAGCTCCAGGATGATCAGTTCCTGATGGCCCTCCTGGACTGCCTTGAGGGAGCGCCGGCCAACACTTGGCTCAGGACCTGGAGTGATCGTGAAGATTCAAGTTCCCCCCTTACCTTTGATGAGGTGTGGGAACAGTTGGAGGTACGTGGATCCCGGCTGCCTGAGGACCATTACCACCAGATGTTGAAGAATTTTCCTTCATTCTCTCGATTAATCTTGCACGAAGTGCAGGACAAGAGACAGCGCTTCTGGAATCTTGTAGAAGAATCTGAACATTCAGGCGAAAGATTTTCTAGTGCCGAGCTGAAAAATCTGATTTTTGACAAGATCCCCTCTGAAACCGCCGCCACCCTTCGGAATAAACAATCCGAAGAAAAGGTCAAGACCTGGTGGGCGGAGATCGATGGCTTTGACGCCTCGGCCAACCGGTTTACCGTCAGGGAGGCACTTCAAAAGTGCTCCCCCACGTCGTTTACCAAGGTGAAATTCACTGAAAACACGTGGAAAATCAAGTTTAATGAACATGAGGATCGGGACTTGTTTGTCCAAGTCCTCAATAGGGGAGTAAGTTTCCACGGCCATCGCCTGAAGGCCAGGAACTGGGTGTTTTCGTTTACTCCGCAGGAACTGTGGGAAGAGGTTGAGCGGCTCGCTGACGCCGCCAATCAAAATTTCCATGAGGGTCTTGGGGGAAACAAGAATACCCAGCAAAACACCCAAAATGGGGCCCAAAAGGGCAACAAAAAGGTGAATGACACCCGGAATGTTCAGGATCATTGTAGCATCTGCCTTCTTTTAGGTTCTACGAACCGAGCTAAGACGCATTCTACTGCTAATCACCGATGGTCTGTTTATGATCACAAGGTGATTGGTGAAAATGTCAGTAATTCGCAGAATTCAGACAGGAATGACAGACAGGTGCATGGTGCCAAGGGGGGAAAGGGTAATCCGACCCCCTCCGGTGGGAACAAAAATACTGGAGGCCCTGGCGGGTCCCAAGGCAAAGGGAATCGGACTCCATCCGGCTCCGGTGGGCAGCCGAACGGTCAGACAAGTCCTAATGGCAACGCCGGAGGCGGAAATCGAAATCCAGGCCAAACCCCTCAATCCGGTACAAACAAAGGAAATGCTCCAGGATCACAGGGTAAGGGTAAAGGAAATCCTTCAAGAACCCCTTTCTCTGGTAAGGGCAGAGGGCGTGGCGACGGTGGTGGCCCATCATCCGGCGGCCGTGGCCGTGGACGAGGAAAGGGCAATCATCGTGTGGATCAGGTCTCAGGTGCAGATCAGGTGTCTGATGCGGATCGAGATTATGTCGAAAATGCTCTGAATCCAGCGGATGATCCGTTCCAAGATGAGTGGATCGATGAATCAGGCTGTGTTCACAATGTTAATGCAGCCGCTGGAGGTCAGAACGCCTAGGGGAGCCACGAAAATCGCCCTTCCCCAGGCGATTTCAGGCATGATCCCCAAATTCCTGATCGACCATTACTTGATGTAGGGTCGCTTGTCTCCTCTCCCCTGGATCCGGCAGCGGATCCTTCTGTTGTAGTGGACGAGGTTGGTGTACAGTCCAAGCACAGGGCTCGTCAGTTTGTCACAAAGCTGTGGGTCTCTGATTGCAAGGGAAATTTCCACCTCGCCACTTGTTTGTGTGACAATGGATCTGAGGTAAATCTCCAATCCAATTCATTCTTACCCGACGACTGCGTGTTTGAGTCGCCTCATCCTGTTACCCTCGAGGGAGTTTCTGGACATTCTCTCGCAGGTGGGCATCACGGTTGTTATATATCAACTCATTTGGTCGCTCAAGACCTTTGGGAAGAGCAAAATGTGGAAGAAGTTGTCCTTAAGGATGACTACTTTTACCGTGCTGACATAAAGTATGACCTTTATTTGGGCCATCCTTGGCTTCGCAAGAACAGGGTAGCGCCCGTAGGTCATCGTCGTTGTTTTTTGCTGGAGTCAGGTCCCTTGGAGCGTCCTGAATTTCGTTTTTTGCACGCAGGGTCTAAAAGTGCAGAAGAATTTTTGAAGCAAAAGGTGACACCAAAATTTGGTGAAGATGTCACCATTGCAGAGGTGAATGGGAGTGCCGGTTACTCCCAAGAGTTAGAATGTCTTCGTAGGGACTCCCAGCCACGACGCCCTTCGCGCTGGCACTCTTCATCCTACAGAGTTGTCGACAAATGGCGCGATGCAATTTGTGAATACTTCCATGAACATCATTCCTTTTGGCCCCAGTATGATGCCTTTGCTAACCGTATGAACAAGCGCTTTGACAAGCACTTCAGCGACGCTTGGACCCACAAATGGGACAAGAAGTTGCGGATTAATCCTCTGTTTCACTTAATCCAGCAGGTCATCCACAAAATCAAGCAAGATAAAACCCAGGCAATTTTAGTTGTGCCTTTGTGGGACGACAAGCCTTGGTTTCAGGAATTACAGGACATTTTTGTAGATTTCATCGAACTTCCCAGGAAGATTAAGCTGTATGCCAGGGACGACACAGGTCCCCTGCCACAGCGGTCCTGGAGTTCGCTTGCATTCCTGGTGGATGGAAAGCTTTCTGACTCTAATTCCGCTGATTCTAGTACATTTTCTTGTGTTGGGTCTGAATCTGAGGTTGAGCGTGGTACTGATGATGAATCTATTTTTTCTGATTTTTGTCCGTCAGATACCCAAGGTGATTCAACGTCCAATGGATCCGCCTCGTCTCCCTCTTCCCCAATACGGTCGACATCGAAAAGAATCTTCAGTGCACGGGCGAGGAAAAATCTCCAATCGCGCCGCAAATTCAGAGTTTTTTATGAAAAACCCCATGTGGAAGCTTTCATGGATCCTTTCGAGGAGCTGGATCACGAAGAGAATCTCTGAGATTTCGACACACGACCCACCTATCTTCAAGAGGCAGTTGATACGGACCTGTTCAGGGACATCCGTAAGAAGATTCTTCCTGCCAAAGCCGAAGAAGTCGCCAAAGTTTTTTCGACAGTAATTCCTGGCGATCAGGTGGACACTGAATTGTGTTCCAAGTCAAGAGAAAAGATTTTTGAGGAACGGAAGGACACAACCCTTTCAGGGGAGTTGATCAAAGACCCCCCCGTCCGTGGACAGCTCGGTGAAGCCTTCATCGAGCTTCGTGAAGGGTACAAGGCAAAAAAACAGCGCCCTTATGAAAATCATGGACACAAACATGAGATACTCCGAAAAATCATCGAGAGAAATCTCAGGGAATTTGGTTGGCTTGAGGGTTGTATGACCAGCGAATGGTGCTGTTCACCCTTCACAGTCCCGAAGCCACCGCCTGCAGACCAGAACACCATTGATGGTTGGCGAATGGTTGTTGATTTTCGCAATCTCAACGCCGAAACCAAGGCGGATTCACACCCCCTGCCCCTCATTGAGGAGGAAATCGCCAAGAGGGCAAGAGGTCGTTTGTTCTCTGTGCTGGATCTCCGTCACAGCTTTCACCAAATGCCGTTGAGGAAGGACAGTCGACCTCTCACCTGTATGTGCACGCCATGTGGCCCAGTCCAATGGACCGTCATGCCCATGGGGCTGAAGAACGCCCCCTCATTTTTTCAAAGAATGATGGAGGATGTGCTGTTCACAACCCATCCTGAGCTTCGTGCCTTCGTGAGTGTGTACATAGATGACATAATCATCGCGACGGAAGGGGAGGGACTGACCGAAGCCGAGCTGGTGGCCCTACATGAGAAGCAGCTGAACCAAGTTTTGGACATTCTTGACGCCAATCAGCTGATTTGTGGGCCAAAGAAGGGAAACTTTTTTTTAAAATCAGTCGAATTTTGTGGTTCTCTCCTAGAGAATGGCACCCGACGACCCAGTCCAGGGAAGCTCGTCGCTATTCAGAAGTGGAGGCGCCCTGAGACGATCACGGAATTGAGAGGATTCCTGGGTTGTTGCAATTTTTACCACACTTTTGTGCCGAATTATGCCAAATTTGCTGCCCCCCTCACTGAATTATTGAAGGTAGGGAGAGATGCAGGCAAGGCAGGTTCAAAGGTTCGTGTCAAGTGGACTGACGAGTGCGAGGAGGCCTTCCATCACTTGAAGGCGGCCCTCTGCGAAGTTGCCACGTTGCATGTGCCGAAATTTGACCGACCCTTCTACATTAGAACCGACGCATCTAGGTACGCGATCGGAGCTGTCCTTGAACAGGTTGATGAAGCCACCGGCGATCATTACCCTCTTGCATTTTGGTCTCGGAAGCTAGCCCCACGCCAAATGCAATGGTCGCCGCGGGAGCAAGAAACGTATGCCATAATTTGCGCTCTAAAAAAGTACCAATCGTGGGTTGGCACCAATCGAGTCGAGGTCCTGACGGATCATCGATCTCTGGAGTATTGGGCCACTGAACACATTTATACTGTCGCGAGCCCAGCTGGTCGACGGGCCAGATGGCACGAATTTCTCTCTCTGTTTGACCTCCATGTGTCGTATCTGCCTGGAAAACACAACACGGTAGCGGATGCTCTGAGCTGATGGGCTTACCCCGCCTCAGAGGGGCTGCAAAGTACCAACATCCATGGTACGGAGCAGGACCGCCATGTCATCATCGAATGGGATCAGGAAAAAAAGAAACTCATTCGACGTGCATGCATGCAGTGCGCTGTTAAACAGCACGCATTGCCGTGTCACGACATCACGGCCATCACAGATCCGGCGCATGCCCATGAGATCTGCACCAAAACACTGAAAGTCGTGGAAAAAGTCACCGATCCCTCCTCAGGGAGTGTGAAACGGTTTGACTATACCCGACAAGTAAGTCGATTTCGGTTGATCCAAGGCATTAAGCGCCGAGATACGGCCAAAACTCCACCCCTGCCTAAAGATTCCCTGATAATCCGTGACTGGACGTCCGATTACCTGCAGGATCCCATGTTTAAAGAGGTCTTTGGAAATCTCCAATCCAAAGATGCTCACAAGGATGGGATTTTTGCTGAGTACTCGTTGGATGGGGGGAAGCTGTGGATGGAGGGTAAATTGTGTGTGCCAGACGCCCTAGCCCCCCGAGTGTTAAACTGGTGGCATAAATGGGAGTCCCCCCACGCACATGGCCGTCGACTGTGGTCGATGATTAAACATAGGTTGTTTGGCTCACGGCTATATACTCACTGCATGAAAGTAGCCGCCGGATGCGCCCAATGTGCTGTCTCGACGCCCCCCAGCGCGAAGAAGCACGGCCATCTGAGGCCTCATCCTATTCCGGAGCGCCTCTTTAACAGAGTCACCAGTGATTTTTTCTATCTCGGTGAGCTCGATGACGAAGAGTGCCATTGGACTAATAAAAAAGTCAATGGTGTGCTCCTTATTCAGTGCCGTCATTCCGGCTACATTCAAGTGTTGCCTTGCAACATTGAGTCGATGACTGGCAAGGCTGCCGCCAAATGGTGCGCGCAGACCTGGATGGGAGGTTGGGACGTCCCATCCGAGGTGGTTACGGATTCAGGCAAAGAGTACACCTCCGAATGGTGGAGAGAATTATGTGCTCGCCTTGGAATCCACCACCTCCGATGTGAAATCCACTTGCATCGAGCGCTGCCTGGCGAAAGAGCCGGCCGCTCAATTATTAATATGCTTCGTAAGGAGCTCGCGAGTGAAAAGGATTTCCATTGGATGGAAGTTCTCTTCGCATTGCTTCGCCGTTACCACAACACGCCTTTGTATCATGGCTTTTCTCCAAATGAAATTGTCTTTGGACGGAGGAAGTGTTGGTGGAACATGCCGTTGAATAATCCTCGCCCCTGTAAAGATGCTTCGCTGTTTTTGGATGAAGTCCAACGAGCAGATAAATCTGTGTCGAAATTAATCGAGAAGCATCAAGCTGACTGGCTTTGGGTTCAAAATCAAGGTCGAAAAAACCCCCACAATTTTGAAGTCGATGATCGAGTTTGGCTTCGAAAATCCGAAACCACCCTGGACAGAGATGACAAGCTTCTTCCCTTGTGGGAGGGGCCATTCGCTGTTACAGCGCGTCTTGGTGAGAACAGGTGGAGGATTCGTGTGGACGTCAGCAGGGAAATTGACGTTTCGGGCGATCGCCTCAAGAGAGAGATCCCCTCCCCCAAGGATCGAGTTAAACCCCTTTTTTGGACTGCGAAACACTTGTCCGATCGGGTCATCGAAGGGGGGAAGTACGAACTCAAGAGGATTGTTGAAGCAAGACGTGACGCCAAGGGCGAATGGGAATTTCTGTGTGAGTGGAGGGGCTTTGATTCCAGTCACAACAACTGGGAACCAGCCCAATCTTTTGTCCATGGATACACCAAGGGGTTCATCGACTTCCTGAAGAAGCACCCCGAAATTGGCGTACTCCTGACAGATTGTTTGTCGAAACCAGACAGACAAGTGGAGAGCGACGGAAAACGACCTGTGGTGAATCGAGATCCAGCCTTTTTCGGCCCTCAGCAGCCACATTCCAGGGCTGATCCGTCGATCCCCCCTCCTGCGGTCAGGCCAGCCCAGGAGCCACATGAGGACCAAGCTTCGAGTTCGGCCGCTGATTTGCAGCGCCCAAGCCGTACGAGGGCCAGGCCAGACAGGTTGGTGGTCACATGTATTCGTGCTTGGCCGAATTAAGGAAGCCATCCTACCACATTCTGCTCAATCCACTGTTCATTCTTTCTGTTTATGTCATGATGTGGAGAACTGCGAATGTTTGATAATTTGACGTCAATCAACTTTTCTTTGGTCTCCGTTCGGCAAACAAGGCGTAGATACGCTGACGGAGTGTGCTGCCGTGTTCAGAAAAAACCAAACTCAGGCTTAATTCAGGCAGATTCGGGGTAATCTTGTCTCTGTTGGTCTGTGCATCTTTGGAATTTGGCTACTCGTGCAGATGGAAGCAAATGTACATAATCAAAACGCTGGCCAGCGACATTCACCCCTACAGGCAACCCCTGTAGTACTGGCTGCTCTAGAGGCGACGCCAGGAACTCAGATCTCACCTTCATTTGCTGTGATGCTAACGCCAAAGTCCAGATTCAGATCCAGGATCCTCAAATTTACCTTGAATTTCTCAGGTTTGTCCATCATTCTGCCACTGTTGTACGAAACCCAGACGTCAATTGTTCAGACAATCTTCATCTAGGAGCTCTAGGGACTTCTAACAGCAACCTCTGAAGTCCGTAAGCTTCGTTGTATTTTTGGCACACACCAATGTGAGCTCAATTCGACCAGAAACTGTCGAGAATGGTGAATCCAAGTGTCTTGTGGGACTCCATCGAAAGATTGGCCTTGTCCAAGTCGATTGACACCACCGCCACTGTAAATTCGGTGTCTCTCAGTTATATACTGTCAGTAAAGCGCCTTCAGCGAACCTTCGGCGCGTTACATGCCAAGGATCCAGGGCCAGCATGTCCCATCATGATGCATCATCACATGATCCACATTTTGATAGAATCTGTTAGATGCTTGCGAACCAACGTGCCGGAAAGCACAATTGAGCTGAATAAACGACAATATATATTAACTTTAGTCTAAACGAAGGTGTTGGTAGTTTCAGTTGTACACATTTCGCTTCATTTCACCTTCATCTTAGGGAATTTGCTGACATTAGGACAATTTAGATTGATTTCCTTATCATCTCCTCTCATGCCTTGAAGATATGTTTAGATCTAAGTGAACAGAAGAACATCTCTACCTTCGGTGGTTCACTTAGGGTCTGTAGACTACATGTGTATTTGTTTTCCCTCACTGTGATTGTCTCATTCCCTTAATCTCTGCTCAATATGACTCTCAATCTTGCTCAATTTTGTGATCATCCACCAGATGCGCTAATTCTGAGCCACATGCTGTACTTTTCAGAACGACAAAAGCGGGATAACACGATGTAGAGTTTGGCGAGGACACCGTAGCGTGCCCGCGACAGCGAAACTGTGCCAGAGTGCTGAGATGTCACTCCAATTCTTGATCCCCCCACTCAATCCATCAATAATCTACCTCATTCTCAACCAATGCATGGTTTGGTATCGATTCTCGATACGTTTACATGCTTTTTAGCCCTTGACCTAATGTTTTACTGCACGGAGGACTGTTCGTCACTTCTCATTCTGTCTCATTTCAGGTTCATCCAGCCTGATTCAGTGCCAATTCAGCCCAAATCAGGTCAGATCAAGCAGATTTCGCCCCATCGAGGCTACATTTCTATGTTTTTCTGGGACTTACCCGCACTACGTTCTTCGTTGACGTAGCGACACACCCCAGTGTGTTTTTGGAGGGGGAGTGTAAGTGCGGCTAGCCCCATCTGCTCAGATTTTCAGACATTCTGCCCAGATTGGCTACATTTTGGTCATTTTCTTTGCTTCGGCGGAATTGCCGCCTCGCAGCTCAGTCACAGGATATTTCCTATATATTTCTGATATGCCGGATTTGATTCCGCGGTCCATTCCCCGTAAATCCACCGCCCTTCGCTATTTTAGCTGGAATCGCCATTTGCCGCTGACGCGCGCTCGCGGGCCAGATCGGCCAAATCTTTTTACATAAATGGATTATTTAAATCTTTTCAGACAGTTTTGGACACTCAGATGTATTTAGAATAATTCCCCTCAATTTTCTTCATAGACTGGGATTTTCTGCCGGACCACAATCAGCATGGACCTTGCTTCTGTTGTCGCTGCTCTCGCCTCCGTTGGTGTCCGAGTGTCCGGTTCTACACCCAATAACAACATCCAGGGAGACTCCTCGCGTGCCTGCCCCACTGGTCTTGCCGGCCCCGAGCCCTCCGGCACCCACAACGACCCAGGGCAGCACTTTCCCGCAAACACAATATCCTGTGTTATCTCACGCTCAGACTGATGAGGGCCTAGTGTTGGGCCGAAACCGGTCTCGTTTTTTGGCTTTGTTTGTGGACGCTTGCATGTGAGCCGTGTGTGAAGTAGCCCGTGACCACCGCTGATTTTCTGATTGTGGACCCCTTCTCAGGGTTTTCCGGCGAGGACAAGCTCAAAGCTCATCCCAAAAAAACCAAAAAAAAATTCCAAAAATGCGACCACACCACCCCGGAGGACTGGGAACACTTCAGAAAATGCCCTCGCCATACAGGCAGGGACACGCTAGTGGGCTGGTCCCCGGCGGAAACCCTACGACAACACGAAGGATGGCCAACCCACAGCCACGCACACCAGGCCACCGAACACCTCTTCCGGGATCCCCTGGTCAAAGAAGCCACCATGAGAGGGGCAGTGACACAGGCCCTGCACCGACACCTCACCAAACACAAGGAAAGCCCCATGGAGGCAGCAGCGCACCTCCAGCTAGAGGCAGTCCGCAGAGCAGCGGCCCAAATGGTACACCGCAAACACCTCCTGTTAACACACGCGGAGCAACTCAACGACCCCACCGCCAGGGAACACATGCAGCGTCTCAGACATTACCATGCCGTGCATGACCTAGACGTCCACTAACCCACTCCGCGCCCCGCACGCGCCCCCCATCTCCATCCCCAGGCCTCCAAGACACCACGACAGCGTCCCAAGGCCCATCTCTCACCAAAAAAGCCCAGCTGAGCCCAACCAGGGCCAACCATACGTCGACGTAGACGCGCAAGACCCCGGCAACCCATCCAGCCCACTCCCCCCGGACCAAGGGCACCCCCCCCCTCACACCGGCCACCATCCGCGACCCCAACCTCCCCCGAGCAACCCTCCAAGGCAGGGCCCCGACCACCCCCCCCTGGCTGGTACCGCCTACCAGAGGACTGGACCAAGCTCACCGTCAAAGCCCTCCGGGACCTCACCACCCCAGGCAACGGCCTCCACGAGACCATCGTAGACCTCGTACTCTGGCGAGCCCGCAAACACACGCAGGGCCAGCACGTCTGGATCCCCCCCCTAGAGTGGGGCCAGGCCCTGACACACGACACCGACATCAACGTCACGCGTCGAGGGACCGTACGCCTACGACGGGCCCGAGCGGAGAAGGACCACCCAGCGAACCCGAACCGCCCGGAGCAGTAGGGGAACCCACCACCCAGCACAGGGTCCTCAGGGGCGTCCTCCAGCCAGGAGACAGGCCCCCAGCCCGCGCCCTGGCCCGAATCACCTCAGGGAAGGCGGGCTACCACCTGGGATTGGACATGCTCTGCCTGACCCACTGGATCCAGCGCCGCTGGCCACCCACGGGGACCGTGCCCTGGATTTCGGCCATCCCCACCGCCCACACACAAGTCGAGGCGGGCCCGGACACGCTGCCAAACCCCACCCCCAGACTGCAGCAATCCCTCACCTGCGGGTACCACGCCATCCACAGGGTCCTCAGCCCGGTGGGTCTTAGCCCAAAGCTAGCATACCCCCTTCCCACCACTTACCAAGAGGTCTACCAGATACGCAAGCTCGTCTGCGAAATCCTTGCCGCGGCAGCAGACGACGGCAAGCTTCTCCTCCAAACCGCCCGGCCTACAACTGGCCACGCAAGCGCGCCGCGGCGAGCAGACACATACAGCGACACAACGCACCCCACCGCACGATCCCCGCCCAAGCCCCTCCCCTCTCGCTGCTCAGACCGGAGACCCACACACGCCCACCATCGCGCGCACCCCCGGGCCCCGCGACACGGGCCTCCCCCACTTGCCTGAATACCAGCACACGCCCGCCACACACCCACCCGCCAGACACCCCTCACCACCGCCCACACTCGACAACCAACACAAACCCGCCAAGAGGAGCCCCGCGCCCCGCGGCACGGCCACCCCACCCAGTGGCCCGCCCACGCCCGACGCACACACCCCAGAAAACCCAGGCCCACCCCCCCCGGCCCCCGAATGCAGCCCACGCGAACTGTTCCCCCCCGCGGACGCCAACCCACACAACCTCACACATTGCAGGACCCCGGCCCAGCCAAGCCCAGAAGGAGACGGCCACAGCCCCGCGCCTCCCTCTCCCGCCGCTGCCGACCAGATTGGCCCGCCGGGCCACCAGGTCACGACCGGGCCCCCCCAGCCGCCCGCCCCCAACCTACAGCCCGAAGACATCCCCTCCATCCTGCCCGCCGTGGCCGCAGCAGAAGCCGCCGCCCGCAAGCCCGCCCGCATCACAGCCCAACCCGCGTCCACCACCTCCTCCTCATCCTCAGCCTCATCCACCTCCTCCACCTCATCCTCCGACCCCCCCCTCCCCGCCGCCCTCATCCTCAAGGCCACGGCAAAAGCCAAAGCCGCGGCCGCACGCACCAACCCCCCGACCCTCACACAGGCGACTTGGGCACCCCGGCAAGGCACCGCAAAGACCCCTGACCCGACATCGGCGCCCTCACACCTCCGGACAGAGGTCCTCCTCAACCTGGAACCGGACCCCTACCCCAAACCCGACCCGAAAACCCAAGCTGGCGCCCACGCGAGCACACACAACGGCACAAACGCAACGACACAAACCCAACCAACACCGCCAAAACCCGGACCCTCACCCAAGCCAAGACCCCCCACCCACCACAACCCACGCCCCCCTCCCACTGGCAGCCACCACCACCGTGGAGGCGGCCACCAAACACGACCACGTCCAAACCCTCGTCCACATCCCCGTCACCAAGCGCCCCGTCATCCATACCCCACAAACCACCACCGCCGCCGGCCAAACCAACCGAGGGACGTGGGACCCCTCGACCACCAACACTGTCAAGCCCGGCCCCCGACCCGCCCCCCCTGGCCACCACATAGTGCAGCCCCGGGGGCTCACGATGATCAACCCCCCACCCCCACAAGGGGGACCACAAAACCCACAAGGGGTCCAGGGGCCATACCCGCAACACCAATCTTACCACTACCAACACCACCACCACCAGCGGCCCCACCACCACCACTACCAACACCATCCCCACCACTACCACTGCCCACCACCCTACTCCACCAGGCCACCCCCCCCCGTGCACGAACAGCACCAGCGAATGCGATGGCAGCCACTGAGCGCTCCAACCGCATACCCCACCTACTACCAGGGGCCACCCCCCCCGTACCAGCCACCCCCCCCGTACCAGGAACCGTATCCCCCCGGCCACCACGTCCACACCGAAGGGGCCCCCCGGGCCCCACCCCGCCAAGGACAGTCGCTCGACCCATACCACCAGCCGCTGCCGCCACCACACCCCTACGTGGCGGATCCATGAACGACAGGGGACCTCCCCCCCCCCCCCCTGTACCAGGCGGCACCACGCAGAGCCCCCCAGGACCCGCCGACGCCTTCTGACTGGCTCGACTTGAGCGATGAGGCCCGGTCCCGCAAACGGCGGCGCTCCCGCTCCCCCCCCGCACGGCAAACTCGCCCCCGGCGCCCACACTCCCCACACCGCCAACGCGCCTCAACCACCCCCTCGCGCCGCTCCTGCTCCCTGAGGTGCCACCACAACCCCCCGGGACCCCGCTCCCGCCGCTCCCGCTCCCCTCGGTGGCACCACGAGCGCTAACGCCGCCCCATGTCCACCTCCCCCTCCCCCCTCCGGCCATACGAGACCCCCACCCCGAGCCCCCGCCACCACCGCTCCTGCTCCCCCCGACGCCGCCAGGCACGCCACCGCCGCCCCACGTCCACCCCCCCCCCCACAGGCCCCGCCGGGCTATCCGTTCCCCTCGCCGCCCATACCCATCCACCACCCCCAGCCCCCGCCACCACCACTCCCGCTCCCCCGGACGCCACCAAGCGCGCCACCGCCGCACCATGTCCACCTCCCCCTCCCGTCCCCCCCTCCGCCTGTACCAGTTCTCTACCCCCAGCCCCCGCCACCGCCGCTCCCGCTCCCCCAGGCCCCGCCACCCCCACCACCACCACAGGTCCACGTCCTCCCCCCGCCGCTCCAGGACCCCGGGCACGGGCCCCTCCCCCCCCCAGGCCCCCGCCCACCTCGCATGGTGGTCTGTCCCCACTTTGCAGGAGCTCCGCCGCTGGGTGAAGTAGGCCGGGGGAGCGGGAAGGCAAGATGGGGTGCACATGGTGCATACCTTCAAGGAGATACGCACCCGCACCCCCGCCGACCCCAACGAGGCCGCCCCGGAGGCCATCATGCCACAAGCGGCATGGGAGGCCCTCCTCCGCGATGCGGTCCAGGGCCTCCGCCCCCCCTACACCCCCCAAGCCCTCCGCCAATGGCTCCAGGCCACCCATCCCCAGGCCTGGGCCGTCGGCGTCCCCTCCCCACCCCGCCCCTCCCGCCACCACCACACCAGGAGGGGGAAGGACAAGGGCAAGGGGAGGGCAAGGGACACCAAGGGGCACTCAGGCAAGAGGGCACGGAGGAGCCCCAAGTGAGGGCAGGCACCCATAGGGACAGGGCACCGGTAGGGACACCACATGGGGGCAGGAAACCACCCAAGAACCAGGAATGGGCAGGAGCGGGGACCAAGGCGCAGAGGAAAAGGGCACCACGGCAAACGCCACGACCCACACCCAGGAAGGGCATACCACGACAGGGGGACCAGCGCCGCTCCATGCCCACCGAACGCCCCACAACTCCAGGGGGCGCACCCCCCAACACGCACCGCCGAAGCAAGCATCGGGCGCCGTACGGATCACACCAGCGCAAACCCACCAGCCACCGGAAACCACACGGGGAATGGAAGGCACACCTACACGGGGACAACGGGCCACACCAGCAGAGGAAGCCGCAGGGAACGCCGCCGCACGGCGCACCACCATGCCCTCACCGCCAGGCGACGACCCCGGCCGCCACAAGGGCCACGTCACAGACACCGGAAGAGGACAAAGGCACGGCCACAGCGACCAGGGCTAGGGACAGAAACCCCCAGAGGACACGGGACCAAGGCACAGGCCCCCAGGGAGGGCAACCCCACGGACGCCTACCCGTCCCACCAGCCCGAGCGGCACGCCCAGGCCCCCACAGCACGGACCCAGCGAGACACCCACAACTAACCGCACCCCCCAGCCACCAGCCGGCCACACTCCGGCCCGCAGTCCGCACCACGACACAGGCCAGGCTGACCTCAACTGACCCACCGCGGCACAACGCGAGACCACGGCACACCGCACAACAGCGCGCCACAGTGCAACGCGCCACAGCACGACGCGACGCGACGCGGCACAGAGCGGCACAACACGGCACGACTGACCCTAACCTGAAGGACTAACCGAAGCAAGCCACCACACACCCCGGAAGGCCCCGCACCAGCACGCCACACACCGGCACCGCAGGCCACACACGGGGCCACCGCGCGCCCGGCAACAACGGTGGCGGACCACCCAGAATGTTAAAACCGGCACCGCAGAGGGGAAAGGACACAGACAACCCCAGCCCCCTAACCCAGAGCCACACGCAGCCGCCTGGCGCAGCCGCCCAGCCGGCAGAGCCAGGACCTAACCCGGCAAGAAGGGGCGCCGAGCCCAACGTGTACATAGCCCACCCGACTCATGGGGCCGGAACACGGCCAAACAGAACGCAACAGCCAACAGCAGCCTGGAAGACAACACTGAATGCGGGCCAGTGCGTGCGCCAGCCCAGGGAAGGCAAAGGGAGGAACAGGCAGCCCCCCCCCCCTAAAACAAAAAAAACAAACAACAGAGGGGGGAAGGGGGGGGGGGGGCGGAAAAACAGCCCACAGCCACCAAACCGCCCGCCAACACCACCAGAGGCGGCCAAACCCCCCCCCAGAAGGCACCGAAGACAGGACCCCCAAAGAGGCACAGGGGGACCACCCAGCCAAAACCGGGAACACCAAGCCAGGAACAGCGGCCTACCGGGAAAAGGGACACCGAAACATGCGGACACACACCACGAAAAAAAAAAAAGAGCCAGCAGCCCAGCCCGAAAGAAAGGGGATGGGGGGACAGGGACCACAAGGCCCGGGACAGGGACACCCAGCAACCGACACCACAAAGAAAAAAGGAAAAAAAACAAAACCGCAAAAAAAAACACACCCCGACAACCCAGCCAAGAAGGGCGGGGCACAGCCGAGACCCGGGCCTAGCACGCACGCCCACACCGCACACCGGAACCGGAAACCGCGGGGGGCAAGCGGAGCGCGCACGACACCACACACGTCCCATAAGCAGGCCGAAACCTAAGCGCAACCACGAACACCACAAACAGCCGGCACTAGAGGGACAACACCACAAACCGTGCCCAAACACACCCACCCAAGACCCCAGCCAGGACTGGCAGGGTTAACAAAACCCACACCCGACAGCAAACCGGAGCCAAACACAAACGCCGCACAACAGTAGGAAACCCAGTGCCCACAGCCCGGGCACTGAGGCAGGCCGTGCCATGCAGGTCACCTGGCCAAACAAGATCCAGAGACCGGGGGTAAGGCTGCATCCTAAGACCTGTGCTGCTTTGGGACTCGAGGTGGAGCGTGCGACACCCAAGCGCCTCGGAACCCTAGTACCAAGAACGTGCATGCATGCCTTGGGAACGGGATACGCCAGGAAGTCCGGTGAACCTCTAGGGTTCCGCCCAAAGGAGGGGAAGTGCGCAAGCACGGGGGCACACCCTCCCGGCGAGACAAGCACGTCACGCCGGCGGCGATCAGCCCTCCCGGTGTTGCCCGGGGCCGCTTTGTTGGGGGCCAACAGTCAGGTCTAGCGGGATGTAAGCCGCCTCTCCTCTTCACGCGCGGAGCCTCTTCCTGTTCGTCACAGGGGCGACGCCGGGGGGAACCATGGGGCGCCTCTCCACGACCGAGTGCACCTACCTACCTACCTGAAATCAATGAAGTCAATGAGCCAATGTCGAAACACTCCTCGAACGGAATAAAATCGGCATACTACAAAAAACGCAATGTATGCAACAACATACAAATCACCAAACATGCACTAACAGAGAGATGTCCTCCATTAATGCACTAATGGGGTTGATGAAATCCTGCAGGTTTTGGTGGCGAAAAACAGAACCAAAGCAGCAAGTAGAGCAAAAACAAGATGTAGATCGAAGCCATGAATAGTTTTGCAATCCCGTGTATCACAGAAGGGCTGCAGATAGACAAAGCTGGCTTGAGTACAAAGATTCAATCACAGTTGGATAAAACAAATTCTTTTTATAAGAAACCTGGCATGACTCTGGACTCCATGATAGCATCAAGCACTTCATGTGCACTCTTTTGGATGAAAGGGAGTTGATTAGGAATGTGGGGCAAAGGAGGTAGGCCAGACACAGAATATGACTTGGCCAAGCAACTGAATTAAGAAACAGTTAAAATGTGGAACCACAATAACTGGTAATATCAATTGAATATAGGGGTCTTGAGGTGGGGGACCACTAGGCTTATCCTACATCGTATGAACGGAAGGACGCCTTGCCTCCGTTCAACAGCTTGAGGCCAAGATTGATGACCCTTTGGCAGCTCAAGATCCGGCGGCGGAAACGTTTGTCAGTGTGTTTTGGCCTTTTGAGGACTTTTGGGAGTATTTCTCCTCCCAACCGGATCTAATGGATCCGGTTGGTATGGAATTTCACGAGCCAGACTACGGCTAGGTACTCATCGTCCGAGGGGATGAGTTTCCATGCGGTGCCCGCCCATGGTGTCAACTTACTGTGTCGTTTGCCAACCACGGGGGGCGTGCTCGGAGCATTAACTACACCTGGACCTTGGATTTGTCACTTTGCTCCCAGCACAATGTAGGGGCTCTTCGGGATTTAATGGCACACAACCTGGAATGCATCCAACATGTTCTAGACAATGGTTACATTGTGTTGTGTGGTTATAGGGTTGATTGCGGATGCATCGTCGGGGGTGATACTCCTTGGCTTCGCCATGTCTTCGGGTTGAGTGTATGGTGAGTGGTGGTCTCTTTACACATATGCGATGTGGAATGCGGCCAGCAATCAATGGGAACACACTACCACGGTCCATTCCTGGAAGGGGCATAGGAAATTTCTGAAGGTTTTTCAACGGAGTCGGCCGAAAGCTACCGTTTATGGGTGCATCCGCCTTCCTCTTTTGAAGGTGCACGACCGGTATTTTTCAATTGTCATGTGCATTTTGCACTGTTCCATTTCAGTGGCTAAGCAAACAACGACTTACGTGCGCCGCTACGCTAAGAAGGTGGCACCGGCCGTGCGTGCTGAGGTCCAAAGAATTTTGACGGAGGCGAATACGAAAGTCTCGGTCCAAGGGAAGGCCAGCCCAAAGGGTGAGGAAACATGGCGTCTATTGATTGTGTGGCCGGCGATCGCTCATTTGTTGCATGCGCCCCGTCGTGCACAAAAGGCCGTGATTGCGATGGGCAAGCTGTGCGCAGCTCTGTACTCTACATATCATAAGCCCTCCACACTTAAGTGTGCCAAAGTAGCACGTAGGTTTCAGGAGGAAATTTGCCCGCGTCTCCGCTCGCCTTATCTGTTGTGGCTTCGCCGTGATGCACGCAAGTTATTGGATGCCATTCGCCCTTGGGGATGTGCGATGTCTTCGGGGGATGTTGTGGAGTCTCTGAATGCATTTTTGAAGGACATTTTTTCGACTGCCACATCTCGGGGAGGGGGGAAGGGCACACCGGAGGAGCAACTCATTGAGTTGCTCTTCCAAGCAATGAGCCGTGGTTTCTTGTACAAGGAAATGCCACGTTGGAGGGAGGTGGAGGGCCTGGGTGCTCTGCAAATCCAACATTGTGCATACGTTGCTAGGGAGTACTTGGGGGAAATGTTGGAGAGTCGGTGTTGTATTCCCATGGGACCACGGGGTGGGGAATAGTTTGTTACTGTGCATACTATTTTGGTCGGTTTGAATCCCTTTGAATCAATTCCAGTGCTTCAAGTAGGACATTTGGATCACGTAGGGCTGTTCAAGTGTCATTCAAACGTCGTTTATTTTACGTGTTTTGACCTGTCCGCTGCGCCGTGGTGTTCTCGTAGGGCTTCCTCCGTCAATATTCCGGTGTTCATTGAAGGGCCTGTTGTCATGGCGGGCCTGGACCAGGCGCTGTCGGGCCTGGCCTCGGGTCAGCTGCAGGCGATCGTGGCGGCAGCGCAATCCAAACTGCAAACAGTTCGGGCAACTGGCTGGACGTCCGCTTCAGCAGCCGTTGATGTCGCCGTTCCCGACACCAAGATTCTCTTTCCCCCCGTCTTTCCCATGTTGCCAGATATGTTGGACGGGCGCTTCCCCCAGCCAGACTCCGCGCTCGGACGGGCCGAGCCCGGGTTTGGGTGGCTGACCGACATTACCGCGAGATACCTCTTCAAACGATCGCTCTACATCTGGAAGCGGAAGCAGGCCGGTGCCACGTCGACCAGTTAGACCGTGTTTCCGTGGGAGACGACTTCACTGTCATTTTCTGACTGGCAGGGTTGGAAGGTTGCGAGCATCGGATTGGGCACCGATGGAAAAATGACGTTTGATGCACATCAAGTTCAGCATCTCTTTGAGATGTGGAGTCACCACGGACTGGGAACCGTGGCTCCTGGCGGAAGCAATACCCACAGTCAATCATATTGGTCCAAGTTCTGGTTTCAAAACCAAGATGAGATCGACCCTGACTGGCATCCAGTGGAGGGAGCGCAGCTCGCACCGGCCTCGGTGCGCAAGGTGAGAGGTTCCATTTCGACTGGCGGAAACATGAGACGGCTGCAGGGCGTGATTGGTGAGCTCGAGGTAGACAAGAGCGAGCAGCCGGGGAAAAAGAAGCGGCGTCTGATGGCATCAGCATCCGCCGCAGCATCTGCCGCCGTTGCCCTACCTTGTGCACCCGCAGCACCCGCAGCCGAGTGCATGGGCATGGAGGCCGTGGTCGACGAGTCGGTGGTGAAGCAGGAGTCGCTGGATGAGATGATGGCCCCCACTGTCGCACCGCCCGGTGTCCCGGTGTGTGATGCTCTGTAGGTTCAAACCTATCTGGCATGCTTCAAACGCAATTCAAATGGGTCCTGTGTGGTTCAAGCGTGATTCAAGCCCGGCATTTGAACTGCGCTTGAACTATCGGTGTGATGTTTGAATCAGGGTTGAAGTTTGGGTCACCGTCTCAACAGGTCTTCGGAGCCGTGTTCAACCACGACGTGCTGGTGCTGGACGTGCGGGGCCCAGGTTTTTTTCTTGCCGGCGGCAGCATGGTCACCAGCATCAGCAACTACATGCACCGCAGCAATGATCCGAAGGCGCTGGAGAGGCAGGTCCGACGATGGAAGCGGTCCATGAACCAAGCCCGGTCGGACTTTGCTGACGCCACCCCGCCCGCAGGCCAGCCCAAGCTGGGAGAGTTCCTCAGGCCCACGGCATCAATGCCCCAGCCACAGCTGCCCCCGTTCGGTACGACACCAACGTCTGCGGTGCCGTCTGCCGTTCCGACTGCCGCCCAGACTGCCATCCCGACTGCCGCCCAGACTGCCCTCCCAACTGCCATCCCATCTGATAAGACGGCTCCACCCAAGGGCATCGCGGCACATCCCTGACTGGCGAAATTTCTCCGACCGTTGCAGCCGCAGCCACGAAGGCCCCCCACAGAGATCCACCAAGCAGAAGAACAGCTGATCAGCGAAGCAGAAGAGCGACTGTGCAAGAAACAAGCGGCGAAATCCGGGCCAAGGGGCAGCCTCAAGCGGGCCACGGTGGCCGCTGCCTTGGCGAACGTCCGGATGCGCAATCGAGTGCGGCAGGCAGCAGCAGAGGCGCGCGCGGCACACAACTCCTCGACTAAAACTTCAAGCAGCGAGTTCGAGCCATCGCTGGCTCACCAATCCCGCCTGCGGGCCAAGCCAAGTGGCAGCCGGGTGAGTGGGAAGCCGCAGCTCAGCGAGGCTGTGAAGGCGCACGCACAGACCATGAAGGTGAATGCTTCGGCGGTGGCGGCGGCCAAGAGAGTGGTCAGGCACGGGAGGGACGAATCCGCCAAGCCGCAGACCATCACGGAGCAAGCGGCCAAGGATCAGGTTGCCAAGGGACAGACCGCCCCCGGGGAAGCCGCCAAGCCGCAGGCCGGCACGCAGAAAGCAGCAAAGGATCGAGTCGCCAAGGGACAGACGGCCAAGGGGCAAGCCCCCAAGCCGCAGGCCGCCACGGTCGAGGGTGGCAACAAACGGGATCCGACAGCGGGGTTCGTTGCTGATTGGGTTGCTGCCAAGAATGAGGCCGCCAAACAGCAGGAGGCCAACGAGGAGGAGCTGCAATAAGATAGGACGAATACTCCTGTGATTGCGTTTAAAGATCGTAGTTGTTGAATTTGCTGTGATTGAAATCAGGCAGAGATCTGCCGGCGCGCGCGTGAGGCGCCGGCAAAAGGCCAGATGTAAAATGACGATAGAAAACATGTATAGAATTGGGTTCTGTCAAATAATTTTAGGCATAATTAGATGTTTTATAATTGTCTGTGAAATCCGATTCTATTTATAGGGTATTGTCGGATTTATGACGATTTGGATCATTGTTGCTTGGATTAACTGAGGTCTCAGTGTTGTTGTTGCGCTGTGCTTGCTATTCAAGTTCACTGGAGTCCAATACGGGATACAATACCCACCAGCCAAAACCCGGGCAATAAGATTACAAAATCGTCATACCTTAGTCCTGTGCACTCCAGCTGGTCATGGAATTGGGACAGTGCTCAAGATGTGGTCATGAACAACGGCTCAAAAGGCGAACGTAATGAAGCGCGTCAGGAGGTGGCCAAGTTACAATCTGCTCGTGAAAGCGGCATGGCCATAATTGCGGAGCTCTGACAGCAAAATTTTGAGCTACGGTGTGAAGTTGATGATCTCCAATAAGAACTACATTTGTACAGGGGAGGCTCGGTTTCAGTATTGGAGTGTATGCACATGGAGTACGATGAGAACAATGAGAAGCTTCAAGCGGAAATTGCACAACTCCAAACACTGAACGGGCAATACAAGATGTCCAACGAAGGGTTGCGGGCGAAGCTGTCCCAGTTATCCCGCCTTCAAGGGACAGAAGCCATCAAGGGGCAGCATCGCAATCAGGATTGGACACCGGTGAGAGACCAGGAGTTCAAAACTAAATCGCAACCCAAGGTGAAAGACGAGGAGTTGACTGGGCTGGACCGACGGGAGAGCAGGGCTGAAAAATTCTGTCAGAGGCGGAGGTCATGGCAAGCTTGGCGCCAGGCCTCAGAGCAGCGCTACACCGACTACGTCGCAAAACAGGCTGGCAGGGCACATAAAGAGCCTGATTAAGGCGTGCTCCTGCTCCCTATTGTTGATTAGTAAAAATTTTTGTTTGCCCATTTCCTTGTCTTCTAGTTTGATAGTGCCGTGTGGTGTTTATTATGGTGTACAGTGTGTCAGGGCCACGGAATACTCCTACATCAACTACTCCTAGTGTTCCTGTTGAGTTGTTTGTTTTGCGGTGCTGAGTGGTTATGCTCATGGCTGCAGCAGCAAGTGCACGTGTGGAGAATGAGAGCTCGTGCTCGGGCCACACACTGCATGTCACCAGATACCACCCGCCTTTGTAGTGGGTGCTGCCAATAATTTTTGCAAGTCTCGTTGCCCTGCCCGAGGTTCACTGTGGCAGGAACTGTGCGTGTTCAAGTTTTTCAGTAAGTGGATTGTGAAAATGTTGCGGCCGTTGACCTCCAGGACACAGTGTCGTGCAGTTTTCAGTTTCTTATTTACCTGTAGGCCGTGGGTGCATTGTACACTAGTTTCAAGTGCGGTGCTGTGGAGTGGTTTACTTTTAGTTGTGACGTGTCATGTCACGTGATGCACACAGTGCGGTGCAGTTTGAGTGTTGTGAATATTTTTCCTATGAATTTCTGAGCTTACGCTAGTTGATTGTGCTTTATGGAAGTAGCTTTGAAGACTTTTCCCTGATGCCTTTGTCTTTTTTTTGGTCTTTGCAGTTTACGGGTGACCACTGCAGGGACGAAGATTTCAGCAAACACACCCTGCAGGTGTGTGTTTGCATGTGCGGACACTTTGAGTCGAACACTGTGTTTTTTTTCCTTTTTGCATTTTGTTGTGTACTATACAGCAAGTACAGGAGTTCAGTACTCTTCCACAGAATTTTTGCATCTGCTCCTCCGGCCTGTTGCACGTGACCTGCTGTAGGAGACATAATACGTCGTTGAATAATTTTCTGTTTTCCAGTTACCGTCTTGCTTCTGTGTAATTCTGTGCCACAGCATGTATCATACCAACTGGAGACGACAAGAGGAATTGAGAGCTCCTCAGGAGTTCATCACGGAAGCAATGCACCGGGACACCAGATATCTGGTATGTCTTTGGTTTGGTTGCTTTGCCAGGTTTGGTGCATGTCTGTACGTCGTGGTCAGTTTTTGGGGCTTTCGTCACATGATCTTCTGATCCCTCCCTCGCTGTCATTACATGCATATGTGTGTGACATTAATTTTTGTAACTGTGCATGTGCAATATGTCTTTGATAATTATCTGTCACACCGCTGGTTGCGATCGTCTTGCTGACATTTTACGATTATTTCATTTGCACTCAACATACGTTGTCGAATTTCCTTTCTTTGCAGACTGAATTTCAGTTGAAGTGTGGAGGCTTGTCAGGGGTTCAGGAGTGAAGCACTCAGCAGAGACACCAGATTTCTGGTATGTCTTTTAATTGTTTGCTCTGCTGACTGATACTTCCTTTGCTCCCATTTGTGAAGCAGCGGTGTTGAAGCTGCTGCTGATTTCATCTCTCCTTAGTGTTCATTGATTGGCTGGACCATTCATTGGTCTTGTTTGTTTTTTTTGTGCTTAATGGCCGGGCGGCACAGTTGTTGTGATTTGTTTGTTTCATGGTTCAATGATTTCATGACGTTTCAATGTTATGTATAGCAGAATTTCGTTCGCTGCATCAGCAGTGGTGAAGCTGCTTGACAGTTGTTTGTCATTGCTTGCAGAATGCAATTCAACTGGAGGCAAGCACAGTTTAGTGAATCTGGGGCGTTGTCTGTGCTCTGGTATGTCTCTTGTCGATGGTTGTGTGTGCGTGTTACAAGGGGCATCCAGAAATTCACGTTCGATGAGTTCATTGAATTTTTTCATGGGTGCCGCGAGTGCAGGCATATTTTCTGTGCGTCTGCAATGGGTGTGCTTGCCTTGATGACCCTCGCTTCAGCCGTGTTCATGTCCTTTGTCTCCACATACTGACAACGTTTCTGGCAATACAACCACCTGGAGCTGAGCTTAGTCCAGCAGTTGCGCGAGTGCTTGAACCGGCATGGGTTAGCATTTTTGGTGACAGCTTTAGGTTTGGCATTGCTTGACAGTCTGGTGCGCTCGTCAATGCTGATTCATCCCACAATGGATCTCTCAGCCACGCTTGACTATTCCAAATGTCCAAGGCATAGCAGTTCAGGTTGCCTGCTCTGCTGATCATCAGCTGCCGTTGACGGCCCACTCCCTTTTATTCTGTTGGCATGTTATTGTTTTGCATGTTCAGTCGTCAATTTGAAGTTCAATGATTGGTTTGGATGCTGGAATTTGTTCGGAGATCGGGTCCAGAGCGTTGTCAATGCTCTGGTATGTTTATTGTGTGTATGTGTGTTGGTGTGCGTCAGATTATGGATAGTGAAATGAACAGATCGGCTCACGTGCACCCCGTGGCCCTTTACTGATCGTACAGACAGACAGACGCTTTCGGTGTGAGTGCCATGCCCAATGTTCTACAGCAGCGGTCAGGCATGTGGGGCGCTTTGAGGGGCGATGAATTAATGCAGCGGCCACAGGGACCAAAAGCGCTCTGTCCGCGTTGCAGCGTCCCCAGTAACCGAAGAAGTCTGTTTTGTCCCTCATTGTTGTTGTTTGTTTCTTTTGATCAAGACTGCCAACATTTGGGTATGTGTCCCCTATTTTGGACACCACGCACCATATCAGGACACTTGGAGCCCCACGGTTAAAGACCCAGGTTCCCTCTCCTTTTGCTCTTGTGTGTTGCTCCTGCCAGCGGATTCTTTCAGGGGGCCAGAGATGTTGTTTTTGATCACACAAAGATGATCTGACCTGAAGACTTAGCTCGTCAACGCCCCATTTATTTCCGTTAGAATGAATCGCTGTCCAAATGGACCTCCGACTCTGGAGAATTTATTGCCGTGGTTCTGCTGGTCTATTCTGCTTAATCAGCAGCAGGTCTCAAGACTGGCTGTTCTCCTCTACTGACCCCTTGTGTGAACTTGTGCACAGATAGTTCCCAAGTATATGTTTTTTGTGAGGTCTCCGGTCAGTGCCTGTCCACAGATAGTCACAGACACGGGTACCGACACAGATAGTCACAGAGCCCGAGGAGGAGCCTGAGCAGCCTGCGCAGGTGCGCCCATTTAAAGTGCATTTGAATTACGGTCGACCTAATTCAACCACTTCAAACATCGAACTTGAACCACTTGAATGGCGTTTGAACCCCGTTTGAACCAACTCCGACGCCCAGCACATTTGCCCTTTTCGTACTACAGGAAGAGGACTCTGACAACGCCAATGAATGGGCCAGGGAAGAGTGTGGACCCCCGCCGAAAAATGCTCTGCGATGGGCGGTGTTTGAGGACCACGGCGAGATCCGTTTCATGCCAGGAATCCGCGCCAAGTCCTCGACTAAGAAAACAGACCACGTCCAGGTGCAGGAGATCAAACGGGGAGGCAGAGCCAAAAGTCACTAGACGGTGAAGGTGGACAAAAAGACAGCGAGTTTCACCAGCAAGCGGAAGGCCGAAGAGGCAGCGGCAGCTCTGCGCACGGACCTTGCAGCGCGGCAGCCGGAGACCGCGATCCCCGAGGACAGAGCTGTGGCGCCCGCACCGGAGGCGCAGGGTGCATTCGCACCAGACACAACGACTGGCGAACGGGAGGCGCAGGCTGCAGCAGCAAACACATCAGCTGTGGCACCGGCGGCTGTGACACACGAGGATGTTGATGAGATTGTGCAGGTGGGCGGTGGTGATGGCGTGCAGGGTGTGGAGGGTGTGGAGAGTGCGGAAGTTGTGGCGGGAGCGCGCGATGTGGTGGTGAAACTGGAGCCAGAGGACAACCCTGGGGACATCAAGATGAAGGTGGTGCCGGAGGACAGCCCTGTGGCACAGGACAGTGCGGCGGCACAGGGCAGTACGGTGCCTGCCGACAGTGCGGACACGCGGGACACGCAGGTGGAGTGGCAGAGTGTGGCGGACCAGGATGCAGCTGAGGTCCGCCGATGACTCGCAAGAACAAAAGGTGTGCTTCTTTTGCGAGAGCTGCAGACTGCGTCCGGTTGGGACTTGAGGTGAAGCACAATGGCAAAATGCGTTCGCTGTACTTAGGTGCCATGCGCAGTTGCTCCGTGATAACGGTGAGTGTGGCGATGCAAGCAAAACGCAGCCTGACCACCCGCCTGAACCGGTTTGGACGCGTCCTGTTTCCCACGTTCTCCTGGACGGCGATCGGATTATTTCGTTTCGTCGACGAAGGCCAACCCATGCTGCAGCACGTGCACCCACGTGACGATGTGCCTCTCTCGTGCGAGGTCTCGATTGGCGCACACTTCGGTAGCGAACTCTGGACGAGCGGTTTGTTGGACGGCTATGGGGCCCGTTTGCAGCCGTCATGGGTGCAGTGGGACGGGGACCGGCTGTATGGAGGCACCATCTCGCCGCGCGAAGGGGTCGCCTTCAATGCATACAGGTCGCACTGCCTGATGCGCTGGACGGACGAGCGCTGCGTGGTGGTCTTTTTTTCGATGGTGGGGTGGACCAACACCACCCGAGAGGTTGCTTGCCGGCTGGAGGCAACCGCATTCCCACACTAACCGATACCAGATGACCGCAGATGACCCACATGAGTGAGCTTGAGTGCGTCAACAAGAGTAAGGGGGTCGGAGTCAGGCAATCTTTCCGTTGAACCTGACCCACACCACTCATGCAATGAGCGTTGGGCCCACCATGCGTCCTTAACAGACCCCCCACTTGGGGAAAACGACCGGCAACGGCAAATTACTCTGTGGTTTTCCGTGTTTTACATCTCTTTCGGTGAAAAAACGGGTGTGGATACATTTCAGCACTTCAATTGGTTCAAATGGGGCGTGGGCAATTCAAACGGTGCATTTGAATCACTGGGTGGGCGTTTGAATTGTGTATGAGTGTTTGTGAGATTTAGGGCGTTCCGGCTGTTTACACGCTCTCTGACCCTATCCGAGGTACTGCAACGCAGCCCCCCAGCGGTCTCGTTGTAAGTTCTGGTAATGTTCCGGGATGCGGGTGAGTAGGATGTGTGGTGTGCGTGGTGGTGACGAGAAGTTTCTTGGGACGAGGCGCTTGCGACGGCATTGGTTCCTGTTTCCGTACGGTGTGACACACTGCCCCTTTCAGTGGGTAGTGCTGGGCGGCAAGGGTTTGTGCCGGGTGTGTCCTTTGTTGGTGCGCTGGTGGCGTCAGTGTGGCGTTATAGTGTTGTACGGTAGTGCGGTGCCGCCCGTCTGACCGCAGGGTCTTGTTCCACATGCACGGGTCTGGAAGCACAATGCACCTGGGCACGTCATTGCAGCCTTGAAACCCTGTGCCGATGCTTTGCTGTTGCGGGGAGGAAGCGTGGAGAGGGCCAAATCAAGTAGAAAACAGTAGTGTAGTACTAACACGGGGACCAGGTGGATTCTAGTGATTCAAATACCACACTTGAATTGAGTTTTGAATCACGGAGGCTCCGCCGGCTATACCAATGGGCACAAAGGGGGGGGTTCCTGGGTGCTACACCACAACAAGGGTGAACAGTTCCTAGTATGCAGGTTGCACAATGGCTCTGCAGTTTCATCAGACACCTACAGGCTGCACAATGTTACGAAAGGACACTTCGCCACACAGAAGTGTTTGAATCACAAGTTGAATCAGCGCCAGCGGCGATGGCTCAGCGAAACTGTTACTTTTTTGCTGAAAGCCGTGCAGGTTGGTTTTGAAAGGCATTGTTTTTGATGAAAAAAACAAACGGAGAGTCAAATAAGCCACAGATGCAGCAGACCGGCCCACAGGAGGAACAGAAGTCATGCCTTTGTCCATACCACAGGGCTCCTGATTCAAACATGATTCAAACGGAGTTCAAGTCAATTCAAACACCGCCTTTGAATCTCATTTGAATCAGTTTGAACCAGGGGACTATGTCAGATGCGGTCACTTCTATCACCATGGGTTGCCTTCGGCGACTTTCCATTTTCCAGCCCAAGCTGAAAAGGGCGCAGATTACATAAAAAAATTGGGTCATTGAACGACATCTTCATGGACAACCCTTACTACACGCTGTGCACACGGCACTCCAGCCCTCCAACCCCTGTCAGGGAAACACGCAAGGGCGTCCGTTGGAGGCCACAGTTGCCTAGCGGCGCTGTGTTCTCTTGTAATCTCACAGGGGAGCCAATAGGGCTCCAGACTTCTTCGTCCTGGACACCCAGAAGCAAGTGTAGGTGTTCGGGTCAGCAAGCCTGGTAGGAACTGAGTGCGGTTGTGCTCAACCTGCCTTCCAAGGCTGGTGCTGGCATTGGTGAGTGTAGTGTAGTGGTGTCTCCTGTCCCGCGTGCTTTTCCTCGTGGGCAGGGGAGTGTGTTAGTTTTTGGCCCTTAGAAAAATGGACGGTTTGTATGCCCTTAGCACACTTGGCCACCCCTCCCCTCTAGTAGGTAGGGCTTTTGCCGTCTCCCGCAAAGGATAGGTATCAGCACAGAATTTGGGCGCCATAAGAGTGGTAATAGTACCTGATTAGGACCTTACTTCCGAGGTCAGCGAAGCCCGGGCTCCGGGAGCCAGGCCGGGCAGTGAAGTGAGACACATACAGACACACGTAGCACATTTAGGGGTATGGTAACCCCATCAGGAAGGGGAGAGTGCCATGGGTCTTGACCAGTTAGGGGTCCTAACTGTGGGCACGCTTGTCCCCAAGGAGGGTGGACACACCTTGCCTCACAGCACCTTGCTTGTCATTCCCCCCTGGAGTAGAAAGCCACCGCTCTTCGTTGGCTCCCCAAGGTAATAAACTTAGGGCAGATCTCATGCACCACATGCTCAATAAGGCACACACTTGCTAGGTGGCTGCAAACCTGATAAGTGGCCATCTGGTCCACCTGATAACCATAGGCATGGGACTGCAGGGAACAGCCAGGGCAGGAGCAGTGCTCCGCAAGAAGCAGATGTGCAGGTGTCTGGAGTGCCGAACCCGATTGAGCGTGGGAGTTAGTACATTCACACTATTTGGAGCTCTACCGGAGTCCTGAGCCTGTCCTGGCACACAATGAGTAGGCCTAGCTATTCAGCACAAGAGTGCTCAACGCCCCTGGGAAATTAGCAAACAGTAAATAGATAGGCACAAGGAGATTAGTTTTTCTTATTCCGATCGGACAGAGTCTCAGCACGGGTTAGTAGCTGTCCTCCGTTCTTCTCAACCAGGTAGGAGCAAAAGATGGGGTTGATACTCCAATGTGGCTGTATAAAGGCGGACATGGGTTCGCAGGTCCCCTCAGATAGCCCATGTCCGTCCCACAGGGTAAGAAATTTCCAGCCCTTCCTATACTCGTTGCGGGCAATACCTGCAACCACGTAGTAGCCATCGACTGCCATCTCATCAGGAGTCATCTCCTCGAGTTCGTCTGCCTCCTCAGAGTTGGCAGCGTTCCCTAGGTTGGTGCGCTCCACCTCTCTGTCAGACAGACGCCACTCGTCCCAGGACAGTTTGTCAGGCGAGTGTCAATGTCTCAGCTGCTTAGGTGCACACAGCAACTCTCCACCTCGGCAAGGACTGCACCTGACATGGATCTTGGATCCATCTATTTTTATAATACGGTAAGGCCCAAAGTAGGGGTCCTGCAGACAGTTGCGGGGCCACGTAGGTAATTGCGAATGGTGTACCAGCACAAGGTCCCCTAGAATGAGGGTGGCATGACGTTTCGTGCGGTTACGTCTAGTCAGCTCACGTTCTCAAACGCGTTTCAGGTAAGCTGGACCCAGGTTAGCCAGGTCCTGCCTATGCTCCAGCCAGTCCCCTACGGGGCTCTTGTAGTCCTCTGGAAAAGGGTTTTGCAGAACCACGCAGGACGCCCCCCATGGAACAGTTTGTGGGGGGTATAGTCAGTTGAACAACTCTCCTGACAGTTCATGTTTAGGACAGCCAAGGGTAACAGACGTACCCAATTCTTGATACTCTCCTGTTTCATCAGGATCCTCAGGTTCTGCCCCAACTCACGGTTCTGTCTCTCGCACAGAGGGTGAGAAGTGTGAGTGTAGGGCACACCTGTGGTCAGATGGACGTTCAGGGCGTCCAATACTCGCTTGTACCATCCGGTATCACTCCAGATACGTACGTCCTCATCACAGTGCACCTCCTTAGGTGCCCCATAGTGCTCAAACCATTGTCCAACCAAAATGTTCCCAGTCTGTTCCCCTGTAATCTTTTGGTTGCAGGAGAACGCACAGGTGAGACGGGTTAGGCCACAGGTGACAGCCAAACAGCTGCCATGACCCCCAAACTTAAACATGAAATCCACGTCCCGCAGAGAATTAGCACAGTAGGGGATAGGCAGACTCGAGACTAGTCGCCGGTCACGTGAGTTGCGCTGTGTGCTGGCGTGACAGCCACAGGAGTCCACTGTGGGCTGCATATGTTAGTTGGAAGTAGAAACCCTCCCTGGAAACGTCAACTGACCAGTTGCACCTGTATGCATGGAGCTGAGATGGACCCACTGTAGGCAACCATCAAGACGTGCCTCAGGCATGCCTATACGGTCCTCATTGTACAGATATTGGTTATCTTTATACCAACGGTCGCCGTCTATCAGGCGTGCCTCTAGGCAATCACTGAGGGACCTGAGTGCGCACTTGTACTCAGCATGGTAGTCTCCCAGACTCCAGCACTCCAGTACACCTGCAGTGCGCATGGATAGGCCCAGGTGGACGTCCATGCGTTGAAACGCCGCTTTGGCCAACGCCTTCAAGCTCTCACCTAGGAGGGCGTCAAAGTTGTTACGAGATATATAGTCAGCCATATCGTTGTTTATACCCTGGATATGGTGGACAGTCCGCTTGAACTGGCTGACGTAGGTCCACCATCGTTTTAGTTTTGCTTTCTCAGGAGGGGGACCCTTCTGAAACGTTTCTACTGGCCCTTGGTCACAGAGCCAGACGATAGGGTTTGTACCATGTAGACGGGACTGGGAAGCAGGCACGAGCATCCACGCCAGGACGTCCTGGTTGTAGGTACTGTAGTTGGATCGTCCTTGATTCTACTTCCAGTTCAAGTGACCAAGAGGTACCAGACATCATTCAACAGCAGGGTAGTCATGCTTCAGGGTTCCATGGCGCTTCAGACCTGAAGTTTGAAACTGGAAGTGAGACAGCTCAGCGGGGTTAAGCTACTGCAACTGGTATAGGGTATCCCCCCCCCTACATCACAGGCATCTGTGACGAGTATTATCTCGGCCTTCGGGCGGGGTACCCCCAGACAGTTCACAGAGGAAATTCTCTTCTCCAACTCGTGGAAACAGGTTTCCTTCTTGTCGGTCCATTGCCAAGGATTGTTCTTTTTTATAAGGTCAGTCAGGGGGGCTGATGAATACGTCAAATTAGTGATATGGCGCCGGCAAAAATTGCATGCGCAAGTGAAACTCCGTAGGTTCTGCAGACCCTTCTTAGGGTCGTCACGTATCTGCATGTCTTGCAAGGGGCGCATCTTAGATGCGGCTGGTTTCCACAAGCCATACCCAACATCAAAACCTAGTTTCTCCATCTCCTCACACATGAACTCACATTTGTCGAGTTTGATGCGGAGATGGTTTTGCTGACAACAGGGAAGAACTTTTGTAGGAGGAGGATATGATCCTCTTGGGTATTAGTACCCAGGGCCACATCATCGATGTGTGCCTCCATCTCAGACCCGCGGGAAACCAGTTCCTGTACAAGGCGTCTGGGTCTCAGGATACATTGGATTTTATTCATCACCTCCTGAAAGAGAACAGGGGCATTCGCGACACCGAAGGGCATGACCTTCGAGCGGAAGACACGGCCTTTGGGGGTTACAAAGGCGAGCAGTTCCTGGGCTGCTCAGGTTAGGTCTTCCTGGCAGAAACCACTGCGCTTGTCAATCTTAGTTTTGAATTGGTACTTAGCGATTCTCTCGGGGGTGTTTTCCATGTTAGGAATACTCCCTGAGTGGTTCTGGGTCTTTTTGCTGGCCTCATTGTAGTCAACGACCAAGCACATGGCAGTGGAGCCAGTTTTAGCCACTAGAAAACAAAGGCTACAATGGCAGGCATAGTCCCCGTGCTTGTATTCCTTCACGGGGCCAGCATCTATGCATTCCTGGATCTGGCATTCGATCTCGTTGATCTGGTCTTGTGGGGCGGGGTATGGACGCCGTCTTACCACAGACTCTTCGACCTCTGGTTTGAGTTTGAGGTCCATCTGGACAGGTTTTTGGCAAGACAAGGGTGGGAGCAACGCATCAAAGACCTCCTGGTATTTCTGGATGAGCTTACCAAGACGGGGGTCTAGGTTCATGCTCCCCAGTTTCTCAACAAAATCCTCCTCAGCATGATGTTTGCTTTTCCTTTTTTCCTGTTTCTTCATACGCCCCATTGTTTCAGGGGGTAGTTCATCCCTCCAGTCCTGGCGACCCTGCCGGGCATAGTGACGGGAGTATACCAGAGGTACCTCATGATTGGGAAGAGTCATCTCTTCATCATCCTTCTCGGACCATATAGACGTTCTCGAGGTCCTCTTGAGGAGGTCCAGGGGGGTCGATTGCTCGATACCCTCAGCCTTAGCCCATAGAACCTGTTTGAGATCCTGTAAATCGTACCAAGAGACGGGCATATTGTTAGGTGAGGGTTTAGCGCCAGGTACCTGACCTGTAGGGCCATCTGTGGCCTGCATGGATAAAACAGCGTGGTCATGGGACCCGTTATGAGTGGACTCACCAAGGTCCACCTAATCCATAAGCAGCTGCGCTAGGAGGGCGTTGTGCTTCAGTGTCACCATCTCCGGGGCAACGAGGGGTATAGCATTGGCAATATCGCTGAGGCAGTCGTCAGCATCAGCCAGTGGCGTGGAGACTGCTGGCGTCTCCTGCTCATCGGAGCACTCACCACTCATAGTAGTGACCGAAGAGTACTCAGATCGTTTCTTGAGATCCAGGAGGGTAAGGCCTCTGTTCTCGGCCATCAACTCCTTGAGTACCACCTGGTCGAGGTCACTCACAGGTACGGAGTTTAGAGAGCCATCTACGATGGACAGGAGACTGCCCCATTCAGGGCCGGGTATGGTCTCCCGAGATACCTCAGGGAGTAGATTGGACCATTGAGGAGTTCAGTTCTTCCCACTGTCATACGGTCCAACAGTCGTCTCCAAAAGGCGTGTTCTCCTGTGGTACCCCAGTCGGGGATACACAGGACCACTCTGGCTCCTTGAAGGGCGATTTTTGTAAGGACCTCAGCGAGTTGAGAGAATGAGGGATTAGCATACCGCAACCCCATCGATCTCCAATAGATACCTTGAGCAATAGAGCTGCATCATATGCTCCTCTTTACTTGCGAAGAATTCCGTCTGAATATCATTCAGACCTACTTGCAGGGGGGCCAGTCCATTTTCCAAGACAGGCCCTACCAACTGATATTTTTCAGTTTGATAAGACCGGTTCATGTAGCGCAGACCAGATCCTTTTGGTCCTGACAGCTTCAGAAGGACACAGAAAAGGCCACTGCCAAAGTCGCAGTGAAGAGCATAGGGACGTTGCAAAGACAACAGTTTTCCCTTGGGGTTACGGCGCAGAAAATCTGTGCCGATGACAAGCTCCAAGGCGTCAGTGTCGAGCACTGTGCAGTGCTGAGTCACCTGCTCATCGCCTAGACACACGGTCACATCGACCCCCCCCGGGGAATGGATGGTCCGGCCATCCCCAACCCTTATTGCCACGGTTTTGGTTTTCCGGATCTTGGCTCCTTTCAGCAGTCTGCGACCACGATTGAAAGCCTAGCGCCCGTGTTTAAGACAGCCTTGTAGACCGGCTGACCAATTTTCACTGTGATCCAGAAATCCAAATCCTCATCCTCGGAGCCGCCCGCCTATCCCTCTTCAGAAAACCCCACTTCAACCCCAGTCGTCTGCAGGCACCCAGAGTGCCAGTTTAGGCGACGCTTCTTGGCATTCTCGCTGCTCTTGTCGGCGCCACCAGCGCTGGGGGAGGAGGGGGCTTGCCGTTTTTCACCCGATGTCTCACCCTTAGGTGTGGGGCTGGGTGCTCCTCTTCCACCAGTGGGGGGGGCCGAAGACCTTGGTCCTCAACCAGGGTTACCAGTACCTTTAAAACGTCCTGGGTTAGGGCCCCCCGCTTCAGGTCCTCCACCCTCACCGGCGTTCTTACGCCGTTCCTCTTCTGTTTTCTTATGTTTTTCAGATTCGCGGCGTTTTATGTGGCATTCATCTTCAGAATGCCTCCTCATGCTGCAGTATCCGCACGCCATCGTGCAGCGGAAATGGTCTTGGTGCTTTACCTCCTGACCATCTTTATTTTTCTGCGTGCGCTTCAGCTGGAGCATCCACACAGCTGGCCCATCACAGTCATGCGCTTGGCAGGGTCCACCGTTATCGTTCGTAGGACGACAGTAGAAAAGGTTTGGGGCCCCTATACTCCTGGAAGGGGGGGTACCAGGCATGTGCTTCAGCTGCCCACCACGGCTCTTCCCAGGTTTATCAGCGACCTCCCCCCAGGAGACTTCTCAGCAGGGGTCGCCCTTCGCAGATGTTTGCGCAGATACTTGTCCATGTGGGAGTCATTCCCCCTCCCCATGGCCAATTCTATCAACAGATCGACCAGGTCATCGTGAGAGTGCGTCTGAGATTACCTCTCGGACGTCTCTCTGCAGTTATCCCATGTCCTGTTGGTAATCTCCCCCACTAGCAACAGATCTGGCTCAGTTGGCCCAAAGGACCGGGGGTTCATGCGCCACACGAGCTCTTCCAACTGCGCCACGAACACGGAGATGCCTGCAGCTGTGGGGAATCCGGGGAGAGGAGGCAGCTCCTCAATCTCCGTTCGGACAATCAGGTCCGTTTCGTAGACTGGATACATTTGCTCCACTCCTTTCTCGAAGTTGCCCCAGTTGGAGCTCTTCCTGATAGTGGTCTCAACCTGCCGCCGAAGGAATTTCTTTTCGCACGACATTTGGATGAGCGTGCATTTAGTCCGGACATAAGCGTGTTGCTGACCTGTGAGGAGCGGGAACTCAGAAAAATCCTCAGCCCGTTCGGGCAGGTTTTTGAGATCGAACTCAGAGAGTTTGATCTGAAGGTTTGCCTTAGCGATGGCCTTCGTTCCCCTCCCTGTGTCACCTGTACCACCTGAAAGGGGGGGGGGTACACTGTGGCTTATGGGGCCAGTCCTACCAGTCTATAGCCTTTCATGTCAGCCTCTGTGGTGTCACCTACACTACAGACTGGCACAATTCTCACATGAGGGTGGAAGGGGCTGGGACAGGTGTAAATTGGGGAGCTGCGGATGCTTGGTCAGCTCTTCACATCCCTGGTTAGCGGTTCAACACCTGGGGACATAGTAGCTTGGGGCTTTTTCAAAATGGAGAGCCCCAACTTCCTCTTGAGTGCTGCTGGCAATGCACTCAGATCTGGATCTTTATCGCCTGCGCCCAGGACCTGGGAAAGCATATCCATGGTCTAATCCAGACCAAGCTTTGGGGCTGCTGTGCGTGGGGGCAAGTCTCAATCCACGCACGTAGGTTCGGGTGCCACTGCCCTGGGACTGTGGCCGGGCTTCAGGTATTCATGCCTTTTCGGTTTCTGCGGAGGCGTGGGTTCTCCATACACCCCGTCGAGTTCCCACTCGGATGATTAAGCCCTCGACGACCAGTCCATTTCGCCGTGAGGTATGTCGAACGTCACCTCTGCCCACGTAGCACCGAGCATTGTTCCCAAAGGCGCATCCTTCCCATTTCATTTCCTTGCCGGTCTTCTCCAGGTCTTGAGCTTGGCATTAGCGACTTCGATCCCTCGGGTAGGAGTAGTTTCGGACGGGGGCATCGAGGACAGGACGGAAGCTAAGGCAGCTGCAACAGGATCCTTGCCTTCGAGGCGCCTGAGGTTTGCCCGCGTTAAGCCGGGCTCCTCAGCGCTTGCGCTCGCACGGGCTCCTTCTGCATATATCTCTGTGATTTCTTCCGCCCCTTTTGTTACTGCAAGTTCTCCTAGACGACTACTATCAACAGGTACACCACTTGTAGATGTTGGTCGTGCTCTCACATCATCAGTCTTGGGATCGGCACGGTTTTGGCACTGAGCGTGACAGACCCCTTCACAGTGCAGGATACAAGTTTTTATTGGTGTTCTTCGTGTTCTGCTTTAGTCTTCTAGGGCCTTCCCCTGCTACAAGAAAAGGTTTCTGGTTTGGTCACATTTTTGCTTGTTCCTTCTATTAGTTTTAGAAAGCCCTTGCTGATTTTCCACAACTCAAAATGAAGTCCACACAAAGGTAATGTAGAGCAAGTCCAGGCACCAGATTGATCAAATCAGGATAAGTCCTTCCAGAATCAAAACATGTGTAACAAAGAGGGGCTGCAGATAGACAAAAGCGGATCTAACTACAATGCTCAAATGGTTTATAAACAAAGTTGAAGGTTTTAAATGAGAGCTGGCAGGACTCAGGCCTCCAAGATAGCACCAAGCACTTCATATGCACTATTTTGGATGAAATGGAGTTGGTTAGGAATCTGGGGCATAGGAGTTGGGCCAGACACAGGATATTGCTCGGCCAGCAAGGCAAAGCAACTGAATTCAGAAACCCTCAAACCGTAGAACCACAATGAGTGGTATCATTAGTTGAGTATAGGGGTCTTGAGGTAGGGGACCACTAGGCTTAACCTAGAAGGCCTTAGGCATGAAGTGGCTACTTTATTATGGTATTACATCCATGAAGGAAGATACCTCCGCTCGCTTGAGTGGTAGGGGTGAACTTCATGGGGGGCTGGGCTGACAACCCTAGTTACTTTGAGAAAGTGTACGTTAAACTTCAAAAGAATGATAAAGATGATTAAGTTAGTCTCAACATAAACAAAAGGCTTTTAGAGGGGGCTTGGCCTGGATCAAGTCCCCCAAGAACGACATGGCAGTGACGTTTTCTTACTCTTTCGGAGAGCCCTGTCAATGACATACGCCTCCCTCTCACAGGGCGTCCATGTCCGCCTCTTGCCTTCTGCCAGGACTCGGCTCCAGAAGGCCACGAGCACGTGCCTCCCATCGTCAAGCACTTGCTCCAACACGGCGCCGATGACGTAGTCGGAGGCGTCTCTGCGCAGGACAATTGCTCGGTACGGATCCACAACGTGCAGACCCACTGCGGATAGCAGCGCCTGCTTCATTCCCTCAAAGTCACAGTCGGACTCTTCATTGCAGACCAGAGCTTTCTTGGTCTCCACCAGGTTATCTTTGAGCATGGCGGTCATGGGGGCTGCATACGTGGCATGCATCTTGATATACCCTGAGTAGTAGTTGCAGAACACCAGGTATGCCCGCAACTTGGACACCGTCTTGGGCTTCTCACAGTGTTCAATCGCCGCTATCTTTCCAGGTATGGGCTCCTGCTGCCCGTTGCCAACTACTTGGCCGGCGAAGACCGCTTCGCTTACCGCAATAGTGGCCTTGTCACTGCTGCCTGTCAGTTTGTGCCGGACGCGCAGGTCCAGCACTCTGGTAACGTCCCTCTCATGTGCCTCCAGCAGCTCATCGTAGCTCATGCTGGGGTCCCCTGATGCGATGATCACATCGTCGACAAAGGGGTCTGCACAGTCACGCACCGTCTCCAACAGGTTCTCCACTATCCTCTGGAAAGCCGAATTGCCGTTGGTAACGCCTATGGGCATCACCTTCCACTGGAGTGGTCCAAGTAGGGTGCTCATGGCTGTGCAGGCGCGGGACTCTTCGGCAGGAGGCATCTTGTGATAACCATCTTTCAGGCCGATCACCATGAAGATCCTCCGCCGGAATTCCTTCTGCAGCATGTCCTCAATGAGGGGCAGCGTGTAGCTGTCATGCTGCGTTTGAGCATTCAGGCCGCGGTAGTTGACCACCAGCCGCCACTCCCCGGCCGCTTTCCTTGGGAATGACGAAGCAGGGCGAGGCCCACTGGGAGTGACAGGGCCCCAAGCAGCCTCTGTCAACAAACTCCCTGAGAATCCTCTCCATGGCCTCTTTCCTCTCGCCCCTGAGGGCAAACTCCTGATGCCGGTACATACGGGGGTCTGGCTCCAGGAGAAAGAGTAGGGACATCGGAGTGGGGCAAAGGTGAAACCCACGACTGGAAAACACGGGTGAATGAACAGCAAAGGCGAGGACAGCGGACAGTAATGTACAGACAGAAGGAGGCAAGCGACGCCCCTCTGAGAGACTGCGGGTAGGGAGGCGTTGAGGCGGAGGGTAGAGGGGAGATGGCGAGGCAGGGGGAGAGGGCTCAGGGCGGCAAGGCAGGGGGAGTGCAGAGATGAGCGGGGGGCACACGCAGGGCCCGCGCCGGCAGCAAAGAGCGCGACAGGACAGGCAACCGGGGGTACAAGCAGGTGCACCAAGGGGCAGGGCCGCCCGGGGAGAGGGGGGCGCAGGGGGCCAACAACGGCACAAAGTTGCACCACGTCTCGCGCAGAGAAACGCGATGCCAAATACCCGCATTGAACCGTACCGGCCGCCCCGCCGCACCATCAGGGAATTGATGGAGGGGAGATCGGCGGGGGCGGACATCGGGGAAATCCCCCCGAAGGGGTACCTGGGTAGGCCTACCAAGCCAGCCTACAGGACGGAGGACAGGGCGGAGGCCGAGAGACGCGTGAGAGCGCGCGAGATACAGCCCTGGCGTGGCGAAGAGCAGCAGAGAGCACACGGAGCAGGAGAGCAGCAGTGAGAGGGCGGGCAAGAGGCAGGTGACGGGGGGGGGGGGAAGGGAGAGAAGAGAGGGAAGGGAGGAGACTCCAAGGCTCCCGAATGACGCGGTTGACACACACAAAGTCTGTGGCGTCGGCCTGTTCTCTGCCCCCATCCACATAGTGAAATTCTGTTTGCCATCTCTGGCGTGGCATGCCCTGTCCCTCAGCGTCCCGATAGACACTCTCCCCAGCTGGTAGGAAGACCTTGTTTAACGTCATGTTGTCCAGCTAGGCCACCCAATCTTGGGTACTTTCCGCTTGGGTACAGCCCATAGGGCGGAGGAACCCTGCCTTGGAACGGTGCTTGCGCATCTTCGCGACCGCCCTTGGAATGTCAACCCTGGGACAATGGATCTACATCAGACCTTTTTGCGGACCCCAATGCTTCTTCCACGCAGAGTCCTGGGCGCTCCACCACTTCTCTGACACCCGAAGATGGGCGGAGGATCCTGAGTAGAACACATCCAGGGTCAGATCCGATGCTCCCAGATCAGCGGCCCTACGGTACGTCGGCCCTACGGGCCCAGTCCCCAGTGCAGCTACTGAAGCGGTACCCAGAACCTATGGCCCATGGCCTGGAGGCCTGTGAGCCGTCACACCCGTGCGGAAGCCGTTGACACCGGCTATCAGCGGGATATCCCTGTTCTCTAACCCGCAAAATCTGGAATCCGATTTCTAACCATTAAGTTGATGGGGAATTACCATAATTTTACTATCTTGGTCGATTTGCGGTTAGAAAGCGGTGAAATACCCGATTTCTACCGTGATTTCCAATTGTCGTGAAATTGCCGCAGTCGCGCCGCCTGCTGTCGCCCGTTCCGTGGACTGCATTAGATTCTTCTGTATCACGATTTCTCTTGAAGTTAAGACTGAAACAGTCTTCGACTGATCCGCAATTTTTTCCTTGATATAACGGATCGCGTCCCAGATTTTTCCCAGAAAATCTGGGCGACCGAAGGCGCTTCGAACCCCCAAGTGAAATAACAAGGGTTACGAGCGTTCAAGCGCCCAAGGACGAACTAACGTGCCTCGTAGGCACTGTGTATGAGGTTTTTGCCCCCCATAGGCATAGGACGAGGCCAAGGGATCCCAGCTCAATAGGCCTAAAGGGTTTTTTATTTTGAGTGTTCTCCAAGAAGTGCACTTTTTCACGTACTTGGCGTCCAAGTACGTGTAGAAGTATGTTGAGTTGGCATTTGCCCCACCCTTGCTTGCCTCTACATCCGGGGCATATCACTTGTCTTCCCCGGATAGTACATATATGATCTCCATATGTATATTGGCAATATATTATGCGTGCATGCTAAAATTCGGCTTTCCGAAAGGAGGTCGATTTTCGACCAAAGCACTTGCATGCGTGTTAAGGGACCAAAGTTACATTAGAATATAGGCATACTTTGATTCTAGGCCACTAGGTTGGGTGTAGAAGGCGTGGGTAGGGTTGTATGCCATATTTGGTGTCATATCGCGTGCCCATTTGGCGGGTGCACCATTTCGAGACTAACCTGCCAATGGACCCCATATCGCACGAGGCCCTTCATTGTACTCCTAACCAACACTCGCAAGCCTAACTCCCGTGAAGGGACGCTTGTGGAGCGCTCCCGAAGCGATGCGTTGCGGGCAAGGTGTGTTTTTTGCAATAATTTTTTTTTGCATGTTCCCACTTGGGAGGCAGCGCGCGCGACCTCCCAAAGCGCCCCAAGTGGAGCACATAGGTGGAATCAGAGGTCATTGGTCTCAAGTCATTGTGTTTAGAAGGATTGGTTGATTACTCAATCCAAGCCGAAGATATTATAATATATTTGTGCGCCTTTCAAGGCACTTTTGGGTGTTTTTTCCCCAACATTGCTTTTTTTTTGCCCGTCATGATGTCAAGTGGCGACCGTGTATCTCAATGTTGCGCCCAATTGACATCATGACCCAAGTATGTAAGGGGGTACATACTTCGGTGCCCAACATATCTCAGACCCGGCGAATAACTCCCCTTGGGCTTGGCATACCGTGGCCGCCATCTCGGCGATTTGGGACTATCCCAAATCATGGGGTCACTTGGCGACCCTGCCATTCCCAAAACCGGAGGATTTGGGCGACGCCCAAAAGATGTGTATACACATATGACTTGATACCAATCCTATGGCACACTCCGGTCCAAGTCGGGCATGTGCTGCATTTGCCCCAACCATGAGTGTGCGCATTTTCGGCCATTTTGAGCAATTTTACACATTTTCTGCCCGCCGTGCACCATGTTCAGCCCCCGTTGCACGCCGGACGCATGGACCAATGGACCATATATGACATGGGTGTTATGGATATTGGTCCCCATGGTTCACACACCACGTGGGCGAAGCGGAGCAACCCTCGTTAGGGTGCTAGCCCAAAGTGAGTGTGGACAATTTTGCCATTTTGGCATTTGTGGACCCAATTCGGATTGTCACCACGCCGAGTGGCATGAAGATCTTTGGGAGCCAAGGGCATGTGAGTCACGGTTTGACTCCAGGCCGATGGCATATGGAATGGCGAATCCGATCTTCAAGCCGGCGTGGAGATATACTATTGGGAGCACCCCCAAATTTTGGCTCATTTCGAGCAGCCAAAATGACCCCCTTTTGGGACCCGAATTTCACTCCCCTGTGTGGTCAATCAGCGGCCCCATATCTCTATGCCCATGAGAATCCCGGAATTAATTTCAATTAGTGCACCCAGATATAGGTCGCAGGTCCTGTCTCCTATCCTGTGGGTCAATGGCCTTGCCCTGGCTGGGCGAGACACGCGTGGGAATGACGCCGATTTTGGTGATTTTGGCATCATGACCCCACTCGACGAACCCGTGGTGCCCTGATGCGGGGATCTCAGAGGGAACCAGGTTGGGTGAGGGCTCCAGAAAGTTCGTACTCGAAGGGCATTGGGGCAGTTTCCTCGTCCCCACCTCTGGCGGGTCCAGACAAGGGGTTGACTTTGGAGATTTTTGAGCTAATTCCAGTTTGGGCTGAAACAGCCCATTTTCAGCTACCATCTCCTAGGGGATAATGGCGGGGCCTACCCTCTGTCTCAGAGTAGAGTTGGAACCTGCTGTTAAGGGAGCATGGGAGGCGACTCACGATTGGCCTTGGAGCCCCTTGGTTCCCAGGAACTCGCCTTTGGCTGGGCGGGACACCTCCTCTTTTGGCAGGGTTTCAGGGTCCGGACTGAGCAGGGCATGGTTTGTGTTTGAGCCCCCGCCCCACCAGCCACTGGAAGGTTCGGACCTGGGATTGGGATATGAGTTGGGACTGAGTGTCTATTGTCCTGTGATGCCCTTACCTCAGTCCAGTCTCAACCCCATGTGTACAAATCTAGATGTGTTGCTGTACATACTTTTGTTCCCTTGTTTCAGAGTGGCAAGGATCCTGAAACGCTTTGTCACATGACACGAGCGCAATGATGCCCCTGTGAGCGTAGTGCTTTGCCTGCTTGCTCACTTGTGCGTGTCCACCGCAGCGTCCCGTGGCAAGGCCCCCCCACGGGAACGCGTCAAAAGCGTTTCACCGCCGCGGGGTTATCCATCCCTCGCGTGCCACTCGGGGCCACCAACCCCGAGCAGCGCGGCGCAGCAGCTCGCAGCTCGCAGCTCGCAGCACAGCGCAGCGGCTCGCAGCGCCGCCCAGCGACAGCGCCGAGTCCGTCAAGGAAGTGCAGGGACCGGAACTCTGTCATCAACGAGTTCCCTCGGCCGACCAGCAAGGCCGCAATCCCAGCTACAGCAACCACTTCCACAACCACCGGCCGACCAGCACCGGCCGCACTCCCAGTCAGGTGCTACGTCAACCGCTTCAACAACCACCACCAGGACCAGTCTGTTGAGCGGAACGAGAGCCCACCAAGGACCTCAAGACCAATTACGCCCCCCGCTGCCATGGTAAACTGGCAAGAAGCGGGCAAGAGGTGGCCGCGGCCCCACCCCCATGCCGTACGCCTACTGCGTGGGTTGGTGTGGGACCAGCACTATCGCCACAGCCATCCCCAGTGCGAAGGCGGCATGCCCGGGAGCTTGGAGCTCCGCGAGGACATGGGCCCCGACCGCCTGCAGGCAGTCGAGAACTGGCTGCGGGTGGAAGGGTTTGCCTTCTGCTTCCGCCAGAGGCGCTGGAGGGTCTGGACCGTGCCAGACAGGCCCGGTGAAGGGCTGCGCCCCGACGGGATTGAGGAGGACGAGAAGCCCAACGAGTACCCGTCGGGCGCCACGATCAATGTCTCCATGTGGGACATGATGGAGAAGAACTTCCCGGAACCGGGGAGCGAGTGCAGGCTGCAGGGCAGCAGCAGCAGCGCGTCTCCGGGAAAGGAAAAGCGGTCCGCCGGGGACAGGAAGCAAGACCGGAAGTGGCGGGAGTACCAGGAGTCCCTGGCCGCCGAAGCCGCCCAAGGCGCCAAGGGCTGAACCCAAGCCCCCAGTCCCGGACGGGCCAGTGGCGGTCACCACCCCGGCCACACCACCCTTGGCGACTTCCTCCAAGTCGCCAAGCATGCCAAGGCCAAGCCCCGTCAGCTGCACCTGAGGAAGTCAGGCCCCAGCAGCGACGAGAGTCGGCCCACCACGGGAGGATGCCGGCCGACCAGGCCAGCTCCAGCAGCAGCGTCGCTCCCGACCAAAGGGACGTGGCGCGCGCCTGTGAGCGCGCCTGTGGGGTGCCCTGCAACCCTCGGGTTGCCCGGCAACGGGCCACGCAGCAGAACGCTGCCATGGAGGGCGCCTTTGGCATCGCCCAGCAGGAGGCTGCGGAGTGGGAGCATGGCATGGCCATCCACGCCTCGACCGTGGCAGCCATTGCGGCCGGACTCACGGCCGCAGCCGCCCATGAGGCAGCGACTGCCCAGGTCAAGGCTGAGGTGGCGGCAGCCGCCGAGGAAGCCCGCCTGACGCAGGAGGCCATTGCCTGCAAGGAGGCCGAGGTGAAGGCGCTGGAAGAGGCGCTTGCCCAAGAAAGGGCAAAGAAGGAGGCGGCGGAAAGGGCCCACGCCGAGGCAACGGCCAAGGCCCAGGCGGACGCCGCCGAGGAGGACGCCATCGAGGCCGCGCGACGGAAGGTCGCTGAGGAGAGGGCCAAGATTGAGGCGGAGCTGGCGGCGCTGGAAGCGGAGAAGGCTCGGCTGCAGCAGGCCCGGGTAGCCAAGGCGGCTCGTGCCCGGGAGGAGGCCGAAAGGGGAAGTGGCGCAGCCACAGCCGCCGCAATGGCGGAGGCGGAGGCCAAGCTCCGCCGCGAGACTCCCCCGGGAGGATCCCGAGTGGAGACCCTTCGAAAGCTTTTCGAAGGGGATGCCTCCTCCAAGATGACGCTGGACGAGGTCGACAGAGGCAGCAGTGGGAGCAGTGGCCCCACCGCCTACCGACGGAGGAAGGGTAAGGGGAAGACCCCCGAGAGGCCACGGAGGCCAGCGGGTGGACACCCCCACGACTCCGACCCCCCCTTCACCGCCAGCGACGGGGATGAACGAGGCCACCGACATCGCCGAGGAGTGGCTGGCGGAGGAGGCGGAGACGTCCCCATGGAACGGGAAGGTGAGGATGAGGATCTCCCTCCTCCTTACCGGGGCTCGGAATCTTCCGAGACCGAGACGTCTAGATGGGGCGACATGGACGAGGATGATGACATGGACTTCGACCGGACGAAGAAGCCCCCATCCTCGGACCCACCGAGGCGACCCGGCAGAGACCCACCGGGACCCCCTGGTGGAGGACCATCAGGACCCCCTGGAGGACGCCCACCAAGTGGAACCCCTGGAGGCGGACCGCCGGGCGGGGGAGGACCCCCTGGACCGGGCGGACCCGGCAGAGGCCCTCCTGGAGGACCCCCTGGGGACCCCGACGAACCACCAGGGAACGGCGACCCGGATGCCACCGGGCAGTGGATTGTCTACCTCTGCAGGAGGGTCCAGTCCCTCGAGCGCGAGGTAGACACGGGCAAGGGCGCGATGACTCGCATCGCCAGGGTTGCTGCGCGCGCACAGAGAGAGCTGGACATCGCCAAGATCGAGGTGGTCAAGAGCGCCAGCGTCGCCACCGCCACCCAGAGGCAGCTGGACATCGCCAGGAGCGAGACCAGGCAGCTGAACAAGGTCATCAGCGGCCTGCAGCAGAGGCTGGACGGCAGCGACCGCCCACCAGTGACGACTGGCTCGTCGGACGACGGCTGGGGACCCGGACCAGGTCCAGGCAGACCCCACGCCCCCGGCAGAGCCCCCAGGAGTCGCCCCAGCGCCAGTGCCCCCTCTCTCAGCGCCCCCTCTCACCACAGCGCGGGCCGCCGCAACGAGCGCGGGCCGCCCGGCAGTGGCAGTGAGGATTGGCGTGATGAGTGGCTCAGCGCAGAGTACCACAACTGCCGTGCTCCACCGCGGACACCGGTACACCCCCGACGCCCTGCACCAGCTCCAAAGCCAATCTCAATGGCTGGTGGACGTTATGGTGGACTCAGGGATGAGGTCCCCTGAGGAGAGGTGGAGTGGGATAACGGCGGAGGTGAGGACCTGGACCTGGACCTGGAGGAGTTCGCCATTTCCCCGCCGCGTGGTGTACGACGGGAGGCCGCTGAACGCAGCCGCCGGCGCCGTGATGAGGAGGCATACATGGAAGGAGTACGGCGTGAACATCTAGGTTCAGCGTACATGGAGGAACCACGGCGTGGCCACGCGGATACCGGGGAGGAGATGGAAGTGGCAGCCGTGGGAGTCCGTGGGAGAGGCCGATGGGAACCTCGGTCGACCTCGCGGCCGGCGTTCATGGTCTCTAAGGCCGCGGATGCCGCCGTGTGGGAAGACTTGAAGGACATCAAGCCCCCCATGTACGATGGCAACCCCCTCAACCTCGACCGCTTCTTGGAGAAGCTGGACGATTGGGGGATGACCGTCACTGAGGACATGGATCCTGCAGATGCGGAGAAATATGTCTTCAGACGGTTCAGGTACCGCCTGCCGGAAGTGCTCCAAGAGCTATACTTCGTGGCGACCAAGGAGGGGAAAATCAAGACCCTCAAGGAAGCCAAGAAGTGGCTCAACGAGCAGGAGCGGGTGGACGCTCCGCAGGTAACTGCCAAGCAGTGGAAGTCCATCAAGCTTCAGCATGATGGACGGGAGATCCGCCTACGGGATTGGCGAGACTTCCGAGGGCAATACACCCTCTTCTGCAGCAACGTGGAGGAATGGAACGAAGATGACGAGCAGGCTCGCCTGCTCTCCATGCTGCCGGAAGCATGGATCAAGAGGGTCAGCAAGGAGGAGGCCGAGAGGGCCAAGTCCAACCACACGGTCAAGATGATGCTCCCCAAAGAGTATCATACGAACGTGGTGGCTTGGACGAGGAAGAACGTGGCCCGGGATGTCAAACGGCACTCCCTGCGGAACGCTCTCCTCATCACCGTCTCGGGCGATCGCGAGAAGACCGCGATGTGGCGCCTTGACGAGTGTGACGTGAGCGGCCAGACCATCCGTCCGCAGGCCATCCCGGCGCGGATGAGCTGCGACGAGATCCTGGAGTGGGTTGGAGAGGAAGTACTCAAGGCGTACCGGAACCTCCACCACACCCGCGGGTTGGAGCCAGGCGACCGTGACGTCAACTACGTTGGCGAGAGGGCCTGGCGGGAAGCTGCCATGGACCCAGCGGGAGCCGATGGCGATGAAGCTCTCGTCGACGATGACGACGACGATGAGCCCGCCGAAGTGGACATTTGTGCCTTCGTGGCCCACAACGGCGCGGGGAGCAACCAGGGAAGCTGGAACCCCCTGCAGCCGGGTTGGAAGAAGAAGGAGAAGAGGGACCCCCGCCGCATTGGCGACCCTCCTCTGTCCTTTGGGGAGTTCATACGAGCTCACCCGCAGGGCTGTTTTGTGTGTTATGGGAGGAAGAAAGGCTTCAACCATGACCACCGAACATGCCCCACCCACCAGGCCGACACGGAGGCCTACAAGAAGGCGCACGGGTCGAAGAAGCGTGCACCCGCGGGTATCCGGGAAGCCAAGGTGGAGGTCGACAAGGACGAGCTCTCCAATCTGATGTCGCAGGGGACCGAGTTAGCCAAGGAGATCCAGGAGATCAAGAGGAACTGGGTCCCCAGGTCGGACAACAAGAACAAGGAGAACAAAGAGAACGACCAGAACAAGGACAAGGACAAGAAGCCTAGGAATAGGGGAAGGAAGAAGGGTGTCAACGAGGTTGATGCGGAGGAGAATACCCCTACTTCCACAACCGACGCCCCCTGGCGGAGCCCCTGCAGCCAAGGGCCCCAGCTAGGGCGGTCGCAGGATGGTGTCGTGGGAAGCGCCACACCATCCAAATCAGGAGTCGGTAAGCACAAAGGGACTGCCGCGGGCAGAAGGCCCGGTCCGGCACCCGACAGTCGCGGTGGCGGGGTGAGGGCAAGTGAAGGCACGAACCCTTGCACCCGTCCATCCTTCGCGACCAAGAATGTGTTTGATGTACTTCGAGATCTATCCGAGAGTACCGGAGGATCACACGGACGGCAGCTGGATGCTGCAGATGGGCAGCCTGAGCCCATTGTCCACGACCTGCACCAGTCGCTTGTTGAGCTTCTGGAACGGCCGGAGATCCTGAGCTTGCACGCCGTACGCCGAGTTGGGCGTGAGCGGCAGTTGCACCTTAAGGTCCGTGCCTTATGCAGAGAAGTAGAGAAGGTCTTCGACGTGTTGGTCGACACGGGAGCACAGGTCAGCTTGGTCAAGGCTGGTCTACTTCCGCCAGAGTGTTTGACCAACAGTCGGAAACCTGTCAGGCTGAAGGTGGCAAACAGCCAGTACATGGTGGGAGGCACGAAGGAAGCGGCCATTGGGCTGCAGTTCGTGAACCACCGTGAGCTGAGCCGCCCAGACCTCGGCAAGGAAATCCTCCTGCAAGGTCGCTTCTACGAGGCAGAGATGGACTGGGACATGATCGTTGGGTACGACTTCATGATGGAGACGGACCCTGGCGTTCTCCCGGCCCAGGCCTCAATGACCCTGTACCAGGACGACCCGCTCTCGTGGCTTTCGTCACCTGAGCACCATGTGGAATGCCAATGGATCCACGCTGAACGCAATCAGCTCGAAGTAACCGCGCTCAGCACTGAGCCAACTGGGCCAGCAAACCAGGAGTACGGCGTAATGCCGGAAGTGGCGAACCGAGTGGTTGCGGACCTGGGAGCTTCAGATCCGGCCCTGGATGCGTTCTCTTCAGGAACCTCCGCCCATCTGCGGGTTTGTGCGAAGTACTGGAGCGCACAGGACTCCGCGTGGAAGAAGCACTGGGGTCCGCATCAGGGCTTGATGTGGATCCATTGCCCCCGATTGGACATTCCAAGGGCGGTAGCGAAGATACGCAAGGACCGCTCCAAGGCAGTGCTGGTTGTTCCTATGGGATGCACCGAGGAGGAAAGTACCCGACGTTCGGTAGTCTCATTGACCAACATGACCTTAAACAAGGTCGTCCTACCAGCTGGAGAGAGTGTCTATCAGGACGCTAAGGGACAGCCCATGCCACCCCAGAGATGGCCAACGGAATTCCGCTATGTGGCGGGGGCCTTGATCAGGCCGAAAGCACGGATTTCGTGTGTGTCAACCGCATCGTAGCGGAGCCATGGCGGCAATGCTTCGCGGTTTCCCCTGTTGACATCGGAGAATCGGAAGACCCCCTCACAGAAGAGGAGCTGGATCTGGTTCAGAGGTATATGGATCAGCCCTTTCACGACTGGGTAAGCCAGCGTGAGGGCAAGGGCCAGGACAAAGCCTGGTGGGAAAGGGACTCGATCGTCTCTGGTTCCTGTGATGGAGATACCTTCGTAGGGAGGGTACCGGACCACATGTCCAGCCAGGACGAGCCAATCGGGGGTAACCCACCCACCTACGGCGACCTATTCCGAGGCAAGACCAGAGATGGCCCTTTGGGCCACCTGGGAAGACCACCTGAGCAGAAACTGAGTAAGTCCCCTCAAGTAAGCTCAGTGTTCCAGCTGCCCGGAAAAGCCGAGGCGGAGTCCGATGATTGCCCCAAGATCCAGGCATTGAGGGCCGGGCTGAAGCAGAAGTATGGTGATCCCTTCTTCAGCGGAAAACCTGTGTTTCCCCCACCGGTGCGTGGACGGTATGGCGAGGCCAAGATACGGCTGAAGCAGGACCCCCGTGTGTATCGGCACCGGGAGTTTGCCCTGAGGGGCGAGAGGAAGGAGGCCATGGAAAGAATCCTCCGTGACTTCATCGAGAGAGGCTGGCTTGACCCGTGCCACTCCGAATGGGCCTCTCCGTGCTTCGTCGTCCCCAAGAAGGTGGCAGGTGAGTGGCGGCCCCTGGTCGACTACCGCAGCCTAAACGCCCAAACGCAGCACGACAGCTATACGCTGCCCCTCATTGAGGACATGCTGCAAAAACAACACCGGCGGAGGATCTTCACGGTGATTGACCTGAAACATGGTTATCATCAGATGCCTCTCGCCGAGGAGTCCCGTGCCTGCACAGCCATGAACACCCCATTTGGACCTCTCCAGTGGAAGGTGATGCCCATGGGCGTTACCAACCGCAATGCGGCTTTTCAGCGGATGATGGAGAACCTGCTTGAGCCGGTGCGTGACTGTGCGGACCCCTTCATGGACGACGTTATCATCGCGTCCGGGGACCCCAGTATGAGCTACGAGGAGCTCCTGGAGGCACATGAGAGGGACGTCACTAGAGTGCCGGACCTTCTGGTTCGGCACAAACTCACGGGCAGCAGTCACAACGCCACCATTGCGGTAAGCGAGGTGGTCTTCGCTGGCCAAGTAGTTAAGAACGGGCAGCGAAAGCCCATACCTGGCAAGGTGGCTGCGATCGAGCACTGGGAAAAGCCCGAAATGGTCTCTGAGCTACGGGCGTATCTGGGGTTCTGCAACTACTACTCGGGGTATATCAAAATGTATGCCGAGTATGCAGCCCCCATGACGACCATGCTCAAGGGCAACCGAGAGGAGACCAAGAAAGGGTCCAAGAAGGCTCTGGTCTGGACTGAAGAGTCCGACCGTGCCCTTGAGGGGATGAAGCAGGCGCTGCTATCTGCAGTGGGTCTGCACCTCGTGGATCCTGACCGAGGGTTCGTCCTGCGCACCGACCCGTCCGACTACGCCGTTGGCGCTGTGTTGGAGCAAGTGCTTGACGATGGGAGGCACGTGCCCGTGGCCTTCTGGAGCCGAGTCCTGGCGGAAGGCCAGAGACGGACATGGACGCCCCGTGAAAAGGAGGTGTATGCCATCGTCATCGCTCTCAGGAAATGGGCTGGGTACATAGCCCTCCATCCCTTCACCGTCTGCACCGACCATCAGAGTCTGCAGTCGTGGCACAAGGACACCCCCTCTGGTCCCGCCTCCCGACTGGGGAGGATGGCATGAGACCTTGGCCAAGTTCGACCTCACGTTTGTGTATGTTCCTCGAAAGGACAACACCGTGGCGGACTGTCTCAGCAGGTGGGCCTATCCCGCCAGCAAGGGCATGACGGATGTCTCAGCCCATGGTGATGAGGCTGAGACCGCTGAAGCCAAGAGGATCATTGAAATGGAGCGCCTGATGGAGGAGGAGGGTGTTAAATGCTTCGTTGCATGGCTGCGGATACCCCCCTCGGGACGAGGATGGGCAGAGCGGTCAGAGTACTCGCCCCTGATGGAGCTGAGTCCGACAAGCACCTCTTCCCTGAATTCTGCCTCGAAGACGACTGGACGGACGACTACGCTAAGTCCGAGGCCTTTGCGGCCGAGTAGAGGGCTGTGACCGACCCTGATGACGGGCAGAAGTGGCCAAAGGGGCTGACTGAGGAGGATGGCAAGCCCTACCGGAATGGTAAGCTGCTAGTACAGGAGTCCCGGGTGCTTGAGCTATGTGAGGCTTCGCACCACCACATGATGCACCCAGGGGTCAAGAAGCAAGCCCTGGACATGCAGCGCCGGTTTGAGATCGACCAGATCGGTCTCTACACCGCCATCAAGAAGGTCAGGAAAGGTTGCTCGGTCTGTCAGGCCTGCAATGCCGACAACCGGAACGTCAAGGGGGAGGCCCAATGGACTCCGGTTCCTGACCAGCCCATGGAGAGCGTCGCCATGGACGTCTTCTCCATGCCTGAAGTGCACATAGGCAAGGAGACCTTTGACTGTGTGGTTCTTTGTGTGGATCGCCACAGTGGCTACGTAGTAGCCGTTCCGGCACGCAAAAAGGGGTTGCTTGCCAAGGAAGTGGCAGTCATGATGATTAGTCATTGGCTGATCGTCTTTGACATCCCCCGCACCATTTGCAGTGATCGAGGGCCCCAGTTTACTGGTGGCTGGTTCAAGGCCATGTGTTCCCTCATGGGAATACGTCACGCCAAGAGCGTCGCCTATCTCAGCCGGTCTAATGGCCGAGCTGAAGTGGCTGAATGGCAGCTGTTCGAGAAGCTGCGCAAGATTCACATCACCCATCCACGTCGGAACTGGTTTGAGGAGATGTGGCCCGCTCTGAAGGCCCATCATGACAACCCCACACCGGGTGGTTTGTCCCCTCACCAGATTCTGTTCGGCAGGGACCCCCTGGGTCCGGGGCTTCCCTTGTCTGGTGATGGTATGGCCATGGACGCCAAGGAATTCTTCGCGCGGCAAGAGCAAACGGCGCGGGACATCCGCCAGCAGCTTCAGAAGGAGCATGCTGAGCGTCAGAAGTCCGCCCCGAGCTCGACAGCGCAAAAGTTCAGGGTGGGAGACCCGGTGTTGGTGATCAGACCCCGCCCTATGGGCACCCACCGCACCAAAACCTGGTTCACACCCGGAGAGGTGGTCCGCAGGATTGGTGAGGACACCTACCGCATCAAGGTGGGTCACGGACAGTTCCGGGAGCGCCACGAGAGTCAACTCCGTGTGAGAAACCCGACCTCTGTGGCCAACATGTGTCCCTCAGCTACGCTGCACATGAGGCTGATTCGGCTGAGCAGGACGACTATACCGTCGAGGAGATCCTGGCCCAGCGTCCGAACGCCTCGGCACCCGGAGGCCGGGAGGGACCACCTCGGTCGTCGTGTGACGCCTATGTTGGCCGTGTATGCCACTGCCACTGTTGTATTAACCGTCGCAGCCGGCACCCGGTGCGCCTGGTATGGGTTAACGGGTCCTTTGGATGCCGAACAATCGCCGCCAGGATCCGGGACTTGATACTTGATACCATATTTGTAGTTCCTAACTACTACAGCACCGTACCAGTCTTACTGTGGGATTTGGGCACCCTAACCTGCAAATCAGCCTGAAGTGAGGATGTGACACCCTCCCCCCCTTCAGGGGATTTTCCTGGGTACCCGCTGCCATGCTTGGGTGTTATCGAGCCCCCCCCAGGGTTTGCTCTAAGGAGGGGGTGAAGCGGTACCCAGAACAAATGGCCCATGGCCCGGAGGCCTGTGAGCCGTCAGACCCGTGCGGAAGCCGTTGACACCGGCTATCAGCGGGATATCCCTGTTTTCTAACCCGCGAAATCTGGAATCCGATTTCTAACCATTAAGTCGATGGGGATCTACCATAATTTTACTATCTTTGTCGATTTGCGGTTAGAAATCGGTGAAATACCCGATTGCTACCGCGATTTCGAATTGTCGTGAAATCGCCGCAGTCGCGCCGCCTGTTGTCGCCCGTTCCGTGGACTGCATTAGATTATTCTGTAACACGATTTCTCTCGAAGTTAAGACTGAAACAGTCTTCGAGTGATCCGCAATTTTTTCCTTGATATAACGGATCGCGTCCCAGATTTTTCCCAGAAAAACTGGGCGACCGAACGCGCTTCGAACCCCCAAGTGAAATAACAAGGGTTACGAGCGTTCAAGCGCCCAAGGACGAACTAACGTGCCTGATAGGCACTGTGTATGAGCTTTTGCCCCCCATAGGCATAGGACGAGGCCAAGGGATCCCAACTCAATAGGCCCAAAGGGTTCTTTATTTTGAGTGTTCTCCAAGAAGTGCACTTTTTCACGTACTTGGCGTCCAAGTACGTGTAGAAGTATGTTGAGTTGGCATTTGCCCCACCCTTGCTTGCCTCTACATCCGGGGCATATCACTTGTCTTCCCCGGATAGTACATATATGATCTCCATATGTATATTGGCAATATATTATGCGTGCATGCTGAAATTCGGCTTTCCGAAAGGAGGTCGATTTTCGACCAAAGCACTTGCATGCATGTTAAGGGACCAACGTTAAAATAGAATTTAGGCATGCTTTGATTCTAGGCCACTAGGTTGGGTGTAGAAGGCGTGGGTAGGGTTGTATGCCATACTTGGTGTCATATCGCGTGCCCATTTGGCGGGTGCACCATTCCGAGACTAACCCGCCAATGGACCCCATATCGCACGAGGCCCTTCATTGTACTCCGAACGAACACTCGCAAGCCTAACCTTCGTGAGGGGACGCTTGTGGAGCGCTCCCGAAGCGATGCGTTGCGAGCAAGGTGTGTTTTTTGCAATATTCCATTTTTGCATGTGCCCACTTGGGAGGCAGCGCGCGCCAATTTCCAAAGCTCCCCAAGTGGAGCACATAGGTGGAAACGCAGGTCATTGGTGTCAAGTCATTGTGTTTAGAAGGATTGGTCGATTACTCAATCCAAGCCGGAGATATTATAATATATTTGTGCGCCTTTCAAGGCACTTTTGGGTGTATTTTCGCCAACATTGCTGTTTTTTGCCCGCAAGATGTCAAGTGGCGACCGTGTATCTCAATGTTGCGCCCAATTGACATCATGACCCGAGTATAATATGAGGGTACATACTTCGGTGCCCAATTATATCTTGAACCCGGCGAATAACTCCTCTTGGGCTTGGCATACCGTGGCCGCCGTCTCGGCGATTTGGGACTATCCCAAATCATGGGGTCACTTGGCGACCCTGCCATTCCCAAAACCGGAGAATTTGGGCGACGCTCAAAAGATATTTTGGACAAAAATGACTTGATACCAATCCTATGGCATACTCTGGGCCAAGTCGGGCATGTGCCGCATTTGCCCCAACCATGAGTGTGCGCATTTTCGGCCATTTTGAGCAATTTTCCACATTTGCTGCCCGCCGTGCACCATGTTCAGCCCCCGGTGCACGCCAGACGCACGGACCAATGGACCATATATGACATGGGTGTTATGGGTATTGGTCCCCATGGTTCACACACCACGTGGGCGAAGCGGAGCAACCTTCGTTAGGGTGCTAGCCCAAAGTGAGTGTGGACGATTTTGCCATTTTGGCATTTGTGGACCCATTTGGGATTGTCCGCACGCCAAGTGGCATGGGGATCTTTCGGGGCCAAAGGCATTAGAGTCTCTGTTCGACTCCTGGTAAATGGCGTATGGAATGGCGGATCTGATCTCCAAGCCGGCGTGGAGATGTACTATTGGGAGCACCCCCAAATTTTGGCTCATTTCGAGCAGCCAAAATGACCCCCTTTTGAGACCCCAATTTCACCCCCCCGTGTGGTCAATTGGCGGCCCCATATCTCTATGCCCATGACGAGCCTGAACCTAATTTCAATTAGTGCACTCAGATAGAGGTCCTAGGTCCTGCCTCCTATCCTGTGAGTCAATGGCCCTGCCACGTGGGAATGACGCCAATTTCAGTGATTTTGGCATCATGACCCCACTTGACGATCCCGTGGTGCCCTGATGCCGGGACCTCAGAGGGAACCAGGTTGGGTGAGGGCTCCAGGGAGTTTGTACTCTAAGAACATAGGGTCAGTTACCTCGTCCCAACCTCTGGCGGGTCCGGACGAGGGGTCAATTCTGGAGATTTTTGAGCTAATGTCAGTTTGGGCTGAAAGGGCCCATTTTCAGCTACCAACTCCTAGGGGATAATGGCGGGGCCATATTCCTGGCTCAGAGGGGAGTTGGACCTTCTGTTAAGGGAGCATGGGGATCTACTGTTGGTCGGCCTTAGAGCGTCTTGGTTCCCAGGAACTCGCCTGTGGCTGGGCAGGACATCTCCCCTTTTGGCAGGGTCTCAGGGTCCAGATTGAGCAGGGCATGGGTTGTGTTTGAGCCCCCGCCCCCACCAGCCACTGGGAGGGTCGGACCTGGGATAGGGATATGAGTTGGGACTGAGTGTCTATTGTCCTGTGATGCCCTTACCCCAGTCCAGTCTTAACCCCATGTGTACATATCCTGATGTGATGCTGTACATTCTTTTGTCCCCTTGTTTCAGAGTGGCAAGGACCCTGAAACGCTTTGTCACATGACACGAGCGCAATGATGCCCCTGTGAGCGTAGTGCTTTGCCTGCCTGCTCACTTGTGCGTGTCCACCGCAGCACGAAAGAGGGACAAGCGCGCTGAGAGCCGAGAGGCGGCAGGCCAACAAAGCAAACAACGCAAGCGCCGAGGCCCAGGGCACCCGGGGCCGGATACCAGAGAAAGCCAGAGACAACGGGGGCGGACAGAGGAAGCAGAGGAAGGAGAAAAAAAAAACACCAAGGCACCAAGCAGGAGGGACGAAAACCGCGAGACACAAAAGGGGAGGGGGGCGGGGGAGGAGCCAACGGCCAAGCAGGAGACACAAACGAGGCGCGAGCGCACGGAGAGCCAGGCAGCGGGAGGCCGGAAAACAACAACCAAAACACAGCGCCAAGGCAACGAGGAACGGCAACAGCAGAGAGAGAGAGGGGAGCAACCCCAGCCCGGAGGGGGCCAAGCAAAACAGAAGGACAAAGCGGCCAAAGGAAAAGGTGAGGCGCACCAGCACGCGCCTGGGAGGCCGGCCTGCCCGACCCGGCCAAGCAAACACAGACCCACACACCACCGCCGCCAGCGGACCCCAGCCAGGAGTGGCGGGGACCGCCCACCACCACCGGCAGCGAAACCCAGCCAGGAGTGGCGGGGAGTAGCACACAGGAACCTCCGCCAGGAGTGGCGAGGGACCAACCACACCACACACCAGCCACAACCCCACCAACACGCCACCGCCACACGCCACACACCACACACCAACGCCGCCAGCGGACCCCAGCCAGGAGTGGCGGGGACCGCCCGCCACCACCGGCAGCGAAACCCAGCCAGGAGTGGCGGGGAGTAGCACACAGGAACCTCCGCCAGGAGTGGCGAGGGACCAACCAGACCACACACCAGCCACAACCCCACCAACACACCACCGCCACACACCACACACCACACACCGCCGCCGCCAGCGGACCCCAGCCAGGAGTGGCGCGGACCGCCCACCAACACCGGCAGCGAAACCCAGCCAGGAGTGGCGGGGAGTAGCACACAGCAACCACCGCCAGGAGTGGCGAGGGACCAACCACACCACACACCAGCCACAACCCCACCAACACACCACCGCCACACACCACACACCACACACCAACGCCGCCAGCGGACCCCAGCCAGGAGTGGCGGGGACCGCCCACCACCACCGGCAGCGAAACCCAGCCAGGAGTGGAGGGGAGTAGCACACAGGAACCTCCGCCAGGAGTGGCGAGGGACCAACCACACCACACACCAGCCACAACCCCACCAACACACCACCGCCACACACCACACACCACACACCACGGCCGCCAGCGGACCCCAGCCAGGAGTGGCGGGGACCGTCCACCACCACGGGCAGCGAAACCCAGCCAGGAGTGGCGGGGAGTAGCACACAGCAACCACCGCCAGGAGTGGCGAGGGACCAACCACACCACACACCAGCCACAACCCCACCAACACACCACCGCCACACACCACACACCACACACCAACGCCGCCAACGGACCCCAGCCAGGAGTGGCAGGGACCGCCCACCACCACCGGCAGCGAAACCCAGCCAGGAGTGGCGGGGAGTAGCACACAGGAACCACCGCCAGGAGTGGCGAGGGACCAACCACACCACACACCAGCCACAACCCCACCAACACACCACCGCCACACACCACACACCACACACCACCGCCGCCAGCGGACCCCAGCCAGGAGTGGCGGGGACCACCCACCACCACCGGCAGCGAAACCCAGCCAGGTATGGCGGGGAGTAGCACACAGGAACCGCCGCCAGGAGTGGCGAGGGACCAACCACACCACACACCAGCCACAACCCCACCAACACACCACCGCCACACACCACCGCCGCCAGCGGACCCCAGCCAGGAGTGGCGGGGACCGCCCACCAACACCGGCAGCGAAACCCAGCAGGGAGTGGCGGGGAGTAGCACACAGGAGGCGAGGGACCAACCACACCACACACCAGCAACAGAGCGAGCGCCAGCCGAGGGAAAGCAAAGGGAGGAACAGCCACGCCGCCCCCCCCCCGTAAAAAAAAAAAAAAGCAAGGGGGAGGGAGTGGGGGGCCGCGCGAAAACAGCCTACAGCCACCAAACCGCCCGCCAACAACACAAAAGGCGGCCAAACCCCCCAGCCAGAGGGCACCGAAGACAGGACCCCAAAAGAGGCACAGGGGGACCACCCAGCCAAAACCCGCAATACCAAGCCAGGAACAGCGGCCCACCGGGAAAAGGGGCACCGAAACAAGCAGACACACACCAGGAAAAAAAAAAAAAAGCCAGCAGCCCGGACCGAAAGAAAGGGGATGGGGGGAGAGACCACAAGGCCCGGGACAGGGACACCCAACAACCGGAAAAAAAAATCGCAAAAAACACACCCCTACAACCCAGCCAGGAAGGGCGGGGCAAAGCCAAGACCCGGGCCCAGCACGCACGCCCACACCGCACACGTAAACCGGAAACGGCGGGGGGCAAGCGCAACGCGCACGAAACCACACACGTCCCAAAAGCAGGGCGACACCAAAGCCCAACCAGGAACACCACAAACAGCCGGCAAAAGAGGGACAACACCACAAACCGAGCCCAAACACACCCACCCAAGACCCCAGCCACGACTGGCAGGGGTTAACAAAACCCACACCCAACCGCAACCCGGACCCAACCACAAACGCAAGCCAACAGTAGGAAACCCAGTGCCCACAGTCCAGGCACTGAGGCAGCCCGAGCCATGCAGGTGACCCGGCCAAACGAGATCCGGAGACCGGGGGTAAGGCTGCATCCTAAGGCCAGCGCTGCTTTGGGACTCGAGGCGGAGCGTGCGACACCCAGGCACCTCGGAACCCAAGTACCAAGAACATGCATGCATGCCTTGGGAACGGGATACGCCAGGAAGTCCGGTGAACCTCTAGGGTTCCGCCCAAAGGAGGGGACGTGCGCAGGCACGGGGGCACACCCTCCCGGCGAGACAAGCATGTCACGCCAGCGGCGATCAGCCCTCCTGGTGTTGCCCGGGGCGGCTTTGTTGGGGGCCAACAGTCAGGTCTAGCGGGATGTAAGCCGCGTCCCCTCTTCACGCGCGGAGCCTCTTCCTGTTCGTCACAGGGGCAACGCCAGGGGGAACCAAGGGGCGCCTCTCCACGACCGAGTGCACCTACCTACCTACCTCCACCGCAGCGTCCTGTGGCCAGGCCCCCCCACGGGAACGCGTCACTACTTTGAGCTAATGGCGCTCGGGTTGGATCCATTGGCACTCCATGTGATGCTCCGGTGACCATAGCCACGAGAGTTGGTCGTCCTGGTACTGGTCATAGCAGCCTGAGCCAGGAAAATACCAGATTCCGTCTCCATCATGAAGTCGTACCCGACGATCAGGTCCCATTCTATCTTGGCCTGGTAGAACGTTCCCTTGGGGAGGATATCCTTGCCGAGGTCCGGGCGGCTCAGTTCACGATGGTTCACGAATTGCAGCGCGATCTCGGCTTCCCTCGTGCCTCCCACCTTGCACTGGCCATTGGCTACCTTCCGCATGACAGGTCTCCGACTTGCGGTAAGACACTCTGGCAGAAGTAGGCCAGCCTTGAAAAGACTGACCTGGGCGCTCGTGTTGAGCAGCACGTTGAAGACCCTTTCCGCTTGCCCGCACAGGGCACAGATTTTCAGGTGAAGCTGTCGCTTGCGGCCAACCGGGCGCACGGTGTGCAAGCTGAGACTTTCCAGCTTTTTCGGAAGCTCAATCAGCAACTGGTGCAGGTCGTGGGTAATGGGCTCTGACAGCCCATCTGCAGCGTCCAGCTGCAATCTGGGGGATCCCCCGATACTCTCGGAAAGATCTTGTAGTACGTCGAATACATTCTTGGTCGCGAAGGATGACTGGGTGTAAGGGTTGGTGCCTTCGCCAGGGACCCTGGTTGGGCACGTAGACCCGCCTAGGGCGGTTATCTCTCCGGCATTCGCCCTCACCCAGCAATTGCAACTGTCCCCCCCCCCCGTCTTGCTCCCGGCATTCCGCTGCATGGGTATATGTCAGGGAGAATGGACGAATTCACGACGTGGATGGGGCGGTGCTGACCGCGGCACCACCCTCCAACCGTACTGGCCAGGGCCCTTGGCTGCAGGGGATCCGTTAAGGCGCGTCGGTGGTCGGGGTGTCCTCTTCTGCGGCAACTTTGTTCACCGGATTTTCTTTCTTCCTCCAGCCGCTCGTGTCCTTCTTGTCCTTGTCCTTGTCCCTGTCCTATTCCGGCTTAGGTCCGCAAGCGCTCCTGATCTCCTGAATCTCCTTCGCGAGTTCCGTCCGGACCATCATCAGCCAAGAGACCTCGTCTTTGGTCACCTCCACTTCGGCTTCCCGGATGTTGGCTGACGTACGCTTCTTGGTCCCGTGCGCCTTCCTGTACGCGTCCGTGTCGGCCTTGTCCAACGGGCAGTGCGGTGATTGTGTTGGAAAGGGGAGCTCCGCCTGTAATAGACGAAGCAGCTCTGAGGATGAGCTCGGATGAACTCTCCAAAGGACAGTGGCGGATCGCCCACTCGGCGTGGCTCCTTCTTCTCACTCTTCTTTCAACCCTGCTGAAGGGGCTTCCAGCTTTCCCGGGTGCTTCTCTTGTGTAGATCGTTGGCCACGAAGGCACAGAAGGCGGTTTCAGCGGGTTCATCCTTTTCATCATCATCGTTGAGACCCTTGCCGCCCTCGGCTCCTGCCAGGCCGATGACCGCTTCCCCCTCAGACCCCGCGCCCACCTGGCGGATGCTGCGGTCACCTCACCTAGTTTTTATGAGGTACCAGAATCCCGTAACTGAATCGTCCATAATCTGCCGCGATCGCGATTTACGGCCTGCCACAACCCCATTTTACCAAGGTTTTGGTGATTTGTGCCAAATCTGTGCGCATCTGCCCTGATTTAGATAGCGCAATCGGTAAAATACGACGTCATCCAGTTGCTGTATTGAAATCACGTCGAATACATTACCGGATCTCCAGATAAAACCAAAATGCGAGCATTTTTGCCCATTTTTGCCGATTTTTGGGCCATAAACGGTCATTTCGATGATGTGCTTGTCGTGTTACGGGATTTCAGATTGATCAAGTTTGTCCCTAGTGACCTGTGAGGCTGGGCAAGCAATGATTTGTGCCCGTGCCTGCCCTTTACCCAAGATAATAATCCGGAGGGTGCCAAAAAACGCCCAAAAACAGGTATATTTGCACTTTTGAACACATAAATGCTGATTAAAGTGATACGGCCGTGCTTTGATGTGATTTCAAATTGATCACGTTTGTCCGCTGTGCTACCTGAGGCTTGGCAAGCAATGATTTGTGCCCGTGCATGCCCCTCACCCAGGATGATAATCCGGAGGGGGGCCAAAAAAGCCCAAAACAGCTATATTTGCACTTTTGGACACATAAAAGTTGATTGAAGCGATACGTCCGTGCTTTCGTGTGATTTCAAATTGATCACGTTTGTCCCCTGTGCTACATGAGGCTTAGCAAGCAACACTTTGTCACCCTGCATGCCCTTTACTCAAGGTTATGGCCCGCAGGGTGCCAAAAAAGGCCCCAAACAGCTATATTTGCACTTTTGAACACAATAATGTTGATTAAAGTGATATGGTCGCGCTTTTGTGTGATTTCAATTTAATGAAATGTGTCCCTAGTGCTAGGTGAGGCTTGGCAAGCAATGATTTGTGCCCGTGCATGCCCTTTACCCAAGATAATAATCAGGAGGGTGCCAAAAAACACCCAGAACCGCTATATTTGCACTTTTGAACACATAAATGTTGATTAAAGTGATACGGTTGTGCTTTCTTGTGATTTCAAATTGATCACGTTTGTCCCCTGTGCTACATCAGGCTTGGCAAGCAACAATTTGTGACCGTGCATGCCCTTTACTCAAGGTTATGGCCCGGAGGGTGCCAAAAAAGGCCCCAAACAGCTGTAATTGCACTTTTGAACACAATAATGTTGATTAAAGTGATACAGTTGCGCTTTTGTCTGATTTCAAATTAATGAAATGTGTCCTTAGTGCTAGGTGAGTCTTGGCAAGCAATGATTTGTGCCGGTGCATGCCCTTTACTCAAGGTTGCGGTCCGGATGGTGCAAAAGAAGGCTCAAAACAGCTATATTTGCACTTTTGAACACACAAATGTTGATTAAACTGATACGATCGCGCTTTCGTTTGATTTCAAGTTGATGAAATGTGTCCCGAGTGCTACGCGAGGCTTCGCAAGCAACAATTTGTGACCCTGCATGCTCTTTACTCAAAGTTGGGGCCCGGAGGGTGCCAAAAAAGGCCCAAAACAGCTACGTTTGCACTTTTGAACACATAAATGTTGATTAAAGTGCAATCGCTGCAAGTGTGTGTGATTTCAAGTTGTTCAAGTTGGTCACTAGTGCTGGGTGAGGCTGGACAATGAACAATTTGTGCCCTGCATGCTCTTTACCAAAGAATATGAACCGGAGGGTGCAAAGAAAGGCTCAAAACAACTGCATGTGCACACACGCCCTCATTAGATTTGCAAATGCTGTAATGGTCAGAGCCACAATCCCTTGGCACTGCCTGTCAGAAAAACAAAGAGGAATCCCCCTTTTACGTGAGCGCATACAAGCTGCGTTTATATGGGTTGTAAGGTGTGTCCTTCTCCCTTAAATGACTCACCATGGGGTAACAAAACACCCCAAAAGTAACAGCTTGCTGGGGCCCTGTGTGTTTCGGGTCCATATGATCTACGAGGTCACTGAGTGTGTATTTCTGACACTGTGCTGCCTCTGATAGGAAGCACGTGTCTGCAAAAGGCATGATTGTATTATCTACACTAGGGAGACATGCCTTCGGCGTGCAAAGGAACCACTGAAAATTGTTACCCTTCCCTTGCATTGACACACTGCACCAAGCCGAAGCAAGCACAAATGAGTTCAAAGATCAAGATATTGTGGCATGTGCATACGTACCTAGGTAGAGTTATCATCTCTCTGCCCAGGTTGCAGTTCAAGGGCACCAACCGTGCCTCTGCCCAAAATGCTAGCTTCAAGGCTTAAACCTCGAGAAGCACTTGCAATGCGATAAGACATTTCCGGCGGGGTTTACTCCGCCGCATGCTAACCACGCCCTTGACGTCCTGGTGAGTTTGCTCACCCCTCGCTTGACAGCACCTAGGGAGCGTAGAGAAGGTATAGGACGTATAATGTATAATAGGTTGCGTATTGCCGGAATGGCAGGACGGGGTCTAGAATTATGCTAACAACCTGTAGATTGCCGTGCTTCAACAAGCCTGCTTGATAATGGGCCAAGAAGTAATGGCATTGCACCGTCAACCGCTCTTCTGGAAGATGCAATACCGAGAGTAGCTCGTCCAATCGCCGGTAATCACGGTCTCGTGCTTTGACACGTTTTGGTGCCGTGCCCATTAACTGTAGGGCAAGTCTCCTCAGTTCACGTAGGTAGAACTGTAGTGGCTCCTGCTGCACGGACCTACGCTGTGGAGTGATGGAGGTAACATCCACCCCATCAGCCTGTTTTGGCAGTAGTTCATAGACCTCTTGCCAAAACACGGGCTTTCTCAACAAATCCCGAATGACAAAACATCGCGGCTTCCATCGATTTGGATGGCTGCCCGGCCCACGCTCTAGTGGTGGCACATACGGCGACTCTTTGGTGTGCTTCTCGCATATCGCTCTGAATTCTTGTATCATTCCCGCCGGCACTAGCCTGCGTGCTTGGCATTTTGGTCTTGTAACCAAAGATCTATGCCATGGAAGCCCATACTGACCACAACCTTCTTTGTACAATGTGACACATCGTACCCGACATCAAGGTCCGACTCAAAGATCTGAAAGTAGTCGGCTAGAGGGGTGGGAAAGAAACTCAAGGGCCGCTCTGGTTGAGGATTGTATCCGAAGAGTTTCCAGTCTTCCCCGGGCACGAGACACACACAAGCATTGGGAAGTCCCGGTTGCTCAATGTAAGTAGCTCTCCCAAACAACCCCAATCTGGGTAATGTACAATGCGGTACCGATGTCCATCCAGTTCGCCATCCCTTGCTGCTCTTAAGACTTCTACAAGTCCCAGCGGGCTATGTGTAGGTGCAAGTGATTGGGATTCTCCTTCCCAATGTACTGCCCAACCCGCAGTATCGAATCAAAGCGATGGGGCTGGCGTGTAAAGGGCAAAGTTGGGCAAATGCTCACACAACAGAGCAGCTCATACGCATCAATCTTTGCCCTGTCAAAAAGCGCACCAGGTAATGTGGGTAATCACCAGGTAGATGCAATCCGTCTCGGTTTGCTAATTGTAGGTACAAAGCAACAGCTCGCGATGAATCAAGCTGCACCTTTCTTGTCGACAAATGTATCCCCATCTACGTTGTTCACCAATTCCTCAGCTTGGTGACTCTACCGCGGTGCGCACCAAGGCTCTTCTCCTTGCAAATATCAAAGAATTTTGAGCATGTCACTTTTGCTGTACCATGGACAACATATTCTTCACAACTTTCTCCGAGGGCGGATTGCGTGGTGCTCCTAGTCGTGTGACAATCTGGGGCTTACATTTTTTTTCTCCATTTGATGCTTTGGGGTGCCTTGGGATTTGCGTCTCAAGACATTGTGGCAGCTTGCGAGGTCAACAAAAAAGGTGTTGAAGCAATCAACGACAACAAGGATTGGGATCAAGGGTCAATGCGTGCTGTACTACAAGGCTTCAGGCTTTGACATACGAAGAGCAGCACCGCAAATGAACTGTGGATGCAGTTAAAGCGTGAGATTGCAGCAGGTGTGAGGGAGCCACGCACAGTACCAACGAAGATGCCTCCCAACAACCTTATCTACAAGCCATGTTTGAGTCGAGCCCAGGCAAGTTCCATTGGGAATGGTTGGGACTTCGATTGCAACCGCTGCGGCAAGGTTGCTTGACGACCTTGTTCGTGAGGTGACAGCCCAGGCTACCTTCAATTTGCACAAGTTCTCTTTCCAAGGCATGTACTTGAGCAGACTAAAGGCATCCCGGGAAGGGTCTCTTGGACCGTATTTGGCGGAGAAAGGCGGAGGCATCATAGTCCTTTGTAGCGGATTGTTGCCATTCGGAGACCCAGCAATTGCATTGCCAACAGCATCTGATGCACCACGGGAGGTACTGTCACACAAATTGTGTTCTGTTGACATTGCTGACCCCTTGCTCATTTTCTGAGTGTCTATTTGTTTTCGAAAGCTTTCGCTCAGGCCACTTAGCTCTTTTGCATGTGCCCCGTTTGCTCTGCTCTTGAGTCGTGGTAACCAGGGCCTCTGTTGACGCAGAGACGGTAGAGAATCGATGACGGTTTGGTGTTGCTGTGCATTGCGTACACATATGCCCCCAAATGGCTCCGTGACAAGAAGTTTGTGATTGTCCATTGCATGCATGCATATACTTGTGTGCAGAAAATATTTAGTTCCACGCCCCTGTATTTGTGATGAGTGCTTTGCCAAAAATTGTATGAACCCTAGTGCATTCAACCCATAGGAGAAACTGTAGGAATTCTGATTGGGTCCGGCTTCTTCCAATAAAACCGTTGGTACATGAACTCATTGGTTCGTGGGAGATGCTGCAGTTGTTCTTGCCCAACCCCTGCACAACCACCTCCTGCATCCTTCTGCATCCCTCTCTCTCACCTATATTTTCCAGGTGGTAGATGCCGAGCTTCAGGCACCATGTCGTGCCGCTCAAGTGCCGGTGGAGCCGCGGGCACTACGGGCCAGGCCAGAATGCCCGGCAAGGCTCAATGAAACCTTCCTGTAGAGCGAGATCCGACGCCGCACAGACGCTGCCGTGAAGGCCGAGCGCAGCCGTGCCAAGACAGACTTGAGGGCAGCCCGCACCACACAGAGAAAGGCCGAGCAGACGGCCGAAGAGCTTCGGCGGGTGCAGATTGGGTTGGAGAAGGAGCGCAAGGCACGCAGCAATGAGTTGCGCAAGGCAAAGGCCCGCGCCTCGGATTCGGGGAAGGCGAACAAGGATGCCGCTGATAAGGCAGCGGCTGCATCAGGTGCGGAGGCAGCTCGCATGGAATTGGAAGCAGCTCGCATGGAATTGGAAGCACCTCGCAAGGAATCCGAAGTGGTGCACAGTGGGGCGCCCAATGGAATGGGGAGGAACGGGGAGGGGCAATGGGCAATTGCGTTTGACACGTTTATGAAATCAGTCCTGATTTCGTACTGTAGGAATTCGATATTACTTGGCATTGATTTTTGTCTTTCGGTAACCAAACAACCGCATTTTTTGCACTAAAATGGCCAAGAAAAGACTTTTTGGCCTAAAACAGGGTTTTTGGGGCGTGAGTGGTCAGTTGTAGGGCCCCCCACCCTATTTTGAGGGTGCTGGATTCAGAGAAAAAAGTGTTTTGCAAGGTTTTGGAGCAAGTAATCGAGTTTTTCGGGGCCGCCATCACCAAAAGGCCGCATTTTTTTGCCCAAAAATGCCAGAAGAAAGCCACTTTTTGGCCTAAAACAGTGTGTTTGGGGCCTGAGTGGTCAGTTGTAGGGCTCCCCACCCTATTTTGAGGGTGCTGGATACAAGAAAAAATTTCTTAGCAATGTTTTGAAGCAAGTTATCGATTGTTTTGGAGCCGCCATCACCAAAAAACCCCATTTTTTGCCCCAAAATGGCCAAAAAATGCAGTTTTCTGCCCAAAAAACTGTTTTGGGGGCCTGAGTGGGCAGTTATAGGGCTCCCCTCCCTATTTTGAGGATGCCGGAGTCAAAAAAACGTCTGGTGCAAGTTTTTGGAGCAGGTTATGGAGTGTTTCGGAGCCGCCATCACAAAAAAACCGCATTTTTTACTCAAAAATGGCCCAAAAATGCCTTTTCTTGGCCCAAAACAGCGTTTTTGGCGCCTGAGTGGTCAGCTGTGGGGGCCCATACCCTATTTTCAGGGTGCTGGGCTCGACAAAAAGTGTTTTGAAAGGTTCTGGAGCACACAATCAAGAGCTTCAGGGCCGCCATCACCAAAAAAACGCATTTTTTGGCCAAAAATGGCCAACAGAAAACCATTTTCTGGCCGAAAACAGTGTTTTGGGGGCCTGAGTGGTCACATGTAGGGCCCCAATGCCTATTTTGAGGATGCTGGACGCAAGAAAATGCGTTTTGCAGTGCCTTGGAGTTGAAAGGGGGGTTTGAGGTGTCGGCACTGGGTGAAATATGTTTTGAGGGCATGGGGGCAATTGAAAAGGGGGTTTGAGGTGTTGGCACTGTGTGAAAGATGTTTTGAGGGCATGGGGGCAGTTGAAAGGGGGATTTGAGGTGTTGGCACTGGGTGAAATATGTGTTGACGGCATGGGGGCAGTTGAAAAATGGGTGTGAGGTCTTGGCACTGGGTGAAATGTGTTTTGAGGGCATGGGGGGAGTTGGAAAGGGGGTTGGAGGTGTTGGCACTGGGTGTGAAATGCGTTTCGAGGGCATGGGGGCAGTTGAAAAGGGGGTTTGAGGTGTTGGCATCGGGTGAAATATGTTTTGAGGGCATGGGGGCAGTTGAAAAGGTGGATTGAGGTGTTGGCAAGGTGTGAAATGTGTTCTCATGGTATGGGGGCAGTTGCAAATGGGGTTTGAGGTTTTGGCACTGGGTGAAATGTGTTTTTACTCGCCTGCTTGACCCACCCAACACCCAGTTCTAATCATTTGATGGGCTGGGTGCTATGGAGGAACTGTCTTCATTGGAAAACGAGACACGCCAGCGGTCCCCCTCCCTCCTCTTGTCACCCTACTCAAGCAAAGTCCTGTGGGCTTGGACCCCATGGTCTGTAGACGGTGCCTACGTGCACCCGCAACAACATCGTAGCTGTAGTGGCGGAGCAATTTTTTTTGGCTTTCCAGATCCAGCTGAAATGAAGTTGTTTTTTGCCTAGGCAACTCAGAACTGCCCAAAATGGGTTTGTGCCAGCTGGACCCAAAGACGGTTCCGAACTGAGCACCACAATATCAGGATCTTTGGGAGACATTGCTGAAGCTCCACCGGTGGGCTGTGGGAAAAACTGGTTGGATATGATGCGATTTCAATACTGGTTTGTGGTCTTGGGAATCTGCCCAACAACAGCAAGGGGTAATTTTCATGCCATAGAGGGGTAAGATTTCCACACCAGAAAGGGAGCACAATTTTGACCCCAAATTCCCACAGCTTCTTGTGTTGCAACCAGATGTGGAAAAGGGGCCAGAAACAAGGCCTACACATAAGATATTCAGTACGCGAGCAAGCGAGGCTAAGGCAACTGCGTAACCAGTGGTCAAATCCATTTGTTGTTATTCGTGATTGTCCACTGCTTTGTGTTATTTGCCCAGCTTACAAGAAGCTTGCAAGAGCTGAGGGCAAAAAGTGGAGCAGAGCCAGCGGCAACAACGTGTGCAAGTTCTTTGCAATGCGAGAGCACAGAAAAGTATGTATCTTGTGTTCTAGTGGTCTGTGTTTGCATACCGGTACCCATCATGTGCGCGTCAGGCGCTGGTTGCAGGTGAGTGACCCCCCGCCCCCCTTTTACCCGAGCTCTGCTCGGGCCTTGAAAAACACCAACACGACAATGGCAACTGTGAGCGACTGGGCGCATGGTGTCCCTTATCCCAAAGCCACCAGAGGTCTGCGCAACACAATCAGCTTGAAGTGGTGGGTTGGTGGGTGGGTGGGGGTTCCCTTCATGTACTCAATGACTGCAACATCATCCTCATGCTCGCCCTTGATTGTAGCAGGCCACAGAGGCGTTCTTGACTGACATGTTTAAAAGTATGGTGGTCTTTGGTTCGCTTGCTCTCCATTTGAAGCTTGAACAACGCTCTGGGAACCAATCGATTTGGTGCGCATGTTTGTCTGCTTTGTTCATGTTTATGTCTTTGGCTTTGGCATCAAACCGCGTGCTCTTGCTCTGCAGGTTGTACTGTGTATGCTACACATGCAAAGCGCGCTACCATCAAGCCTGAGGACATGAAGTTGGCTGCTGCGAAGGGATCAGGTCTCCTTTAAATGAAAGAAACCTGTTGTATTGTATGGTTTTAATGAGCCACGACATCTGTCTGGTTACCACATTGACCATTCATGAGATCTGGGATCACAGTTCCAGCCCTGCTTCTGCTTAAGACAGCTCAGTCTTGCACACAGATCTTCACCTGTCAGCAGACCCCCCCCCCCCTCCTCCTGGCCTCAGCCATTTCCCCATGATGATACACTTATGCTTTTGTTTGTCCTTGACTTGAACTCCACCTGCCAAATTTCATTTCTACTGCCCTCAGATGAGAGGCTTTTCCATCCCTACCCCTCCTGAATGGGATTTGTGCTTTTCTGGCAGCTGATAGTTTTTGCCTATCTTGCCCCCACCGCATGCAATTGCTGACAGTCAGCTGACAGCCCCCCCCCCCCCACTGTTCGGGACTTCTGCATTCCTTCTCGAAACCGGAGGCGTCAGCAGATACCACTACTACGGTGTGCAGTTCATGTGACTTCACAAGCCAACAATCAACAAAACACTGTGGACTGAATGTGGTGTGGGTGGGTGGATAGGAATGGTTTCCCCCAATCCTCACGTGTATTTGTGCCCTGAGCACCGCATCACAGGAGCATGGCAGTTGGATGGTGAATGTCTGGTGGAGATGCGCACTCGCTGAGAGAAATGGCAGTGCAGAGTGCTGAAGTTCACAGAATTTTGGACCAATTATATGAATTCGTTGCATCATACACATCTGCTCTTCCTCTACAATCTTCTATTTGTCCATACTCAATTTCTCTTCAGCCATGTGTCATCCCCCCCTCCCCCCCACAACGATTCACCCCGATTTGTTGTTCAGTGGGTTGCAGGATTGAACACCAGAAAAACGCATTTTATGGGTGGGAATTCTTCAGCTGACATACTTCAGTGTCACAGTGGTCTGGCCCCCGATGCATTTTTTTTGTTTGTTAGCAGATCCGCACTGAGTTCTGGTGGCAAAGTGTGCTGCTTGTTTTAGCCAGGGGTCAGAATTGACAGCACGGACCTTGGTCGATCTCAGCAAGCACTAATTGCAGAACGACACCCTCACCTTTCGACGGACGACAAATTGTGTACACTGTGTGTCCATTACCTCAAATTGTGTCCTTTCTTTGCGAAAACATCACCAAGAATAACATTGCCTGCAACACCAGAATCACTTGCCCTATCAACCACCGCTGTTACTCCTCCCAAGAACAAACCTGACTGAACCAAGACAGCCTGGAGCCCGCAAACATATTGCAAAGAATGTGGCTGTGGACTTCTCTCATGATTCACAGATTGGGTATTTGCTTGCAATGATCAATGGTGATGTCAACAAGCGTATTCCCTCTTGGGCATTGTAGCCACAGACAGTGTTTCTGGAAGTTACTTGGGAGCTTTTGCAATTGTGTTGCACCTTTTGCATCTGAGCTTGCCGCAGGGGGCCCTCGTGAGTGAAAAAAATTCCTCCACTTCGGGGGCTGATGCGTTTGCACTTGTGAGGAGTCCCCCAGTGGGGTGAGAAAGCATTTGCTTCGTGGGACGTGGACATTGAGGTGCTGAATGGTTTCTGACCGTGCGCGATTTCCGCCGTGTGCTTGTTGAATTCATTATTTTCAGAGGTTAAAACCATTGGCGAGGGTGAAAACCAACAAGGCAGATTCATTTTGCAGACTGAACCAAATGCGGGAACCAGCGATCAATTGCGGGCATTTGCAAGTGTTGTGGTTGAGTTCACTGGACCGGGTCAAGGGATTAAGGCAGTCAACAGATCAGAGCACTGGCGGCGGCGCTGGTGGAAGACAGAATTGCAGTGGGACCATAATTAGCAAGCAATGGTCCCGATATGGAGGCGGACATGCTGCTAGTACCACCACTGAGGGCAAGAATCCTGAGTAACTCGCAATGATCTCGTAAGCCCTATGAGAGAACTAGCAATCAACCATGGGCTGCTGAGAGTGTTGTGCCCTGATCTTAGTCGGCCAGCCTCAAATCGAACCAGTAAAATAGCCAAACTTGTGATTAGTGCACTAGCGAAGCAGGTGGTGGAGGGTAGAATTTGAGTTCAATTGCATGCATCGCATGCTGGGTCTCTGTGGCAAGTTGCCAGGCTAGGTTAAAGGTTGTTAAAAACAGCAAACATGGAGCAATTAGCAAGCAGTGTGACGGTGGCAGCAGAATTTCGGAATTATGGCAAGCTGATTTGACCAGATCGTGCAACCATCATTCTTTTGCATCAGGACATGGCACAGTGAAGTGCTCGCTAATGTCGCCCAGGGAACCAACTGCAGTCACTTTTTATTGGTTGATGCCCTTGCATTACACATCTGAACACCATTGGTCACGGGTACCACATAGGTACTACCAAGATGCAAGGTATAGTGCCTTTCCTATGGAGCATAAAAGAAACAGAAACCATGCCCAGCCCTTTGTCCAGTGTCCAATCATTCATTTCCCACGATTAGTAGTTCATTAAAATGATAGTAATTGTTCATCAGCTGCCAAGAATTGACAACAACCATGTATCGGACCACTCTCTGGATGCACTGATCGCCAAGGCATTGTGCGATATATTTGTTTGGAGTGAAAAAGCCAATTTTTTTTTCTGGTGGAACCAAGTAGTGAATGCATGAGTCTTGGGCCATACCATACAAGATATTGCAGCACTGTATGGTATGGATACCATGCCGATACAGTACAATACATATGCTGTATGGTACTAATTTTCATATCTGTCGACCGTAATGCTCCATTGCAAGTTGATGTGTTACTTGAATTATTGATGCGCAAATTGGACTACCAATTAGTATTCATTTTTGGTTGATTATTTAGTTTGTGAATTTTGGGATGTGATTTTTTGTGCATTTTGCGTACTGCCTGATGCATCATTCTCATCCGAAGTCTGATGCAACACAACGGGCAATGATGCTGTATGGGACAATTGTATTCTGGTGGGGTCCGAAAGTTCAATGAATGCGAATCTTCTAAAGTAAGGCAGGTGAAGTGCAACATTGTGGTTTCCCCCGCAACCAATGGAATTTATGGTAGAAAAGGTCGTGTTGATTGCTATGTGATTGGTGCCACCACAAAATGTCAATTGTTATACACATGTATTTAGGTTTAAGTGCTTGCTGCATGGTTCTTTGGCTAAGGCGATAGGAGAAAAGGTTGATTGAAAAAGATAGCACAAGAGGTTCAAGACTAAAAATTCCCAATCAAAGCAAAAACACAGTTTTCACTGCGGTTTCAAAGTAGAGGCAATGATGTTGTTTGCAAAGCAAAATTACACCCAAGTTGCATGGCTACAAGAGCTTCAAATTCACTTCTTTGGAACGAAGTATTTTGTTAATTGACGTTGGTCACAAAGCAAACATTGAGGCAAAGGAAACCAATGTCTAGTAGACTTTCTAAAGCGCAATGCAACATTTGGGTTGTTGGTAATGTTCTGAGAATGATGCGGAGCGGATGTTCAAATGATGCGAAACAACAAGCACAAAGTGAAAAGCACTAGGGTTTGTTTTAGCTTCCCGAAAGACACGGAGGGTGCTCCTCCGGAGCAAAATTGCTCTTCCGGAGCAATGGTGGTTCTTCCCAAGATCAGTGATTCAAACAAACGACTTGGTTCACTGAAAGCAATTCGGAGGAAACCTCTAGTTGAACCTCCAAAGCTAACAAAAATGCAACTTTGATCTGCCTTGTTGGCAATCTTGCATGCACGATGGGCACCGTGTACGAAAAAGTACACATTAGTAATCAAAAATTGGGAATAAGTCTTTTTGTTTTGGTTCCTGAGGGCCGCTTTTGTTCGGAAGCAGAATCGTTCCCAAGGAGCAGAGGTGGTGTTCTTCAGGATCAATGATGTGGACATTAGGAAAGCCTGTAAGAGTCCAAAAATGCGAGTTTTATCAAAGTTGTTCGTAACTTTGCAGCCACAATGGGCACCCTTTGTAGAAAATATGCAAAGTACTCAGCTAAAAGTAAAAGAAAAACCTTTGTATTGTTTTGGCTCCTCAGCAGCCAGGGTTGGTGCTCCTGAGGAGCCACCTTGCTCCTCAGGAGCAAGGTTGGGCTCCTCAGGAGTTTTGGCTCCTGAGGAGCCAGGGTCCGTGCTCCTCAGGAGCCCCCTCAGGGTCAGTGCTCCTCAGGAGCCAGGCTCGGTGCTCCTGAGGAGCACCCCAGGGTCGGAGCTCCTCAGGAGCCAGCGTCGGTGCTCCTCAGGAGCAGGAGCCAGGGGCGGCTCCTGTCAGGAGCGGCCATCTCCCACCACCCTACTTCTCGGATACGGCCCATTTTAGATGGAACCAAGCCTGCATTGTCGATCTAGGGGCTGGAAAATTTCCAATTTGGAGGGAGGGGGGGGCTAACTCCGGAAAATATGCTCTTTATGGTATAATTTGACAAAAAAAGTAGTATTTGTGACTGTAGCTGGTTGTGGGATTTTAGGATGCCATAAAATCCTAGGTGTACCTGCAGTCCGCGGTTGTGGGCGAGGGTCTCGTACTCTGTGAGTACTTCCTCTCCGACCCACTCCAGCACGTCGTAGCAGCTCATCCGTGCCGGGATGGCCTGCAGAAGGATGGTCTGGCCGCCTACCTCACTGTCGTCCAGGCGTCAGATCGCTGACTTCTCGCGATCCCCTGAGAGGCTGAGGAGGAGGGCGTTCCGCAGGGACTGCCTCTTGAAGTCCCGGGCCACTTTGGCTCTTGTCAAGTTCACCACCCTCTTGTTGTGCTCCTTGTTGAGCATCATCTTGACGGTGTGGTTGCTCTTGGCCCTGTTCCCTTCCCTCATTCGTGACCCGCTTCACCCAGGCATCCGGGAGGAGATTGAGCAGGCCTAACTGTTCATCACCCTTGTTCCAGTCCCCAACGTGCTGGCGGAGCAGAACGTATTGTCCTCGGACGTGCCGCCAATCCCGCAGGCGGATCTCCCGGCCATCACGCTGAAGCTCTCCACCTCTTGGCGGCGACCTGCGGGGCGTTTACCTGCTCCTGCTCGTTGAGCTACTTCTGGGCCTCGCAGAGGGTCGTGATCTTCATTTTTTGGCCACCACAAAGTACAGCTCTTCGACCACCTCCAGCAGGCGCCATGAGACTTGTTTGAAGAAATATTTCCCCGTCGCTGCGGGGTCCATGTCTTCAGTGACAGTCATCCCCCAATCGTCCAGCTTCTCAAGGAAGCGGTCGAGGTAGAGGGGGGTCCCATCGTAAATGGGGGGCCTGATGTCCTTCAGGTGTCCCACACAGCGGCGCCGGCAGCCTTAGAAACCATGAACGCCAGTCGCGAGGTCAACCGAGATTCCCACCAGCGTCCCCCGCGCGTTTCCACGGCTGACAGGTCCATCTCCTCCTCGAGGTCCAAGGGGCTGCCCCGGCCACATGGGCTGAACGGGGGTGCACAGGGGGTTACGGCGTTGACGGTAGTCCACACTAAGCCATTCATCCCGCTCCTCCTCTCCACTGCGCCGCGGGGGCACGAGGTCGCTCAGTCGGGCACTGCCAAGAGTGGAAGGCGCGTGGTCACTCCGAGGGGCTTTCCTCGGGCCAGGGGACCTGCCTGGATCTGGTCCAGGTCCCCAGCCGTTGTCGGCGCACGACTCCAGAGGGGGCGGCCGGTCGCTTCCGTCGCTCCTCAGGTCCCCGAGCCTGTCCATCCTCCTCTGCAGCTTGGTGACCACGCCGCTGAGCTTCCCCGCCTCGAACTTGGCAATGTCCAGCTCATTCTGGGCCTTGGCGGCGATGGCGACACTCTTGCCGATCTCGATCTTGTTGATCTGCGCCTCACGCACAAAGTTCCAGATTCTCCTCTTGAGGTACACGACCCATCGCCAGATGTTATCGGGGATGTCCGCTCCCGTTGGTTTGTCGGGGGGGTCTCCGCCTGGTGGTCCTCCAGCGGGTCCTCTGTTCGGGGGGCCCTCTGCTCACGCGTCCACCAGGTGGTCTTCCTCCCGGCGGTCCTCTGGGTGGCCCCCCGCCTGCGGGTCCAGGCGGTCCACCATCCGGGGGTCCTCCGCTGCCGGATTGGTTGGCGTCTGGGCCGAATCCCAGGTCCTCGTTGATATCCATGTCTCCCTATCGGCGTCCGGATCTCGGCTGGGCACGGCCGGGGTGCTCTCCATACTGGGGTAGGGAGGTGGAGGACACTCTCCGACCGACGTCAGAGGGGTGTGGTTGCTTCCTCCGCCACCGGCTCCGGGCACTCCTGCCTTGCAGCCCGTAGGCTCTCAGCAATGCCGGCAGTCTCCCCCATCACCATCGCTGCAGCTGACGAAGGGGTTGGAGTCGTGGAGGTGCCTCTCGGCGGACCTCCTTGGTCTTCCCGAGGTTCTCTGCTTGCCCTTACGGCGGGGAGGGGTGGCGGGACTGCTGCCCTTGCCGCTCCGAGAGTCCTGCGCGTCCAGGCCGATCTTCATCCTGAAAGCCCAGTCCCCATCGAAGGACCACCAGAGGGTGTCCACTCGGGATGCACCCGGGGGCGTCTGGCGGCGGATCTTCCTCCCGTCCTCAACTGCGGAGGTTGCCTCCGTTGCACGCTTCTTGGCCTCCTCATGGGCACAAGCGGCCTCCGGCTCACGCTGCTGCTGCAGCCGAGCCTTCTCTGCCTCCAGGGCCCTGAGCTCTGCCTTGGGCTTGGCCTTCTCCTCAGCGACCTTCGGTCGCGCGGTCTCGATGGCCCCCTGCTTGGCGGCGTCTGCCTGGGCCTTCATCTCTGCCTCTTGTGCTCCAACGCCTTCACCTCCGCCTCCTTCTTGGCCATGGCCTCCTGGGCAGCGCAGGCTTCACAAGCAGCAGCCGCTTCCCGCGCGGCTGCCTCCGCCTCACGTCTCTCACGGGCAGCCGCCGCTTCCCACGCGGCTGTGGCCGTAAGTGCGCCGAGATGGCCGCCATAGCCGAGGCGTGGATTGCCACGCTGTTGTCCCAGTAGGCTGCTCCGTCCTGAGCAATCGGGACAGCTCCGTCCACCGTAGCTTTCTGCTGCGTGGCTGGGTCTCGGGCAACACTGAGGTTGCAGGGCACGCCGCAGACGCGCTTGAGGGGCAGCGAAGGCTTGCACCAGACTGCTGCTGCTGCTGGCAGAGGGTCCTGGGCGGGTTGGCGCCCCCAGGAGGGCCGACTCCACATCGCTGCTTGGAACTGAGCGCTTCAGGTGCAGGGGACGGGCGGGCTTGGCCTTGGATCTTTTGGCTACCTCCATGAAGTCGCCTGCAGTGGCGGCTCTCGGGTGGGGGCCGCCCTTGCCCGGGGTTGGGGCGCTCGGCTCTTCAGCCGGCCGGTCCTCTTGGTGGAAGTGAGGGCTGAAGTCGGCAACGTATCTGCTGTCACGCCAGACATGACTGGGCCTCCGCTGCCGAGCGTGCTTGTAGCCCAGGGTTTGGAGCTCTGCTTTGATCTCCCGATGATGCTTCACATCCTTGCGAATCTCCAGGTATTGGAGGGCAGCGTCCTGCTGGGCCCGATAGTGGCGGTACTCCCGGTCCCACTGCAGCACCCGCATGACGCTGCGGATGATGGCCAGGCTGGCCTCCCGACGCATGTTCTTGGGGCTGGCCATCAGGCTTTGTTGTGGCTGTGGCTGTGGTTGTTGGTGCGGAAGCTGCAAGGACTCGTTGATATCGGGGTCCTCCTACTGTTGATGCGGATGCTGCAGGGGCTCATTCATGTCACAGTGCTCCTTGGCCATCCGCAATGGACCTGAGATCCTCAGTTTTTGGGGTACTTGTTGGTCTCCTTGAGGGCCCTGAGTGGCACGCTCAGACTGGGTACCACAGCTGCGGTACAACGCTTTTGACGCGTTCCCGTGGGGGGGCCTGGCCACGGGACGCTGCGGCGGACACGCAAGCAAGCAGGCAGGCAAAGCACTGCTAACAGGGGCCATAGAACAAAGCGTTCTAGGATCCTTCCAACTCAGAAACAAAACAAAAGTCTGTACAAAAACACATCAGAGTATGTACACAGGTGGGCTGAGCCATGGACTGGGCTAATGGCGCCCCAGGGTAATAGACACTCATTCCCCAACCATATCTCATCCCTGGGTTTCACCTCCACAGTGGCATGCAGGTACGGGGGTTCAAAAACAACCCACGGACCTGCCAAAAGTGGACCCTAGATCCCTGCCAAGGGGGAGGCCTCCTGACCAGCCACGAGCGCGTTCTCGGGAACCCAAAGCTTCAGCGCCCACAGAGAATGAGTACACATGCTCCTTTGATGGCAGGTCCCTACTCTTCTCTGAACCGAAGATATGGCCCCGCCATTTTCCCCTAGGAGTTGGGGCCTGAAATGGGGCTGTTTCAGCCCATCCTGACTATGGCTCAAAACGGTCAAAAACTGACCCCTTGGCCGTGCTTGGCCGTGCCACAAGAGGGCAGGAATGAAGCAACTAACCCTGTAACCTTCGATTACGAAGACCCTACAGGACCTATGCAACTTTGTTCCCCCAGATTCCCGGGTATCCTAGCGCCACGGGGTCGCCACGTGGGGTCAGGATGCCAAAATTGGCAAAATCGGCCATCTTGGGTGGCCGACCAGGGTTGGCTTTTGTGGAGATCTCGTCACATCAAGCCTTGATGGACGAGCCCCGCTATCCCTTTTGGTCCTTGGCAATGGGGTTTGGCTTGCTGTCACGTTGGCTGCTTGCTGTTCCCCGAGGGGATGGTCACGCGACGGGGCAGAAAACAGCACCTAAGGCAAAAATTGGTAACATGGGACGCACCGCAAGTCGCATACCTCCTGCTAGGCCAGAGGAGCAGACACAAAACTCTACGGTGATTGAGCCTCCCTGATATGGTCCAAGAATTGCTATTCCTCCTTTGCTAGCCCCTTGCGCCATGGAGATATGGTGTTCCCGACCTTGCCTACAATGGCAGGAACAGCGAAAATTGGTCAAAGCGCCCCACACCCACGATCCCATATCTCCATGGTCGTGGTGAGCAAGAATCTAACCAACGTTGCTAGAGAAATATGGGACTTAGGTCCCGATATGTGCCCCATTTCAGCCCTCAAGTCTGCCACTACCCATTGTTTCCCTTAGCGGAACAATGGTACACAAAAAATGGCAAGAGGCAGCATACCCCATATTGAGCCACGCATGGCTCTCGAATCCCAAAGAGAGAACACAAGGCCACACACCCTATTCGAGGCGGGTTTATGTCACCTTTCCTCGCCCATAGCCTTGGACAGCGGGTGCACGGAACCAGGGGGCGAACATTAAGGGGGGGATGGGGTCTGGTGCCATTAATTCCAAAAGAAAAAGGGTTAGTAGTCCCAAAGGTGTTTACTGCAAGGGAGATGGACGTTAGGCTTTTGCATGGAAGGAACCCAAAGCCTTACGTCCCTTCATCAACATTAGTTCGCGTCCGAAGCAAAAGAAAACCATTTTTCACACTTCGGCCCTTCGAGCACACAAAAAGTGGGAAATATGGCCAAAATGCCAATATTGGAACATATGTACACATGGGACACCACAGCCCATATAATATGGCCTATACCACAATTGGAGGACCCATAGTAAGTGTTTACAAGCATACGTACTATGGGTCAAGTGCTCCCTTGGATCCCTAGTCAATCATGCCTGCATATGGGCACGTGTGCAAAAGGCAGCCTGGGCGCGGGTGCTCACAAGGCAATGTTATATAACATAGTAGGTAGGGTTCGGAAATATGTAGCAAGCCATACACAATGCTCTTTATGCTCCGTACCTATCATGTTGCCTTAGTTCAAGGCTCATATGGCCCTTGGCTTCGAGAACGGGCCTTGGGGCCACGGCCACTTTGGCCAAATTTTAGGGGAAAAGTCGTCCTTTCAAGCGACCATGTTTTGGTACGCATTGAATTGCGTGCAGCCACCGTTGAGTCAGCTCCAAAATTGAAAATTGCCCGGGGCTCTTGGTCCGGTGAGCATTATGTTAAGTTATATACGTTCATGCTCACAAGTACACAATGTTAGTGTTTGCGCACGCTTTTGTCTTGGGTTTCCAAACCCATGTGTGTCCCAAAGCCACCCTATAAGACGCTTCCCCAAAAGAAGGGGTATGCCCATCTGAAAGGGGCATGGAGGGAAGGCAAAGGGGGGAGATGTAGACTTCCCTACGAACTCATGGTCTATGAGAACCATGAGTTTGGTCGCTTAACGGAATAGCCTCCGCGTCACTTTTCTCCCAGACGCGACGGCGAAAACAGCGAGCACACCAGATGAAGGTACATGAAAAACCCTACATATCCATCCCTTAACTTCTTTTCCAACCTCCAAGTTACAGGAGAAAAAGTCGAATCAAAACTCGCCACGGAATTACGCCGCCAACACGTGCGCAGGTGACGAAGAATGGCATTTTCACGGCGACAAGAAATCAGGTCAGAATAACGGATTTCAATCGATTTCCCGCAAGATTTGATGCTTAAATCCATATTATACAAATTCCTGATCCATTCAATCTCCCGGGAAGGTTAGGGACGGGATCGGTCCCATGCCAGTTCCCGATGGACTCGAAGAAACATATTCCAACACACAGAACCGGAAATAGGTGTAGGTGACGGGGAACGGCAGACATTTGCCCTATGGGCCATGGGGTCCTGGGTCGCACCCCGTGCCATACAAACAAGAGCAGCTGACCCCAACTGCCCTGGGTCCTGGGCGGGCAGCAGAGAGTGGGAGAGTGCCTAATTTTAGACCCCCTGGCCCAAGCCAAGAGCAGGGCATCCCGTGGCCTCCTCTTGCCACCCCCGCAAGATGCTATTTCGGAAAGGGCGTGCAAGCGAAGGGGCCGGTGCCCGGCCCCTACACCCGCACGCCGCTCCCACGGCCTGTGGACAGCTGCGCCTGACTGCCTGCCTGAAGGACGGGCAGCCCGCTGAGGCTGAGTGCTATCATCAGACACCCCTCATGCCGGCGGAAAGCCCCCCTCTTGCCCTTGGGGACATCCCCCTGCCCCCCCCACAGTGCGCAACGGCAACTAGCAAGAGCGTGCACCATGGGGTCGGTGACGGGCCCCCACACCCACTAACCCCGGCCCCGCCCTAGGAGCAAAGGGAAGCAGGCCCCAACTGCGCGCTTGAAGGACGGGCAGTTGCAGAAGAAAGTGTGCCTCATTGTAGAAACCCGTCACCAGGACACGAGGAGCCCCCAGCCCGGGCAATCTCCTGCCACCCCCGTGACGCGCTATGTCCCAAGGGGCATGCAAGCCACGGGGCTGATGCCGCGATGTGCATCCACACCTGCACGCCGCACCCGCAACATATGGGTGATGGACCCCAACTGCCTGCCCGAGGGACCGGCAGCAGGGGGAGGGAGGGCACCTAGCCCTTTACACCCTTCACGGCGGCACAAGACGCCCTCCTGCCACCTCTGCACCCGAAAGCGCAGGCACGCCCAGAGGCCAGCTCCGAGCCCCCACGCCTACGTGGCGCACCGAAGGTCTGTGAGCAGCGGACCCCAACTGCCTACCCGAAAGACAGGCAGCTTGGGCTGGCTGATAACCGCACCCCAGACATCCCTCCAGGAGGCAAAAGGCGCCCCCCCAGGGCACCCTCCTGTCATCTTCAAAGCGCGCAGCACCAACCTGGAAGAGGATTGATGAGGGGCCTCTACATCCGCTCCCCCACGCCCAAAAAACAGGTCAGGCGGGCCCGGCTGCTCGCGCAGTTGACATGTAGCCTGTGGGTAACCACAGACCACCTCTCCTCGACAAGAGGAGCCCCCCCTCGGGCAACCTCCCGTTGCACCTGCAGGCACATCCAAAGGGGCATGCAAGCAAAGGGCCCTGCGCTGGACCCCCACGCCCGGACACCGCACTTATGAGTGTAGCCATGAGTAGAAACTCTAACCCTGAGTGTAGCCATGAGTGTAAAACGTAGCCGCAAGTGTAGCCGTGAGTGTAAAATGTAGCCCTAGGTGTAGCCATGAGTGCGCAATGTACACCCATGGCTACACTCATGGCTACATTTTGGACTCATGGCCACACCCCTGGCTGTATTTTGCACTCTTGGTGATGCTCAGGGCTACACTGATGGCTACATTTTGGACTCATGGCTGAACGTTGTTAAATTCCCGCTTTGCATCTTGTTCCTCTATTTGAATAGTCTCCGTATCCTCTGGTTGCACTTGCTTTGGTGTTTGTTCCTGCTCCATTTCAGGTACTCAAAGAATTCGATGAAAAATAAACCCAGACAAAGACTCCAAGACGAGCAGAAATGGGATCAATAAAAGCAATGAAGAGCTTGATGGGGCTGCACAATGAACAGACAAACAATGGGTGATGTTGGGCGGTGTGCTTGCTTGTATGCATGCATGTATGTCTCAGAACCACTCAGGACTTTAAAGGGTCCGCACTCTGGAAATGGCAACAACAGTGAATAGTAACTTAAGATCACGGCAAAAATGGTATATCTCAGAAGTCAGGCCTCCTGCAAAGATAGTCAAACAGACGGAAGAAAAATGGATTCCCCATGATAAAAAAGGACAGAAAATAACTTTAACTGTCTGCCAGGGATTTTTCTGTAGCTCAGGAAATAATGAATTCCGGTCTGCAGAACTCAGTAGGAACTTCCCTGATGACCTCAGAACTCAGTAGAAATCGCCCATAGTGGAAGCAGCGCTCTCACGGGGAAACAAAAGTTCAGAAAAACTGAAGTAGTCTTATGACCACTATATAGTCGCGGAATCTTATGCTGAGTCTAAAAATCATATTCTTTTTTCTGTGAAACGACTATGTGTTGAAGAAAAATGCACATTACTGTACAGCTCAATCCCAATGAGACTAGCGAAAAAAAAAGATAAAGGAAAGGTCAACACCAATGTTGTGCTATATCACAAATGGTGTTCAAAGAGGAAGTAATGGAATAACAAACACTAAATCATGGCATATAATACAATACATAAACCCTCTTTTGAATCAACGTTCAGCCATTATGCGTCTTTCGTCCATATTGGAAGTGATCAAGCTCCATGGATAAGATTTCCCCCAATGTCCCAACCAAACTGCAATAAAGATGAATACCATTGGTCCATATGAAGCCAATGTTCCGAGAAATGGTTGCTCATTCATGGACTTTGAACACCCCTCCCAGGTTGAAGACACACTGTGTGTGAATGCGTCGTCCAAGTGTGACTCCCATGTTCCAAGTGAACAACAGGTATGACCTCAATCCGGCGTCAATGGGGTCCAATCTTACTAAAAATTGGGAGTAGAACCCATCATAAATGATCAAATGTAGACCAAGATGAGACCTTCAAACGGTCTCTGAAAACTCCAGCGTTGTCCTCGTATGCTCTTGTAGTCGCGAACAACATTCCTGGTCGAAGTAGTCAGAAATACACCTCTAATACACATGCTTGACCCAATCAATGTCACCGAATTCAATCCATCTGGGCAGTTGAACACAGTAATTGAGCCATAAATTCAGTGAAGTAGGCACCATAGATATCAGGCCAGTACCTCAGCTGTCAGGTGTTCTCCGGTGTCGCTTGAAGCCTGCACTCGCAGCCATAAAACACCAGCATATGAACTTGAGCTCCAGATCCCACATCAGAAATGTACCAGGGTGCCCCAATCCAGCCACATGAATCAGCCAGTCATAACACAAATGCCAGGGCACAAGGACTCAGCTCCTCGCTGCACGGGTACCTTGGCGCGTCCAGACTTTTCACGCGTTGCTTTACGTGTTCAGCCCAAGATGTAGACCACTGGTTCAAGTCAGGTTGGTGCCCTGGGAATAACTCCCTCCAAAACCTGAAAAATCAACTTGTAGTTACTTAAACTTGGCTTCAAGTTGACCATAGGTGCTGCGAAGTAAAACCAGGACCAAATAATATTCAAAGTACTTTCCAACCATGAATTAACCCAAAGATTCTGAGAATTTCAATAACCCCAGGTTCCTTGATACTTAGCTCCCTCCCAGTCAACTCCCTCCAGAACGTGTGGTAACTCCAGAACGTACTGTTGTGCCAGTCATATCCGCCTTTTAAAACTGTTCAATATTTGACCTTGAAACTTCTTCCAACCCCTTTCTCTCTGCTCCCCAAATTGCCCCGCTGACCTTGCTGGCGACGCGAGCGACTCAGAGCGCAGAAAGCCGGCAGTCCCTCCGAAATTCCCACGAGGAAAAATAGAGACAAAATAAGGTGTGAAACACTTTCCATGCATTAAACTGTGCTTTCCTGGATATTTCCTGAACTTCAATGGTTGTTTCGGAGAATGAAGTGAAGTTCTGCAAGTTTTCAACTTGGTCCGCCAGCGGAAGCATAAAGGCATGAAAAAAAACTTCAAGGTGCTACTTCCCGCTCAGTCTCTTGGACCTCAATCATAATAAGCAGTGTTCTGCCATACCACCAACTGTAGGCTCTTCTGTACGTCGCCGTTTGCCTCCTCGCTGCTGTGAGATCTTCTTGGTACTGACCCCTCCTGGTTCCTCGTTGTCTGTGGCCGTCTCTTCGTTGGGTTCCTCCGCGCTGCATTCTTTTCAATGAGCTGCTGATCTGCTGAGCCTGCCTTAGCACTGTGTCAAAGCGAGGTGCGTGTGCCAGACAGTAATCCACAAAAACATGATTCAGCTTTCCATCATCATGCACGAATGCACAGACTGGTTCCCAAGTGCTCTCGCTCGTGCCATAGCCTTCCCACTTCGTCAAAAAGCGCCAGCCTTGCCTATATTGCCCTCTCAGGATCAGTTCGACGTGATAAGCTCCAATTCTCTCTATCTCAGTCTGATGGTAGAATGGTATATGCTGCTCATTCGCAACGATCTCCTGTTCATCGGCCAACGCTGCTCGCTCGTCGTTATTCAGCATGTCTGTGTCTCCTTCTTCGATCGCGTCTTCGCCATAGTCATCCACCAGCTCAAATGGGAAGCGCTTCACAAACTCAAAAGCAACAGGTACTTCGCCGCCCAAGGTAGGACTGCAACGCGCCGTAATACCGCCACTGCTGACTCCAGTAACAAGGTAGGGACTGTACCACATAACATCCTTCCTGGCACCTTCAGGTACCTTCAATTGCTTGAACCTCTTTCTGCTCACAAGCACATAGTCACCAATGTCGGAAACTGCAGGTTTCCTCCTTCTATTGACGCGCTCAAACAGACTCGCTCTTCCTGTTCTCAAGTGGGCTTGCACAACTTGGGCAATTTTGTTTTGTTCCTTGACCCAGTCGTGCACTTGAACGTTGCCTTCATGTGGAAAGGGTATGTTCAAACGTAGAGTATGCCTTCCATGGAAAACGTCTCCTCGTGAATAGCACAATTTTCCTCTCTGCTTGTGGTTCATACATATAACCACGTAGTTGTTCAACTGGACCCCATTCCTGGTTTTAATACTCTCCCTCAGAATACGGAGCTCTTCCCGGTACTCATCATTCTTACGCTCGCATAGTCCGTTTGATTGAGGGCGGTAAGGTTGTGAGAAAGATACTTCCACGCCCATTGCAGCAATTACATTGCGGTACCAGCCATAGTCTCCCTTAAAGCGAATATCCTTGTCAGTGTGGATGCGAACAGGTGGGCCAGAGAAATGAATCCAATGGTGTCTGATGAGCTTCAGCACGCCTTCCCCATCGATAGTCTTCTTGCTTGGTACAGCTTGACACAATGCACTCAGAGCATCCACAATCATCAAGGCATTGTCGTAGTTATGACACTTGGGCCTGTCAATGAAGTCGGCATACAGCAGTGCATTTACCATGTGTGGTAGTGGCAAAGCACCAAGTAACCGTCGGTCGCTGGATCGGTTCCGCTTGCTCGTGACACACTCCTTGCATGTCATGTGCATGTCCTCAACTTTCTGTGTCAACTCTGTGTCAGGTACCCGAGTGTGGAACATCTTCTCGAAGGCCCACAGCCAGAAATCCAGTCCAGGATGACCGACAACATCGTGGGTCCACTGTAAGGCTGCGCCCACCGCCTTCTCCGGTATGCATGTTTGCACTTCCTTCCGTAAATTGCCACTTGAGGATAAAGACCATAACTCCTTGTCAACCAGTGCATAGGATCCATCACCAAGGGCTTTCAAAACATCTCCATACTTCCCCACATAGTCAGACTTCCGTAGAGAACCGAGTAGTTCCGCTTTGCTCATAGTGAGATTCAAATGGACATCCATTTTCTGAAAAGCTTCTCAAGAGGGAGCCTCAGACCTTGCAGACCTTTTCTCGTCCCAATTATCACGTGATAGCCAATCACATAGCTCATTTTTCAGACCCGCTACCCTGTAGATGTTGAGCTTCAGCTGAGCCAGAAACGTCCACCAACGTCTGAGCTTTCGATTTTCAGGAGGTCCCCTTGAGAAACGTCTCCGTGGAGTCTTGATCACAAAACCACACCACGGAATTGCTGCCAAACAGTCGGCTTTGTCGAGATAAGCAGAATTTCTGAGAGTAATTCACATTCATACTTGCTGTAGTTTACTCTGGTTGAGGACCATTTCCAATTCCGGTGGCCAATGGGTACGAGATGGAATTCCTGCGAGTTGTAGTTGTGCCTGGGTGAACCGTCACGATTGACTCCGACTGTCGGCAAATCATATGCTATTCTCCTTGCAGCCGCTCCTGGGACTCGTTGCCACTGCAGAAGTGTACCTCCGCCTCCCACCAGAGACGCATCAGTGATGACCACGAACTCACCGTCAGGTGCAGGTGCGCCCAACAACCTCAAAGAACTCAGTTTTTTCTTGATCTCTTGAAACTGCGCTTCATGCTCGGGTGTCGACTTCCAAGGTACAGTCTTCTTGGTCAAGTCCGTGAGGAGGTGGCTACTTTACGTGAAAGTGGGGATGTGTCTACTGTAAAAATTACAGGATCCCAGGAAAGCTCTGATGTCCTTGACGCCACGGGTCTTTTCATCACGGATGAAAGCCTTCAAAATTTGGGCAACGTTTTCCTTCACAGGTCTCCACAATATCCATCAAACTTGGAAACCCAAATATTCACTTTCCTCCTGCATGAATTCACATTCTTCAAACCTCAGGTGGGTATTGCACCCCTCACAAGTGCCTAAAAACTCTTCCACCAAACGTAAATGATCATCGGCGTGATCGGTCCCCAATAGGACATCCTCTATATAGACCTCAATGACTGCCCCCTTTTTCAGCAGTGCCTGCGCCGTAGTTTTCAGCTTCATACGGGCCAGGACCTGGTTCATGAGCTCCTGGAAAGTTGCCGGAGCATTTGTCGACCCAAACAGCATAACTTATGATTTGAACACTTGACCATTAGGAGCAAGAAATGCTAATAGATCCTGCGCTCCATTTGTGAACTCCACTTGCCAGAAACCACTGCGCTTATTCAATTTGGATTTGAAACGGCTATGAGCAGCTCTTTCCAGCGCTTGATCCAAACTAGGTAGACTCCCTGAATGTTTCTTGGTGAGTTTGTTCGGCTTCCCGTAGTGGACAACCAGTCTTTTTGCATTGCTCCCTGGTTTGTCTACCAAGTAACATGGAGAGCAGTGGTTTGGATACTCTGCTTGCTCATATTTTTCCGCGAGGTCGGCTGCAATGCATTCAGTGATCTGACGCATTATTTCCTCACTGTCAGCTTTGGTAGGTGCAAATGGCTTTGAACGCACTGTCCTATTTTTGTGTTGATCCATCAATTGCAAGTCCATGGTAACAAACTTCTCACATGAACCATGTGCCATCAACGGTCCAAAAGCAACCTTCCTTCGACGTAGGACTTCTTGAATTTTGGAAGGCAAACTTTTGATCTTCTCCTCAAAATCATCTGCAGCTGCCAAATTTGATTTCCCGTACTCATCCCTGGATACAGAGTAACACTCACTGAGTATGGCCGGGATGTCCAGATAAACGTCATCGCCATCCACGATAAAGCGGTCGTCATCCAGATATTGATAGAGCAAATCTGTTTCATATCTGTCAACGCTCCTGCCCGTGAACTCGTTGTAATGGCTCTTCCATCTGTCCTTGAGCTCTAGTCTTTGTTGTTCCTCAGATATCTGGAAGATTCGGAGTTCAATGTCCTTTCTCAAAGAGCGTAAGTCGTCCTTTGAGACCGGCCACCAACGTGGGTTGGCAGTTCTTGCCTTGTACTACTCGACTTGCATGGTCACGCCATACTCTTGCATAGCATGTAGGGCCAGACACCACATCGTCAAATTTTGTACACCTCCCATAACTGAATCTTCGAGATGACTTAGCTCAGTAAATGTTCGATTCGGTCCAAATAGTCTTCGTGGATGCTTGGGAATGGGTCGTACCTCTGGGGCTGAGCAATATTGAGATCTGTCAGATAGCCATCTTCAATGACTTCATCCCATTGCACTTCTGCAGGTTCCTCACTGACCTCTTCCCACTGAATGTCGAGGTTGTCAACTTCAGCATCTCGAACGCCAGTGTCCTGTTCTTCATCTGATTCTGTTTGAGGGTGAAGTTCTTGGACTTGAGACTCGTCCTTTGGTGTTATTGCAGGTGTATCGAGCCCGTATCGCTTCAGTAGATCCCACCGGGCTCAACCACGGTCCACTAGGTGGAGAAACTTGACCACTTGGGGATTCAGTTCATCCAACGAAATATCACAATCATTGCCATCGATGAGAGATGCAATGCTTCCCCAGCGTGGGGCTGTTAATGGGCTGGTCGCCCCATCTGGGAGATAGAGGGGTACATCTGGGATTTGTACAAGAACCTTCATCTTGCGGTTCGAAAATGGTCTCCATGCAACAGCTTCCGCGGTTTGGCCCCAATCAGGACAAATAACCACGACTTGCGCTCGGTCGAGCACGGCCTTGGTAACCATTCTCTCGAGGTGTGAGGCAATCTTGGATGTTTAGTAGTTATATCAGTTAGTGCATGATAGGGTGGATTTCTCATATGTGCATATCAGGTATTTCATTGGCTATGTGTACCATATCTGTTTGCAGGATACTATTCACTCAACACTATCTTTTTTTCTTCTGTGCCAAGCAATATTGCTGCTCATGCCACTGCGACCTCTGCTCCTGACCACTCGGTCTGGTTTCTCCTTCACTGAGGGAGCAGGTCCTCATCGACCTTGGTGATTGGAGACCCACCGTGGACTTGTACGCCAACCCCAAAAATCATACCGAACCTTTGATTTGACCCCCCCACAATTCATGTTATGCCTACAACTAGCACGACTTTCAGGTATGCTGGGCCAACCCCCCGTGGTCATCTATCCCACATCCTAAGAAAGATGTCCTTGATTAATGCCCTAGATATTTTGATGAAATCCTGCAGGTTTTGAAGTTGAAAACCCAAACCAAAGCAGCAAGTAGAGCAAGAACAGGATGTGGATCGAATCAATTATTGGTTTTGGAATCCAGTGTAACACAGAAGGGCTGCAGATAGACAATGTAGGTATAAACACAAAGATTCAATCACAAATGGATAATACAAAAGACTTTATATGACAACTGGTCTGACTCTTGCCTCCAAGATAGCATTATGCACTTCATGTGCACTCCTTTGGGTGAAATGGTGCTGGTTAGGAATGTGGGGCATAGATTTCAGGCCAACACAGAAAATGACTTGGCCAAGCAACTGAATTCAGAAACAGTTGAAACGTCTATCCCACATCCTAAGAAAGATGTCCTTGATTAATGCCCTAGATATTTTGATGAAATCCTGCAGGTTTTGAAGTTGAAAACCCAAACCAAAGCAGCAAGTAGAGCAAGAACAGGATGTGGATCGAATCAATTATTGGTTTTGGAATCCAGTGTAACACAGAAGGGCTGCAGATAGACAATGTAGGTATAAACACAAAGATTCAATCACAAATGGATAATACAAAAGACTTTATATGACAACTGGTCTGACTCTTGCCTCCAAGATAGCATTATGCACTTCATGTGCACTCCTTTGGGTGAAATGGTGCTGGTTAGGAATGTGGGGCATAGATTTCAGGCCAACACAGAAAATGACTTGGCCAAGCAACTGAATTCAGAAACAGTTGAAACGTAGAACCACAATAAGTGGTAGAAACAATTGAGTATAGGGGTCTTGGGGTGGGAGACCACTAGGCTTAACCTCGAAGGCCTAAAGCATGAAATGCCTATTTTTTTTTGGTATATCCTCCATGAAGGGAGGTACCTCCGCTCAGTTGAGTGGCAGGGGTGAACTTCATGGGGGGCTAGGGTTACAACCCTAGTAACGTTGAGAAAGTGTACCAGAAGCTTCAAAAGAGTGGTAGAAAAACTAAACTTAGTCTTAGCATCAACAAAAGGGTTTTAAGGCGGGCCTGGCCTGGATCAAGCCCTCCAAGATAGACATGGCAGTGACTCTTTCTTACTCCCCCCTGGAGTACTAGTTAGCTAAGCTAGTGGGACCAAGGAAAACGGCTCGCATATTCCCAAAATTACCTCAGAAAATGCATTAAACTTACCAAAAACACCCTCATCAGTTCATAGAAGCCTATCACACTGTGGGTACCCTCGAAAAACAGTGTAATGTACCATGAATGATGTCCCTTTGATGGGGCATTCCTCAAAAGTCGCCGGCGTGCGACGAAAACGTTTTGAAACAATTTGGGGGTAGTGGGGTTTAGACCCAGGACTCCCTCTCTAGAGCACATGTGCTTGCCCATTAGGGTACAGTCGAACGCTCTAATGCGGACGGCTATCGCTGCATAAACAGCATTTTAGTAGGCGTCCTGACCAAGGTCCAGGGCGGAGCAGTACTCCCAATGGAGGACACAAATCTCCAGGAGCTGGAAAAAATAGAAAATGTAACCAACAGGGAGTGATTCCTGCAGTTTAGCGGAAGGGGTAGCGATTTAGCAAGGCACATCGCTAAAAGTTGACGAAATCACGCGGGATTTCGTCATTTTTACACATAACTCAAAGTCACAGACAAGCGCAAAGGAAGCAGACTTCAAAAACAAGGTTGCGCAAGCGTAAACGGTCTTTGAAAGAGAGAGTATGAGCTGTATTTTTTTAAGTTATAAAGGAAATTTTTGCACAGTTGCATCAAAATGTTCGTAAACTTTAGTGAAAAGTATTGAAACTCAACCCACAACACAGAGCCGGCGGACAACCCACCTCTTAGGTATGCCAGTGTCATCTCACATGCATGCATTGCTGTCGTGTTGGTTGCTTCGTTAAAAAGTTAGGGTTGTCAACGCTGTGTCCGTTGGGGGTTTGGGCGCTCATTTCATTTGCTCTGCACAGGTCAAAACAGGAATGAAAGGTATGCGATGCGAATGGAGCGCGGGGCGCGCACGTAGGGTTAGAATATGCGCTGTGCTTGCGATGCATGTGCCTAATTGTGGCATTCACACGCTGTGACGCTTTCCCTGTACCCCAATTCATCCTTGATTTCTCTTCACAGGTAAGGAAAGGAAAGTGTTTGCTCGTGTGTAGCCCTAGCGTTAAAGTAGGGTTGCTTAAAACGCTTAGGCTTGTTTAAAACTCGCAATAGGATTGCTTTGCGTTCGCTTCACTTCGGCATTCACACGATGCATGGTGAGTAAGGTAGGTTAGCCCAGGAGGAGCTCACCTCCTGGTTGAGTGCAGGTGATGAGTGCTCACCCTGACTTCGAAGGCCAGTGCTGGCGTTAGTGAGTGTAGTGTAGTGGTGTCTCCTGTCCCGCGTGCTTTTCCTCGTGGGCAGGGGAGTGCGTTAGCTTTTGGCGTTTAGCAAAAATGGGCGTTTTGTATGCCCTTAGCACACTTGGCCACCCGTCCCCTCTAGTAGGTAGGGCTTTTGCCGTCTCTCCCCAAGGATAGGCACCAGCACAGAAATTGGACGCCATAGGAGTGGTAATAGTACCTGATTAGGACCTTCGGTCTGACGTCCGCGAAGCCCGCTTCGCGGGAGCCACGCCGGGGAGAGAAGTGAGACACACACAGACATACGTAGCCCACATAGGGGTATGGTAAACCCTGTAAAGAAGGGTAGAACCCCATGGGTCTGGACCAGTCAGGGGTCCTGACTGTGGGCTCGCTTGTCCCCAAGGATGGGAGACACACCTTGCCTCATTACACCTTGCTTGTCATTCCCCCCTGGTGTAGTAAGCCACCGTTCTTCGTTGGCTCCCCAAGGTCATTACATCAGGGCAGTCCCCATGCAACACATGGTCAACAAGGCATACACTCGCTGGGTGGCTGCAATCCTGATAAGCGGCCACCTGGCCCACGCTGGAAACCATAGGCATGGGTCTGCAGCGCACAGACAGGGTCAGTGCAGTGCTCAGTGCACGTGGCAGTAGAGCGACACAGGGAAATTAGTTTCGCTTCTTACGCTGGGACGTAGTCTCCGCACGGGTTAGGAGCTGCCCCTCGTTGTTCTCAACGAGGTAAGTGCGGAAGATGGGGTTGATACTCCCGTCTGGTTGTATGAAGGCAGACATAGGTTCCCAGGTCGCCTCAGATAACCCATAGCCATCCCACAGGGTTAGGAATTTCCAGCCCTGTTTATACTCGTGGCGAGCAATACCTGCAACCACATAGTAACCATCGACTGCCATCTCATCGGCAGTCATGTCTTCGAGTTTGTCTGTCTCTTCTGGACTGGCAGCGTTCTCTAGGTCTATACGCTCGACCTCACTGTCGCTGAGGCGCAACTCATCCCAAGACAAGTCGTCAGGGGAGTGATAGTGCCTCAACTGTTTAGGTGCACATAGCAGTTCACCACGTAGATGTGGACTGCACCTGACATGGATCCTGGATCCATCTATCCTGATGATACGACAGGGTCCAAAATAAGGGTCCTGTAGGCAGTTACGTGGCAAGAAAGGTAGGCGTGAATGGTGTACCAAAACGACGTCACCAACCTTGAAGCTGGCAGGTCGCCGTAGGCCATTTCCGTCGGCTCAGTTCACGGTCACAAATGTGTCTCAGGTTAGTCCCAGCCTGGTTAGCCAGAGACTGCTTGTGTTCCAGCCAATCGCCCACAGGGCTCTTGAAGTCCTCAGGAAAGGGGGCTTTGAAGAACCAAGCAGGTCGTCCTCCATGGAACAGTTCGTGGGGGGTGAAACCTGTAGAAGAGCTTCGCTGTGAGTTCATGGTCAGCACTGCCCAGGGCACCAGACGTACCCAGTCCTTGGTACGCTCCTGTTTCATCAGGATTCTTAAGTTCTGCTCCACCACACGGTTCTGTCTCTCAGAGAGAAGGTTAGACGTGTGGGTATAGGGTACACCTGTGGTTACCTCCACGTTGAGGGCATTTAGCACTCGTTTGCACCACCCAGTGTCACTGCGGATGCGTACATCCTCATCAGAGTGCACCTGCTTAGGTGCTCCATAGGGTTCGAACCATTGTTCGACCAACATTTTCACGGTCTGCTCACCTGTGATTTTCTTATTGCAAGGGAGCACACGGGTGAAGCGAGATAGGCCACAGGTGACCACTAGGCAACTATCATAGCCGCCGAAGCGTGGTAGGCCGTGGATGAAATCCACGTAGAGAAGAGAGTTAGCACAATAGGGTATGGGTAAGCTGGAGTTCAGGCCCCTATCCCTACAGTCGCTCTGCTTGCTGGCATGACAGCCACAAGCATCCACAATGGTCAGCATACGCGACCTGAGTTCAGTCAGGGTTAGACTAGAGTAGAAACACTCACGGAAGAAGTCCACTGAGCAATTAGCGCCAGTGTGACCAGAACTGAAATGGGACCACTGTAGGCACCCATCCAGTCGTGCCTCAGGCACCACAATTCGGTCCTCGTAGAAGAGGTACTGATTGTGTTTATACCAATGGTGCCCGTCAATGACACGGGGTTCGAGACCAGTGCTGAGGGTTTGGAGAATTTCTTCATACTCTGACTGATAATCGGTTAGACTCCAACCCTCCAGGATTCCAGCAGTGCGCATGGACAGGTCAAGCTCGACATCAATACGCTGGAAAGCCTCTCTGGCGAGCGCCTCAGAGCTCTCACCAATAAGCGCCCGAAGTTGTTGCGTGATATATGGTCAGACAGTTCATTCTTTGTCCCGGGGATATGATGCACTGTCAGCCTGAGCTGGCTCAGGTAAGTCCACCACCGCTTTAGCTTAGCTTTCTCTGGTGGTGGGCCCTTCTGAAAAGACTTCACAGGCTCCTGGTCACACAGCCAGACAATAGGGTTAGATCCCAGGAGTCGGGAATGTGAGGAAAGCACCAACATACCGGCCAGGAGTTCCTGGTCATAGGTGCTGTAATTGGAACGTGCTTGGTTCCATTTCCAATTTCAGTGTCCCAGTGGCACCAGTCGCCACTAACTGGTAGGATAGTCATGTTTCAACGAACCATCACGGTTCAGTCCACTGGTACGATAATGGCAGTGGGTTAGTTCAGCGGGGTTAAGCTCCTGCCATTGGTAGATCGTACCACCACCCCCTACATCACTGGCATCAGTGATCAGGACTATCTCGCCCTCAGGGCGGGATACTCCCAGGCAGTTGGAGGAGGCAATCCTCTTCTTCAACTCCTGGAAACACTCTTCCTCCCTGGTGGTCCACCTCCAGGGAGTTGTTTTCCTGATTATGTCAGTGAGGGTGGCAGAGGAGTAAGTAAAATTGTGGATGTGACGCCGATAGAAATTACAGGCGCCCACAAAACTCCTCACGTCGTGTAGACCCTTCTTAGGGTCATCGCGAATCTGCATGTCCTGTAGGGGCTGCATCTTAGACGCGGCTGGTTTCCACCAACCATACCCTACGTCGAACCCCAAATATTCCATCTCCTCTTTCATAAACTCACATTTTCCGAGTTTGTTTCGGAGATGGTTTCTTGACAGACAATGAAAAAGTCACGGAGGAGCAGGACATGGTCCTCTTTGGTATTAGTACCCAAACTCACGTCGTCGATGTGAGCCTCCATTTCTGCACCCCGAGAAATCAACTCCTGTACTAGAGGCCTGCGCCTCAGTATGTACAAAATTTTGTTCATAAGCTCCTGGAAGAGCGCTCGGGCATTAGCCACCCCGAAAGGCATAACCTTCCATTTAAAGACACGGCCCTTAGGGGTTATAAAAGCCAGCAGCTCCTGAGCTGCGGCGGTTAGGTCCACCTGCCAGAAACCAGAGCGTTTGTCCATTTTTGTCTTGTACCTGCATTTGTCAATACGCTCCAGGGTATTTTCCATGTTAGGAGTACTCCCTGAGTGGTTCTGGGTTTTCTTGTTGACCTCACCATAGTCTACCACCAGTCCTAGGGCAGTCGACCCTGGTTTGGCAACCAGGAATCAGGGACTGCAGTGATGGGGGTAGTCCCCCTGCTTATATTCTTCAACGAGGCCAGCATCAATACATTCCTGGATCTGGCGCTCGATTTCTTCAACCTGTTCCTGTGGAGCGGGATAGGGACGACGCCTCACTCGCTTCTTTTCAAATTCAGGTTTCAGTTTCAGGTCCATCTGGACCAGTTTTTTACAAGAGAGGGGAGGCGGCAAGGCGCCGAACACCTCCTCATAGGTTATCAGCAGTTTCTTCAGGCGGGGGTCAAGGTTAAGACTCTCGAGTTTCTGAAGGAAATCCTCCTCAGCATGGAGGTTGCTCTTTCCATGTTCTTTCTTTTTCTGCCGATCAGCAGTTTCGGCAGGCACAGAACCATCGTCCCACTCAGGGGGACATTGCTGCCCATAGTGCAGAGAGTACACTAGTGGTATCTCAGGATCAGGCAGCGTATAGGAATCGTCATCCTCCTCAGACCAGATGGAGGATTTCCAGGTCTGTCTGAGGTATTGCAGCCGCTTGGCGCTCAATACCTATGGCCTTCAGGTACAACAGCCGCCGGAGTTCCTGAGTGTCATGCTCAGACAATGGCATGTTATTAGCAGCAGGCCGCGCCAGAGCATCAGCACTCCAGGCCACGGGTTCACCTGTGTGCATAGGCTGCATACGTAGCACTGGCTTCCCAACAGGGGAAGCGGGTTCAGAGGTTGACTCTAGATCTACCTCCTCTAGCAACAGCTGGGCTAGGAAGGCACTATGTTTTAGGTCAACACAGCTGGAATCAACAGGAGGAATAGTGCTGGCGATCCCAGACAATTGGTCGTCAGCATCCTCTTTTACAGCTGCAGGTTCCAGATATTCATCGGGAGACTCACACCCTGTAAGTGTGGCAGATAGGTGCTCAGGAGATCGATTTTTGAGAGCAAAAAGGGTCAGGCTACGATTTTCGGCCATGACCTCTTTCAGTAGCACCTGGTTCAGGTCACACAGGGGTACAGGGGTGAGAGATCCATCGACGATGGACAGGAAACTGGTCCACTCAGGGGCCTGCATAGCTGTGTCTGAGTCCTCAGGCACATAGATGGGGCCGTCCGGGAGTTGCACTCTTCCCACGGTCATTCGATCTAGCATATGGCGCCAGTAAGCATGTTCACCAGAGCAGCCCCAGTCAGGGGTGCACATGACAACCCTTCCTCCCTCATAAGCGATTTTGGTTAGAACCTTCGCGAGCAGTGAGAAGGGAGGGTTAGCATACACTAGGCCCATTGCTTTCCAGAAGAAACAGAGAGCATTGTTCAGCTGTTTCGAGCAGTACAACTGCATGATGTGCTGTTGTTGACTCGCAAACAATTCCACCTGGATCTCATCCAGGTTTACCTGAAGGGCTGCCAGTCCATTTTCAAGAACGTGACGGGCCAATTGGTAGTTTTCAGTACGATAGTTAGTCTTGGATGCGTAGCGCAGCCCAGACTCTTTTCGTCCTGACAGCTCCAAAGGTACAGAGAACAGCCCACTGCCAAAGTCGCAGTGCAAAGAATAGGGGCGCTGGAGAGACAGCATTTTTACCTGGGGGTTTCTTCGTAGGAAGTCGGTACCAATGACAATGTCAAAGGCGTCGGTGTCCAGCACTCTGCAGTGTTGGGTCACAGTTTTGTCGCCCAGGCATATAGTCACATCGACCCCCCCCAAAGAAATGGATGGTACGCCCATCCCCTACTCTTATGGCCACGGTCTTAGTTTTCTTGTAAGTTCTTAGGAGGCGCCGGGCCAGTATGGAAAGTGTTGCACCGGTGTCAAGCACCGCTCGAAGAACTTGATCCCCGATCCTCACGAGGATCCAGAAAACCAAGTCCTCCTCTTCGGAGCCGCCCCCCTACTTCTCATCAGGGAAGTTGACATCCACCCCTGCAGCAATGAGGGACCTGGCCATCCAGGCCAAGCGCCACTTTTCTGAGTTATTCCCCTCAGGGGTAGCGTTATCCCCCTGGGGGCGCTTCTTGGGATCACCTGCGGCAGGAGCGGCCGTAGGAGCAGGAGTGGGTGTAGCAACGGGCGCTGACGAGCGCCTCTGGGGGTCAGGGGGTCCATTTTTGCCACCCCCCTTGCCACCTCCTTTCCCACCTTTATCCCCATTCGGGGGATTTCTGGTGGGTGTTTGGGTCTTCTGGCGTTCTGCCTCCTGATGCTTGAGTTTGTCACTCTCGCGTTTCTTTATGTGGCATTCGTCCTCGTAGTGACGACGTTTGCCACAATAGCCACAGGTGATGGTACACCTGAAATGGTCCTGATGGGTCACAGGTTTCCCATCCTTGGTATGCTGCTGTCGTTTCATCTGCAGCATACAGCTACTGCGGTGATCGCAGTCAGAGGCATGACAAGCCCCCCCCTTGTCATTGACAGGTTTGGAGTAGAACAGAGGGGGTGTACCTGCATCAGGAGTAACCTCATTCATGGCACGTAGGTTACCCCTCCCCTTACCTCCTCCCTGGTTGGCGTTAGTGGCACTTGTAGGCCCTTTCCCTTCGCCGAGTTCGGGGGTAGGGGTACCACCTCGACCCAAATGCTTCTTGAGGAATTTCTCCATGTGGGGGTCATTCTCTCTCTCTCAAGAGCTAGCTCAATCAAGAGGTCCACCAGTTCATCGTACGAGTGGGTCCTACTCTTCCTCTCGGAGGTAGAGCGGCAATCATCCCACGTACGTTGGGGGATCTTACTCATGAGCCACAGGTGGGGCTCAGTGGCTCTGTAGGAGCCCACGTTCATTCGCGAAAAAAGGTACTCCAGGTCGCACACATATTCAGAAATTCGCGCAGCGGATGGAAACTCAGGGAGCATAGGTAGGTCCTCTATCTGTGTGCGCACACTGAGGTCAGTCTCATAGACTGGGAATGTTTTCTCCAACCTCAGGAGTACCTCTGCCCAGGTGGAACAGGTTTTCACAATCTGATTCACCTGTTTCTGCAAACATTTCTTTTTGCATGAGCATTTCAGCAGTGAGCATTTGGTTGCCACATCCACATGGGATTGGCCAGTCAGCAAAAGGAACTCAGCAAATTCTTCTGCCCATTCGGGCAGATTTTTGGGGTCGAGCTCCGGCAGTTCCAGCTGGATGTTCGCCTGGGCAAACGGTCTGCCCGTCTTCCCACACCCCGGAGTTAGGCCTGAAGGCGATACGCCAGCAAGAGGTGCCAGGGCTGACAGCCCTCTTTACTCAGTCTCTGTGACAGGCACGTCCTGTAGTTCAGCCATGCGCACTGTCCTGGCACGGTGGTGAAAGGGGCTGGGGCAGGTGACCTTAGGCAACAGCCTTGAGACGCTTGATCTTTTAAGATCTTCGGCCAGAGTACTCAGTCCGGGAGAGGGGGAGAACAACTCTGGCTTGGGTAAGGGTTCTGCAATACCCAGTTTCGCCTTAATGGCCTCCGATAGGGCCGTCACATCTGGATCTTCTGATCCAGACAGGAGTTTGGCCAGCAATTCGGCCGTATGATCCAGGGCACCGTAGGTTGGCCTTGGATGATGTTGTTCCTCAACTCGAGTCGGGGACACCTCGGGAGCCCTTGGGGTTTGGACAACATGCTCTTGGATACTCGGGTCTCGGTCGTCTTGCCAGGGATGCTGTCTCGGCTCTGTCGGACGGCGGGCCAGAGTGCGTGTAGGACCCTAGGTCTGTGCGTGGTCTGGATCCGTGTACTGCCAATGGCTCCTCCCCATCTTCTCCACGAATGGATTTGTAGTACTCCTCATGGAGGATGTATTCATCCATCTTCTTCCTCAGCTCCTCGTATTCCTCAGGGCCTCCAATCGCTGTTGAGGATGATGCCGGACAGGCAGATCGGGAAACTGAGGCTGCTACGCGCCTGTGGAGATGACTGAGGCTGTCTCCACCGTGGGCTGCTAAGGCCTCGGTGGTAAGGATTGTGTTTTCTTCCGCCCTTCTGCGTTCTGGATCTCCTTGGGACCCAGATGCGCCACTGAGATGTGGAGCTCGGTAAGGTGGTTCACTCATAGGGTGGGCCATGCTGCCCATTTGTACTTGGACAGTTCTTATGGGCCAGGTCCTGACGCTTGGCGTGGACATGATGCACTTGTTGTTGACCTTTGTGTGCTGCACTTCTTCTGAGGGTCGGTTCCAAAGGTCACAAGGGACTGTCTCTGCTACCGGAAAGATGTCCTTGATTAATGCCCTAGATATTTTGATGAAGTCCTGCAGGTTTTGAAGTTAAAAACCCACACCAGAGCAGCAAGTAGAGCAAGAACAGGATGTGGGTCAAATCTATGATGCATTTTGGAATCCAGTGTAACACAGAAGCGCTGCAGAAAGACAATGTAGGTATAAACACAAAGATTCAATCATAAATGGATAATACAAAAGATTTTATATGAAAACTGGTCTGACTCTTGCCTCCAAGATAGCATTAGGCACTGCATGTGCACTCTTTTGGGTGAAAATGTGCTGGTTAGGAATGTGGGGCATAGATGTCAGGCCAACACAGAAAATGACTTGGCCAAGTAACTGAATTCAGAAACAGTTGAAACGTAGAACCACAATAAATGGTAGAAACAATTGAGTATAGGGGTCTTGGGGTGGGAGACCACTAGGCTTAACCTCCAAGGCCTAAAGCATGAAATGCCCATATTGTTTTGGTATATCCTCCATGAAGGAAGGTACCTCCGCTCAGTTGAGTGGCAGGGGTGAACTTCATGGGGGGCTAGGGTTACAACCCTAGTAACTTTGAGAAAGTGTACCAAAAGCTTCAAAAGAGTGGTAAAAATACTTAAGTTAGTCTTAGCATCAACAAAAGGGTTTTAAGGGGGGCTTGGCCTGGATCAAGCCCTCCAAGAAAGACATGGCAGTGACGTTTTCTTGCTTCCTATTTTCCTAACAAGGAAATGGATTATGATATACCCTATCCCGTATATATCCCATATATAGGGCCATAGAATGTTCCCTTAGGGGTAATATGCCAGGTTAGGGTTGTGACCTGCTTCAAACTGTAGGCTTCTCTCCGGCAAATTCTCAAAGATGATTGAGCAGGTGGCAATCTGTTTCCTCCCCCCCCACTTAAAACGACTGCCACGGGCAGGAAGTATGTGCCCAAGAGGAACGTAGCAGTCAGAAAAAGAGCAGCAAATGGCAGGTTAGTAGGATTGCCTCCAACCAGGATTCGAACCTACGCAGGCAATCTCGGAGCCGGCCGCACGGCTGCTGAAGTAGCTCCGACGGGTGGGAATCCAACGACCGCCAAAATCCGGAAATTTTTCAGCGGGACCCCGCAGATCCCGGAATAAGTAGTAGGCAAAATTGCGAGCTGTTGCGCGCAGAGTCTGGTCCCCGCGTGTCGCATAAAGCATTGTGGGGTCCCGCAGGTAAAACTGGTATTTTTTTCAGAATTAAAACTAAAGGCAAAGTGAAATCACACTTTGAAACAAGTTTGAAGGTATTGGTACGTGCAAAACGGCGCGAGGCGGCAGCGCCAAAATTTTACTTTTGGAAAAGAACTGACACCAACAACGACAGAAGGGTGTGACAGTAACTTTGGACAGTGCCTATAGCAGGGAGCACGTCGGAAAGTAGAGTTAGAGCTCAGGGATTCAATGATGAGGGACATGTGATTGTCTTGTGCCGCGCTACTGCTTTGTGCTTGCCTCTGTATTGTGCTGTGCTTAGGCCACAAAAAAAAAAACACGGCCACGATGGCCCCACAGTGCGCGCCGTAGCAACACTATGTCAGACAAAAGAGGTGACGATGAATTCAGGGTAAATGACCGGAGAACACTTAGGCACAAATGGAAACACGGGCACGATGCCCACACCTGGCACCTGCATGCTTCAGACAGTTTATGAGGGCGTGTATGTGCTTGATGTTCTTGATGCGCTTGAATTAACGCTTGCATTCACGGGTGAGTTCTTGCTTGTAAGATGTAAGCTTGCTTGCTCACTTGTTTTGGAAAGGCAAGAGACAAGGCCTAGCCAAAGGCCCACTTGTAAACTGACCCGCCACAAAACAAAAAAAAAGGAAGGCAAGGCCGGTGTGCCTTTCAGAATGTGGAAAAGCCACGGTTGTGGCTCATGTGATGGTGGGCACGGCTCAGCCAAGGGTGGTGTCCACGTCTTCAATTAAATTTAGCATGTGTGTCACACGTGATGCACCACTTAGAGGGTAAAAGAGGAGGTACAGAGATGCGATGAGGGTTTGAGTAGACACACTTAAATAGACAAACCTCTTAGCCATATAATGATAACCTGACCTCACTCCTAACCCTTCACCTAGGAGCCATATGACGTATATATATAACATATACACATAATAGAGCGATGCACGCTGTTAAACACAAGACATACTTGTGCGCGCACACCCAATGGCAGGGCCCGGAGGCACACACCCGCCCGGAGGGCATCACAGGGTGTGGATCTCGCGATGGCGGCCTTGGGGCACATGTTTTTCACACGCTCACACAAACAAAACTACCCACAGACCACCCACATACATACAACAAAGGGTAAACATACTCACAATAGAACACGTGTATAGATATGCCACCTTGTTGCTTGGAATTCGTGTGTGTCTTGGGGGCGTGTGTATAGACACTTAGGTTAGCTTGAGTGTTACCCTTGTCGGTGGGTGTGTTACCGGCGGGCAGTAAGGCAGGGGGTCACCTCCGTGCGCCAAACTGTGGAGGTCGTGCATGGTGTCCCGCTGATATATCAGCCCAGCCAGCTCCCCAGGGGCACAATGACACGCCCCGAAGGAGCCTTTTACTCCCCCTACCCCCATACACCGTGTATGACGGTGCTTGTCTACACCTCCGTGTATAAACTTGCTACGGTGTACACGGTTACAAAACCCAAAGGTAGGTCAACCTAGGTCTTGCTTGATCTGGGGTCGGGTGATAACCCCCGTAATAGGCAACCATATACTCCCGTAATTAAAATAAGCGCATGCACACACAGGCGCGCGACCAAACAGACACGGGGCACACCCATTTTTGGTGTGTCACGGAGAGGGATGTCCGTGTGTGTTGTGGAAACCCAAGTCCACGCACGGGCCTCCACATAAACATGCCACGCCCATATAGCAACCCATTTGGTTTGGCGTTGGGATAGAGGACCCCTCGGGTGTTGTAGAAATCCAAGTCCACTGGTGGGGAACTCTAGAGAAAATATCAACGTACATATCCTCTCATAACCATATGCATGTGCACACCCGTCCCTTTCTGTCATGTTGTTTGTCTGCTTTCGTTGCAGGCAGGAATATCCCCCGTGAAATTCATCAAAGACACGAAGAAAACACCGAGCCAGCATGCGGCCCCATGCAACGGCATTGGAGGATACCCACTCCCAACCCGGGCACGCATAGCGACCGGGGATAAATACCCAGGCAGCGGAGATGGCCCACATCCGCAACGCTATTGCCTTTGAAGAACCCTTCCACTCATGGAGTGACGGGGCAAAGGCACCCATTGCAATTCATATTAGAATACTTGTACGTAGAGGACGACCCCTCCCTCTAGGCTTAAGTCCTCGCCGGATGTAGTGGCAATTTTGCACGCCACGAAATTTTTTCCCATGTAATGTGAGCCACACGAGTAATTCATACCCTGTATATCTTACCCTCGTGGACAATGGCAAATCGGTGGAAAAACATCACGCCAAACACAAAAAGGGAAAATGGGTTGTACCTGCCAACCCAACGAAGTTTTCAAGCCTTCGTCAATGGTGAGCAAATGTTTTAGCTCGTTGGCTTGGGTCACAGGTCAGGAACAGTCGTAGAGTCCTGGTTCCAGTACGGGGCAGCACTCCGAAACCTTGCAAGAACCACCATGCGCACAACCCGGTAGAGTCTTCGGGAAGTGCTTGCCACGTTATTAGCACCCTTGATGGGTGGCGTCATCGTGGGCAGGACTTTGTCCTGGTGGTGGTAGGAGTGCTCCAGTAAGACCCAAGGATAGGGGTTTGAATGGCATTAAGACCCCCGAAAGAACACGTCCCACTCCGGCCCCAGGCTATATGCCACGCCACCCCACCCCAAGGACTCTCAAGCCTTTAGCGGTGAGAGAGGTAGACAGTGGGGTAAACATGCGGTCACATAGGATTTTATGACGTCCAAAAATCCCAAAACCTGCAACATAAAAAAAACACCCATTCAAGTAGTTAGCATGCTGTAAATTGTGTTTGGGCAATCTGTGTCCCCATACAACATGCTTTTTTGCATCTAGCACCCTCAAAATAGGGGTGGGGAGGTCTTCAACTGCTTGGGTGAGGCCAAAAAGCAGAATTTTTCACCGTTTTTTTCCATGAGAAATGGCAAATTTTGGTGCATACACATGCTGTAAATTGCGTTTTTGTGATATGTATGCCCCTACAACCTGCTTGTTAGCGTCCAGCACCCTCAAAATAGGGGGAGGGGGTCTTCAACTGCTTATCTGAAGCTAAAAAAACTCACTTTTTGGCCAAATAAACCCCATTTCTGGCCGTTTTTTCATGAAAAATGGCACATTTTGGTGCATACGCATGCTGTGAATTATGTTTTTGTGAAATATATGCCTCTACAACCTGCTTTTTCGTATCCAGCACCCTCCAAATGGAGAGGGGGGTCTTCAAATGCTTGTCTGAGGCCAAAAGAACTCAATTTTTGACCGTAGAACGGTCATTTTATTTTGCGATCTTTCATGAAAAACGGCAAATTTTGGTACATACGGATGCTGTAAATTGTGTTTTCCTGCTCTGTGTCTGCCTACACCCACCGCCCTGCTTCGGTGGCAATTTTTGTAACCGAGCAGCGTGCCGTGCATGCACGTTACTTTCATCTTCTTTCCTGTCTCCCAGCGCTTCTCGCTCTCTCCTCCTTTCCCGGAACAATTATATATTCCCATATTGGTTAGGGTTTTCTTCTCGTGGCACGCTCATGAGAGCGGTCCACCAAGGTGGGCGAGGGGGTCAAGGGTTTGGGTGAGATGGTGTCTCCGCAAAAAATCTCGCCAAACCTTATTGTAGGGCGGTAGGAAGGTTTCAACGGGTTCCTTGGTATCCCAATCCTTGGTATAACCCTCCCAGCGCACCTTGAAGAGAGGTCTCTTGCGGTGAGTACGGTGACCCAATATTTTCTTGACATTATAGGTGTCCTCCTCAAACTGGGAGGGCACTGTAGCAACCTCACCCGTGTAGTTTAGAGGCACGGGGGAGCGAGAGGAGTTGACCGTCTTCATTAGACAATCAACCTGGACGTCAACTAACCCCCGTTGGTCCACTTCCCTACGTGCTCATTTGGATCAGGTACCCTGAATTACCCAAGTGAAACCGTGGTTCAACCGAGTTCAACCGCGCACTTTCATTACGGCTTCCCCACGGTTGAACCCCTATCGTGGTAAAGCAACAAATTGCTAAGTAGCAACCTGAAAACCGCTTTTTTTCAGCCCTGCAAGGTATGCCACACCCCCTAAAAAGAATGTATTTGAAACTCTTCTTACCTCATTGCTGCAAAACACTGGAGACCTATTTCTCTTGGATCATATTTCACGGCGGTGGTGGTGTAGGTGCCAGTGGCGGCTGCTGTATTGGTGAAACCGCACGGCCTCACCATCAATTTTTCGTTAGGCGTGGTGACATACCCCCCTGCGCCTTGTTTGGATTCCCTTCAGGACTTTGGACCCTTTTTAGTGAACAATAATTACATGCAAGCCTACACTTGATTGTCAGAAGCTTTTTTTGTAGCCCTTTTTGTCTGTTTGGAAGCCCTCTGTGTGTTACCAATTCGGTCAGCAAGTTGTTTCCATAGGCGTTTGGTCGTGCCGTTTGTGCAAAAAAAGGTGAACAAGTCGTCCACCAGCTGTTGGTCCCCTCACCCGCTGTGGTGGTCGTTCACCACTTGCAGCCAGTGGTGGGACATTTTTGAAAAAAGGTTTGTCACGCGTCAGTTTCACGTGGTTATGCAAATAATTTGTTCAGAAAAGCGCGCGCCGCTGGCGCAGCCGCCGCCGCTAGCGCTGGCGGTGGTTCAACCACGGTTCAACGGCGGTTCAGCAGTTCAGCCGCGCCCCTTCCGAGTTCAACCAGGGTAAACCAGGTAAAACCACTGTGTGAAGTACCTGATCCAAATGAGCACGTAGGGTTGAATAACATAGAGGTCGTGACCTTTCTTGGCCACGACCTCATAGGGCCCATCCCAATAGGGGCAAGTCTTATCGCCAAGATTTTTGCGTTGCCGACGGACCCATACGCAGTCCCCTTTCGAGAAATTGAGGGACATCCCCCTCCTCTTATTATATTTATGAGCCATTGTCTCTTGCACTTGAATCATAGCCCTACGGGCAAGAGCAATAAGCCCCACACGCCGCTGAAAGTAGTGAGCGGTCTCTTCGGCAACCCCCTTAGGCTCAGCAAGGGGGAGGCCCTTATTACGGTTTTGTTTACCAAACACAATCTCGTTAGGCGTATAACCCGAAGGACCTGTGGTCTCATGCCACGCTCCTACAACGGCGGGCAAAACCTCTACCCAACTAGCGTGCTTCTTCAAGGTAAGGGCTTGAGCAACGGCACGCCTTAGCTGCTTGCCAGTATTTTCGGCTTTGCCATTACCTTGGTGCCTACCCGCGAGACACATAGTCGAGCGGGCACCAATCTTAGAACAAAGGGTTTGGAAATATTGGCACACAGATTGTGGCCCGCGGTCCGAGCATATTTCACGAGGGGCTCCGAACCTATCAACCCAGCGTTCCATTACCAAATGGGCCGCTCTTTTCCGCGTTAGCCCTTAATCCTTGTCTTCATGACGGGGTTTACGAATAGGGATCGCGATGAGGAAGCCGGAAAGCCGGCAAACGCACAGGAGCATTCGGTCATACACCTCTCCATCATGGGAGGTGGAAGGGTCTGAGGGTAGTGAAACACATCAAGCGCTATGGAGTCCACGGGCTCCATAGGTATAGGCATGGGCTCATGTACCCTTGCTTGCACTTGGTGTCATGCGTGTGGATGGCACATGAGGGACATGTTTGACATTGCAGTTCCACTGCTTTGTACAACCCCTCACCTTCCACGCCATGGTTAATTTCTTTCCAGTGTTTTTCAACACTGGAGGTTGTTCAGTGAAGTGCATCATGGTATTCAGCCACCAAACGATGCACTAGTGACGTAGGAACACACCACTGTCCATTACAGACGAGCTTGTTATCCACCAACCTCACTCCACCTTGGAAGCTCAAATTCAAGGCATCTTGCCACAATTTTTTGTAGCGTTGACAATTTGGGTAGTGTTTAGCCCAATTTATCTAAAAAGCATGGGAAGCATCCTCCCCATGTATAGGAGTTGCTTTTTTGTAGGACTTCCAAGATTTGTTTGTCTTAGCAATTCGCTCCAGTCTCCGGAGCTTCCTCTTTTGCTTCGTCCCCCCGCCCACTGGAGCAGAAGCCAGAGGGGGTTGGTCACACGCGGCCGCCCCTTGAGCCGGAGGCGCCGCTTTAGACCTAGTAACAACGGGCGCCACAACCGCCCCAAATACAAGGGGGCGGGCAAGAAGTTCCTCCTTCTTGGCCGCCATCATGTCCCGCAGATCCCCAGCCGCTTGGACCGTTCCATGTATGGACACATCACCCAACGCCGGGTTAGCAGGGTAAGCCCAACGGGACAAGCGATCACCCACGGGGTTTGCGGGCCCCGGAGTGTAAACCACATGGAGGTCGAATTTAGAGAACAACTCATGCCAACATGCTTGGTCCGGAGAGGGACCCCCCACAGTTTTGAGCTCCTCAGTAGCCCAATTCTCAAGGCTACGGTGGTCCGTACGGACCTCCACTTGCTTGTTCCCCACCCAACCATGCCATTTGAGAAGTGCCGCCACTATGGCGTAGCATTCCTTCTCTCGAGGGCTCCAATTCAATTGGCTGCCTGACAACTTACGGGAGAAAAAGGCAACGGGGCGTAGAGCACCATCCGGACCTTCCTGTTGTAGGGCCGCCGCCACCGCCCAATTACTAGTGTCCGGGCCGATCGGCTAGTTGGAGGGGAACAATATCCGTAATAGCACGCTCGAGCTTCAAAAAGGCCGCGTTAGCCAAAGCATTCCATGTTAGGCCTATCTTTTTCCCATTCTTATGCTTAGGCAAATTCTTCAACATCTCAATCAAGGGAGTAGCTATGGAGGCGTAGTTTTGGACATAGCCATATAATAGTTGGCAAGCCCCAAGAACCCCTGGAGCTCCCGAACATTATCCGGCTTTTCCCAACGTTCAAGCGCGAACATTCTCCCTGGGGCGGGCCGCCGTGTGCCATTCCTCAACACATGGCCACAAAACTCAACCGAACGAACAAAGAAATCGATTTTGCTAACCGAAGCAACCAGCTCCTCTTTTCGTAGCCTATCCAACACGGCACGCACGTCGCGGTCGTGGTTAGCCAATAGTTCCTCCTCCGTATCACCGGAGGAACCAACAATAATATCATCAATATATACGTCCGCACAATCCAAACCCTGCAAAACGTGGTCCATTACCCGTTGAAAAATAGCGGGCCCATTCTTGATACCCATAGGCATAACATGCCGTTGTAATCTTTTACCCGCCAATTTCATGGCGGTCTTAGCCTGGGACTCAGATTGAAGGGGAATTTGATGAAACCCTTTACTGAAGTCCACAATAGTGAAAGTCTTGTGTTTGGATTGATTCTCCAACATGTTTTCAATAAGGGGGGGGGGGTGTGCGTCGGGCAAGGTAGCCTCATTAGGTTGGCAGTAGTCCACAACGAGGCGCCATTTGCCCTTCTCCTTCTTCGGCACAACGAGACCGTTGAATGCCCATTCGAAGGCAGGGCAGGGCTCAATCCAACCACGAGCCAAAAAGTCTACCACTATTTCTTGCTTTGCTGCGGCACGCTTCCCCACCGACCGTATAGGCTTCACGGACTCGGGTTTAGCGTTCGGGTATAGGTCAAGCTTAGCAAACCCCAACCCCTCCGTACCACGGACCTTAGCGTGTTCCTGGCCCGAACAGAGACGAACCCCCGCGCTAAAAACATGCCGCTCATAGTCCGCGAGGATGCATTTCCTCATGAGCTCCACCTCTGGAGACACAATAGGTTCTTTGAATGGTAACAACGCCCCCGACACGAGAAGCCGCCAACAATCGTGTGGCGTTTTTACTTTTGAGGTAGCGGTTAACGGTGGTGGCCCCCCCACCCAATAACTCGTTTTCAATTTTCGCAATGTGTGAATGCACGCATTCTTGTGCCTCCGAATCCTCGGGGGTAGGGTCAACAGTAACGCGAGCGAGGAGTTTTTTATGGGTCGCCTGATATGTGAGGGTGCGCACCGAAACCAAATGGTTAGGCACCCTTTCATCCTCCGACTCTTCCTCCGAGGTCATGCCCGGCTCGTCATCCGTGTTGGGGTTAGGGACGGCCGGCCAAATTGGAGGCCACATGACATTTAGTGGCCGCCACCTTTTCCTCCGCAATACCACCGTCCACGTATAGCGCCACCGTGGACTAACCCTGTTGAGGAAGGGGTGTGAGGAGGTCATTTTGATAGAGGCGGGCTTTAGTCTCCGGCCCAGGAAGGTGGTACCCTTGCAAAGTAATTTCCATAAGGGCTTTCCACCACTCCCTATGTGTCCACCCTGGCCCTACGACGATTGCTCGTAGTTTTTCTTGCCGAATTTTACGAACACAATCAGAAAAACCGATGATAGGGAGGGCACATCCAATACAATTTGGAGGGGTCCGCGGGAGTGGAAAAGAAATCTTCAAGCGGCGAAACCCAACGGGTAGGTAGGTAGGTATCTTCAGGAGCTCGGGATGCCTCCTTTGACATTGCACGAAGAAGGTCTTACCAAGGGGACGTCCTGTCCCTCCCACGGCCCTATGTCAGGTGCCTCTTGAGCTGCTCCCGCATGTGCTTGGGAAGGCATTGTGGCGGCCACCCGGTCCAAGTGTCCCAGGTGGGAGGGTGTCCCCACATGTGTCCATGGGTAGGGCCACATGCCCCCTCCTTTGGGCGGCAGCTCTGGGGGGCTGCCCAGCCGTGTGGAGTATCTCTCACCACAAGGGGTATTGCTCCCGCTTGTCTACGGTACGACCGCCTCACCCTTGTGGCTTGAGTTGCGGGGCCACTCTTCTTGGCAGGTGACCCCCTCCTGGACTGTGTACCGGCTCGCCTGTCACCGGTTGCTTCCATGGCTCCGGCTGACGTTTGCCATGGTCCCCGATGCAGCCTGGCCGGGCTCGGACCAGTGGCCTTGGAGTACCGCTCCTGCCACTGGCCCGGTGGGTCGGCTGGGTCGCCCCAGTGCGTCCGACCCATGGGGTATTGGTTCTTTCCTGTCCCTCGGCCGCCCTACGTGTGTGCAGTGTCCTGGGCCGCTGGGCTCCTGTTCACCGGTGTGCCCGCGCGGTTTGCTGTGGTGCGTCTGTGGTGTCCTGGGCCAGCTGGCTCCTGTTCACCGGTGTGCTCGCTCGGTGTGTTGTGTTGCATGTGCGGTGTCCTGGGCCACTGGGCTCCTGTTCACCGGTGTGCGTGCTGTGTGCGGTGCGCGTGTGCCATGGGTGGTTGTGTCCCTCTTCCTCCCCCCCTAATTTTCGTTTTTTTTTTACTTGTTTTTTTTTACTTTTTTTTTTTTTTTTTTTTGGGAAGAAAAAAGAAAAAACAAAAATGAGAAAAACAGGGGCGCGCGTACACTGCAGGCACAGGCATGGGCAGCTGGTGCGGCGGTGCAATAGCGTTGTGTCCTCTGGTGTGTGTCGTTGGTGCTGTGGCGGCGGTCGCGCCCCAGGGGTGCGGCTCGCGCGTCCTGATGTACACGGGCTTGGGTCATGGTGGACTTGGTGAGGTGTCTCTTTGCTTGTGGAGCTGGCTGGTTAGGCGGCTGTGTGGGCTGTGGGTGTGGGCTGTGGTTACGTTGTTCCCTCAGCGGGCTTGGTTAGGAGTCAAGGGTTAGCGGTTTCGGGGTGTGGCTCGGGTTTGATCTGTGCTTGGGTTCTGGCTCGGTTAGGCGGTTGCGACTGTAGCGGGCCTGGGTTCGGTGCCTTTGGGCGTAGTGGTGCTCGTTGTCGTGTGTGTTGGCTTCCTTCGGCGTCCGGTTCGTTTGGTGACTTCTGGGCGGGGCCTGGCGTGGCGCCCCGTGGTGGTGGTTTGCTGGGTAACGGGGTTAGATGGCGGCGCCGCTGGCCGGGGGGTCAGGCGCGTCGTGTTGTGTGGCGCGCAGGGCTCCTGGGGTGCTGTGGGTGTCGCCGGTGTCGGTGCGCCGACGCTTGTGGGGTGGTGAGGGGGTGTGTTTGTGCGGGGTTGGGCTTTGGGTGATGTCCCACAGGCGGATGCCGTCTCGCTGCGTTTCCTGGAGGGTCTCCCGCAGGCGCCTGAGGACATACGGGTGGTCCTGGGGCGCGGGGAGGTTGCGGGGGTGGACTCCCAGGGGGTGGAGCGCATCGGCCAGCATGGCTTCCCATGCGGCCTGTGGCATCCACCCCCCCGCCGGCCGGAGGCGGCAGTTCTCCACCGACCCCTTGCGGGGCCGATGGACCAGGCCCTCGAGGGAGGGCTCTCCCCGGGCCCACTTTCGCAGCTCCCAGAGCTGCGTGTGGGTCCAGCGCTGCCACCACTGTTCCTGGGCGGGCCTGCGGTCTTGGGCGGAGGAGTGGGCGTGGGTGGGTGTGACGGGGTCGTGCAGACCGGTGGCGGTGGCGGGCCTGGGGGATTCCTCGTAGTCCTGTTCCGTGGGGGTGCGTGGGGAGTGGGGGCGCACTCGGATGTGGACCCGAGGGTGTGCGCGTACGGTTTCCGCCTCGGGGTTGGGCGGGGACTCGCGGCGGCGGCGGTACTGGGGCATGCGTTGTATGTGCGTTGTCATCGAGGGTTGGTAGGGGGGCGGGGACGCTGCTGGTGGACCCTGGCGCCGTTCTGGCCTGGTCGGGAGCGGTCCGTGGGCCTGGGGTGCGGGCTTTGAGAAGTGGCGGGACGAGGTGCGTCGTGCTTCGGCCGCGGCGCGCTCCGCCATGAAGGTGGTGGCGGTGGCGTCGGTGACGGTGGGCGGGCGCCACGCTGGGCGCTGCTGCCCTCGGGCCTGGGACGGCTGGGGCCGGATGTCATAGAGGACGTCCTCGGGGGGCCGGGCTCGCGCTGCCGTCGTGGCGCGGGGCTTGGACTTGGGTTTGGGCTTGGCTGCGGGTTGCGGTCGTGGCGTGCTGACGGGTTTGGGTGGCTGTTTGGCGGCGGTCTTGGGTTTCGGCTTGGTCGTGGGTCTGGGCTTCGTCGGGGTGTGGGCCTTGGCGGCGGTGGGGCTGCTCGCGGTGGGGGTGGGTTTGGGGGCCCGTTTGGGAGGTGTCCCCCGCGGCCTGGGGGGTGGAGTGCTGGATGAGGACGTGGTGGTGGTGGTGGATGAGGTGGTCGTGGTGGTGGAGGTTGTGGAGTCGGAGGCGGATGAGAGGGCTGTGGGAGACGGCGGAGGGTCCTGGGCTTCGGAGGCGGGCGTATGATGCTGGGTCCTGTAAGTAGCGAGAACGAGCGTGCAGGTTCGGGCACCGGGCGTGTGCGCGCGTTTTCCCTGGTGATCCGTGCGTGCTGGTGCTGGCGTGGCGGCGTTGTCTCGGCTGAGCGGAACATGGGTTACCCAGGGGGTGGCCATATCTTCTCCAGGACGTGCGGGTGTGTTTGCTGGAGGTAGTCGAGGGTCTGGAAGAAGCATCGCTGGATGCCGGGCATGTCCTCCTCTGTGAGGTGGGGGTAGTTTTGGGTGGGGGTGTCTGGGCCCGGCCACAGCAGCGTCATGAGGCGGGCTGCCACCATGTACGGGCATAGTTGTAGGGTGGTGGGGCGTGGGGGGGTGGGTCCCCTGCGGTTTTGGGGGGCTTCCCTCTGCTGGGGGCGCAGCGTGACCACCCACACCCATCGGTCCGTGGGGATCCCCCAGGTCCGGTGGGTCCACTTGGCGAGGCAATACATCGCCCTACCAAGGCCCTGGTAGCTGCTGCGGATGGAGAGCAGCGTGTCCAGGGATTTGGGTTCCCACGTGCCCCAGATGTGGGGGTCGTCCGGGTCGTCCCCCCTGGCGTACGTGTCGGGGCCTGGGTTGTGTGGGGGGGTGGTGTAGTCGGCGGGAAGGAGGGAGTCGGTGCCGCGTACTACCCAGTGGTCTGTGGGTGCGTGGTAGCTGGTGGTGGAGAGGGTGTAGTGCAGATTGTACATGAGGGTCATGTACGTGGAGGGGGCTGGCTGCTGCTCGTCGGGGCTGGGGATGTCCCCCGGGACGTGGTGCCGGAAGTTGCTCAGGGAGACCAACCGGGCTACCCATGTTTCCCGCTCCCACTCTTTGGTGCTGTCGGGGGTGGCGCCGGGTGGGGGGTGGGCAATGTCAGGCTCGTGGTAGCGGGTGCGGCCCTTGGTGTCAACCCGCCCCGGCACGGGGTGTCCGACCAGGTGTCGACCCCAGTCGATGGGGGGCACCCAGATCCGGCTCCCCGTGGGGGACGGGCTCTCGCCGTCTGGGGTGGCGCGTGGGGGGCGCTCGTGTCGGGCGACGTGGAGGAAGGCGTCGAAGAGGAAGTCTCTGACGCCTTCCCCCAGGGTGGCCGCCTGGACCAGGGTGGCCGCCCGGATGGGGGTGCTGGTGCCGGAGGTGCGGAGGTACAGCACGACGTCCTGTTCCCCCAGTCCCCGGAGGTGCTGCCGTACCGCTGTGGGGTTGTGTGGGGCATAGGGTTCGGCCGGTGCGGCGGCTGGTGGTGCGGGGTGTGATGGGGGGGGTGGTGTGGGTCTGGGGGGGTGGTCGTCCTTGTCGCGCGTGGGGTCCAGTGATGGGGTCTCTTGTGGCGGTCGCGGGAGGGGGGATTCACGGTGGCGTGTGTCGGCGGGGGTATCGATGTCAATTGGCTGGTGTTGGCTGCCGCGTGTTGTGTCCGTGGCCTGGTCTCGGGGGGGGGGGCGGGGGGGGGGTGGTGTGGGGGTGGCGCTGTTGGTGGTGGGGGGGGCGGGGGTGGGTGTTGTGCTGGCTGAGGGTCTGGGCGTCCCTGTGGGTCGTGTGGGTGTTGCGTGTGTGCGCCGTGTGGGCCTTGCGGTTCTTGACTGGTTGTGGTGCCGGGGTGTGGGTGGGAGGCGGCCGCATGGGCGTCCGGGTCGGGCTGTGGTCCGTATGTAATGGGTGGCTGCTGGTGGATGGTGCTCGCTGGTATGGGGTGTTGGTGGGGGGGCTGCTGGTGGTTGGGGGTTGGGGGGGGGCGGGGGTGGGTGTTGTGCTGGTTGGGGGTCTGGGCGTCCCTGTGGGTCGTGTGGGTGTTGCGTGTGCGCGCCGTGCGGCCCTTGCGGTTCTTGACTGGTTGTGGTGCCAGGGTGTGGGTGGGAGGCGGCCGCATGACCGTCCGGGTGGGGCTGTGGTCCGTATGTAATGGGTGGCTGCTGGTGGATGGTGCTCGCTGGTATGGGGTGTGGGTGGGGGGGCTGTTCGTGGTGGTGGGGCGCTCCTACTAGGCCCTGGTGTTGCTGGCGTGCGTGCGCGGCTCCTCGCGGGTCCATGGGGGTGTACCGTGGCTCGTATGTCGTCGGCCCGTGTAGCGGTGGCGGCGGGCCGGTGCCGGACTGCGTGGTGGTGGTGTGGAGGGTGTGCTGGTTGTGTGTGGTACCCCGGCGTTGGTGGGTGTGGTGGCAGGGGCTGGTGGTGGTGGAATACGTGATGGTGTGGTGCGGTGATGTGCACTATGTGGGGTGGGTGGTTCGCGGGGCCTGGTTGTGCTGGGGCGTGGTGGTGATGTAGCTGGTGGGGGTCGCTGTAGCATGGGGGCATTAGGGGGTAGGGGTTGGGAGGGACGGGGGCGTGGTGGTGGTGTTGGTGGTGCCATGTCCCCTGGCTCTGCGCATATGGTGGTCCTGGCATGGTGTGGACGTGTGTGGGCGGTGGTGGCTGACTGGGCTGCAGGGTTTGGGTGCTGCGGTACGGTGGTGGTGGTGGGCGCTGGCGGTGGCGGTGTTGTTGGTGTGCCCCGGGGGTCTGGGCGTCGGGTGGTGCGGTGTGGCTCGACCCGGGCCTTGGTCGGGGCGTGGCACCCTGCTGGCAGGCGCGTTGGCGGGCCCCCTGACCTGTCTTGGTCTCCTTGGCCTGGTGGGTGTCGGGGGCGGGTGAACCCCCCTGTCCTGTGCCCCTCCGAGGCTCGTCTTGAGGCCTCTGACGTAGGTTTTCTGGTCTGTGAGGCCCATCCGCGTGGTGGTGGCCTCGTCGGGGGCGGCCAGGTGGGCGTCCCGAAAAGACGCCCAGCCCTCAGGGGGCTTCTGTTGTGCGGGCTGGGGGTGGTGTGCCGGGTAGAGGAGTGCGCTGAGTGGGTAAGGTGTTCCCTTCCGTCGGCCGAGGGCGTTGTTGAACCGGCGGCAAGTGATTCGGAGGTAGGCTGCTATCTCCTCTGGTGCCTTGTCGGCTCACGCTTCCAGCATCAGGGGTGCTGCTTGGGGGGCCGGGAGTTGTGGGTCTGGGAGGTGTAGGTCTCGGTGGTGGAGGTATAGGGCGAGGAGGATGTGGCGGGCCGCCACGTTCAAGCCGCCTCCGCTGTGGCGTAGGGGTGGGCTGTGGGGGGGCAGTGGTGTGCTGCCCGTGGCCACGGCTATGGTCCATGCGTGGTCCGCCGCGTCCGCCACGTAGTACCCTCCCAGGTGGTCCCGGAGGGTGTCGGTGAGGAACCCGAGGAAGCTGGGGTGGCTGGCGGGGGGGGGTGCGGCTGGGGCTGCGGGCAGCTCGCGGTGGTGGGGGTTGAGGTCCCCGCAGTGGGGGCAGTGGGTGAGGCGGTGCGCGGCTCCCAGGCAGACCCAGTGGTCTGGGTTGCAGGGCAGGGCTGTCTGTGGTAGCCGCTGGCGAACGCAGAGGGGACATGCAGTGGCTGGCGGTTGGTGGTACCTGTGGACGGACGGCGGTGTGGGGGGATGGGGGCTGGTCGCGCGCGCATACTGGTGGGAGTGTGTGCGGTGCCAGTGCTGTGCTCGGTGGACGGTGTGTAGACGTGGTGGGGGTTCCGTGTTGGTATCTCACGGGGTAGGTTCTCATGGTTGGTAGAACAGGAGTTTGAGGAGGTGGGCTTGGTCTGTTGGGGGCAGGGTTGCCGCATGCTGCAGGTATTTGTGGGTGCGGTATGAGAGCTGCTCTGCTGTCCTGGCAACGGCCGTCCGCTGCATGTGCGCCGCCGGGGCCTGGGGGTCCTCCGCGTGGGTGCGTAGCAAGGTGTAGACGGCAGTGGGGATGAGTCCCCTGCGGACCGCCTCGAGCACCTCCGTTTGCTTGAGGACGGTGGTGAGTTGCTGGGTCGCTGGGGACTGCGTCAGCCATCCGGCGTGCTGTGCAATGGTGTGGGTTGGGTTCCAGTCTGTGAGGGTGTCCAGTCCTCTGTACAGGGGGCACGCCTTGAAGTGGTCCCATGTTTCTTCTTCCGCGTGGCTGCAGATGCATTTGGTGTATCCTGCGGGGACGTGGATCGAGCGGCGCGCATACCATCGGTGGTATCGGGTGAGGAGGGGAAGTTGTTCGAGGGCGAGTTGGAGTCGGGGCTTTTGTAGGTGTGCTGAGAGGCTATCCGGGCGCAGGGCGGAGTAGTAGAGGGGGGTGTGGACGGAGTCTTCGTGGCGTCGGAGGAGTTCGGTGTTCGCTGGGTGGCCCAGTGTGGTGGCCAGTTGCTGGAAGGGTGTGGGGTAGTGGTACTGCTTGTCTCGATCCGTGTACGTCGTGTCCTCGGGCATCCATTGCTGGAGCTGTGTGGCCGGGGGTATCAGGGGCAGGTGCTGCAGGTGGCTGTGGTGTGGGGTGTCCAGTCGCACGCGTTCGAGCCCTGGGGTGTGGTTGGTGTTCTGGTGTTTGGCCTGCGTGTCTGCGCGTCCATTGCCGTATGCGTAGCGGTGTGACTCCTGCTTGACGATGTGTAGGGCGTCCTGGGGGTGCATGCCCTTGAAGGCCATCCATAGTCCCAACGCTTGTGTGGTGAGGCCGGACTCGAGTGCTTTGTGGTGGGGCAGGTCCGCAAGGCGCCTGGTGAGGTGGATGTCGACCGTGGCGTCCATGACTACCCAGATGTTGCGGGGCCGGATCGTCGTGGGTGGCGGTGTGGCGGTGACGGCGTCTGCCATGGTGCGCAGTTCGCCGTGGGAGGACGCCCCAAAGATGGTCGCCCCGGTGTGGTGTTCCACGTGGAGGCCGTCTGTGTGCCGGGTGATGCGCACGGAGGCACAACCGACCGTGGGGGTGCGTTGCTGGGTGCCGGATGCGTCAGTGAAGTAGATGATGTCGGTGTCGCTGGGTATGGGTAGGCGGGCGATTGCTGTGGGGTGATAGACGTAGATGTGGTTCCCCTGGGCGGTTCTGGCGGTCATTTGCGTGGGTTGCAGTAGTGGCGCTGCATAGACGCCTATCCCCTGGGTGATGATGGCCTGGGCTCGTGGGGTGAGGCGGAAGAGGCCCCTGTCTGGGCGCCCCTGGGTGATGTACGCGTACATCAGGTGGAAGAGGTATCCCGTATTGGGGTGGAACTTCTGGTACGTGATGGTCTGTCGCCGCTCCTTGTCGTCTTTGTCGCCGCGGAGGGTGGGGCATTTGTGCTGTAGGGGGCGCATGGGTGCCTCCTGAGGTCCTGCGCGTGTGGGTCGCAGCGGTCGTACTCTATGGTTACGCTGTCCGGGTCTGCCCGCTCGTTGGTGAACGTCCATGTTGCCGTGGGTGTTCGGGTCCAGGCTACGTGCGCCGGGTGGTCTGGGAGTACCGTGTGAAACCAGGGGGAGAGCCATGCCTGCTGGTCGGCGGTGGCGGCGGCGGTGGGGGTGCGGTAGTGGGTAGAGATGAGGTGCAGCAGGAGCCACGGAGTGTCGAGGGCTGCCGGGCCGCAGTGCCAGCACGTGCGTGGTATGCCCTGGTCACTGTGTCTGACTGGTGGTACATCGGTCTCCGGTGCATTGTGTTTGGGGATGGAGCAGGGGGCATGGTGTCGCTGGACAGTGCGGGTAGCATGTTTGTGGCCGTTTGGTGCTAGTAGCAGGATGGTGGGTGGTGTCCAGTCTTCGGCTGACGGGGTGGGCTCCCCCTGCGTCGTGCCGCCGGCGTTGGGGGTCTCGTGCTCCCTCGGGCGGGGCCGGGGGTGCTGGCGCTGGAAGGCTGTGTACGCCGTGTCGATTCCCTTGGGCCCTGGCATGTCGCGCCCTGCCCTCGTAGCGCATGCGCGGAGGTACGCTTGGAAGACTTGGCGTGCTGGCCATTGTGGGTCGGAAAAGAACGGGGCGTGGTGGGCGTCGAATTGGGCCATGATCTTCATCTGTGTTGGGGTGATATACACTATGGTGATGGTGGCCCCCACGAGGCGCAGTGTACCCTGTGTAGGAGGTGTGCTGCGTGTTTGGCATAGGCCATGTCGACCAGGGCGCCTGTATTGTCTCCGTAGTAGCGCCAGTGGGCCATCATGGCCTCCTTGGGGAAAGACGTGGGCCAGCCTCCGTGTTGCGCCCATGCCTTCGTCACTTGCTGTCGAGCGTGGCGTAGTGCGTCTTGGGGGCGCGGGAGGTGCAGGGCTTGGTACCCGATGGCCGCGTTGAGCACTGCTTCCATGAAGTACGCCAGGCCCTGCGTAGACAGGAGGTCTCCCCTGGCAATTTGGGGTAGCCGGGCGAGGCGCTCTTCCAGCTTGCTTGGGAGTGTGATGTGGTGGTGCCGCGTGGCCTGTGTGACTCCCAGGTGGACTGTGGTGTCTTCCAGGTGTAGGGGTTCGCCTTTCAGGATGTTGGGGGTGGGGGTCTTGGCGTCGGCCAGCCCGACCGATTTGCGGGGGTGCACTAGGAGCTGGTGGGCGTCCAGGTAGGTTGTGGTGAGTTGGAGAATGGCGGACGCTTGTTCGCTGGTCTTTGGTAGCCCTGCGTTCTCAGGGTCGCGGTGGCGGGTGGCCGTAGTTAGGAGGTTGTCATCCGCGAAGTTGATGAGGGGGGACCGTAGTGGGTATGGGGCGTACCCCGAGTATACCCGTGCTAGCTCGAATGCCAGTGGCAGGGTGACGAGGAGGTAGAGGAAGGGGCCTTCGGCGCCTCCCTGGGGGACCCCGCTGTCTGTGCCGGTCCAGGGGCAGAGGCCTGCGGCTGTGATGACGGCGTAGAGTCGGGTCTGGATGTACCCGGTCATGAAGAATAGGAATGGGAGGCCCATGGCATCCCATACCTCCGTGAGGAGCCGGTGTGGGGCGTGGGGGAACGCGCCTTGGACATCGCGGGAGGCAATAATCATCTCGTATGGGTTCATGTCCAGTGCGGTGTCCTGGAGGAAGATGGCCTCGTGGGGGGACCTGCCGGCCATGGCTCCCCACATGCTGGCGGGTACGTGGGCGAAGACCGCTGGCGCGATGCGGCCTAGGATGAGCGTCCACACCAGCTTGACCTCGGTGGTGGCGCAGACTATGGGCCGCCAGTTCCCCGGCTGCGCCCAGTCCCCCTTTTTGTAGAGGGGGTGGACCAGGTTGGCCCACTCAGGGGGGATGGGCGTGGCGCCCGTGACGATGTCCCACAGGCAGGCTGCCAGGCAGCGTTTGACGGGCAGGGTGAGACGTTGGTACGCTTCGGCTGGCAAGCCGTCGACGCCGGGCACGACCCCCTTCTTCAGGCGGTCTAGGGCGCGTTGCAGTTCTGAGATGCTGAAGGGGTCGTGTTCGATGGCGCGCCGCTGTTCCCGGTTGAAGACCCTGGGCACATGCTCGCGGATGGTGTTTCTGGTGTGGGGGTCGAGCTCGGGGAGGGCGTCCCCGTGTTGTGCCTGGAAGCTGTCCAGGACTGCCTGGAGGACGGCGTCGGGGTCATTGGTGAGGCCTCCTTCGGGGTTGCGTACCGCGTGGATGGTACGGCGCCCCGTGTCCTCCAGGATGCGGCTGACGTACCGTAGGGACTTGTACGGCGTGTTGTTTCTGCCGTATCTTTCGCGTTCTTGGGCTGCGGCCGCTATGCGGTGGGCGTGCCATTCCTGGAGTTGGTGGCGGCGGGTGGTGAGGAGCGCACGGAGGTGGGCGTCCCGGTCTCGTGCCTTCGGTGTGCTGGGGCGCAGCAGGGTGGCGAGTTCCCCCTTTGCGGTCCAGATGTCATGGACGAGTTGCTGGAGGGTGAGGTCTGGTGGTGCTCCCGTGTGGTTGGTGTCACGCTCCATGCCGCATGCTTGTGGTGCCCGGCGCATGGCGGTGGTGAGTGTCGGTGCACCCAGGTGGCGCAGGATGGCGTGTAGGGCCCTGTTCTACCTGTGCCAGGCGCCGTGGTCGTCCTCGGCCGGGAACTGCAGTGTGGGTGGGAGGGTGTCGTCTGGCAGGGTGGCTGTGGGTGGGGGTAGGTTGGGGATGATGAGGTCGATGTAGAGGGGCCGGTGGCCCGTGCCTGTGGGCGGGAGGTCCCCGTAAGCTGCTTCGTGGACGCGCACCGTGGTTGGGTCCCCGTAGCACGTGTTGATGCGGGATGGGTGGGTGCCGGCTTGGTGGGGGTAATGGGAGGGTGTGCCGGTGAGTCTGCCCACCCAATAACTCATTTTCAATGTTCGCAATGGGTGAATGCACGCTTTCTTGTGCCTCCGAATCCTCGGGGGTAGGGTCAACAGTAACGCGAGCGAGGAGTTTTTTATGGGTCGCCTGATATGTGAGGGTGCGCACCGAAACCAAATGGTTAGGCACCCTTTCATCCTCCGAATCTTCCTCCGAGGTCATGCCCGGCTCGTCATCCGTGTTGGGGTTAGGGACGGCCGGCCAAATTGGAGGCCACATGACATTTAGTGGTCTCCACCTTTTTCTTCCGCAATACCACCGTCCACGTATAGCACCACGGTGGACCAACCTAGTTGAGGAAGGGGTGTGAGGAGGTCATTTGGATAGAGGCGGGCTTTAGTTTCCGGCCCAGGAAGGTGGTACCCTTGCAAAGTAATTTCCATAAGGGCTTTCCACCACTCCCTATGTGTCCACCCCGGCCCTACGACGATTGCTCGTAGTTTTTCTTGCCGAATTCTCCGAACACAATCGGAAAACCGATGATAGGGAGGGCACATCCAATACAATTTGGAGGGGTCCGCGGGAGTGGAAAAGAAATCTTCAAGCGGCGAAACCCAACGGGTAGCCTGGGCCATAGCCGGGTCCCTATTGAAGGCGTCCACGTCGGGGTTCTTGCCAAATTACTTTTTGACACGTGCAGCCCAAAATGGCGTTAGGCCATAGTCGGACTGAGTCCACACGGACCCATCACGCCGTGTGGGTAGAACATCACGGGCAGGGTTTCGGGAGCAAATTCAACGAGCTCGGAAGCACAAGCCCGATCCTGTACGGGGGCCACGGAAGAAGCGGTCAAGGCATAGGATATGTGTTTCTCCGCCTCAACACGGTTAGGCGGTTCGCCACCAGGGGGCGTAACCACAATGGCCGGGGCCGTGTGCATAGGAGTGACCGCCCCAACGATTGGACCGGTTATGCCCCACACGGACTGACGTGACACCTTACCATGAATGGGTTTAACCAAAAATGGTTTGCCGGTTCGTGGAGTTTCACGGAAGTCCTGAATCCTAAAACGGGGGTGCACTGGATGGTGAGAGTACAGACAATTGAAACGGGCAAAATGGCTCACACAATGTTTGTAACTCAATGGGTGCCCCAAAACCATATCCCAAGGTAAATGCGGGACAAGGTACAGGGACACACCATATTGGGCAACATGGAGAAGTGAAACACTACCATCCACAACCCCCGTGAATTGAGTTTTGACGTCTTTTTGCTCGTCCCCCCCCCGGGCAAAGGCGTCTCAATATCGGCTTGGAGTAGGCGCCTCTGTTGGGGGGATTCATATTTTTCGGAAATGTTGATCTCGAGAAATATTGGGGTTGGCCAAAGCGAACGCTTGGCACCCAAAATCCATGAAAACACGGAGGGCTTTGAATTCTCCACTGGGCAAAACAACCTGAACGGAAAGTTCGATTTGAATCTCCCTAGTCACTATATGCCCCTTCATGACTCTCGATGGAACAAGAGCCACGGTAGTGTCACAGGGGTGCCTGAGAATTTCTTCTTTCGAAGGGGGCGCCTCTGGGCACTCCTACCAACGTCCGCGCCTGTACGGCGCTTGTTTTCCTCCTTTATCGCCCTTGCCGCCGCCACCCTTATAACCACCACCACCCCTATCACCACCGCCACCCTTATCGCCACCCTTAGGCTTACCACCCTTAGACTTACCCGCAACGCTTCAATGAGTGTCATTGCATGGAGAATTAGGCTTGCACGTCCATAGGGTGCTAGTGGTGGTGGCCCAATCAATCGAAGACATGTCCCTCTCCGTTTGTTTACGTGTTTTCCAATGTTTGGAACACGGAACCCAAAATGTACGTGGCAGTTTAGGCCCGGGGTCGACGGTTTATTTCGCCGGAGGTTTAGGGTGACCCACGGCGTTGACAGAGGTGTCAGCGGCTTTTGAGGTGTTAGGGTCCGCCGTAGCATCCGCATTAACCGCATTCACCGCGGTTCTATTGTGAGAAGGGCGATGAGTGTACATCACTGTTGTCTTGTCTCCCTCGTTGAGGCGTTTGAGAGCTTCCCTCTCCGATACACTATTATGGGCAAGGCCGTAGATTTCCTCAGGCTTCAAACGAGGCCTACGTTGCTCCACTTTCATAGTGTAGCAGCGTGTGTGAGGCGTGTTGTTGAGTTGCAAGATCCACTCCTGGAGAGACGGGTCTTTGCAATCAACTATCACCCCCGACCCAGAAAAGGAAACAATCTCAGGAGCCGTAGTGCAACGTTGAGCGCTATACTTCCTGAGTTCCTTTTCGAATGGGGCGCGACCCGGCGAAGGGTCAAGGCCACTAAAATCCACCACAAAGCTGTCTGGGCTATTCTTGGCTTCTTGCTTGACGACCTTCTCCTTGATCCACGGGAGTTTGCTTAGGAGCTGCTCCCGGATCACGTGGGGACGAGTCTCATTGCTCAAAGGCAACAAACGTTGCCAACGAGCATAGAAATCTTCAAGGTCGATGAGGGTCACTTGCCCTTTAACCACCCTGGGGGTGAGGGCTCGCCACCTTTCATCGGCCCTTGAGGGGTCATACTCGTGGAAACGTTGTTCCCAAAAGTCCCACAACTCTTTGGGGTTGGGAGCCGTTCGTGTGTGGTGGGTGGCCTCGGCAACCCGGGCGTTGATTGTTGCCTTTAGCCATGGGGGCAAGGTACTCAAAATCATTTTTGCCTCGTTGGCTTTTCGGTATATGGGATCATACCCCCCCCAACCATTGTTGAAGCTTCTCCACCCACTCATCGTAGCTCTCTAGCTGCCCATTAAATTGTGGTTTAGGCATATCACTATCCTCTACCGCTTTGGTGTAACTATTTTGCACCATAGACATTTGGTACGGGTGGTAAGCGAGGGGAGCCATGGTCGGGGGTGCACCTCCACTTGCACTTGGTGCAACCTTCACTGGAGAGACTGTACACGTGTCCGTAGGCTGGGAGGGCGTGTACGAAGGTTTCCCGGGGGAAGTGAAAACATTTTTTGTGAGGGGATTGATGTTCCCCAACGAAGAGGTGCTCTCCTCCTCATTGGCCCACGGGTCCGTAGGCTCCCTGGGGTGTTCTTCGCCCTTAGGCGCCGCCCTCCACTCGGGAATAGTTGGTTCCTTCTGCTTTTCGGAGGTTCCCTTCCACGAAGTAGGCTCTTGGGGGTGGGGGTGTTCGTGGTGTTCTTCCCCCCCTCTCCGCGACCCCGAATCCGGACAAGCTTTCAGACGGTAGATGCAATCGTGGGATGGGTGGACGGAGAAACAAAGGACACACCTACCACCGGACGAACTGGATGGCGCGCCCATGGGCGCCGTAGGCGCCGCCGGCTCAGGATCAATTTTGAGGTTTGAGGTTTGATTTTGCGGGTACTAGACGCCTTTTTGCCCCGGGGGGCCACCTGGTCGGGCAAGGTGATATCCTCCCCACCGGGTCCTAGTGGGGGGCCCCCCAAGACGCACCTCCTGCCTTGTGGCGGAGTCCCCCGGGTTCACAGGGCTCGGAGCCCCGTTCCTCCCCGGCTTCGCAGCTTCGCCACTCCACGGTCAGTGCATCAATTCGCAGCCGTAGCTGCGGGCGCTTATAACCGCGTCGCCCCCCCAATGCCTGGTCGCCCGGGGCGCCGGCGCCGCCGGGCCCGTGCTACTGGCTTGTCGCCAGTGGGACCCTCTTGGGCTGACGCGGAGGCTGCCTTGCCTAGGGGTTGGGGCGTGGCGCAGTGCGCCACTACTGCCTTGGCGGGTGCAGTGCCCTGTCCGTGTGTGCGCGGCGCTTGCCGTCTGTTCGGGGGGCTCGGGCCGGTACCTGGTGTTGTGTCTCTCCCGTTTCCCCCTTCCCGCCCCGCGTGTCCCGCGCTGCGTGTGGCAGGCCGTCCCGTCCGGGTGTCCCTTACCCTCGCTCGCTGGTACGCCATTCCACGCGGTCTGTGCTTTCTGCGAGCTCGGTCCGGTTGCCTTTCTGGTAGTCCCCGCGTGCTCTTTGCGTGTGTGTGCGCTCGCGCTCCCGCGGCGTCCCCTCTCCCTCCCCCCTGGGTGGTGTGGGGTGCGCACCTCGCGCGGTCCTGGCACTGGGCGCTGGTACGGCCGTTCCTACTACTACGTACTACGTACAACGCATCACGCATGCCACGCATTTCTGCTACGCATCTACAGGACCTCCTCTTCTGCTTTTTGAACCATGTGGACGACCGACGACGAGAACCAGCCAAGGTATGACACACCCCACCCCACCAACCAGACACCGCAAGCACACAAACGCACACGCACGGCAGCCACACCGCGCACGCCCCCCCCCCCCCACGCCACCCACACCAACACGAAGGGCCACACAGCGCACACACACACACCAAGACCAAGGAGAAGGGCACCCGGAAGACACACCCACCGCACCACCACACCACACCACCAAAAACACAGACACCACGAACACGCAACACGCAACACAGCACGGCCACCGGGCGCACCAAAACATACCACAAACACACACAACAAAGGACTCCCCCGCCCGCGAAACACACCATCACAACCGGCGGGCCCCAGCCAGGAGTGGCGGGGAGCCGCACAACACCACTGACAGCGAAACCCAGCCAGGAGTGGCGGGGAGTAGCACACAGGAACCTCCGCCAGGAGTGGCGAGGGACGGACAACACCACACACCAGCCACAAACCCACCACACCCGCCACTGCCGCACACCACACGCCACACACCACACACCACACACCACACACCACCGCCAACAGCGAAACCCAGCCAGGAGTGGCGGGGAACCCCGCCCGGGACCTTCCGCCAGGAGTGGCGAGGAACGCCCACCACCACCGGCAGCGAAACCCAGCCAGGAGTGGCGGGGAGTAGCACACAGGAACCTCCGCCAGGAGTGGCGAGGGACCAACCACACCACACACCAGCCACAACCCCACCAGCACACCACCGCCGCACATCACACACCACACACCACACACCACACACCATACACCGCACACCAACGCCGCCAGCAGACCCCAGCCAGGAGTGGCGGGGGACCACACAGCACCACCGGCAGCGAAACCCAGCCAGGGGTGGCGGGGAGTAGCACGCAGGAACCTCCGCCAGGAGTGGCGAGGGACCGACCACACCACACACCAGCCACAACCCCACCGCACACCACCGCCGCCAACGGACCCCAGCCAGGAGTGGCGGGGAACCCCGCCCGGGACCCTCAGCCAGGAGTGGCGAGGACCGCCCACCACCACCGGCAGCAAAACCCAGCCAGGAGTGGCGGGGAGTAGCACACAGGAACCTCCGCCAGGAGTGGCGAGGGACCAACGACACCACACACCAGCCACAACCCCACCAACACACCACCGCCACACACCACACACCACACACCACGCACCACTGCCGCCAGCAGGCCCCAGCCAGGAGTGGCGGGGAACCGCACACCACCAACGGCAGCGAAACCTAGCCAGGAGTGGCGGGGAGTAACACGCAGGAACCTCCGCCAGGAGTGGCGAGGGACCAACCACACCACACACCAGCCACAACCCCACCACACACCACCGCCGCTAGCGGGCCCCAGCCAGGAGTGGCGGGGAACCGCGCCCGGGGCCCTCAGCCAGGAGTGGCGAGGACCACCCACCACCACTGGCAGCGAAACCCAGCCAGGTGTGGCGGGGAGTAGCACACAGGAACCTCCGCCAGGAGTGGCGAGGGACCGACCACACCACACACAAGCCACAAACCCACCACACACGCCACCGCCGCACACCACACGCCACACACCACACACCACACACCACACACCACCGCCAACAGCGAAACCCAGCCAGGAGTGGCGGGGAACCCCGCCCGGGACCTTCCGCCAGGAGTGGCGAGGAAAGCCCACCACCACCGGCAGCGAAACCCAGCCAGGAGTGGCGGGGAGTAGCACACAGGAACCTCTGCCAGGAGTGGCGAGGGACCAACCACACCACACACCAGCCACAACCCCACCAGCACACCACCGCCGCACACCACACACCACACACCACACACCACACACCACACACCGCACAACAACGCCGCCAGCAGACCCCAGCCAGGAGTGGCGGGGGACCACACACCACCACCGGCAGCGAAACCCAGCCAGGAGTGGCGGGGAGTAGCACGCAGGAACCTCCGCCAGGAGTGGCGAGGGACCGACCACACCACACACCAGCCACAACCCCACCGCACACCACCGCCGCCAACGGACCCCAGCCAGGAGTGGCGGGGAACCCCGCCCGGGACCCTCAGCCAGGAGTGGCGAGGACCGCCCACCACCACCGGCAGCAAAACCCAGCCAGGAGTGGCGGGGAGTAGCACACAGGAACCTCTGCCAGGAGTGGCGAGGGACCAACCACACCACACACCAGCCACAACCCCACCAACACACCACCGCCGCACACCACACACCACACACCACACACCACACACCACGCACCACTGCCGCCAGCAGGCCCCAGCCAGGAGTGGCGGGGAACCGCACACCACCAACGGCAGCGAAACCTAGCCAGGAGTGGCGGGGAGTAACACGCAGGAGCCTCCGCCAGGAGTGGCGAGGGACCAACCACACCACACACCAGCCACAACCCCACCACACACCACCGCCGCTAGCGGGCCCCAGCCAGGAGTGGCGGGGAACCGCGCCCGGGACCCTCCGCCAGGAGTGGCGAGGAACGCCCACCACCACCAGCAGCGAAACCCAGCCAGGAGTGGCGGGGAGTAGCACACAGGAACCTCCGCCAGGAGTGGCGAGTGACCAACCACACCACACACCAGCCACAACCCCACCAGCACACCACCGCCGCACACCACACACCACACACCACACGGCACACACCACACACCGCACACCACCGCCGCCAGCAGACCCCAGCCAGGAGTGGCGGGGGACCACACACCACCACCGGCAGCGAAACCCAGCCAGGAGTGGCGGGGAGTAGCACGCAGGAACCTCCGCCAGGAGTGGCGAGGGACCGACCACACCACACACCAGCCAGAACCCCACCGCACACCACCGCCGCCAACGGACCCCAGCCAGGAGTGGCGGGGAACCCCGCCCGGGACCCTCAGCCAGGAGTGGCGAGGACCGCCCACCACCACCGGCAGCGAAACCCAGCCAGGAGTGGCGGGGAGTAGCACACAGTAACCTCCGCCAGGAGTGGCGAGGGACCAACCACACCACACACCAGCCACAACCCCACCAACACACCACCGCCGCACACCACACACCACACACTACACACCACACACCACGCACCACCGCCGCCAGCAGGCCCCAGCCAGGAGTGGCGGGGAACCGCACACCACCAACGGCAGCGAAACCTAGCCAGGAGTGGCGGGGAGTAACACGCAGGAACCTCCGCCAGGAGTGGCGAGGGACCAACCACACCACACACCAGCCACAATCCCACCACACACCACCGCCGCTAGCGGGCCCCAGCCAGGAGTGGCGGGGAACCGCGCCCGGGACCCTCAGCCAGGAGTGGCGTGCACCGCCCACCACCACTGGCAGCGAAACCCAATCAGGAGTGGCGGGGAGTAGCACACAGGAACCTCTGCCAGGAGTGGCGAGGGACCAACCACACCACACTCGAGCCACAACCCCACCACACACCACCGCCGCCCGGGGACCTCGGCCAGGAGTGGCGAGGACCGCCCACCACCACCGGCAGCGAAACCCAACCAGGAGTGGCGGGGAGTAGCACACAGGAACCTCCGCCAGGAGTGGCGAGGGACCAACCACACCACACACCAGCCACAACCCCACCAACACACCACCGCCGCACACCACACATCACAAACCACGCACCACATACCAACACAGACAACACGCGCGCACGCACCGCGCCACAAACACACACACCGACGGCGAACCACAACCAGAGGAGGAGGCGACACGCACACAGGCAACACGGCCAGGAACAGCGAAACCCCCCACCCCCCCACCACCACCAGCCCACCCCGGAGAGACGGGAAACCCACCACCGCAAACAACACAGCGAAATGGGGGGCGGGACAAAAAGGGCCCACGGGAGACGCAGGCGAGGGACCCAACCTCAGGGGCTTGGGGGCCCCCCCGGTGACCGTATCGGCCCAACCTGAGCACACGCAATGAGGTAGGATACGCCCGGGACCGTTGGTCAGCGGCCTGCGGTGGCACCGGCCTGGTGGGGTGACCAATGGGCCTGACCAAGAGCACTCCCAGCGGCATGTACTGCAGGTCGGGCCCAGCGAGGGACTGCGGGTAGGGCACACCGTCCATCGGGGCAGGCAAGAGACACGCCTATCCCGCAAGGACTCTCCTGCAACCCACAGTGTACCCGACCCCGGTGTGGGGAACGGCTGGAGTACCTGGCTACGGAGCAGGTCCATTTGTACCGAGCGAGTACAAATGGACGGCCCGTACAACAGAGTTACACCCTGACGGGGAGTGCAAGCATCGGCCCCCCCACGGGGAAACACCAGGGGAAGGGACCCGAGCCGACGACAAGGACCCCCCCCCACCCACCACAGCCGGGAAGGCCCGGGCACGGCACCAGGGAAACACCGCCCCAAGCGACACAGAAAAGAGACAGAAGGAGGAGGGCACGCAAAGGGGGCGTCAGGGGGACACACCACCAACAGACCCCAGCCAAGGGGGGGCGGGGAACCACACAGCCAAGACAGGAGAAGGGCAACGACACACAGCCCCCACACCAAACAGAGCCGCCAAAACACGCCGAAAAGGGCGAGGACAGGCACCCAAACGCACCACCAGCACACCGCACACACGCCCGAGCATGCACACAACACACACCCCCACAACCGCCACCGACACGAGCCTGACAAACGCACACCACACACCAAAGCGCAAGCGCCGCCCGCACCACAAACGCAAAACACACAAACCCAAACAACAAGAACCCAGCAACCCCCCCTGCCAGGGGAGCTGCAGGGCCGCCAGAAACACCGCTAGGACACAAATTTGGACCCACCAAGCCCTCAGCCAGGAGTCGCGAACGGCCACACCCAGCATCACCCGAACTGCCACGCCCAACCCCAGGACCAGGCACTACGACACCCACACCAGCACCGCCACCAACACCCAAACCGGACGCCACAACACCCTCACCAGCGGACATACCCGGAACAAACAGAGACATCGTTGGCAACACCAGCGACCCCAGCACCCAGCACAAAACTAGGACACCCTCACCAACAACAAACCAACACAAAAAGCCACCCAACACTGACCAACGACCGCACCCAGCCGGTCCGGTCCCCCACCGACCCGCACCCAGAACCACCGCCACCAGCATCCACGCCATCGGAAACACCAACACCACCAAAAATAAAGCCAGCACAACACCCTCACCAACACCATCACCGCCGGCACCATGGCCTACGAAACCTACGCACACCACCACCGGTTCCAGCACCTACATCGCCCAAGCCAACGGCATCAAACACACCATCGCCGACATCGCCCCACCATCAGCGTCGCCACCGGCAACCTCCACCACCGGAGGACACCACAGCCACCACAGCCGGTGAGCCAACAAACCACCAGGCCCCGGCCAGGGGAGGCGAGGGCACACGCCCAGAACCATCAACAGCAACACCCTCGCCACCAAAGCGACCGCAGGGCGCCATCTACCATGCAATCCCCAGCAGCACCCACACCACCGGCGCCACCAACACCACCCTCACCCAGGACACCACCTGGAGCATCGCCTGCACCACCTACACCAACAGCATCACCAGCAGCCCACACCACCTACTGCACACCCTCCCAGACAGACCCACAGAAACCGGCCACCGCCCACCCCTGAACACAAGCCGCTGACCACCCACACACAGACCCACGCCAACCACCAGCAGCATCAGCAGCGTCAGAGACGCCGTAAACCATAGCAACGCCCACAACGACCTCACCACCGGCATCACCGACACCGCCACCGACAGTGCGGCCTCAGCAACAAGAACCCAGAGCGTCAACGGCAGCCGCCACGGCGACACCGCCCGGTACAACACCATCGGCATCAACGACACCAAGGGGGCCAACACGCGGGCCAGCGACACCCATGGGTACCTCCACCAAGAGTGGCGAGGGCCCACCCCCGCCGTCAGAACACCACCATCCACCAGGGCATCACCTACAGCGCCCTCGCCTTCGACATCGCCCACAGCTCCGCCGGCAGAGCCCTCGCCAACACCGTCACCAACACCGCCGACAGTGGCAACAAAGCGCCAACGCCAACCACCCACAGCACGAACCTCCCCAACACCAGAAACGACCGGTACCACCCCACCAGGACCACGAACCAACCAACCACCAGCCACGAGTCGCACGCCCGGAACCGCCGACCACCCAAGCGCAGGCCGCGCCCAGCACCAACACCAACAACACCCACGCCAACAGACCACTGCGACACACGCCAACCTCGAAAGTATCACCTATGGCACCCTCGCCATCGGCAACACCAACGCTGCCAACACCCACGGCACTATCCACACCACCACCAACCCCACCAACGACGGGCCAAGGTGCCGTCACCTACAACGCCCCCGACCCTACCACCACCACCACGACCCCGGCACCAAGTAACACCTAGGGCACCCCCACCAGCGGCGTCACCAAGGACGCCAGCACGGCTGGCGAGGGAACGCCACTGAGCCCTCAGCCAGGAGTGGCGAGCGCCCACACCCAGCAACACCCAACCAGCCACGCCCAGACCCAGGGCCAGGAACTGCGACACCCAGACCTGCACCGCCGCCAACACCCGAACCGAACGCCACAACACCCTCACCAGCGGAACCACCCGGAACCAACGGGGACGCCGTCAGCAACACCAGCAACCCCGACACCCAGCACGACGCCTGAGACACCCTCGCCAACAACGGACCAACACAAGAGACCACCCAACGGCCATGTTACACCCAAGGCGTTCGAACCGCGCCACCCACCGACCCGCACCCAGAACCACCACCAGCAGCAGCAGCAGCCACTGGCAACCCATACACAGACCCACACCAACCACCACCAGCATCAACAACATCAGGAACGCCGGAAACCATAGCAACGCCCGCAACGACCTCACCACCAGCATCACCGACGGCACCACCGACAGTGCGACCTCACCAACGGCAACCCGAAGCGTCCACGGCAGCCACCACGGCGACACCACCCGGTACGATACCATCAGCAACAAGGACATCGAGAGGGCCAAGGCCAACCCACCAGCCAGCGACGCACATGGGAACCTCCGCCAAGATTGGCGAGGTCCCCCCTCCGCCGTCAAAACACCGCCAGGGCAACACCTACAACACCCTACAACGCCAACACTCACAGCTCCCCCGGCGGCGCCCCCGACAAAAACACCAACACCGGCACCACCGACAGCGGCAGCACGGCGACACCGCCACCCACCCGCAGCATTGACACCCTAAACCACAACCGAAGCAACACCTGTCACTACAGACCCAAGGACAGCCGAAGGAAATATCCCAACACCAGAGACAACCGGCACCACCAGGACCACAAGCCAGGCAAACACCAGCCACGAGTGGCACGCCCGGAAACACCGAACACCAAAACGCAGGCGGCACCCAGCCCCAACACCAACAACACCCACGCCATCAGACCACCACGAGACACGCCAGCCACCACCGTGACACCCTCACCGTCGGCAACACCAACGCCGCCAACATTCACGGCAATAACCACACCACCGCCAACCCTACCAACGACGAGCCGAGGTACCGTCACCCACAACACCCCTATCACCACAAACACGACCCCGGCACAGAGTAACACCTAGGGCGCCCCCACCGACGGCAACACCAAGGACGCCAGCACGGCTGGCGAACAAACGCCACCAGCGCCACCCACCAGGCCCCCAGCCAAGGGTAGACACAGCAACACCCCGCACCGTCACACCCACCGCATCGAAATCACCCGGAGCATCATCAACATCAACCAGGGGTCCCCAGCACCCAAGCAGCACAAAACACCACAGCAACACCACCACACCCTCACGACCAGCGACACCAGCAGCACCCTCCGCCAGGAATGGCGAGGAGAAAACCCAACAACGCGGACCTACCCAACGTCCCCGGCACCCTCGCCATCGGACCGCCACCACCGGCGCCGACCCCCAACAGACCACCGTCACCAACGCCACCGACCCCTGACGCAACAACCACACAGCCCGCACAAACGGCACCAGCCGGAGCATCGCCGACAACACTCGCGGCCAACTCACAAGAACACCACCGAAAGCAGCACCGTCGAACGAAAGCCACGACAACCCCAAGGTTCGGGTCCCCCTTCCCACCCCCCACCATCTGCACAACCAGCGACACCATCACCAGCACCAACCGGAACACCGACAATGACAGCTTCACCAACAACCGACACCCCCACTACGACTGCCACCCACCAGTCAGGCCACCCACCGTCGATGCCACCCACCAGCGCCGCACCCCGAACCACACCTACACCCGAAACCTGCACCAGCACACCCGGCCGAGCCGTCAAAACCACCGCTGCCCATGGTACTGCCTACACTCACCAGCGCCACCACCACCCCGCGCGAGGCCAGGAACCCCTGGCGTCGCCAACGGCCTCAACGAGCAGCGACACCACCAACACCACCGACGCCGGACGGGGACTACCCACAATCCAGGAACATCTCCACCACCAACAACAAATACACCACCCGCGGCACCCCACTGTCGCCAACACCACCGCGGCACCTATCACACCTCCACCACCGGAGGCGACGTGGGCCACACCACCCGTCATCTACAGCACCCTCGCCACCACCGCCACGTCCGGCGCACAAACGTTACGCCCCAACGACCAGAAACAACACCCTCACTATCGACACCACCGGCAACACCACATACGCCCATACGTCACCCGCGCCATGCTCACCAACCATCACCTCGTCATCAGAGGCACCAACACCACCGGCGACGACGACAGCGACAACAGCTGACCCACCAGCTAACCACCATCAACCATAGCCCAGCACCAACCTCATCTACGCTAACGCCCATACCACCCTCGCCAACAACACCGCCACCGACACAATCATCTACTCCGGCGCCCACACCAGCCTCACCACCAACATCACCACCACCCCCCCAGGGTCAGGGCTCGCGGGAAACGGAACGGCAGAGCGAGCACGCCACCACCCGCACGCGTCGCCCACCCTATCGTACACCGCTCCGCAACACGCCCCCCCCCTGCTTCCCCTGACAGGGCGTGCGCTCCAGCCCACTGCTGGGAAGACGACTACGACGTCCTCCCGGCCATCTGACACCTACTGGCAGCCACGGCCCCGCGCCCACAAGCCCACCAGCAACCCACGGAACCGCAGGAGCCCGACCACCCCATGCCACCACGCTCCATATCCCCCGCGTCCACCGCAGACCAGATCGCGGAACGCCAGCGAGAGGAGCCCGACCCCGACCGCGCCGCCACGCCTTCACCGCCCCCCCCCCCCCAAGGACATCTACGCCACACTGGCCAGCACCCTAGCCCCCATGGACGCCGAGCAGTACTACGAGTCCGTCCAACGAGACCTCCCTGAGGACCACGCGACCCTCCAGGGGTGGAAGCAGGAGAAAAGGAACGACAACGAGTGGGGCACAGAGGAAGACCTTCTCTGGGAAGACACCTGCAAAGGCACCGCGGACGCCTTCCTGGAGGCAGCAGCCGAAACCTACCCCAGCCCGCCCGGGGACACTAGACACGGCATCCACGCCCTCCTAGCGTTCCACAGCTGGAAACACCGCCACACCGTCACCCTCCACCCCCTCGACCACAATCCACACCGATGGACACCTGAAGACGACGCCACAGCCGCCATCACCGTACTGCAAAGCCCTGAGAACCCGGAGGAATACCACATCACCTGAAACGATCCGGCACCCCACCCCCCTGCCTCCCCCACCCTCCCAGATGTCTTCGCCACCATCAGTGCAGAACTCCAGGAGGCGAAAGCCCCACAGCAACTGGACGAAGTGATGCCCCAGGCACCATCACCACCAACGACACAAGACCAACCCCGCACAGAGCCCCTCACCCACCCCATCACCACAATGGAGCTCCCCCCACAACACCGCACCACCCCAGACCGAAACGGGTTTCGAGACCTGCCACGGGAATGGGCGGTCCACAACGGCACACTCCGATGGGACGAAATCACACCGGGCGTCCAGGCCATCCGCCTCCACTCGATCACCCAGCCCACCACCACCTGGGCACTACCGACAGACCGCCATCACCTCCTCCTCACCGTCCAAGGCGATGCCACGATCACACCCACGGAGGGAGACCCCGTAACAGCAGCCCCCGCCCACGCTGTCCACATACCCCCGCAAGCATCGTCGGCACCTATGACGGTACATCCAGGCCCGACCCCTTGGCAAGCCATCATCATCACCTACCCCGCCCCCGACAACCACACACACACCTGGCAGCAACGGTGGGAGGTCATCCAGGGGGACCTCCTCCAAGAACACCTAGGGCTCACACGCACCCACCACACCCTGCACCCGATACGAGGAGTAGGCCAAGCACCACACGGCATACACGCCCCGGGAGTATGGGCGTACGCCACACCCATAAACCCACAAGCAGCGGAGGACATCAAGACCGCCCTATCCATCCAGCAAGCCCAGACCCAAACCCCGCACCGCAACACCCAACGAGGCTACGCCATTTGGTGGGCATACCAAGACCACGACACCCTCAACCCCCAACTGGGGGCCCCCCCTCTAGACACCAACACAACCGCCCTCCTCCAAGCCGCAACAGCGGCAGCCACACAGGTAGGGGCCCCGGAAACCTGGGGCCCACAATACCTGGTCGAAACAAAAGTGGCGCCCCACGCGAAGGGCCAAGACAAGCCCCCAACATCGAAGCCGCTCCACCCCCCACTCAAGCTAGACCCGACAGAGCACACCCCCCAGGACGAATGGGCGACCCACTACATCATCCCCCACACCACCACCCGCAAGAACGACGCCGCCAAGATCACCGTCACCCGCCACCTCCCCCACACCACACAGGTGTATGAGCTGACGGCCCCCAACGTCCTCGTCACCCGTCGCCAACACGACGAGCGATACACCATACAGGCGGAAGGGGCCGCCGCGACCACCCTGTACACATGGGCAACACGGGGGGACCTCCCACACCCCACCCTCCACCACGCCCCCTCCTGGCCCACCCCCTTCCACACAGCAGACCGCCCCAACAAGAAGCCCAAACACACAGGTGTGCACACCCCCGCCCAGGAGGCCCAGCACCGACACGATGCGAGGCGCAAGACCCGCACCCTCCACTACGACCACACCATCCCCCGCATCAGCGCCCCCCCGGCCAGGGTGTCAGATACCTCCCACAACCGCACGATCACAGGCATCACCACAGACTGCCTGAACCCAGCGGCGTCGCGGGCAGACGCCGTGTGGGTCAGCGAAGGGCGCTCCCACACACGGGCGGTGGCGTGCCTCCACAACATCCAAGCCCACAAACTCCAGCGCGCCGTCGGACCCTTCGCCGTACACGTCACCCCGTACGGCATCAACCACCCCCGGTTTGAGCACCATGACCCGCCCTGCTCCACCCCATGCACCTCGCCCCTGCGCCAACCGCTGCCGGCCCCCACCTCACGGGCAACATGTACCTGGGCACCGTACCGGGAGACCCGGGCATATACATCCTGCCCAACAGGTCCAGGGAACACGCCATCCCCCTCCACGGTGTAGAATCCCTCGCCCTGGGACCACCCCCAGCAAAACACCAACACCAGCACATCCCGGGGGACAAACGGACACAGGCGCCAGACGAAGGAAAAAAGGCCCACCAACGCGCCCTGGCCCACATCACCGTCCACCCCGCAGCCCACCTACCAAAGGACTTCGGCACGGAGCGCCACATCGTCCTGGAGGGGCAAGCCCACCACATCATCACCGCCGCCCTGTACACCCTCGCCGCCCACGAACGCCACTGGGACCCCACAACCATCCCAGCAATGCCCCCACCACCCCAGGGCCCCAAAGATCCGGTCACCCCCTTCCACATCGATCAACTCCTAAGCCGCAAGGCCCCCCCACTCCTCCACCTCTCCAGGATACCACTAGCCATCGCATCGTGGAACACCCTGGACACGCCCCCCCAACAACCCGCCATCCACATCCTCAAAGCGGACGCCCAATGGTGGGTCCTCCGTGGGCACACGGAGTCCTCATGGCGGCCCAGGCCTATACCCCGGAAATAGACCCGGAAGACCCCCCACGGGGCCAGCAGCGACTCCTCCAGGCCACCACCCTCACAGGCCGCGAAGGCGCCCCCTGGGAAGCCCTCCACACAGCACTCTACTGGGCTCAAGGCTCCCCCAACAGCCCGGACACACCGGAACCCACAGAGGCCTGGGTCATGCAGGCCAAAGCCATGAGGAACTACCACCTACACCACCCCTTCGACGACAGCCTGGCCGCACTGCCATGGCCAACAGATCCCCCGGAGACCGTGCGCAAGCTCGCCGACATCATACGCAGCCACGCGAAAGCAAAAATGCAAACACAGGCAGAACCCCAACTGAGGGATCCGGACCAGCAAGCAACGCACCCCTTCTTCAAGCCCCATGCCCCCCCAGCCCCGCCACCTCCAGTCCCACCCAAGCGAACGAGACGACAAAGGGGCGCACCCGCCCCCAGCCAAGCGGGAAAAGCAGCGACCTCCCGACCCCCCGCATCCCACCCGACCCACCCAGCGAGCCCAGACCAAGCATCCTCGTCATCCTCCATCCCACCATTACCACCGCCCCACCCGGACCAAGCATCCTCGTCATCCTCCCTCCCATCACTACCACCGCCCCAACCGGACCAGGCATCCTCATCATCCTCCCTCCCGCTACCAGCAGCGCCCCCGCCCAAAGCGTACCCAGGATTCGAAAAAGGCGCGAAGGTCCAGCAGCCCTTCCGCAACGACCACACAGGCGACTGGATCTGGTGTGAGGGCACGATCCAGTACCGCCTCAAGGAACCAGGGGAACAACGGGGGGCCACAGATCCCGGTGATCTGGCACCGCCAAAAAGAGCTAGACCAAGGCAGCAGCGCCCCGGACAAGCCAGTCAGCTACACCCTACAGCTCACCAGCGCCCACCCCATCCGGCTCCGCACCGAGAAGAACAAGGCCGACACAGGCACCAAATACACTGCGGAGCTCCCCCCGGAGTGAAGCCAAGGCCTCCCCCCGCCGCGCCTACCCAAACGCCCACCAACCGGCAAAAAGCCCCCAGCCCCAGTCCCCCTCCCTGACGGGGCAAGGGCCGAGGGCACAAGCCTCCGCAGCCCCGGCCCGCCCCCACCGAGGCCACCGTCAACCTCCTCGACCTCAACCACCCGGCCGTCACATACTCCAAGGACGCCACAACCGCCCTCCAAGAGCTCCCGATGGCACAGGGGCCGGGGTGGGTTCCCCATCTCCTCACCTTCCAGGAACAAGGCCTACAACGCGACGACCCCCCAGAAACCATCCCCATATATACCCCGGACCAGAAAGCGTACAAATGCTACTGGCACAAGGGGACCCCCCTATACGCCCAAACCGGCATCCACGTCCACCTCGTCCACCACCTCAGCGTCCCAGGGAGGCTAGGGGTCTATGAGGTCGTCGGGGACGGATGGCAACTCAACCTCATCAACACCCACGTCCCCTTTGGCGAAGCCACGGAACCCTTCCTTCAAGCCCTGGCCGAGGCATACCGCCAGATGGCCATGCTCGCCCCCACAGTCATCATCGGCGACATGAACGCCGCCCCCACCCCAGCGGACCGAGGGGGACAGGCCACACCCCAGGACCAAGCAGTCCGCGGCACCATCGAAATGCCGGGGCTCGTGGACCTGACAGCAAACCCCGAAGGCCAACCATCCAACTTCCCCCACCAAACAGATGCCGCCCCATTCCGCATCGACGTATGCTATGGCGACCCCACCACCATCATCCGAGCGGAGGCCCAATATGGACCCCTCCTGCTGGGACCCACAGGCCATAGCCCCCTGCACATCCGCCTCACCATCCGCAACCTTCCCCCCAGCCCCCCAGAGGATGCGGACCAAGGCCTAACACCCCCCCTGAGGATGCCCCCGCTGCATGACAAGCATGCCTGGTCCCAATATCACAGGGCCATAGACCGCGCCTGGCGCATCCAACCAGACCCCACCGACCTACTCACAGCCACGTGCACGGCCGCCGTCGCCTGCGGCTTCCAACAACACCCCCACACAGACGACGACCAACCACCCACGGCCCTGGTAGACATGCCCGATGACCTCTGGCATGCGAAGCAACAACTGGCGACCCTCCTCCACACCGACACCCCCCAAACCCGCCGCCAGATATACCACTGCAGGACACGGATAGCCCACATCAGGGCAGACCTGCAGCGGTGGCACATCCACAGGCAACAGCGCATTGCCCAGGAACACGAACGGTATGCGCAACATGAACTCCCCTACAAGGCCATCCACCACCTCCACGACGCCATGACCGACACCGGCCAGCGCACCATCACCACGGTCCGGCAGGAGGACGGCTCCCTCACCAACGACCCAGCCACAGTGCTCCAAGCCACCCAAGACAGCTTCCTCCAGCAACACACCCCCACCCAGGACACACTGGACCCAGACACCCAGGCCAAAATCGACTGCCTCCCTCGGGTCTTCAACCACGCCCAGAGGAGGCAACTGGAAAAACGCCCCTTCACCATCCACGAAGTCCGGAAGGCCATCCAAAGTCTCCGGCAACACAAAACCCCAGGCTACGACGGCCTCCCTGCAGAGGCATACTACCACCTCCCCGCCCACCTCCTCCGCATCCTCGCCCACCGCCTCTGGGACATCGTCACGGGGCGGACCCCCCTGCCACCAGACTGGGCAAACGTTGTCCGCCCCCTCTACAAAAAAGGGGACTGGGCAAACCCGGACAACTGGCGCCCCATAGTCTGTGCGGTCACGGAGGTCAAAATCGTCTGGACCATCCTCCTGCGCCGCATCCGCCCCCACCTGGACCCCCACATACCAGCAAACCTCTCGGGGGCCATCCGGGGCCGCTCCCCACACGAGGCCATCTTCCTCCAGGACACCATCGCAGACATGGACCCGGTGGACCTCATCATCGCCTCCCTCGACGTCAAAGGAGCCTTCCCGAACACCCCCTGGCTCCTTCTAGAAGCGGTGTGGAAACGCCTAGGCCTCCCCTTCTACAACTTCACCTCCGGCTACATCCGCAACCGCAAATACACGGTCCGCACTGGAGCAGGCCTCACCCCCTTCCTGGAGCCAGGCAGCGGGGTCCCCCAAGGGGGAGCAGAGGGCCCCTTCCTGTACCTTCTAGTGACGCTCCCCCTGGCCCTCGCAATCGAGCAGGATTACACGGCCTACGCACCCTACCCCCTCCTCTCCCCCCTGGTGGGCTTCGCGGACGACACCAACCTCACGGTCGCGCACACCCCACACGAACCCCATGCCCCAGACCCCGGGCCCACGGTCACCCAACAGGCCAATGACTTACTGGACATGACCGTCTCCTACCTCTCCCACAACAACCTCATCGTCCACCCCACAAAGTCAGTGGCCATGATCAAGGGGTCTGCCACACCTCCCACCCTAGGGCCACAAGGGCCCCCCATGCAAGTCGTGACAACCACCACCCACCTGGGGGTAATCCAGGCCGCCAACCCTGAGGACGCCACCCTCCCTCCCAAGATGCAATCACACCTCGCCCATCTCCCCAGATATGCGTCCCCGACCACCAAGGCCCTCTCCCTGTCCCACGAGAGCCTGGCGTACTACCTCACCGGGGTCTTGAACGCCTCCATAGGCTTCCAAGCACTCCACCTGACACACCCCACCACCGCCCTCCAGCCGGCCACACGCGCCGTGACCAAGGCATGGGCAGCACACGGGGGCTGGCCCACCTCCATACCCACCCGCGCCATCCGAGCGGCATGGCCCCACTATGGGGACAACATAGGGGACGAGGTGAAAGCAGCCTACACCAGACACACCGCCCTCCTCCTTCACCGCATGACCCAAAACCACTCACCGGAGGTCCGCGAGGTCACCGCAATCCGCCTCCAAGCCGCACAACGGGCCCGCAACACATGCCCGCGCTGGGTACTCCACCAGACGGGCATGCCCACCAACATGAACACGCGCCTGTGGAACCATCTGCAGCTACTCCTCCCATCCCCACACCACGCCATACTCACCAACCACACGTGCCCAGAAGAAGGGCCACTAGCGGTCGTCTGCGGGGACCTCCACCATCACCACAAGGGCACCATCCACACCATAGACCTTGTCGGGGCCTCCATCACCGTAGTATACGTCACCCTCACCCAAATGCGGGTCCTGCACCACAGCGGGGCACACCACACCCCCTTTCTACAGCTTCCCAAATGGCCACAATACCGCCTCTTCCACCAGTACCTCACACAGACGGCACGAGCAGCGGAACGCACTCTACCGGGAAGCAAAGACATGCACATAGCCTACCGCGAATTCACAAAGCAACACCTCCGACCCGTCCCAGCGACACCGCCCTACGCACCCACCGGATCGGAACACGAACCCGTCCCCCCGGTAACGGGCCCAGTCCCACCACTAACCCTGCTACTGGCCCCGAATGAAGCCAAACCCACGCAGACCACCGTCATCCACCACGGGGCAAAATGGCGCATACCGAAACACCACATGACCGCCCGAGACCTACCACGGGCCCCCCACGATTCCCAGCGCATTCCACGCACATGTTGGGCCTGTGACCCCGAGGCACCAACCACACCATGGCCCGTACTACACCTCATAGCACGCCACCACACCCACCCCACAACCCACCTACCACCACAGGCCTACGCATGGATAGCCCCATGATTCCACCGCACCGACACTAACCACACGGTAGCATGGAACCCCGACCACGCGCCCAAATGGCTCTTCAGCACTACACCCACATGCCCCCGCCCCGACCAGGCAGGAGTCGCCATCCGTTACAGCATGTACGAGCCAGGCAGAACGGGCAAGCACGAGCACCCCTACTATCCGCTCCACCACTCCTGCCACACACCGGAGCACCGAAGACAAACCCTCACATGCCACGACCTAAACCCCGACACAGCCTACATCCTCCACTACATCTACTCCTACCTCACACAAGGACAGCCGGAGCAGGGACTCATAGCCCTGTCCCCCCACGCGAAGCACATCATCTCCAAAGGAATAGGGGTGTACGCCACCCCCATCCTGCAGCCCACAACCCCAGTAGCCCACCTCGCCACGGGCCTTGCCATATACGCCTACCTGCCCATGAACCCATGCTGCCTCCCACAACCATCAGCGGTGGGCCGACTCTTCTTCACCGATGCCTCAGGCAATTCCGCCCTCACGCCCATCACCGGGGGGGCCACCCTGCAGCTAACCCACACCGGGGGACACTACCACATGGACCACCACACGGGCCACACCACCTATGGGGCCTGTTCCCACGGGGAGCTAGGAGCCATGGCCGACGCCATCACCGAGATCGCGGCCCACCTACCCGCCCACTCCCCGCACATCGTCCGGGTCTGGTTCGTGGTAGACGCCACTGTCGACACACACCTGCTCCTCCGCATAGCAAGGCAACCACTTCACAAAGCCACCGCGACGAGCCTCGGCACCCAGGCACTGCTGCTCTGGAAAGCCCTTCGCAGCCTTCCCCCCTACGTCCAACTCCACATCGTGAAACAAGAGTCCCACAGACACCAATACAGAAATGGTAAGGTCGACAACCAGGCAGTACACCAGCGCACAACACACCTACCAGCCCTCCAGATCCCTGACCTCGGCCGCAACCACACACACCTCCAACACGTGCCCCCCGTACCCGAGCCCCATCAGACCCCAGACTGGGTACCAGAGGACGCCCCCTATTCCTCCCACAACAGAGCATACCACTACCCCAACCCTATCCAACATCTCGCCCGCGTGCTCGGCGACGCAGACAGCCGGGCGCACATCCAGGAGTTCCAGGACAGACTGCAAGTCCCCCTCTACCACTCAGCGCTGCGCCCAGCAAACGTCCCAGCCCACCTCCAAAAACGACGCATCCAGCTCCTCAGGGAGCAACTGCCATTCCTCACCAGGGTCGCCAGATGGCTCGCCCGCAAGCACATCCACGTCCCCGACGAACACACCCGTTGCCCGTGCAACCACACCACCCCGGAGGACTGGGAACACTTCAAGAAATGCCCCCTCCATACAGGCAGGGACCCGCTAGTGGGCTGGTCCCCGGCGGAAACCCTGCGACAACACGAAGGATGGCCAACCCACAGCCACGCACACCAGGCCACCGAACACCTCTTCCGGGACCCCCTGATCAAAGAAGCCACCATGAGAGGGGCAGTGACACAGGCCCTGCACCGACACCTCACCAAACACACGGAAAGCCCCATGGAGGCCGCAGCACACCTCCAGCTAGAAGCAGTCCGCAGAGCAGCGGCCCAAATGGTACACCGCAAACACCTCCTGTTAACACACGCGGAGCAACTCACCGACCCCACCGCCAGGGAACACATGCAGCGTCTCATCCATTACCATGCCGTGCATGACCCAGACGTCCACTAACCCACTCCGCGCCCCGCACGCGCCCCCCATCTCCATCCACATGGACCACCACACGGGCCACACCACCTATGGGGCCTCTTCCCACGGGGAGCTAGGGGCTATGGCCGACGCCATCACCGAGATCGCGGCCCACCTACCCGCCCACTCCCCGCACATCGTCCGGGTCTGGTTCGTGGTAGACGCCACTGTCGACACACACCTGCTCCTCCGCATAGCAAGGCAACCACTTCACAAAGCCACCGCGACGAGCCTCGGCACCCAGGCACTGCTGCTCTGGAAAGCCCTTCGCAGCCTTCCCCCCTACGTCCAACTCCACATCGTGAAACAAGAGTCCCACAGACACCAATACAGAAATGGTAAGGTCGACAACCAGGCAGTACACCAGCGCACAACACACCTACCAGCCCTCCAGATCCCTGACCTCGGCCGCAACCACACACACCTCCAACACGTGCCCCCTGTACCCGAGCACCATCAGACCCCAGACTGGGTACCAGAGGACGCCCCCTATTCCTCCCAAGACAGAGCATACCACTACCCCAACCCCATCCAACATCTCGCCCGCGTGCTCGGCGACGCAGACAGCCGGGCGCACATCCAGGAGTTCCAGGACAGACTGCAAGTCCCCCTCTACCACTCAGCGCTGCGCCCAGCAAACGTCCCAGCCCACCTCCAAAAACGACGCATCCAGCTCCTCAGGGAGCAACTGCCATTCCTCACCAGGGTCGCCGGATGGCTCGCCCGCAAGCACATCCACGTCCCCGACGAACACACCCGTTGCCCGTGCAACCACACCACCCCGGAGGACTGGGAACACTTCAAGAAATGCCCCCTCCATACAGGCAGGGACACGCTAGTGGGCTGGTCCCCGGCGGAAACCCTGCGACAACACGAAGGATGGCCAACCCACAGCCACGCACACCAGGCCACCGAACACCTCTTCCGGGACCCCCTGATCAAAGAAGCCACCATGAGAGGGGCAGTGACACAGGCCCTGCACCGACACCTCACCAAACACACGGAAAGCCCCATGGAGGCCGCAGCACACCTCCAGCTAGAAGCAGTCCGCAGAGCAGCGGCCCAAATGGTACACCGCAAACACCTCCTGTTAACACACGCGGAGCAACTCACCGACCTCACCGCCAGGGAACACATGCAGCGTCTCATCCATTACCATGCCGTGCATGACCCAGACGTCCACTAACCCACTCCGCGCCCCGCACGCGCCCCCCATCTCCATCCACAGGTCTCCAAGACACCACCACAGCGCCCCGAGACCCGTCTCACACCCAAGAAGCCACCCGGCACCGCACAGTCCGGCCGAGCCCAACCAGGGCCAACCATGCATCGACGTAGACGCGCAAGACCCCGGCACCCCATCCAGCCCACCCCCCCCGGACCCGGGGCACCCCACCTTCACACCGGCCACCATCCGCGACCCCGACCTCCTCCGAGCAGCCCTCCAAGAAAGGGCCCCGACCACCCCCCTGGGCTGGTACCGCCTACAAGAGGACTGGACCAAGCTCACCGTCAAAGCTCTCCGGGACCTGACCACCCCAGGCAGCGGCCTCCACGAGACCATAGTAGACCTCGTACTCTGGCGAGCCCGCAAACACACCCGGGGCCAGCACGTCTGGATCCCCCCCATCGAGTGGCACCAGGCCCTGACGCACGACACCGGCATCAACGTCACGCATCAAGGGACCGTACGCCTACGACGGGCCCGAGCGGAGACGGACCACCCAGCAGACCCGAACCGCCTGGAGCAGTGGGAACAGGCCACCGCGCCAGACCGCGACACCGCCCTCCGCGCCGCCGGCCTCCGCACCCCAGACGACGACCTCCCCCCCCGGCCTACAGACAGTGACCACCCCCCGCCGGAGGTCTGGGTTACAGTCCTCGAGCGCGGCCACTACTACGTGATAGCCGCTACGGCTACTTCCCCTGGCCCGCAATGGCTCATCCAAGGGACAGACACCATGTTCGCCCCGGAGACCGCCCCACCAGGGGCAGTGGGAGACCTCACCACCCTGCACAGGGTCCTCAGGGGCGTCCTCCAGCCAGGGGACAAGACCCCAGCCCGCGCCCTGGCCCAAATCACCTCAGGGAAGGCGGGCTACCACCTGGGATTGGCCATGCTCTGCCTAACCCACTGGATCCAGCGCCGCTGGCCACCCACGGGGACCGTGCCCTGGGTTTGGGCCATCGCCACCGCCCACACACAAGTCGAGGCGGGCCCGGACACACGACCAAACCCCCCCCCCAGACCGCAACAGTCCCTCACCTGCGGGTACCACGCCATCCACAGGGTCCTCAACCGCGCGGGTCTTAGCCCAAAGCTAGCATACCCCCTTCCCACCACTGACCAAGAGGTCCACCAGATACGGAAGCTCGTCTGCGAAATCCTTGCAGCGGCAGCAGAAGACGGCAAGCTTCTCCTCCAAACCGCCCGGCCTACAACTGCCTACGCAAGCGCGCCGCGGCGAGCGGACACATACACCGACACAGCACACCCCACCGCACAATCCCCGCCCATGCCCCTCCTGAAGCGGTACCCAGAACCCCATGGCTAGGTTACGACATACAACCGGTCTCCGGTCCACTAACCCCATGTACAGAAGGGAAGACGCCCGTTGACGCCCGGTGCGAGCCCGGCGGGAGCGTGTTCCGTGCCGTAAAGCCCCGCATCGGCAACCGATGCGCCGCCAGCGGAGATTTATATATCAGAATATCAGGAATCAACAGGGTTTTATTTTCATATTGTTTCCGTCAATTTTTACGCTTCCGTTCTGATATTCACTGTTTTGACAGCTGGCGGTTAGTTCGCGACTTTAGCGTAAGCGCCAGTTTAACTGTTATATACAGATATTTTAGCGCAATCCGTGACGAAGACTCTAAAGTCTTCAGGAATTGCATTGATGCATCCGCAATTTTCACATTCTACACTCGCAACCTTAATCCGAATTTTTCAGGATGTCGAGATCGGATTTTCGACTTCGACATCCCCGCACTTGATTTGACCTCTTTCGAGTGGACCTACGTGCTTCCCTATGCACAAATCAACTTTCCTTTTGTCTTGCCCTCCATTTGTCTTAGAGATATGGGCAAAACAAAGTTGATTCGTGAGGCCACTTGTGAGGGTCATATCTCGTGCTGCTTGCGAGGAATGACAATAAGAAAACGTGGGATGTATTCACAATACTCCTGACGTAATTTAGGAAGCTTTATACGCCTTGCGTCTCCACACGTGCGCGCTAGTGTAATGTATCATGGTCAAGAGGGTAGAGTTTGCGTTATAACTCTTTGGCCATGATATTGCGTGCGTTAAGATAACTTTCGAGTGTAGCGCGCGAGTGTTGGTGTTGCATAGGAACTTTTATTGAGTTCCTATGAGCGATTGACACAAAGTTATGCCCTTGGAGGGGCATGACATATCGTGGGGGGAGCTACCTTTTTGAGCAATATGTGGTATGTGCCATGTGTTGTATTGCGTGCCCATTTGGCGGGTTTGGCTAAGAGCGATACACCCACCAATGGACCTCATATTGCACGAGGCCCTTCCTTATACTCCCCACGCTCAATTGCAAGCCTAACCTTCGTGGAGGAAAGCTTGTGTGGCGATCCCAAAGGGATGCGTTGGGAACAAGGTGTGTGTTTTGCAATTTTCTCTATTTTCATGTGCCCACTTGGGAAGTAGTGCTCGTGACCTTTCAAAGCGCCCCAAGTGGGGCACATATGTGGAATTGGAGGTCATTGGTGTCAAGTCATTGTGTTTAGAAGGATTGGTCGATTAATCAATCCAAGCCGAAGATATTATAATATATTTGTGCGCCTTTCAAGGCACTTTTGGGTGTTTTTTTGCCATTATTGCGGTTTTTTGCCCGTCATGATGTCAAGTGGCAACCATGTATCTCAACGTTGCGCTCAATTGACATCATGAGTCAAGTATGTGATGGAGGTACATACTTCGGTGCCCAACATATCTTGGACCCAGCGAATAACTCCTCTTGGGCTTGGCATACCGTGGCCGCCATGTTGGCGATTTGGGACTATCCCAAATCATGGGCTCACTTGGCGACCCTGCCATTCCCAAAACCGGAGGAGTTGGGTGACGCCCAAAAGATATGTTGGACGCATATCCTATGGCACACTCCGGTCCAAGTCGGGCATGTGCCTGATTTGCCCCAACCATGAGTGAGCGCATTTTCGGCCATTTTGGGCAATTTTCCACATTTTCTGCCCGCCGTGCACTATGTTCAGCCCACCCGTGCACGCCAAACGCATGGACCAATGGACCATATATGACATGGGTGTTATGTATATTGGTCCCCATGGTTCACACACCACGTGGGCGAAGCGGAGCAACCTTCGTTAAGGTGCTAGCCCAAAGTGAGTGTGGGCAAATTTGCCATTTTGGCATTTGTGGATCCAATTGGGATTGTCACCACGCCGAGTGGCATGGAGATCTTCGGGGGCCAAGTGCATGGGAGTCTCTGTTGGACTCCCGATGGATCGCGTATGGAATGGCGGATCCAATCTCCAAGCCGGCGTGGAGATATACTATTAAGAGCACCCCCGAATTTATGGCTCATTTTGAGTAGCCAAAATGACCCCATTTTGGGACCCCAATTTCACCCCTCCGTGTGGTCAATCGGCGGCCCCATATCTCTATGCCCACAAGGGGGCCCGGACCTAATTTCACGTTGTACACTCAGATATGAGTCCTAGGTCCTGCCCTCTGTCATGTGGGCCATTGGCCTTGCACTGACCGGGCGAGCCACGCGTGGAAATGACGCCAGCTTCGGTTATTTTGGCATCATGACCCCACTTGACGAACCCCTGGTGCCCTGATGCCGGGACCTCAGAGGGAACCAGGTTGGGTGAGGGCTCCAGGGAGTTCGTATTTCAAGGGCATAGGGTGAGCTGCCTCGTCCCTACCTCTGGCGGGTCCGAACAAGGGGTCAATTTTGGAGATTTTTGAGCTAATTTCAGTTTGGGCTGAAACAGCCCATTTTCAGCTACCAACTCCTAGGGGATAATGGCTGAGCCATATCTCTGGCTGAGAAAGGGAGTTGGAACCTGCCGTTAAGGGAGCATAGGGAGCCACTGTCAGTTGGCCTTGGAGCCCCTTGGTTCCCAGGAACTCGCCTGTGGCTGGGCGGGACACCCCCCCTATTGGCAGGGTTTCAGGGTCCGGACTGAGCAGGGCATGGGTTGTGTTTGAGCCCCCGCCCCCACCAGCCACTGAGAGCGTCGGACGTGGGATTGGGACACAAGTTGGGACTGAGTGTCTATTCTCCTGTGATGCCCTTATCCCAGTCCAGTCTTAACCCCATGTGTACATATCCTGATGTGTTGCTGTACATACTTTTGTTCCCTTGTTGCAGAGTGGCAAGGATCCTGAAACGCTTTGTCTCATGACACGAGCGTAATTGATGCCCCTGTGAGCGCAGTGCTTTGCCTGCCTGCTTGCTTGTGCGTGTCACCGCAGCGTCCCGTGGCCAGGCCCCCCACGGGAACGCGTCAAAAGCGTTTCACCGCCGCGGGGTTACCCATCCCTCGCGTGCCACTCGGGGCCACCAACCCCGAGCAGCGCGGCGCAGCAGCTCGCAGCGCAGCGCAGCGGTCCACAGCGCTGCCCGGAGCATCGCCCTGAGCGACGACGGAAGCGCCGCGACCGTGAAGGAGGTGGACTGACCAGGACTCCCTCATCAGCGAGTCCTTTCGGCCGACCAGCAAGGCCGCACACCCAGTCGCGTCAACCACTTCCACAACCACCGGCCAACCAGCACCGGCCGCACTCCCAGTCCAGTGCTACATCACCCACCTCAACAACCACCCCAGGACCACTCCATCGAGAGCACCGATGGTGAACTGGGACGAGGCGGGCAAGACCTGGCCGCAGCCCCACCCCCCTGCGGCGCCTACTGCGTGGGTTGCTGTGGGGGCAGCAGTACCGCCACAGCAATCCCCAGTGCGAAGGCGGCATGCCCGGGTACTTCGAGCTCCGCGAGGACATGGGCGAGGACCGCCTGCGGGCAGTGGAGGAGTGGCTGCGGGCGGAAGGGTATGAGTACCGCTTCCGCCGCAAGCGCTGGAGGACCTGGACCCGCCCGGACAGGCCCGGCGAAGGGCTGCGCCCTGACGGGATTGAGGAGGACGAGAAGCCCAACGAGTACCCGTCGGGCGCCTCGATCAATGTCTTAATGTGGGACATGATCGAGAGGAACTGCCCGGAACCGGTGAGCGAGCGCAGGCTGCAGGGCAGCAGCAGCAGCGCGTCTCCGGGGAAAGGGAAGCGGTCTGCCGGGGACAAGAGGCGGGACCGGAAGTGGCGGGAGTACCAGGAGTCCCTGGCCGCCGAAGCCGCCCAAGGCGCCAAGGGCGGAACCCCAGCCCCCGGTCCCCAACAGGCCAATGGCGGTCACCACCCCGGCTCCACCACCCTTGGTGACTTCCTCCAAGTCGCCAAGCCTGCCAAGGCCAAGCCCCGTCAGCTGCTCCTGAGGAAGTCAGGCCCCAGCAGCGACGTGGAGTCGGCCCACCGCGGGAGGATGCCGGCCGACCAGGCCAGCTCCAGCAGCAGCGTCGCTCCGGACCAAAGGGACGTGGCGCGCGCCTGTGAGCACGCCTGTGGGGTGCCCTGCAACCTTCGGGTTGCCCGGCAACGGGCCACGCAGCAGCATGCTGCCGTGGAGGGCGCCGTCGGCATCGCCCAGCAGGAGGCTGCGGAGTGGCAGCATGGCATGGCCATCCACGCCTGGACCGTGGCGGCCATTGCGGCCGGACTCACGGCCGCAGCCGCCCGTGAGGCAGCGATTGCCCAGGTCAAGGGTGAGGTGGCGGCAGCTGACGAGGAAGCCTGCCTGACGCAGGAGGCCATTGCCTGCAAAGAGGCCGAGGTGAAGGCGCTGGAAGAGGCGCTTGCCGGAGAGAGAGCAAAGAAGGAGGCGGAAGAAAGGGCCCATGCCGAAGCGACGGCCAAGGCCCAGGCGGACACCGCCAAGAAGGACGCCATCGAGGCCGCGCGACGGAAGGTCGCTGAGGAGGGGGCCAAGACAGAGGCGGAGTTGGCGGCGTTGGAGGCGGAGAAGGCTCGGCTGCAGCAGACCTGGGAGGCCGAGGCGGCTCGTGCCCGGGAGGAGGCCGAAAGGCAAGCTGCCGCAGCCACCGCCGCCGCAATGGAGGAGGCAGAGGCCAAACTCCGCCGCGAGACTCCCCCGGGAGGATCACGAGTGGAGACCCTTCGAAAGCTTTTCGAAGGGGACGCCTCCTCCAAGATGACGCTGGACGAGGTCGACACGGGCAGCAGTGGGAGCAGTGGCCCCACCGCCCACCGACGGAGGAAGGGTAAGGGGAAGACCTCGAGAGGCCACGGAGGCCAGCGGGCGGACACCCCCACGACAGTGACTCCTTTTTCACCGCCAGCGACGAGGATGACGACATGGACTTTGACTTCAAAAAGAAGCGCCCATCCTTGGACCCACCGAGGCGACCCGGCAGAGACCAACCGGGACCCCCTGGCGGAGGACCATCAGGACCCCCTGGAGGACGCCCACCAAGTGGACCCCCTGGAGGCGGACCACCGGGCGGGGGAGGACCCCCTGGACCGGGTGGACCCGGCGGAGGCCCTCCTGGAGGACCCACTGGGGACCCCGACGACCCACCAGGGGACGGCGACCCGGATGCCACCAGGCGGTGGATTGTCTACCTCCGCAGAAGGGTCCAGTTCCTCGAGCGCGAGGTACACACGGGCAAGGGCGAGATGATTCGCATCGCCAGGGTCGCCGCGGGCGCGCAGAGAGAGCTGGACATCGCCAAGATCGAGATGTCAAGAGCGCCAGCGTCACCACTGCCACCCAGAAGCTGCTGGACATCGCCAGGGGCGAGACCAGGTCGCTGAACAAGGTCATCAGCGGCCTGCAGCAGAGGCTGGACGCGCTGGAAGCCCGTGGGAGCGTCGGCAGCGACGACCCACCCCTGGAGTCTGGCTCGTCGGACGACAGCTGGGGACCTGGACCAAGTCCGGGCAGACCCCACGCCCCCGGCGGAGCCCCCAGGAGTCGCCCCAGCGCCAGTGTCCCCTCTCTCAGCGCCCCCTCTCACCACAGCGCGGGCCGCCGCAACGAGCGCGTGCCTCCCGGCAGTGGCAGTGAGGAGTGGCGTGATGAGTGGCTCATGGCGAACTACCACAACCGCTGTGCCCCACCGCGGATGCCTGTACGCCCCCGACGCCCCGCACCAGCCCTGGAGCCAATCCCAATGGCTGGAGGACGTTATGGTGGACTCAGGGATGAGGTCCCCGGAGGAGACGTGGAGTGGGACGTCGGCGGAGGTGAGGACCTGGACCTGGACCTGGAGGAGTTCGACATCAGCCCGCCGCGTGGTATTACGAGGGGAGGCCGCTGAACGCCGCCGCCGGCGCCGTGCTGAGGAGGCATACATGGAAGGAGTACGGCGTGAACATCTGGGTTCAGCGTACATGGAGGAACCGCGGCGTAGCCACAGGGATTCCATGGAGGAGATGGACGTGGCGGCCGTGGGAGTCCTTTGGAGAGGCCGATGGGAACCTCGGTCGACCTCGCGGCCCGCGTTCATGGTCTCTAAGGCCGCGGATACCGCCGTGTGGGAAGACTTGAAGGACATCAAGCCTCCCATGTAGGACGGCAACCCCCTCAACCTCGACCGCTTCTTGGAGAAGCTGGACGATTGGGGGTCGACCGTCACGGAAGACATGGACCCCGCAGATGCGGAGAAATATGTCTTCAGACGGTTCAGGTACCGCCTGCCGGAAGTGCTCCAAGAGCTATACTTCGTGGCAACCAATGAGGGGAAAATCAAGACCCTCAAGGAAGCCAAGAAGTGGCTCAACGAGCAGGAGCGGGTGGACGCTCTGCAGGTGGCTGCCAAGCGCTGGAGGTCCATCAAGCCTCAGCATGATGGACGGGAGATCCGCCTACGGGACTGGCGCGACTTCCGAGGGCAATATACTCTCTTCTGCCGCAACCTGGAGGATTGGAACGAGGGTGACGAGCAGGCTCGCCTGCTCTCCATGCTGCCGGAAGCATGGATCAAGAGGGTCACCAAGGAGGAGGCCAAGCGGGCCAAGTCCACCCACACGGTCAAGATGATGCCCCCCAAAGAGTATCATACGAACGTGGTGGCTTTGACGAGGAAGAACGTGGCCCGGGATGTCAAATGGCACTCCCTGCGGAAGGCTCTCCTCATCACCGTCTCGGGCGATCGCGAGAAGACCGCGATGTGGCGCCTTGACGAGTGTGACGTGAGCGGCCAGACCATCCGTCTGCAGGCCATCCCGGCGCGGATGAGCTGCGACGAGATTCTGGAGTGGGTTGGAGAGGAGGTGCTCAAGGGGTACCGGAACCTCCACCACACCCGCGGGTTGAGGCCCGGCGACCGTGACGTCAACTACGTTGGCGAGGGCTCTGGCAGGGAAGCTGCCATGGACCAAGCGGGAGCCGACGGCGATAAGAATCTCGTCGACGATGACAACGACGATGAGCCCGCCGAGATGGCCGTTTGTGCCTTCGTGGCTCACAACGGCGCGGGGAACAACCGGGGAAGATGGAAGCCCCTGCAGCCGGGTTGGAAGAAGAAAGAGAAGAGGGACCCTCGCCGCATTGGCGACCCTCCGCTGTCCTTTGGGGAGTTCATACGAGCTCAGCCGCAGGGCTGTTTCGTGTGTTATGGGAGGGAGAAAGACTTCAACCATGACCACCGAACATGCCCCACCCACCAGGCCGACACGGAGGCCTACAAGAAGGCGCACGGGTCGAAGAAGCGTGCACCCGCGGGTATCCGGGAAGCCAAGGTGGAGGTGGACAAGGACGAGCTCTCCAAGCTGATGTCGCAGGGGACCGAGTTGGCAAAGGAGATCGAGGAGATCAAGAGGAACTGGGTCCTCAGGTCGGACAACAAGAACAAGGAGAACAACCAGAACGACCAGAACAAGGACAAGGACAAGGAGCCTAGGAATAGGGGGAAGAAGGGTGTCAACGAGGTTGACGCGGAGGAGAATATCCCTACTTCAACCACAACCGACGCCCCCTAGCGGAGCCCCTGCAGCCAAGGGCCCCAGCTAGGGCGGTCGCAGGATTGTGTCGTGGGAAGCGCCACACCATCCCTGTCGGGAGTCGGTAAGCACACAGGGACTGCCGCGGGCGGAAGGCCCGGTCCGGCACCCAGTCGCGGAGGCGGGGTGAGGGCAAGTGAAGGCACGAACCCTTGCACCCGTCCATCCTTCGCGACCAAGAATGTGTTTGATGTACTACAAGATCTATCCGAGAGTATCGGATGATCACCCGGACCGCAGCTGGATGCTGCAGATGGGCAGCCTGAGCCCATTGTCCACGACCTGGACCAGTCGCTTGTTGAGCTTCTGGAACCGCCGGAGATCCTGAGCTTGCACGCCGTGCGCCGAGTGGGGCGTGAGCGGCAGTTGCACCTTAAGGTCCGTGCCTTATGCGGGGAAGTGGAAAAGGTCTTCGACGTGTTGGTCGACACGGGAGCCCAGGTCAGCTTGGTCAAGGCTGGCCTACTTCCACCAGAGTGTTTGACCGACAGTCGGAAACCTGTCAGGCTGAAGGTGGCGAACGGCCAGTACATGGTGGGAGGCACGAAGGAAGCGGCCATTGGGCTGCAGTTCGTGAACCATCGTGAGCTGAGCCGCCCAGACCTCGGCAAGGAAATACTCCTGCACGGTCGCTTCTACGAGGCCGAGATGGACTGGGACATGATCGTTGGGTATGACTTCATGATGGAGACGGACTCCGGCGTTCTCCCGGCCCAGGCCTCGATGACCCTGTACCAGGACAACCAGCTCTCGTGGCTATCGTCACCTGAGCACCATGTGGAATGCCAATGGATCCACCCGGAACGCAATCAGCTCGAAGTGGCCGCGCTGGACACTGAGCCAACTGGTCCTTGAAACCAGGAGTACGGCGTAATGCCGGAAGTGGCGAGCCGAGTTGTTGCAGACCTGGGAGCTTCGGATCTGGCCCTGGATGCGTTCTCTTCAGGAACCTCCGCCCATCTTCGGGTTTGTGGGAAGTACTGGAGTGCACAGGACTCCGCGTGGAAGAAGCACTGGGGTCTGCATCAGGGATTGATGTGGATCCATTGCCCCCGTTGGGACATTCCAAGAGCGATAGCGAAGATTCGCAAGGACCGCTCCAAGGCAGTGCTGGTTGTTCCTATGGGATGCACCGAGGAGGAAAGTACCCGACATTGGGTAGTCTCATTGACCAACATGACCTTAAACAAGGTCGTCCTACCGGCTGGAGAGGGTGTCTATCAGGACGCTAAGGGACAGCCCATGCCACCCCAGAGATGGCCAACGGAATTCCACTATGTGGATGGGGGCCTTGATCAGGCCGACGACACGGATTTCGTGTGTGTCAACCGCATAATAGCGGAGCCATGGAGGCAATGCTTTGCGGTTCCCCCTGTTGACATCGGAGAATCGGAAGACCCCCTCACAGAAGAGGAGTTGGATCTGGTTCAGGGGTATATGGATCAGCTCTTTCACGACTGGGGAAGCCAGCGTGAGGGCAAGGGCCAGGATAAAGCCTGGTGGGAAGTGGACGCGATCGTCTCTTGTTCCTATGATGGGAACACCTTCGTTCAGAGGGTGCTGGACCACCTGTCCAGCCAGGACGAGCCAATCGGGGGTAACCCACCCACCTACGGCGTTCTCTTCCGAGGCAAGACCAGAGATGGCCCTTTGGGCCACCTGGGAAGACCGCCAGAGCCGAAACCGAGCGGGGTCGCTACCCCTCAAGTAAGCTCAGTGGTCCAGGTGCCCGGAAAAGCCAAGGCGGAGTCCGATGACTGCCCCAAGATCCAGGCATTGAGGGCCAGGCTGAAGCAGAAGTATGGTGATACCTTCTTCAGCGGAAAGCCTGTTTTTCCCCCACGGGTGCGTGGACCGTATGGCGAGGCCAAGATACGACTGAAGCAGGACCCCGGTGTGTACCGGCACCGGGAGTTTGCCCTGAGGGGCGAGAGGAAAGAGGCCATGGAGAAGATCCTCCGTGACTTCATCGAGAGAGGCTGGCTTGAGCCGTGCCACTCCCAGTGGGCCTCTCCGTGCTTCGTCGTCCCCAAGAAGGTGGCTGGTGAGTGGCGGCTCGTGGTCGACTACCGCGGCCTAAACGCCCAAACGCAGCATGATAGCTATACGCTTCCCCTCATTGAGGACATGCTGCAAAAAAAACACCGGCGGAGGATCTTCACGGTGATTGACCTGAAACATGGTTATCATCAGATGCCTCTCGCCGAGGAGTCCCGTGCCTGCACAGCCATGAGCACCCCACTTGGACCTCTCCAGTGGAAGGTGATGCCCATGGGCGTTACCAACGGCATTGCGGCTTTTCAGCGGATGCTGGAGAACCTGCTTGAGCCGGTGCGTGACTGTGCGGACCCCGTCGTGGACGACGTGATCATCGCGTCCGGGGACCCCAGTATGAGCTACGAGGAGCTCCTGGAGGCACACGAGCGGGACGTCACTCGAGTGCTGGACCTTCTGGTTCGGCACAAACTCACGGGCAGCAGTGCCAGGGCCACCATTGCGGTAAGCGAGGTGTTCTTCGCTGGCCACGTAGTCGGGAACGGGCAGCGAAAGCCCATACCTGGCAAGGTGGCTGCGATTGAGCACTGGGAAAAGCCCAAGACGGTCTCTGAGCTACGGGCGTATCTGGGGTTCTGCAACTACTACTCGGGGTATATCAAGATCTATGCCGAGTGTGCAGCCCCCATGACGACCATGCTCAAGGGCAACCGAGAGGAGACCAAGAAGGGGTCCAAGAAGGCTCTGGTCTGGACATCTGAGTCCGACCCTGCCTTTCAGGGGATGAAGCAGGCGCTGCTATCCGCAGTGGGTCTGCACCTCGTGGATCCCGACCGAGGGTTCGTCCTGCGCACCGACGCTTCCGACTACGCCGTTGGCGCTGTGTTGGAGCAAGTGCTTGACGATGGGAGGCACGTACCCGTGGCCTTCTGGAGCCCAGTCCTGGCGGAAGGCCAGAGACGGACGTGGACGCCCCGAGAAAAGGAGGCGTATGCCATCGTCATGGCTCTCAGGAAATGTGCTGGGTACATAGCCCTCCATCCCTTCACCGTCTGCACCGACCATCAGAGTCTGCAGTCGTGGCACAAGGAGCACGTGGACACCCCCCCTGGTCCCGCCTCCCGACGGGCAAGATGGCATGAGACCTTGGCCAAGTTCGACCTCACGGTTGTGTATATTCGTGGAAAGGATAACACCGTGGCGGACTGTCTCAGTAGGTGGGCCTATCCCGCCAGCAAGGGCATGACAGATATCTCTGCCCATGGCGATGAGGCTGAGACCGCTGAAGCCAAGAAGATCATTGAGATGAAGCGCCTGATGGAGGAGGAGGGTATTAAATGCTTCGTCGTCATGGCTGCAGATGCCCCCCTCGGAACGAGGATGGGCAGAGCGGTCAGAGTACTCGCCCCTGAGGGAGCTGAGTCCGACAAGCACCTCTTCCCGGAGTCTTGCATCCAGGACGACTGGACCGACGATTACGCCAAGTCTGAGGCCTTTGCGGCCGAGTATAGGGCTGTGACCGACCCTGACGACGGGCAGAAGTGGCCAAAGGGGCTGTGTGAGGAAGATGGCAAGCTCTACCGGAATGGTAAGCTACTAGTACCAGAGTCCCGAGTGCTCGAGCTAGGTGAAGCTTGGCACCACCACATGCTGCACCCAGGGGTCAAGAAGCAAGCCCTTGACATGCAGCACCGGTTCCAGATCGACCACATCGTTCTCTACACCGCCATCAGGAAGGTCAGGAAGGGTTGCTCGGTCTGTCAGGCGTGCAATCGCGATAACCAGAACGTCAAGGGGGAAGCCCAATGCACCCCGGTTCCTGACCAGCCCATGGAGAGCGTGGCCATGGACGTCTTCCCCATGCCCGAAGTGCACATTGGCAGGGAGACCTTTGACTGTGTGGTTCTTTGTGTGGATCGCCACAGTGGCTACGTAGTAGCCGTTCCGGCACGCAAAAAGGGGTTGCTTGCCAAGGAAGTGGCAGTCATGACGATTCGGCATTGGCTGACCATCTTTGACATCCCCCGCACCATTTGCAGTGACCGAGGGCCCCAGTTTACTGGTGGCTGGTTCAAGGCTATGTGTTCCTTCATGGGAATACGTCATGCCAAGAGCGTCGCCTATCTCAGCCGGTCCAATGGCCGGGCTGAAGTGGCTGAATGGCAGCTGTTCGAGAAGCTGCGCAAGATCCACATCACCAATCCACGTCGGAACTGGTTTGAGGAGATGTGGCCTGCTCTGAAGGCCCATCATGACACACCCACTCCGGGTGGTTTGTCCCCTCACCAGATTCCGTTTGGCAGGGACCCCCTGGGTCGGAGATTTCCCCTGTCTGGTGATGGCATGGCCATGGATGCCAAGGAATTCTTTGCGCGGCAAGAAGCAACGGCGCGGGACATCCGCCAGGAGCTCGAGAAGGAGCATGCTGAGCGTCAGAAGTCCGCCCGGAGCTCGACAGCGCAGAAGTTCAGGGTGGGAGACCCGGTTTAGGTGATCAGACCCCGCCCTATGGGCACCCACCGCACCAAAACCTGGTTCACACCCGGAGAGGTGGTCCGCAGGATTGGTGAGGACACCTACCGCATCAGGGTGGGTCACGGACAGTTCCGGGAGCGCCACAAGAGTCAGCTCCGTGTGCGGGAACCCGACCTCCGTGGCCAACATGTGTCCCTGAGCTATGCCGCACATGAGGCTGATTCGGACGACGACTATGCTGAGCAGGACGACTATACTGTCGAGAAGATCCTGGCTCAGCGTCCGAACGCCTCGGCACCCGGAGGCCTGGAGTTCAAGGTTCGTTGGCGAGGCTATGGGCCGTCCCACGACACCTGGGAACCCGTCTCCTCGTTCGTGCCGCGGGTTAATACTCCCTTCATGGAGTACATCCGCAAGCACAAGACCAAGATCCATGTCTCGGACTTGGCAGCACTCACCCGGGCGATTGCAGCCAGGGGTGCCTGATCAGCGCCCTGAGCTCTCCCCTGATGCAGTTTGAGCGCTTGTGTGGTCGACGGATCGTCCCTCACTTGCTTGCTCTCTTACATCTTTCGGTGACCTGCCATCAGAGTGGCCATATACCCCCCCTGCTGAATCCAGAGGAGGATGGCCCCTCTTTTTGGCCTCTTTTAGTCACTCCCCCCCTGCTGAATCCTTGGGAAACCAGGTAGGGCGACTGACCTCCTTTTCCTGAGCTCTTGGGGCCTTGAAGCCCAAACGACGTTGCGCAACGGATGCCGCTGTCATCAGCATTGCGATTTTTGGTGAGTGGTCTGGTCTCATGGCACTTGCGGGATCCAGACCAGTCGACGTGTGTCTGCAGACTATATATGGCCTGAACTCAGGCGTTCTCTTGTCCACCCTCCTGCATATACCTTATCCTGACCGGGGCGTGGTTTGGCGCTCTGTCCAGAGTGTGTTTACACGCCTGTTTATCCAGCTTATTGCTTGTTTTTCTGTCCCCCAGGATATGTGCATCTGTATGTTAGCCCATCACTGAGTGTGGACTGTTTTTTCCCCCGACGGGATGCGAATCGGATACTAAGGCGCCCTGAGTCGCCGTTTACATGCTTTTACATAAGGTCCAGCCTGCACCAGTACCTAAGTACAGATCCTTCTGTTTGAGTGCCCGTGATACCGCGTGCCCTATTCGCTGTGATGTGGAGATCCTGATGGCGCCAGGCGGGAAGCCCAGTTGCCTGACTACACTCCCAGCGGTCCGCCACTGTCAGTCCCAGTGTGAGCCTGCCGACTCGCAGACGCACTTGCAGTCGGGTGGGGAAGGTTCGCGTGGGAAACTGGTGGATTGAGGAGTCGACGCCTCCGCCCACACTGCATGAGGACTCCCTCATGTATGGCCTTCGTGGTAATAGGGCGAGGGAAAAGACGGCCTTGATGCCCGATCCCTTGAGAAGGAGCTTGTTCGGCTGTACCACTCTGGACTCGCGTCGTGGATATGGACATGGTGCGCCCGAGGAAGGACCCTTGGGGACTCTCCCCCAGCCGGCGGGCCTTGGGAAGCTTGGGGTAGCCTGATGGATCTTTGTGGTCGCTTTCGACCTGTGGGACCACCTCGGTCGTCGTGTGACGCCTATGTTGGCCTTGCATGCCACTACCACTGTGGTAGTGACCGTAGCAGCCGGCACCCGGTGCGCCTGGTATGGGTTAACGGGTCCTTTGGATGCCAAACAATCGCCGCCAGGACCCGGAACTTGATACTTGATACTGTACTTGCAGTTACTAACAGCTACAGCACCGTACCTGTCTTACTGTGGGATTTGAGCAGCCTAACCTGCGAATCAGCCTGAAGTGAGGATGTGACACCCCCCCTCCCCTTCAGGGGATGGTCCTGGGTACCCACTGCCATGCGTGGTGTTATCGAGCCCCCCCCAGGGTTTGCTCTAAGGAGGGGGGTGAAGCGGTACCCAGAACCCCATGGCTAGGTTACGACATACAACCGGTCTCCGGTCCACTAACCCCATGTACGGAAGACGCCCGTTGACGCCCGGTGCGAGCCCGGCGGGAGCGTGTTCCGTGCCGTAAAGCCCCGCATCGGCAACCGATGCGCCGCCAGCGGAGATTTATATATCAGAATATCAGGAATCAACAGGGTTTTATTTTCATATTTTTTCCGTCAATTTTTACGCTTCCGTTCTGATATTCACTGTTTTGACAGCTGGCGGTTAGTTCGGGACTTTAGCGTAACCGCCAGTTTAACTGTTATATACAGATATTTTAGCGCAATCCGTGACGAAGACTCTAAAGTCTTCAGGAATTGCATTGATGCATCCGCAATTTTCACATTCTACACTCGCAACCTTAATCCGAATTTTTCAGGATGTCGAAATCGGATTTTCGACTTCGACATCCCCGCACTTGATTTGACCTCTTTCGAGTGGACCTACGTGCTTCCCTATGCACGAATCATCTTTCCTTTTGTCTTGCCCTCCATTTGTCTTAGAGATATGGGCAAAAAAGAAGTTGATTCGTGAGGCCACTTGTGAGGGTCATATCTCGTGCCGCTTGCGAGGAATGACAATAAGAAAACGTGGGATGTATTCACAATACTCCCGACGTAATTGAGGAGGCTTTATACGCCTTGCGTTTACACACGTGCGCGCTAGTGTAATGGATCATGGTCAAGAGGGTAGAGTTTGCGTTATAACTCTTTGGCCATCATATTGTGTGCGTTAAGATAACTTTCGAGTGTAGCGCGCGAGTGTTGGTTTTGCATAGGAACTCTCCTTGAGTTCCTATGAGCGATTGACACAAAGTTATGCCCTTGGAGGGGCATGACATATCGTGGGGGGAGCTACCTTTTTGAGCAATATGTGGTATGTGCCATGTGTTGTATTGCGTGCCCATTTGGCAGGTTTGGCTAAGAGCGATACACCCACCAATGGACCTCATATTGCACGAGGCCCTTCCTTATACTCCCCACAATCAATTGCAAGCCTAACCTTCATGGGGGAGAGCTTGTGTGGCGATCCCAAAGCGATGCGTTGGGAACAAGGTCTGTGTTTTGCAATTTTCTATATTTCCCTGTGCCCACTTGGGAAGTAGCGCTCGTGACCTTTCAAAGCGCCCCAAGTGGGGCACATATGTGGAATCGAAGGTCATTGGTGTCAAGTCATTGTGTTTAGAATGATTGGTCGATTACTCAATCCAAGCCGAAGATATTATAATATATTTGTGCGCCTGTCAAGGCACTTTTGGGTGTTTTTTCGCCATTATTGCTGTTTTTTGCCCGTCATGATGTCAAGTGGCGACTGTGTATCTCATTTTTGCGCTCAATTGACATCATGACCCAAGTATGTTATGGGGGTACATACTTCGGTGCCCAACATATCTTGAACCCGGCGAACAACTCCTATTGGGCTTGGCATACCGTGGCCGCCATGTTGGCAATTTGGGACTATCCCAAATCATGGGCCCACTTGGCGACCCTGCCTTTCCCAAAACCGGAGGAGTTGGGCGAAGCCCAAAAAGATATGTTGGACGCATATGACTTGATACCAATCCTATGGCACACTACGGTCCAAGTCGGGCATGTGCCTCATTTGCCCCAACCATGAGTGTGCGCATTATCGGCCATTTTGGGCAATCTTCCACATTTTCTGCCCGCCGTGCACTATGTTCAGCCCACCCGTGCACGCCGGACGCATGGACCAATGGACCATATATGACATGGGTGTTATGTATATTGGTCCCCATGGTTCACAAACCACGTGGGCGAAGCGGAGCAACCTTCGTTGAGGTGCTAGCCCAAAGTGAGTGTGGGCAATTTTGCCATTTTGGCATTGGTGGACCCAATTGGGATTGTCACCACGCCTGGTGGCATGAAGATCTTTGACGGCCAAGGGCATGGGAGTCTTTGTTTGACTCCCGGTGGATCGCGTATGGAATGGCGGATCTGACCTCCAAGCCGGAATGGAGATATACTATTGGGAGCACCCCCAAAATTTTGGCTCATTTTGAGTAGCCAAAATGACCCCCTTTTGGGACCCCAATTTCACCCCTCCGTGTGGTCAATTGGCGGCCCCATATCTCTATGCCCACAGGGAGCCCGGACCTAATTTCATGTTGTACACTCAGATATGAGTCCTAGGTCCTGCCTCCTATCATGTGGATCATTGGCCTTGCACTGACCGGGCGAGCCACGCGTGGAGATGACGCCAATTTTGGTGATTTTGGCATCATGACCCCACTTGACGAACCCACGGTGCCCTGATGCTGGAGCCTCAGAGAGAACCAGGTTGGGTGAGGGCTCCAGGGAGTTCGTATTTCAAGGGCATAGGGTCAGTTGCCTCGCCCCCACCCCTGGCGGGTCCAGACGAGGGGTCAATTTTGGAGACTTTTGAGCTAATTTCAGTTTGGGCTGAAACAGCCCATTTTCAGCTACCAACTCCTAGGGGATAATGGCTGAGCCATATCTCTGGCTCAGAGAGGAGTTGGGCCCTGCCGTTGGGGAGCATAGGGAGCCACTGTCGGTTGGCCTTGGAGTCCCTTGGTTCCCAGGAACTCGCCTGTGGCTGGGCGGGAGACCCCCCCTATTGGCAGGGTTTCAGGGTCTGGACTGAGCAGGGCATGGGTTGTGTTTGAGCCCCCGCCCCCACCAGCCACTGAGAGCGTCGGACCTGGGATTGGGATACGAGTTGGGACTGAGTGTCTATTGTCCTGTGGTGCCCTCTCCCCAGTCCAGTCTTAACCCCATGTGTACATATCCTGATGTGTTGCTGTACATACTTTTGTTCCCTTGTTGCAGAGTGGCAAGGATCCTGAAACGCTTTGTCTCATGACACGAGCGTAACTGATGCCCCTGTGAGTGCAGTGCTTTGCCTGCCTGCTTGCTTGTGCGTGTCACCGCAGCGTCCCGTGGCCAGGCCCCCCACGGGAACGCGTCAACCGGGGACCCACACACGCCCACCATCGCGCGCACCCCCCGGCCCCGCGACACGGGCCTCCCCAACCTGCCAGAACACCAGCACACGCCCGCCACACACCCACCCGCCGGACACCCTTCACCGCCCCCAACACTCGACAACCCACACACACCCGCCGAGAGGAGCCCCGCGCCCCGCGGCACGCCCACCCCACCCAGTGGCCCGCCCACGCCCCCCGCACACACCCCAGAGGACCCAGGCCCACCCCCCCCGGCCCCTGATCGCAGCCCACGCGAACTGTTCCCCCCCGCGGACGCCAACCCACACGACCTCGGACATTGCAGGACCCGGGCCCAGCCAAGCCCAGAAGGAGAAGGCCACAGCCCCGCGCCTCCCTCCCCCGCCGCTGCCGACAAAATCGGCCCGCCGGGCCGCCAGGTCACGACCGGGCCCCCCCAGCCGCCCGCCCCCAACCTACAGCCCCTGGACATGCCCTCCATCCTCCCCGCCGTGGCTGCAGCAGAAGCCGCCGCCCACAAGCCCGCCCGCATCACAGCCCAACCCGCGTCCACCACCTCCTCCTCATCCTCAGACTCGTCCACCTCCTCCACCTCATCCTCCGACCCCCCCCTCCCCGCCGCCCTCATCCTCAAGGCCACGGCAAAAGCCAAGGCCGGGGCCGCACACACCGACCCCCGAACCCCCACACAGGCGACTCGGGCACCCCGGCAACGCACCAGGACGACCCCCGACCCGACATCGGCGCCCTCACACCTCCAGACAGAGGTACTCCTCAACCTGGAACCGGACCCCAACCCCAAACCCGACCCAAAACCCAAGCTGGCGCCCACGCGAGCACACACAACACCACAAACGCAACGACACAAACCCACCCGACACCACCCCCGCCCGGACCCTCGCCCAAGCCAGAACCCCCCACCCACCGCAACCCGCGCCCCCCTCCCGCCGGCACCCAGCACCACCGCAGAGGCGGCCACCCAGCACGACCCCGTCCAAGCCCTCGTCCGCATCCCCGTCACCAAGCGCCCCGTCATCCATCACCCACAAACCACCACCACCGCCGGCCAAACCGACCCAGGGACGTGGGACCCCTCGACCACCGTCACCGTCAAGCCCGGCCCCCAACCCGCCCCCCCTGCCCACCACATAGTGCAGCCCCGGGGACTGCCCACGATGCCCAACCCCCCACCCCCACAAGGGGGACCGGAAAAGCCACAAGGGGTCCATGGGCCATACCCGCAACACCAACCCCACCACTACCCACACCACCACCAGCAGCGGCCCCACCACCACCACTACCAACACCACCCCCACCACTACCACTGCCCACCGCCCTACCCCACCGGGCCACAACCCCCCGTGCACGAACAGCACCAGCGGATGGGATGGCAGCCACCGACCGCTCCACCCGCATACCCCACCTACCGCCAGGGGCCACCCCCCCCGTACCAGCCATCCCCCCCGTACCAGGAACCGTATCCGTACCCCCCCGGCCACCACGTCCACGCCGAAGGGGCCCCCCGGGCCCAACCCCGCCAAGGACAGCCACTCGATCCATACCACCAGCCGCTGCCGCCACCACACCCCTACGTGGCGGATTCATGGACGACGGGGGACCTCCCCCCCCCCCCCCCCAGTACCAGGCGGCACCGCGTGAGGCCCCCCAGGGGCCACCGACGCCTCCTGACTGGCCCGACTTGAGCGATGAGGCCCGGTCCCGCAAACGGCGGCGCTCCCGCTCCCCCCCCCGCACAGCACACTCGCCCACGGCGCAAACACTCCCACCGCGCCTCAACCACCCACTCGCGCCGCTCCCGCTCCCCCAGGTGCCACCAGGACCCCCGGGACCCCGCTCCCGTCGCTCCCGCTCCCCCGGGCACCACCACAAACACCACCGCCGCATCATGTCCGCCTCTCCCTCCCCCCACCAGCCATACAAGACCCCCACCCCCAGCCCCCGCCACCACCACTCCCGCTCCCCCCGACGCAGCCAGGCACGCCACCGCCGCCCCACGTCCACCTCCCCCTCCCCCCACACGCCCCGCCGGGGTCCCCGTTCTTCCCGCCGCCCGTACCCATCCACCACCCCCAGCCCCCGCCACCACCACTCCCGCTCCCCCGGACGCCACCGAGCGCGCCACCGCCGCCCCATGTCCACCTCCCCCTCCCGCTCCCCCCTCCGCCCGTACCCGTCCTCCACCCCCAGCCCCCGCCACCGCCGCTCCTGCTCCCCCAGGCACCGCCAGCCCCGCCACCACCACAGGTCCACGTCCTCCCCCCGCCACTCCAGGACCCCAGGCACGGACCCCTCCCCCCCAGGGCCCCCGCCCACCTCGCCTGGTGGTCTCCCCCCGCTCTGCAGGAGCTCTGCCGCTGGGTGAAGTGGGTCGGGGGAGCGGGAGGGCACGAAGGGGTGCACATGGTGCATACCTTCGAGGAGGTGCGCACCCGCACCCCCGCAAACCCCAACGAGGCCGCCCCGGAAGCCATCATGCCGCAAGCGGCATGGGAGGCCCTCCTCCGCGATGCGGTCCAGGGCCCTCGCCCCCCCTACACCCCCCAAGCCCTCCGCCAGTGGCTCCAGGCCACCCATCCCCAGGCCTGGGCCGCCGGCGCCCCCTCCCCACCCCGCCCCTCCCGCCACCACCACACCAGGGAAGGGCAAGGGGCACCAAGGAGCACCCAGGCAAGAGGGCACGGAGGGGCCCCAAGTGAGGGCAGGCATTCGCAGAGACAGGACGCCGGAAGCGACACCACATGGGGGCAGGAAACCACCCAAGAACCAGGAAGGGGCGGGAGCGGGGACCAAGACACGGAGGAAAAGGGCACCACGGCAGGCACCACGACCCACACCCAGGAAGGGCACACCACGACAGGGGGACCAGCGCCGCCCCACCCCCACCAAACACCCCATGACACACGGGGGCGCAGCCCCGCACACACACCACCGAAGCAAACACCCACCAGCCACCGGAAACCACACGGAGAATGGAGGGCACACCTACACCGGGAGAACGGGCCACACCCACAGAGAGAGCCGCAGGGAACGCCGCCGCACGGCGCACCACCACGCCCTCACCGCCAGGCAACGACCCCGGCCACCACAATGGCACCTCACAGGCACCAGAAGAGGACGAAGGCACGGCCGCGGCACCCGGGACTAGGGACCGAAACCCCCAGAGGACACGGGACCAAGGCACAGGCCCCCAGGGAGGGCAACCCCACGGACCGTCACGCGATTGACCTACCCGACCCACCAGCCCGAGCGGCACGCCCAAGCCCCCACAACACGGACCCAGCGAGACACCCACACCTAACCGCACCCCCCAGCCACCAGTCAGCCACATTCCGGCCCGCACTCCGCACCACGACACAGGCCAGGCTGACCTCCACTGACCCACCGCGGCACCACGCGAGACCACGGCACACCGCACCACAGCGTGCCACAGTGCAACGCGCCACAGCACGACGCGACGCGACGCGGCACAGAGCGGCACAACACGACACAACTGACCCTAACCTGAAGGACTAACCGAAGCCAGCCACCGCACACCCTGGAAGGCGCCGTGCCAGCACGCCACACACCAGCACCGCAGGCCACACACGGGGCCACAGCGCGCCTGGCGACAACGGTGGCGGACCACCCAGAGGATTACAGGCGGCAGCGCAGAGGGGAAAGGCAACGAACAACCCCAGCCCCCTAACCCAAAACCACAGGCAGCCGCCTGGCACAGCCGCCCAGCCGGCAGAGCCAGGACCTAACCCGGCAAGAAGGGGCGCCGAGCCCACCGTGTACATAGCCCATCCAACCCATGGGGCCGGAACGCGGCCAAACAGAACGCAACTGAAAACAGCAGCCCGGGAGACAACACTGAATGCAGGCCAGTGCGTGCGCCAGCCCAGGGAAGGCAGAGGGAGGAACAGACAAGCCCCCCCCCCCCCAAAAAAAGGAGGGGGAGGGGGAAAAGGCGCGAAAACAGCCCACAGCCGCCAAACCGCCCACCAACACCACCAGAGGCAGCCAAACCCCCCCCCCAGAAGGCACCGAAGACAGGACCCCCAAAGAGGCACAGGGGGACCACCCACCCAAAAACAGGCAACACCAAGCCAGGAACAGCGGCCCACCGGGAAAAAGGACACCGAAACGGAAAAAAAAAAAAAAGAGAGCCACCAGCCCAGCCCGAAAGAAAGGGGATGGAGGGACAGGGACCACAAAGCCCGGAAGAAAAAAAAAGCGCAAAAAAAAAAACACCCCCCGACAACCGAGCCAAGAAAGGCTTGGCACAGCCGGGACCCGGGCCCAGCACACACGCCCACACCGCACGCCGGAACCGAAAACGGCGGGGGGCATTTGGGGCGCCCACAAAACCACACACGTCCCATAAGCAGGCCGAAACTGAAGCCCAACCACGAACACCACAAACAGCCGACACTAGAGGGACAACACCACAAACCGTGCCAAAACACACCCACCCAAGACCCCAGCCAGGACTGGCGGGGTTAACAAAACCCACACCCAACCGCCAACCGGACCCAATCACAAACGCCGCACAACAGTAGGAAACCCAGTGCCCACAGCCGGGCACTGAGGCAGCCCGTGCCATGCAGGTGACCCGGCCAAACGAGATCCGGAGACCGGGGGTAAGGCTGCATCCTAAGGCCTGCGCTGCTTTGGGACTCGAGGCGGAGCGTGCGACGCCCGAGCGCCTCGAAACCCTAGTACCAAGAACGTGCATGCATGCCTTGGGAACGGGATACGCCAGGAAGTCCGGTGAACCTCTAGGGTTCCGATCAAAGGAGGGGACGTGCACAAGCACGGGGGCACACCCTCCCGGCGAGACCAGCACGTCAGGGTGGCGGCGATCAGCCCTGCCGGTGTTGCCCGGGGCCGCTTTTTTGGGGGCCAACAGTCAGGTCTAGCGGGAAGTAAGCCGCCTCCCCTCTTCACGCGCGGAGCCTCTTCCTGTTCGTCACAGGGGCGACGCCAGGGGGAACCATGGGGCGCCTCTCCACGACCGAGTGCACCTACCTACCTACCTAGGGCCGTTCCACGTGGTTCATGCCCCTCTGCGTGTCCTGCCCCGGTCCCTTGCTCCGTCTGGCGTGCTCGGGGGGGGCGGTCCGGTCCCGGTTCCTCCCTACCTGGCTTGGCCTGCACGCCCTGTGGGGGCTGCGTGCCGCGAGGTTGGTGGGGGGCCGCCCCTGGGGGGGGGTGGCCTGCCACTGTTGTGAGCGGCGTCTGGTGTCAGGCGCTCTCCCTCCCCCGACCGCCCGTCCTCTGAGGTGGGCAGCCGGGGTACCGCGACCCGTGTGTTCCGGGTGCGGTCGATGCGGGCGTGGGGACCCAGCACCGGTTCCACAGCGAGCGCCCTTTGCGGGCCGGCGTTGCTCGCTGTGGGGGTGGCGAAAGGGCATCCCCAGGGAGGGTGCCTTCCACCGTTGCGAGGGGCGTCTGAGGTCAGGCGCTCCCCCCCCCCCGACTGCCCGCCTACTGGGCGGGCTGCTGGGGTCCCCTACCCAAGTGCTCCGGGCGCGGGCGTGTGGGTGTGGGGGCCGGACGCTGTCCCCTTGGCCTGCACGCCCTGTGGGGGCTGCGTGCCGCGGGGGTGGTGTGGGGCCGTCCCCGGGGAAGGCTGGCCTGCAACCGTTGTGAGGGGCGTCTGGTGTCAGGCGCTGTCCCTCCCCCGACCGCCCGTCTTCTGGGGCGGGCAGCCGGGGTACCGCGACCCGTGTGTTCCGGGTGCGGTCAGTGCGGGCGTGAGGACCCAGCACCGGTTCCACAGCGTGCACCCTTGCGGGCCGGCGTTGCTCGCTGTGGGGGTGGCGGAAGGGGGTCCCCGGGGGGAGGTGCCTTCCACCGTTGTGAGGGGCGTCTGAGGTCAGGCGCCCCCCCTCCCCCGACTGCCCGCCCACTCGGCGGGCTGTTGGGGTCTGCCACCCACGTGCTGTGGGCGCGGATGTGTGGGTGTGGGGGCCCAACACTGTCCCCTTAGCCTGCATGCCCTGTGGGAGCTGCGTGCCGTGGGGATGGTGAGGGGCCGTCCCCGGGGGGGGCCTGCCACCGTTGTGAGGGGCGTCTGGTGTCAGGCGCTGTCCCTCCCCCGGCCGTTCGTCCTCTTGGGCGGGTAGCCAGGGTTCCGCGACCCGTGTGTCCCGGGTGCGGTCGGTGCGGGCGTGGGGACCGAGCACCTGCTCCACAGCGTGCGCCCTTGCGGGCCGGCGTTGCTCGCTGTGGGGGTGGCGGAAGGGCGTTCCCGGGGGGGTGCCTTCCACCGTTGTGAGGGGCGTCTGTGGTCAGGCGCTCCCCCTCCCTGAACTGCCCGCCCACTGGGCGGGCTGTTGGGGTCCGCCACCCACATGCTGTGGGCGCGGGCGTGTGGATGTGGGGGCCCAACACTGTCCCCTTGGCCTGCATGCCCTGTGGGGGCTGCGTGCCGCGGGGGTGGTGAGGGGCCGTCCCCGGGGGGGGTAACCTGCCACTGTTGTGAGAGGCGTCTGGTGTGAGGCGCTGTCCCTCCCCCGGCCGCCCGTCCTCTGGGGCAGGCAGTCGGGGTTCCGCGACCCGTTCGTCCCGGGTGCGGTCGTTGCGGGCGTGGGGACCCAGCACCGGCCCCACAGCGTGCGCCCTTGCAGGCCGGCGTTGCTCGCTGTGGGGGTGGCGGAAGGGCATCCCCGGGGGGGGTGCCTTCCACCGTTGTGAGGGGTGTCTGAGGTCAGGCGCTCCCCCTCCCCCGACTGCCCGCCCACTGGGCGGGCTGTTGGGGTCCGCCACCCACGTGCTGTGGGCGCGGGTGTGTGCGTGTGGGGGCCCAACACTGTCCCCTTGGCCTGCATGCCCTGTGGGGGCTGCGTGCCGTTGGGGTGGTGGGGGGCCATCCCCGGGGGGGGTGGCCTGCCTCCGTTTTGAGGGGCGTCTGGTGTCAGGCGCTGTCCCTCCCCCGGCCGCCCGTCCGCTGGAGCGGGCAGCCAGGGTTCCGCGACCCGTGTGTCCCGGGTGCGGTCGGTGCGGGCGTGGGGACCCAGCACCGGCCCCGGGGGGGGTGCCTTCCACCATTGTGAGGGGCGTCTGAGGTCAGGCGCTGTCTCTCCCCCGACTGCCCGCCCACTGGGCGGGCTGTTGAGGTCCGCCACCCACGTGCTGTCAGCGCGGATGTGTGGGTGTGGGGGCCCAACACTGTCCCCTTGGCTTGCATGCCCTGTGGGGGCTGCGTGCGGCGGGGCTGGTGGGGGGGCCGTCCCCGGGGGGGGGGGGGGTTCCCCGGGGGGGGGGGGCTGCCACCGTTGTGAGGGGCGTCTGGTATCAGGCGCTGTCCCTCCCCCGGCCGCTCGTCCTCTGGAGCGGGCAGCCAGGGTTCCGCGACCCGTGTGTTCCGGCTGCGGTCGGTGCGGGCGTGGGGACCCAGCACCAGCCCCACAGCGTGCGCCCTTGCGGGCCGGCATTCCTCGCTGTGGGGGTCGCGGAAGGGCGTCCCCGGGGGGGGCCGCCTTCCACCATTCTGAGGGGCGTCTGAGGTCAGGCGCTGTCCTGAAGCGGTACCCAGAACCCCATGGCTAGGGTAGGGCATACAACCGGTCTCTGGTCCACTAACCGCATGTACGGAAGGGAAGACGCTCGTTGACGCCCGGCGGGAGCCCGGCAGGAGCGTGTTCCGTGCGGTAAAGCCCCGCATCGGCCACCGATGCACCGCCAGCGGAGATTTATATATCAGAATATCAGGAATCAACAGGGTTTTATTTTCATATTGTCTCCGTCAATTTTTACGCTTCCGTTCTGATATTCACTGTTTTGACAGGTGGCGGTTAGTTCGCGACTTTAGCGTAACCGCCAGTTTAACTGTTATATACAGATATTTTAGCGCAAATCGTGACGAAGACTCTAAAGTCTTCAGGAATTGCATTGATGCATCCGCAATTTTCAGATTCTACACTCGCAACCTTAATCCGAATTTTTCAGGATGTCGAAATCGGATTTTTGACTTCGACATCCCCGCACTTGATTTGACCTCTTTCGAGTGGACCTACGTGCTTCCCTATGCACGAATCAACTTTCCTTTTGTCTTGCCCTCCATTTGTCGTAGAGATATGGGCAAAACAAAGTTGATTCGTGAGGCCACTTGTGAGGGTCATATCTCGTGCCGCTTGCGAGGAATGACAATAAGGAAACGTGGGATGTATTCACAATACTCCTGACGTAATTTAGGAAGCTTTATACGCCTTGGGTCTCCACACGTGCGCGCTAGAGTAATGGATCATGGTCAAGAGGATAGAGTTTGCGTTATAACTCTATGGCCATGATATTGCGTGCGTTGGGATAACTTTCCAGTGTAGCGCGCGAGTGTTGTTGTTGCATAGGCATTTTTTTTGAGTTCCTATGAGCGATTGACACAAAGTTATGCCCTTGGAGGGGCATGACATATCGTGGGGGGAGCCACCTTTTTGGGCAATATGTGGTATGTGCCATGTGTTGTGTTGCGTGCACATTTGGCGGGTCGATCGCTCCAAGCCAAACCCGCCAATGGACCTCATATTGCGCGAGTGCACCACCACATGCTGCACCCAGGGCTCAAGAAGCAAGCCCCTGACATGCAGCGCCGGTTCGAGATCGACCATATCGTTCTCTGCACCGCCATCAAGAAGGTCAGGAAGGGTTGTTCGGTCTGCCAGGCCTGCAATCCCGATAACCGGAACGTCAAGGGGGAAGCCCAATGGACCCTGGTTCCTGACCAGCCCATGGAGAGCGTGGCAATGGACGTCTTCTCCATGCCCGAAGTGCACATTGGCAAGGAGACCTTTGACTGTGTGGTTCTCTGTGTGGACCGCCACAGTGGCTACGTTGTAGCTGTTCCGGCACGCAAAGAGGGGTTGCTTGCCAAGGAAGTGGCAGTCATGATGATTCGTCATTGGCTGACCGTCTTTGACATCCCCCCCACCATTTGCAGTGACCGAGGGCCCCAGTTTACTCGTGGCTGGTTCAAGGCTATGTGTTCCCTCATGGGAATACGTCACGCCAAGAGCGTCGCCTATCTCAGCCGGACTAACGGCCGTGCTGAAGTGGCTGGACGGCAGCTGTTCGAGAAGTTGCGCAAGATTCACATCACCAATCCACGTCGGAACTGGTTTGAGGAGTTGTGGCCTGCTCTGAAGGCCCATCATGACACCCCAACTCCGGTCGGGTTGTCACCTCACCAGATTCTGTTCGGCAGGGACCCCCTCGGTCGGGGACTTCCCTTGTCTGGTGATGGCATGGCCATGGATGCCAAGGAATTCTTCGCGCGGCAAGAGGCAACGGCGCGGGACATCCGCCAGCAGCTCGAGAAGGAGCATGCTGAGCGTCAGAAGTCCGCCCCGAGCTCGACAGCGCAGAAGTTCAGGGTGGGAGACCCGGTGTGGGGGATCAGACCCCGCCCTATGGGCACCCACTGCACCAAAACCTGGTTCAGACCTGAAGAGGTGGTCCGCAGGATTGGTGAGGACACCTACCGCATCAAGGTGGGTCACGGACAGTTCCGGGAGCGCCACGAGAGTCAGATCCGTGTGCGGGAACCGGACTTCCGTGGCCAACATGTGTCCCTGAGCTACGCCGCACATGAGGCTGATTCGGACGACGACTATGCTGAGCAGGAGGACTATACAGTCGAGAAGATCCTGGCTCAGCGTCCGAAAGCCTCGGCACCAGGAGGCCTGGATGTCAAGGTTCGTTGGCGAGGCTATGGGCCGTCCCACGACACCTGGGAACCCGTCTCCTCGTTCGTGCCGCGGGTCAATACTCCCTTCATGGAGTACATCCGCAAGCACAAGACCAAGATCCATGTCTCGGACTTGGCAGCACTCACCCGCGCGATTGCAGCCAGGGGTGCCTGATCAGCGCCCTGGGCTGTCCCCTGATGCAGTTTGAGCGCTTGTGTGGTCGACGGATCGTCCCTCACTTGTTTGCTCTCTCCCATTCTTCGGTGAGCTGCCATCAGAGTGGCCATATACCCCCCCCTGCTAAATCCAGAGGAGAATGGCCCCTCTCTTCTTCTATTCGTCACTCCCCCCCCTGCTAAATCTTTGGGAAACCAGGTAGGGCGACTGACCTGTTTTCTGAGCTCTTGGGGCCTTGAAGCCCATGCGACGTAGCGCAACGGATGCCACTGTGATCGGCATTGCGTTTTTTTTGGTGTGTGGTCTGGTTCCATGGCACTTGCGGAATCCAGACCAGTCGACGTGTGTCTGCAGACTATATATGGCCTGAACTCAGGCGTTTTCCTGTCCACCCTCCTGCATATGCCTTATCCTAACCGGGGCGTGGTTTGGCGCTCTATCCAGAGTGTGTTTACACGCCTATTACCCCGCTTGTTGCCTGTTTTTCTGCTCCCCAGGATATGTGCATCTGTATGTTCAGTTTGTCAGCCCATCACTGAGGGATGGACTGTTTTTACCCCCCCTGAGGGGATGCGAATCGACTACGAAGGCGCCCTGAGTCGCCGTAAACATGCTTTTACATAGGGTCCAGCCTGGACCAGTACCTCAGTACAGATTCTTCTGTTTGAGTGCCTGTGATACCGTGTGCCCTATTCGCTGTGATGTGGAGATCCTGACGGCGCCAGGCGGGAAGCCCAGTTGCCTGACTACACTTCCAGCGGTCCGCCACTGTCAGTCCCAGTGTGAGCCTGCCGACTCGCAGACGCACTTGCAGTCGGATGGGGAAGGTTCGCGTGGGAAACTGGTGGTTTGAGGAGTCGACGCCTCCGCCCACACTGCATGAGGACTCCCTCATGTATGGCCTTCGTGGTAATAGGGCGAGGGAAAAGACGGCCTTGACGCCCGATCCCTTAAGGAGGAGCTCGTTCGGCTGTACCACTCTGGACTCGCGTCGTATGGATATGGACATGGTGCGCCCGAGGAAGGACCCGTGGGGACTCTCCCCCAGCCGGCGTGCCTTGGGAAGCTTGGGGTAGCCTGATGGATCTTTGTGGTCGCTTTCGACCTGTGGGACCACCTCGGTCGTCGTGTGACGCCTATGTTGGCCGTGTATGCCACTGCCACTGTGGTGGTGACCGTCGCAGCCGGCACCCGGTGCGCCTGGTATGGGTTAACGGGTCCTTTGGATGCCGAACAATCGACGCCAGGACCCGGGACTTGATACTTGATACTATACTTGCAGTTACTAACGATTACAGCACCGTACCTGTCTTACTGTGGGATTTGGGCAGCCTAACCTGCGAATCAGCCTGAAGTGAGGATGTGACGCCCGCCTCCCCTTCAGGGGATGGTCCTGGGTACCCGCTGCCATGCGTGGGTGTTATCGAGCCCCCCCCAGGGTTTGCTCTAAGGAGGGGGGTGAAGCGGTACCCAGAACCCCATGGCTAGGGTAGGGCATACAACCGGTCTCCGGTCCACTAACCCCATGTACGGAAGGGAAGACGCCCGTTGACGCCCGGTGCGAGCCCGGCGGGAGCGTGTTCCGTGCCGTAAAGCCCCGCATCGGCGACCGATGCACCGCCAGCGGAGATTTATATATCAGAATATCAGGAATCAACAGGGTTTTTTTTTCATATTGTTTCCGTCAATTTTTACGCTTCCGTTCTGATATTCACTGTTTTGACAGCTGGCGGTTAGTTCGCGACTTTAGCGTAACCGCCAACAGCCAGTTTAACTGTTATATACAGATATTTTAGCGCAAATCGTGACGAAGACTCTAAAGTCTTCAGGAATTGCATTGATGCATCCGCAATTTTCATATTCTACACTCGCAACCTTAACCCGAATTTTTCAGGATGTCGAAATCGGATTTTCGACTTCGACATCCCCGCACTTGATTTGACCTCTTTCGAGTGGACCTACGTGCTTCCCTATGCACGAATCAACTTTCCTTTTGTCTTGCCCTTGATTTGTCTTAGAGATATGGGCAAAACAAAGTTGATTCGTGAGGCCACTTGTGAGGGTCATATCTCGTGCCGCTTGCGAGGAATGACAATAAGGAAACGTGGGATGTATTCACAATACTCCTGACGTAATTGAGGAAGCATCCTACGCCTTGCGTCTCCACACGTGCGCGCTAGAGTAATGAATCATGGTCAAGGGGGTAGAGTTTGCGTTATAACTCTATGGCCATGATATTGCGTGCGTTAAGATAACTTTCGAGTGTAGCGCGCGAGTGTTGGTGTTGCATAGGAACTTTTCTTGAGTTCCTATGAGCGATTGACACAAAGTTATGCCCTTGGAGGGGCATGACATATCGTGGGGGGAGCCACCTTTGTGGGCAATATGTGGTATGTGCCATGTGTTGTGTTGCGTGCCCATTTGGCGGGTCCATCGCTCCAAGCCAAACCCGCCAATGGACCTCATATTGCGCAAGCCTCTTCTCCATACTCCCCACGATCAATTGCAAGCCTAACCTTCGTGGAGGAAAGCTTGTGTGGCGATCCCAAAGCGATGCGTTGGGAGCAAGGTGTGTGTTTTGCAATTTTCAATATTTTCATGTGCCCACTTGGGAAGTAGCGCTCGTAACCTTTCAAAGCGCCCCAAGTGGAGCACATATGTGGAATCGAACGTCATTGGTGTCAAGTCATTGTGTTTAGAGAGATTGGTCGATTACTCAATTCAAGCCGAAGATATTATAATATATTTGTGCGCCTTTCAAGGCACTTTTGGGTGTTTTTTCACCAATATTGCTGTTATTTGCCCGTCATGATGTCAAGTGGTGACCGTGTATCTCAACGTTGCGCTCAATTGACATCATGACCCAAGTATGTTATGGAGGTAGATACTTGGGTGCCCAACATATCTTGGACCCGGCGAATAACTCCTCTTGGGCTTGGCATACCGTGGCCGCCATGTTGGCGATTTGGGACTATCCCATGGGCTCACTTGGCGACCCTGCCATTCCCAAAACCGGAGGAGTTGGGCGACGCCCAAATAATATGTTGGACGCATATAACTTGATACCATTCCTATGGCACACTCCGGTCCAAGTCGGGCATGTGTCTCATTTGCCCCAACCATGAGTGTGCGCATTTTTGGCCATTTTGAGCAATTTTCCACTTTCTCTGCCCGCCGTGCACTATGTTCAGCCCACCCGTGCACGCCGGAGGCATGGACCAATGGACCATATGTGACATGGGTGTTATGCATATCGCTCCCCATGGTTCACACACCACGTGGGCGAAGCGGAGCAACCCTCGTTAAGGTGCTAGCCCAAAGTGAGCGTGGGCAATTTTGCCATTTTGGCATTTGTGGACCCAATTGGGATTGTCACCACGCCGAGTGGCATGAAGATCTTCGGGAGCCGAGGGCATGGGAGTCTCAGTTGGACTCCCGGTGGATCGCGTATGGAATGGCGGATCTGATCTCCAACCCGGCGTGGAGATATACTATTGGGAGCACCCCCGAATTTTGGCTCATTTCGAGCAGCCAAAATGACCCCCTTTTGGGACCCCAATTTCACCCCCCCCGTGTGGTCAGTCGGCGGCCCCATATCTCTATGCCCACAGGGAGCCCGGACCCAATTCAAAGTTGTACACTCAGATATGAGTCCTAGGTCCTGCCTCCTATCATGTGAGCCATTGGCCTTGCCCTGGCTTGGCGAGCCACGCGTGAGAATGATGCGAATTTCGGTGATTTTGGGCACCATGACCCCACTTGACGAACCCGTGGTGCCCTGATGCCGGTACCTCAGAGGGAACCAGGTTGGGTGAAGGCTCCATGGGGTTTGTACTCGAAGGGCATAGGGTCAGTTGCCTCGTCCCCACCTCTGGCGGGTCCGAACGAGCAGTCAATTTTGGAGATTTTGGAGTTAATATCAGTTTGGGCTGAAACAGCCCATTTTCAGCTACCAACTCCTAGGGGATGATGGCGGAGCCATATCTCTGATTCAAAGGGGGGTTAGAACCTGCTGTTAAGGGAGCATGGGGGACCACTGTCCGTCTGCCTTGGAGTCACTTGGTTTGCAGGAACTCGCCTCTGGCTGGGCGGGACACCCCCCCTATCGGCAGGGTTTCAGGGTCCGGACTGAGTAGGGCATGGGTTGTGTTTGAGCCCCCGCCCCCACCAGCCACTGAGAGGGTCGGACCTGGGATTGGGATACGAGTTAGGACTGAGTGTCTATTGTTCTGTGATGCCCTTACCCCAGTCCAGTCTTAACCCCATGTGTACATATTCTGATGTGTTGCTGTACATACTTTTGTTCCCTCGTTTGCAGAGTGGCAAGGATCCTGAAACGCTTTGTCACATGACACGAGCGTAATGATGCCCTTGTGAGCGTAGTGCTTTGCCTGCCTGCTCACCTGTGCGTGTCCACCGCAGCGTCCCGTGGCCAGGCCCCCCTCGGGAACGCGTCAGTCCCTCCCCCGACTGCCCGCCCACTGGGCGGGCTGTTGGGGTCCGCCACCTACGTGCTGCGGGCGCGGGTGTGTGGGTGTGGGGGCCCAACACTGTCCCCTTGGCCTGCACGCCCCGTGGGGGCTGCGTGCCGCGGGGGTGGTGGGGGGCCGTCCCCGGGGGGGTGGCCTGCCACCGTTGTGAGGGCCTTCTGGTGTCAGGCGCTGTCCCTCCCCCGGCCGCCCGTCCTCTGGAGCGGGCAGCCAGGGTTCCGCGACCCGTGTGTCCCAGGTGCGGTCGGTGCGGGCGTGGGGACCCAGCACCGGCCCCACAGCGTGCGCCCTTGCGGGCCAGATTTGCTCGCTGTGGTGGTGGCGGAAGGGCGTCCCCGGGGGGGTGCCTTCCACCATTGTGAGGGGCGTCTGAGGTCATGCTCTGTCCCTCCACCGACTGCCCGCCCACTGGGCGGGCTGTTGGGGTTCGCCACCCACGTGCTTTGGGCGCGGATGTGTGCGTGTGGGGGCCCAACACTGTCCCCTTGGCCTGCATGCCCTGTGGGGGCTGCGTGCCGCGGGGGTGTGGGGGCCTGTCCCCGGGGGGGGTGGCCTGCCACCGTTGTGAAGGGCGTCTGGTGTCAGCCGCTGTCCCTCCCCCGGCCGCCCGTCCTCTGGAGTGGGCAGCCAGGGTTCCGCGACCCGTGTGTCCCAGGTGCGGTCGGTGCCGGCGTGGGGACCCAGCACCGGCCCGACAGCGTGCGCCCTTGCGGGCCAGCTTTGCTCGCTGTGGGGGTCACGGAAGGGCGTCCCCGGGCGGGGTGCCTTCCACCATTGTGAGGGGCGTCTGAGGTCAGGCGCTGTCCCTCCCCCGACTGCCCGCCCACTGGGCGGGCTGTTGGGGTCCGCCACCCACGTGCTATGGGCACGGGTGTGTGGGTGTGGGGGCCCAACACTGTTCCCTTGGCCTGCATGCCCTGTGGGGGCTGCGTGCCGCGGGGATGGTGGGGGGCCGTCCCTGGGGGGGTGGCCTGTCACCGTTGTGAGGGGCGTCTGGTGTCAGGCGCTGTCCCTCCCCCGGCCGCCCGTCCTCTGGAGCGGGCAGCCGGGGTTCCGCGACCCGTGTGTCCCGGGTGCGGTCGGTGCGGGCGTGGGGACCCAGCACTGGCCCCACAGCGTGCGCCCTTGTGGGCCGGCGTTCCTCGCTGGGGGGTCGCGGAAGGGCGTCCCCGGGGGGAGTGCCTTCCACCATTGTGAGGGGCGTCTGAGGTCAGGCGCTGTCCCTCCCCCGACTGCCCGCCCACTGGGTGGGCTGTTGGGGTCCGCCACCCACGTGCTGTGGGCCCGGGTGTGTGGGTGTTGGGGCCCAACACTGTCCCCTTGGCCTGCATGCCCTATGGGGGCTGCGTGCCGTTGGGGTAATGGGGGGCCGTCCCCGGGGGGGGTTGCCTGCCACCATTGCGAGAGGCGTCTGGTGTCAGGCGCTGTCCCTCCCCCGGCCGCCCGTCCTCTGGTGCGGGCGGCCGGGGCTCCGCGACCCGTGTGTCCCGGGTGCGGTCGGTGCGGGCGTGGGGACCAAGCACCGGCCCCACAGCGTGCGCCCTTGCGGGCTGGCGTTGCTCGCTGTGGGGTCGGCGGAAGGGCGTCCCCGGGGGGGGTGCCTTCCACCATTGTGAGGGGCGTCTGAGGTCAGGCGCTGTCCATCCCCTGACTGCCCGCCCACTGGGCGGGCTGTTGGGGTCGGCCACCAAAGTGCTGTGGGCGCGGGTGTGTGGGTGTGGGGGCCCAACACTGTCCCCTTGGCTTGCATGCCCTGTGGGGGCTGCGTGCCGCGGGGGTGGTGGGGGGCCGTCCCCGGGGGGGGTTGCCTGCCACCGTTGCGAGGGGCGTCTGGTCTCAGGCGCTGTCCCTCCCCCGCCCGCCCGTCCTCTGGGGCGGGCAGCCAGGGTTTCGCGACCTGTGTGTCCCGGGTGCGTTCGGTGTGGGCGTGGGGACCCAGCACAGGCCCCACAGCGTGCGCCCTTGCGGGCCGGCGTTGCTAGCTGTGGGGGTGGCGGAAGGGCGTCCCCGGGGGGGGTGCCTTCCACCATTGTGAGGGGCGTCTGAGGTCAGGCGCTGTCCCTCCCCTGACTGCCCGCCCACTGGGCGGGCAGTTGGGGTCCGCCACCCACGTGCTGTGGGCGCGGGTGTGTTGGTGTGGGGGCCCAACACTGTCCCCTTGGCCTGCATGCCCCGTGGGGGCTGCGTGCCGCGGGGCTGGTGGGGGGCTGTCCCCGGGGGGGGTGGCCTGCCACCGTTTTGAGGGGCGTCTGGTGTCAGGCGCTGTCCCTCCTCCGGCCGCCCGTCCTCTGGAGCGGGCAGCCGGGGTTCCGCGACCCGTGTGTCCCGGGTGCGGTCAGTGCGGGCGTGGGGACCGAGCAGCGGCCCCACAGCGTGCGCCCTTGCGGGCCGGCGTTGCTCGCTGTGGGGGTGGCGGAAGGGCGTTCCCGGGGGGGGTGCCTTCCACCATTGTGAGGGGCGTCTGAGGTCAGGCGCTGTCCATCCCCTGACTGCCCGCCCACTGGGCGGGCTGTTGGGGTCGGCCACCCAAGTGCTGTGGGCGCGGGTGTGTGGGTGTGGGGGCCCAACACTGTCCCCTTGGCTTGCATGCCCTGTGGGGGCTGCGTGCCGCGGGGGTGGTGGGGGGCCGTCCCCGGGGGGGCTGGCCTGCCACTGTTGCGAGGGGCGTCTAGTGTCAGGCGCTGTCCCTCCCCCGGCCGCCCGTGCTCTGGAGCGGGCAGCCGGGGCTCCGCGACCCGTGTGTCCCGGGTGCGGTCGGTGCGGGCGTGGGGACCCAGCCCCGGCCCCACAGCGTGCGCCCTTGCGGGCCGGCGTTGCTTGCTGTGGGGGTGGCAGAAGGGCGTCCCCGGGGGGGCTGCCTTCAGCCGTTGTGAGGGGCATCTGTGGTCAGGCGCTCCCCCTCCCCCGACTGCCCGCCCTCTGGGCGTGCTGTTGGGGTCCGCCACCCACATGCTGTGGGCGCGGGTGTGTGGGTGTGGGGGCCCAACACTGTCCTCTTGGCCTGCATGCCCTGTGGCCCTGTGCCCACGCACTACCGGTCCTAGAAACCCTACAGTGGCACCATCCTGGTGGGCGAGCGCTACTGCAACTGGCTCAAGCCCCAACTCAGGATTACCACTCCTACACGTACGCTCTACTGGGTGGTGTTGAAGATAAAGTTGTGGGTCCTAATGACCCTCCTGTGAAGAAGGCAAGAGAACACAGCGCTGCTAAGGAACTGTGGCCGTAACAGGGACGTCACAACACATTTCCCTGCTAGGGCTTGGAGGGGAAGGGCGCACAAGTGGCGTGCACAGCGCGGACGTCGATGGAGTCGAACTGCCCTCGCCACTCCTGGCTGAGGCGCAGTCAATTGATTGTGTGATCAGCGCCGTATATTTTAGCACGGCTCAAGGGACTGCACCAGTTCACCCTGACCCTCCCACCTGTACAACAGAGGCAAAGGGACTGGGTCCAAGACGGAGGAACCAAGACACACTCCACGTATTATACGCTTCATGGTGTGCCCTATAATACACTGTTCCTGAACCCAGTTGCAAGCAAGCAAGCTTAAGTACTTCGCCCGTTCCCTTATAGAACGTAGGGCGAAGCCCTGGGTAACCTGGCAAGGGTTCATACCGCGTGCACAGCGCGTGGCCTACTGTCAAATCCCTTTAATGCATCGTGTGCACGCATGCAGGTAAGGGAGGCGAGATCAATACCACTGTAACCACACTGACTCAACCAGAAGGTGAGCTCCTCCTGGGCTTACCTATCTTACTCACCATGCATCGTGTGAATGCCGAAGTGAAGCGAACGCAAAACAAACCTAAGCGTTTAAACAACCCTATTGCGAGTTATAAACAACCCTAAGCAATGAATTGCATCGTGTGGCTTGCACGATTCTTCCTGTTGTGCCTGTTTTGTCATCCGCGAAAAGGAGAACAGGGAATGGCGAATGAGAGACGACGGCACAACGCAAAACAAGCCTAAGCGTCTAAGACAACCCTACTTTAACGCACAAACAACGCAAACACGAGCACACACCTCTCTTTTGGACCTGTGAAGAGAAGGGAAGGTGGGTGCATGCACAAGGAAGCGTGGCAATGTGTGTATATCGGAATGCGGCACATGCATCGCGAGCACTTCGTCTTCTCTAACCTGACGTGCGCACTACGTGCACCATTCGTCGAGCATACCTTGCAACCTTGTTTTTACCTGTGCAGGGGGAATGCAGGAGTCGCCCAACCCCCCGGAGACACGACGGAGACAACCCTAACGTTTTAACGAAACAACCACGGTGTCCGGGCAGGCCTGCTTGTTGTGCTATGCTTCCTCCCGTGTTGATGGCCTACAGGGAGAGAGAGGAGGGTGGGTTTCTTGGCGGTTTCCTGGTCGGCGGGTGCGCTGGCGTGGCGGCATTGTTTACGTCGTTCTCTTTGTCCATTCTGGGTCCTTCTATCCCCGTGGTGTTCGCGGCGGCGGGTTCGGGCTCGCGCTCCCTCGCCATACCTTGCTCGTGCATGTTTGCGTGTGTGGGCATACCACTTGCTCTTTTTGTGCCCTCGGGCTTGTGGTTTGTGTGTTTGGTGGCGGTGGCGTCCTCTCTGGTGGCCTGTGGCTCCCGTCCCTCGGTTTCGCGGGGGTGGGCGCCCTTCATACCATCGCTTCTTCCCGTTAGGTATTCCCTCATACCACTCATGTTCCGTTCCTCGGTGTTGGCGGCTTCTTGTTCTTCGCGTGTTCTTTGGCGGCGTCCACATTTTCTCCGGCGTTGGCGGCTCCCTCCCGCGTTGATGGCCTGTGGAGAGAGGGTGGGGGGTGGTTTTCATGGCATTTCCTCGGTCGGCGTTGTGTACTTCATGCTCGTAGTCAGTCATTGGTCCTTCTATCCCCGTGGCGTTTGCTGCGGCGGGTTCGGGCTCCTGCTCCTTTGCCATACCTTGTTTGTGTTTGCTTGCGCGCGTGGGCATACCACTCTTGCTCTTTTTGTGCCCTCGGGTCTGCGGTTTGTGTGTTTGGTGGCGGTGGTGTGCTCTCCGGCGGCGTGTGGCTCCCTTCCCTCGGTTTTGCGGGGGTTCCCTACATACCATCACTTCTTTCCGCGTGGGCTGCCCACTAGGTATGCCCTCATACCATCCTTATTCCGTTCTGCGGTGTTGGTGGCCTCTTGTTCTTTGTGTCTTCTTTGGCGGTATCCACATTTTCTTCGGCGGTGGCGGCCTATAGGGTGTGCATGTTTCGGGAAAGGAGAAAGGGTGGCGGTTTCTTTGGTTGCTGGGCGCGTTGGCGTTGCATGTGTCTCCATCCGCAGTGGCCCTTGTTGTGTACATCCATACCTCTTGTTGTTTGCGGCGGCATATATGTGCCCGGGCATACCTCTTGCTCTTCTTGTGCCCCTGGGTGCTTGTGGTACGTGTGTTTTGTGGCGGTGGTGCACCCTCCGGTGGCGTGTGGTTCCCTCCTTTTGGTTAAATACGGGTGTCCCTCATCCCATGCTTCTTTCCTCCGTGCGAACGGCCTAGAGTGTAGAGAGCATAGAATGCGTACATGAGTGGTTAGGCGGCGGTGTGGTGCTCGCGGCGGTGGTTCGTTCGGTGGTGGGTACGTCTCCTTGTTTATACCTTGTCGTGCATGCGGCGGCTCCAACGGCGTGTGCGTGCATGGACATACCTCATGGCTTGGCGTCCGCGGGCACTTTTGCATGTGTTTCATGGTGTGGTGTGCCTTTTACTTTTTTTTCCGCATGGCGCTTTGCGCTTGGGTGGTCTTTTCCCCTTGTCACTCTCACACACCTTGCTTGTCCCATGGCTTCCTCGTCCTATGCGTGCGGGGGATAGTAGCAGGTGTGCTCTTTTGTTGGTGGTCACATGGCGGTTGTGCCCTTTCCCACGTGCGTTGACCTCGGCTCCCCTTAGTCGTGTGGCTGCGTGGCGTATCGTGTAACATACTTGGTTCGGCGGCCGGCGTGTTCTCGTGGCGTCTACCCTATGTTGTCTTGTTGTTTTGCTTTGCTTGTTGGTGTTCGGGCGCGCACAAGTCCCCTCCTCCTATTGCATGCACTTTGCTAAGTGATTTGGGGCACGCAACGTTCCGCTTTCCCGTCTTGGCGGCTCTTTTGTGCTACAAAAAGGGAGGTTGGCGTGTAAGAGCCGTTGTCATGGTTGCCCCGCATTGCATCGCAGGACAGGACCGCTAGCCCCCCATGACAACCACTCCCTGGCTGAAGGCCATCGTTTTTGCCCTAATCTCGCCTCTAATCATCTTCTTTGTTGTTGGAGCGCGCACAAGTCCCTAGCGCCTAGGACACGCACTTTGCTAGGTGTTTTGGGGCAAGCAACGCTCAACTTCGTCGCCGTCGCGACTCTGTTGTTCTTCATTTTCTGTGAGTGTCCCAAATTTTGCGACCTCGCCAAACAGCGGCGTAAAATTTTTTGGGGGGTTTCTGAGGTCGGAAAACTCGATTTTGCGCTTTATTTTTTCTGGTTGTGTGTCTTTTTCTTGGTTTTTTTTTTCTTCTGCTGCGATCGCGCTACAAGCGCTGTCAATATCGCTCTTGGGGATGAGGGTGTTCGTGGTGTTCTTCCCCCCCTCTCGGCGACCCCGAATCCGGACAAGCGCTCGGACGGTAGATGCATTCTTGGGATGGGTGGACGGAGAAACGAAGGACACATCTACCACCGGACGAACCGGATGGCGCGCCCATGGGCGCCGTAGGGGCCGCCAGCTCAGGATCAGAAACGGGTGGCGGCGCCGATGGCTGGAGCAGGACCACCGTAATAGGCTCTGCAGGCATGGAGTACCAGTGGTCCCACGCATCGGTCCTAGAGGCGACGGTGGCGTATCGCGTAGCGAGCGACTCCACTGCGCTAAGGCACTTAGCCGTGTTGCTGTTGGACATTTTAAGATGATCCGCAACGCGAGCCTCTGCCACCTTAGAATCCCGTCGGTAGCCCTGAACCGCAGCGTCAAACTTAGCCAATGTAGACAAAATTTGGGTCATCCGGTCCCCGTAGGACTGACTGATGCCAGCGGTAGAGGCTACTGCCTGAGAAAGTTCCTGAGGGGATTGCTGCAACTCTGGATTCTGAGTTTGCACGTCCTTCACCTGTGCCATCAGAAATTGGACGCACGTTTCATAGTGCACCACACACCGGGGACAGCCACAGCACCTATGATTTTACGCGCCACGCAAAACGTTGCGCCGCGCGCAAATTTCTGATCAGTTATTTGGGATTTCGCCAACTATGTCGCGATTCCAACGGAAGCGATCAGCCACAGCACCTTTTTTTATTCCGTAGAATGTCCCTCTCCCGTAAAATTGTTGTTCAGATATCCAGATGTGAACTCTTAAAACGACCTTCACATCACTTCTGCCCCTGGAGGCTTCCCAGCGACCTGGGAGCCTCAGACTCTTTTTGTCGTCCATCAGTGCACCAAACCATGTTCCCTTGCTTTGAGATCTAGCCTCCCCTCAGGCTGCAGCCCTCTACAAGTGCAGTTCTGGACCTCACCGGTATAAAGAGGTGGAGGTTGGGCCCAAAACCACGACAAAATGGTCATCCTGTGTGATTTCGAGGGTTGTGGCCTCCTGGGAGGCTCGAGGCTGTTAGAATGCACCGTAATTTGTTCTACGGAGCTGTTTTACAAAAGGTCTGAGGCTCCCAGGGCACAAAAACGCGGCGCACTTGCAACTCTGAAGCAGAAAAAGGCTCTTTTTCTACTTTTTTGCAAATAAGAGGTCCAGGTGTGTGACTTTGCTGGGTTGTGGGCACCTGGGAGACTCAGAGCTTAAAGAATGCACAGTCATTCACTGTACGGAGCCACCTTACAAAAGTGCTGAGGCTCCCAGGTCTCAAGAAGTTGTTGGACTTGCAACTCTGAAGCAGAAAAAGTCACTTTTTCTACTTTTTTGCAAAAAGGAGGTCCAGGTGTGTGACATTGCTGGGTTGTGGGCACCTGGGAGACTCAGAGCTTAAAGAATGCACAGTCATTTATTGTACGGAGTCACCTTACAAAAGTGCTGAGGCTCCCAGGTCTCACCTAGGTGTGCTGTAGGTCGTCCTCCCCCCGTGTTTGAGCGGGGCCCCCAGGATGTCGAAACGATGGACCTACCCCCCCACGGGGAGGAGATGACCCACCACCGCCTCCCCGGGCAGCCCCCCCTGCCACGGAGGGACCAGAGGGCCCCCCCGCAGGATGAGATGGGTGTGTGGGGCGCGCAGCAACTGGTGCAGGCGCCCCCCCACTAGAGGAATGCCCCCCCCCCCGAAACCTCCATCACAGGATGGCCCAATCAAGCGCGGGATTCCTTGCACTCGCTCGATGTAAGCCGCCTGGCGGAGGCGGGGTGACGGCGCAGGGGGAACAGGACCAACAGTATTCGGCTGCGGCGGTGGCGCTGGGGAATCGTCCACCACAATATATTGTGGTGACTCATGAACCACCATAGGTGATTGGGCTCTCGGATGGGAAGCGAAAACAGGCTCCGATCCCGTTGCAACCTCTGGATCCCCCCCCCCCAATTGGGCAGTACCCGCAGTTGGAGGTCCTCCGTAGGAGATGTAATTGTGGGGGGAGAAGCCAAGTTTATTGGGACAGTTGCTGAACTTCCCTCCACCGGATTCCCTCCCCCCCAGCACAGATTGTTAACCTTCGGCCTCGCCGGAGAATCATCCACTAGGGATGGACGATCTTTCGTGCCACTCATAGGCACTGGAGATGTAGTACTTGCCCGGTCCTCCATAGGCTCCGGAGATTCCACGACAAGATGCGGGCGGCCTTTGACGCCGCTCATAGGCACCGGGAATTCATCCACAACAATGCACTGAGGGGCCGGAGAGTCCTTCACCATGTTGTAGCGGGGAGCCGGGGATTCTTCCACAAGCATGGGGCGATCCCTGGTCCCTGACATAGGTTCAGGCGGTGCAGGCGACGAGGCAACAGAAATAGGGGAATGATGAAAGGGCCTATGTTCCAGCACTCCAATCTCCTCCTCCTCATCGTCGTTCCCCTGTACCAACGCCAGGCAGAACCACTGGTCACACTCATCCTCCTCGAATTGCGTGGGGGATTCTTCGATGATCGTGGGATTTAGCCCAGATCCGCTTGGGGTTTGTGATACCCTCCCAACTCCCAAGGCAGGAGATTCCTCCACCAGGGAAGAAAGCGCCGCGATCCACTCAGTGGAGTTGGCGACGATTCCACCATAGTGGGGTTCTGCCTAGTCCCCGACACGGATTGCTGGATCAGGGCCACGGCCTCTCGAGCCGGACCCAGATGGCCATAGGGATCAGGTGTGAGCGCAATGACTCGACGGTTTTCAGCGTCGAGTTGGTCAACAATAGGGCTGATGGGACCTGCCCCAAACAGTTTTTTTCTGACCTGAGGCTCTGGCAACCCCCCTAGCGACGGAGGAGTGCCAGAGTCGACCACAATGGGCTTCATTGGCGAAGCCATCGTACCCCAGTCGGCAGTGCGTGAAGGTGCAGCGTTCGTACGCTCGGTCACCCCAGTAGATGAGTCAGTTATTGCCCGATTCTCGGCGCTAATAATGGTTCCTGAGCCCGTAATAGGCAATTGTGGTCCTCTTATTGCTCTCTGAGGGTGGCTGTTTATTTCCCCCCGGACCATCCGACGTACACCTGCTGGATCGGGAGGATGGGGGGCCCCGATAGGAACCATCGGGGATTTCGGAAACTTAGGATTTGTAGCCACTTGGGGGTTGGCCTGTTTTTGCGGCCCCTGCCCGGTCGATGGGGTCAGGGCCAAGGAGGTCCTGAGAGTGGGGACCTGGACACCCTCAGCTATTCCTCCCAGGGAAGAGATTTTAACTGGAATTTGGTCCACAATGTCTTGGACCGATCGCTTTCCGCGATGCCAAACGCCCAACAGAGACGAATAAATTTTGCCTCCGCTACCACGAAACCAGACTGAGTCGTCAGGAGCAGAGGTCGCAGTGGCATGAGCAGCAACATTGCTTGGCACAGAAGACATAACGATAATGTTGACTGAATAGTATCCTGCAAACAGATATGGTACACATAGCCAATGAAATACCTAATATGCAAATATGAGAAATCCACCGTATCATCCACTAATTGATATAACTACTAAACATCCAAGATTGCCTTATGTTTCCCACATCCTATGTTCCTAACAAGGAAATGGAACATGATATACCCTATCCCATATATATCCCATATATAGGGCCATAGAATGTTCCCTTAGGGGTAATATGCCAGGGCAGGGTTGTGACCTGCTTCAAACTGTAGGCTTCTCTCCGGGAAATTCTCAAAGATGATTGAGCAGGTGGCAATCTGTTTCCTCCTTCCTTGTGACAGGACTTCCCAGATAACAATACCAAGGATAATTCAGCAGTCTCTCGATTTTTGACAATGAGTCTCGATTGAGTAAAAATCAAACCGTCTTGGCGTTTTGACGGATGAAATCCATGCCCAGGCATACCTGAAAAGCTGAAGTCTCCATAACGATACAAACATGCGGAAGATTGAAATTGGCCATGCACACATGCACGGATTTTTCTCCCTCAATGTACGTGTAGTGCCCATCTCCCACCTTGACTGCACCCCTGCGACTCGGATCTGACACCAATGATGAAGCCACAATGGAATCGGTTGCACCAGTATCCAAAACAGCGTCACACATCTCCTCCTCCACAACCACGGGTGGTGACAACGTGAGACCGTCCTTGACAGCGGCTCGAAGCAGGTCCATGATTTTCTCAACCTCGGAAAATGCCAGATCTCTCTTCCTCTTCTTGGCTTGACTCTTAGTGTCCTCCTGCATCGGTTTGGTCTCTGCTGAGGAGGCGCCAGCACCAGCACGTACTGCGGAGGGGCCAGATGCATCTTTCTTTGTTGGGCCAGCTTTTGGTCCCTTTTGCTTCTGGGCCTTTCGTTTCTTCTTGGCGTCCTCCACCACCTTTTGGGCTGCCTCCGCACTGAGACCGGATTGAATCAGGAAGCTCTTGAGTCGATCCTCTTTCTGTTTTCTTTGGATCTCAAAGCAATGATTGCTGTAGTGGTTCGTTTTACCACAATGTTTACACTGAATGCGTGCCTTAAATTCCGCGATCAACGCGTTGGGGTCCAACTTTCCTTTTCCTCTTCTGCCTCCTTGGCCTTTTCCTCTTCCTCGACGTTTTCCTTTGCCAGAGCCTTTTCCTCCTTTGTCGCCCTTGCCTTCTTTCTCAGAGACTCTTAGCTCTGCAATCATCGAGTGGCATTGGGAGAGGAGTTCGGTGACGTCCGACTTGGGAGCTGAACTTCCAGACGATGGTCGTCCAGAGAAAGAGGTGTCCTCTTCCTTATCTCTCTGCTTTTCTTGGAATCGACTCGAAGCAGTGCGCTCAAATGCAGAACCACGAGAAGCGGCAAGATGTTTGAAACCGACAGAAAGCCGTGCGCGCTCCTTCATGAGATCCTTCAATGAACCATAAGAGTGCATCCTTGCAAAAAAGTTATCGTCCTTGGTCCACTCTACGGGAAGTTTATCATTGATCTTCGAAGACAGTTCCATAAGCTTGCGCTCCTCAGTCATAACTCCTGGGTTCAACTTGTCAAAGAGCCTTTCCAGTGTTTCCAACAATTTGACCACTTGCTCCGGTTTCGGGTCATAAGGTAAATGGGACACCTTCGAAATCGCACCCAGAATTGAGAGGTTTGTCTCAAGCGTAGGATAGAGGTCTTGGAGTTTTTTCGGAAAATCCTGCAAGCTTGTGGCCGTGTTGAGCATTTTGGAGACTCTTTCCTGAAGTTCAGGATCCTTGATGCCCTGAAGGATGAGGTAAGCCTTCACCCGATCTTTGGCTTTGGCCTTGCCAGTGAGCACTAAGTATCTTCCAAATCTTTCTGCATACCTCTAAACGTTGCGCCCATCGAGCGGTGGAATTTCCGTTTTTCAGAGCGTTAGTCTTATCCTCTTCACTGTCATCCGACCACTCATATTTGTTCACACCTCCACACACTTCTTTGAGCGTGGCAAAAGCCGATGATTCTCGCGTAACAAAGGGACTTGTCTTAGTAGATGGAGAACGACTGGAGGTAGGCATACGCCGAATGTCTTCGGACGTCTTAGAGATCTTCTCGTTCATCCGTTCAATGCGCTGGGACACCTTCGAAAGAAGTGGGTCATCCGTCTCCAGGATTTGCTCCTCAGAATTGTCAGAGAAAGTCCTGTGGAACTCAACTTTAGATTTTCCCTTAAGTGTCTTACGCGTACGCTTCTCTCGTACCTCGGTAGCTTTGTGCTTCATTTTCTCCTTGAGATCCATCAATAAAAAGTCTTCCAGCCAGCCGCTCATTTCTTCGTGCTCTTCTTCCTTGAGCTCGCCAATGTCTTCTTTTAGCTCTTTTGCAAATTTTTCCTCAGGTAATTCATAAGAACCTTCGGAGAAATCATGACCAACTTCGGAACTAGACGTCCAAACAGGTACTCTGTGATCGTCTCCTGAACAGTGATCCTTTGGGGACGACGGACCCGCCAGAGGTAGGGACGAGGCAACTGACCCTATGCCCACTCGAGTATGAACTCCCTGGAGCCCTCACCCAACCTGGTTCCCTCTGAGGTCCCGGCATCAGGGCACCACGGGTTCGTTAAGTGGGGTCATGATGCCAAAATCACCAAAATTGGCATCCTCCTCACGCATGGCTCGCCCGGCCAGGGCAAGGCCAATGGCTCACAGGGTAGGAGGCAGGATCTAGGACCCATATCTGAGTGTACAACTTGGAATTAGGTCCGGGCTCCCTGCCGGCAAAGACATATGGGACCGCCAATTGACCACACGGGGGTTGAAATTCGGGTCCAAAAAGGGGGTCATTTTGGCTGCTCAAAATGAGCCAAAATTTGGGGCGCTCCCAATAGTATATCTCCTGGCCGGCTTGAAGATCAGATCCGGCATTCCATACGCAATCCACCAGGAGTCAAACTGAGACTCCCATGCCCTCGGCTCCCGAAGATCTTCATGCCACTCGGCGTGGTGACGATCCCAATTGGGTCCACAAATGCCCAAATGGCAAAATCGCCCACACTCACCTTGGGCTAGCACCTTAACGAAGGTTGCTCCGCTTCGCCCACGTGGTGTGTGAACCATGGGGACCAATATGCATAACACCCATGTCATACATGGTCCATTGGTCCATGCGTCCGGCGTGCACGGGTGGGCTGAACATAGTGCACGGCGGGCAGGAAAAGTGGAAATTTGCTCAAAATGGCCAAAAATGCGCACACTCATGGTTGGGGCAAATGAGGCACATGCCCGACTTGAACCGGAGTGTGCCTTAGGATTGGTATCAAGTCATATGTGTCCAACATATCTTTTGGGCGTCGCCCAACTCCTCCGGTTTTGGGAATGGCAGGGTCGCCAAGTGAGCCCATGATTTGGGATAGTCCCAAATTGCCAACATGGCGGCCACGGTATGCCAAGCCCAAGAGGAGTTATTCGCCGGGTCCAAGATATGTTGGGCACTGAAGTATGTACCCTCATAACATAATTGGGTCATGATGTCAATTAAGCGCAACATTGAGATACACGGTCGCCACTTGACATCATGATGGGCCAAAAACGGCAAAATTGGCACAAAGACACACAAAAGTGCCTTGAAAGGCGCAAAAATATATTATAATATCTTCGGCTTGGATTGAGTAATCGACCAACCCTTCTAAACACAATGACTTGACACCAATGACCTTCGATTCCACATATGTGCTCCACTTGGGGCGCTTTGAAAGGTTACGAGCGCTACTTCCCAAGTGGGCACATGAAAATATGGAAAATTGCAAAACACACACCTTGCCCCCAACGCATCGCTTTGGGATCGTCACACAAGCTTCCCTCCACGGGAGTTAGGCTTGCAATTGATCGTGGGGAGTATGGAGAAGGGGCTTGCGCAATATGAGGTCCATTGGCGGGTGCATCGCTCTTAGCCAAACCCGCCAAATGGGCACGCAATACAACACATGGCACATACCACATAATGCCCAAAAAGGTAGCTCCCCCCACGATATGTCATGCCCCTCCAAGGGCATAACTTTGTGTCAATCGCTCATAGGAACTCAAGGAAAGTTCCTATGCAACACCAACACTCGCGCGTTACACTCGAAAGTTATCTTAACGCACGCAATATCATGGCCAAAGAGTTATAACGCAAACTCTACCCTCTTGACCATGATCCATTACACTAGCGCGCACGTGTGGAGACACAAGGCATATAAAGCTTCCTAAATTACGTCAGGAGTATTGTCAATACATCCCACGTTTTCTTATTGTCATTCCTCGCAAGCGGCACGAGATATGACCCTCAGAAGTGGCCTCACAAATCAACTTTGTTTTGCCCATATCTCTGAGATAAATGGAGGGCAACATAAAAGGAAAGTTGATTCGTGCATAGGGAAGCACGTAGGTCCACTCGAAAGAGGTCAAATCAAGTGCGGGGATGTCGAAGTCGAAAATCAGATTTCGACATCCTGAAAAATTCGGATTAAGGTTGCGAGTGTAGAATGTAAAAATTGCGGATGCATCAATGCAATTCCTGAAGACTTTAGAGTCTTCGTCACGATTTGCGCTAAAATATCTGTATATAACAGTTAAACTGGCGGTTACGCTAAAGTCGCGAGCTAACCGCCAGCTGTCAAAACAGTGAATATCAGAACGGAAGCGTAAAAATTGACGGAAACAATATGAAAATAAAACCCTGTTGATTCCTGATATTCTGATATATAAATCTCCGCTGGCAGTGCATCGGTTGCCGATGCGGGGCTTTACGGCACGGAACACGCTCCCGCCGGGCTCACACCGGGCGTCAACGGGCGTCTTCCGTACATGGGGTTAGTGGACCGGAGACCGGTCTTCCCTTCCGTACATGGGGTTAGTGGACCGGAGACCGGTTGTATGCCGTAACCTAGCTATGGGGTTCTGGGTACCGCTTCACCCCCCTCCTTAGAGCAAACCCTGGGGGGGGCTCGATAACACCCACGCATGGCCGCGGGTACCCAGGACCATTTCCTGAGGGCGGGGGGTGTCACATCACACTTCAGGTTGATTCGCAGGTTAGGCTGCCCAAATCCCACAGTAAGACAGGTAAGGTGCTGTAGCTGTTAATAACTGCAAGTATAGTATCAAGTACCAAGTCCCGGGTCCTGGCGGGGATTGTTCGGCATCCAAAGGACCCGTTAACCCATACCAGGCGCACCGGGTGCCGGCTGCTACGGTCACTGCCACAGTGGGCACAAGCCTCCACAGCCCCGGCCCGCCCCCACCGAGGCCACCGTCAACCTCCTCGACCTCAACCACCCGGCCGTCACATACTCCAAGGACGCCACAACCGCCCTCCAAGAGCTCCCGATGGCACAGGGGCCGGGGTGGGTCCCCCACCTCCTCACCTTCCAGGAACAAGGCCTACAGCGCGACGACCCCCCAGAAACCACCCCCATATATACCCCGGACCAGAAAGCGTACAAATGCTACTGGCACAAGGGGACCCCCCTATACGCCCAAACCGGCATCCACGTCCACCTCGTCCACCACCTCAGCGTCCCAGGGAGGCTAGGTGTCTATGAGGTCGTCGGGGACGGATGGCAACTCAACGTGATCAACACCCACGTCCCCTTCGGCGAAGCCACGGAACCCTTCCTCCAAGCCCTGGCCGAGGCATACCGCCAAATGGCCATGCTCGCCCCCACAGTCATCATCGGCGACATGAACGCCGCCCCCACCCCAGCGGACCGAGGGGGACAGGCCACACCCCAGGACCAAGCAGTCCGCGACACCATCGAAATGCTGGGGCTCGTGGACCTAACAGCCAGCCTCGAAGGCCAACCATCCCACTTCCCCCCCCAAACGGATGCCGCCCCATCCCGCATCGACGTATGCTATGGCGACCCCACCACCATCATCCGAGCGGAGGCCCGATATGGACCCCTCCCGCTGGGACCCACAGGCCATAGCCCCCTGCACATCAGCCTCACCATCCCCAACCTTCCCACCAGCCCCCCAGAAGATGCGGACCAAGGCCTACCACCCCCCCTGAAGATGCCCCCGCTGCATGACAAGCATGCCTGATTCCAATATCACAGGGCCATAGACCGCGCCCGGCGCATCCAACCAGACCCCACCGACCTACTCACAGCCATGCGCACGGCCGCCGTCGCCTGCGGCTTCCAGCAACAGCCCCACACAGACGACGACCAACCACCCACGGCCCTGGGGGACATGCTCCATGACCTCTGGCATGCGAAGCAACAACTGGCGACCCTCCTCCACGACGACACCCCCCAAACCCGCCGCCAGATACACCACTGCAGGACACAGATAGCCCAAATCAGGGCGGACCTGCAGCGGTGGCACATCCACAGGCAACAGCGCATCGCCCAGGAACACGAACGGTATGCGCAACATGAACTCCCCTACAAGGCCATCCGCCACCTCCACGACGCCATGACAGATACCGGCCACCGCACCATCACCACGGTCCGGCAGGAGGACGGCTCCCTCACCAACGACCAAGCCACAGTGCTCCAAGCCACCCAAGACAGCTTCCTCCGGCAACACACCCCCACCCAAGACACACTGGACCCAGACACCCAGGCCAAAATCGACCGCCTCCCTCGGGTCTTCAACCACGCCCAGAGGAGGCACCTGGAAAAACGCCCCTTCACCATCCACGAAGTCCGAAGGGCGATCCACAGTCTCCGGCAACACAAAACCCCAGGCTACGACGGCCTCCCTGCAGAGGCATACTACCACCTCCCCGCCCACCTCCTCCGCGTCCTCGCCCACCGCCTCTGGGACATCGTCACGGGGCGGACCCCCCTGCCACCAGACTGGGCAAACGTTGTCCGCCCCCTCTACAAAAAAGGGGACTGGGCAAACCCCGACAACTGGCGCCCCATAGTCTGTGCGGTCACGGAGGTCAAAATCGTCTGGACCATCCTCCTGCGCCGCATCCGCCCCCACCTGGACCCCCACATACCAGCGAGCCTCTGGGGGGCCATCCCGCGCCGCTCCCCACACGAGGCCATCTTCCTCCAGGACACCATCGCGGACATGGACCCGGTGGACCTCATCATCGCCTCCCTCGACGTCAAGGGAGCCTTCCCGAACACCCCCTGGCTCCTTCTAGAAGCGGTGTGGAAACGCCTAGGCCTCCCTTTCTACAACTTCACCTCCGACTACATCCGCACCCGCAAATACACGGTCCGCACAGGAGCAGGCCTCACCCCCTTCCTGGAGCCAGGCAGCGGGGTCCCCCAAGGGGGAGCAGAGGGCCCCTTCCTGTACCTTCTAGTGACGCTCCCCCTGGCCCTCGCAATCGAGCAGGATTACCCGGCCTACGCACCCTACCCCCTCCTCTCCCCCCTGGTCGGCTTCGCGGACGACACCAACCTCACCGTCGCGCACACCCCACACGACCCCCATGCCCCGGACCCCGGACCAACGGTCACCCAACAGGCCAACGACTTACTGGACGTGACCGTCTCCTACCTCTCCCACAACAACCTCATCGTCCACCCCACAAAGTCAGTGGCCATGATCAAGGGGTCTGCCACACCTCCCACCCTAGGGCCACAAGGGCCCCCCATGCACGTCGTGACGACCACCACCCACCTGGGGGTAGTCCAGGCCGCCAACCCTGAGGACGCCACCCTCCCTCCCAAGTTGCAGTCACACCTCGCCCATCTCCCCAGATATGCGTCCCCGACCACCAAGGCCCTCTCCCTGTCCCACCAGAGCCTGGCGTACTACCTCACCGGGGTCTTGAACGCCTCCATAGGCTTCCAAGCACTCCACCTGACACACCCCACCACCGCCCTCCAGCCGGCCACACGCGCCGTGACCAAGGCATGGGCAGCACGGGGGGGCTGGCCCACCTCCATACCCACCCGCGCCATCCGAGCTGCATGGCCCCACTATGGAGACGCCATAGGGGACGAGGTGAAAGCGGCCTACACCAGACACACCGCCCTCCTCCTTCACCGCATGACCCACAACCACTCACCGGAGGTCCGCGAGGTCACCGCCATCCGCCTCCAAGCCGCACAACGGGCCCGCAACACATGCCCGCGCTGGGTACTCCACCAGACGGGCATGCCCACCAACATGAACACGCGCCTGTGGAACCACCTGCAACTTGTCCTCCCATCCCCACACCACGCCATACTCACCAACCACACGTGCCCAGAGAAAGGGCCACTAGCGGTCCTCTGCGGGGACCTCCACCATCACCCCAAGGGCACCATCCACACCATAGACCTTGTCGGGGCCTCCATCACCGTAGTATACGTCACCCTCCCCCAAATGCGGGTCCTGCACCACAGCAGGGCACACCACACCCCCTTTCTACAGCTTCCCGAATGGCCACAATACCGCCTCTTCCACCAGTACCTCACGCAGACGGTACGAGCAGCGGGACACACTCTACCGGGCAGCAAAGACATGCGCACAGCCTACCGAGAATTCACAAAGCAACACCCGCGACCCATCCCAGCGACACCGCCCTACGCACCCACCGGATCGAAACACGAACCCGTCCCCCCGGTAACGGGCCCAGTCCCACCACTAACCCTGCTACTGGCCCCGAATGAAGCCAAACCCACGCAGACCACCGTCATCCACCACGGGGCAAAATGGCGCATACCGAAACACCACATGACCGCCCGAGACCTACCAAAGGTCCCCCAAGATTCCCAGAGCATGCCACGCACATGTTGAGCCTGTGACCCCGAGGCACCAACCACACCTTCGCCCGTACTACACCTCATAGCACGCCACCACGCCCACCCCACAACCCACCTACCACCACAGGCCTACGCATGGATAGCCCCATGGTTCCACCGCACCGACACTAACCCCACGGTAGCATGGAACCCCGACCACGCGCCCAAATGGCTCTTCACCACTACACCCACATGCCCCCGCCCCGACCCGGCAGGGGTCGCCATCCCTTACAGCATGTACGAGCCAGGCAGAACGGGCAAGCACGAGCACCCCTACTATCCGCTCCACCACTCCTGCCACACACCGGAGCACCGAACACAAACCCTCACATGCCACGACCTAAACCCCGACACAGCCTACATCCTCCACTACATCTACTCCTACCTCACACAAGGACAGCCGGAGCAGGGACTCATAGCCCTGTCCCCCCAAGCGAAGCACATCATCTCCAAAGGAATAGGGGTGTACGCCACCCCCATCCTGCAGCCCACAACCCCAGTAGCCCACCTCGCCACGGGCCTTGCCATATACGCATACCTGCCCATGAACCCATGCCGCCTCCCACAACCATCACCGGCGGACCGGCTCTTCTTCACCGACGCCTCAGGCGAATCCGCCCTCACGCCCATCACCGGGGGGGCCACCCTGCAGCTAACCCACACCGGGGGACACTACCACATGGACCACCACACGGGCCACACCACCTATGGGGCCTCTTCCCACGGGGAGCTAGGGGCCATGGCCGACGCCATCACCGAGGTCGCGGCCCACCTACCCGCCCACTCCCCGCACATCGTCCGGGTCTGGTTCGCGGTAGACGCCACTGTCGACACGCACCTGCTCCTCCGCATAGCAAGGCAACCACTTCACAAAGCAACCGCGACGAGCCTCGGCACCCAGGCACTGCTACTCTGGAAAGCCCTACGCAGCCTTCCCCCCTACGTCCAACTCCACATCGTGAAACAAGAGTCCCACAGGCACCAATACGGAAATGGAAAGGTCGACAACCAGGCAGTACACCAGCGCACAACACACCTACCAGCCCTCCAGATCCCTGACCTCGGCCGCAACCACACACACCTCCAACACGTGCCCCCTGTACCCGAGCCCCATCAGACCCCGGACTGGGTACCAGAGGACGCCCCCTATTCCTCCCACGACAGAGCGTACCACTACCCCAACCCCATCCAACATCTCGCCCGCGTGCTCGGCTACGCAGACAGCCGGGCGCACATCCAGGAGCTCCAGGACAGACTGCAAGTCCCCCTCTACCACTCAGCGCTCCGCCCAGCAAACGTCCCAGCCCACCTCCAGAAACGACGCATCCAGCTCCTCAGGGAGCAACTGCCATTCCTCACCAGGGTCGCCAGATGGCTCGCCCGCAAGCACATCCACGTCCCCGACGAACACACCCGTTGCCCATGCAACCACACCACCCCTGAGGACTGGGAACACTTCAAGAAATGCCCCCTCCATACAGACAGGGACACCCTAGTGGGCTGGTCCCCGGCGGAAACCCTGCGACAACACGAAGGATGACCAACCCACAGCCACGCACACCAGGCCACCGAACACCTCTTCCGGGACCCCCTGATCAAAGAAGCCACCATGAGAGGGGCAGTAACACAGGCCCTGCACCGACACCTCACCAAACACACGGAAAGCCCCATGGAGGCAGCAGCACACCTCCAGCTAGAAGCGGTCCGCAGAGCAGCGGCCCAAATGGTACACCGCAAAAACCTCCTGCTAACACACGCGGAACAACTCACCGACCCCACCGCCAAGGAACACATGCAGCGTCTCATCCATTACCATGCCGTGCATGACCCAGACGTCCACTAACCCGCTCCACGCCCCGCACGCGCCCCCCGTCTCCATCCACAGGTCTCCAAGGCACCACCACAGCGCCCCGAGACCCGTCTCGCACCCAAGAAGCCAACCGGCACCGCCCAGTCCGGCCGAGCCCAGCCAGGGCCAACCATCCATCGACGTAGACACACAAGACCCCGGCAGCCCATCCAGCCCACCCCCCCCGGACCCGGGGCACCCCCCCCTCACACCGGCCACCATCCGCGACCCCGACCTCCTCCGAGCGACCCTCCAAGACAGGGCCCCGACCACCCCCCTGGGCTGGTACCGCCTACAAGAGGACTGGACCAAGCTCACCGTCAAAGCCCTCCGGGACCTGACCACCCCAGGCAGCGGCCTCCACGAGACCATAGTAGACCTCTTGCTCTGGCGAGCCCGCAAACACACCCGGGGCCAGCCCATCTGGATCCCCCCCATCGAGTGGGGCCAGGCCCTGACGCACGACACCGGCAGCAACGTCACGCGTCGAGGGACCGTACGCCTACGACGGGCCCAAGCGGAGACGGACCACCCAGCGGACCCGAACCACCCGGAGCAGTGGGAACAGGCCACCGCGCCCAACCGCGACACCGCCCTCCGCGCCGCCGGCCTCCGCACCCCGGACGACGACCTCCCCCCCCCACCTACAGACAGTGACCACCCCCCGCCAGAGGTCTGGGTTACAGTCCTCGAGCGCGGCCACTACTACGTGATAGCCGCTACGGCTACGTCCCCCGGCCCGCAATGGATCATCCAGGGGACAGACACCATGTTCGCCCCGGAGACCGCCCCACCAGGGGCAGTGGGGGACCCCACCACCGTGCACAGGATCCTCAGGGGGGTCCTCCAGCCAGGGGACACGCCCCCAGCCCGCGCCCTGGCCCAAATCACCTCAGGGAAGGCGGGCTACCACCTGGGATTGGCCATGCTCTGCCTAACCCACTGGATCCAGCGCCGCTGGCCACCCACGGGGACCGTGCCCTGGGTTTGGGCCATCCCCACCGCCCACACACAAGCACAGGCAGGCCCGGACACACGACCAAACCCCCCCCCCAGACCGCAGCAGTCCCTCACCTGCGGGTACCACGCCATCCACAGGGTCCTCAACCGCGCGGGTCTTAGCCCGAAGCTAGCATGCCCCCTTCCCACCACTGACCAAGAGGTCCACCAGATACGAAAGCTCGTCTGCGAAATCCTTGCCGCGGCAGCAGAAGACCGCAAGCTTCTCCTCCAAACCGCCCGGCCTACAACTGCCCACGCAAGCGCGCGGCAAGCGGACACATACACCGACACAGCAGACCCCCCCGCACAATCCCCGCCCATGCCCCCCCCCTCTCGCTGCTCAACCGGAGACCCACACACGCCCACCATCGCGCGCACCCCCGGGCCCCGCGACACGGGCCTCCCCCACCCGCCCGAACACCAGCACACGCCCGCCACACACCCACCCACCGGCCACCCTTCACCGCCCCCCACACTCGACAACCCACACACACCCGCCGAGGGGAGCCCCGCGCCCCGCGGCGCGCCCACCCCACCCAGTGGCCCGCCCACGCCTCCCACACACACCCCAGAGGACCCAGGCCCGGCCCCCCCGGCCCCTGAATGCAGCCCACGCGAACTGTTCCCCCCGCGGACACCAACCCACACGACCTCGCACATTGCAGGACCCGGGCCCAGCCGAGCCCAGAAAGAGAAGGCCGCAGCCCCGCGCCTCCCTCCCCCGCCGCTGCCGACCAGATCGGCCCGCCGGGCCGCCAGGTCACGACCGGGCCCCCCCAGCCGCCCGCCCCCAAACTACAACCCGGGGACATGCCCTCCATCCTCCCCGCCGTGGCCGCAGCAAAAGCCGCCGCCCGCAAGCTCGCCCGCATCACAGCCCAACCCGCGTCCACCACCTCCTCCTCGTCCTCAGCCTCGTCCACCTCCTCCACCTCATCCTCCGACCCCCCCCTCCCCGCCAAACTCATCCTCAAGGCCACGGCGAAAGCCAAAGCCGCGGCCGCACGCACCGACCCCCCAACCCCCACACAGGCGACTCAGGCACCCTGGCAACCCACCGGGACGACCCCCGACCCGACATCGGCGCCCTCACACCTCCGGACAGAGGTACTCCTCAACCTGGAACCGGACCCCAACCCCAAACCCGACCCCAAACCCAAACCGGACCCCATCCCCAAACCCGACCCCAAACCCAAGCCGGCGCCCACGCGAGCACACACAACACCGCATACGCAACGACACAAACCCACCCGACACCACCCCCGCCCGGGCCCTCGCCCAAGCCAGGACCCCCCACCCACCGCAACCCGCGCCCCCCTCCCGCCGGCACCCACCACCACCGCAGAGACGGCCACCCAGCACGACCCCGTCCAAGCCCTCGTCCACATCCCCGTCACCAAGCGCCCCGTCATCCATCCCCCACAAACCACCACCACCGCCGGCCAAACCGACCCAGGGACGTGGGACCCCTCAACCACCGTCACCGTCAAGCCCGGCCCCCAACCCTTCCCCCATGCCCACCACATAGTGCAGCCCCGGGGACTGCCCACGATGCCAAACCCCCCACCCCCACAAGGGGGACCGGAAAACCCACAAGGACTCCATGGGCCATACCCGCAACACCAACCCCACCACTACCCACACCACCACCACCAGCGGCCCCACCACCACCACTACCAACACCACCCCCACCACTACCACTGCCCACCGCCCTACCCCACCGGGCCAGAACCCCCCGTACACGAACAGCACCAGCGGACGGGATGGCAGCCACCGAGCGCCCCACCCGCATACCCCACCTACCGCCAGGAGCCACCTCCCCCGTACCAGCCACCACCCCCGTACCAGCCGTACCCCCGCGGCCACCATCCGATGGCCGAAGGGGCCCCATGGACGACGGGGGACCTCCCCCCCCAGGCGGCACCGCGCGAGGCCCCGTACCCCGCCGGCCACCATCCGATGGCCGAAGGGGCCCCATGGACGACGGGGGACCTCCCCCCCCAAGCGGCACCGCGCGAGGCCCCCCAGGGGCCGCCAAACGCTTCCGGACTGGCCCGACTCGAGCGACGGGGGCCGGTCCCGCAAACGGCGGCGCTCCCGCTCCCCCCCCGCACGGCACACTCGCCCACGGCGCCCACACTCCCACCGCGCCTCAACCACCCACTCGCACCGCTCCCGCTCCCCCAGGTACCACCACGACCCCCAGGGACCCCGCTCCCGTCGCTCCCGCTCCCCCGGGCACCACCACGAGCGCCAGCGGCCGCCCCATGTCCCCCTCCCCCTCCCCCGACCGGCCACCCAGCCCCCGCCACCACCACTCCCGCTCCCCCCGACGCAGCCAGGCACGCCACCGCCGCCCCACGTCCACCTCCCCCTCCCCCCACACGCCCCGCCGGGCTCCCCGTTCCCCCCGCCACCCGTACCCATCCACCACCCCCAGCCCCCGCCACCACCACTCCCGCTCCCCCGGACGCCACCGAGCGCGCCACCGCCGCCCCATGTCCACCTCCCCCTCCCGCTCCCCCCTCCGCCCGTACCCGTCCTCCACCCCCAGCCCCCGCCGCCGCCGCTCCCGCTCCCCCAGGCACCGCCACCCCCGCCACCACCGCAGGTCCACGTCTTCCCCCCGCCGCTCCAGGACCCCGGGCACGGACCCCTCCCCCCCCCCGGGCCCCCGCCTACCTCGCCTGGTGGTCTCCCCCCGCTCTGCAGGAGCTCCGCCGCTGGGTGAAGTGGGCCGGAGGAGCGGGAAGGCACGAAGGGGTGCACATGGTGCATACCTTCGAGGAGGTGCGCACCCGCACCCCCGCAAACCCCAACGAGGCCGCCCCGGAGGCCATCATGCCGCAAGCGGCATGGGAGGCCCTCCTCCGCGATGCGGTCCAGGGCCTCCGCCCCCCCTACACCCCCCAAGCCCTCCGCCAGTGGCTCCAGGCCACCCACCCCCAGGCCTGGGCCACCGGCGCCCCCTCCCCACCCCGCCCCTCCCGCCACCACCACACCAGGAAGGGGCAGGACAAGGGCAAGGGAAGGGCAAGGGGCACCAAGGAGCACACAGGCAAGACGGCACGGAAGGGCCCCAAGTGAGGGCAGGCACACGCAGGGACAGGGCGCCGGAAGCGACACCACATGGGGGCAGGAAACCACCCAAGAACCAGGAAGGGGCGGGAACGGGGACCAAGACACGGAGGAAAAGGGCACCACGGCAGGCACCACGACCCACACCCAGGAAGGACACACCACGACGGGGAGACCAGCGCCGCCCCAGCCCCACCAAACACCCCAACACACACCACCGAAGCAAACATCGGACGCCATGCGGATCACACCAGCGCACGCCCACCGGCCACCGGAAACCACACGGAGAACGGAGGGCACACCTACACGGGGAGAACGGGCCACACCCACAGAGGAAGCCGCAGCGAACGCCGCCGCACGGCGCACCACCACGCCCTCACCGCCAGGCGACGACCCCGACCACCACAAAGGCCACCTCACAGGCACCGGAAGAGGACGAAAGCACGGCCGCGGCACCCACGACTGGGGACCGAAACCCCCAGAGGACACGGGACCAAGGCACAGGCCCCCAGGGAGGGCAACCCCACGGACCGTCACGCGACCACACCATGGGCTATAAGGGCCGGGCTGCGTTACCGTCGCGGTTTGACGCAGAGTATTGCTATGCACTTGGATTGACGGCCGGGGGCTTGATCTCAGCTGGTCTCACGTCCGTGAGGGCGTCCGTCACCAACCTGTTGCGTCCAGTGGAAGAATGGCACTGCGGCGGCACGCCGATCCCGTCCATGATGAATTTCGAGCGCCGCAAGGGGAAGTGAAAGGCTGTGATCGATCGCGAAGGCCTAGGTGCTGCTGGACGGTGCCCCCTTCAAGGCCATCTCCGAGCGCCGTGAAGACTGGAAGTGCCAAGATTACTACCGGTGCCCCGGACCCCTGCAGTTCAGCACCGGAGATATGGACATCCCCCTGACCCTGAAGTATGAGCTCATCCCTGCCCGCGGCACCGACCCGGACCCTCATGTCCCTGCCAGCGCAGCCGAGCTGCAGTGCAAGCCTTTCGCCACTCAAACAGCGTTCGGAAGCCACCTCCACCGTCCGACTCCTGATTTCTGTTTGTCTGCCTTGGAGAAGGAACGCCTTTCCTACACCCCGAGTACGCCTGCCTGTCTGCGAGGCCCGGTGAAGATTGAGTCCATGGGTGAGGGTCAGCGTGCAGGCCCCAAGGACGCCGTGATCATTCAGCAGAATTTCCCGAACACCTACCCAACCCACCAGCCCGAGCGGCACGCCCAAGCCCCCACAGCACGGACCCAGCGAGCCACCCACACCTAACCGCTCCCCCCAACCACCAGCCGGCCACACTCCGGCCCGCACTCCGCACCACGACACAGGCCAGGCTGACCTCCACTGACCCACCGCGGCACCACGCGAGACCACGGCACACCGCACCACAGCGCGCCACAGAGCAACGCACCACAGCACGACGCGACGCGACGCGCCACAGAGCGGCACAGCACGACACAACTGACCCTAACGTGAGGGACTAACCGAAGCCAGCCACCGCACACCCTGGAAGGCGCCGCGCCACCACGCAACACACCAGCACCGCAGGCCACACACGGGGCCACAGCGCGCCAGGCGACAACGGTGGCGGACCACCCAGAAGATTACAGCCGGCACCGCAGAGGGGTAAGGACACGAACAACCCCAGCCCCCTAACCCAAAACCACAAGCAGCCGCCTGGCGCAGCCGCCCAGCCGGCAGAGCCAGGACGTAACCCAGCAAGAAGGGGCGCCGAGCCCACCGTGTACAAAGCCCACCCGACCCATGGGGCCGGAACGTGGCCACACAGAACGCAACTGAGGACAGCAGCCCGGGAGACAACACTGAATGCAGGCCAGTGCGTGCGCCAGCCCAGGGAAGGCAGAGGGAGGAACAGGCAAGCCCCCCCCCTAAAAAAAAAAAAAAAGGAGGGGGGAGGGGGAAAAGGCACGAAAACAGCCCACAGCCGCCAAACCGCCCGCCGCTACCACCACAGGCGGCCAAGCCCCCCCCCAGAAGGCAACGAAAAAAAAAAAAGGACCCCCACAGAGGCACAGGGGGACCACCCACCCAAAACGGGCAACACCAAGCCAGTAACAGCGGACCACGGGGAAAAGGGACACGGAAAAAAAAAAAAAAAAAAAGAGAGCCACCAGCCCAGCCCGAAAGAAAGGGGATGGAGGGACAGGGACCACAAAGCCCGGAAAAAAAAAAAAAGAGAAAAGAAAAAACCAAAGCGCAAAAAAAAAAAAAAAAAAACACACCCCGACAACCCAGCCAAGAAGGGCTGGGCACAGGCGAGACCCGGGCCCAGCACACACGCCCACACCGCGCCGGAACCGGAAACGGCGGGGGGCAAGCGGGGCGCCCACGAAACCACACACGTCCCTAAAGCAGGCCGAAACCGAAGCCCAACCACGAACACCACAAACAGCCGACACTAGAGGGACAACACCACAAACCGTGCCCAAACACACCCACCCAAGACCCCAGCCAGGACTGGCGGGGTTAACAAAACCCGCACCCAACCGCCAACCGGACCCAAACACAAACGCCACACAACAGTAGGAAACCCAGTGCCCACAGCCCGGGCACTGAGGCAGCCCGTGCCATGCAGGTGACCCGGCCAAACGAGATCCGGAGCCCGGGGGTAAGGCTGCATCCTAAGGCCTGCGCTGCTTTGGGATTCGAGGCGGAGCGTGCGACACCCAAGCGCCTCGGAACACTAGTACCAAGAACGTGCATGCACGTTTTGGGAACGGGATACGCCAGGAAGTCCAGTGAACCCCTAGGGTTCCGCCCAAAGGAGGGGACGTGCGCAAGCACGGGGGCACACCCTCCCGGCGAGACAAGCATGTCACGCTGGCGGCGATCAGCCCTCCCGGCGTAGCCCGGGGCCGCTTTGTTCTGGGCCAACAGTCAGGTCTAGCGGGAAGTAAGCCGCCTCCCCTCTTCACGCGCGAAGCCTCTTCCTGTTCGTCACAGGGGCGACGCCAGGGGGAACCATGGGGCGCCTCTCCACGACCGAGTGCACCTACCTACGTACGTACCTACCTACCTACGGTCACTACCACAGTAGCAGTGGCATACACGGCCAACATAGGCGTCACACGACGACCGAGGTGGTCCCACAGGTCGAGAGCGACCACAAAGATCCATCAGGCTACCCCAAGCTTCCCAAGGCCCGCCGACTGGGTAGGGATGCAGGTTCGAATTCGCACGAATTCGCTCGAGTTGGAATTCGCCCCGAATTCGCACGAATTCGTGGACCCCTCCGAATTCGAATTCGCAACTTCAAATTCGAATTCCCCCTTGATTCGCTTGAATTCACCCGAGGCTGAGAATCCATAGGCACCTACAATTTACCTTCCATTCATAAAGCTTCCATAACCTTGCAATTTTTGTTGTTTGTTGTTGCTTGCATTCACGGTGCTTAAACTATTTGACAAAAATAAAGACAAATCAAAACCAAGAATTCCAAATATCGGGGTATACACCCTTCCTTGATTCTTTCAAATACCTTTTGGAAAAAAAGCAACAAAGCATGCAAAATCACCAATCCACACACAAACCATCACAAGTGAACCATTTCTTGCCCTTATTGGGCCTTCATTCATTGTATTCTTGCATTGAATCATGGGACTTGAATTCATCTAAGGGAGAGGATAAGAAATACAAGGGAAACATAAAGCAAACTAGCAATGGGCATTCAATTAACATTATTATTGTCATGATGCTCAAAAATCATCACTGTGTGACTGTCACAGTACACTGTCAAATCTGGACTTTTTCGAACCTCATAACAAGGATTTCTGTGCGTGCACGGAGCCGACGAGGGCAAGGAGGGTACCAAAATGAAGGGTAGGCAAGGGGAAACGCGTTTTGACTGTCCGAGATCGAAAAAAAAAGTCGAAAATTAAGAGCTCGCAACGCTTTTTTCTCCGAACTGGTGCGGTTTTGGGAGGAACGGAGGGCACCGTCGTGTTCAGTGCAACGAGGCGGACACAGCGGTGCGCTCAAAACTGAAAAACAAACTTTTTTGTCGAAAACGAGTACGCAGGCATCGCACAAGAAACCTCAATGGGTTAATCAAAGCACAATGATCATGGTTTTCATTGTATAAAGTCAAAAAAATTATTGCATGGCACAATTCAAAGTTAGGTTTTCATCTGGAGAAAAGACGGTGCACGCGTGATCATTTTGCTGTCGCCTGCAAATTCGCAGTGCAAATTCGCCCCGAATTCGCAGTACTGTGAATTTCAGGCCGAATTCGCAGCGAATTCGCGCTGCGAACGAATTCGCAGCGAATTCGGCGAATTCAAATTCAATTCGCTGCGAATCTGCATCCCTACGACTGGGGGAGAGTCCCCACGGGTCCTTCCTCGGGCGCACCATGTCCATATCCATACGACGCGAGTCCAGAGTGGTACAGCCGAACGAGCTCCTTCTTAAAGGATCGGGCATCAAGGCCGTCTTTTCCCTCGCCCTATTACCACGAAGGCCATACATGAGGGAGTCCTCATGCAGTGTGGGCGGAGGCGTCGACTCCTCAAACCACCAGTTTCCCAGGCAGACTGACCGAGGTCAGGAGCACCGGAGGCCGCCATCCGACTGCAAGTGCGTCTGCGAGTCGGTAGGCTCACACTGGGACTGACAGTGGCGGACCGCTGGGAGTGTAGTCAGGCAACTGGGCTTCCCGCCTGGCGCCATCAGGATCTCCACATCACAGCGAATAGGGCACACGGTATCACGGGCACTCAAACAGAAGAATCTGTACTTAGGTACTGGTCCAGGCTGGGCCGTAAGTAAAAGCATGTATACGGCGACTCAGGGCGCCTCTGTATTTCGATTCGCATCCCCTCGGGGGGGAGAAAACAGTCCATCTGTCGGTGATGGGCTGACAATCGTAACATACAAATGCACATATCCTGGAGAGCAGAAAAACAAGCAATAGATGGGGTAATAGGCGTGTAAACACACTCTGGATAGAGCGCCAAACCACGCCCCGGTTAGGATAAGGCAATGCAGGAGGGTGGACAGGAAAACGCCTGAGTTCAGGCCATATATAGTCTCGAGACACACGTCGACTGGTCTGGATTCCGCAAGTGCCATGCAACCAGACCACACACGAAAAAATTGCAATGCCGATGACAGCGGCATCCGTTGCGCAACGTCGTATGGGCTTCAAGGCCCCAAGAGCTCAGAAATATGAAGGTCAGTCGCCCTACCTGGTTTCCCAAGGATTCAGCAGGGGGGGAGTGACGAAAAGAAGAAGAGAGGGGCCATCCTCCTCTGGATTCAGCAGGGGGGGTATATGGCCACTCTGATGGCAGGTCACCGAAAGATGAGAGAGAGCAAGCAAGTGAGGGACGATCCGTCGACCTCACAAGCGCTCAAAACGCATCAGGGGAGAGCTCAGGGCGCTGATCAGGCACCCCCGGCTGCAATCGCCCGGGTGAGTGCTGCCAAGTCCGAGACATGGATCTTGGTCTGGTGCTTGCGGATGTACTCCATGAAGGGAGTATTGACCCGCGGCACGAACGAGGAGACGGGTTCCCAGGTGTCGTGGGACGGCCCATAGCCTCGCCAACGAACCTTGAACTCCAGGCCTCCTGGTGCGGAGGCTTTCGGACGCTGAGCCAGGATCTTCTCGACTGTATAGTCGTCCTGCTCAGCATAGTCGTCATCCGAGTCAGCCTCATGTGCGGCGTAGCTCAGGGACACATGTTGGCCACGGAGGTCGGGTTCCCGCACACGGAGTTGACTCTCGTGGCGCTCCCGGAACTGTCCGTGACCCACCTTGATGCAGTAGGTGTCCTCACCAATCCTGCGGACCACCTCTCCGGGTGTGAACCAGGTTTTGGTGCGGTGGGTGCCCATAGGGCGTGGTCTGATCACCCACACCGGGTCTCCCACCCTGAACCTCTGCGCTGTCGAGCTCGGGGCAGACTTCTGACGCTCAGCATGCTCCTTCTCGAGCTGCTGGCGGACGTCCCGCGCCGTTTGCTCCTGCCGCGCGAAGAATTCTTTGGCGTCCATAGCCATGCCATCACCAGACAAGGGAAGTCCCCGACGAAGGGGGTCCCTGCCGAACAGAATCTGGTGAGGTGACAAACCACCCGGCGTGGGGGTGTCAAGATGGGCCTTCAGAGCAGGCCACATCTCCTCAAATCAGTTTCGACTTGAATTCGTGATGTGAATCTTGCGCAGCTTCTCGAACAGCTGCCGTCCAGCCACTTCAGCACGGCCGTTAGACCGGCTGAGATAGGCGACGCTCTTGGCATGACGTATTCCCATGAGGGAACACATAGCCTTGAACCAGCCACCAGTAAACTGGGGCCCTCGGTCACTGCAAATGGTGCGGGGGATGTCAAAGACGGTCAGCCAATGACGAATCATCATGACTGCCACTTCCTTGGCAAGCAACCCCTTTTTGCGTGCCGGAACGGCTACAACGTAGCCGCTGTGGCGGTCCACACAGAGAACCACACAGTCAAAGGTCTCCTTGCCAATGTGCACTTCGGGCATGGAGAAGACGTCCATGGCCACGCTCTCCATGGGCTGGTCAGGAACCGGGGTCCATTGGGCATCCCCCTTGACGTTCCGGTTATCGGGATTGCAGGCCTGGCAGACCGAGCAACCCTTCCTGACCTTCTTGATGGCGGTGTAGAGAACGATATGGTCGATCTCGAACCGACGCTGCATGTCAAGGGCTTGCTTCTTGACCCCGGGGTGCAGCATGTGGTGGTGCCAAGCTTCACATAGCTCGAGCACCCGGGACTCCGGTACTAGCAGCTTACCATTTCGGTAGAGCGTGCCATCTTCCTCAGTCAGCCCCTTTGGCCACTTCTGCCCATCATCAGGGTCGGTCACAGCCCTATACTCGGCCGCAAAGGCCTCAGACTTGGCGTAGTCGTCAGTCCAGTCGTCCTGGAGGCAAGACTCCGGGAAGAGGTGCTTGTCGGACTCAGCTCCCGCAGGGGCGAGTACTCTGACCGCTCTGCCCACCCTCATTCCGAGGAGGGCATCTGCAGCCATGACGACGAAGCATTTCACACCCTCCTCCTCCATCAGGCGCTCCATTTCAATGATCCTCTTGGCTTCAGCGGTCTCAGCCTCATCGCCATGGGCAGAGATGTCCGTCATGCCCTTGCTGGCGGGATAGACCCACCTACTGAGACAGTCCGCCACGGTGATTTCCTTTCCAGGAATATACACAACCGTGAGGTCGAACTTGGCCAAGGTCTCATGCCATCTTGCCCATCGGGAGGCCGGACCTGAGGGGGTGTCCACGTGCTCCTTGTGCCACGACTGCAGACTCTGATGGTCGGTGCAGACGGTGACGGGATGGAGGGCTATGTACCCAGCCCATTTCCTGAGAGCCATGACGATGGCATACGCCTCCTTTTCACGGGGCGTCCACGTCCGTCTCTGGCCTTCCGCCAGGACTCGGCTCCAGAAGGCCACGGGCACGTGCCTCCGGTCGTCAAGCACTTGCTCCAAGACAGCGCCAACGGCGTAGTCGGAAGCGTCGGTGCGCAGGACGAACCCTCGGTCGGGATCCACGAGGTGCAGACCCACTGCGGATAGCAGCGCCTGCTTCATCCCCTCAAAGGCACGGTCAGAATCAGCATCCCAGACCAGAGCCTTCTTGGACCCCTTTTTGGTCTCCTCTCGGTTGCCCTTTAGCATGGTCGTCATGGGGGCTGCATACTCGGCATACATTTTGATATACCCCGAGTAGTAGTTGCAGAACCCCAGATACGCCCGTAGCTCAGAGACCGTCTTGGGCTTTTCCCAGTGCTCAATCGCAGCCACCTTGCCAGGTATGGGCTTTCGCTGCCCGTTCCCAACTACGTGGCCAGCGAAGACCACCTCGCTTACCGCAATGGTGGCCTTTCTCACTGCTGCCCGTGAGTTTGTGCCGAACCAGAAGGTCCAGCACTCGAGTGACGTCCCTTTCATGTGCCTCCAGGAGCTCCTCGTAGCTCATACTGGGGTCCCCGGACGCGATGATCACGTCGTCCACGAAGGGGTCCGCACGGTCACGCACCGGCTCAAGCAAATTTTCCAGCATCCGCTGAAAAGCCGCATTGCCGTTGGTAACGCCCATGGGCATCACCTTCCACTGGAGAGGTCCAAGTGGGGTGCTCATGGCTGTGCAGGCACGGGACTCCTCGGCGAGAGGCATCTGATGATAACCATGTTTCAGGTCAATCACCGTGAAGATCCTCCGCCGGTGTCGCTTTTGCAGCATGTCCTCAATGAGGGGCAGCGTATAGCTGTCGTGCTGCGTTTGGGCGTTTAGGCCGCGGTAGTCGACCACGAGCCGCCACTCACCGGCCACCTTCTTGGGGACGACGAAGCACGGAGAGGCCCACTCGGAGTGGCACGGCTCAAGCCAGCCTCTCTCGATCAAGTCACGGAGGATCTTCTCCATGGCCTCTTTCCTCTCGCCCCTCAGGGCAAACTCCCGGTGCCGGTACACACGGGGGTCCTGCTTCAGTCGTATCTTGGCCTCGCCATACGGTCCACGCACCGGTGGGGGAAACACAGGCTTACCGCTGAAGAAGGTATCACCATACTTCTGCTTCAGCCTGGCCCTCAATGCCTGAATCCTGGGGCAATCATCAGACTCCGCCTTGGCTTTTCCGGGCACCTGGACCACGGAGCTTACTTGAGGGGTAGCTACTCCGCTCGCTTTCGGCTCAGGTGGTCTTCCCAGGTAGCCCAAAGGGCCATCTCTGGTCTTGCCTCGGAATAGATCGCCGTAGGTGGGTGGGTTACCCCCGATTGGCTCGTCCTGGCTGGACATGTGATCCAGCACCCTGTGTACGAAGGTATTCCCATCATAGGAACCGGAGACGATGGAGTCCACTTCCCACCAGGCTCTGTCCTGGCCCTTGCCCTCAAGCTGGTTTCCCCAGTCGTGAAAGGGCTGATCCATATACCCCTGAACCAGATCCAGCTCCTCTTCAGTGAGGGGGTCTTCCGATTCTCCGATGTCAACAGGGGGAACCGCAAAGCATTGCCTCCAAGGCTCCGCTACGATGCGGTTGACACACACGAAATCCGTGGCGTCGGCCTGATCAAGGCCCCCATCCACATAGTGGAATTCTGTTGGCCATCTCTGGGGTGGCATGGGCTGTCCCTTAGCGTCCTGATAGACACTCTCTCCAGCCGGTAGGACGACCTTGTTTAAGGTCATGTTGGTCAATGAGGCTACCCAATGTCGGGTACTTTCCTCCTCGGTGCATCCCATAGGAACAACCAGCACTGCCTTGGAGCGGTCCTTGCGAATCTTCGCTATCGCTCTTTGAATGTCCCATCGAGGGCAATGGATCCACATCAAGCCCTGATGCGGACCCCAGTGCTTCTTCCACGCGGAGTCCGGTGCGCTCCAGTACTTCTCACATACCCGAAGATGGGCGGAGGTTCCTGAAGAGAACGCATCCAGGGCCAGATCCGACGCTCCCAGGTCCGCGACCACTCGGTTCACCACTTCCAGCATTACACCGTACTCCTGGTTTGCTGGCCCAGTGGGCTCAGTGTCCAGCGCGGCCACTTCGAGCTGATTGCGTTCGGGGTGGATCCATTGGCATTCCACATGGTGCTCAGGTGACGAAAGCCACGAGAGCTGGTCGTCCTGGTACAGGGTCATGGAGGCCTGGGCCGGGAGGACGCCAGAGTCCGTCTCCATCATGAAGTCGTACCCAACGATCATGTCCCAGTCCATCTCGGCCTCGTAGAAGCGACCTTGCAGGAGGATTTCCTTGCCGAGGTCTGGGCGGCTCAGCTCACGATGGTTCACGAACTGCAGCCCGATGGCCGCTTCCTTCGTGCCTCCCACCATGTACTGGCCGTTCGCCAGGTTCAGCCTGACAGGTTTCCGACTGTCGGTCAGGCACTCTGGCGGAAGTAGGCCAGCCTTGACCAAGCTGACCTGAGCGCCCGTGTCGACCAACACGTCGAAAACCTTTTTCACTTCCCCGCATAGGGCACGGACCTTAAGATGCAACTGCCGCCCGCGACCGACACGGCGCACGGTGTGCAAACTCAGGATCTGCGGCCGTTCCAGAGGCTCAACAAGCGACTGGTGCAGGTCGTGGACAATGGGCTCAGGCTGCCCATCTGCAGCATCCAGCTGCGGTCCGGGTGATCCTCCGATACTCTCGGATAGATCTTGAAGTACATCAAACACATTCTTGGTCGCGAAGGACGGACGGGTGCAAGGGTTCGTGCCTTCACTTGCCCTCACCCCGCCTCCGCGACTGGGTGCCGGACCGGGCCTTCCGCCCGCGGCAGTCCCTTTGTGCTTATCGACTCCCGACTGGGATGGTTCGGCGCTTCCCACGTCACCATCCTGCGACCGCCCTAGCTGGGGCCCTTGACTGCAGGGGCTCCGCTAGGGGGCATCGGTTGTGGAAGAAGGGGTGTTCTCCTCCGCATCAACCTCGTTGACGCCCTTCTTCCTTCCCATACGAGTAGGCTTCTTGTCCTTGTCCTTGTTCTGGTCGTTCTGGTTGTTCTCCTTGTTCTTGTTGTCCGACCTGGGGACCCAGTTCCTCTTGATCTCCTGGATCTCCTTGGCCAACTCGGTCCCCTGCGACACCAGCTTGGAGAGCTCGTCCCTGTCCACCTCCACCTTGGCTTCCCGGATACCCGCGGGCGCACGCTTCTTCGACCCGTGCGCCTTCTTGTAAGCCTCCGTGTCGGCCTTGTGGGTGGGGCATGTTCGGTGGTCATGGTTGAAGCCTTTCTTCCTCCCATAACACACGAAACAGCCCTGCGGGTGAGCTCGTATGAACTCCCCAAAGGACTGCGGAGGGTCGCCAATGCGGCGAGGGTCCCTCTTCTCCTTCTTCTTCAAACCCGGCTGCAGGGGCTTCCAGCTTCCCCGGTTGTTCCCCGCGCTCAGGTTGTTGGCCACGAAGGCGCAAACGGCCACCTCGGCAGGCTCATCGTCGTCGTCATCGTCGACGAGAGTCTCATCGCCGTCGGCTCCCGCTGGGTCCATGGCAGCTTCCCCGCCAGGTCCCTCGCCAACGTAGTTGACGTCGCGGTCGCCGGGCCTCAACCCGCGGGTGTGGTGGAGGTTCCGGTACTCCTTGAGCACCTCCTCTCCAACCCACTCCAGGATCTCGTCGCAGCTCATCCGCGCCGGGATGGCCTGCAGACCGATGGTCTGGCCGCTCAACTCACACTCGTCAAGGCGCCACATCGCGGTCTTCTCGCGATCGCCCGAGACGGTGATGGGGAGAGCGTTCCGCAGGGAGTGCTGTTTGACATCCCGGGCCACGTTCTTCCTCGTCCAAGCCACCACGTTCGTATGATACTCTTTGGGGAGCATCATCTTGACCGTGTGGTTGGACTTGGCCCTCTTGGCTTCCTCCTTGGTGACCCTCTTGATCCATGCTTCTGGCAGCATGGAGAGCAGGCGAGCCTGCTCGTCACCCTCGTTCCAGTCCTCCACGTTGCGGCGGAAGAGGGTGTAATGCCCTCAGAAGTCTCGCCAGTCCCGTAGGCGAATCTCCCGTCCATCATGCTGAAGCTTGATGGACTTCCACCGCTTGGCAGCCACCTGCGGAGCGTCCACCCGCTCCTGCTCGTTGAGCCACTTCTTGGCTTCCTTGAGGGTCTTGATTTTCCCCTCCTTGGTCGCCACGAAGTATAGCTCTCCGAGCACTTCCGGCAGGCGGTACCTGAACTGTCTGAAGACATACTTCTGCGCATCAGCGGGATGCATGTCCTCAGTAACGGTTACCCCCCAATCGTCCAGCTTCTCCAAGAAGCGGTCGAGGTTGAGGGGGTTGCCGTCGTACATAGGGGGCTTGATGTCCTTCAAGTCTTCCCACACGCAGCATCCGCGGCCTTAGAGACCATGAACGCCGGCCGCGAGCTCGACCGAGGTTCCCATCGGCCTCTCCCACGGACTCCCACGGCCGCCACGTCCATCTCCTCCATGGAATCCCTGTGGCTACGCCGCGGTTCCTCCATGTACGCTGAACCCAGATGTTCACGCCGTACTCCTTCCATGTATGCCTCCTCATCACGGCGCCGGCGGCTGCGTTCAGCGGCCTCCCGTCGTACACCACGCGGCGGGCTGACGTCGAACTCCTCCAGGTCCAGATCCAGGTCCTCACCTCCACCGACGTCCCACTCCACGTCTCCTCCGGGGACCTCATCCCTGAGTCCACCATAACGCCCTCCAGCCATTGGGATTGGCTCCGGGGCTGGTGCCGGGCGTCAAGGGCGTACAGGCGTCCGCGGTGGGGCACAGCGGTTGCGGTACTCCGCGCTAAGCCACTCATCACGCCAATCCTCACTGCCACTGCCGGGCGGCACGCGCTTGTTGCGGCGGCCCGCGCTGTGGTGAGAGGGGGCGGTGAGAGAGGGGGCACTGGCGCTGGGGCGACTCCTGGGGGCTCCGCCGGGGGCGTGGGGTCTGGAGGAGACGTCCCCTTCGAAAAGCTTTCGAAGGGTCTCCACTCGTGATCCTCCCGGGGGAGTCTCGCGGCGGAGTTTGGCCTCTGCCTCCTCCATTGCGGCGGCTGTGGCTGCGGCAGCTCGCGCTTCGGCTTCCTCCCGGGCACGAGCCGCCTCGGCTTCCCGGGCCTGCTGCAGCCGAGCCTTGTCCGCTTCCAACGCCGCCAGCTCCGCCTCCGTCTTGGCCCTCTCCTCAGCGACCTTCCGTCGCGCGGCCTCGATGGCGTCCTTCTTGGCGGCGTCCGCCTGGGCCTTGGCCGTCGCTTCAGCGTGGGCCCTTTCCTCCGCCTCCTTCTTTGCCCTCTCTTGGGCAAGCGCCTCTTCCAGCGCCCTCACCTCAGCCTCCTTGCAGGCAATGGCCTCCTGCGTCAGGCGGGCTTCCTCGTCGGCTGCCGCCGACTCACCGTTGACCTGGGCAGTTGCTGCCCCATGGGCGGCTACGGCCGTGAGTCCGGCCGCAATGGCCGCCACGGTCTGGGCGTGGATGGCCATGCCATGCGCCCACTCCGCAGCCTCCTCCTGGGCGATGCCGACGGCGCCCTCCACGGCAGCGCTGTGCTGCTTGGCCCGTTGCCGGGCAACCCGAAGGTTGCAGGGCACCCCACAGGCGCGCTCACAGGCGCGCGCCACGTCCCTATGGTCGGGAGTGACGCTGCTGCTGGAGCTGGCCTGGTCGGCCGGCATCCTCCCGCGGTGGGCCGACTCCACGTCGCTGCTGGGGCCTGACTTCCTCAGGAGCAGCGGACGGGGCTTGGCCTGGGTCTGCTTGGCGACTTGGATGAAGTCGCCAAGGGTGGCGTGGCCGGGGTGGTGACCGCCATTGGCCCGTTGGGGACTCGGGGCTGGGGTTCCGCCCTTGGCGCCTTGGGCGGCTTCAGCGGCCAGGGACTCCTGGTACTCCCGCCACTTCCGGTCCTGCTTCCTGTCCCCGGCGCACCGCTTCTCCTTCCCCGGAGACGCGCTGCTGCTGCCCTGCAGCCTGCGCTCGCTCCCCGGTTCCGGGAAGTTCTTTTCGATCATGTCCCACATGGAGACATTGATCGAGGCGCCCGACGGGTACTCGTTGGAGTTCTCGTCCTCCTCAATCCCGTCGGGGCGCAGCCCTTCGCCGGGCCTGTCCGGCCGGGTCCAGGTCCTCCAGCGCCTCTGCTGGAAGCGGAAGGCAAACCCTTCCGCCCGCAGCCAGTCCTCCACTGCCTGCAGGCGGTCAGGGGCCATGTCCGTGCGGAGCTCGAAGCTCCCGGGCATGCCGCCTTCGCACTGGGGGTGGCTGTGGCGGTAGTGCTGGTCCCAAACCAACCCACGCAGTAGGTGCGCTGCATGGGGGTGGGGCCGCGGCCACGTCTTACCCGCTTCTTGCCAGTTTACCATGGCAGCGGGGGGCGTACTTGGTCTTGAGATCCTTGGTGTGTACTCGTCCCGCTCAACGAACTGGTCCTGGTGGTGTTTGTTGAGGCGGGTAATGCAGCACTGGACTGGGTGTGCGGCTGGTGCTGGTCAGCCGGTGGTTGTGGAGGTGGTTGACGCGGCCTTGCTGGTCGGCCGATGGGACTCGCTGATGCAGGAGTCCTGGTCTGTGCACCTCCTTCACGGTCGCGGCGTGGTCAGGGCGATGCTCTGGACGGCGCTGCGGGCTCCGTGACGAACTCGGCGCTGTCGCTGGGCGGCGCTGCGAGCCGCTGCGCTGCGCTGCGAGCTGCTGCGCTGCGCTGCGAGCTGCGAGCTGCGAGCTGCTGCGCCGCGCTGCTCGGGGTTGGTGGCCCCGAGTGGCACGCGAGGGATGGGTAACCCCGCGGCGGTGAAACGCTTTTGACGCGTTCCCGTGGGGGGCCTGGCCACGGGACGCTGCGGTGACACGCACAAGCAAGCAGGCAGGCAAAGCACTGCGCTCACAGGGGCATCAATTACGCTCGTGTCATGAGACAAAGCATTTTAGGATCCTTGCCACTCTGAAACAAGGGAACAAAAGTGTGTACAGCAACACATCAGGATATGTACACATGGGGTTAAGACTGGACTGGGGTAAGGGCATCACAGGACAATAGACACTCAGTCCCAACTCATATCCCAGTCCCAGGTCCGACCCTCTCAGTGGCTGGTGGGGGCGGGGGCTCAAACACAACCCATGCCCTGCTCAGTCCGGACCCTGAAACCCTGCCAAAAGGGGAGCTGTCCCGCCCAGCCACAGGCGAGTTCCTGGCGACCAAGTGGCTCCAAGGTCAACCGACAGTGGCTCCCCATGCTCCCTCAATGGCAGGTCCCAACTTTTACTCTGAGCCAGAGATATGGCCCCGCCATTATCCCTCAGGAGTTGGTAGCTGAAAATGGGCTGTTTCAGCCCAAACTGAAATTAGCTCCAAAATCTCCAAAATTGACCCCTGGTCCGGACCCGCCAGAGGTAGGGACGAGGCGACTGACCCTATGCCCTTTGAGTATGAACTCCCTGGAGCCCTCACCCAACCTGGTTCCCTCTGAGGTCCCGGCATCAGGGCACCACGGGTTCGTTAAGTGGGGTCATGATGCCAAAATCACCAAAATTGGCATCCTTCTCCTCATGGCTCGCCCGGCCAGGGCAAGGCCAATGGCTCACCGGGTAGGAGGCAGGACCTAGGACTTAGATCTGAGTGTACAACTTGGAATTAGGTCCGGGCTCCCTGCCGGCATGGACATATGGGACCGCCAATTGACCACACGGGGGTTGAAATTGGGGTCCAAAAAGGGGATCATTTTGGCTGCTCGAAATGAGCCAAAATTCGGGGCGCTCCCAATAGTATATCTCCACGCCGGCTTGGAGATCGGATCCGCCATTCCATACGCGATCCACCGGCCGTCCAACGGAGACTCCCATGCCCTTCCCTACGTGCTCATTTGGATCAGGTACTTCACACAGTGGTTTTACCCGGTTTAACCCGGTTGAACTCGGAAGGGGCGCGGTTGAACCGCTGAACCGCGGTTGAACCGCGGTTGAACCACCGCCAGCGCTGGCGGTGGCGGCTGCGCCAGCGGCGCGCGCGTTTCTGAACAAAATGTTTGCATAACCGCCTGAAACTGACGCGTGACAAAGCTTTTTTAAAAAAAATTAAAAAATGTCCCACCACTGGCTGCAAGTGATGAACGACCACTACAGCGGGTGGGGGGACCAACAGCTGGTGGACGACTTGTTCACCTTTTTTTGCACAAACGGCACGACAAAACGCCTATGGAAACAACTTGCTGACCGAATTGGTAACACACAGAGGGCTTCCAAACAGACAAAAAGGGCTACAAAAAAAAGCTTTCACAGGATCCGACGCTGTGCGCCTCATTTTGGACCTTGGGATGCCGAAGCGAAGGTATGTGGCATAATGCACACATGCCTACAAGTGGTTCAACGGGGTTCAACGGGGTTCAACGGTGCGGTTGAACCCTTATCGCAAATGAACAATTGTGATTGTGCTTCATGACAACGTTTGCACGGCAAAATAATCGCTTAATGTTGCCCAAAGCATGAACATATGAGTTGCAACGTGTTGCCCGCGTCACAAATGTGAATACTTTGTGGTTTGTACCATTGGATGCTTTTTGGTGCCATGACGGCAACCCATTCAACCGCCGGTTCAACCGCGCACTTTATCCCAATTTCTCGGTTCAACGGTCCCTAGGTACAAGAAGCTTATTTCGTGGGCCGATGCCAAAGAGAAGAAAACCCGTGCAAGCACCGTCCCATGGACACATTGCTTTCCGTCGTATGCAACGATGGATAAAGCTTGGTCCACGTTAAGTAAGAGACAAGTACTAAAAACGACCATAAAGGATGGAAGAGTTGGGGTTCGTTGGGATGTGGATGATTGGATACAATATATAGGTGATCAAAGGGATGTGCCACCTATGATTTTAGCAGCTGTTTTTTCCCAAAATTCAAAATCATGCATTTTCAGAACCGCGATATCAAACTGTACACAGTAGTACTGTTGTTTTTATGTTTTCTCAAATTTTTATTAAAATTATGCTGTCGCTGAAGCTGGAGCCGCAGATAAACTGTCAGCAACTGCCGCGTACGCGAGTTTCAGATTCCCGACCGCCGTGCGCAATAGAAAATCGCCAAAAAGTCCACTTTTTTTCGCAGTTGGAAGCAAAGTAAAGGCATGAGCGTGTTCCCGAGATAAATACCTTGCTGCTGACCTAAAAATATCCAGATTGGCAGGCACAGATTTGGAGAAATTCACGCTTCTCTACCCAAAAACCACTTTTTTACATGGTTTTAGGGTCTATGGAGGCCATATAGAGGGCCTTACAGGGCTGTAAGAGGTGGTATAGAGGTGATATATGAACAAATTGTCATCACCATTGGTAGAAGCCTACATGACAAGCGATGTTTTGCCTTTATTCTAGGCTATTCATCCCTTTCTCATGCACCATGGGGCCCAATATCCATATGGTTCATAGGTAGGGTTTTGATCACCTATCACCGTCCACACACATGTTTGGGGCTTGGGTTGGTATTGTATGCATTTGAATGATAAGAACTACATAAAATATGATAGTATGTGCATAAGAATGGGATGAAAGATGAACATTTGAGGTGTTCAGTGAGAGACAAGTACTAAAAACGACCATAAAGGATGGAAGAGTTGGGGCTCGTTGGGATGTGGATGATTGGATACAATATATAGGTGATCAAAGGGATGTGCTAGAAGAAATGCACTTCCCAAGATTTAGGGATGATCACCCCTATGTACTTATAGTGCGTGGTGATGGGTTTCCATGTGGAGCAAGGTCATGGTGCCAAATTGCATGTGGTTTTGCAAACCACATGCAAAAAGCACGAACTTTGCTCTACAATTGGACCCTTGACCTTGCTCTCGTAAGTGAGCATGAAACGGATCTTGTGCGTGTCCTCTTTGGAGAGACACTAAAAAAAATACAACAAATTATTGACCGTGGCTACATGTTGCTCCGAGTGTTTTGGGTGCGAACGGTTGTCATTATTGGAGGCGATAGCCCTTGGCTTCGTCATATACTTGGTCTATCAACATTTTATGAAATTGGTTCAATTTATTCTTTTGCGACATGGTCTAGGGAGAAAGAAAGATGGGTAGGGTGTGAATGGCGACGAAGTACAAGACTTGAAGCAAAATTCCTAAAGTATAGGAAACAAGGAGTTAGTTGTGTTGGTGCAAAAGGGTGCATCGAAAGTCCATTATTGAAAGTGGATGACCGTTTAGGGTGTGTCATCATGTGTGTTCTTCATCTTGTGATACGATGTGGTGAATACTTAACAACGTTTGTGCGCACACGAGCCACAATGTTGACGGTACCACAACGATCCAAGGTTCAAAGCCTCCTACAGGACGCTAAGACCAATGTTTCTTTGAAAGGCCGGTCCTTCCCCGATGGGGAAGAGACATGGCACTTGTTTGCCAATTGGTTGCCCATTGCAAAGAGTTTGCGTCTAACACCACATGTCACCACTACCGTTGAGGACATGGGGAAATTGCTCACCGCTATCTATCGGTGGACATATGATCCATTCGTCCAAGGGTGTGCACAAATTGCAAAGAGGTTTCAAAACACTATATGTCCCCATAAACGATCCCCCTACTTGCTTTGGCTCCGCAACGAGGGGGCCATCGTATTGGGTAATTTGCAACCTTGGGGGGGGGCCATGTTTTGTGGCGACATTGTTGAGTCGCTTAACTATGTCTTTAAAGACAACTTTCTAACCACAAGTTCCCGGGGTGGTGGTCGTAAGGCTACTAAGGAGGAAAAGGATGAGGCAATGCTCCGCCATGCGCACGAGCGCACCTTCCTCTACAAGGAGATGCCTCGATGGGACGGGCGGCGGCGACGGGAAGATGAGCACGTAGTGCACGCTCAATTGGAAGTTGGCAACTAGGAGGTGTGTGTGTGGTTCAACCGTGGTTCAGGAGGTTCATCCGCGCGGTTGAACCGGCTTCCCCGCGGTTTGACCCCTGCTTCTCTCAGGTGCCTTTGCACCATGGACCCCGAGTCTTTGGGGAAGGCCTTGCAGGACTGCCTGCGGGCACTGGGTACGGGCCAAGGCGCCGATCCCCCTGCCGCGCCAGCGCCACAAGCAGCGGCAGCGCCTCCAGCCCCCCACCTGGCCGACAAGCTCCCGCTGAAGGAAGAAGTGGTGGTCCACAACACCTGCAACCCCGACACCACCCTGGCGCCCGAGACGCCTGGGTGGCGGTGGCTGGCTGACGTGACGCCGAAGTACGTGTTCCGCCGTGCCATGACGCTGTGGATGAAGAAGCACCGCCAAGAAGACAAGGATGGGGTACAGTCGTACCCCTGGGAGACGAAGTGCCTGAGCGCCGGGGAGTTTTCGGAGTGGAAGGTCTGCTGTTGTCTTGTTGTTTGCTAGTTGATTGTGCTGGTGTTTTTCGGTCTTTTGGTAGATGTTTTGATATGGCGCATGCTGCGTTTCGTTGCTGTGTGTTTTTCTGTTTATGAATGTTGTGATGTGTGTTTTTCTGATTGTAGGTGCTCCGTGTGGGTCTGTCGAGCGACCCCCAGGGCCACATGTCCCTGGACGAACCAGGGCTGGATGCCCTGTTCAGGATAGGGGCCACCGCGGGGTGCGGTGTTGCCAGGAGCGCGTCCTGGTTTGGCGCGGACTCCGTGGGCTGCGGCGGTGGTCACAGCGCAGGACACGGTCCGCGCTTCTTCTTCAAGGCCCCAGTGGAGTTGCCACCAGGCTGGTTCGACGAATCGGAGGTCCAGCGGTACACGGCGACTCCGAGCAGCATGCTGGCTATGGGCGCCACCATCTCAGGTGGGGGAAAGCACAAGAAGGCCAAGGCAAGCGCCGCGACGGCAGCAGCGGCGCCACCGGCAATGGCACCATCGCCATTCGTGCAGCCAAGTGTGGTTCAAGCGATCCAAGGGGTGCAACAGGTGTGCAGTAGTTCAACCGTCGTTTCAGCGGGTTCAACCGTGCGGCTGAACGGCCTTCACCGTCTTCAACCGTGCACTTTTGAGCGTCACCTTCCTACACACTGAATCGCGTTCCCCCACTTCTGCGGTTCACCGGCCTCCTTGCTTTCTCTGCAGTTGACCGCCAGTGATGTGCCTGAGCACATGTTCGTGGTGGATCGGCGTGGCCCTGGCATTGTCGTCCGCGGGCGATGGCCACCCATGCCCATCGTGGAGTGGTGGGACGTGTGGTATCGGCAGATCCCTGGCGCCGCTCAAGTGGTCGACCGCATGAATCGTGGCGTGCAGCGGGGCTTGCGGGAATTGGGCAATGCCGGGCAAGGCAGTCCTGCGCCAGAACGGCAGAGGTCAACGCCTCTGGAGTCCAGTCCAGCCGTCACCACCGCGCCCCAACCAAGTCCTGTGGGAGAGAGCTTTGAGGAGTTCTACAGGAGTGTGTGGGACCGCCCACTTGGAGCACGTGCAGCATCCGAGAGCAGTGGAAAGGCCCCCAAGCCTCCACGTCTTCCAGCACCACCGCCACCCGAAGAGACGAGCACCCCTGGCAGCAAAGTGGATCCGAAGTCCCTGTTTCAGTCCGCCCGGGAGGAGCTCCGGAAGGAGAAGCAGACAAGTGCAAAGGCTGAAGCACCGCCCGCGAAGGCCCAAGTCTCTGGCGACAAGAAGCTGAAAAAGAAAGCCAAAACTGGCAGCGGTGCTTCCTCGAAAAAGCGGAAAATCGCCCCGGACAGCAGTGAGACGGACGAGTCAGACCCCCTTTTTGAAGAGCACGAATGGGTCCCAGCCGCAAAGCATATCCCAAAGAAGAAGAAGAAGAAGGTAGTTCCGGCCCCCAGTTCCGACAGTGACTCCGGCAAGCTCCCAAGCGACACGGCGCAGGATGTAAAGGCCCTGGCAACAGAGTTGGCTGCGGGATCGAAGGATGGCGACGAGGAGAAAGCGATCAGGGCAGAATCGGCGCATGCGTCAGCTCTGGAGGTGTGCGCGGTTGAACCGGTGAAGTGTAGTTCAACCGCACGCTTGAACCGCCTGAACCACGGTTTCACTATTTTTTCCTTTTTGCAGAGCCTGGATCAAGCCCAACAACGACGACTGGCGGTTGAGGACACGCGCAAACAGCTGCGACAGCGGTTCGGATGGGCGGCCAACACGCCGATTCGATGGGTCATTGTGGACGGTCCTGATGGCGAGCCACATCTGGCCGTGGGTACCCCGGGGAAAGCCACGAAGGGGACCCCCCGGCCCAAAAAGGGGGAAGAATTGGTCTTCCTTCCCCCACAGTGGGAGGAGGAGCACGATGCAGCAGGGACAAAGTGGCCAGTTATTGCAGTCAAGGACAGCACAAGCTTCAGTAACCCCCACGCTGCCGAGGAGGCGTTGAAAGAGCGCCACGCCCAGAAACAGGAAGCGATCGATGAGGAGGGCAAGAAGACAATGGAGGACTCCCCCTCGTACAGTCCACTCGAGGAGAAGGAGGTCACTCCTGCGCCGGAAGCTGAAGCGGAAAAGGACAGTGACAATGGGGTTCCTGTGCCGACGCCGCCCTTGATTCCAGAGCCAAAGGACACTGAGAAGCACATTCCTGTGCCTAGTCCGCCGGAGGTGCCACAGCCAAAGGAGAGTGAAGAACAGGTGGTCAAAGAGGAAAAGGTGGAGTCTGCTGGTCCAGGGGTGCAGGAGCACCAGCACAGTGGGGAGGACTCGCCTGCAGCCCCGGTTGGGCAAGAGGAGATTGAGGAGGTTGGTGAAGCGCCGAAGGACGAGGAAATGCCTGCATGTAAGCAGGAAGATAACGAAGAGGCAGCCCCAGAGGTTGGTGCACCAGTGCCTCACGTGAAGGAAGAGCCACTCCCAAACGACTGACTTTTTACGTGCCTCAAGGGAATGAGGGGGTGGCAGTGGCGGGAAGGACATGGAGCACGGTACCGTAGGCAGTTGTGGGGGGGCGAAATGGTGCAGGGGCATCACCGTGTGCAAGTTGCAGTGCAAACGAGGAGAGATCCGGAACTGGTCCGGCGCGTGAACGCACACATCCGAAGTGTACTCCCCCAACTAACCTACACTGCGCTCGCAGTGGTCCATGGGGTGGGCGATCATCCCATGCTTGTACATACGCATCCAAAGGATGACAGTCCCCTTACGGGGGAAATAGCCCTGGGTGATTTTGTGGGGGGGGAACTGTTTACCAGTGCCCTACTTTGTGCAAATGGGCCTTCTCGTCCTGCATGGATACGTTGGGGGCGTGATTTATTATGGGGACACATTGTGGATCCTCGATATGGGGTCATGTTTAACGCTCTAAGGCCCCACGTGCCTCTTGCGTGGTCTGGACAGCGCATTGTGCTCGTACCGTACACAGGCATTGGAGGGGGACGTCTGCCTGTGGCGATGCAGAACGAACTGGTCACGTTTGGCTTCCCAAGGTGAAGATGTGTTTTTTGTGTAGCGCTTCGTGCAACAGCGGTTGAACCGGTGAAGCCGGTGCAACCGCGCGCCTGTCCAGCGGTTGAACCACCTCGAAAGCCGGTTACATTTTAGTGCAATCTATGAGGAAACAAGCTTCTGACAATCAAGTGTAGGCTTGCATGTAATTGTTGTTCACTAAAAAGGGTCCAAAGTCCTAAGGGGAATCCAAACAAGGCGCAGGGGTGTATGTCACCACGCCTAACGAAAAGTTGATGGTGAAGCCGCGCGGTTTCACCAATACAGCCGCCACCACTGGCACCTACAACACCACCGCCGTGAAATATGATCCAAGAGAAATATGTCTCCAGTGTTTTGCAGCAATGAGGTAAGAAGGTTTTCAAAAACATTCTTTTTAGGGGGTGTGGCATCTCTTGCAGGGCTGAAAAATAGCGGTTTTCAGGTGGCTACTTAGCAATTTGTTGCTGTACCTCGATAGGGGTTCAACCGTGGGGAAGCCGTAATGAAAGTGCGCGGTTGAACTCGGTTGAACCACGGTTTCACTTGGGTAATTCAAGGGTACCTGATCCAAATGAGCACGTAGGGTTGGCTCTCAAAGATCTCCATGCCACTTGGCGTGGTGACGATCCCAATTGGGTCCACAAATGCCAAAATGGCAAAATTGCCCACACTCACCTTGGGCTAGCACCTTAACGAAGGTTGCTCCGCTTCGCCCACGTGGTGTGTGAACCATGGGGACCAATATGCATAACACCCATGTCATATATGGTCCATTGGTCCATGCGTCCGGCGTGCACGGGTGGGCTGAACATAGTGCACGGCGGGCAGGAAAAGTGGAAATTTGCTCAAAATGGCCAAAAATGCGCACACTCATGGTTGGGGCAAATGAGGCACATGCCCGACTTGAACCGGAGTGTGCCATAGGATTGGTATCAAGTCATATGTGTCCAACATATCTTTTTGGGCGTCGCCCAACTCCTCCGGTTTTGGGAAAGGCAGGGTCGCCAAGTGAGCCCATGATTTGGGATAGTCCCAAATCGCCAACATGGCGGCCACGGTATGCCAAGCCCAAGAGGAGTTATTCGCCGGGTCCAAGATATGTTGGGCACCGAAGTATGTACCCTCAAAACATACTTGGGTCATGATGTCAATTGAGCGCAACATTGAGATACACGGTCGCCACTTGACATCATGACGGGCCAAAAACGGCACAATTGACACAAAGACACACAAAAGTGCCTTGAAAGGCGCAAAAATATATTATAATATCTTCGGCTTGGATCGAGTAATCGACCAATCCTTCTAAACACAATGACTTGACACCAATGACCTTCGATTCCACATATGTGCTCCACTTGGGGCGCTTTGAAAGGTTACGAGCGCTACTTCCCAAGTGGGCACATGGAAATATGGAAAATTGCAAAACACACACCTTGCTCCCAACGCATCGCTTTGGGATCGCCACACAAGCTTCCCTCCACGAAGGTTAGGCTTGCAATTGATCGTGGGGAGTATGGAGAAGGGGCTTGCGCAATATGAGGTCCATTGGCGGGTGCATCGCTCTTAGCCAAACCCGCCAAATGGGCACGCAATACAACACATGGCACATACCACATAATGCCCAAAAAGGTAGCTCCCCCCACGATATGTCATGCCCCTCCAAGGGCATAACTTTGTGTCAATCGCTCATAGGAACTCAAGGAGAGTTCCTATGCAACACCAACACTCGCGCGTTACACTCGAAAGTTATCTTAACGCACGCAATATCATGGCCAAAGGGTTATAACGCAAACTCTACCCTCTTGACCATGATCCATTACACTAGCGCGCACGTGTGGAGACGCAAGGCATATAAAGCTTCCTAAATTACGTCGGGAGCATTGTGAATACATCCCACGTTTCCTTATTGTCATTCCTCGCAAGCGGCACGAAATATGACCCTCACAAGTGGCCTCACGAATCAACTTTGTTTTGCCCATATCTCTAAGATAAATGGAGGGCAAGATAAAAGGAAAGTTGATTCGTGCATAGGGAAGCACGTAGGTCCACTCGAAAGAGGTCAAATCAAGTGCGGGGATGTCGAAGTCGAAAATCCGATTTCGACATCCTGAAAAATTCGGATTAAGGTTGCGAGTGTAGAATGTGAAAATTGCGGATGCATCAATGCAATTCCTGAAGACTTTAGAGTCTTCGTCACGATTTGCGCTAAAATATCTGTATATAACAGTTAAACTGGCGGTTACGCTAAAGTCGCGAGCTAACCGCCAGCTGTCAAAACAGTGAATATCAGAACGGAAGCGTAAAAATTGACGGAAACAATATGAAAATAAAACCCTGTTGATTCCTGATATTCTGATTTATAAATCTCCGCTGGCGCTGCATAGGTTGCCGATGCGGGGCTTTACGGCACGGAACACGCTCCCGCCGGGCTCACACCGGGCGTCAACGGGCGTCTTCCGTACATGAGGTTAGTGGACCGGAGACCAGTCTTCCCTTCCGTACATGGGGTTAGTGGACCGGAGACCGGTTGTATGCCGTAACCTAGCTATGGGGTTCTGGGTACCGCTTCAGTTCCAGAAAAATGGTCGGCGGACCGAAAGGAACACCTGTCGTAGTAGATCCTAACGAGAAACTCGGTGAACTTATACATTGAAATGAACTGGTCAAAGGCCTGCCGCGTCGCGCTCTTGAATTGAAGCTGTGGTCTTGTTGAAAACCAGCGTTTCTTGTAGATAAAAGAAATTCTGCATGTTCTCTTCTTCGACGCGTAAAACACACTCGCGTTCTTCCAAGCCAGACAGTAATAAAACATAAGGATCACCAATAGAATCGAATTCTTGTCTTCCCATCGGTTGATAACATTTATATGATTGAGATAAAGGTTGCCTTTGTTGATTCGCCCCATCGCCCTCTTGTGCTCCGTGAACGAAAGACCCCACTGACGCTTGTTGATCGTCGACGTTGCTAGAACTCGCGAGATCGACGCTTCGACGTGTGGGATCAATATCGTGCACAGTAGCATCCATACCTCTGCTACCACTGTTAAATTCCCGCTTTGCATCTTGTTCCCCTATTTGAATAGTCTCGGTATCCTCTGGTTGCACTTGCTTTGGTGTTTGTTCCTGCTACATTTCAGGTACTCAAAGATTTCGATGAAAAATAAAACCAGACCAAGACTCCAAGACGAGCAAAAATGGGATCAATAAAACCAATAAAGAACTTGATGGGGCTGCACAATGAATAGACAAACAATGGGTGATGTTGGGCCTTGTGCTTGCTTGTATGCATGCATGTATGGTTCAGAACCACTCAGGATTTTAAAGCGTCTTCAGTCCGCACCCTGGAAATGGCAACAACAGTGAATAGTAACTTCAGATCAGGGCAAAAAAGGGTATATCTCAGAAGTCAGGCCTCCTGCAAAGATAGTCCAACAGACGAAAGAAAAATAGATTCTTCATGACAAAAAAGGATAGAAAATAACTTTAAATGTATGCCTGGAATTCTCTGTAGCTCAGGAAATAATGAATTCATGTTTGCAGAACTCAGTAGGAACTTCCCTGATCACCTCAGAACTCAGTAGGAATCGCCCATAGTGGAAGCGGCGCTCTCACGGGGCAAAAATGGTCAAAAAAAATGAAATAGTCTTATGACCACTATATAGATGCGGAATTTTATGCTGAGTCTAAAAATCATATTCTTTTTCTGTGAAACGACCATGTGTTGAAGAAAAATGCAGATTGCTGTACAGCTCAATCTCAATGAGACTAGCAAAAAAAATAGATAAAGCAAAGGCCAACACCCATGTTGTGTTATATTACAAATAATGTTCAAAGAAGAAACAATGGAATAACAAACAATAACTCATGGCATATATTACAATAGATAAACCCTCTTTTGAATTAAAGTTACGCCATTATGCGTCTTTCGTCCATATTGGAAGTGATCAAGCTCCATGGATAAAATTTCCCCCAATGTTCCAACCAAACTCCATGAAAGATTAATACCATTGGTCCATATGAAACCAATGTTTTGAGAAATTGTTGCTCATTCATGGACTTTTAACACACTTGCACAATGCTACACTCAAGGCTACATTTCACTCTCATGGCCTCTTCTACGGCTACATTTTAGACTAATGGTTACACCTAGAGCTACATTTTGCACCCATGGCTACACTCATGGCTACATTTTACACCCATGGCTACACTCACTGATGGCTAAATGTAGCCATCAGTGCAGTATTACGGTAAAATTTAGCCATAAGGGTAAAAACTGGAGCGAACAAAAAGTACCAAAAAAATTGAATGTTAGCAGTAAATTTTCTACCCGCGCATTTGCGCGGGCCAATGGCTAGTCTTTTTCAGACTAGTCGTGGTCGTCGTGGTGTAAAGGTCGGCCAGACGCGCGCCCACGATCGCGATAAAGGTTTTTCCTCTTGCAGAGGAATCAGGACTTTGTTTGCACAGACGAATGTGTATGACTGTAGCCATGAGTACAAAATGTAGCCCTTATTGTACCATTAATGTAAAAATTTACCCAGCATTTTTCAAACGCCCAATGGCAGCCATGAGTGTAGCCATGAGTGTAAAATGTAGCCTTGAGTGTAGCCATGTGTGTTAAAATATAGCCATGCGTGTAGCCATCAATATAAAATGCATCCCTTAGTGTAGCCCTTTCTACCCGCGCATTTGCGCGGGCCATGACTGTAAAATGTAGCCGCAAGTGTAGCCGGGAGTGTAAAATGTAGCCCTAGGTGTAGCCATGAATGCAAATAGTAGCCATGAGTGTAACCGTGGGTGTAAAATGTAGCCCTGAGTGTAGCCATGAGTGTAAAATGTAGCCGCAGGTGTAGCTGTGAGTGTAAAATGTAGCCGTAGGTGTAGCCATGAATGCAAATTGTCGCCATGAGTGTAGCCATGGGTGTAAAATGTAGCCATGAGTATACCATTAGTGTAAAATGTAGCCATGAGCGTAAAGACCGAGGCCGAGGGATGAATATAATTGTCACGACATTACTAGGGTGGGGGTGGGCGAGCGGGGGCGTTGAGCCGGGAGGCAGTGATGGCGGAATGACGATTACAATTTGCTCCTTTTCCAGCTCAGACAGCTCCAGCTCAGATAGTGCAGACACAAATGATTCGGAACTGCAAGCCATTTTGGCAAAATGTGTCAAGAAATAATTGCACTCTGCGGACTGTCTTCATGGGATACATAAAGGACTGTGCACTGTAGTATTTTGTGTCAAGGCGGGCACATTGGTACAGTAGTACAACGGTACATGCGAAGTCTACGGGTTGAAAGGTCCTAGGTTCAAGCCCAGTTGAGCTCAAAACTCTAGGGCCTTTTTTGCCCATCAGTCCTGTTGTCAAACTGCTGGCAAAACTGCCGTTCAGTCACACGGGTAAATCGTAATCGTAATCGTCATCGGAGGGGGGGGGGGGGGAGGTTGTGAGGGGGATCACCCCCCCCACTGTATCCACCCCTGCTGAGGTCAATAACATGTAACAAAGAAATTCAATGGTAGCAACAAATTTTTCACCTGCGCATTTGAGCGGGCCAATGGCTAGTAAGGGGTAAGGGTGATTCACTTGGTGAACGATCGCCTGGTCGTTCCCACCGCTCGCAACTCGTGTTAGGGCAATGCTTTCATCCCTTTTTTCCAATGTTGTCCAAGGATACCCATATGCGCATATTGCCTGTGTGTGTATCAACCTGCCATGGTGGAGCAAACTGACTTTTTGAACCATTGTGACTTAGACTTGGTTGCAATCTACCGGCAGATTGCATTGACAATCTACAAGGTCGCGCGTGTAGCAGTCCGGCGGTGAAATTTGGGCCCAACGGAGAAATTATCTTTTTATTCGTGAACGGTATGGATGCATTTTTTATATCAAGCTGATCAGAATCATTGTGGCACATTAAATTTCCGCCGTCTGCTTGCTTTCTAGATGCCGGGTGATGTTTGTTTTATATTGTGTCCTCTATGTAGAGTTAGTGAAAGATTCAAGTTGGGCACCGTCAGTGCTTGTAAGAGCTCCGTGGCCGTAACTTTTCAGATCTCCAATTGAGGTGTTTCCTTGTAGCCTCGACTTAAGATATTGTACTTCTAAGATTCCATGTCACCATTGTAGGATCACAAGATGTCGTTCGGTGAAACGAGGTGTTAAACACTTGTTCCCAACCTAGTAAGGTTTGCAGCACATGGGTGTTAAGGTGTCGTAGTCACTTAGATCATTTGCGATTTAGCTTCTGATTTCCAGGTGGTGTACCAAAGTCTAACAAATTTCCAAGCGGTTTAGCTTGTGCCATTTTACAATTGATCTGCTGCCATGCGTGCCCATTCTTGTCTGCTGCTTTGAAGGTTCCGACTTCGAGGTGGTCTACCAAAGTGTAACTAATTTCCAAGTGGTTTAGCTTGTGCCATTTTACATTTCACATTGTGCTACAATGTGCCATGCCATGGTATCCACCTAAATCGCACCTTCAAAGCAGGAGACAAGAATGGGCTACAAGAATGGGCAGGTATGGTGGCAGCATGTCAAGTGTAAAATGGCACCAGCTAAACCACTTAGAAATTTGTTAGACTTTGGTACACCACCTCGAAATGAGAACCTTCAAAGCATGAGACAAGAATGGGCGGGGCATGGCAATTAGTGTAGCATGTCAAATGTAACATGACACAGTGAAAACCAATTGGAAATTTGTTACACTTGATAACCACTTCGAAATGACAACCTGCAAAGCACCAAACAACGATGGGCAGGGCATGGCAAGGGAATGCAGGGCAGACAAGCCACAATGTTTCAAAGTATGAAAAGGCCTCTCAAACTGGTGATGACCTGCACGCTGCTTTGTGAGCTGTGCTTTTGCCATTAAATGCAAATCTTATTGAAAAGGGAATCAAATTCGCATTGGTACTGCAATCTGCCGGTAGATTGCACCCTCCTGATGTATTTTATATCCAATATCCGCGGCCTGTGGTAGATTGCGCGCCCAATGTGACCGCCGATAGGCCGGCACATTGGAGCGCGCAATCTATCACAGGCCGCGGATATTGCCTAAATGTGATAGGGGTTTTACTGCACAAATGAAATCTAGTCCACAGCGCTTTTCTTTTTGCTATTTGAGGCTTTGTGCTAAAATTGTGGCATGTCAAAGGCGCAAACCAAGATACTGAAGTTATTTTTCGCGTTGAAATATGGATACTCCCAATAAAAGCCTTTTAGCCTCTTTTGATGCGAAATGGAATTCCTAAGTTATTAGGGTCCATTTTTTTTTCGGAACGTGGACAAGTTCTCACCGGCACCCTCGAGTGAGAATGAGGGAGTGTTGCCCAAATTACCTTTTAAGTTGTTGATGTCGTCCAACGCACCACGCAAGCGAACGCTTCTGAGTCTTGCTTATCACATTGGCGCAACTCATGGAATACGCCACCAATTGCTGATTGCTTGCTGGATCGCTGCTTGCTTGCTGGATCGGGATTTAGCCATTTGATGCATTGCCGACCTTGTGTGCGCCCTGCTTCCATAACCGTTGTACCACGAATGTACAGGTGCACACATACACACACCATACACACACCGTGAACCGCAGGTTACATAGGTCCATAGACGTAGCGATGGACGGCAACACTGTGCCGAAACAAATTGTAGAAACCAGTAGCTAGCAACCAAGGATAGTGAAATAGTGAGCACTCGGCCCTGTAAGCTATTCGCGCTTGCAGGTCATGATCAGATTGCTGGTTGTCCCTTCCCTCTGCCCTTGCCTCCACCTCCACGTGCCCTGATTAGGTTCTATTGGTCAGAATTGGTTTCATTTGGTTGCACTTGTCCCTCCCTCCCTCCAGCAGGCCATCATTCAAGTGGAATTCCTTCAAATGGTTTGATTTGGTCCATCCCTCCCTCCACCATGCTTACTTTTGCCATCCTTGAAATGGAACCGGTTCAAATGGTTGATTTGAATGATTGATCAGATTGGTGTCACATTGGGCGGTACATTTGGAAGGCAATGTACCGGTACATTTAGGACCCCTATCACATTTAAGCCAAAATGCCATGGCTGGCATATTGCGCGAAACAAAATTTGCGCCATATGCCACCGGCCTGGCATATTGGATATATCATACCCTTTTCCGCACATACCCTTTTTCTTCTCTCTTGTTTTCTGCCCGCTGTGCGTGTGGTCTGGGTGTGTGTGGGTCACGGTGCAAAAAAATGTGTGACCAAGTGAAAGGGCAATGAATAGGCAAAATGGACACGTGAGCCTTGTTTCGGATACTCTCTTCTACACTCGTCTCACAACCTAAATGGAGTTTTGACTCCGTGCACTGCTTGCCATTCGTGAAGTTGCCCGTTGCAGTTGGACATTGCTCAATGGAACAAATGGACAAAATTCGGATCGCTACACACAACCTTGGCTCCAAGTAACTTGTGCAGACACTTCTTGAAAGGTTTCACTTGTCATAAAGAGCACAAGTCGTTTAAAATTCGTCGTAGAGAAAATCATTCGTTCTTCTTGAACCGCCAAAACAACAGCTAAAGAGGGCCGGGCGGGTGTCTATTTTTTCCTAGACCACAATTCACTTATCTCCAAGGCGCACCTTTGCTTGGTTCCCAGTGCAATTTGCTTGAAGTCCTTCACCAATGAGTTGAAAGCAATGAAGATAAGCCACAAGCACGAATCAATACATAAGGGCCGTGCCTTGTGTTCTTCTTTTGTTGCTTTGTTTGCTTCGTGAGGGAGTGAGACCGCAATGGCCGAAGCAAAAAATTCGAAAAGAGGGAACTTTTGATCCATTTGTATCCATTGTTAGAGCCGAGTCAATGTCGCGTGCCGATAGGGGTGATGACCGACGAAGGCCTAAGGAAGACCTTCCACCCCAAAAGCGACCGCGCCTCGATGAAGATCGCCGCAGGATGGACAGCGCAATGTCGAGGTGATTGTTTGCTCCTCCTCCTACATTCAACATGGCGAGGGCCGAACGTGTACAAACGCACCCTCTTCACTTGTGATAGGGAAAAGGCTGCTGAGAGAAGAGAGCGTGATGATCAACCGCCTCGCTCCGGTCGACCACCGGTTGGAGGTGACCGTTACTTCGGTGGCGGTAAAGGCAAAGGCTTCGGCAAAGGAGGGGACAGGTAACGACCGTTTGCATTTATTGACGTGTCCATCTCGAAATGGGCCACTTTTGGCATTCACTCCACGATTTCACTAGGATGTTCGGCGGCCGAGGCAACCGTGAGTTAGTTCGGAAGGAGGTAAACCGGCAAGAAGTATGTTCTAATTGTGTAGCGCCATGCACGGTAGGTCATTTTGGAGAAGGTGCAGGTCAATTTGGAGAAAATGAAAATTTAGCGGTGGAGTCCGTTTTGCCAATAGGGTCAGAAAAATTGGAAGTCACATCCTGTTGAACCTATGCACGCACAGCATAGGGGTAAGGACAGGCAAAAATCGAGACAAGAGGGGTCACGCGTCATAAACATTGCCCCGGTCACTCGCTGCGTTCTACAGATTATGCTATGTTGACACTGTTGAGCCCGTGCTTGTTGTGCTTTGCACAGTGTACACATTTGGTTGATTTGACATATGATCGGTTTCCGTGGTGAAGTCTCATTAAGAAAAATGCACGTATTCATTTGCACTTAGAAACCGTTTCGTTTGGCACCGCTTCTTTGCTCCAGGTTTGCCCTCTTCTATTGCGGGTCTTCGTGAAGAGGGGCGAGCACCATAAGTATGTTGGTTTTCGCCGCTGCAGTAGCCGTGCTGTTTTGCACGGATCGCCGTTGTCAAGGAGGGGAAGTGGTTCGTAGGAAACAAATGTTGTTCGTGCATGCAACATGCCCCGGGACGGAAAACATTGACACAATCCGAGGCACTGGAGCTACGAAAAAATCGCTTTCTCACCGGCTTGCGGCACATTGAGGGAAATGTACATGGGGCTGGGAACGACAAGGGCGTGAAGGAAGGGGACAATTCTCAAAATGTGTAAGCATTTTCATGGAGACATTCCTCTGTGATGGCTACCAGTGTCACCATATTTGCCTCATGGACATCGTCTACTTCATCCTTGTTTCTCTTGCCCCTCGTTGAGAACATGAGAAATATTGGCAGGGAGGAGGTCCTGGGGTGTTTGGTTGCAATGCATTTGTGCATGGCCCAAAGGAGCATCTATACGACGTGTCGGATTGTTTGGTTTTGCGTTTCTCGTATTGTGTTGTGTTGTTGGTCACGCATCGCATGTTATGTCACCCTTATTGCTTTGTTGCATTGTGTTTATGTCATGCACTCCGCGCGAAGAAGATTACTGCCTGGTGAAATCAATGTGGTGTCCTTTGGCACGTGCTTAGTTGATCGTAAAAACAAAGTCCTCCCTTCGACTTACGATGCTTCTTTTTCGCCATTTTCACCACGTGAGCATTGCACCAACCCAAAGCTTTGTGTGAGGGTGTGAGAGTGTGTGTCTTCTCAAATCGAGCCCAAACCCATTCGTGTGGTTTGATGCTTGGGCTAGCATGCGCCCCGTTAGGTGTAGGAATAAAGCCTCATCGGCGTGCATCTCGTTTGCAGAGTGGACTCGTTTTACAACCGAGCGCAAGAACTCGTTGAAGACGAGGTTCAAATCTACACATGGTGTGGATCTTTTGGGCTATTGCGCACGAGGATGATTTTTGTAGTATGCCGAGCGCAACAATCCCCGATAGTAGCATTACAGGACATCGAATAGAACCACTCGTCAAGCGGGGGGGGGGGGTTCACATTCACCCGGGTGGTTGCGGGGGGTCATGATTGACCGTCCCAACGGACTCGAGGCTCGAGGGTTCGACCGCTGATGACGTTGGGGTTTGGCATATTGTTGGGTTCAACCGCTTCGTCAAGGCCTGCTGGCGATACGAGGCAAAGGCAATAGCCATGGAGGCCCGGCTCCGCCTCCTCATCTCTCCTCATAGTCATGTTGAACGGCTCTTTATGCCCCATTCTAGAGTGAAGGAAAAGGTGTCATACTTTGGTGTTGCGAGGGGCTTGACGACAGGCATGGAAGTGTCTACGTTTCCCGACGCCATGGTGATCACATTCCCAGCGTTGTGGGGCTAAGGGCGGCTCATGCCCCCTGGAGATTCTATTTCTTGGGTTTGGTCGGGCCAAGTGATGTTTGTGTGGTTTTGCAGGAAGGATGCAACATTATTGGAATTAACGCAACTGATACAGCAAGTCAAGCCATTTGCAAGGGAGAGGGGAGTGCAAATGAAATTCAATCTCGTGCAACCACAAAGAGGGAAGTTTACGGAGCGATATATCGGGACCGTCAAGGGTGATGCAAAAAGGAGCGGTATGTGTCGTGTGGGACGCCACGCAATGCAATCATGCAAGTTTTGTGTGGATACAAGGCGATGCTTGACGGGTCGTTGCCGCTGTCATTGTTGCATGAAGGTGACGTGTTGCTTGTGGCTTTTCTCAGAAGACGACAAGAGGATGCTCCAAGACACAAGTTTCGAAATTGGCGATTATATTGACGTAGCTGTTGTTCCGCAACCATGATTATGACATGTTGTTTTCCGCTCTTTTCTTGGCAACAGAAAGATGTGGTGAGTTTCGGTTTCGGTATGCAATCTCTAGTCCCAAAGTCCACAGGGGTACCGTGCAAAGCATGATGTGTGATGGTGGTGTGATGGTCGTGATGTGGTGATGGTGTATGGTTATGATGGTGTTCAGGTTGGATTGCCATGCAATGAAATATTTTGCTTTCTGACGGCACAGCCCGCAGTCTTTGAACGTTGCGAGGTGTTGTGATTTTATTTCGTGATACTGGCTGCAACGAGGGGAAGATTCTCAAGCTTTTTTTCAATGGATTCCAGGCAGTCTCAGGACAGTCTTAGGTTTGTTGCTGTGTTTGACGGAACATCGGTGTTGGTGGGGCTAAGGGGTCGAAAGAAGGTTCTTGCCAGTCTCCGAGGACCTGGCCATCGGAAATATTGTACATAAATATTGGTCCAGCTCTGAAACTTTGTTCGCTGTTGTGACATCGTGCCCGACGCGACGGATTCCAAGTGGTGCTGTCTGACCTCGCCATACATACTGTCATCTCCTTGGAATGTTGAAGGTTATTTGGCCAGCAGCCAAGTTCCGAGTCAGCGTTGCATAGAGGGTACACAATTTGGTTGATTCGTGGCCTCTGAGGCTGGTGCGCAGATGCGCCACAGCCCTGATGTACTGTGTCGAAGGTTGCATTGATTTTTCGTGCGAGGTGTGAAATGAAGTTGGACCCCTGGGTATTTTCCGAGGCCCACCAGACTGTTGACAGTGGGTCTCAGTGAAACGACGATGAGGGATTTGACAAAGCATAAGTTGGTCATAGCTGATTTTTATCATTTTCTCTTTGTGCAGAGGTTTGGGGTGGGGTTGTGCTTACTGGTGGTTGACACTGAGTGGTTGAGTATGTTATTGTGGTTGTGTTGTTGGTTGGCTTGTTTGCTGGTATTCGACCTGATGTTCACGGCATTAAAAGTTGTCAAGGAAGGCTGGAACGATTTATACCAGGGCGATCATGGTTTTGGGCATATAGAACATTCTGCTGTTTCTGGTGATCGCCTCTGTCATACGTTATTTTATGTTTTCCTTTTTGTGCAGCGGTCTGGGGTTGGTTGTGTGTTATTGCTGCAGGCTGAGCGTATTGTTGTTGCTGGTTGTGTTTGTTGGCTTTCGCTCTGTGCCTGGCATATGACCCTATGTTTGAGGTGTTGAATTCATTGTTGGTTTGTGTGGTAGGGTGGTTTGTGCTCGTCTGCTTGGCATTGAATCATGTCTTTTTGGGATTGAAAAAATGTCACAGAAGGCTGGATAATTTTGATACAAGTGGGAGGCGTTGATCATTGTTCCGGCTACATGTTGCAGACACTCTGGTTGGTCCATATCTGCCACAGTTTAGTTCTATTTTCATATTACTCTTTGTGCACAGGTCTGAGGTTGATTGTGATTTCTTGCCACAGGTAGTGTGGTTGAAACTGAGTCATTGAGTAGCACGTGCCTGGCTTGTGACCTTATGTTGGCCGGACTGAATGACACCAAGGACAGCTGGAACAATTGATACCAATGGGAGGCAGTTGAGTTTGTAACTATCTCTTTGGCTGTTGCGCGTGCGATGCGTGAAAACGTTAATCACTCTGTGCCAGTGTTCTTCACAAAATGTGCAGCCCTTTTTGGCTTGTAAGCTAGATGTGCAAATGCTCACACTTCGTAACGTGTCGCATGGAACCATCAACAACAGGCATGCAACAATTGTCTCATTTTGGTTTGGTGGTGAGCCCCCCCCCCCCGCATTTTTTTCGCAGGTGTTTCAGCGTCCCCTGTGGGCAGCCCCAGTACTCACACAGGTGTCTCAGAGTCACAACCTCAGCCTCAAAAATAGCTGCGGTTGAACAATTCAATACATTTAACACCAGAATCTGTTGAACTCTGACAATAACATCCTTTGCACTAGAATTCGTTTTCCAACATTGACAGCATACCAGTGTACAGAACACAACCGTAAACAATAAGAACAAATTGTTGTGTTCCGTGTTGTTGTCACAGCTGTATCGCGTGCCCTATTAGAGATTTCAAATGGCACGGCACGCTGGTCGTTGGTGAATGCGAAACCCCCGCCCCCGTTTTGTACTAAAAAAACCCCCCGCTTTGTACTAAAAAAGCCCCCGTTTTGTACTAGAAAAACCCCCATTTTGTACTAAAAAAACACACCGCTTTGTACTAAAGCCCCCCCTTTTTGTACTAAACAACCTCCTTTTTTGTACTAAAAAAACCCTCCGTTTTGTACTAAAAAAACCCGCTTGGTGTTAACCCCCCCCCCCTTTTTGTACTAAAATACCCCCCGTTTTGTGCTCAAAAACCCCCTTTTTCGCCACATGAAAAAATTTACGTCCGCCAAACTGGAAAAGGCCCTCTACCATGTCTCAAGCCCTGCCAAACCCGCACACTTTTCCCCATGTTCTTTTGGCCTGAAAACTGTCCATTGCAGCTATTTGTTTCCTCTTTCATGGCACCGTGTGCGCCTGCATTGCTGTATTGGGCCCCAGCACAGCCCTCTACATACCCCCACCGCCAAAAAGAAAACTGCCACATGCTGTAGGCAATACGAATGCAAAACAGCACGCAAGCATGTACTAAAGCTGAAAAGCACCTCACCACTGACATTTGATTGTACAATTCTTCTGTAGCAGATATGACACGGAATACTGATCACTGACTCTGTAAGCATATAATGAAGCTGTCCCATGTCATTCAGGATGGGTTACTTCTTTTTCCGGGTGCTCAGCTCTGTGTGTGCTCCTTACTGCACCCCCCCCCCCTCCTCTACCACACCCATCTGTGGCCCAGCAGGGGGGGCATTGATATTGGACGGGATTTGAACACAGCCTCGTACAGGACTAGGGCCCCCGGTCACAGCATCTTTACGTGCTCCACACCAGGGCTGAACAGCCTCAGTGTGCAGGTTCTACGCTAAACAGCCCCTTTACCAGGGCCCTGGCGAGGAGCAGACACCATACTGCCTGTGTGTGTCCACAGAAGGGAGGACCACCTGTGTAGGGTATCAACGGTTCCCGCTCCTTTTCACGTTTTACATGTGGCTGCAGGCTGCAGGGGGCAAGGACGTGTGGGCAGACCTGCTGTAGGGGGTTGTGTATGCCTATCACAATAATGATGACCTGATTCCGCACGCATATAATGAAGTTGTCCCATATGATCAAATGAGACACTCGCATAAAGATCTGAGTGAAACATGATCACTGCTCAAGGTATGCGTACAGAAATGACAGACCTGACTGAACATGTACACTGCTCTCAGCTAAAAATTACAGCAGAAGTCTAGTAGCAGATTTGAGACATGAAAAATGTTGACCTCATTCTGCAAGCATAGAATGAAGCATATAATGAAGCTGTCTCATATCATCAAATGAGACACTGGCATAAAGAGCTGACTGAAACATGATCACTGCTCAAGGTATGTGTACAGAACCGGCAAACCTAACTGAACATGAACACTGCCCTCAGCTAAAAATTATAGCAGAAGTCTGGTAACACATTTGACACAGAAAAAATGATGACCTGATTCTGCAAGCATATAATGAACCTGACCAATTTAATCAACTGAGACACTGGCATAAAGATCTCACTGAAACATGATCACTGCTCAAGGTATGTGCAAAGAAGCAGCAAACCTGACTGAACATGAACACCGCTCAAAATCAGAAGTGATATAGTGCCAGGTGACAAAAGTAACATGTACCCAGCATTGTCGTCGAAGAGAGTAAGTGGCTAAGTAACCCACTTACCAAAGACCCGTAGAAAAATCAGTTCTTGCTTCGTCAGCTGGCGAATTTCGGCCTTCTTCATGTTTGCACGACTCAGGTTCTGCTACGACCTTCGCCGTGACAGATTGCATGCAAAAATGTCAGAGCACATGGTCTGGTCGCACTGCAGATTCCCATGATACGCCTCAGGGACTATGAACTGTTCCTTGCCGACATTAACCATTGGTGTGGGCTTAACAACCTCAGCCTGTACATCAGCTACAGTGGTACCTTTGGTAGCTGCTGGAAAAGCTTTTTCATCCTGATACACATCTGCTAGGTTGCAGTCCTCGGGCTCCTTGTTTATTTGCGATTTGACTTTCACCTGATCTCCCGTGCGGGCTAGGACCCTGCCCCAATGTAGAAACTTGTTGTCCCCAAAGGGCACATGGTCAGCGAACACCGTACACACATTGTCCGCATGGTCCATGTGATCGTCTCGCTGCGACGGAGTCGCATCGGCATCGCCATTGGGCACCATTGAGTGACGCAACTCTGGTGCCGTGTTCAAAGCATCGAAAACACCCGTCAAAGACAATCATGTCTCTGCACCAAGTGCAACGTTAAAATGGTCCTTCAACTGTAGCGCCATGGCTTCCCGTGCCCGCGACGCTTTTTGCGCGTCTCGCACCTGGAGCAGGGTTCAACGCAGATCGTTCCAACCACGTAGTGCTGCATGACCTGTCACAGGATTGGGCACAACATCATCAGACAGACCATGGTTCGCGATCTGCCACTACAACCATATGCGTAACCACAATGCAAAATAGCCAGACTATTGCTGGCTGTCTTGTACACCAAAGTATCGCACAACAATATTTCGTAAAGTGGCCACCATGGTGCCCAAGAAATCGTGAAGAGTCAATAACAAACCTCGCTATTGCACTCACATGTACTGTACGCCAAATAGCAACTACCGGGTGCACTCCTATTGGTTATGTGGCTGTGATCGGGGCATTAAATGTGTTCACCATATCAATGTGCCAAAACTTGCGGAGTCCTCTGACTTTGCGGCTTTTGCCTGCAACTTCCAATGGATGGGTGTGTAGCAACACGGGGATGGTAGCAGCGCGAAGGGCCTTGTCTCCTTTATTTCCCATCACTGCCGCCTGAAAAAAAAATGCGTCATCTCCTTCCATCCAAAAGACGTCACCGTAGTTCTTACCAAAATTCTCTTCCACTTGGGACTGCGGACTCCCTTCAGCAATCTTACTCGTTGCCCGCTCCTTGTAAACTTTGGGTTGCTGCTTGAACGCAACTTGCCGGCGGAGATGGGACGCAGTGCGCTGCGTACGGCTAGAGACCCACCTTGGGGATAATGCGACATTAGTGGCTAAGGCGGCTACAACTTGGAGTCGGCAACGGGCCAATTCCTCTGCTTTGCAGCAGGTACATGAGGCTCAGTCACACACTTTGTGGTTCAAATCCTTGATCCACTGCTTGTCATCATTGTCTGAAGGCATACTGCTTCCACTGGCTCGTTGGCGCCGAAGGTGGTAGTGTGCCTTGTACGCATGAAACAAACCGCCGCGAAAAAGGTCGCCATCTGTCACAAATACATCTTCCTTATTTCGCTACTTACAATCTCGTGAGGTCATGCAGGAGGACACATCTTCCATTGCGGTCCGAGAAGCCTTGGTCTTTGCCCAATCCATCAAGCCACCATCCAACAAACATTGCAGCAGTCCCGTGACCATAAGGGTAGGACTGCAGATTATGCTTTCGCAAATGGTCAGCAATCTCCGGCTTCCGTTGTGCTTCAACGTGCATAAAGCAATCAGCACGCTTGGACACAGATACTCCTGCCCATTGCGAACCCACATCAATCGGCTCCCCCATGTCATCAAGAACATAGAAATCAGATTGGAGGCTCGCTACCTACAAATTCTCGCCCACTTCTTATAAGTTGTGCTATTCTCATGGCCGGACAGTGTCACAAAGATTGGCAGAATTCGGATGACCTTATCTTGTGTGACTGCCAAGGCCGAATTCCACCCATTTAGTAAAATGTAGTCGTCCGTGTCCAGTGGAACCAGACACTTCGCAACTTCAAAAGCCTCGTATGGATCACGAGGAATGCCTGCATGTTGCTCAATGAGATGTCAAAGGGGACCAACAGCAACAACCGCAGGCTCCAATACCGCTGCTTTGCTTTGTTGAACCATGCACGGTACTTTTTCTCGGAGGGACAAATTCGTATGCGACGTCATGTATTTCTCTCGCACAGTTTGACAGCAAATAGTGCGACAAATGTTTGTGGGGTTAGTCACCCTGATTCTTCGTGCTTCCTCAAACACAGACATTTCCAAGCAAGATCCATGCAGGATGGCCGACTGGTAGCAGCAATGGGGCATAAAAAGACACGCACAATTTCATACGTCCAAGCCCGGTTGGAGCTTTGCTCTACAACACGTGCTTCGCCACACCGTGGTACCTTGCACGTGTAACGCCTCACCCTACTCGAATCATGGATGCCCTTTGAATCGAATCGTTGACCACCGTCGTACATTGCATGCCAGCAGGCCTCCTTGAGCTCAAGCCAAGGGGCCGCACCATTCTCCCTGACTGAAAGTCGTTGCACGCAATCTTTGCAAACCAAAGTCACATTGAGCGTCCCGCAGCGGGTACACAGCAACTGCCGCACCTGGTCAGGCAAAGCAGTTACCCGCACCACTAGTCTTGCTTCGGATGTGCAAACGTCGCATGATGCCATCCTAGATTCTCTGAGCAAATGAGATGATGAAATTATTCACATGGGCTGTGGCCAGACGGCTGAGTACCCTACCTTACATCGTTCAGGCGGTACAATTGGGCAAACACTGAGAACAAATGTGTCCATGACTCACTACAACTGGCAAATCTGTCCCGAAAATTCAGCTCTGTGAGATGCGCCACAATATTGTTTACAAATTGACATGATGTAGATACAACTACAATTGGCGGACTGACGGAATGAATCACGGCACTTTGATGTGAGCAAAGCATGCTGGAATCTGTGGCCCCAGGAAATGAATATGGAAGACGACTACAGACAAAAAGGACACAGAAGCCAACCAACGAATGTACCTTTAGGCAACATGATATAGCAACCGCACGCATTGTCAAGGCGGCATACAACGTACCATAAACTCCCTTGGTTTCCTGGGCATTGTCACTGCAACTGTCAGTACCAAGAGGCAGCCAGTATACCCCTTGCCGTGAACCAATCAGTGTGGATAAGTCTCTGTCTGTCTGTCTGTCTGTCTTTATTTGCTTTTCGGCACAGCAATAGTCCAATTTTGTGAGAGCAAAGCGAGGTGCAGAATTAGGCATGGGGCTCACAATGTCACACTCAGAAAACTAGGTAAAACAGGGCAATTGGTGTGCGATTTGGTTAAAAAATCTGAACGGGGGGGGATGTTTCTTCTTTCGGGACTCGGGGTCCATCAGCAAGCGGGGCCATGTTTCTTTTTTCGGGAGGGGGGGGGGGCATTTGCATGGGTGGTCCATTGGCGTGGCGGGGGGAATGTGTCCACGACTCAATGAAACTGGCAAATTCTTCCTCGGACCCATGTGGTATCTGGCTGCCGTACATCTGGTACTCAATGGAACCCCCCCCTGCAATACCGCGGAAACAGCAGCGGGGCCTCAGCAATTGGAACGGTCTTTGACCCATTTGTCTCCGTGGTCTAATTCTGTAATTCAGCACAATTGGGGAAAAACTCACAACCAATGTGTCCATTACTCAATCAAACTAGCAAATTTGTCCCGAGACCCATATCTTATCTTGCTTCACTACATTTAGTACCTAATCGGAGTGCGACAGAGCACTATCTTTGACCCATCTGTCACCTCAGTCTACTTTCGTAATTCAGCAAAAGCGGGCACAACCTTAACGACAAATGTTTCCCTTACTCAATGAAAGTGGCAACTTCGTCGTCAAGCACATGTTGTATGTCGGTGCACTACATTTTGTGCCCAATGGAACCCCCCCCCCCGCGAAAATTGCAGTGGGGCCTTAACATTGAGATTTGTCCTTGATCCATCTAGTGGGTACTGTCATTGGCCCATCCGTCACCTTAGTCTACTTCTGTAATTCAGCACAATGGGGCAAAAACTCACAACAAATGTGTCCATAGCTGAATGAAACTACGGTACTACTTACTCTACTGGCAATTTCACCTTGAAATTCGCTGGCTGGCACCCTCATAATCACCGATTCCCTTATCCTTGATCCCTGGATCAGGACATATTGTCTTGAAGTGAAGCAAGGTGCAGAAAGGGGGAGTACAGACAACGACGACTCAACGGTTGCAATTCAGGAGAGGGGGGGGGGGCTGGACAGTACTGCTCGGTGATTCCGTTATCTGTGTCCTCTTCTAGGTTTCTCCCTAGCCAAAGCCTCGAGAAAGCCGAAGCAGGAGTGGTTGCCGGCACGGGGGGGACCAAGAGGCTCGGGGGCGGCCTCCTCTCGGCCCCCCCATAACCCGGCGAAGAACCCGTTGCACCGTACTGAGTCACCAACCCTGCAGACAGTGTCGTTTAACTGACAAGAAAAAAAATGCCATGTGGAAAATAGCAGGCGCACTTGCAAAAAAATTGTTTTTGGCAGAAGAGACGCTGCTGTGGGCCCCCGTTTCATTGAAAAAAAGAGGCGAAGAGTCGAGAGCGGGGAGAGGGGGATAGACCGTAGACGGTAGACAATGGAAAAATTGGGTCCCCCACACTAAACGTGGGACCCCACTGAAATCTGCAGGTTTGAAGCAAAGCAGAATGCCGCTGCAGGCAGACATACAAAGAATGCAAAACACATACACAGAGCAATGTGCAGCAAAACACTGAAGGTAGGTAGGCAGGTATCTTCGGGTGCTCGGGCTGCCTCCTTTGGCAATGCAGGAAGAAGGTCCTATCAAGGGGATGTCCTGTCCTACCCACTGCCCTAGCTCAGGTGCCTCTTAAGCAGGTCCCGCAAGTGCTTGGGAAGGCAGTGTGGCGGCCACCCGGTCCAGGTGTCCCGGCCGGGAGGGTGTCCCCACATGTGCCCTTGGGTAGGGTCACATGCCCCCCCCTGCGGCGCAGGCTGGGCAGCCCCGGGGAGTATCTCTCACCACAGGGGGTATTGCTGCCGCGAGTCAACAGTACAATCTCCTCACCCCTGTGGCTCGAGTTGCGGGGACCCGCTGCTTGGCAGGCGACCACCTCCTGGGCTGTCTGCCGGCTTGCCTGTCAACGGTCGTTGCCATGGCTCCGGGTGTTATGGCTTCGAACAGCAGCAGCGCAGCAAGCGCGCAAGTCGCAAGTCGCAGTTGCAATCGCACTGCAGTCTGTGAATAACAAAGAAGCATCGAATGCCAACTGTGAATGAGCGCTGTAAGATACTTCGATCTCTGAACAGGGTTTTTGTCTTCGAGATTGTGTTATGCATTGGTGCCCCGTCTAAAGATCCTGGAAGGATTGTCGATTCGGAATTTTGGATTTTGAGAAACAAAAAGGCACAGGAGTACAAGTCGAGTTCCCAAGAAACAAACCACAACAAGTGGTAGCCAGCTAGGTGGCGGGGAGATCAATATTCGAGATCAATCTTCGACGCCGTCAACTTGATTTGGATTTCGATCTACAATGGAGCGGTCCTTCGACGATGCAGCTATGCTCTTAGGCGGCTCAAGTTGCATGGTCAAAAAGTACGGAAAAGGTAGGAAAATGACAGGTTTCCAAAGGCATAAAAAAATAGTTGTTTTGATGGATATTTCTAAACCGTCACAAACAAGTATGGCGAAAGAAGAAGGTCCCTACCAGGACCGGCCCCTGCTGTACCCCTTCCACCATTTCCTGTCACTCCTATGGTCTTCCTTCTCACCAGGTTCTGCATGATCTTGCCTTATCCTGCACGATTTCCCACAAAAAATAGTAAAAATGGCTCCTTCGGCCAAATCCTGATCCCTTGCAATAACCAAATCCCAAGTACAATCCAAATCCAATCAATCCACACTGAGGGCTTCCAAGGGTGTTTGAGGTCCCGCGTTGACACTCAACAACTCCTTTCAACACGCCGGTCGTCTCACGGTGCACACGGAGACACGGGCGTTGGGCATGTACATAGAAGTGCACCAAAGAGGAAGCCCTGAAATTGGCATATGAACACAATTCAAGCAATAATGGGGAACGATGGAAACATACACAATTACAGCCATAGACTCCTCACTCCCTGGACTCAGGACCTTCCCTTGACTCACCAACATGATGCCCTGAACCAAGTCAAATAAGATGGCTAAATGCCATGTGTCAAAAGTCACTACACAAACCCCAAAAATGTGTTCCCTCCCAAGCCTCTAAATCCTAGCCCAATAGGGGAGGTGGCGTGTCATGTCCTAGAGTGGCACTCAGGACCATGCCCTACCGTGACATAACCTTGGTCGGACTTGGAGTCGATTGGGCTTGGAGAATTGCCCCATGAAGATGACCTCACAACCTAGCAAAATCAGGCAAATCACACCATAGTGCCCAAAATTCAATTATATACTCAAAAATGCATACGGCAAATGTTCAAATGCTCCATGCATGTGTCAAACCGGAAAGTAATATACAAGGGTGAGATAGACCAAAGGTCCGTGCCCAGGAATATCCCAACATTGGCTCCCAAACCCGATCCGGATATACACATGCCATGCTTCACAAGTCAACTCACGAATTTGAGACCTAATTTTGTGAGGCCTCGTGTGCCACGCCAAAGTGACCACGTGATCCAGCATATATGGTGAGGTGCAACACCGAAGCATATGCCAACATATAGGCAACATACCGTGGTTCACAGATCTCTAGGCACTTTACTGTCAGCCGACCAGTTGAGCACAAAAAATACAAAAATGAGCATAAAATGAGGTCAAAAACATGCAAATGTTGCCAAATTCAAGATAATCACAATAGTATATAACTTCCTTCACCCATGGTATCAACATATGGTTCAAAACACAATTGCTTGGGACCATTTGCAAACAATCCCCCCGCTTGGATCCCCACATGGACGCATAGGGACACCTTCAAACCTCCTCACGATGCGCACCATTAAATTGGGAAAATTGATAGTGGCGCTTGTGGGTCGCTCTGAAAGCCCTCCCACATGCACTATATGTGCGGTAGACTTAGTCTAATGCTATGGAGCTCACCATTGGGACATGGGGAGAGCCTTTGCCACGTATGACTCCATATATCTTCCTACAAACGGAGATATATAACATGGGCGTGAGCATAGCGAAGCACATACCATCCATATAACACATACCCTTAAAGGTGGCTCCCACCATGATATGCCATGCCCGTCCATGGACATAACTTCACGTTAAAAATGCGTGAGAACCCGAGAAAAATTTCTATGCAACACCAACACTCATGCGGTACACTCGGAAGTCGCATTAAAATATTCGGTTGCATGGTCCAAGATTTATATATCACTCTCTACCCTCTTGACCATTATCCCTTGCTACACCGGGCATGTGTACACATCAAAGGCGTTTGACGCTCTCTAAATTAAGTTGAGACCAAGGCGATTCTAGCCCATATCTCCAAATTGTAACTCCTCGCCGTGAGCCGGAGATATGACCTTTCAAAGTGGCCTCACGAATCAATTTTGTTTCGACTATATCTCCAAGAAAAATGAAGGAGACAACAAAAGGAAGGTTGATTCGTGATCGGGGAAAAATGTAGGACCACTCAAAATTCATCATATCAACTGCGGGGACCTCGAAGTCGAAAATCCGATTCTGAATATCTGAAAAAATCGGATTAATTTTGCGAGTGTATAACATGAAAATTGCGGAAGCAACAAACCCTTTACTGATGAAATCTGACCCTTCATCGGGGTTTCCGCTAAAATATCTGGAAATAACAGTTAACCAATCGGTTACCGCAAAATCGCGAGCCAACTGACAGTCGCCGATACATTGACAACCAGAACGAAAGGCTGAAAAATTACGGAAACATTATGATAAAAAAACCCTGTTGATTCCTGCCATTCTGATATATAAATCTCATCTGGCGGCACCTCGGTTGTGAATGTGGCTGCTCATAGCTGGAATGGCCAAGCCTATCACACTATCACATCAGGTTAGGTCAGGTGGATGGGAGAGTATGATATCAGCCAATGGCGGCTTGCCGGCACATAGATACACACCCCAAGTGACCCAAAGATGGCCACGGGGGTCCGAACCGGCTTCACCCCCCTTCTCAGAGCGTTGTATCCGCTCGGAAGTCATTGAAGAGAGGACAGGAGGACCCCAATGGGCTCCAACCCCCCCCCGCCATGACCCAAGGACACATAGAGGCCCCACATACGGCGTAGGCGTCCCCCATGCCCCAAGGGAGGGGTGAGGACACTCATAATCGGTGCCCTCTGCCATATCCGGTCTCCTCTTGATCTACAACATGGACCAAGGGGATCAAAGATAGAGAAACGTCGTCGATCGATCTAAATACGTATACCACAATGAAATATATATGTGTGGAGACCGAGTGAAGGGGGTATATGGCCAATCAAGGCCCAAAAATCCCCGGATGAACGCCCTCACCCATCTTCCAAGCACAAAAACAAACCAAAATGCCAAGGGGGATCCATTACGGTGCTGCTGCAGCCACCAAATGGACCAACACGTCCTTGACATCCAAAGAGATGTTCTTCCTCCTTAGATACTCCATCCAGACCGTGGAGTACCTCGGCACGAAACTGCTCGGAGGTTCCCACGAATCCCTGGATGCAGCAAATTGCTTCCAACGGACCTTGTATAGCCTCCCCCCAGGGCGTCCCCGGGTCCGGCCTGTGCGTCAGGATCCTCTCGGCGGTGAAGTCGTCGTCCTCACCCTCGTCATCCGAGTCCAGATCTCCGGCTGTGAACTCGAAGGTGACCGGACGTCCGCTGGGGTCTGGTGCTCGGGGACGAAGCCGGGTATGGTCGCGGTCCATGATCTTGTTATCCCCCAGACGAACCGCATACACATCCTGCCCGACCTTCCGCACGATTACCCCCGGCACATACCAAGACGCCTGCCGATGTCTGGACAGGACATCCTTGTGGTGCCGCTCCACCCATACGGTATCTCTGAGGGCGTACTTCTGGACTTTTCCCTGCTTGAAATACTTGCCCCTCTTCTCATGCCCGTCCTGAAGTGCTTTGCACACCTTGGCCGCCGTGTCGTCCGCCTCAGTCATCATAGCACTCGCATCCCGGGCTACCTTGCCATGGTTCAACCACGGGAGAGTGCGTGACACTCGATCCCGTAGGAACAGGATACGCTGGGCCGACAGTCCAGTGGGCCCCGGAAGGTCGTGGTACGCCTGGAGTACTCTCCACAGCGAATTATACCAATTCCGGCCCGGTTCGTCAATGTGCAGCTGGCGGAACTTTTAGAACGTCTGCCGCCCGGCCACCTCAGCCCGGCCATTCGACCGGCTGTGGTACGCCACGGTCTTGGCGTGCCGAATCCCCATGTGCTTGCACATCGTCTTGAACCACGTCCCCACAAATTGACTGCCCCGATCGCTGCAGATGACAGCTGGGACATCAGAAATCGTCAGCCAATGCCTGATCATGGCGTTGGTGACGGTCTTGGCCTGCAGACCCACTCCATGCTTGTCCTTCTTTTCCTTCTTCTTCGACTTCTTGCCAGGGACCGCCACGATATACCCGCTGTGCCTATCCACCGCCAGGATGACACAGTTGTAGGTCTCTCCTTCCACGGTGACCTCAGGCATGGCGAATACATCCATGGCCACGGACCGCATAGGAGCCTCCGGTATAGCCGTATACACCAGGTTGCCCGCTGTGGAATGGTTGGGGCTCTTCGTGGCCCGACACATGGCGCAGTCGCTGCAGTACTTGTCCAGGATGGCGTAGTACCCCGGTGGGAACTTGAAGCGCCACTCCAGGTCCTGCTGCATCTTGTCCCGACCAGGATGCACGAGCTGGGCGTTATGCCAGTGGTCAATGAGCCCCTCGATTCGGTTCTCAGGGACCAATAGCTTGTCCTTGAGGAATAATTTATCCCCATCCTCGGTCAAGCCCTCAGGCCATTTGTCGTCCGACGGGGCGCTCACGGCATTCCAGTACCTGCTCCAGTGGTTGGATGCCGCATACTCATCCGACCAGTCCTCTGTGAGCACCGGCCTGACTAGCTCTACGGGGGCCACCATCCATTGCTCGAGGGTTTCCTCTCGAATAGCTTGGACGCGGGCACCCCGGAACTTGGCCAGGTCTGTACGGTTTGCCATTACCACAAAGCACTTGACCCCCTCTTGCTCCATCGCCTTCTCCATCTCGATGATGTGATTGGCCTCCTCGGTCTCCTCGGCATCCGCATGGCTGGATATGTCCATCCAAGCCTTGCCCGCGGGGTAGGACCATCGACTGAGGCAATCCGCCACAGTGTTGTCCTTCCCCGGGACGTACACGACGCTGAGGTCGGACTTGGCGAACGTCTCATGCCATCGGGCCCTCCTTGCCGCCGGTCCCGAGGGGGTGTCGACGTGCTCCTTGTGCCAGCTCTGCAAGGACTGATGGTCCGTACAAACCACCACCGGTTGTAATCCGATGTGGCCAGACCACTTCCTGAGCGCAGAAACAATGGCGTACGTGTCCTTCTCCCTCGCGGTCCAGGTTCGACGTTGGCCCTCTGCCAGGATCCGGCTCCAAAACGCCACGGGTACGTGCGACCCGTCGTCCCGGACTTGCTCGAGGACTGCCCCTACAGCATAGTCGGAGGCGTCCGTCCGTAGCATGAATCCCTTGTCCGGGTCCACCAGGAATAGCCCCAGCTGCCCCAGGAGTCGCTCCTTCAGGCAGCTGAACGCATCTTCGGCCTCAGGGGTCCAGGCAAGCTTCTTCTTGCTCCCCTTCCGGCCATCGAACTTACCCACCTGCAGCATCTTGTGCAGCGGCCCCGAGAGTTCAGCATACATCCGGACGTAGCCCGAATAGTAATTGCAGAACCCCATGAAGGATCGGAGTTCGCTGATGGTCTGGGGCTTTTCCCAGTGGTGCAGGGACGCCAGCTTCCCAGGCATAGGACGGCGTTGCCCGTGACCAACCACGTGACCCGCAAACTCCACTTCCCTCACGAAGAGTGAGGCTTTGGTAGGCTTGCACACCTTGTTGTGCTTGTCCAGCTGACTGAGCACTCGGCGCAGATCCTTCTCATGCGCTTCGATGAGCTCATCCTCAGTCATGTCTTCCGTGCCGGACCCGATGATGATGTCATCCAGAAAGAGATCGGCACAGTCCCGGACAGGACCGAGTAGGTCCTGCATCATGTGCTGGAAATCGGCGTTGCCATTCTTGGCGCCCATAGGCACCACTTTCCACTGCATGGGCCCCAGCGGCGCCGACATCGCTGTGCAGGGCCTGCAGTCCGGGTGTAGCGGCATCTGGTGATAGCCGTGTTTCAGGTCTAACACCGTGAAGATCCTCTTTTTTTGTTGTTTTTGGAGGATGGTGTCGATCAGGGGAAGCGAGTACGAGTCGTGGTCGGTTTGCTCGTTCAAACCCCTGTAATCAACCACCAACCTCCACTCGCCCTTCTCTCCATTGGGCACGATAAAGGCTGGGCTGGCCCACTCACTGTCGGAGGGTTCGATCCAGCCCCGCTCAATAAACTCGGCCAACAACTTCTTCATGGCCTCGGTCCGATCGCCCTGAAGTTGGTACTCCGGATGACGATAGATCTTAGGGTTCGGCTTCAGCTTGATCCTCGCTGTGCCAAACCTCCTACGATCTGGAGGGTTCTTGTTGGCGACGCCACTGAATAGCGGCGGATAGGCATTTATCAGCCTCTCCTTCAGCTCGGCAACCTTCGGGTTCTCCTGGGCCTCTTCAGCCGCTTGCTTCGGTATCGATACAACCGACCGCACTGCGGTATAGGCCTCTTCCGGGTCCGAGTCCGACTTCTCCCTGTCCGATATGCCGTCTTCATCGTCGTGGGGTGCACTTCCCACCGATAATCTTCAGAAATTTGCGGCATCAGCCGAGTTCTTGTCGCTACCGGTCCCCATTCTTGGAAAATCCCACGTCGCCGGGTCTGACCCAACCGGACCATCAAATTGGTCCGCGATGGGATCCATGACCCTCGCCACGAACTCATTCTTCTCGTACTTGCCGGTGACCAACATCTTGTCATCCCACCAATGCGGAGATGTGACCATGGCCCGTCTCTTCTTGGCTGCCACACGGTAATGCATCCCCATCCGCATGTAGTTGACGAAGTGGTCGATCTCGGCGTGGGACAGGACGTCAATGCCATCTATTGGCTGATCCGTCCCCTCCTTGGGCTCAAACATGACCCGCATGGGCACCGCCTCAACCCTACGGATGAGGGCTTCATCACCCGTGGGCTGGGCTTGCGCCCCATCCACCAGGAAAGCCTTGGTACCCCACGCTTGACCCGGGGAGGGCATTAATAAGCCCTTGGCGTCGATGAACAACTCTTCTTCTGGCCCGAATGACATCTCGTTCAAGGTGATGGAATCCAGCGTCGACTTGAGACCTTCCAGCGGACATGGGGTGGATCCTATGCCGGTTATGACCAGGATCCCCTTCGTCCTATCCGCGACGATCTTCTCCACCGTACGTCTGGTATTTTCCAGGGAGCCATGCCAATACATGGGCCCCAACTCCTTCAAACCCCAATGCCTATGCCAGGCTGATTCTCCTCGATGCCAATGCCTCCTACACTTCCACAAAAGTGGGGCATGCTGGGAAGCAAAGACCTCCGTCTCGGGTGCTTCGGCTCCCAGCGTCTGGATCATCCTGGCATACACCTGCGGCACCATTCCATACTCCGTGAGCTGAACTCCGCGGTCTCCTCTGGACTTGGCACCCACAGCTTGCACCGCTTGGACGATCCGATCCTCTTCCCCAGCACTCGGTTGGGATGATCCGCATGCATAGTCCGTGGACAGCCATGTAAGGCATTCATCATCCTCCCGGACCAGCGTTGCACGATGGGGAAGGGCTCCAACGGCGTTTCCCACCATGAAGTCATACCCCATGATCATATCCCAATCTGTAATGTCGGCCACATAGAAGTTCCCGGATAGAGTGCTTCTCTTCGCCAAATCAGGGCGGTTCAAGCGCTCATGCTCCCAGACTTCCATACTGATAGTGGCCTCATGGGTGCCACCACCCATAATCTCTCCATTGGCCACCTTCAGGCGTACCGGTCTACGGCTGGGCTGCAGGGATTCCTCCCTGAACAACCCTCTCCGGACCAGGCTCACCTGAGCACCCGTATCCACCAACACATCCACCACCAACTCCTCTTGTCCGCACCGTACACGCACCTTCAAGTGCAACTGCCGCTCGTCACCATGCGGTGTATGGACGACTCTCACGGCATGCAACTCTAGCAGATCCGGGTGCATCAGGACTTTGAGGGTATGGTCACGGATGGTGCAGATCTTGGGCTGGTCCTGCGCATCCACAGGGCTCTCCGTGGTCGCTCCTTCTTTCTTGCCACGTCCCTTGCCCACATACACTTCCCTTGGCAGGGCGCTCCAGGGGTTTGGAATGGCGAAACTCAGTGGTTTTGGCTCTTCTGGAGCCTTCTTCGGCACCCGATGTGCCTTCGCTTTCTCTAGGATTCCACTGATTTTCGGAGGAGAGACCTCCGAGGTCCCACTCCCGTCGGGGCTCCTCTAGACGTGGCCTGCCGCAGCTCCCTCCTGCTGCGATCCGCTCAGATTTTGTCCACCACGTTGCTGGGCTTTGAGTTCCTTCAACGTCCTCAACATATCCTCAGCAACCTCCTCGATCCACCTCACGCGTCGGTCTGGGCCGGGTCCTCCACCATAGCCTTTTCCTCCGCCTTTCCCTTGGCCCTTTCCTTGGCCTTTTCCACCGTCTCCGCCCTTTGCCTTCGAATTCGCAATTCGTTGTTCCTTGGGCTTCTTGTCAGGATGGGCGGCGAAGTAGGTCTTCTTGTCATCCTCATATACCTTGCAATGCCGGTAGTCATGTGCATGGTTGTTCCCCTTGCCGTAGCAGACCCAGCAACCGGTGTGCTGTCATCTGTACTCGCGGAACGAGAGCGGCGGGTTCCCGATCCTCCGCGGTTCTCTGCGGTTCTTGGTCCTGGGGTCCAGGCGGTTCCACCTGGACCTGTCCTGCCCATTCTCCTTCATATTGTGCGCTACGAACGCAAAGAAATGGGCTTCTTCATGATCCTCTAGGGTGGTCGCGGTCCAGAGATCTTGGCCGCTTCCACTCCCTTCCTCCGCGGTGCCGACCGTGTCCCCCTTGACCTCTTGGCTGTGGCATTCTTCTCGATGACCTCGATGTCCTTGGCCTTTTCCATCCTGCACATGGGCCTCGTTCTTGGCGTTGAGCTTCAGCTCCACCATGATGTACTTCACGATCTCGTCCAGGCTCATGCGGGCGAGGATGACCTGCATCCTCAGCGGCTCTCCGCGCCTCCACTCCACGTTGTTGAGGCGCATCAGCCTTTGCCCCATGGTGTCGCCGAATACCTCCACATAGACGGCGTTCTTCAACCCCAACATTCGGCTGGGCTCGCCGAGGTTTCGCCGGAAAAACTCCATTATTCCGGCGTGGGTGTCCTCCGATGCCATGATCCGTACGGCCACGCGCTTCTTTGCTCTCTTCTTCTCCTGGTCCTCCACTCTCCTCTTCCAGTGGCCGGGGAGGACGTCCTTCAGCAGGTGTCGGATCTCGCTGGCCTCATTCCAGTCCTTCACCAGCTTGAGGCTTCTTCGGTACTTGCGGATGTACCGATTCCATTCCCGGACCCCCAGTTCCCCGCGCCCCAGCGGCAGCGGAATGGCTCACAAATTCTCCACCTTCTGGTTGGGGGCGTCCACTCGCTCCTCTTCCTCCAGCCACTGGAGGCAGGCCTGCTCCGTCTGGATCAATCCCTCGCGGATCTGATCCCTGAGCTCCTCCTTCAGGTCCTGCGCCAGCCTGTGTGGGAATGTCCGACATACCCACTTGTCCCTTGGCGCTCCCTTCATCTCGCCCACGACCTCCTCGGCGAAGTCCTCCCAATCCAGGATGAAGTCATCCAGGTTGGAGGGGTTGCCATCGTAGTAGGGGATTTTGATTCCCCTGAGGTCGTCAATCCTGATGGCGTCTCCGACGGCCGCAGCCACCACTCCACCGAGACGGATACCACCTGTGGCCGGGGGTGTGAGTACACTCCCCGTACATCCCTCTCCTCCATGGAGTGCGGTCCATTTGGGCCTGAACCCATGGGGTTTCGGATGCGGGAAAGACTTGCTCCACCGGCTGTCCATATCCCCGTAGTGGGGTCCTTCACCCACAGGTTTCCGCCTGGATGGCCTCGACCATGTCCGTCGGCCCTTCCCATGGTTCGCCCCTGCATGGTCTGGTTTTGGATCTCCTCCTCCGCATAAACTGCATGGGCAGTCGTAGTGGCCGGTGGATCCTGGGCGGCATGGGACATCTGTACCGTCAGGCTCCTTGGGTCTGTGGTTGCGTGCTCTTCCCGCATGGACCCAGCCGGTGCCGTATGCTCCCCGAGCATTATGGATTCGCTGAACATGGGAACAAACGGCAGCGCACCCGGGTCAACATGCGGAGGCACGTAAGGTGCCTCTGCAGGGCCGCCCATGGGTTGCTCCATGGCGCCCCTGAGGGTCTTAACCCGCTCCACCAGCTCTGCCGTTGCCGGCCTTGTAGGGAGCTCCAGACCCGAGGCGAGGGGTTGTGACTCCTCTAACCTTTTCAGGCGTCCCAACATGTCCTCCAACAGGTGGGGGAGGCTGTCCACCACTCGCTGCTGCTTCTGCAGGGCCATCTCCAGCCTGTCCCGGTACCGGTCCTGCTCCGCTCGCAGCTCCGCCATGTCTCTCTTCGCTGCCGACTGGTCATCCAGGATCCCCGCGACGTCCTCCTCTAGGCCGTCCTTCGCGTTGTCCAGGCGGTCGAGGTGTTGCATGATGGCGTCCATTCCCATCTTTGGGTACTTGCCGATGAGGAAGGATACGTGCTCGCAGTGGCACTCAACGTGCTTTGCACCTGGTCCGGCGCATCCCACGGTTCCCGGCGCCTCGGACTCCTCCGCCATGGGTGTGTCGCCCATGCTATCCCGCGTTGGCTCCGTGTGCCGGGCCACAGGCCTCGTTCTGGCTCTGGCAGGCCTCTCCAACGCCTCGGCGTCATGCTCCAGGCTGGGTTCGGGGGCCGTGGGCACCCCTGTGGGCGGTATGGCCATCTCCTCCAAGTCCGAAGGGAAAGCGGTCCGATAGCCATCGGAATGCCCCTCGGAATCTGCAGCTGACCACAGCCTGACCAGGCTGGAATCCGTCTCCATCCCCCTGGCTTCCGCCGCGGGTTTTGGGGACCCGCGCTTCCGGTAACGCCGGGCTCTGCCGTTGCTGCCAGTCTCCTCCAACTCCTCCGCAGCGGAGCGGAGATTGCAAGCCTTGCGGCATTGCCTTTCACACATGGAGGCCAGGTCCTCCATGTCTAGCCCATGTCCTGCAAGGGCTCTCCGTTCTGAGCATCTTTGCTCTTCTCGGGCTTCCCAGTCCGGCGTCGACTCCACGGACTCGACGATCTGCACCCGGGACCTCCTTGGGCAGGGCTCATGAGGGCCCAGGTCCCTGGTGCGGCGGTAGGGGGCAGGTACTCCTCTGCTACCATAAAGAAGGTCCCTACCAGGACCAGCCCCTGCTGTACCCCTTCCACCATTTCCTGTCACTCCTATGGTCTTGCTTCTCACCAGGTTCTGCATGATCTTGCCTTATCCTGCACGATTTCCCACAAACAATAGTAAAAATGGCTCCTTCACCCAAATCCTGATCCCTTGCAATAACCAAATCCCAAATACAATCCAAATCCAATCAATCCACACTGAGGGCTTCCAAGGGTGTTTGAGGTCCCGCGTTGACACTCAACAACTCCTTTCAACACGCCGGTCGTCTCACAGTGCACACGGAGACACGGGCGTTGGGCATGTACATAGAGGTGCACCAAAGAGGAAGCCCTGAAATTGGCATATGAACACAATTCAAGCAATAATGGGGAGAGATGGAAACGTACACAATCACAGCCATAGACCCCTCATTCCCTGGACTCAGGACCTTCCCTTGACTCACCAACATGATGCCCTGAAACAAAGTCAAATAAGATGGCTAAATGCCATGTGTCAAAAGTCACTACACAAACCCCAAAAATGTGTTCCCTCCCAAGCCTCTAAATCCTAGCCCAATAGGGGAATTGGCGTGTCATGGCCTAGAGTGGAACTGAAGACCCTGTCCTACCCTGACATAACCTTGGTTGGACTTGGAGTCGATTGGGCTTGGAGAATTGCCCCATGAAGATGACCTCACAACCTAGCAAAATCAGGCAAATCACACCATAGTGCCCAAAATTCAATTATATACTCAAAAATGCATACGGCAAATGTTCAAATGCTCCATGCATGTGTCAAACCGGAAAGTAATATACAAGGGTGATATAGACCAAAGATCCATGCCCAGGAATATCCCAACATTGGCTCCCAAACCCCTCCGGATATACACATGCCATGCTTCACAAGTCAACTCACGAATTTGAGACCTGATTTTGTGAGGCCTCGTGTGCCACGCCAAAGTGACCATCTGATCTGGCATATGGTGTGGTGCAACACTGAAGTATATGCCAACATATAGGCAACATACCATAGTTCACGGATCTCTAGGCACTTTACTGTCAGCCGACCAGTTGAGCACATAAAATACAAGAATGAGCATAAAATGAGGTCAAAAACATGCAAATGTTGCCAAATTCAAGATAATCACAATAGTATTTAACTTCGCTCACCCATGGTATCAACATATGGTTCAAAACACAATTGCTTAGGACCATTTGCAAACAATCCCCCCACTTGGATCCCCACATGGACGCATAGAGACACCTTCAAACCTCCTCACGATGCGCACCATGAAAATGGGAAAATTGATAGTGGCGCTTGTGGGTCGCTCTGTAAGCCCTCCCACATGCACTATATGTGCGGTAGACTTAGTCTAACGCTATGGAGCTCACCATTAGGACATGGGCGAGGCCCTTGCCACGTATGACTCCACATATCTTCTTACAAACGGATATATATAACATGGGCGTGAGCATAGGGAAGCACATACCATCCATATAACACATACCCTTAAAAGTGGCTCCCACAATGATATGCCATGCCCGTCCATGGACATAACTTCACGTTAAAAATACGTGAGAACCCAAAGAAAAGTTTCTATGCAACACCAACACTCATGCGGTACACTCGGAAGTCGCATTAAGATATTCGGTGGCATGGTCCAAGATTTATATATCACTTTCTACCCTCTTGACCATCATCCCTTGCTACACCGGGCATGTGTACACATCAAAGGCGTTTGACGCTCTCTAAATTAAGTTGAGACCAAGGCGATTCTAGCCCATATCTCAAAATTGTAACTCCTCGCCGTGAGCTGGAGATATGACCTTTCAAAGTGGCCTCACGAATCATTTCTGTTTCGATAATATCTCCAAGGAAATTGAAGGAGACAACAAAAGGAAGGTTGATTCGTGATCGGAGAAAAATGTAGGACCACTCGAAATTCATCATATCAAGTGCGGTGACCTCGAAATCGAAAATCTGATTCTGAATATCTGAAAAAAACGGATTAATTTTGCGAGTGTATAACATGAAAATCGCGGAGGCAACGAACCCTTTACTGATGAAATCTGACCCTTCATCGGGGTTTCCGCTAAAATATCTGGAAATAACAGTTAACCAATCGGTTACCGCAAAATCGCGAGCCAACTGACAGTCGCCGATACATTGACAATCAGAACGAAAGGCTGAAAAATTACGGAAACATTATGATAAAAAAACCCTGTTGATTCCTGATATTCTGATATATAAATCTCAGCCGGCGGCACCTCGGTTGTGAATGTGGCCGCTCATAGCTGGAATGGCCAAGCCTATCACACTATCACATCAGGTTAGGTCAGCTGGATGGGAGAGTATGATATCAGCCAGATGCGGCTTGCCGGCACATAGATACACACCCCAAGTGACCCAAAGATGGCCACAGGGGTCCGAACCGGCTTCAAAGAATAACGTCTCCCATGGGCGAGACAGGGAAGAGTATTGTTTTGTGACTATTCTTTGTGCGAGGCCTTGCGCAAAGACGCTCATTTGTGTCGGATTAATGTATTACAGCACAACACATTAGGCAGGTTGTCGAAAAATAGAAACCTGTCGTATTTATACACGTAACTTAGTACCATTATCAGGATAGCGTGATAGAAATGGATCTATTAACGAATAAAGTTCAACAATTGTGTAGCCAGGAAACTTGAAAAGTATAAATGTTCCGGAACAAATTGTAGTTTCAAGCGCGAGGCCTCGCTCATGGAACAGCGCATGAGAAACATTCAAGTTTCGGTGATCATTGCGCGAGGCCTCGCGCAATGGATGTCATAAGCGTTCATAGAAACAAGAAAGGGAACAGACCCACCAAATACACAGCATGTGCATTCCCTTGATGCGGCGCTGCTGCATGGGCGCCCATACAGGTCCCGCCGGCATCTCCAGTTGTCCTACTGTGGTCACCGCTGGCTTCACTGCCCAACAGCGATGGTAGCGCGCCGCAACTGGGTACCGCAATCAGGATTAAATAGTCAAATGTGTGACCACCAGTGAGTTACAGTTAACCGAAAATGGTGCATGCGACAAGCGAATCATAGAATAATTGGTTGCGGGAAAACTGTGTGACAGGTTGATGTTTCAAAGCAAGAATGTTTTTCAAACAGCGAATTTTACGCAGATACAGTTACGCAATTATTTTTCACAGCAACAATGCCCCCTCTAAAAGAGGTGGACCTTCAGAAGACAGTGGCCGCAGCATCTGAAGCTTTCCGCGATGTCTGCTCAGGGGAACCGCCGTATCACACGGCAGAAGAATTGTGGGAAGGGCTAAAACAGGGGGACGAGGGCGCGCGATTGTTGTTTGTGTTTTTTCTGCGTCTGCGCAAAAATGAACGGACGCGTTGCAGCGTTGAAAAAGCGATTGCGGCAGAAGGCAAGAGTTGGGTTGGTGTTTTGATAGAGGAGGCCTGGCACCTTTATTTGCTGATGCGCCACCGCGCAGTTCCATAGCAGGGAAAACCAAAGTCAGTTGTTGCGATAGAGGGAAGTAGGGCGCAGCGTCGCATTTTAGCAAGGTCAGTTCTGGCGCGATATAGCGCACCTTTGGTGAAGGAAAAGGCCGCAGTCAGGTTACAGACTACATGGATCAAAATACACCCCAGTGGGTTGTGTTATGGATGGACAACTGGGACAACAAACAGTTTACCACAAATCCTGACAAGAACGACAAAAGCCTTAACGCAACAGCGTTGGCTGTTTTGCTACTGAGGGATGCACCGCGCTACTGGCATGGTCATCCTAGCCTGGAAGAGCTTGAACGGCGTGTTCCTGTTGTTGCAGGCATGCTGGGGAACACCGAGGGAACCTTTGCACGTATCCTGCGTGACCTGGGATTTGCAAGCACGCGGCCAGTTGTTCGATACATTAGGGCGCCGCTTGACATTATTCGCCCTGTACCTGCCAAGAGACCACATTGGCGACCCTCTTGTCTAAGCAAAGAAAAGGTGAGCGGCAACGTCTCACTGCTTAACCTATTGCAATTCACTAGGGACTTGGCGCAGCACACTCGACCAATTGTCCCTGTTTTGTGTGATGAGAACATCCATTACCGCATTTGTAAGATGATGTATGGTGAAAAAAACAACCGGTGGGAATGTCCGGCTTTTCTTGCGGTCACACCCTATATTGTACGGTTTCTGGCACGCGTACAAATTTTTGCGTTACACAAACATTCCGCTCACTTTGGCCGATTGTGACTTTCTTCCGTAAAGGTTTGCTGCGCAGCGGTGACACAGTCCCCTGTTTTCCCAAGCTGATCACAATGGAGATAACTGTCGGCGCAATGCTGTTGGGTATGGGCCCCCACAAACGGCGCCTCAACAGAAAATGTCATTCCCTTGGGCTGGCACGTCCGGTAAATCGGCGAGGTCGCCTCCGTTACGCTGTGTGTAAGGCCATGCAGGTTCTGTTAACACAATACCGTCCTATGTTACTATACCTAGGACACCTCGTTAGACAGTGCAATGGTGCCGGGGAGACGGGTGTTTCTGCTTCTGAGGGATTGCAGATCATTATGTGTGTGTTAGACCGTTTGAACATGGGGAACACACTTTTGAAGTACGAACGCACTTTCGCAAATGCGCTAGTGTGCCACACTGCATGGCACACAGCCATGCCTGGACAGGCTTTTGCCGAGGAGTTTTGTGAAAGTCTGCTCTCCAGCCTTGTGACAAAGAAGGGCCAAAACAGAGGTGCAGTGACCATTGAAGATGTTGACGATCTGTACCATCTCATCACTATCCGCAAAGAAGGTCACAGGGTGAACGTCTGCAAAATCCTCAATTCCTTTGTCAATTACGTGCGTCAGCGGTTAACTGCTTACTTGAACGCAGAGCGTGTATATGTACCTTGGGTTAGGTGGTGTGCTGAGCCTACTTGTACAATTCAGGGACATTGGCCGCGCAGGGGTGTACCTAACTTTCCACCGTCTCTTCTAATTCCAAAGGTTTCTAACCACTACAAACAAATCCTTGTGTCTGTGTTGTTGGTGCTGACGCAGCAGGGGCCACTTAAGGCTGGTCTTAAGCGAAAATTGTCGGAGCTGATTCCCCAACGCAGTGTGTTGGAGGAACAGAGAGAGGCCGACACGCTGCGAAACGTTCGAAGAAGATTGGAGAACATGCAGTGATGCGCCAGGCCTCGCGCAAACAGCATGATACAGCAGGTTATTACACCCTCTCTCTTGCGCGAGGCCTCACGCAAGGTTGACAGTCAAAAACAGTGGCGTGCCCCTCCAGCTTTGCATTCTCAACCATACTGTACTCGTTTTCGCCAAAAACGCGTCACATATGCATTATTGACGATGATTTTAACCCTTTTCAATTTTTCGATTCTGCAATACAGGTTTTCTTCTTATCGCAGAATGGCAAGCACCGCCAAAAAAACAGCCGAGGAACGAGAAGATACCGACTATGACCCTGGGACCTCAGGATCAGAGGCTGGAACACCAAAGAAGGGGCGGAAGAAGAAGGAAACACCAGATCCTGGCCTAACCTTGGGTACTGAGATCGAGAACCACTTGAAGCCGGATGGGAGGCAGCTGGAGGTTGAGCTGGAGAATGTGAGAATCGACCAGGAGAAGACAAAAGGACAGATCAGACGGAAGTATACGAAGTTACTGCAGAAGCGTATTGAGTCACTGCAAGCAGCACCGCCAACAGGCCCATTACACGTTGTTCTCTGGATACAATAGTATGTTGCCAACCGACTGTTCACTCTACTGGTTGCGCGAGCCCTGGCGCATGGACGTGTCTCATATTTGCAGATGGCTATTATTGGTGTGTATCTGGACAGCACAGCGTGGAAGCGGTTGCGAAGGTTCGGGAGAAGCGACGCACAGCGTGTCTGGATCTGCAGCAGTGGCATACTACATGCATCGCCGATATTCTGAAGCCTACAACACCGTGGGCCTTCCGTGCAAAACTGGCGGGACAAGCACAAGGAGGCGCAAAAGACCTTGAGCCAATACCGCTGTATGAGGCAGCAGATAACCTCATTCGATGTGTTGAAGATCAGCGGCGGCGAGGCCTGGCTGACACGTACAGCAATCTCAAGATCGCCATTGTGGATGCTGTGCAGATGAGTGCCCTGGTTCCAACTGAAGCAGCCTGGTCAACTCGTATGTTCACTAATCGTTGTTTCGATGCTGTTCGTTGCGCGCGGCCCCGCGCATAACGTTGTCACTTTCAGGACAAAACGTATCAATTGTGGAAGGATTTCATGACGTTTGCCTACTATGCTGGTCTGGAAGCTGTGAAAGGTCTGCAGAAGTTTCCACGACAAAGGGGAGAAAGTCACGAAGAACGCGCTGAAGAAACTGGACGGGATCCTCTTGCCGGAGTTCTACAAGAAAGTGGCAGAAGTGATGCAGGAAGAACAAACAATCCTTGAGTCCTTGCAGAATTCGTTCAACGACATCAGCCTTGACCAGTGGGTCTTAATGCATCTGGACCACCCGCACAAAGGCCAGTACGTTCGACCTGAGAAAGGTGTGTACCATCGACGAGACGTGGGTTCCGTTTCTGCATTGGTGCGCTGCACCTTCTCCATTTCTGTTCTTTAGCCAAGGACATGCGCACCCGCAAAGAGGTTGCTGCACTTGGAAGGCCTGCCCTAAAGGTGACTCTTGGTACATGGGGCTACTGGCGTGAGTCTGAAGGCAAAAGTCGCGGTCCATGGCCGGCATGGAAATCCATGATTCGCGCACCACTGTGGCAGGTGGCAGAGAAAGGCAAACCCGCCTTCCTGAAAATCCTCAACGTCCAAAAACAAGACAGTGGAACAGCAGGATCCATTACTGGCAAGTCAAACTATCACAATTAAGGCGACCCAAATTGCAGCTTTGGCCCAGAATCCCCCGAGGCAATTTATTGAGATTGACGAGAACCTGATTGTCATCAACGGCGACATATTTGAACATCTTGCTCCTGAGATGATGTGCCCAGCCTGGCTGTATGAAGAAATGGCGCGTGCCGATACCCTTATCTGCGGCTCTCAACCTGTTGTCGACAACATGTTCGACGTGCTGGAAACGGGAACAGAGAGGCGTCTCAACGATGATTTCAACGCGCCGCGCATGGCTGACATGTTGCGTGTTCCCATCTTCAGTTGGCCAGTCAAACCGAAGCCAGCAGGGGATCCTACAACGTTCGACGTTTGCTGGTTGCTGATTTTGTCACCTGATAGCTGGACGAGAAAGGTATAATTCCGTCATTACGTCCGCTCTTGGCGCGAGGCCTCGCGCAATAACTTCTCCCTTATTGCAGACTCCGAAGTCTCTGACATTTGGACCTACTCAAGTAGAGGAGATGGATGCTGTTGAGTTTGGCGGTCCCCTTCCGATAACGACGGTTATGTGGTATTTCAATACTCACCTCCATTACCTGAAGCAGGATGAGAGCTTCAAGCCTTCGTTTGTGTTCATTGATCACCAGCCAGACCTGGTGTGCAGAATTGCGTCCATCGAGCCGGATTCTCGCATGTACCTTCTTGGTGTCACCACCGACAATCTCTCCGATTCGGTCAACAGAGTGCAGACTCAGTTGAACCATGTCTTGACACAAGGGTTGAAACTGGACGCGTCTGGTGATTGGGACCAGCAGGCAAACTGGGCAAACCACGGTATTCCCCTTTCAGTTCGCGATGACAAGTTGGGTTCTGAGGCATTGTCGCTGGAGGAGGAAGAGACTGTTGAGAAAGGTCAAGCTGCAGAAGCACTGGCCCGTGCAAAGCGGAAGTCTACTGGTGGGGAACCAGCCCCCAAGAAGAAGAAGACTGCTTCCAAGCCTCAGGCAGCAAAGTCGGTTACTGGTGCAGAATCCGAGGAGAGCGATGGGAATAAAGAGGCGGAGGGCGAGGAAGAAGAGGAGGAGGAACCTCAGGTCTCCCAAGGCAAGGCAGCGAAGAAAGCGGCAGAGAAGCAGAGGTCCGAGGAAACCGGGGCCAGGGTTCCATTCAAGCAGCCAGCTCTTTAGTCCCAACCAAGAAGCGAGCCCGCAAAGCCACCGCCAAAGGGTAAGACGTCCGTTGCTAAGGCTCTGGGTTCTAAGATGCAGGTTGTTCCGAAGAAAAAGTAATTTCTTGGTTTGTTCTGATATATTATGCGCGAGGGCTCGCGCTATCCATTCCTCTTCGACGATTTTTTTGCTGTCACCTTGTGCGGCACATTTTTCCCTGTGATGCACTGTATTGCGCTCTTGTGTTGGTGTTTGCGCGAGGCCTTGCGCAAAGAAGGGGTGCCAAAAAATGCTTCTTGGGGTGCTGCGTGCAACATGATTCTCAAAAACTGGTTTTCGAAAAAATTGAAAGCTCATGGGTGTTTTTATTGGAAAGCATAAGTGGTAGAGGAAACAAAAAGTCATGGTTTTCGCAAAAAAGTACTTCATTTTTGGAGGAATAAATCATTTTCCCGGGCAGTCGGTTTTCTTGAAAATAAATGAAAATGGACCAGTTAATTGCTTTTTACGGGATTTTTGGTTCTTGTGTTTTTGGGTCCCCCCAAAAGAACTATTTTTTCACAGTGCCGCGGAGAGGCAGTTTTGGGCGCATTTTGACCATGCAACCTGAGCCGCCTAAGATCCTGCACTTCATCAGAGACAGTCTGTTTCGAAGTGATTCACCCTTGCATCACGTATTTTCGGTTTCGTTAGAAACATTCAATGCAGAGCGCATCGCAAGTCGAGAAAGCCAGTGGTTTCCATGTCTCTCTCGTGATCTTCACAGCTGTCTGCAGAAGCTTGCGGATACTCAAGCCAAGGTCAATGAATTGGAACAAGGCATCGATGCATTGCGGGCAACAGCAGCAAGTGCTTATGCAGCAATTGGTCAGCGAGTCGACACTTTGCAGTCCTCGACGGAAAATGCAACTCAAGCTGCTGCAAACGAACTTCAACGCGTAGAGCATGAATTCTCGCAATGTTATGCCCTGCTCAACGAATTTGTACGAACTTCGAGTCAACCACCTTCGAACAACATCCAGTTTCCACAACCACAACCACAGCTCCATCCACAACCACCGTCTCCTTTGAATCAACCGCTGTATGCACCGCGGAGCAGTTCGCCTCACCCTCCACGACAACCACTTCCACAGCCACCTGTCTTCGAATCACCTCCAGCACATCAGTTCGGAGTCCAGCGTGCTCCTACGCAAGAGATTTTGGGATGCCATGTCGAGCGCTTGAATAAGCTGGTCAAGAGGTTCTCTGGGAGACCTGGATGTGGAGAGGTTCGAACGTGGAAGGAGGATTTGTTACGAGCCTTGAGCCTGTCGGAAATCACCTCAACCGTCGAGCAGGTGACAACCGTATCATTCCTCCTCGATGGTGATGCTGCCGAGTATTATCATAGCTTCGCAGGCTGTACAGGATGATTGGTTCGAGCTCATGCGTGTGTTAGGCCAACGTTTTGATTGCATATCCCATGAGCCAGTGGATTTGTCGAGAATGCTGAGCTTGAAATAGAGCGAGTTTCCTCGACACGCAGATTACGTGCGGGAATTTCGTGCTTGCGTTATCAATCAAAGGTTAACACCACTGACTTCCAGATGGGTTACCTCGTCAACTCTCCATTTGTTGAAGGTTTGTCGAATGACGCTGTTCGTCGGCAGTACATCGTTGAAGTCAGTTCGAGATGGCGTTCTAATAGGCCATTTGGATTCGATACCTTGGTAGAAACCATCGCAGAAGCCTACATTGCGGCTGGGTATCAGCCGGAAGAGGTACAGAATGCATCGAGAACGACATCAGATCACACTCTGGGTCCTGCAGTGTCAAGACCCCTGCCTATGATGGTTCCACCTACTTCGACTTCCACGTTTTCATACAACCCTATGCAAACGCCACACGTCAATCCCATGCCGCCTCCAGCTGCAGCACCCACGGCTTTGACCGTGGCAGAGCCGATGAACCTCGATGCAATTGCCAAGCTCCGAGAAGAGCTACATGCCTACATTGGCGAACGTTGAAATGAACGGTTTGGACACCAAGATGGTCGAGAAAGTAGGCGTTGCCACAATTGTGGTGAACAAGGCCACTTGGCCCTTGACTGTTCAAAAGGTCGACCGCCATCCCAAGGACGAGAACGTCGGGAATCAAGGTCGAACACGCCGAGACAAGATTAAAGTCAAGACAGCAAGGGACGGTTTCGATCCCGCTCCAAGAGCAGGGAAAAGGCCCACAACGGCCTAGAAAACAATTCCGAAGCCCTGGTGGCGGACGTCCTCGAGAAGAGCTGAACACCACCACCAGCACCAATAAACCGGAAAGGAATTCGAAATTTGGAGGTGTCAACGTCGAAGGACCCGAACCTGAGCATGCGTCTCTGTTCACGGTTCGAGGGCGCATTTGCGCATGTCGTGAAGACTCCTTTGACTCCAGCGTGGAATTATTGGTCGACTGCGGAGCGACCAGCGACTTTATGTCGATGCAAACTGCAAAGAGGGCGCAACTTCCCCTCTATAAACGGAGAAACCCTGGACACGTGTTCACAGCCGGAGGTGTCAAAGTCGAAGTACGGTACTACACGAGAGCTTGTGTTCGAGTTGGAGAGCTTGTGTTTCGTCATGACTTCAAGGTCCTAGAGACTTTGCCGGATGTGGTACTTGGACTACCATGGCTTCGAAGCTAAAATCCAACTGTCAACTGGAGGGAACAATACACCGACATCCAACACGGTTCGAGTTCGTACTGGTTATCTTTTGGCGAATCAAGACATTCCACCCAGCTACAGTTTCAAGCTGCTTCAAAGCTGGACCTTCTTTCGATACTTTCGACTGGACCGACGACTACGCCAAGTCTGAGGCCTTTGCGGCCGAGTATAGGGCTGTGACCGACCCTGACGACGGGCAGAAGTGGCCAAAGAAGCTGACTAAGGAAGATGGCAGGCTCTACCGGAATGGTAAGCTGCTAGTACCGGAGTCCCGGGTGCTCGAGCTTTGTGAAGCTTGGCACCACCACATGCTGCACCCAGGGGTCAAGAAGCAAGCCCTTGACATGCAGCGCCGGTTCGAGATCGACCACATCGTTCTCTACACCACCATCAAGAAGGTCAGGAAGGGTTGCTCGGTCTTTGAGGCCTGCAATCCTGATAACCGGAACGTCAAGGGGGAAGCCCAATGGACGCCGGTTCCTGACCAGCCCATGGAGAGCGTGGCCATGGACGTCTTCTCCATGCCCGAAGTGCACATTGGCAAGGAGACCTTTGACTGTGTGGTTCTTTGTGTGGATCGCCACAGTGGCTACGTAGTAGCCTTTCCGGCACGCAAAAAGGGGTTGCTTGCCAAGGAAGTGGCAGTCATGATGAATCGTCATTGGCTGACCGTCTTTGACATCCCCCGCACCATTTGCAGTGACCCAGGGCCCCAGTTTACTGGTGGCTGGTTCAAGGCTATGTGTTCCCTTATGGGAATACGTCATGCCAAGAGCGTCGCCTATCTCAGCCGGTCTAACGGCCGAGCTGAAGTGGCTGGACGGCAGCTGTTCGAGAAGCTGCGATAGATTCACATCACCAATCCACGTCGGAACTGGTTTGGGGAGATGTGGCCCGCTCTGAAGGCCCATCATGACACCCCCACGCCGGGTGGTTTGTCACCTCACCAGATTCTGTTCGGCAGGGACCCCCTCGGTCGAGGACTTCCCTTGTCTGGTGATGGCATGGCCACGGATGCCAAGGAATTCTTCGCGCGGCAAGAGCAAACGGCGCGGGACATCCGCCAGCAGCTCGAGAAGGAGCATGCTGAGCGTCAGAAGTCCGCCCCGAGCTCGACAGCGCAGAAGTTCAGGGTGGGAGACCCGGTGTGGGTGATCAGACCCCGCCCTATGGGCACCCACCGCACCAAAACCTGGTTCACACCTGGAGAGGTGGTTCGCAGGATTGGTGAGGACACCTACCGCATCAAGGTAGGTCACGGACCATTCCGGGAGCCCCACGAGAGTCAACTCCGTGTGCGGGAACCCGACCTCCGTGGTCAGCATGTGTCCCTGAGCTACGCCGCACATGAGGCTGATTCGGACGACGATTATGCTGAGCAGGATGACTATACAGTCGAGAAAATTCTGGCCCAGCGTCCGAACGCCTCGGCACCCGGAGGCCTGGAGTTCAAGGTTCTTTGGCGAGGCTATGGGCCGTCCCACGACACCTGGGAACCCGTCTCCTCGTTCGTGCCGCGGGTCAATACTCCCTTCATGGAGTACATCCGCAAGCACAAGACCAAGATCCATGTCCCGGACTTGGCAGCACTCACCCGGGCGATTGCAGCCAGGGGTGCCTGATCAGCGCCCTGAGCTCTCCTCTGATTTGTTTGGGGCACTTGTGTGGTCGACTGATCGTCCCTCACTTGCTTGCTCTCTTTCATCTTCCGGTGACCTGCCATCAGAGTGGCCATATACCCCCCCCTGCTGAATCCAGAGGAGGATGGCCCCTCTCTTCTTCTATTCGTCACTCCCCGCCTGCTGAATCCTTGGGAAACCAGGCGGGACGACTGACCTTCACACTTTTTGAGCTCTTGGGGCCTTGAAGCCCATACGACGTTGCGCAACGCATGCCGCTGTCATCGGCATTGCGATTGTTTTGGTGTGTGGTCTGGTCCCATGGCACTTGCGGGGTCCAGACCAGTCGACGTGTGTCTGCCGACTATATATGGCCTGGACTCAGGCGTTTTCCTGTCCACCCTCCTGCATATGCCTTATTCTAACCAGGGCGTGGTTTGGCGCTCTGTCCAGAGTGTGTTTACACGCCTATTACCCTGCTTATTGCTTGTCTTTCTGTTCCCGGGGATATGTGCATCTGTATGTCAGCACCATCACTGAAGTGTGGACTGTTTTTCCCCCCCGACGGGATGCGAATCGACTACGAAGGCGCCCTGAGTCGCCGTATACATGCTTTTACTTACGGCCCAGCCTGGACCAGTACCTAAGTACAGATTCTGCTGTTTGAGTGCCTGTGATACCGTGTGCCCTATTCGCTGTGATGTGGAGATCCTGATGGCGCCAGGCGGGAAGCTCAGTTGCCTGACTACACTCCCAGCGGTCCGCCACTGTCAGTCCCAGTGTGAGCCTGGCGACTCGCAGACGCACTTGCAGTCGGATGGGGAAGGTTTGCCTGGGAAACTGGTGGTTTGAGGAGTCGACGCCTCCGCCCACACTGCATGAGGACTCCCTCATGTATGGCCTTCATGGTAATAGGGCGAGGGAAAAGACGGCCTTGACGCCCGATCCCTTAAGGAGGAGCTCGTTCGGCTGTACCACTCTGGACTCGCGTCGTATGGATATGGACATGGTGCGCCCGAGGAAGGACCCGTGGGGACTCTCCCCCAGCCGGCGGGCCTTGGGAAGCTTTGGGTAGCCTGATGGATCTTTGTGGTCGCTTTCGACCTGTGGGACCACCTCGTTCGTCGTGTGACGCCTATGTTGGCCGTGTATGCCACTGCCACTGTGGTGGTAACCGTCGCAGCCGGCACCCGGTGCGCCTGATATGGGTTAACGGGTCCTTTGGATGCCGAACAATCGCCGCCAGGACCCAGGACTTGATACTTGATACTATACTTGCAGTTACCAACGATTACAGCACCGTAACTGTCTTACTGTGGGATTTGGGCAGCCTAACCTGCGAATCAGCCTGAAGTGAGGATGTGACGCCCCCCCCCCCCCTTCAGGGGATGGTCCTGGGTACCCGCTGCCGTGCGTGGGTGTTATCGAGCCCCCCCCAGGGTTTGCTCTAAGGAGGGGGGTGAAGCGGTACCCAGAACCCCATGGCTAGGGTAGGGCATACAACCGGTCTCCGGTCCACTAACCCCATGTACGGAAGGGAAGACGCCCGTTGACGCCCGGTGCGAGCCCGGCGGGAGCGTGTTCCGTGCCGTAAAGCCCCGCATCGGCAACCGATGCACCGCCAGCGGAGATTTATATATCAGAATATCAGGAATCAACAGGGCTTTTTTTTCATATTGTTTCCGTCAATTTTTACGCTTCCGTTCTGATATTCACTGTTTTGACAGCTGGCGGTTAGTTCGCGACTTTAGCGTAACCGCCAGCTTAACTGTTATATACAGATATTTTAGCGCAAATCGTGAGGAAGACTCTAAAGTCTTCAGGAATTGCATTGATGCATCCGCAATTTTCACATTCTACACTCGCAACCTTAATCCGAATTTTTCAGGATGTCGAAATCAGATTTTCGACTTCGACATCCCCGCACTTGATTTGACCTCTTTCGAGTGGAGCTACGTGCTTCGCTATGCACGAATCAACTTTTCTTTTTGTCTTGCCCTCCATTCGTCTTAGAGATATGGGCAAAACAAAGTTGATTTGTGAGGCCACTTGTGAGGGTCATATCTCGTGCCGCTTGCGAGGAATGACAATAAGGAAACGTGGGATGTATTCACAATACTCCCGACGTAGTTTGGGAAGCATTATACGCCTTGCGTCTGCACACGTGCGCGCTAGCGTAATGGATCATGGTCAAGAGGGTAGAGTTTGCGTTATAACTCTTTGGCCACGATATTGCGTGCGTTAAGATAACTTTCGAGTGTAGCGCGCGAGTGTTGGTGTTGCATACGAACTCTCCTTGAGTTTCTATGAGCGATTGACACAAAGTTATGCCCTTGGAGGGGCATGACATATCGTGGGGGGAGCTACCTTTTTGGGCAATATGTGGTATGTGCCATGTGTTGCATTGCGTGCCCATTTGGTGGGTTTGGCTAAGAGCGATGCACCCGCCAATGGACCTCATATTGCGCAAGCCCCTTCTCCATACTCCCCATGATCAATTGCAAGCCTAACCTTCGTGGAGGGAAGCTTGTGTGGCGATCCCAAAGCGATGCGTTGGGAGCAAGGTGTGTGTTTTGCAATTTTCCATATTTTCATGTGCCGACTTGGGAAGTAGCGCTCGTAACCCTTCAAAGCGCCCCAAGTGGAGCACATATGTGGAATCGAAGGTCATTGGTGTCAAGTCATTGTGTTTAGAAGGATTGGTCAATTACTCGATCCAAGCCGAAGATATTATAATATAGTTGTGCACCTTTCAAGGCACCTTTGTGTGTCTTTGTGTCAATTGTGCCGTTTTTGGCCCGTCATGATGTCAAATGGCGACCGTGTATCTCAATGTTGCGCTCAATTGACATCATGACTCAAGTATGTCATGAGGGTACACACTTCAGTGCCCAACATATCTTGGACCCAGCAGATAACTCTCCTTGGGCTTGGCATACCGTGGCCGCCATGTCCGCAATTTGGGACTATCCCAAATCAAGGGCTCACTTGGCGACCCTGCCATTCCCAAAACCGGAGGAGTTGGGCGACGGCCAAAAGATATGTTGGACACATATGACTTGATACCAATCCTATGGCACACTCCGGTCCAAGTCGGGCATGTGCCTCATTTGCCCCAACCATGAGTGTGCGCATTTTTGGCCATTTTGGGCAATTTTCCACTTTTTCTGCCCGCCGTGCACTATGTTGAGCCCACTCGTGCACGCCAGACGCATGGACCAATGGACCATATATGACATGGGTGTTATGTATACTGGTGCCCATGGTTCACACACCACGTGGGCAAAGCGGAGCAACCTTCGTTAAGGCGCTAGCCCAAAGTGAGTGTGGGCAATTTTGCCATTTTGGCATTTGTGGATCCAATTGGGATTGTCACCACGCCAAGTGGCACGGAGATCTCTGAGAGCCAAGTGGATCGGAGTCTCTGTCGGACTCCCCGTTGAACGCGTATGGAATGGCGGATCCGATCTCCAAGCCGGCGTGGAGATATACTATTGGGAGCACCCCAAAATTTGGCTCATTTCGAGCAGCCAAAATGACCCCCTTTTGGGACCCCAATTTCACCTCCCCGTGTGGTCAATTGGCGGCCCCATATCTCTATCCCCACAAGGAGCTCGGACCCCTTTTCAAGTTGTACACTCAGATGAAAGTCCTAGGTCCTGTCTCCTACCCTGTGAGTCATTGGCCTTGCCCTGGCCGGGCGAGCCACGCGTGTGGATGACGCCAATTTTGGTGATTCTGGCATCATGACCCCACTTGACGAACCCGTGGTGCCCTGATGCCGGGACCTCAGAGGGAACGAGGTTGGGTGAGGGCTCCATGAAGTTCGTACTCAAAGGGCAGAGGGTCAGTTGCCTCGTCCCTACCTCTGGCGGGTCCAGACGAGGGGTCAATTTCGGAGATTTTTGAGCTAAGGTCAGTTTGGGCTGAAACAGCCCATTTTCAGCTACCAACTCCTAGGGGATAATGGCGGGGCCATATTTCTGTCTCAGAGGGGAGTTGAGACCTGCCGTTAAGGGAGCATGGGGAGCCATCGTTGGTTAACCTTGGAACCCTCTTGGTTCTCAGGAACTCGCCTGTGGCTGGGCGAGACACCCCCCCCTATCAGCAGGGTTTCAGGGTCCGGACTGAGCAGGGCATGGGTTGTGTTTGAGCCCCCGCCCCCACCAGCCACTGAGAGGGTCGGACCTGGGATTGGGATACTAGATGGGACTGAGTGTCTATTGTCCTGTGATGCCCTTATACCAGTCCAGTCTTAACCCCATGTGTACATATCCTGATGTGTTGCTGTACATACTTTCGTTCCCTTGTTGCAGAGTGGCAAGGATCCTGAAACGCTTTGTCACATGACATGAGCGCATTGATGCCTCTGTGAGCGTAGTGCTTTGCCTGCCTGCTCACTTGCGCGTGTCCACCGCAGCGTCCCGTGGCCAGGCCCCCCACGGGGACGCGTCACTACAATCATCCAAGAGAATGTAAGGATGCATCAGCATTTTTGACGACATTCACGCTGGTGAAAAAGAGGCCAAGCGCGTCGTTGAGAAATATCAGGCAGATTGGTTAAGCATTGCTAAACAAGGCAGGAAAGCACCAAAGGATCTGGAAAACGGAGGCAATGTTTGGCTCCGCAAGAGCAAACCTACCCAGGATGGAGACTCCAAGCTCCTCCCCCTGTGGGAAGGTCCATTTGAAATTCTGTCTCGAGTCAGGGAGAACAGTTTCAAAGTTCGTGTGGATGTGAATTGGGAGCTGGAGGTAAGTGTAAAACTTCACCTACGGCTCAAATTGCTTTACAAGCTGGTCCGGGGCTACCGTCCCGTGGTCAACCTTCTCCAAGAACATGCGGCCTCCCTTGCACGTAGGCGTAGCACAAGTGGAAGACCACTCACATCCACATTGACTCCCTGAAAATCCGTGAGCATCCATTGGGATTGCGAAATGGAAGCAATCCCTTTGAGGTCTAAACAGCAAAGAAAATGAAGCATGTACTAATGGTCAAAGGAACATTAGTAACCTCCAAACCATGTCCCGGGTAGAGTAAGGTGCAATAATCATTGGAAATCAATAAGAAGGAGACATCAAGGCAGGAGAGGGGGTGGGCAAAGCCAGTCAACTCTCCCACTCAGCACATCCTGGGTATCCTGATTCAGGATCCCCAAGCATGAAGTAAGAAACATGCAAGAACAGCGAGACATGGGTAAGGCCCATTGGCTGCCCAAGCCTACCCTAGTGGGGAAGCTTTCAATCTCCACTCCTAGCACTTTAGAACTCCAGAAGCGGGAATCTAGTGCCTACGCACTCAGTCCCCATTGTCCCCAAACATGCCAACCCAACTTTGCTTGGGGCAGGACATAGCCACACCACACCATCGCAAGGGTCGTGGTGGTCCTGGGTGCTTATAAGACTTAGGCACCAGAAATTCTGTGGAAAAGGGGGTAAAGTGGTATATCACCCATACCACCTCAGGATCCCACATCCCAAGAGAAGGAAAGGGTGGTTGGGAGTAGCCACGACCTTCACCCTGACACACTTAGAGGGGCTGGACTTAACTCCACACGGGCTCTGAGACCTAGCATGGGAAGCAGGGCACAAAAACAGGCAAAGCCAAAAATCAGAGGTTACTCACTTTGTCAGACTCACTTCCCAAGGCAAAGGGGGTTTGAAGGATTCCATGTGGGCACATCTGAAGGGCATCAGTCAAACATTATGCCGACCGGATATCCCAGTCTGTCTCTTTGATACCATGTCACTGTCACAAGTCTGGTAGGCTGCGCACTTTGGTGAAACTACCCTAAGTGGAAAACAAGGGAGAAAAGAATGCAAATGACTCCCACATAGGGTTAGTTTAAGGTCCAGAGAAGCGCATGCACAAAGGATCGGGCAAGGGGATGGTGGTCTCGGAGGGGCTGGCCCCACCTCCCCCTCAGATTGGAGCAAGGCAACAAACTCCAATACCCACTTTCTGACTTCACCTTTGCTGCCATGAGCCACGCACGAGCAGGGAGACACGACAAATCACCGCCCGAGGCCCGAGAGACGGAGGACATCCTGGCGTCCATCCTCAACGCCGCCGCATCAACGGCAGATCAAGGACCGCAAGCCGACGAGCAACTCGGCGACGAAGAGCCCTTCGCCGCCTTCATGGCATCCTGCCGGGACGGGCCCCCCACCACGGGCCCAACGACCAAATCTACGCTGCGGCGCGGGTCGCACGAAGAGGAGCCCACCAGCCCTGCGCGGGATCCTGCGTCTGCGTCCCATTGGCATATCTTCGCCGCAACTATGCCGCCTTGAGATCGGCGGCAGAAACCCAGGCAACCACCGCGGGCAACAGTCAAGCAGGTAGGCAGCCTGAAGGGATGGCCAATGAGCGTTCAGACGCGGAGGACGCGCCGGCCCATGGGATCCGGTCACCAGCAGATGTAGGTAGGTAGGTACGTGCACTCGGTTGTGGGGAGGCGACCCGCGGTTCCCGCTGGCGTTGCTGCTGTGACGAACAGGAAGAGGCTCCGTGCTTGGAGAGGGGAGGTGACTTACATCCCGCTAGACCTGACTGGTCGCCCCCAACAGAGCGGCCCCGGGCATCACCGGGAGGGCTGATCGCCGCCAGCGTGACTGCTTGTCATGCCGGGAGGGGTGGCCCCAGTGCTTGCGCACGTCCCCTCCTTTGAACGGAACCTCACCAGACCTCCTGGCGTATCCCGTTCCCAAGGCATGCATGCATGTTCTTGGTACTAGGGTTCCGAGGTGCTTGGGTGTCGCACGCTACGCCTCGAGTCCCAAAACTGCGCAGGCCTTAGGATGCCGCCTTACCCCCCGGCTCTGGATCTCGTTTGGCCGGGTCACCTGCATGGCACGGGCTGCCTCAGTGCCCGGGCTATGGACACTGGGTTTCCTACTGTTGCGTGGCGCTTGCGTTTGGGTCCGGGTTGTGGTTGGGTTGGGCTTTCGGCTGCGCCCCGCCACTCCTGGCTGGGGTGTTGGGGTGTGTGTGTGCTTGTGTTCCTGTTCCGCTTGTACCCGACCACTCCTGGCCGGGGTGTGCGTTGTGGGTGTGTGTGATACAGCTCGGGTATCGGCTCCACCCCGCCACTCCTGGCTTGGGTGTTGGGGTGTCTGTGTGCTTGTGTGCGTGCTCCGCTTGTACGCCGCCACTCCTGGCTGGGGTGTGCAGCGTGGGTGTTGTGCTTGGGATCGGGTCTCGGTTGCGCCCCGCCACTCCTGGCTGGGGTGTCAAGGTTTGTGTCTGCTTGTGTGCGCGACCCGCTTGCACCCCTCCAAACCTGGCTGGGCTGTGCGGTGTGGGTGTGTTTGTTTGGACTCACGTTTTGGCTGTGCCCCGCTGAGCCTGGCTGGTGTGTTGTGGTGTGCATGTTTGTGTGCGTGCTCCCCTTGTACCCCGCCACTCCTGGCTTGGGCGCGCGGCGTGGATGTGTGTGTTTGGGTTCGGGTTTCGGCTGCGCCCCGTCACTGCTGGCTGGCGTGTTGGGGTGTGTGTGTGGTGGTGTGGGCGCTCCCCTTGTACTGACGCGTTCCCGTGGGGGGCCGGCCACGGGACGCTGCAGGTGACACGCACAGGTGAGTAGGCAGGCAAAGCACTACGCTCACAAGGGCATCATTACGCTCGTGTCATGTGACAAAGCGTTTCAGGATCCTTGCCACTCTGAAACAAGGGAACAAAAGTATGTACAGCAACACATCAGGATATGTACACATGGGGTTAAGACTGGACTGGGGTAAGGGCATCACAGGACAAGAGACACTCAGTCCCAACTCGTATCCCAATCCCAGGTCCGACCCTCTCAGTGGCTGGTGGGGGCGGAGGCTCAAACACAACCCATGCCCTGCTCAGTCCGGACCCTGAAACCCTGCCAATAGGGGAGGTGTCCCGCCCAGCCAGAGGCGAGTTCCTGGGAACCAAGGGGCTCCAAGGTCAATTGACAATCGCTCCCTATGCTCCCTCAACGGCGGGTCTCAACCCCCCTCTGAGACAGAGATATGGCCCCGCCATTATCCCCTAGGAGTTGATAGCTTCCGAAAACTCCAAAATTGACCCCTCGTCCGGACCCGCCAGAGGTAGGGACGAGGCAACTGACCCTATGCCCTTCGCCTACGAACTCACTGGAGCCCTCACCCAACCTGGTTCCCTCTGAGGTCCCGGCATCAGGGCACCACGGGTTAGTCAAGTGGGGTCATGATTGCCAAAATGGCAAAATCGGCCGTCTCGGGCGACCGTCCAGGGTACGAAATCTTGGCGATATTGACGCGCCAAGCCTTGATTCACAACCCTTGATATCCCCTCTGGTCCCGTGCCCGGGGTTATCGCTTGCTGTCACGCTGGCTGCTTACTGTTCACCGAGGGGATGACCACACGGACGGGGCAGAAAGCAACATGCGGTGCAAAGGGGGGGATCGTGGATCGCACCAAAAGTTGAATAACTCCGGATGAACCTAAGGAGCAAATACGAAACTCAATGGCTTTCAACCCTTGGTCATATGCTACAATATTCGCACTTCATTTCTGGCTTGATCCTGTGCCCCATGGAGATATGGTAATTCCAATATTGCATACAATGGCAAAAACAGCGAAATTTGGAGAAAATGGCCCGCACTCACGATTCCATATCTACATGACCAAGGTGAGGATTCTTCCAACCAAAAATGCAAAAATCACATGGGATTTAAGTGCCAATATATGCCACTTGCCAACCCTCATGATCGCCTCTAGCTATTTTTCCCATTGGAGAGAAAGTGACACACAAATGGGGCAGAATGGCAACATACCCCAAATTGGGTGACTCACAACTCTCCCATTGAGAGGAGAGGCCACATGGGGAAACACCCCATCCGATGCGGGTTCGTGTGCCCTCTCCGAATTGCCCTTACCCTTGGTCAAGTGGCGCACGCAACCTCGGGGGTGAAATCAGGGGGAGAAGGAGTTTGTGGCCATTTTGGGCAAAACGGCCAAAATTCAGCCAAAAGTGGTCCCTCCAAATATCGTATCTCCGAATCACGAGAGAAAGGGGCCTCAGGCTTTTGCATGGATGCAAACCGAAGCTTTGCCTCCCTTTTGCAACAAGGGTTGAGGTTCAAAGCACAATGAAAGCATTTTCAACACCTCAATCCTCGAAGCACACTATTTATGGGAAAAAGTGCATATATCGGCGATATTGGCATGAACATATCTTTGGGTCATTGAGGAACAAAAATATGAGCAAACACTTTTGAAGTAGGCCCATAGGGGGTGCTTCCAAATATGCACACCATGGTTAGATTGTCTCCGCCCACTTGTGTCAATAGTGCTTGCATATGAGCGCGTGTGCAAAGAGGCAATATGGCACGCAGGCTCACAAGGCGAAATTATATAAAATGGAAGACAAGGTTGTACAAATCAACCTAGCCGTCCACGATGTCATTCGTGGTCTCTACTTTACATATTGCTTTGGTTCGAGGCTCAACTCCCCATAGGCTTCGGGTACGCGCCTCGGGGGTTTGGCCATTTTGGCCTAATTTTCGACCAAAACTTTGCCTTTTTCGAAAATAGAGTTTTGGTACGCATTGAATAGCGTGGAGCCATCGTTGAGTTGGCTCGAAAATCAAAAAGACCCTAGGGCTGTTGGTCTTGTGAGCATTGTGTTCTGTTATTGACGTTCATGCTCACAAGGCCACAAAGTTAGCGTTTGCGCACGCAAACGACTTCGGTTTGCGAGACCCATAGGCTGCCTAAAACACCGCCATTGCCCGCTTCCCTATACAAGATGATATGCCCGCGTGAAAGGGGCATGGATGAAAGACATAGGGGGGAGATGTAGGGTTCTGCCTGAACTCATGGTCCTTGAGAAGCATGAGTTCGCACGATCGACGGAAAGCCTTGCGCGCTGATTTTCTCGAAAGCGCCACGGCGAAAAATTCTGGTGAACACACCAGATGAAAGTACATTAAATACCCTCTAGATTCAGCTCTTAAGTTCTCTTAGAACCTCACAGGTACTCGAGAAAGGTCAATCACAAAACTCGCCACGGAGAAGCGACGAATGCGCGCGAACAGGCGACATCAGGCGGCGATTCCACGACAATTAGAAATCACGGTAGAAATCGGGTATTTCGCCGCTTTCCAACCGAAAATCGCCTAAGAGAATAAAGTTATGGTCATTCTGCATCGATTCAATGGTTAAGGATCGGATTCCAGATCCCGCGGATTAGAGAACAGGGATATCCCGGTGAGAGCCGGTGTCAACGGCTTTCGCACGGGTGTGACAGCTCACAGGCCTCCGGGCCATGGGCCATAGGTTCTGGGTACCGCTTCACCCCCCTCCTTAGAGCAAACCCTGGGGGGGGCTCGATAACACCCAAGCATGGCAGCGGGTACCCAGGACCATCCCCTGAAGGGGGGGGGGGTGTCACATCCTCACTTCACGCCGATCTGCGGGTTAGGTTGCCCATCGCGATCCGACGGTAAAACAGGTATGATGCTGTAACTGTTAGTAACTGCAAGTATAGTATCAAGTATCAAGTCCCGGGTCCTGGCGGCGATTGTTCGGCATCCAAAGGACCCGTTAACCCATACCAGGCGCACCGGGTGTCGGCTGCTACGGTCACTACCACAGTGGCAGTGGCATACACGGCCAACATAGGCGTCACACGACGACCGAGGTGGTCCCACAGGTCGAGAGCGACCACAAAGATCCATCAGGCTACCCCAAGCTTCCCAAGGCCCGCTGGCTGGGGGAGAGTCCCCACGGGTCCTTCCTCGGGCGCACCATGTCCATATCCACGACGCGAGTCCAGAGTGGTACAGCCGAACGAGCTCCTCCTTAAGGGATCGGGCGTCAAGGCCGTCTTTTCCCTCGCCCTATTACCATGAAGGCCATACATGAGGGAGTCCTCATGCAGTGTGGGCGGAGGCGTCGACTCATCAAACAACCAGTTTCCCAGGCAAACCTTCCCCATCCGACTGCAAGTGCGTCTGCGAGTCGGCAGGCTCACACTGGGACTGACAGTGGCGGACCGCTTGGAGTGTAGTCAGGCAACTGGGCTTCCCGCTTGGCGCCATCAGGATCTCCACATCACAGCGAATAGGGCACACGGTATTACGGGCACTCAAACAGAAGAATCTGTACTCAGGTACTGGTCCAGGCTGGACCTTATGTAAAAGCATGTAAACGGCGACTCAGGTCGCCTTCGTAGTCGATTCGCATCCCCTCGGGGGAAAAAACAGTCCACACTCAGTGATGGGCTAACATACAGATGCACATATCCTGGGGGACAGAAAAACAAGCAATAAGCTGGGTAAACAGGCCTGTAAACACACTCGGCCAAACCACGCCCCGGTTAGGATAAGGCATATGCAGGGGGGTGGACAGGAAAACGCCTGAGTTCAGGCCATATATAGTCTGCAGACACACGTCGACTGGTCTGGATTCCGCAAGTGCCATGGAACCAGACCACACACCAAAAAATTGCAATGCCGATGACAGCGGCATCCTTTGCGCAACGACGTATGGGCTTCAAGGGCCCAAGAGCTCAGAAAATATGAAGGTCAGTCGCCCTATCTGGTTTCCCAAGGATTAGGCAGGGGGGGGGGTGACGAATGGAAGAAGAGAGGGGCCATCCTCCTCTGGATTCAGCAGGGGGGGGTATATGGCCACTCTGATGGCAGGTCACCGGAAGATGTAAGAGAGCAAGCAAGTAGAGGACGATCCGTCGACCTCACAAGCGCTCAAAATGCATCAGGGGAGAGCTTAGGGCGCTGATCAGGCACCCCTGGCTGCAATGGATCTTGGTCTTGTGCTTGCGGATGTACTCCATGAAGGGAGTATTAACCCGCGGCACGAACGAGGAGACGGGCTCCCAGGTATCGCGGGACGGCCCATAGCCTCGCCAACGAACCTTGAACTCCAGGCCTCCGGGTGCCGAGGCGTTCGGACGCTGAGCAAGGATCTTCTCGACTGTATAGTCGTCCTGCTCAGCATAATCGTCGTCCGAATCAGCCTCATGTGCGGCGTAGCTCAGGGACACATGCTGGCCACGGAGGTCGGGTTCCCGCACACGGAGTTGACTCTCGTGGCGCTCCCTGAACTGTCCCTGACCCACCTTGATGCGGTAGGTGTCCTCACCAATCTTGCGGACCACCTCTCCGGGTGTGAACCATGTTTTGGTGCGGTGGGTGCCCGTGGGGCGGGGTCTGATCACCCACACCGGGTCTCCCACCCTGAACTTCTGCCCTGTTGAGCTCGGGGCGGACTTCTGACGCTCAGCATGCTCCTTCTCGAGCTGCTGGCGGATGTCCCGCGCCGTTGCCTCTTGCCGCGCGAAGAATTCCTTGGCATCCATGGCCATGCCATCACCAGACAAGGGAAGTCCCCGACCAAGGGGGTCCCTGCCGAACAGAATCTGGTGAGGGGACAAACCACCCGGAGTGGGGCTGTCATGATGGGCCTTCAGAGCAGGCCACATCTTCTCAAACCAGTTCCGACGCGGATTGGTGATGTGGATCTTGCACAGCTTCTCGAACAGCTGCCGTCCAGCCACTTCAGCTCGGCCGTTAGACCTGCTGAGATAGGCGACGCTCTTGGCGTGACGTATTCCCATGAGGGAACACATGGCCTTAAACCAGCCACCAGTAAACTGGGGCCCTCGGTCACTGCAAATGGTGCGGGGGATGTCAAAGACGGTCAGCCAATGACGATTCATCATGACTGCCACTTCCTTGGCAAGCAACCCCTTTTTGCGTGCCGGAACGGCTACTACGTAGCCACTGTGGCGATCCACGCAGAGAACCACACAGTCAAAGGTCTCCTTGCGAATGTGCACTTCGGGCATGGAGAAGACGTCCATGGCCACGCTCTCCATGGGCTGGTCAGGAACCGGCGTCCATTGGGGTTCCCCCTTGACGTTCCAGTTATCAGGATTGCAGGCCTGGCAGACCGAGCACCCCTTCCTGACCTTCTTCATGGCGGTGTAGAGGACGATGTGGTCGATCTTGAACTGGCGCTGCATGTCAAGGGCTTGCTTCTTGACCCCTGGGTGCAGTATGTGGTGGTGCCAAGCTTCACAAAGCTCGAGCACCCGGGACTCCGGTACTAGCAGGTTACCATTCCGGTAGAGCTTGCCATCTTCCTCAGTCAGCCCCTTTTGGCCACTTCTGCCCGTCATCAGGGTCGGTCACAGCCCTGTACTCGGCCGCAAAGGCCTCAGACTTAGCGTAGTCGTCGGTCCATTCGTCCTGGAGGCAAGACTCTGGGAAGAGGTGCTTGTCGGATTCAGCTCCCTCAGGGGCGAGTACTCTGACCGCTTGTAACGGCAGCAGTGACAGCACTCAATTATACACTGATGTGATCAGAATTTCAATGATTCTCAGATGTACATTAGTGCAGTAAATTTTCTGCTTCATTTCATGTTTTCCGTTCGCCGCCAGATGTCGCCTGTGAGTGCGAGTCGAGTCGCATTTGTCTTTTGTGATTTCGGGATCGGGTTTATTCAAATTATTTCGAATGATTTCACGTTGTGTCATTATGTGCGATGAATGCGCATTGAGATTCTATGTCTGCTCCATTTTTGTAGACCGGGTTTGGGTACTCTCCATAGTCCACCATGGAGTTCAAAGGACTTACAAGTGCTTCGCATATGTCGCTCCCCGAGGCTGGATATGGGTCCGAAGAGGGTTATGTGGGTTCGGAGATATCAGGGGCAGTGTCGGGCGTTACGACCCCTGGGGCATCAAGGCTACAGGCTTCGCAGTTACAACAAAGATCAACCACTATGCAGCGGTTACATGGTAGCAGTGGAAATCATGACTCTGCTTCTGGAATCTCCACCGACACTCTGAGATCATCGGACTTTAGCGGGGCTATCACTCGTAGAGAGTCACTGCGTGTTCCCCGTGAGGTTACCTTCGTGGCATCTCCCCAGCAAACCGAGGATCATCCTTCAGAGTGCCCTTACTGTGGCCATAGGCATTGGCCTGGTGTTCATACTTGTGCTGATTGCTGCTTGAACGCCCCACCCAACCTTAAACCCGGTCGAGAATCTCCCTCCTCGAGTGAATCTGGTTCCTCCTCTCAAGCTTTGCCTGATCTGGAAGACAGCAGCAGCGAAGGAGAGCAGTCTGGTACTGGAATTAGTGGTGATTACTGGGAAAACCACTTCCAGCAGATCTGGAATGAGGAATTCCTGCACCGGCAGAATTGGCTGCTGGCAGAGGCGGGCTATCGTGGCCGCCTGAGGGACTGGCTCAGGGCGTCGTGCCAGTTCCTCAGGGACAGCGGCCGGTCGAGATTCGACGCCCTGTTGCAGGAACAAGAGGATTTGGAAGAGCTGCTGGACCACTTCGACCACCAGGCCGCCGTGATGGTGCAGATGGCCATCATTGCCGAGGAGTGACGCCAGAATGTGCATCCGCACGCTGGTCCGTCGGGCGTCTGGGGTCGGAACGACGACGAGGTCGACGAAATGAGGTGTGATTCGACACATTCGCACCTCTCCAGGGAGCAGTTGTCCAAACTCCCCAGCTCTGCCTCCAGTGTTGACACTTGGGTCGACGAGGTCAGAAGCAAAGGAAAAGGGACAGGATGCCCGTCCTGTGGTGAGTGCGCCGAGGACTGCTCCTGTCGACAGCAGATTTCGTCGCTGGAAGGCAGGGTGAAGGAGCTGAAGAAGGCCGCCAAGGAGAAAAAGAGGGATGATGACAGCAAGTGGAAGGAGATGGAACAGAAGCTGGAGAAGCTTACAGATCTGGTACAAAATCTGAGCACTACTGGGCTCACTGGACCAGCGCCTACAATGGCAAGCCACCCAGCACCTACCTCCTCAGCTGCACCCACATCCACGCCTTACGGCGTTCCACATTCTCCGGCAATCCCAGCTTTTACTGGCCACCATCCAGCTTTTACTGGAATTTCTGGTATCCCCCCTACTGGATTTACAAGTCCTATTGGGTTCAATCTGGGTACCGAAGGAGGAGAATCTTCGTCGGAGAGGTCTGTACTGTCGGTTGGTACTGTCGGAGATATTGATGGAGAAGCAAGGACCACCGTGAAGGAGCGATCAATGGCTTTGAAGAAAAAAGACCGGCAGCAGAAAGAAAACGAAGCCAAGATCAAAGAAAAGCAGAAGAAATTGAAGGAGATGAGGCTGCATCAAGCTCAACCAACGCCGTTCGTGCAGCCTACTGTGGATCAGGCGTTGCTGGCGGCCGCAATTGCGCAGGCACAGGCAATGGGAGGCGCCGCAGTCAACCCAGTGTTCGTCAATCCGGTTGGCACAGCCACAAACTTCAACCTGAACCACTTGCTGAACCCGTTGCACATGAGGCTTCGAAGATCAGTAATGAAGCAGCCGAAGTTCTCATGGCACCCAAATTACTGGGCGTCCTTCGAAAGGCAGTTCATGGTGTGGCTGCAGACGGAGAAACTGGACAAGGAACTCTGGATCCTTGGGTTCATGGACTGTTTGACTGGCAAGCTCAGAGAGAGTACATATAATCTCTATGTGGAAAGACAAAATCAAGGAGATCCCCTGACGTATGAAGAGCTGTACCGAAGTCTCAAGAAGAAGGGCTCTCGACTTCCTGAAGATCATTACAGAAACCGTCTGGAGAACTTCAGGGCGATCAAGAAATTATTTCTGGAAGAGATCCAAATAGCAAGGCAAGATTGGGAGTTTTTGGTGCAAGAGGCGGAGAATTCGGGAGAAGGACTTTCTGAAGGCGAAATGAAGATAATCCTCCTGAGCAAGCTCACGCCAGAGACCAAGCAGAAGATCAGGGACTCTCAGGCGGACCAAAAAGTCCTGGGCAACTGGGCTGAAGTCCGAGGATTGCCGGAAACTATGGGAAAAATGGCAGTTCGTGAGTTGCTACACTCTATCAGTGCTACTGGATTGAAAGACATTACTATTCGTGAGGGCAGATAGAGAGTTGGTTTCCACGATTCTGAACAGTCGGAGTTTTTCTGCAGCATGGTGGATGGAAAAGTGAAGTATAAGGGAACAGTTTTGCAAGTACGACTGTGGATCTTCTCGTATGGAGTCGAGCAGATCTGGGACCAACTTGAAAATTATGCAAACTTAGAGCGCCAGAAGTCCCAGGATGCACATGGCTTCGGAGGCAAGGTCAACGCCGTTGGTGAGAAGGGATGCTCTGTGTGCATTGCCCTTGGGAAGGAAGGTGGAGCGGCGACTCACACGACCGCAGATCACAGTGGACGCCCTCAGATCTCAAGACAATTCAGTCCAAAATGGATGGAAAAGGAAATTCCTCCAAAAATCCCCAGCAGGATGGAGCACCAGATGCTGACCAACATGGAAGGGGAAAGGGTAAAGGGCAGTCCAAAGGAAAGAACAGAGACTGGATACCAAAAGATTACTCGCAGCAAGGCGGAGATCCAAGTTGCTCAAGATGGACCGATGCTGGTGGAAAATCTGGTGGAAAATCTGGTGAAAAAGGTGGCAAAGGCCAAGGAAAGTCCGGGAATCAAGATGATTCCAAGGTGAATGGCAACCCCCTGTACGCGGAGACGCCAGCGAACAAGACCTTCGGCAACAACAAGGATACTGGAGGTCGAGGCAAGGGCAGATCCAACGAATCCAACCCCAATTCCAACACCTCCAACAACAAAGGTCAAGGTGGTAAGAAAGGTGGTGGTGGAAAATCATTTGGTGGTCTTGGACGTGGAAAAGGAGTGAATGCTGTCGAAGCAGGAGAGGATTGGGTTGACGAAGGACAAATACAGGACGTACAGCCGAACGAAGAAGAAGAATGGCAATAGGGAAGCCAACTTGACCCAAATCCCAAGACTGGGGTTGAGTGGCAGGAGACAAAACCCATCAGGGTAGTTGGGGCGGTGGATGGACGCTGCTGGGACCGGCTGGCGCGCTCCTCCGGCCTCCTGTACCCTGCCTGGGTCCTCAGCGCTGTCCGGCGAGGCAAGCAGCGCCAGTTTGTCTGCTGGATCCAGGTCAGATCGACGGATGGTAAGGTTAAACTTGCCAGATGTCTGATTGACAATGGTTCAGAAGTCAATCTGGTGAGGAAAGGCTTTCTGCAGGAGGATGAGACGAAGATGTCCTCGACACCTGTCCAGCTGGAGGGAGTCAGCGGACATCGCCTTGACGGTGGCGACAGAGAAGCGGAATTGGCGGTCAGATTGGTGAAACAATCTGTGTGGAGCGTGGAAGAGACGGTCACTGAGGAGTGGTTTGCTGGAAACTTCTATGAAGCCAGCATAAAGTATGATTTATTCCTGGGTCAACCCTGGCTTCACGCTCACCGTGTGTCGCCCATGGGACACAGGACATGCTTCCTCCAAGATCCGTCGACAGCGTCCCGTCTGACCTGTATTATCTGCACCCATATACCAAGAGTATCCACCAATTCAAGGAGCGAAATAAGCTGCATTTTCAGCAAGATGGGCAGGAATGGACAAGGAATCAAGAAGATTTCGACGAAGGAAAGGTGGATTCGTTGAACAGCAAGAAGTGGAAGTCAGTTTGCTATCGAGTAGTCGACAAATGGCGGGACATTCTGGTGGATTATTTCGAAAAGAACCACAATTTTCGTCCTGAAGTTGATGCTTTTGCAAACAAAAAGAATAAAAGATTTCCGAAGTTCTACGACGATGCCTGGAGTGAGGACTGGTCTGAACCTCTTTGGATCAATCCGCCCTTCGACGCTTTTCCTCGTGTAGTGCAGAAGCTGAAGCAATCCGGCGCAAAGGCGATTTTAATTGTCCCCAATTGGCCAAGACAAGAGTGGTTCAAGGACATTATGGACATTTCAATCGACATTGTCGAGCTACCTCACAAGGGAGTGAAGCTGTATTGCGAAGACAATGGCAAGCCTTTGCCACAGCGTTCGTGGAGCACGTTGGTGTGCTTAGTTGACGGGAATCTGGGAGATTATTGGCAAGATGACAGTGAAATGGGAACAGAAGAGGTCATTTCAAATTCCTCAAGAATGGACGAAACTGAGGTGGATGAAGACGATCGAGAGCAGAAACCCGACGTATCGTCGCGGAAGGAGGGAAGGACAATCGGCGTCCTTCACGAGAACGCCTCCATCCATTACAATTCGTCCCCATCAGACAAGAATCAAGCCAAAAAAGTCAAGATTTCAAGCAAGAATGATGACAAATCTCCAAGAATCTCGCCTGAATTGACAGGAATGAAGCTGAATTCGTCCGACCATCCCTTCAAGACATTCGTGGACCCCTTTGATTGGTGGGATCCCACGGAGGAGCGAGCTCAGGTGAGCTTCATCCGCCAACAATGCGACGAAGAAGTTTGGAATGAAGTTGCCAAGAACATGAGACCACGACCAACAATTCGCAAATTGGTGGACATAATGTCGGTGATTAAATGTGGGAATCAGGTCGACAGAGACAAGATATCTGCAAGAAGGGACGCAGTGTTCGAAGATTATCAAGATGACGTGCTGAGTGGGAAGTTGTAGAAAAACCCCCCAATTCGATGTGTAAATGGGGAAGCCAAGATTGACATAATCGAAGGCTCAAAGGTGCACAAACAACGTCCATTCTATCCACACGGCACCAAAGCAGATGCCCTGCGAAAGATTATTGAGCGCAATCTCTATGAGTTCGGTTGGTTGGAGGGCTGCATGAGTTCTGAGTGGTGTTCAGCACCATTTACTGTGCCAAAACCCCCACCTGCTGACCAATCCAGCATAGGTGCTTGGCGTCTAGTGGTGGATTACAGAGCCCTGAATGCCGCCACAGTACCAGACGCGCATCCTCTTCCTTTAATTGAGAAGGAGATCGCCGCGAGAGCCAAAGGCAAGCTCTTTACTGTGTTGGATTTGCGCCATGGCTTTCATCAGATGCCCCTTCGAAAGGAGGATAGGCATTTGACGGCAATGTGCACGCCCTGTGGCACTGTCCAGTAGACTGTACTGCCGATGGGTCTGAAGAATGCGCCGTCGATGTTCCAGAAGATGATGGAGACTATTTTTTTTCAGAAGCACAAGTCTCTGGATTTACAAGAATTCTGCAGCATCTACATTGACGACCTTCTGATTGCCACGCCGTTGGGAAAAAACTTTGATGAGTGCCTGAAGTTGCACAAAGAACAAGTTCCAAAAGTTCTCGAAGTCTTTCGACAAGAGAAGCTCGTGTGTGGACCCAAGAAGGGCAAGATGTTCCTCCAGAGTGTGGAATTTTGTGGCTCTGTCTTGGAAGATGGGACAAGAAGACCAGCCCCAGGAAAAATGGCTGCCCTGCAGCTCTGGGAAAGGCCTAAAACCATCACGCAGCTTCGTGCCTTTTTAGGCTGCTGCAATTACTACCACGAGTTCCTTCCTCTTTACGCCAAGTTCTCTGGTCCATTGACAGAGTTACTGAAGGTTGGCAAAGTAGAAGGAAAGAAGGGATCTCAAGTCAAGCTCAAGTGGACGCCAGAATGTGAAGAAGCCTTTACTGGTCTCAAGGAAGCACTGGCAAATGTGGTTACATTAAAGACTCCGTGGTTGGATGGAAGACCTTTTTATATTCGTACAGACGCCAGTCGTTACGCCATTGGTGCTACGATCGAACAAGTTGATGACGAAGGTCACCATCATCCTCTGGCTTTCTGGTCTCGCAAGCTTACAACAAGGCAGCAAAATTGGAGCCCAAGGGAACAAGAAGCCTACGCAATCCTTTGTGCCTTCCGGCGTTATGAAGGTTGGATCTTGGGCCATCGCGTTGAGGTACTGACTGACCACAAGTCACTGGAGAGCTGGAGGACAGAACATGTGGATACCCCTGGTGGACCAGCTGGGAGAAGAGGCCGTTGGCATGAAACTCTCAGCAGATTTGACCTCCATGTGACTTACATTGCGGGTCGCTACAATACAGTGGCGGACGCCCTGAGTCGCTGGGCCTACCCAGCCTCAGAGGCTTACTCTGAAGTGAGTTTTCATGGGACAGCGACGGATAAAGCTGAAGTGATCGAGTTCGACAAGGAGGAACAAGCACTGATCAAGAAACATTGTCTCCAATGTTCGATTACAAATCGGATGAAGGTGGATTTGGTCAGATGCAAGGAGATTACCCAGGCAAATCAGACTGTAGGAGTTAACTCTGACTCTGAGTCGTCGCTGCAACTCCTGAATGTGTTTCCTACGACGAGATCCAAAGCGAAATCCACGCTCCCTCCACAACAAGAGGACAAGGAAACTTCCTTCCTCTATGTGGATTGGACGAAGATGTACAAGGAGGACAGGCTTTTTGGGTCTGTATACCACAAGTTGAAAGGGGACAAGCCTTACGACTCTGAAGAGACGTCTGATTTCAAAATCCAAGGCGACAAGTTATTTTGGCAAGGACGGATTTGTGTTCCTGATTGTCTGATTGACCAATATGTCAACCATTGGCATCGGAATGAGACAGCCCACACACATTCTCGTGTGCTGGAGCAGGAGCTACGCCACAGAGTGTACACAAGGGACCTCAAGAGTGCCTGTGAACGAGTTGCCAAATGATGCAAGCAATGTCAGGCGACCATCCCCAAGAATCAAAAGGCAGAAGGATTACTGAAGGGATTACCAATTCCTGAGAGGCTGTTCGACAAGGTGACGGCGGATGTCTTCGAGCTGGGACAAATCCAAGAGGAATGTCTCTACACGAGGAAGCCTATGGATGGGGTTTTGTTAATTCAAGACCGCCACAGTGGCTACATCCAAGTCCTCCCTTGCAACACGAAGCATCTCACCTCTGAAATGGCTGCCAAGTGGACTGCAAGTCAGTGGATGAGTAACTGGGACGTTCCCAGTGAAATTCTGACGGACAGTGGGAAGGAGTTCATTGGGACCTGGTGGGAGAACATGTGTGCCCTATTGGGAGTTCATCATCTTCGTGCCCGAGTCTACGACCATCGAGCTCTCCCTGCTGAACGCGCTGGAAGAATTCTTATCTCCATTCTGAGAAAATTCCTGGCGACTGAAAAAGACTACAATTGGTTGGAGACAATTTACTGTGTCTTGAGAAGATACCATCGCACCAAGAATTACACTGGATTAAGTCCGAATGAGCTGGTTTTTGGTCGCGAGAAGATGGGTCCAGGACCATTGATGTATCATCCAAGGCAGTGCTACGACGCCTCGCAATGGTTTGAAAGGATCAAGGATCTAGAGTCCAAGTGGATCCAAGACAAAGTGGAAAGTCAAGCAGATTGGTTGAATTTCAAAAATAAATCAAGAACGCAAGGAAAACCCTTCGAGAAAGGCCAGCAAGTTTGGCTTCGTAAGTCAGACGAGACCCTGAAGGACGACAACAAATTGTTACCTTTATGGGATGGCCCATTCCAAGTCAGTGGTCAACTAAGTTAGACTACATTCGACATTCAGATTGAGCCAGGCAGGCATCAAGAAGTACATCGAGATCGTTTCAAGGCTGAAGTACCCTGCCCCAAAGGAAGGTTCAAGCCTCTCTTTTGGACTTCGAAGTACCTGAGCGACAGGAAGATGGTCACAAGCAGTTTCGAGTTGGAGAAGATCCTTGATTACAAGAAGAATGCTCGGAACAAGTGGTACTTTCTGTGCAGATGGAAAGGATTCGGTCCAGAAGAAGACAAATGGGAGCCAGCTTCAAGTTTCATCCATGGGTATACGGATACTTTAATCAAGTTCCTGAAGAAACACCCTGAGATTGACAAAGAGCTCTCGCTGATCAAGGATTGTGTCACCAAGGAAGACTTACAAGCACAAGAAGAAGCTCCAATCGTGGCATCATCCATTCAAGACAAAATCTGATCAGGATTGTGATCGCCGAAACTCTCCAAAAGGTTTACGGTGGACATATACCCTTGGCATGGGGACAAAACAGTCCAGACGCATCGTCTATGTGGTTCGATGAGCAAATGATGGGACATTCTGGGATCATCCTGGTCATTCCATCCATCATTCCCATCATGGTCATCATGTGAATCATGTGCTTCATCTCAGAAGATTCCAATCCGAAGATCCAAAAGGCCATTATCCTCAACCACGACGACACTCTCGTGTTTAGCTGTCGACTGGACCCCTCTACTCGCCTTGGGAAGGACTCGTTCGAGTTCGTGCTCATTACAGAGATTCTGGCACCTGACTGAGTCTGATTCGTTTCATGTGTTTGACGGATCTGCTCAGAATGTCATTTCCATCAGCTCTTACATTGAGACAGTTGGTTTCTTTTCCAAACGACCACTGTCAAAGGGCTTATATAGACCAAGTGACGACGATGGTGTTCTTACTTGTGTCGACTCGCTGTTCATCTGTGGATTGTGTTGGAATCCCCCTCAGAATCAGCTCAATTTTGGCAAATTCCCGGTACCAAGCATTGGATGCTTATACATTCTGGGACTATAACGAGTCAATTACCCCTTCTGGCTCATACTGGATTAAACATGAAGCTCTGCGAACAATACTGACAGTGTGGGGATACCCCACTGGGCTTTCTTGGCTATCATTACTTTAAATGATTGAATTTCCATCATGGGATTCATCATCATCATGAGGATTTGACCTGGATTGGCTATGAATGAGAACTGGATTTCCGTTCAACACTACACACAGTGTCTATCGACATTGAATTGGACCTATTTTGGCTTGCTGTGAACTTCGCCACCCTCAATCAGCGGGCGATTCACTGATTTTGGTCCCAATTCAGGCACATTTTGTACCATAATCTGGCATCTGGTCTCATGACTGCAAATGACACCAGCCAGTTTCACATATCTTGGACTCCATGAAGGGATACCCTATTTTTCTGACGCTCGACGTCATGGCGACGCTCGTTTTCTGTTTTCTGGCAGTGGGATGTCAGATCCTGATTTCATCATGAATCATGGATCATGGATCATCATGTACATTCTTCACTCAGACTTTCAATTTTCAATTTTTCGAGCTTGAACGAAGCTTCTTCTGTGTGCCCTGAAGTACCTATCCGTTTCATTCAAGTCGATGGCCATCGCGAAGCACAGATCTCAGCACAATTTTGCTCAATTCAGCTCATTTTCACACATTTTGCCTTAGATTAGTCGGTTTTTGTTCACTTTCGCCGTTTCGTGCACTTCACTTGACCCTGCCTGACATACTGGCGTATGTTTTCAGAGGGGGAGTGTAACGGCAGCAGTGACAGCACTCAATTATACACTGATGTGATCAGAATTTCAATGATTCTGAGATGTACATTACTGCCCATCCTCATTCCGAGGGGGGCATCCGCAGCTGTGACGACGAAGCATTTCACACCCTCTTCCTCCATCAGGCGCTCCATTTCAATGATCCTCTTGGCTTCAGCGGTCTCAGCCTCATCGCCATGGGCAGAGATGTCCGTCATGCCCTTGCTGGCGGGATAGGCCCACCTGCTGAGACAGTCCGCCACGGTTTTCTCCTTTCAAGGGATTATACACAACCGTGAGATCGAACTTGGCCAAGGTGTCATGCCATCTTGCCCGTCGGGAGGCGGGACCTGAGGGGGTGTCCACGTGCTCCTTGTGCGACGACTGCAGACTCTGATGGTCGGTGCAGACGGTGACGGGATGGAGGGCTATGTACCCAGCCCATTTCCTGAGAGCCATGACGATGGCATACGCCTCCTTTTCTCGGGGCGTCCACGTCGTCTCTGGCCTCCCGCCAGGACTCGGCTCCAGAAGGCCACGGGCACGTGCCTCCCGTCGTCAAGCACTTGCTCCAACACAGCGCCTACGGCGTAGTCGGAAGCATCAGTGCGCAGGACGACCCCTCGGTCGGGATCCACGAGTCGCAGACCCACTGCGGATAGCAGCGCCTGCTTCATCCACTCAAAGGCACGGTCGGACTCTTCAGTCCAGACCAGAGCCTTCTTGGACCCCTTTTTGGTCTCCTCTCGGTTGCCCTTGAGCATAGTCGTCATGGGGGCTGCATACTTGGCATACATTTTGATATACCCCGAGTAGTAGTTGCAGAACCCCAGATACGCCCGTAGCTCAGAGACCGTTTTGGGCTTTTCCCAGTGCTCAATCGCAGCCACCTTGCCAGGTATGGGCTTTCGCTGCCCGTTCCCAACTACGTGGCCAGCGAAGACCACCTCGCTTACCGCAATGGTGGCCTTGTCACTGCTGCCCGTGAGCTTGTGCCGAACCAGAAGGTCCAGCACTCGAGTGACGTCCCTCTCATGTGCTTCCAGGAGCTCCTCGTAGCTCATACTGGGGTCCCCGAACGCGATGATCACGTCGTCCACGAAGGGGTCCGCACAGTCACGCACCGGCTCAAGCAGGTTCTCCAGCATCCGCTGAAAAGCCGCAAGGCTGTTGGTAACGCCCATGGGCATCACCTTCCACTGGAGAGGTACAAGTGGGGTGCTCATGGCTGTGCAGGCACGGGACTCCTCGGCGAGAGGCATCTGATGATAACCATGTTTCAGGTCAATCACCGTGAAGATCCTCCGCCGGTGTTGTTTTTGCAGCATGTCCTCAATGAGGGGCAGCGTATAGCTGTCGTGCTGCCTTTGGGCGTTTAGGCCGCGGTAGTCGACCACGAGCCGCCATTCACCAGCCACCTTCTTGGGGACGACGAAGCACGGAGAGGCGCATTCGGAGTGGCACAGCTCGAGCCAGCCTCTCTCGATGAAGTCAAGGAGGATCTTCTCCATGGCTTCCTTCCTCTCGCCCCTCAGGGCAAACTCCCGGTGACGATACACACGGGGGTCCTGCTTTAGTCGTATCTTGGCCTCGCCATACGGTCCACGCACCGATGGGGGAAACACAGGTTTACCGCTGAAGAAGGTATCGCCATACCTCTGCTTCAGCCTGGCCCTCAACGCCTGGATCTTGGGGCAGTCATCGGACTCCGCTTTGGCTTTTCCGGGCACCTGGACCACTGAGCTTACTTGAGGGGTAGCGACCCCGCTCGACTTCGGCTCAGGTGGTCTTCCCAGGTTGCCCAAAGGGCCATCTCTGGTCTTGCCTCGGAATAGATCGCCGTAGGTGGGTGGGTTACCGCCGGGCGGCTCGTCCTGGCTGGACATGTGATCCAGCACCCTCTGTACGAAGGTATTCCCATCATAGGAACCGGAGACGATTGAGTCCACTTCCCACCAGGCTTTGTCCTGGCCTCTGCCCTCACGCTGGTTTCCCCAGTCGTGAAAGGGCTGATCCATATACCCCTGAACCAGATCCAGCTCCTCTTCAGCGAGGAGTTCCTCCGATTCTCCGATGTCAACAGGGGGAACCGCAAAGCATTGCTGCCATGGCTCTGCTATGATGCGGTTGACAAACACGAAATCCGTGGCGTCGGCCTGATCAAGGCCCCCATACACATAGTGGAATTCCGTTGGCCATCTCTGGGGTGGCATGGGCTGTCCCTTAGCGTCCTGATAGACACTCTCTCCAGCCGGTAGGACGACCTTGTTTAAGGTCATGTTGGTCAATGAGACTAGGCAATGTCGGGTACTTTCCTCCTCGGTGCATCCCATAGGAACAACCAGCACTGCCTTGGAGCGGTCCTTGCGAATCTTCGCTATCGCTCTTGGAATGTCCCATCGAGGGCAATGGATCCACATCAAGCCCTGATGTGGACCCCAGTGCTTCTTCCACGCGGAGTACTGGGCGCTCCAGTACTTCTCACACACCCGAAGAACGGCGGAGGTTCCTGAAGAGAACGCATCCAGGGCCAGATCCGAAGCTCCCAGGTCCGCAACAACTTGGCTCGCCACTTCCGGCATTACGCCGTAGTCCTGGTTTGCAGGACCAGTTGGCCCAGTGTCCAGCGCGGCCACTTCAAGCTGATTGCGTTCCGGGTGGATCCATTGGCATTCCACATGGTGTTCAGGTGACGAAAGCCACGAGAGCTGGTCGTCCTGGTACAGGGTCTTCGAGGCCTGGGCCGGGAGAATGCCGGAGTCCGTCTCCATCATGAAGTCGTACCCAACGATCATGTCCCAGTCCATCTCGGCCTCGTAGAAGCGACCGTGCAGGAGGATTTCCTTGCCGAGGTCTGGGCGGCTAAGCTCACGATGGTTCACGAACTGCAGCCCAATGGCCGCTTCCTTCGTGCCTCCCACCATGTACTGGCCGTTCGCCACCTTCAGCCTGACAGGTTTCCGACTGTCGGTCAAACACTCTGGCGGAAGTAGGCCAGCCTTGACCAAGCTGACCTGAGCGCCCGTGTCGACCAACACGTCGAAGACCTTTTCCACTTCCCCGCATAAGGCACAGACCTTAAGGTGCAACTGCCGCTCACGCCCAACTCGGCGCACGGCGTGCAAGCTCAGGATCTCCGGCCGGTCCAGAAGCTCAACAAGCGACTGGTGCAGGTCGTGGACAATGGGCTCAGGCTGCCCATCTGCAGCATCCAGCTGCGGTCCGGGTGATCCTCCGATAGTCTCGGATAGATCTTGAAGTACATCAAACACATTCTTGGTCGCGAAGGACGGACGGGTGCAAGGGTTCGTGCCTTCACTTGCCCTCACCCCGCCTCCGCGACTGGGTGCCGGACCGGGCCTTCCGCCCGCGGCAGTCCCTTTGTGCTTATCGACTCCCGACTGGGATGGTTCGGCGCTTCCCACGTCACCATCCTGCGACCGCCCTAGCTGGGGCCCTTGGCTGCAGGGGCTCCGCTAGGGGGCGTCGGTTGTGGAAGTAGGGGTGTTCTCCTCCGCATCAACCTCGTTGATGCCCTTCTTCCTTCCCCTTCTAGTCTTCTTGTCCTTGTCCTTGTTCTGGTCATTCTGGTTGTTCTCCTTGTTCTTGTTGTCCGACCTGGGGACCCAGTTCCTCTTGATCTCCTGGTTCTCCTTGGCCAACTCGGTCCCCTGCGACATCAGCTTGGAGAGCTCGTCCTTGTCCAAATGCACTTTTGCCTCCCGGATACCCGCAGGTGCGCGCTTCTTCGACCCGTGCGGCTCCTTGTAGGCCTCCGTGTCGGCTTGGTGGATGGGGCATGTTCGGTGGTCATGGTTGAAGCCTTTCTTCCTCCCATAACACACGAAACAGCCCTGAGGGTGAGCTCGTATGAACTCCCCAAAGGACAGCGGAGGGTCGCCAATGCGGCGAGGGTCCCTCTTCTCGTTCTTCCTCCAACCCTGCTGCAGGGGCTTCCAGTTTCCCGGTTTGCTCCTCGCGCTCAGGTTGTTGGCCACGAAGGGACAAAGGGCCACCTCGGCGGGCTCATCATCGTCGTCATCGTCGACGAGAGTCTCATCGCTGTCGGCTCCCGCTGGGTCCATGGCAGCTTCCCCGCCAGGTCCCTTGCCAACGCAGTTGACGTCGCGGTCGCCGGGCCTCAACCCGCGGGTGTGGTGGAGGTTCCGGTACTCCTTGAGCACCTCCTCTCCAACCCACTCCAGGATCTCGTCGCAGCTCATCCGCGCCGAGATGGCCTGCAGACAGATGGTCTGGCCGCTCAACTCACACTCATCAAGGCGCCACATCGCGGTCTTCTCGCAATCGCCCGAGACGGTGATGAGGAGGTTGTTCCGCAGGGAGTGCTGTTTGACATCCCGGGCCACGTTCTTCCTCGTCCAAGCCACCACGTTCGTATGATACTCTTTGGGGAGCATCATCTTGACCGTGTGGTTGGACTTGGCCCTCTTGGCTTCCTCCTTGGTGACCCTCTTGATCCATGCTTCCGGCAGCATGGAGAGCAGGCGAGCCCGCTCGTCACCCTCGTTCCAGTCCTCCACGTTGCGGCTGAAGAGGGTGTATTGCCCTCGGAAGTTTCGCCAGTCCCGTAGGCGAATCTCCCGTCCATCATGCTGAAGCTTGATGGACTTCCACCGCTTGGCAGCCACCTGCGGAGCGTCCACCCGCTCCTGCTCGTTGAGCCACTTCTTGGTCTTCTTGAGGGTCTTCATTTTCCCCTCCTTGGTCGCCACGGAGTATAGCTCTTGGAGAACTTCCGGCAGGCGGTATCTGAACCGTCTGAAGACATACTTCTCCGCATCAGCGGGATGCATGTCCTCAGTAACGGTTACCCCCCAATCGTCCAGCTTCTTCAAGAAGCGGTCGAGGTTGAGGGGGTTGCTGTCGTACATGGGGGGCTTGATGTCCTTCAAGTCTTCCCACACGGCGGCATCCGCGGCCTTAGAGACCATGAACGCCGGCCGCGAGGTCGACCGAGGTTCCCATCGGCCTCTCCCACGGACTCCCACGGCCCCCACGTCCATCTCCTCCATGGAATCCCTGTGGCTACGCTGCGGTTCCTCCATGTACGCTGAACCTAGATGTTCACGCCGTACTCCTTCCATGTATGCCTCCTCATCACGGCGCCAGCGGCTGCGTTCAGCGGCCTCCCGTCGTACACCACGCGGCGGGCTGATGTCGAACTCCTACAGGTCCAGATCCAGGTCCTCACCTCCGCCGACATCCCACTCCACGTCTCCTCTGGGGACCTCATCCCTGAGTCCACCATAACGTCCACCAGCCATTGGGATTGGCTCCAGGGCTGATGCGGGGCGTCGGGGGCGTACCGGTGTCCGCGGTGGAGCACGGCGGTTGTGGTACTCCGCGCTGAGCCACTCATCACGCCAATCCTCACTGCCACTGCCGGGCGGCACGCGCTCGTTGCGGCGGCCCGCGCCCTGGTGAGAGGGGGCGCTGAGAGAGGGGACACTGGCACTGGGGCGACTCCTGGGGGCTGCGCCGGGGGCGTGGGGTCTGCCTGGACCTGGTCCGGGTCCCCAGCCGTCGTCCGACGAGCCAGACTCCAGGGGTGGGTGGTCGTTGCCGACGCTCCCACGGGCTTCCAGCGCGTCCAGCCTCTGCTGCAGGCCGCTGATGACCTTGTTCAGCGACCTGGTCTCGTCCCTGGCGATGTCCAGCAGCTTCTTGGTGGCGGTGGCGACGCCGGCGCTCTTGACCATCTCGATCTTGGCGATGTCCAGCTCCCTCTGTGCGGGCGCGGCGACCCTGGCGATGCGAGTCATCTCGCCCTTGCCCGTGTCTACCTCGCGCTCGAGGTACTGGACCCTCCGACGGAGGTAGACAATCCACCGCCGGCCGGCAACCGGGTCGCTGTCCCCTGGTGGGTCGTCGGGGTCCCCAGGGGGTCCTCCAGGAGGGCCACCGCCGGGTCCGCCCGGTCCAGGGGGTCCTCCTCCGCCCGGTGGTCCGCCTCCAGGGGGTCCACTTGGTGGGCGTCCTCCGGGGGGTCCTGATGGTCCTCCGCCAGGGGGTCCCGGCGGGTCTCCGCCGGGTCGCCTCGGTGGGTCCGAGGATGGGCGTTTCTTCGTGATGTCGAAGTCCATGTCGTCATCCTCGTCCGTGTCGCCCCACCTGGGCGTCTCGGTCTCGGAAGACTCCGAGCTCCGGTAGGGACGAGGGGGATTCTCATCCTCACCTTCCGGCTCAATGGGGACGTCCCCGCCTCCTCCGCCCGTCCAAGCCACCACTCGGCGATGTTTGCGGCCTCGTTCATCCCCGTCGCTGGCGGTGAAGAAGGGGTCACTGTCGTGGGGGTGTCCACCCGCTGGCCTCCGCGGCCTCTCGGGGGTCTTCCCCTTGCCCTTCCTCCGTCGATGGGCACCGGGGCCACTGCTCCCACTGCTGCCCGTGTCGGCCCCGTCCAGCGTCATCTTGGAGGAGGCGTCCCCTTCGAAAAGCTTTCGAAGGGTCTCCACTCGTGATCCTCCCGGGGGAGTCTTCCGGCGGAGTATGGCCTCTGCCTCCTCCATTGCGGCGGCAGTGGCTGCGGCAGCTCGCCTTTCGGCCTCCTCCCGGGCACGAGCCGCCTCGGCTTCCCGGGGCTGCTGCAGCCGCGCCTTCTCCGCTTCCAACGCCGCCAACTCCGCCTCCGTCTTGGCCCTCTCCTCAGCGACCTTCCGTCGCGCGGCCTCAATGGCGTCCTTCTTGGCGGCGTCCGCCTGGGCCTTCGCTGTTGCCTCGGCATGGGCCCTCTCCTCCGCCTCCTTCTTTGCCCGATCTTGGGCAAGCGCCTCTTCCAGCGCCTTCACCTCGGCCTCCTTGCAGGCAATGGCCTCCTGCGTCAGGCGGGCTTCCTCGTCGGCTGCCGCCAACTCACCGTTGACCTGGGCAGTCGCTGCCCCATGGGCGGCTACGGCCGTGAGTCCGGCCGCAATGGCCGCCACGGTCGAGGGGTGGATGGCCATGCCATGCGCCCACTCCGCAGCCTCCTCCTGGGCGATGCCGACGGCGCCCCACATGGCAGCGCCGTGCTGCTTGGCCCGTTGCCGGGCGACCCGAAGGTTGCAGGGTACCCCACAGGCGCGCTCACAGGCTCGCGCCACGTCCCTTTGGTCGGGAGCGACGCTGCTGCTGGAGCTGGCCTGGTCGGCCGGCATCCTCCCGCGGTGGGCCGACTCCACGTCGCTGCTGGGGCCTGACTTCCTCAGGAGCAGCGGACGGTGCTTGGCCTTGGTCTGCTTGGCGACTTGGATGAAGTCGCCAAGGGTGGTGTGGCCGGGGTGGTGACCGCTATCGGCCTGTTGTGGACTGTGGGCTGGGGTTCTGTCCCTGGCGCCTTGGGCGGCTTCGGCGGCCAGGGACTCCTGGTACTCCTGCCACTTCCGGTCCCGCTTCCTGTCCCCGGCAGACCGCTTCTCCTTCCCCGGAGACGCGCTGCTGCTGCCCTGCAGCCTGCGCTCACTCCCCGGTTCCGGGAAGTTCTTTTCGATCATGTCCCACATGGAGACATTGATCGGGGCGCCCGACGGGTACTCGTTGGAGTTCTCGTCCTCCTCAATCCCGTCGGGGCGCAGCGCTTGTGGCGGAAGCGGTACTCATACCCTTCCGCCCGCAGCCACTCCTCCACTGCCCGCAGACCGTCCTCGCCCATGTCCTCGCGGAGCTCGAAGCTCCCGGGCATGCCGCCTTCGCACTGGGGATTGCTGTGGCGCTATTGCTGCCCCCACAGCAAGCCACGAAGTAGGCGCGCCGCATGGGGATGGGGCTGCGGCCACGTCTTGCCCGCCTCGTCCCAGTTCACCATCGGTGCTCTCGATTGGGTGGTTGTCCAGGTGGGTGATGTAGCACTGGACTGGGAGTGCGGCTGGTGCTGGTCAGCTGGTGGTTGTGGAGGTGGTTGACGCGGCCTTGCTGATTGGCCAATGGGACTCGCTGATGCAGGAGTCCTGGTCTGTCCACCTCCTTCACGGTCGCGGCGCGGTCAGGGCGATGCTCTGGACGGCGCTGCGGGCTCCGTGGCGAACTCAGCGCCGTCGCTGGGCGGCGCTGCGAGCCGCTGCGCTGCGCTGCGAGCTGCGAGCTGCGAGCTGCTGTGCCGCGCTGCTCGGGGTTGGTGGCCCCGAGTGGCACGCGAGGGATGGGTAACCCCGCGGCGGTGAAACGCCTTTGACGCGTTCCCGTGGGGGGCCGGCCACGGGACGCTGCGGGTGACACGCACAGGTGAGCAGGCAGGCAAAGCACTGCGCTCACAAGGGCATCATTACGCTCGTGTCATGTGACAAAGCGTTTCAGGATCCTTGCCTCTCTGAAACAAGGGAACAAAAGTATGTACAGCAACACATCAGGATATGTACACATGGGGTCAAGACTGGACTGGGGTAAGGGCATTACAGGACAATAGACACTCAGTCCCATCTAGTATCCCAATCCCAGGTCCGACCCTCTCAGTGGCTGGTGGGGGCGGGGGCTCAAACACAACCCATGCCCTGCTCAGTCCGGACCCTGAAACCCTGCCAATATGGGGGTTGTCCCGCCAAGCCACAGGCGAGTTCCTGAGAACCAAGAGGGTTCCAAGGTCAACCAACGATGGCTCCCCATGCTCCCTCAACAGCAGGTCCGAACTCCTCTCTGAGACAGAGATATGGCTCCGCCATTATCCCCTAGGAGTTGGTAGCTGAAAATGGGCTGTTTCAGCCCAAACAGATGATTGCTTCCGAAAACTCCAAAATTGACCCCTCGTCCGGACCCGCCAGAGGTAGGGACGAGGCAACTGACCCTATGCCCTTCGCATACGAACTCCCTGGAGCCCTCACCCAACCTCGTTCCCTCTGAGGTCCCGGCATCAGGGCACCACGGGTTCGTCAAGTGGGGTCATGATTGCCAAAATGGCAAAATCGGCCGTCTCGGGCGACCGTCAAGGGTAGGAAATCTTGGCGATATTGACGCGCCAAGCCTTGATTCACAACCCTTGATATCCCCTCTGGTCCCATGCCCTGGGTTATCGCTTGCTGTCACGCTGGCTGCTTACTGTTCACCGAGGGGATGACCACACGGACGGGGCAGAAAGCAACATGCGGTGCAAAGGGGGGGATCGTGGATCGCACTAAAAGTTGAATAACTCCGGATGAGCCGGAGGAGCAAATACGAAACTCAATGGCTTTCAACCCTTGATCATCTGCTACAATATTCGTCCTTCCTTCATGGCTAGATCCCGTGCCCCATGGAGATATGGTAATTCCAATATGGCATACAATGGCAAAAACAGTGAAATTTGGCCAAAATGGCCCGCACTCATGATTCCATATCTCCATGGCCACGGTGAGGATTCTTCCAACCAAAAATGCTATGATCACATGGGACTTGGGTCCCAATATATGCGACTTGCCAACCCTCATGATCGTCTCTAGCCATTTTTCCCATTGGAGAGAAAGTGACACACAAATGGGGCAGAATGGCAACATACCCCAAATTGGCTGACTCACAACTCTCTCATTGAGAGGAGAGGCCACATGGGGAAACACCCCATCCGATGCAGGTTTGTGTGCCCTCTTCGAGTTGCCCTTACCCTTGGTCAAGTGGCGCACGCAACCTCGGGGGTGAAATCAGGAGGAGAAGGAGTTTGTGGCCATTTTGGGCAAAACGGCCAAAATTCACCCAAAAGTGGTCCCTCCAAATATCGTATCTCCGTATCACGAGAGAAAGGAGCCTCGGGCTTTTGCATGGATGCAAACCGAAGCTTTGCCTCCCTTTTGCAACAAGGGTTGAGGTTCAAAGCACAATGAAAGCATTTTTAACACCTCAATCCTTGAAGCACACTATTTATGGGAAAAAGTGCATATATCGGCGATATTTGCATGAACATATCTTTGGGTCAACAAAAATATGAGCAAACACTTTTGGAGTAGGCCCATAGTAGGTGCTTCCAAATATGCACACCATGGTTAGATTGTCTCCGCCCACTCGTGTCAATAGTGCTTGCATATGAGCGCGTGTGCAAAGAGGCAATATGGCATGCGTGCTCACAAGGCGAAATTATATAAAATAGAAGACAAGGTTGTACAAATCAACCAAGCCGTCCACGATGTTCTTCGTGGTCTCTACTCTACATATTGCCTTAGTTCGAGGCTCAACTCCCCATAGGCTTCGAGTACGCGCCTCGGGGGTTTTGCCATTTTGGCCCAATTTCGGACCAAAACTTGCCCTTTTTCGAAAATAGAGTTTTGGTACGCATTGCGTGGAGCCATCGTTGAGTTGGCTCGAAAATCAAAAATGGCCTAGGGCTTTTGGTCTTGTGAGCATTGTGTTTGTTTATTAACGTTCATGCTCACTAGGCCACAAAGTTAGCGTTTGCGCACGCAAACGACTTGGGTTTGCGAGAACCATAGGCTGCCTAAAAGGGGGGAGATGTAGGGTTCCGTCCGAACTCATGGTCCTTGAGAAGCATGAGTTCGCACGATCAACGGAAAGCCTTGCGCGCTGATTTTCTCGAAAACGCAACGGCGAAAAATTCTGGTGAACACACCAGATGACAGTACATTAAATACCCTCTAGACTCAGCCATTAAGTTCTCTTAGAACCTCACAGGTACTCGAGAAAAGTCAATCACAAAGCTCGCCACCGAGAAGCGACGAAGGCGCGCGAACAGGCGACATCAGGCGGCGATTTCACGACAATTAGAAATCGCGGTAGAAATCGGGTATTTTGCCGATTTCCGACCGAAAATCGCCTAAGACAATAAAATTATGGTCATTCTACATCGATTCAATGGTTAAGGATCAGATTCCAGATCCGGATTAGAGAACAGGGATATGCCGGTGACAGCCGGTGTCAACGGCTTCCGCACGGGTGTGACGGCTCACAGGCCTCCGGGCCATGGGCCATAGGTTCTGGGTACCGCTTCAGTACCCCGCCACTCCTCGCGCGGGTGTGCGGTGCGGGTGTGGGTGTTTGGGCTCGGGTTTCGGCTGCGCCCCGCCACTCCTGGCTGGGGTGTGCCGTGTGTATGTGTGTGTTTGGGCTGGGGCTTCAGGTGCGCCGCACGACTCCTGGCTGGGGTGTACGCAAGTGCGTGTTTGTGTGCGTGCTCCTCTTGTACCCCGCCACTGCTGGCTGGGGTGTGCAGCCTGGGTGTGTGTGCTTGGGTTCGGGTTTCAGCTGCGCCCCGCCACTTCTGGCTGGGGTGTTGGAGTGTGTGTGTGCTCGTGTGCACGCTCTGCTTGTACCCTGCCACTCCTGGCTGGGGTGTGCGGTGTGGGTGTAGGTCTTTTGGGCTCGGGTTTCTGCTTCGCCCCGCCACTCCGGGCTTGGGTGTTGGGGTGTGCGTGTTTGTGTGTGTGCTCCCCCTGTACCCCGCCACTCCTGGCTGGGGTGTCCGGTGTGGGTGTGTCTGCTTGGGCTCGGGTTTCGGCTGCGCCCCGCCATGCCTGGCTGGGGTGTTGGGGTGTGTTTGTGCTGGTGTGGGGGCTCCCCATGTACCCCACCACTCCTGGCTGGGGTGTGCGGTCTGGCCGTGTGTGTTTGTGTTCGGGTTTTGGCTGCGCCCCACCACTCCTGGCTGGGGTGTTGGGGTGTGTGTGTGGTGGTGTGCGAGCTCCCCCTGTACACCGCCACTCCTGACTGGGGTGTGCGGTGCGGGTGTGGGTGTTTGGGCTCGGGTTTCGGCTGCGCCCCGCAACTCCTGTCTGGGGTGTTGGGGTGTGCGTGTTGGTGTGCGCGCTCCGCTTTTCCCCTGCCACTCCTGGCTGTGGTTTGCGCCATGGGTGTGTGTGTTTGGGCTCGGGTTTTGGCTGCGCCCAGCCACTTCTGGCTGGGGTGTTGGGGTGTGCATGTTGGTGTGCGTGCTCCCCTTGTACCCAGCCACTCGTGGCTTGGGTGTGTTGCGTGGGTGTGTGTGCTTGGGCGCGGGTTCTGGCTGCACCCCGCCACTCCTGGCTGGGGTGTTGGGGTGTGTGTGTGCTGGTGTCCGCGCTCCGCTTTTACCCCGCCACTCCTGGCTCGGGTGTGCGGCGTGTGCCTGTGTGTTCCGGCTCGGGTTTTGGCTGCGCCCCGCCACTCCTGGCTGGGGTGTTTGGGTGTGTTTGTGCTGGTGTGTGTGCTCCTCCTGCGCCCCGCCACTCCTGGCTGTGGTTTGTCGTGTGTGGGCTGGCTGTTTCCTGGTACCTGTTCCTGTGCCGTGGTTCGTTGCGTGTTGTGCACGCTGCCCCAGTCTGCGGCATCCGGTGGCCGTTGTTGCTTGGCACCTTCCCTCGTGCCTTGGTTGTGGCCTGCAGCGTGCCCCTCTGGCGTGCCTCAGGGCCCCGCGTTGGTGCGCTGCGCCTCGTCCGGTCCGATTGCTCTTGGTGCTCCGGTCTGCTTCCTAGTCGCAGTGGTGCCTTTCCCCACCCCAGGGGCTTGCGCCCCCGGCTTTACTGGGTGGCTGCGCGGGGCACGCGGAGGCCGGCCGAGAACCGGGCTCATTGTGCCTGTCCCTGGCCCCCGCCGAGGCAGGGGCGCTTGGCTCGCTCCGCGTCGTACCCGCTCGGGATTGTCCCTGGCGGGTCCCTCCATCGTCGGTCTTGGGGTGTGTGCGCTGCGGTTTTTTTGCGTGTGTGGACTCGGTCACTGACGCGTCTGGTTTCCTGTAACGCCCGTCTTTCGACGGGGTACTTGGTCGGTGCACCGGGGCTGTTTTGTGTGCCAGGACCGCCCCTTTAGGGTCGGAGGACGCCACGCCCGGGTCGTGTGCGTGTGTGCGTGTGCGTGCTTTCTTGGCGAGGTCGGGCGGGCCGGCCTCCCGAGCGCGTGTTGGTGCGCCTCACCTTTTCCTGTTGCCGTTCTTGTAGCTCTCAGTCCGCTCGACCACCTCCGAGCTGGGGTTGCCCTGCTTGTGTTGATTCTTTTTTTTTTCCTCCCCTCTTTTTGCGCCCCCCCTCTCTCCGGCGTTCCGTGTTTCTCAGCCCTGGGTGCCTTGGGCCTTGGCGTCTTGTGGTCCTTCCCCCCCCTCTCTTTTGTTTCGCTTTTCTTTTCCCCACCCTCTGCGTGTTTGTTTGGGTTCTTCTTCTTCCAGGTTTCTTTTGCCTCTCTTTTTTTTCGTGCTGTGCTGACTGTGCGGTGCCGGGCCGGTGTGTCGTGGGCTGTTGGGCGTGTTGGTGTGTGTTGTTGTGGGCCTTGTGCTTCGGCGGGGGCTGGTGTGCGCTTGCGCTCTGTTTTTCGGTGCCCCTTGCCCGTTTCACCCCCTTTTGTTTTGTTGCCTGTCGTGTTGTGTGTGCCGGGTTGCGCCGTGCTGGCGGGGTTGCTCTTCCCCTTGCTGCCTCTGGTGGCTGCCCTGTGGTGTTGCCCGCCCGACCCCTCCGGCGCTTGACGCGGGGGGTTTTTATTTTGCGTCAGGTTTGTGCTGGTTGTGCCCCCCCCCGCCGGCGGCTGGTTGTGCTGTCCTGTGTTGTGGTTTGTTGTGCGTCTTGTGGTGTTGTGCTGCTGTCTGTGGTGTGTTTTGTGTTGTGTCCGTTGTTGTGTGGCGTGCTTGTGATCTTGCGCCGTGTTGTGCTGGGCCGTGATGTGCTGTTGTTGTGGTGCTTTGCTTTCGTGCGTTGCTGCGTTCTCTGCTGGTTTTATTTTATGGCGTTGTTCCTTGCCTTTCCGTGGTGCTCCGGGCTGTTTCTGTTTCTGTGCTCTGCTTGTGCGGTGCTGTGCTGGTGTGCCTGCGTTGTTGCTCTCTGTGCGCTGCCGTCTTACCCCTGCGGCACTGGCTGGTGTTTTTGTGTTGTTGTCTGTTCTGTTTGCGTGTTGGCTGTTGGGCCTGGCTGTTCCCAGTTGTCTCCTGGTGGGTCCTGGGCGCTCCTGGTGTCGTGTTTCGGGGGTTTGCTGTGGTGTGTCCCTCGGTGCCGTGCTGCGCCGTGTTGCTGCGCTTTGTGCAGCCCGGCGTTGTGTGGTTTCGTTTTGCTCTGTTTGGTCCTGTGGTGTGGTGTGTCCTGTCGCTGTCTGTCGTCCTGGGGTCCTGTGCCTTCCGGCGCTGTGTTTTGTCGTGTCTCGCCGCGCTGTGTTTGTTTTGCTGTGGTGTGTCGCTGCGTGGTGTTGTTTGCTGCTGTGCATTGTGCGGTGTGCGTCCCGGGGTGTCGTGCTGTGCGTTTCCCATCCTCTTCTCCCTGTACGGTGTTGCTGTGGTGCCCTGCTCCCCCCTGGTGCCCTGCTCCCCAGTGCTGTGCCCCTTGGTGTAGTGGTGTCCCGTCCTGCTGCTTTGTTTGGTTTGTTTCCTGCCTTTGTTTGGTTTCTCCTACTTGAAAACCCACTGCAGCGCACCCACACCCGCACACTTGCAGGCAGCAAGACCATGTCTGGTTAACTGACTTATATGTCACCCCGCGTTGGTGGCGGTGTCGTGGCTGGCATACCTTGGTGGTTGCGGTGTCCTGGACTTGACGCCGAGTACCGTCAACCTGCAGCAAAAGGGAGGCGAAAGCGTTGAGGGTGGGGCAAGGGTGGGTGGGGAAGGTACATGGTGAAAAAAAAAGGGCGTTAGGGACGAGTACAGGGGCGCGGCGTGCTACGAAAATATTTCTTCGAGTTTTACGCGTTGCTCGCGACGCAGTTTGCTTTACGTAGACGGCATAGATGGTCTTTGTGCATATATTTCTGACTGGTGGACAGCCCTTTGAGCTTGGTTAGGAATCCATCATCTTCGATGTGGGGTCCACCAGCACAGGGACTTGCTGGCCGAATGGGGGGGAAAACTATAATCAATATGTTGCGAAAGGAACTCACCACTGACAAGGATGCGGATTGGCTTGAGATCCTTTTCCCCCTGCTCCGCTGGTACTACCATACAGAGCTGTACCATGGGTACTCACCTAATCAGCTTGTTTTTGATCATAAGAAGTGATTGTGGAACCTCCCGTACGATCATTGAAGGGAATGTAAGGATGCATCAGCATTTTTGACGACATTCATGCTGGTGAAAAACAGGCCAAGCGCGTCGTTGGGGAATTTCAGGCACATTGGTTAAGCATTGCCAACCAAGGCAGGAAAGAAACAAAGGATCTGTAATACAGAGACCATGTTTGGCTCCGCAAGAGCAAACCTACCCAGGATGGAGACTCCAAGCTCCTCCCCCTGTGGGAAGGTCCCTTTGAAATTATATCTCGAGTCAGGGAGAACAGTTTTGAAGCTCGTGCGGATGTGAATTGGGAGCTGGAGGTAAGTGTAAAACTTCACCTACGGCTCAAATTGTTTTACAAGCTGGTCCGGGGCAACCGTCCCGTGGTCAACCTTCCCCAAGCGCCTGCGGCCTCCCTTGCACGTAAGCGTAGCACAAGTAGAAGACCACTCACATCCACATTGACTCCCTGAAAATCTGTGAGCATCCATCAGGATTGCGAAATGGAAGCAATCCCTTTGAGGTCTAAACAGCAAAGAAAATGAAGCATGTACCAATGGTCATAGGAACATGCCGGCAAGGGTGAGGTGCAGTAATCATTGGAAATCAAAGAAGAGGAGACATCAAGGCAGGAGAGGGGGTGGACAAGGCTAGTCCATTCTCCCACTCACCCGGAGCGGGAAGAAAGAAACATGCAAAAACAGCGAGACATGGGTCAGGCCCATTGGCTGTCCAAGCCTACCCTAGTGGGCACGTTTTCAATCTCCACTCCTAGCACTCTAAAACTCCAGAAGCGGGGGTGTAGTGCCTACGCACTCAGTCCCCATTGTCCCCAAACATCGCAACTCAACTCTGCTTCGGGCAGGACATAGCCCTACCACACCACCGTAGGGTGGGTGGTGGTCCTGGGTGCCTTTAAGACTTAGGCCCCAGAAATTCTGTGGAAAAGGGGGTAAAGTGGTATATCACCCATACCACTTCAGGATCCCAGATCCCAAACGAAAACAAGGGTGGTTGGGGATAGCCACGACCTTCAACATGACACACTTAGAGGGGCTGGACTCAACTCCACACGGGCTCTGAGACCTAGCATGGAAAGCAGGGCACAAAAAAAGGCAAAGCCAAGAATCAGAGGTTACTCACTTCGTCAGACTCTCTTCCCAAGGAAAAGGGGGTTGGAAGAATTCCATGTGGAACATCTGAAGGGCATCAGTCAAACATTATGCCCACCAGATATCCCAGTCTGTCTCTTTGATATCATGTCACTGTCACAAGTCTGGTAGGCTGCGCACTTTGGTGAAATTACCCTAAGTGGAAAACAAGGGAAAAAAGAATGCAAATGACTCCCATATAGGGTTAGCCCAAGGTCAAGAGAAGGGCATGCACAAAGGATCGGGCAAGGAGATGGTGTTCCCAGAGGGGTGGCCCTACCTCCCCCTCAGATTGGAGCAAGGCAACAAACTCGTATACCCGCTTTTTGACTTCATTTTTACTGCCATGAACCACGCACGAGCAGGGACACACGACAATCGACCGCCCGAGGCGCCAGAGACAGAGGACATCCTGGCGTCCATCTTCAACGCCGCCGGCATCAACGGCAGATCAAGGACCGCAAGCGGACGAGCACCTCCACGACGATGACTCCTTCGCTGCCTTCATGGCGTTTTGCCGGGACAGGGCCCCCACGACGGGGCCAACGACCACATCTACGCTGCGGCGCGCGTCGCACGACGAGGAGCCCACCAGCCTTGCGCGAGATCCTGCCTCTGCGTCCCATTGCCACATCTTCACCGCAACTATGCCGCCTTGGGATCGGCGGCAGAAACCCACGCAACCACCACGGGCAACCGTCAAGCAGGGGGGCAGCTTGAACGGGTGGCCAATCAGCTTTCAGACGCGCAGGACGCGCCGGCCCATTGGGTCCAGGCACCAGCAGAGACCAGCACCATCAGTGGACCGGTGGAGGTAGTATCCCCGCAAATGACCCGACCATGGGGACAGGAGAGCCTGGACTATGCACAATCCGATGGGGACGCCCAGCGCCGCACTGCGGAGGCGGACCGCGCAGCGGACCTTGACCTGGACCTGTGGGTCCTCTGGATCTCCGACGTGAAGCAGCTCACCATCCAGGTGTGGACCCGGTGGATCCTCATGGACGTGCACCACAACAGGACCGGCGCCCGCACCATGGCGGACGTCATATTTAACCTCCGTGAAGGGTGACACTCCCTGCTCCCCACCATGGAACACCACGGCGAGTGGTGGTATGTGGCCACCCGCCTCATGGCCCACATAGGGGCCTACACCCCAGATGACCTAAACCAGTTGCATTGGCGGTGGCACCACAGAGGGGTCCTCCGCATCGGAGAGGCCCTGATTTTGCATAACGTCTGAACGATCCGGACCCCACTTCCCTGAGGCCCACCAACACCAGACAGAGCCACGGGCCACCAGCGCCAACGGTCCCTGACAGCCCAGGAGCCCCCGAGGCACGTGACACGCACCAGCCATTGCAGAGCGTGCACAGACGACCCATCAGAATGGCACCCCAATGTGATCCGCAGCGGAGCCCACTCCGGCCATTTGCCCACCACCGGACAGACCACGACGACCAACGCGCCCCGGATGGAGCAACCGGACAGTACTCCCCTCGGACGCTGCAGCCGCCGCAGGGGACCAGGAGGTTGGCGAACGCCCAACAGGAGAGGCACACGCTGCCCTCAGCAGCCCGACGGGTGACGTTCAATGCCGGCGAGGACGGCCACCCGGCCGAACAAAGCGGGCAACACCGCCGGCAAATATCACGCACGGCCGAACCCCAGCGAAGGACGAAAAGGTCCACAACAGACTGCACGCAAAGCCCCACCATACTCCCACCCACGGAACGTGCACGTTTGACAGCGCTCAGCACGCACACCAAGACCGCAGAAGCCATGGCGTCCGGCTCCTCCACTGCTTTCTCCCACGTGAGGAGGAACGCCAACACACCGGGACCACACAAACCATCAGCGGCCCGGCGTATGGCGACACCGATATCAGCGCCGTCGGTGCACCTCTTGCGTGACAGGAACCCGACAGCGGCTCCACAACAACGGCCGGAGCGCCCGCACGCACCACCACACGTACGCGGCAAGGGGGACCCGGGGCTACAAGACAGGGACCGCGGAAGTCAACGTGGCTACGACACCACAGACCATGGCGGAACAGGCCGCGCCCGTTGGGCCCAACGCGGCACGCGCCGCACCTCCCAGCCAGGCTACGGTGCAGGCACACAATGACCCCAGTGATGCAACGTCCACCAGTGATGAGAAGAGGACGGAAAGCCGGGGGTCTGGTACTTCCGAGACCACTCCTCCCACTGCCGCGCACCCCAGTGCGCCGCCCTCGCGGTCCGCGCCCGATGCGGCAAACATGCACTCAGAGCCTAACAACAACGCGTTAGGGGACAATCCTTCGCCCGACACCCTTGCGGCCCGGGACAGGGAAGTCATGCCCCCCCCACGCCCCAGACCACCACACGCGGGTGACTACCTCGACCTGGAGGAACTGCGAAGGGTATACGACATCTACCACCGAACGCCCTCACCAAACCTTGTAGATGCCCTCCGAGTACATTTCCAGGACGTCCGCGGCGACCGATGATTCGCTGCTGCCCTCCTCCTAACGGGGCTACCACTATCGAGGTGCGGCACCTCCAGGCGCTCCTCACCCTAGGACAACAGACCGTGGATGACCTCCTCGACCTGGGGATCTGGTGGCTCAACTGCCACGAGCCAGACCAGGGGCAGGTATGGGTTCCGCACCTCGCCTGGGCACACACGCTCATCGCCCGTCGACCGAGCCCCGACCTGCACCCAACCCCGGAGGCCGTACACGAGCTGCACCACAACTGAACGCCGACGCCCTCAACATCCCGCCACACGGAGGCCTTGCCTAATGGGAAAGCAGGACGGCCAGGGAGAGGGAGCACAACCTCTGGACGATGACGGAGCGCTACGCGCAAATGGCAGGGCTGGGGGAACACGCGGAGCCTCAGCCGCGAGACACCCTCAGCACAGTCGCCATGGCGGTGTTGGAAAGCGGCCACTACTACCAGGTGAGGATCCCCCGGCGACCTCCGGACAATTACTGGGACTTCCAGGCCGCTGACTCCATGCTCCCCAGAGACGTGGAACTGCCCGGTGACCCCACCCCCCACCTCCCGGGCCAACCCAAAGACCTGCTGACGGCCATTATGTCTGGCGCGGCCGGCACGTGGCACCCAGGACACGCCCTGTACTGCCTGTGGCGGTCGGCCCGACGGAGGTGGCCGCATAGGGGGGACTGGTCAGTGGCATGGAGGTTCCACCTGGATGGCCGGCAAGAGAGGCCATCCCACCCCACGAACGGACGGCCTGACAGCCCGCCTTGGACGCCTTATGCCCCGTCCTTGCGATCCACCAGATCCAGACGTCGGCGGCTGAGCAGGTGTCACCCGCCATCCGCACGGAGGACGAAGCGCGAGCAGCACACACAGCCCTCCTGAGCGACATCTTTGCAGCCCTTTGCACTGCCCTCACCAGAGATCCGGGTAACCCTGACGCCCTGATTTTCCTGATGCCCTAAAAAGTGACAGGCCACGGCCCAGACCCCCAGGACACGCGGATCAACAAGACTGCGGCCGTGCCCCAGCGGTCACCATGCGACCACAGGGACCAACGGAGATAGCCGCAACCCCGCCCGCCCACCAGAACAAAACACCAGACGGGCACAATTGACACTACCCCCACACAACCCCTCCCACTCTAAGCCGGCGCCTCTGCTATTCAGCTATGGCGCGTACCCGTGAAACGCCGACTCTCGCCAACCCCCCATGATGTATGCCAAGCGGTCCGGAGACGGCCCACCACGCATCCAGCGCACCAACGCCAGGAAGCTGATCGGACGACCTGCAGCCCGGGAACGCAAAGATAGCTATGCAGGATAGCACACGCCACGCCGTGCACCCTGGGCCTGCCTACCCCCCGCACCATGGCCAAGAACAGGAGGGTACGGGGGGACTCACGGTCCACAGGGCAGTCCCCGTCACCGTGGCCTTCGAGTGGGGCACCCCGTTGCATGGCCGGAATATCAAAGCAACGACGAGGCGCAGCCCGCCACACCGAAATGCTCCCAGACACAGGGACGTGAGGCCCACCAAGTGGGTACAACCAGAACAACGCCGCGGCGGACCAGCGCGTTGCACCGCGAGGCCTGCACATCCCCAAAGCCCGGCTGCTGGGCCCCCCTTGTACGGGTGAGGCCAGACACAGCACCCCCAAGGAGGGTGAGGGGAGCCCGAAGAGCCACGCGCCCGTATACCTGCCGGTCCCCGCAGGCGGTGCTAAGGAAAGCTACATCGGACAGCTGTCTGCAAAAGTAACCTTCAGGAACATTATCCACTGGGGCAGAGTACAGAGGGCCAAACCTCACACCCCAATCCTTGAAGCACACTATTTATAGGAAAAAATGCATATATCGGCGATATTGGTATGTACATATCTTTCGGTCATTGAGGAACAAAAATATGAGTAAACATTTTTGGAGTAGGCCCATAGTAGGTGCCTTCAAATATGCACACTATGGTAAGATTGTCTCCGCCCACTCATGTCATTGGTGTTTACCATATGAGCGCGTGTGCAAGGAGGCAGTTTGGCACGCGTGCTCACAAGGGGACACTATAAAAAATAGAAGACAAGGTTGCAAAAATCAACCAAGGAATCCACGATGTTCTTCGTGGTCTCTACTTAAATATTGCCTTGGTTCAAGGCACAACTCCCCATAGGCTTTGAGTACGAGCCTCGAGGGATTGGCCATTTTGGCCTAATTTTCGAGCACAATTTGCCTTTTTTCAAAAAATGAGTTTTGGTACGCATTGAAAAACGAAAATGGCCTGGGGCCCTTGGTCTTGTGAGCATTTTGTTCGGTTTCCAACGTGCATGCTCACAAGGCCACAAAGTTAGCGTTTGCGCATGCAAACAACTTCGGCTTGCCAAACCCATAGGCTGCCTAAAACATCCCTGATGCCCTCTTCCCCATGCACAGTGATATTCCCACGTGAAAGAGCATGCATGAAAGACATCGGGGGGGAATGTGGGGTTCCGTCCGAACTCATGGTCCTTGAGAACCATGAGTTCGACAGATCGACGGAAAAGCTTGCGCGCTGGTTTTCTCTCAGACGCCACGGCGAAAGATTTTGGTGAACACACCAGATGAGAGTACAAGTAAAACCCTCTAGATCCAGCTCTTAAGGCTCTAGAACCTGAAAGGTACTCAAGAAACGTCCATCACAGAACTGGCGAAGGAGAAGGGACAAGAGCGCGCGAACAGGCGACAACAGGCGGCGATTTCACGGCAATTAGAAATCGCGGTGAAAATCGGGTTTTTCACCGATTTCTAACCAAAGATTGACCAAGAAAGTAAAATTACGGTTATTCTACATCGATTCACTGGTTAGGGATCGGGTCCCAGATCTTGCGGATTAGAGAACACGGATATCTCGCTGACAGCCGGTGTCAACGACTTCCGCACGGGTGTGACGGCTCACAGGCCTCTGGGCCATGGGCCATAGCCTCTGGGTACCGCTTCACCCCCCTCCTTAGAGCAAACCCTGGGGCGGCTCGATAACACGCAAGCATTGAAGCGGGTACCCAGGACCATCCCCTGAAGGAGGGGGGGTGTCACATCCTCACTTCAGGCCGATTTGCGGGTTAGGTTGCCCATTACAATCCCACGGTAAGACAGGTATGATGCTGTAGCTGCCTGTAACTGCAAGTATGGTATTGAGTATCAAATCTCGGGTCCTGGCGGCGATTGTTCGGCATCCAAAGGACCTGTTAACCCATACAGGGCGCACCGAGTGCTGGCTGCAACGGTCACCACCACAGTGGAGGTGGCACACGACGACCGAGGTGGTCCCACGGGTCGAAAGCGACCACAAAGATCCATCAGGCTACTCCAGGCCTCCCAAGGCCGCAAGGCTGGGGGAGAGTCCCCACGGGTGTTCCCTTGGGCGCACCATGTCCATATCCACGACGCGAGTCCAGAGTGATAAAGCCGCACGAGCTCCTCCATAAGGGCTCGGGCATCAAGGCCGTCTTTTCCCTCGCCCCATTACCACGGAGGCCATGCATGGGGGAGTCCCCATGCAGTCTGGGCGGAGGCGTCAACTCCTCAAACCACCAGTTTCCCAGGCAGACCGACCAAGGTCAGGACACCGGAGGTCGCCACCCGACTGCAAGTGCGTCTGCGAGTCGGTAGGCTCACACTGCGACTGACAGTGGCGGACCGCTGGGAGTGTAGTCAGGCAACTGGGCTTCCTGCCTGGCGCCATCAGGATCTCAGCACTCAAACATGACAATCTGTACTTAGGTACTGGTCCAGGCTGGACCTTATGTAAGAGCATGTACACGGCGACTCAGGGTGCCTTCGTATCCCGATTCGTGTCCCCTCTGGGGGAGAACGGTCCATACTTCGGGGATGGGCCAATAACACCCAACATACAGATGCACATATCCTGGAAAACAAAAAAATAAGCAATAAACGGGTAAATAGGCGTGTAAACACACTCTGGACAGAGTGCCAAACAACGCCCCGGTAAGGGTAAGGCATATGCAGGAGGGTGGACAGAAAAACGCCTGAGTTCAGGCCATATATAGTCTGCAGACACACATAAACCGGTCTGGATCCCGCAAGTGCCATGGGACCAGACCACACACCCGAAGATCGCAATGCCAATGACAGCGGCATCCGTTGCGCAACGTCGTATGGGCCGTAAGGCCTCAATCTGGGATAATGAAGGGGGGCCATCCGCCCTGGTTGCCAGCAAATTCAGCAGGGGGGGGTATGGCCTTCCAAGCATGCCCGCGCCCGTCAGGGAAATGTCAGCAGGAAAATGCTTACAGACAATGTTTGCTGCGCTCCTTCAAACTGCAATGATATGCTTTGCAATGTCAAGGAGCGTGGATTCTGAAATCACACTGGAAAGTCCAGCAATGCTCACAGGTGAGAGCCCAGGGCGGTGATCAGGCGCCTCCGGCTGCAATCGCCCGGGTGAGTGCTGCCAAGTCCGAGACATGGAGCTGGGTCTTGTGCTTGCGGATATAGTCCATGAAGGGGGTGTTAATCCGCGGCACGAACGAGGAGACAGGTTCCCAGGCTTCGTACGACGGCCCATAGCCTCGCCAACGAAACTTGAACTCCAGGCCTCCGGGTGCCGAGGCGTGCGGACGCTGGGCGAGGATCTTCTTGACGGTGTAGTTGTCCTGCTAAGCGTAGACGCCGTCTGAATCAGCCTCATGTGCGGTTTAGTCCAGGGACACATGTTGGCCACGGAGATTGGGTTCCCGCACACGGAGTTGACTTCCGTGGCGCTCCTGGAACTGTCCGTGACCCACCTTGACGCGGTAGGTGTCCTCACCAATCCTGCAGACCAGCTCTCCGGGTGTGAACCAGGTTTTGGTGCGGTGGGTGCCCATGAACGGGGTCTGATCACCCACAGCGGGTCTCCCACTCCAAACCCTTGTGCCGTGGAGCTCGGGGCGGACTTCTGACGCATGGCATGCTCCTTCTCAAGCTGCTGGCCAATGTCCCGCGCCGTTGCCTCCTGCCGCGCAAAGAATTCCTTGGCGTCCATGGCCATACCATCACCCGACAAGGGAAGTCCCCGACCCAGGGGGTCCCTGCCGAACAAAGTCTGGTGAGGGGACAACCCACCCGGAGTGGGGGTGTCATGATGGGCCTTTAGCGCAGGCCACATCTCATCAAACCAGTTTCGACGTGGGTTCCCGAGGTGAATCTTGCGCAGCTTCTCAAACAGCTGCCTTCGAGCCACTTCAGCCCGGCCGTTGGACCGGCTGAGGTAGGCGACGCTCTTGCAATGACGTATCCCCATGAGGGAACACATGGCCTTGAACCAGCCGCCAGTGAACGGGGGTCCTCGGTCACTGCAAATGGTACCGGGCATGCCAAAGACGGTCAGTCAATGACGGATCATCATGACTGCCACCTCTTTGGCTAGCAACCCCTTTTGGCGTGCCGGAACAGCCACTACGTAGCCGCTGTGGCGGTCCACACACAGGACCACACAGTCAAAGGTCTCCTTGCCAATGTGGACTTCGGGCATGGAGAAGACGTCCATGGCCACGCTCTCCATGGGCTCGTCGAGTACCGGAGTCGATTGGGCTTCCCCCGTGACGTTCCGGTTATCGGAATTGCAGGCCTGACAGACCAAGCAACCCTTCCTGACCTTCTTGATGGCGTTCTAGAGACCTATGTGGTCGATCTCAAACATGTGCTGCATATCCAGGGCGTGCCTCCTGAACCCTGGGTGCATCATGTGGTGGTGCAAAGCCTCACAGAGCTCGAGCACTCAGAACTCCGGGACCAGCAGCCTACCATTCCGGTCAAGCTTGCCATCCCCTTCGGTCAGCCTCTTTGGGGACTTCAGCTTGTCATCAGGGTCGGTCACAGCCCTGTACTCGGTCTCAAAGGCCTTGGACTTAGCGTAGTCGTCGGTCCAGTCGTCCTGGATGCACGATTCTGGGAAGAGGTGCTTGTCGGACTCGGCTCCCTCAGGGGCGAGTACTCTGACCGCTCTGCCCATCCTCCTTCCGAGGGGAGCATCCGCAGCCATGAGGACGAAGCATTTAACAACCTCCTCCTCCATCAGGCGCTCCATTTCAATGATCCTTTTGGCCTCAGCGGTCTCAGCCTCATCGCCATGGGCGGAGACATCCGTCATGCCCTTGCTGGCGGGGTAAGCCCACCTACTGGGACAGTCCGCCACGTCGTTGTCCTTGCCGGGAACATACACAACCGTCAGGTCGAACTTGGCCAAGGTCTCATGCCATCTTGCCCGTCGGGAGGCGGGACCAGAGGGGGTGTCCACGTGCTCTATGTGCCACGACTGCAAACTCTGATGGTCAGTGCAGACAGTGACGGAATGCAGGGCTATGTACCCAGCTCATCTTCTGAGAGCCATGACGATCGCATACGCCTCCTTTTCTCGGGGCGTCCACGTCTGTCTCTGGCCTTCCGCCAGGACTCGGCTCCAGAAGGCCACAGACACGTGCCTCTCATCGTCAAGCACTTGCTCCAACACAGCGCCTACGGTGTAGTCGGAAGCATCAGTCCGCAGGACGAACCCTCGGTCAGGATCCAAGAGGTGCAGACCCACTGCGGATAGCAGCGCCTGCTTCATCCCCTCAAAGGCACGGTCCGACTCCTCATTCCATACCAGAGCCTTCTTGGACCCCTTCTTGGTCTCCTCTCGGTTGCTCTTGAGCATGGTTGTCATGGGGGCTGCATAGTCGGCATACATCTCGATATACCCCGAGTAGTAGTTGCAGAACCCCAAGTACGCCCGTAGCTCAGAGACCGTTTTGGGCTTCCCCCAGTGCTCAATCGCAGCCACCTTGCAAGGTATGGCCTTCCGCTGCCCGTTCCCAGCTACATGGCCAGCAAAGACCACCTCGCTTACCGCAATGGTGGCCTCGTCACTGCTGCCCGTGAGCTTGCGCCGAACCGGGAGGTCCAGCACTCTGGTGACGTCAATTTCATGTGCCTCCAGGAGCTCATCATAGCTCATACTGAGGTCCCCAGACGCGATGATCACGTCGTCCACGAAGGGGTCCGCACAGTAGGTGCACCGGTTCAAGCAGGCTCTCCAGCATCTGCTGAAAAGCCGCATTGCAGTTGGTAACGCCCATGGGCATCACCTTCCACTGGAGGGGTCCGAGTGGGGTGCTCATTGCTGTGGAGGCACAGGACTCCTGGGCGAGAGGCATCTGATGATAATCATGTTTCAGGTCAATCACCGTGAAGATCCTCCGCCGGTGTTGCGTATAGCTGTCATGCTGCGTTTGGGAGTTCAGGCCGCGGTAGTCGACCACGAGCCGCCACTCTCCGGCCACCTTCTTGGGTACGACGAAGCAAGGGGAGGCCCATTCGGAGTGGCACAGCTTAAGCCAGCCCCTCTCAATGAACTCACGGAGGATCTTCTCCATGGCATCCTTCCTCTCGCCCCTCAGGGCGAATCTCCGGTGTCGGTACACACTGGGGTCCGGCTTCAGCCATATCCTCGCCTCACCATACGGTCCACGCACCGGTGGGGGAAATACAGGCATTCCGCTGAAGAAGGTATCACCATACTTCTGCTTCAGCCTTGCCCCCAATGCCTGGATCTTGGGGCACTCATCAGACTCCGCCTTGGCCTTTCCGGGCACCTGAACCACTGAGCTTACTTGCGAGGTACCACCGCATGGTTTCGGCTCAGGTGGTCTCCCCAGGTGGCCCAAAGGGCCATCTCTGGTCTTGCCTCGGAACAAGTCACCGTAGGTGGGTGGGTCCCCGCCAGTTGGCTCGTCCTGGCTGGACATGTGGTCCAGCACCCTCCTTACGAAGGTATCCCCATCATAGGAACCAGAGACGATGGAGTCCACTTCCCACCAGGCTTTGTCCCCGCCCTTGCCCTCACGCTGGCTTCTTCAGTCGTGAAAGGGCTAACCCATATACCCCTGAACAAGGTCCAGCTCCTCTTCAGCGAGGAGGTCCTCCGACTCTCCGATGTCAACAGGGGAAACCGCAAAGCATTGCCGCCAGGGCTCCGCTACGATGCGGTTGACACACACGAAATCCGTGGTGTCGGCCTCTCCAAGGCCCCCATCTACATAGTGGAATTCTGTTGGCCATCTCTGGGGTGGCATGGGCTGTCCCCTAGCGTCCTGGTAGACACTCTCTCCAGCCGGTAGGGCGACCTTGTTTAAGGTCATGTTGGTCAGTGAGGCCACCCAATCTCGGGTGCTTTCCTCCTCGGTGCATCCCATAGGAACAACCAGCACTGCCTTGGAGCGGTCCTTGCGAATCTTCGCTACCGCCCTTGGAATGTCTCATCGGGGGCAATGGATCCACAGCAAACCCTGATGCGGACCCCAGTGCTTCTTCCACGCCGAGTCCTGGGCGCTCCAGTACTTCTCACAAACCCGAAGATGGGCGGAGGTTCCTGAAGAAAATGCATCCAGGGCTGGATCCGAAGCTCCCAGGTCCGCAACCACTCAACTCGCCACTTCCGGCATAACGCTGTACTCCTGGTTTGCTGGCCCAGCTGGTTCAGTCCCCAGCGCAGCTACCTTGAGCTGATTGCGTTCCGGGTGGATCCATTGGCACTCCACATGGTGCTCAGGTGACGAAAGCCACGAGAGCTGGTCGTCCTGGTACAGGGTCATGGAGGCCTGGGCCGGGAGAACGCCGGAGTCCGTCTCCATCATGAAGCCGTACCCAACGATCATATCCCAGTCCATCTGGGCCTCGTAGAAGCGACCTTGCAGGAGGATTTCCTTGCCGAGGTCCGGGCGGCTCAGCTCACAGTGGTTCACGAACTGCAGCCCAATGGCCGCTTCTCTCGTGCCTCCCACCATGTACTGGCCGTTCGCCACCTTCAGCCTGACAGGCCTCCGACTGTCGGTCAAGCACTCTGGCGGAAGTAGGCCAGCCTTGACCAGGCTGACCTGACCTCCCGTGTCGACCAACACGTCGAAGACCTTCTCCACTTCCCCGCATAGGGCACGGACCTTAAGGTGCAACTGCCGCTCACGTCCAACACGGCGCACGGCGTGCAAGCTCAGGATCTCCGGCCGTTCCAGAAGCTCAACAAGCGACTGGTGCAGGTTGTGGACAATGGGCTCAGGCTGCCCATCTGCAGCATCCAGCTGTTGTCCGGGTGATCCTCCGATACTCTCAGAAAGATCTTGAAGCACATCAAACACGTTCTTCAACGCGAAGGATGGACGGGTGCAAGGGTTCGTGCCTTCACTTGCCCCCGTCCTGCCACTGCAATTGTCTTTCGTCTTGGGTGCCAGACCGGGCCTTCCGCCTCCGGCAATCCCTTTGTGCTCATTGTCTCCCGAATGGGATGGTGTGGCGCTTCCCGCAACAGTATCCCGCGACCGCCCTAGCCCGGGCCCTTGTCTGCAGGGGATCCGCCAAGGGGCGTCGCTTGTGGTAGTAGGGGTACTCTCCTCCGCATCAACCTCGTTGACACTCTTCTTCTTTCCCCCTTTCTTACCCTTCTTGTCCTTGTCCTTGTTCTTGTCGTCTGACTTCGGGACCCATGACCTCTTGATCTCCTGGATCTCCTTTGCCAACTCGGTCCCCACCGACATCAGCTTGGAGAAATCGTCCTTGGTAACCTCCACCTTGGTCTCCCAGATAACCGCGGGTGCACGCTTTTTCGACCAGTGCACCTTCTTGTAAGCCTCCGTGTCGGCCTTGTGGACAGGACATGTCCGGTGGTCATGGTTGAATCCTTTGTTCCTCACATAACACAAGAAACAGCCCTGGGGGTGAGCTCGTATGAACTCTCCAAAGGACAAAGGAGGGTCGCCAACGCGGCGGGGCTCCTTCTTCTCCTTCTTCTTCCAACCCTTCTGCAGGGGCTTCCAGATTCTCGGTTGCTCCCCGTGTTCAGGTTGTTGGCCAGGAAAGCACAAACGGTCGTCTTGGCGGGCTCATCGTTGTTGTCGTCGTCATCCAGGGTCTCATCGCCATCGGCTCCAGCTGGGTCCATGGTAGCTTCCCCGCCAGACCCCTCGCCAACGTAGTTGACGTCACGGTCACCGGGCCTCAACCCACGGGTGTGGTGGAGGTTCCGGTACTCTTTGAGTACTTCCTCTCCGACCCACTCCAGGACCTCCTCGCAGCTCATCCGCACCGGGAGGGCCTGCAGACGGATGGTCTGGTCGCCCACATCACACTCATCAAGGCGCCACATCGCGGTCTTCTCGCGATCGCCCCTGACGGTGATGAGGAGGTCGTTCCGCAGGGAGTGCCGCTTGACATCCCGGGTCACGTTCTTCCTTGTCCAAGCCACCACATTTGTGTGATACCCCCTCGGGAGCATCATCTTGACCGTGTGGTGTGACTTGGCTCTCTTGGCTACCTCCCTGGTGACTCTCTTGATCCATGCTTCCGGCAGCATGGAGAGCAGGCGGGCCTGCTCATCACCTTCATTTCAGTCCTCCACGTTGCGGCAGAAGAGGGTGTATTGCCCCCAGAAGTCCCGCCAATCTCGTAAGCGGACCTCCCGACCATCATGCTGAAGCTTGATGGCCTTCCACTGATTGGCACCCACCTGCGGAACGTCCACCCTCTCCTGCTCGTTGAGCCACTTCTTGGCCTCCTTGAGGGTCTTCATTTTCCCTTCCTTGGTCGCCACAAAGTATAGCTCTTGGAGCACCTCCGCCAGGCGCCACCTGAACCGTTTGAAGACATATTTCTCTGCCTCTGCGGGAACTATGTCTTCAGTGACGGTCATCCCCCGATTGTCCAGCTTCTCCAAGAAGTCCTTCCGGTCTTCCCACACGGCGGCATTTGCGGCCTTAGAGACCATGAACGCCGGCCGCGAGGTCGACCGAGGTTCCCATCGGCAACCCCCAAGGACTCCCACGGCCGCCACTTCCATCTCCTCCGCGGTATCCATGTGGCTACGCCGTGGTTCCTCCATGTACGCCGAACCTAGATGTCCACGCCATACTCCCTCCATGTACACCTCCTCATCACGGCGCCGGCGGCTGCGTTCAGCGTTCTCCTGTCGTACACAACGCGGCAGGGTAATGCCGAACTCCTCCAGGTCCTCCTTGCCTCTGCCGAGATCCCACTCCACGTCCCCTCCAGAGACCTCATCTTGCGTCCACCGTATCGCCCCCCAGCCATTGGGACTGGTGCGGGGCGTCGGGGGCGTACCGGTGTCCGCAGTGGAGCACGGCGGTTGTGGTACTCCGCACCGAGCCACTCGTCACGCCACTCTTCCCTCCCACTGCCGGGCGGCACACACTCGTTACGGCGGCCCGCGCTGTGATGAGAGGGGGTGTTGAGAGAGGAGGCATCGGTGCTGGGGCGACTCCTGGGGGCTTCGTCGGGGGCGTGGGATCTGCCCCGACCTGGTTCAGGTCCCCAGCCGTCGTCCAACAAGACTGACCCCAGGGGTGGGAGGTCGCTTCTGACGCTCCCACGGCCTTCCAGCCTGTCCAATCTCTGCTGCAGGCCGTTGATGACCTTGTTCAGCAGCCTGGTCCCGCCCCTGGCGATGTCCAGCTCCCTCTTGGCGGCAGTGGCAACCGTGGCGATCTTGACCATCTCCGTCCTGGCGATGTTCAGCTCCTTCTGTGCGCCCGCGGCGACGCTGGCGATGCGGATCATCTCGCTTTTGCCCATATCTACCTCGCGCTCGAGGGCCTGGGCCCTCCTGCGGAGGTAGATGATCCACTGCCAGGTGGCCTCCGGGTCACCCTCACCCGGTGGGCCGGCGGAGTATCCAGGGGGTCCTCCAGGGGGGCCTCCGCCGGGCCCTGCCGGTCCAAGGGGTCCTCCCTCGCCAGGGGGTCTGCCTCCGGGGGGTTCACCTGGTGGACGTCCTCCAGGGGGTCCTGGCGGGCCTCCGCCAGGGGGTCCCGGCGGGTCTCCGCCGGGTCGTCTCGGTGGTTCGGAGGATGGGGGCTTCTCCGTGTAGCCGAAGTCCATGTCATCACCCTCTTCCATGTCGCCCCACCTGGCCGTCTCGGTCTCGCACGCGGTGGACTCCTAGCTCCGGTAGGGAGGAGGGATATCCTCACCCTCACCCTCTGGCTCCATGGGGACATCTCCGCCTCCTCCTCAAGCCATTCCTCGGCGATGTCGGCGGTCTCGTCCGTCCCCGTCGCTGGCGGTGGAGAATGCATCAGAGTCGTGGGGATATCCATCCGCGGGCCTCCGTGCCCTCTCGGGAGTCTTCCACTTACCCTTCCTCCGCCCGTCAGTAGTGGGGCCACTGTCCCTACTGCTGCCGGTGTCGGCCTCCTCCAGGTAAAGCTTAATCTTAGAGGAGGCGTCTCCTTCGAAGAGCTTCCGAAGGGTCTCCACTCTGGATCCTCCCGGGGGCGTCTCGCGTTGAAGCTTGGCTTCTGCCTCCTCCATTACGGCGGCCGTGGCTACGGCAGCTCACCTTTCAGCCTCTTCTCAGGCACGGGCAGCCTCGGCCTCCCGAGCACGCTGCAGCCCAGCCTTCTCAGCTTCTATCGCTGCCAGCTCCGCCTTCGTCTTGGCCCTCTCCTCAGCGACCTTCCATCGCGCGGCCTCGATGGCGTCATTCCTGGCGGCGTCTGCTTGGGCCTTGGTCGTTGCTTCGGCCCGGGACCTTTCCTCTGCCTCCCTCCTTGCCCTCTCTTGGGCAAGCGCCTCTTCCAACGCTTTCACCTCGGCCTCCTTACGGACCATTGCCTCCTGGGCCAGCCGGGCTTCCTGGGCAGCCGCCGCTTCCTGCGCGGCTGCCGCCACCTCAATCCTGACCCGGGCGGCCGCTGCTTCCTGTGCGGCTGCAGCCCTGACTCCGGCCGCAATGGCTTCAACGGCCGAGGCATGGAAGGCCATGCCTCTGCCCCACTCTGCAGCCTCTTGCTGGGCGAAGCCGACGGCACCCTCAACGGCAGCGTTCTGCTGCGTGGCCCGTTGCCGGGCAACCTGAAGGTTGCAGGGCACCCCGCAGGCACGCTTGCCGGCGCGGGCAACGTCCTTCTTGTTGGGGGCGACGCTGCTGCTGGAGCTGGCCTCGCCGGCCGGCATCCTCCCACGGTGGGCCAACTTCACGTCGCTGCTGGGGCCTGACTTCCTCGGGTGCAGCTGACGGGGATTGGCCTTGGCCTTCTTGGGGACTTCAAGGAAATCGCCAAGGGTGGTGTGGCCGAGGTGGTGACCGCCACTGGCCCGTTGGGGGCTAGGGGCTGGGGTTCCGCCCTTGGTCTCGTTCTCCGCGCTTGGGCGGCTTCAGCGGCCAGGGATTCCTGCCCTACGTGCTCATTTGGATCAGGTACGTCACACAGTGGTTTTACCTGGTTTAACCCGGTTGAACTCGGAAGGGGCGCGGTTGAACCGCTGAACCGCGGTTGAACCGCGGTTGAACCACCACCAGCGCTTGCGGCAGCGGCGGCGCCAGCGGCGCGCGCTTTTCTGAGCAAAATGATTGCATAACCACCGAACTGACGTGTGACAAACCTTTTCTAAAAGTTGTCCCACCACTGGCCCCAAGTGGTGAACGACCACTACAGCGGGTGGGGGGACCAACAGCTGGTGGACGTCCTGTTCACCTTTTTTTGCACAAACGGCACAACAAAACGCCTATGGAAACAACTTGCTGACCGAATTGGTAACACACAGAGGGCTTCGAAACAGACAAAAACGGCTACCAAAAAAGCTTTCACAGCATCTGACGCTGTGCGCCTCATTTTGGACCTTGGGATGCCATAGCGAAGGTATGTGGCATAATGCACACATGCCTACAAGTGGTTCAACACGGTTCAACGGTGTGGTTGAACCCTTAACACAAATGATGAATTCTGATTGTGCTTCATGACAACGTTTGCACGGCAAAATAATCGCTTAATGTTGCCCAAAGCATGAACATATGAGTTGCAACGTGTTGCCCGCGTCACAACTGTGAATACCTTGTTGTTTGTACCATTGGACGCTTTTTGGTGCCATGACGACAACCCATTCAACCGCAGGTTCAACCGCGTACTTTATCCCAATTTCTCGGTTCAACCGTCCCTAGGTACAAGAGGCTAATTTCGTGGGCCGATGCGAAAGAGAAGAAAACCCGTGCAAGCACCGTCCCATGGACACATTGCTTTCCGTCTTATGCAACGATGGATAAAGCTTGGTCCACGTTCAGTGAGAGACAAGTACTAAAAACGACCATAAAGGATGGAAGAGTTGGGGCTCGTTGGGATGTGGATGATTGGATACAATATATAGGTGATCAAAGGGATGTGCTAGAAGAAATGCACTTCCCAAGATTTAGGGATCATCACCCCTATGTACTTATAGTGCGTGGTGATGGGTTTCCATGTGGAGCAAGGTCATGGTGCCAAATTGCATGTGGTTTTGCAAACCACATGCAAAAAGCACGAACCTTGCTCTACAATTGGACCCTTGACCTTGCTTTCGTAAGTGAGCATGAAAAGGATCTACCCGCCATTTTCTGTCCTGCTTCTTGTCCCCGGCGGATCGCTTCTCCTTCCCAGGGGACGCGCTGCTGTGGCTGCCCTGCAGCGTACGCTCGTTTCCCGGTGCTCGGAACTTCTTTTCGATCATGTCCCATATAGAGACGTGGATCCTAGCGCTCGACGGGTACTCTTTCGGGTTCTCGTCCTCATCAATCCCGTCAGGGCGCAGCCCTTCGCCGGGCCGGTCCGGGCAGGTTCAAACCCTCCAGCGCTTCTGGCGGAAGCAGTAGGCGTATCTCTCCAACCGCAGCCAGTCTTCCACTGCCTGCAGGCGGTCGCCGCCCATATCCTCGCGGAGCTCGAAGCTCCCGGGCATGCCGCCTTTGCACTGGGTTTTGCTGTGGCGGTGGTGTTGACCCCATACCAACCCACGCAGTACGTACACAGCATGGGGGTGGAGTTGAGGCCATGTCTTACCCGCCTCTTGCCAGCTCACCATCGGCACTCGTTCCCCTCGATGGACTAGTCCTGGCAGTGGCTGTTGAAATGGTTGTTGCGGTCGACTCTATCTACTGGGCTGGGACCAGACGCCCAATGGTGGTAGTGGAGGGGGGTGATGCAGCTGGGAGGCAAAGCACTGCGCTCACAGGGGCATCCTCATGCTCATGTCATGTGACAAAGCGTTTCAGGATCCTTGCCACTCTGAAACAAGGGAACAGAAGTATGTCCAGCAACACATCAGGATATGTACACATGCAGTTAAGACTGAACTGAGGATAGGGCATCACAAAACAATATACACCTAACCCCCAACTCATATCCCGATCCCAGGCCCGACCCTCCCAGTGGCTGGCAGGGGCGGGGGCTCAAACACAACCCATGCCCTGCTCAGTCCGGACCCTGAAACCCTGCCAATGGGGGAGGGTGTCCCGCCCAGCCACAGGCGAGTTCCTGGGAACCAAGATGCTCCAAAGCCAACCAACAGACGCTCTCTATGCTCCCTTAATGGCAGGTCCCAACTCTCCTCTGAGCCAGTGAGAAGCCCCGCCATCATCCCCTAGGACTTGTTAGCTGAAAATGGGCTGTTTCAGCCCAAACTGATATTAGCTCGAAAAACTCGAAAATTTACCCCTTGTCTGGAACAGCCAGAGTGAGGGACGAGGCAACAGACCCTATATCTCTAAAGTAAAAACCCTCTGGAGCCCTCACCCAACCTGGCTCCCTCTGAATCCCTGGTATCAGGGCGCCACGGCTTTGCCATGTGGGGTCATGATGCCAAAATCATCAAAAATGGAGTCATTCCCACGGGTGGCTTGCTCGGCCAGGGCAAGGCCAATGGCCCACAGGATGGGAGGCAGGATCTACGACCTATTTCTAAGTGCGCAAACTGAACTTAGGTACAAGCTTATCATGGGCATAGAGATATGGGGCCGCCAATTGACCACACGGGGGGGTGAAATTGGGGTCCCAAAAGGGGGTCATTTTGGTTACCCAAAATGAGCCAAAATTGAAAGTATTCTCAGTGGTATATCTCCATGCCGGCTTGGAGATCAGACGAGTTGTTCCACATGCAATTGACCAGGAGTCCAATGAAGACTTCCATGCACATGGCTCCCAAAGATTACCATGCCACTCGGCTTGGTGACAGTCCAAACTGGGTCCACAACTGCCAAAATGGCAAAATCGGCCATCTCGGGCGACCGTCCAGGGTAGGAAACCTTGGCAATCTCGTCGCGCCAAGCCTTGCTTTACAACTCTTGATATCCCCTCTGGTCCCATTCCTTGGGATTTGGCTTGCTGTCACACTAGCTGCTTACTGTTCACCGAGGGGATGACCACATGGATGGGGCAGAAAGCAGCATGCGGTGCAGAGGGGGGGATCACGGATCGCACCAAAAGTTGAATAACCCCCGATGGGCCTGGGGAGCAGACACGAAACTTAATGGTGTTCAATCCTTGGCGATAAGCTACAATAATTGCCCTTCGCTGGAGATATGGCAGTTCTAATATGGCATACAATGGCAAAAACAGCGAAATTTGGCCAAAATGGCCCGCACTCGTGATTCCATATCTCCATGGCCACAGCGAGGATCCATTCAACCAAAGATGCTATAGATGCATGGGAATGAGGTCCCAATATATGCCACTTGCCGACCCTCATAGTCGCCTTTAGCTATTTTCCCCCTTGGAGGGAAAATGACACACAAATGGGGCAGAATGGCAACATACCCCAAATTGGGTGAATCCCAACTCTCCCTTCAAGAATGGAGGCCACATGGGGAAACACCCCATTCGATGCGGGTTTATGTGCCCTCTCCGAATTGCCCTTACCCTTGGTCAAGTGGCGCACGCAACCTCGGGCCGAACATTAAGGGGGAGACGGAGTTTGTGGCCATACTGGGCAAAACGGCCAAAACTCACCCAAAAGTGGTCACTCGAAAATTTGTATCTCCGTATCGAAAGAGAAGTGAGCCTCGGGCCTTTGCATGGATGTAGACCGAAGCTTTGCCTCCCCTTTGCAATAAGGGTTCGGGTTCGAAGCATAATGGAAGCATTTCTAACACCCCAATCCTTGAAGCACACTATTTATGGGAAGAAGTGCATATATCGGCGATGTTGGTATGTACATATCTTTGGGTCATTGAGGAACAAAAATATGAGTAAACATTTTTGGAGTAGGCCCCTCGTAGGTGCCTTCAAATATGCACACTATGGTTAGATTGTCCCCGCCCACTCATGTCATTGGCGTTTGCATATGAGCGCGTGTGCAAAGAGGCAGTTTGGCACGCGTGCACACAAGGCGACATTATATAAAACAGAAGACAAGGTTGCAAAAATCAATCAAGGAATCCACGATGTTCTTCATGGTCTCTACTTTGATATTGCCTTGGTTCAAGGCACAACTCCTCATAGGCTTCGAGTACCAGCCTCGGAGGATTGGCCATTTTGGCCTGATTTTCGACCAAAATTTGCCCTTTTTCAGAAAATGAGTTTTGGTACGTATTGAATTGCGTAGAGCCATCGTTGAGGTGACTGGAAAAACGAAAATGGCCCAGAGGCCTTTGGTCTGGTGAGCATTGTGTCAGTTTTTTGAAGTGCATGCTCACAAGGCCACAAAGTTAGTCTTTGCGCACGCAAACGACTTGGGATTGCGAAACCCATAGGCTGCCTGAAATATCCCTATTGCCCTCTTCCCCATGCAAAGTGATATGCCCACGTGAAAGGGGCATGCATGCCCCTTTCACGTGGGCATATCACTTTGCATGGGGATGAGGGCAATAGGGATGTTTCAGGCATAGGGGGGGAATGTGGGGTTCCGTCCGAACTCATGGTCCTTGAGAACCATGAGTTCGAGCGATCGACGGAAGAGGTTTGAGGTTTGAGGTTTGATTTTGCGGGTACTAGACGCCTTTCGGCCCCGGGGGGCCACCTGGTCGGGCCAGGTGATATCCTCCCCACCGGGTCCTAGTGGGGGGCCCTCCAAGACGCACCTCCTGCCTGGTGGCGGAGTCCCCCGGGTTCACAGAGCTCGGAGCCCCGTCCTTCCCCGGCGTCCCCGTTTCGCCACTCCCCGGTCAGTGCATCAATTCGCAGCCGTGGCCGCGGGCGCTTACCCACTGCGTCGCCCCCCTAATGCGTGGTCGCCCGGGGCACCGGCGCCGCCGGGCCCGTGCTACTGGCTTGTCGCCAGTGGGACCCCCTTGGGCTGGCGCGGTGGCTGCCTAGCCTAGGGGTTGGGGCGTGGCGCTGTGCGCCACTACTGCCTTGGCGGGTGCAGTGTCCCGTCTGTGTGTGCGCGGCGCTCGCGGCCGGTTCGGGGGGGTTCGGGCCGGTTCCTGGTGTTGTGTTTCCCCTTCTTCCCCCTTCCCGCCCCGCGTATCCCGCGTTGCGTGTGGCGGGCCGTCCCGTCCGGGTGTCCCTTACCCTCGCTCGCTGGTACGCCATTCCAGGTGGTCTGTGCGTTCCGCGCGCTCGGTCCGGTTGCCCTTCTGGTGGTCCCCGCGTGTCCTTTTCGTGTGTGTGCGCTCGCGCTCTCGCGGTGTCCGCTCCCCGCTGGGTGGTGTGGCGCGCGCATCTCGCGTGGTCCCGGCACTGGGCGCTGGTAGGGCCGTTCCATGTGGTCCGTGCCCCTCCGCGTGTCCTGCCCCGGTCCCGTGCTCCGTCTGGCGTGCTTGGGGGGGGGCGGTCCGGTCCCGGTTCCCCCCTACTTGGCTTGGGGTTGTGGGGGCGGCGGCTGGGCGTCCCCGGGGGGGTGCCCTCGTCCGCGGGAGTCTCTTACGCCACTGAGGGGTGTCGTCGGCTATGTATCCTGCCCTGAGGGTGGGGCTGTGCGCCGTCCACGCGCAGTCCACGCGCACGGGGTCGGGACTGGGGAGGGGGCTGGGTGGGGTGCGTTGGATCGCCGACTGACGTGCACTGGGGTAAGAGGCGGGCAGTAGCACCACCGGGTCGCCGACTGACTGTAGGGCGGGGGGTCGCTCTGCCTCTTTCCGTCCCTCTGCCTTCCCTGGGCAGGCAACAAAGCGGGCGTCACTGGCGTTGCGCTGTCCATGGGGGGCGTGGCCCCCCATACCACTCCGGTTCGTGTTCACCCAGCCTCTCCGGGTACGATCTGTGCGGCGTCCCGGTGCGCAGGCGTGGGCCCGTTTGTTCTTCGCGGCCCCCTTGTGGGCCGGCGGCCGGAGCGGGGGGGCGGGTCACACTCCGGCCCCCCTCTCGAGTGGGGGGGGTCCATTCCCCTTGCCTCGGGGGGGGTGTCGCGCTGCGGCCTCCCCGCTCTCGTTCCGGGCGGCGGCCTGTGGTACCCCTTTCTGGCCCTCCCCTCCGGCGTGCGCGTGCGGTCGGGGCTGACGTGCCGCCCCGGGGCGGGGGGGGGTGAGGGGCGGCCCGTGGACCGCTCCCCCGGGGGCCCCGGCTGACCTGACAAACCCCCCCTCATTCCCCTCGGAGTGGGCTGTGGTCACGGGGGGGTCATGTGGGGCGCGGCCTCCTTCGTGCTCCGGCACGCCGGTGTGGGTTCGTGGGGGCAGGTCCAGCCGCCGCTGCCCTTACCGTGTCGCCGTTCCTCCCGTGGGTGGGGGCGCCCCCCCGGCCCTGGGGGGGCGGAGGGCCGCGCCTGTGGCTCCCCAGCTGGGGTGGGTGCGGGGGGGGGGGGGGGGGGCCGCCCCGCCCGCTCTCGGGCCTGTGTGGGAGGGGGGGGGGGGGGGGAGTGGGGGGGGTCCTTCGGTTCCCTGGCGATGCCCCCTGTCGGCCAAAAAAGGGGGGGGGGGGGGCGGCTTGGCGGTCCCAGCCCCGGGGGCCAGCCATCGGCCAGGGGGGTCGCGCCCTTCCCCCGCCCCCCTCTACCGAGTGCCGGATCCTCACGCAGTCCCTCCCTGGGGCCCCTCATCTCCCGGCCGTTGCCGCGCGGCGCTGGCCGGCCGGGGGTGGCCGTGAGGGTCAGTGGTCAGTGGTTAGCGGGTTGCGGGGCCGCTTTCCCTGGGTAGGCAACAAAGCGGGCGTCCCTTGGCGTCGTGCTGTCCATGGGGGGCGTGGCCACCCATACCATTCCGGTTCGCGCCCACCCGGCTTCTCTGGGCACGATCTGCGCGGCGTCCCGGTGCGCAGGCGCGGGCCCACTTGCTCTTCGCGGCCCCCATTGGAGCCGGCGGCTGGGGCGTCGGGGCGGGTCACACTCCGGCTCCCCTCTCGGGCGGGGGGGTCCATCCCTTCAGCCTCGGGGGGTGGGGGCCGGGGCCCCTGCGGCCGGCGGGCCGGCGGGGGGGCGGGGGGGGGGGGGGGGGTGTCGCGCCGCGGCCTCCCTGCTCTCGTTCCAGGCGGCGGCCTGTGGTACTCTTTCCCGGCTCTCTCCGCGTCGCCGGTGCTCTCCCTTCCGGCGCGCGCTTGCGGTCGGGGCTGAAGTGCCGCCCCGTGGTGGGGGGGGTGAGGGGCGGCCCGTGGACCGCCCCCCTGGGGGCCTCATCTGACTTGACACCCTCCCTTCGTCACCTCGGAGTGGGCTGTGGTTACGGGAGGGCCATGTGGGGCGCGGCCTCCTTCCTGCTCCGTCGTGCGCGTTGGGGGGGGGCGGGGGCGGCATGGCGGCCCTGGTCCCGGGGGCCAGCCATCGGCCAGGGGGTCGCGCCCGTCACCCGCCCCCCCTACCGAGAGCTGGATGCCCGCGCAGGCCCTCGCCGGGGCCCTCACCTCCCCGGCCGTTGCCGCGCGGCGCCGGCCGGCCGGGGGTGGCTGATGGTTAGCGGTCAGTGGTCAGCAGGTTGCGGGGCAGCCGGTTCCTCCCCGCGCTTGGCGCCCCCGCACTCCCTCCCGCGGGTGGCGGCGCGTCCCCGCACGTCGTGCCGTACCGTGTGGGGGGCGTGGGTCAGGGGGCCCATCCCCCCCTCCCGTGCCCGCCGTCTGGGCCTTCACTTGCGCCGCCGCTTGTGTGGGGGCTGGGGCTGCGGCGGCGGCGGGTTGTGCCGGCGGTAGCGCCAGTGGGCGAGGGCGCTACGCAAGACCCGGGGGAGCCAGTTGTTGGCGTCCGCATCCGTGATGCGGAGCACCGCTCCCCCCTCCAGGAAGGCCGGCCACGTCGGCTCCCTGTCGGGCCACGCCGCCCGGATCACTGACCTGAGGACCCTCTCGTGGTCCTCTGGTGCCGCCCACCCCCCCGGGGGTGCCTCTCGGTGTCCTCCGTCCCTCCGGAGGAGCACGGCATCGAAGGGCCGGTTCCGCGACCTCCTGGAGGTCCCCTGGTTGGCCCAGCACAACCACCCGTACACTTCTCCCACCAGGGGGAGGGTCTCCCCCCCCAGCGGGTCCGGGACTGCGCCCCAGTCCACGTTCCACGGCCAGCTCTCCTCCGCCCCCTGTGCCGGCCCCTCTCGCTGCTCCTGCACCTGCGGCGCCGATGCCACGCCCCGTCCCCCCTCCGCCGAGGCCACCCGCGCCGGCTCCGCCCTCGGCGCGGGGGGGGCTTGCTGGTGCTGGTGTCGTGGGGGTTGGGGGGGGATGAGCTCGCCGGCGTCAGGGTCGATGTTGTAGAGGTGGTGGTGGTGGTGGTGGTGGTGGTGGTAGGTGTGGTGTGCCGGCATCTGTTGGATGCCGGGGGGGATGCACCTCACCGGCTGCACTTCCGGCTGCGGGGGTGCCCCGCCCTCTGCCCCCCTCCCCTCACCCCGCCCTCCCCCCCGGGCTCCCGTGCCCCGTCCCTCCTGTCCCTAGGGGCCCTTGCCCTTGCCCTTGCCCTTGCCCTTGGGCCCCTTTCCGGTCCCGTGCCCATGTCGCGGGTCCCGCCTCTCGTCCCCCACACCCCGGCCCGCTCGCTCTCCCATCCCCCCTTGTCCAGCCCCCTGCGCCTGGGTACCCTGCCCGCGCCCCTGAACACCCTTCCCGTGCCCTGGCCCCTCCCCGACCCCCTGCCCGAGTCGCGGGTCCCGCCTCTCGTCCACCACGCCCCGGCCCGCCCGCTCTCCCACCACCCCTCGCTCCGTCCCCTGTACCTGGGCCTCCTGCCCGCGCTCCCGCGCGCCCTTCCCGTGCCCCGACCCCTCCCCTGCCCCCTGCCTGTCACGCCGTCCGCCGCTCCCCTCCCCCTCACCGCCGCGCCCTTCCTGGACCACTCGCCGGGCGTCCCGCTGCCTTTGCAGTTGCGGCAGCGTGACGCCCGGCGGTGAGCGCTCGCGCTTCGGGGGGCGGTCGTGCCGCACCCGCCCCGGGGGGAAGGGCTTGGGGGGGTACGGCTTGGGGGGGCTGGTGTGGGTGTGGGCGGGGTTGGCGTGGGCGTGGTACTTCGCGCTCTCCCTGCCCACTGCTGCTGCTGCGGCGGCCGCCGGCGAGGCGTCCGCGGCCCGTGCGGGGTTCTTCCCCCGCTTGCGCGGCGTGCCAGGGGCCGCAGCCCCTCTCGCGCCCTCCGCACTCTCCTTCGCTGCCGCGGCGGCCGCCGACGAGGCGCCCGTGGCCGCGGTCGCAGACTCTCGCACATCCTTCTCGGTCTTCGCTGCTGCCGCGGCGGCCGTCGGCGAGGCGCCCACGGCCCGTGCAGGGCCCGTCGCAACCCCTCTTGCGCCCTGCTTGCTCTCCTGCGCGGCCGCGGCCGGCGGTGTGCCGGGGGCCGCGGCCGGGGCCGCGGCGTGGCTCGCCGCGGTCTCCGCCTCCTGCGCGTCAGGGCGGGGCGGGGCGGCGGGGCTGGCCGCTTGGGCGGCGGGGGCGGCCGTCTCGGCTGGCCCAGGTTCCCGGGCCGGCGGCGGCGGTCCGACCACCGCCGCCTCCGCCAGCCTCCGCTCCTCGCGCTCCGCGAGGGTCTCCCCCGTCCACTCTGGGGAGGAGACGGGGGAGCGGGAGCGGGACCGGCGGTGGTGGCGGTCGTCCCGCCCGAGGGACCCATCGGAGTCTGCCATTACTGTCACTCTGGTAGGCATGCGTGGTGGCAGGCGCGCCCTTCCCACTACCTCCTGGTGCATCAGTGCCGTGCCGTGGGCAGTGCCGTGTGGTGCTCTGCGGGGGGGGGGGGGGGGAGGGGGTGGGGGGCCGGCTGTGGTGTCAGCCCCGCACGGCCGGGGGTCCGCGGCCATCCACCGGCATTGGGAGGGGAGGCGGGGGAGCCACGCGGCCCACGCGTCGCGCCACAGCTCCCAGTCTGGGACGGGGCTCAGGGCCCTGGGCCCCCGGGGGTCGTCGAGCGGTGCCGGGGGCAGCCGCACCAGATGGACCCCCGTAACGGCGGTGACCTCCTGTGTGCGCAGGAAGGTGTGTACTCCGTCCCGCGCCGCGGGCGCCGGGAGGGGGGGGCGGGGTACAGGTGTGGCCCCATAGAGGTGGGTGGGGGTGATCCCCAGGATCCGCCCCGAGCCCCCGCGGGACGCGACGACGAGGAGGAGGAGGGGGGTGCCAGGGCACTCTTGCCAGAGGACCTGCCCCCTGTGGTGGGCACCCCTGGTCCTGGAGAGGGGGGGGGACAGGTCTGGGTTAGCCCAGCCGCGGGGCGCGTGCGTCGCCGGTGGGAGGGCGGGGCACCAAGTGGGCTCCCTGGGGAACGCCTCGTAGACGACGGCGTACGGGGGGGTAGGCCCGGTGCCGTCATACACCGGGTTGGTCGGCCGGGGGCGGGCGGACGCCTCGTCCGCGCCTTCCACGAACACCGTGACCTCGCCCACCTCCAGGTCCTCGTCCGGCGGGTGTAGAAGGTGGAGCGCCGCATCCAGTTCGGACACTCCCCCCGGGTACGTGGCCCGCGCCTGGTTCAGGTACGGGGCCGCGTCCCCGGGGTAGCGCGTCCTGAGGGCGTGCAGCAGGGCTGGGGCGCTACTGCGGAGGGACATGGCAGACCCCGCTCCCGTCAGCCGGAGGGCGTCCCCCATGGACAGGGGCCGGCCCGACCGATTGGACTCGCGCCACTCCATCCAGTGCCCGTAGAGGGCCGCTTCCGGGCTGATGAGCCCCGGCCGGACGGCGTTCACGATCCGGTGCATTGCCGGGAGCAACGTAGGGGCTCCCGCTCCGTTCAGGGCGCGGACGGCCGGGAGGGCGGTCTCGTTGAGGAAGGCCCTCGCACTGCCCTCCAGGTCGCACCGTGCGGCAGCGTGCGCTCCTTTTGCCTCCGCCACCGCGTCCGCCACCAGGCCCCGGACGGCCGCCTCCTGCGCCCTGCGGCGGGCCCTGGCGTGCCCCGGCCCATCCCCCCGTCGGCGTGGCATGGTGCTGCAGGCTCTGCAAAGGGCGGCGGCGGGTGGGGGTTAGGGGGCGAACACGTGCGACAGGTGCGCAATGGATGTGGGGTCCCGCAGGTGCACGTGGATCCATAGAAGGGCAGCGCCCGCGGGGCCCGCCTGTTCGTGTGAGGGGGTGCGTGCCCCCTCGATGCGCCGGCGCAAGGCCTCCTCCTCTGTGCGCCTGCGCGGACCTGCGGGAGGTTCGGGCCAGGGGCACGCGGCTACCTGGGTGCACCGCTCGCACCTGTTGGCGCCTGCCGCTGTTGCGGAGGACACCGTGTCACACTCTCCGCAGAGTCGGCAGGTGTGCGGGAGGTGGGAGGGCGGCGACCAAGGGTCGAGATGGCGGAGCCAGAGGTCGTCCCACCTCTGTCGGAGGGAGTCCCGGATCTCCAGCAAGCGGGCGCGGACGCGGCGCCGGTAGTCCTTGCCAAGCGTCTTCCGCTGGACCTCCTGCCATGTGTCGCCGGGGAGGATCCCGTGGTCGTGGAAGGCGGCGATGAGGTCGTCCCACGACGGGCGGGGGTGCCCCTGGGGGGGGCTCGCCATGTACACGTGGCGCCCGGTGAGGTGGGGCGTCAGCGTGTCCCATTGGCACCCGTTCGCGGTGTCCCTGTGGAGGAGGGCCAGTAGGGTGCCGTCCGCGACCGCTTCCCACCCCACTCGCAGCCCTTCGCAGCCGTCCAGTTCCTGGCGCAGCGCGGCCGCGATACCGGTGGGGAGCATGAGGAGTAAGGGCCCCTGGGTGTCGCCCAGCCGGGACAGGGCGTCGTCGTATACCGGCCCCCCCGCTTTGAAGTGCGCCACGGTGAGTTGGGTGGCCCCGTCCTCTGGGGGTTGCCACCGGACGGTGGCCGCAGCGTGTCCCCACGTGCGTATCTCCGTGGCCCGGAGCACGTTGGCGGTGTGAAGGACGATGCGGGGCGGGACGGGCGTCTTGACGAGTGAGGATACGTCCCCAGTCCATCCCGTTTGCGGCCCCGGGGCCGCCTGCAGCCATTCCCCTGTCGCCGCGTCCCACGGGTGGTCAGGTCCCGCCCCTCGGACCATGGTGGGTCTCGGCCGGGTGTCCGGCCCCCACCCCCGGAGCGGGATGGCGGCGTATCGTTGCGCAGGGGTCTCCGGGGCGCGCGTGGCGGCGCACCACCGGTCCCACTCCCGCGCCCACTCCTCCCCCACGATGCGCGCCTCCCATGCGGTCATGGAGCCGCGCCCGATGATCCACGGTGGGAAAAGGGCGTCTTGCAGGTGCCTCGAGAACCCCCCCGGCAGGTCCTGATACGGGTGGGGGCCCTCTTGGGGTGGGCACTCCAGAGTGCCATTCACAACACGGAGGGAGGCTACGAAGTCCTTGTCAGGGCGCGGGGGAGGGGGAGGGTGGTCGCCCTCCGCCGCAGTGAGCCACCGGTGCGCCCGGGCCGCCGCGCTTAGGGGGTCGTGGAGGAGTTGCTCCAGCCGGTGGTTGCGAAGCTCCCACGCGAAGTCCCCTAGCCGGAGCATGTGGTGGAGGAAGTCGTCCACCGAGGTCCCTCCCGGCGGGTCGTATCGGGTTATGGCGCGGAGCTGCGCCTCCGCGTCCTCGGGCACCAGTCCGGAGCAGAACACCTCCGTCCACGTGGCGCCTGCGGAGCGCCACGAGGCCACCCACAAGGCCTTGTCCCCAGGTGGGAGGTGGCGGGCCGCCTCGTGCACCGCCTGGCGGTAGTGGGGCCAGAGGAGCCGCGAGTGGGTGCAGCCCACGTGCATGTGCACCGGGGTCTCTTCCGGGCCGCCGCAGAAAAGGCACGGCTGCGGGACGATGGCGACGCCGGAGAGCCGCTCCTTCCGGACGCGGAGCCTGCGCTGCACCGGCGTGTGGCCGTCTCGGGCCCGCAGCGCCCGGCGGTTGGTGGCCGCCGCGGTGAGGTCCCGGGCGTGGACGTAGGCCGTGGCGTGGGCCGCGCCCAGAGGTGTGTGTCCCCGGTGCGTCAGCGCATGGTCCGTCTGCGCCCGTTGTGCGACCTCGCCGAGCACCCGCATCGTGGGGGGCCGTAGATCGAGATGGCCGTCACGGCCGGCGACGATGAGTTGGGCGTGGCCAGGGTCCGGGGGCGTGTTCTGCAAGACGGTGTCCTGGGACGCCGCCCAGTCCGCCTTGTGCAGTAGGGCGTCACTGTGGTGCGAGGTGGCTCGGACGTACCAGAACGGGTGCCCGGCGTGTTGCCCCCGCGCGCGCAGGCCGTCCCGGAGCCACCTCAGGCGCATCTGGTTGACCACCTTCGCTGCGCCCGCGGGGACCCCCGTGGTTCGCTCGCGATCTGCGTGCCGTAGGAGGTGGAGGATGACCTCGGCGTCCACCGTGTGGACCCATGGTCTGTGTGCACCGTAATGTAGGGGGAGGGAGGCGGCCACCCCCTCTCCGTCAGGCACCGTGCCCGAGATGGCCACCGCCCACGTGCGGGTGAGGTCGGCGGCGAGAGCGACGCTGGTGGCGTGTTTGCAGGGTCCGCCCCCGGATGCGTCAGAGGAGGTGTGTCCCCAGGCCTCCGGGATCCAGTAGTATCCGGTGGGGCTGAGCCACCCCGCGTTGAGGTCGGTGGAGTGCCACCGGACGTCGGGGTGGCTGTGGGTCAGTTGGTCCATGCTCAGCGCCCTGGTGTCGCCTGGGCTGATCGCCGGGTGGTCGTGCAGCCGGATCTCCGCTCCGGCGACCGTGCTTGCCCAGGACCGTAGCGCCGTCACATGTTCCTTGAGCCACGCCGGGCCTCCTCGCTGGTGTACCACCAAGTGTCCTGTGTCCTCCGGACGGTCCTCCAGCGCGTGCACCGCCATGTGTGGGTCGTGCGGCACCCCCGTAGCCACCAGTAGGGCGGTGCCACGGGGGAGTCCACGGGGTTCGGGCTGGCCTGCCCCCACTTGCACTATTACCCACTCGGCCCGGAGCTGCGCTTGTCCCGCCGCTTGGGTGCACTGGTCGTCTGTGGTCACCAGCCACAACGGCATCGGCGCGTGGGGCCGGGGGCGTAAGGGCTCTGGCCACGCCACGTCCGCGTTGGGCTCTTGGTGCTCGCTTTCCGCGAGTACGTCGCGGAGGATGTACATGAGGGCCGCCGGCGGGTGGTACGCCGCCCCCTGCGTGGGGGGGGACAGGCCGTTCCGGCGGCGGTAGCCCCCGACGTGGAGGTGCAGGCCGTCTGGGGTCACCCGTGGGCCGGTGTGGGCGTCCTGCTTAGCCCTCGTGGGGTGGACGAGTCTCAGGCGGGGGTCCCGCGTGCCGGTGGTGTGGAAGAGGTGGGCCAGGGCATCGCGCCACCCGGGGTGGTTGGTGGGCCCTTGCTCATGGCGGCAATAATGGAGGTGTTCATCGGCGCATTGGTCGAGGCACTCCCGCACCGCCGTCGGCCACGGATCGTCGTTGTCGGGGAAGGGGTGGCGTGGCCCGTGGTGCCCATGCCACGGCGTTGCGTGTGGCACCGTTAGGCGGCACGTGTCGCGGTGTCGCAGCTTGGCGGTGCGCAGCGTGACAATTTTGCCCGGCGGGGACTGTAGTTGGACATGAGCCGCCCTGGGGCACTCGATGGGGTTGTACATCCCCACTCCCAGGGCGGCCAGGGCCCGGGGTATGCGCTGGACCCAGTCGCCTCCCGCCAGAGTTGCGAACTCCGGGACGGGGTAGTGCACCTCAGGGCATATTCCGTGCGCGCCGGCTATCTCCCAGAACATCTTGGTGACCTCCGCGCGCACGGAGGTTGCGCGGTGGTGGACGAGTGTACCCACGAGGGCCACCGCTGCTTGCTGGCACCGCGTGGGCACCCGTGTAAGCCCCAGGGTCCGGTCATCCTGCAGGCTGTCCCGCGAGGCGTCGAAGGCGATCGACGGAAGAGCTTGCGCGCTGTTTTCCTCTCAGACGCCACGGCAAAATATTCTGGTGAACACACAAGATGAAAGTACAAGGGGAGCCCTCCAGATCCAGCACTTAAGTTCCTTTAGAACCTCACAGGTACTCGAGGAAAGTCCATTACAAAACTCGCCACCGAGAAGCGACGAAAGCGCGGGAACAGGCGACAACAGGCGGCAATTTCAGGGCAATTAGAAATCGTGGTGGAAATCAGGTATTTCACCGATTTCTAACCAAAAATCGACCAGGACAGTGAAATTATGGTAATTCTACATCGATTAAATCGTTAGGGATCGGGTTCCAGATCTCGCGGATTGGAGAACAGGGATATCCCGCTGACAGCCAGTGTCAACGGCTTCCGCACGGGGGTGACGGCTCACAGGCCTCTGGGCCATGGGCCATAGGTTCTTGGTACCGCTTCACTGGGCCGGGGGTATGGGGTTTGCAGGCCCCCGGAGGGCCGCGGACCAGAACAGTACCCACCAAACGTCGCCTAAGGCCCCAAGGAGCCGACACGACCCAATCAGAACAGCACAGCACACTTGCACGGGCGCAAGGGGGGCACTGAGCGACGTGAAGGAGCACCAAACCTGGGGCACAGGGGGCAAGGACGGGTATGCCAGGGGACGCACGACACCAGGACCCCCATAGGGAGCGAGGTAGGCACGGACTGGGGGGGCGTTGCCGCCAATGGTGTTGTACATACGCTGCAAACACGTGAGGACAGGCAACCGACAATGCCAACGGAAGTCAGTGCAGCGAGAGAGAGAGTTGTGTATGCCGAGAGGGTGTGAGGGCAAGGGCAGGCTACTCGATACTACCTCGGCGGGCCTGACCACGGCCAGCGGCACCCTGGTGACCTACATGGACCGCTGAGTACGACGTGGCAGCCACCACCACGGCCGCGTGGGCAAACACCAGCTGTGACTTGGCGGACCCCTCCACAAGCACGCCGACCGCCAGGCACCACCCACATAACCATCCGCCAACTGCACCCCAACGAGCCACACACAACCTAACTACCGGCACCAGGACCCACCAGAGCGACCATGTGGACGCCTGCAGCGGCACACCAGGCCCAACGGCAAAGCAGCCGACAATGCGGCCGCTGGCACCGCCACACATCTACCATGCTGCTATAGAGCCAACACCCCGACTGCAAACAGACCACACGCAAACCGGCCAAAACCGAACCAGCCGGACATGCAAGGGTCAAGACAGGAACAGCTTCCACAGGACGGGCAACACCATGGTCGCAACGGCCGCCGATGACCACACCCACGAACGTAACAACGCACCACACCGCTGCCACTATACAACCAAGCAACCAACAACAACAACCTGCTACAACCCCGCGGCCCCCCGGGAGAGCGCAAGGTCAACCGAGTCAGGAGGCGTGAGTACGTGTCACGGCGAGAGAGACCCGTAGCACGTGCCTCCTCAAGTCGTCTCAAGCCTACTGAAAACCAACCCAGGTGGGGGTGCCTGCAGAACAAGGCCTCTGGCCCGGCCCCTGGCCCCTGGGCCCCAGAATCCGGGGGTTGATGAGGAGATGCAAAGGGACCCACCCCCATGGATCATCTGCTCAAAGGAGAGGGATGTGAGACGTCGGTTGAACATGGGTTACCTCTCTGGGCAGAACCCAATAAAGGGTACTGCTCGCAGCGACCGCACCCTTCTTCCACATGGGGGAGCCGCTTTTTGGGGGCGCGTGAACTAGGGCCGTGGGTGGATGAGCCAAAGCACCAAGGTAAGACCTCCTTTGTGGGGAACCCCATGCCCGACATGACCTACCTACCTGCCTACCTGGAGCATGGCAACAAGCTCCAATACCCACTTTTTGATTTAATTTTGGAGACCTCAAAAAAGGGCTTATGCATACATTCCTGAGTCAGATTTGAAGTCTAAATTGAGGTGACATATGGGTTCGATCTGATCTAATAAGGGTAGTCCATAACTCGAGCTCCTCAAATATGTGAAAGAGACAATGATGGAAGGCCATGGGTGAAATATTGGAGAGCACCATTGCAACATGGAAACAGACCTGGAGGTCTGACTCCTCATAGGTTATTTATTGTTTGACCGCCAAACGACTACATGACAGGTTTGTTTTCAGGGTCCATAATGTACATCTCTCAAACCATGTAAAACCACTATCTCATACCCTTGGGAAACGTGGTTCCAATGGATTGGGTAGGTGATAGAACATACCACAACAAGTATGAATACCAACAGTACACACATCGGGGAGGTTTTGGGTTAACAATCAAGAGGATTTGGCCGAAAGACCCAAAAGGACCAAGTGAATGACGTAAAAGCAGAAACTTTGAAATCTCCAAACTGTTTCAGCAATTGCAATGGTGTGGCAAGCCTGAATTGGGTTTTGAGCAAGTAAGGTACTGCACGTAGAGTGGAGGGCATGCTCTTTCATTGAAATCATTAGTGGGGTTCAAACTCAACATGTACATGAACAGATGATTTCAAAGAAGCAACACATGGACTGGGTGAATTCGGGCAATGTGCTCATGACCAAATTTGCTATAAGCAGAAATAGGCCACAATGGCACATAGAAAATTGATCGTAGCGTAAAGGCAAAAATCAACCTATGGAGAGAATATATGAATAGTAGAGACCATAAAGACCAAGAATGATCGAACGTTCGAGCTAAAATGTAGTGGTAGTGGATCTCCATGGTAATCACAAGTGAACACATGCAAATACAAGTTCAGGTCACATTCACCAAAATTCATGTGTGGCCCTATGTAGGATGATTCACGGTCAAACAAAGTGCATTAACCAAGGTAGACACATGCAACAACAGGCACGAACAATACTCAGACTCGAAATTGACGTGAGTTTGGAGATCCAAGCTCAAAATCAAGGCCCATGAAAGGCCAAATATGAGTGACCTTTGGCATAAAAAGAATCTACCAAAATGAATTCAAGGAGGATGGAAATTTTGAACCAAAAGATGTCAAAAGCCCAAAACCTGAACATATACTGTTTGTACTCACCAAGTACAAAGAAACAAAAAAGAGCTCTTAAGTACCTTCTGTCGCCACTATATCTTGGGGATATAGTGGCGAACTTTGAGCACATGAAAACAAAGTGCTCAAAATCTGGAAACCAGAATTGACACCCAAAATAGCTATTGGCTCACACAAGCTTAAACGAAGGTAATTATACAGCTGCAGGCGTGTCATTACAACGCCAGAGAGGAAGGTACGAAACAACTCAGTAATGACGCGATACAGGAACTCAAAAAAGTGCCAACATGAACACAACAAGAATGCACCATTTCTGATTGAAGGTGGGTCCCACCATGGAGTGTGGGGACCCACCAGGACCATATCTCGACATTGCAAAGAGAAGGGGAGACAAACCAAAATGTTTACCCATGTTGGGTTCACCCCGGATTCCATGAAATCATCATGAGCTTGAAACTCACCATGGTTTCCTTACTACAACCAAAACTCAGTTCATTCTTAATTATTGAGTCATATCTGTGCCCTGGCTTGCATCTCACACAAACAAATAACATGTGTGGGCCTCTTATAGCCTACACAAAGGTATGACGGGGTCAGCACAATAAGGAGTACGTGTCCCCATAACCGGGGATCACGCCCCTTAGGGGGGGCTGGGGAACGCAAGGCATGACAGAAACCAAACAGTCCCCTCCCCAGCTCAACGACACAGTTGAAGCATAAAAACAAAAGGTGGTGATGTCGTGACCTAGAAACAGGAAAAGACAGGGACGGGATGGGTGGGTGTAACACTTCATCTACGACTCAAATCGTTTTCCACTCCCCTTTGCAGCCAAGTAATCGTGCTGGCAAAACCTGCCACGAAAAAACAATTTTAGCCGTGTGGCCTCCCTCTGCCCATCAGTGCTTCTGTTAGGCTGAACCATCAGATTAGCACGACAAGTTAGTGCGGTTCTACACATTCAAATGAAAGACAAGCAACACAGAAAGTCGCTGAGTTAAAACTCAAGGTATGCTGTGACAGGAGGAAATTGTTCAGGCATGCCATCATTATCCTCCGTCCAGCACCTTCGAGATTGAAGACTGAATGTTCTATCCAGACAATGGCTGCCCACGTCCATGGAGGAAGGGCTCATGTGCCAACATTTGGTGAAAAATGGAAACAGGTGACAGTGCATTGAGTGGACTGGGACCCATACCTTCAGTAGGCGTTAGCTCCCATCAACCCCAGCAATGTACAGAAGGACAATGTACAGATTGCTACTGATCATCCAGGATCAGTCAGTATTCAGGATAGAGGTACTGCAGAGGCTATGCCAGCGCCTGCAGTGCCTGGACTCAGTATGACTACTTGCAGCATACATATTAGAGTCAGAATACTCACCATACCTTACTTCAGTCTCACTCAGGGACAGCAAAAGGTCCTGTACTCATACCACAAGCAGTGCTGTTTACAGCCACAGCCTGCACAAGACCTTACATTAGGGGGAAGCTTTGAGGTGCCCCCTAAGCCATGGCGGCTCTGTGGACTATCTCAGGAAGTTGCTGCGACTTTTCATGCACTTCAGACTGGTCCATCGTCAACCCCCTGCACCTGCCAGGTTTTTTGCTGATACCTGGGCTCACATGGCCATTTCCCCTCGCGACCCTATCCCTGGTTACCCAGGCATGGGATTCACAAGAACTGATCAGACTTGGTCATCAGTGGATCTTCTGGACCGGTCTGACTCAAACACAATCAACTGCTGCAGTGCGGAACAGACTCTTGGGTGCCTCTGATTCGTGCTGCGCCAGAAGGCCAGAAACGTCCTCTTAACAGCCCATGTGTCTGGGGTGTCCACAGCCCCAGTGGCTGCAACCTACGCACTCTACTACGGTCTGGACTCCACTTTGACACTAAATGTGCTGCCTAAGTACACGTATATGGTGGGTGCTCTGCATAAGGGGGCTTGCACTTGACTGCACCTCCAGCGGGTCCCGCTGTTTGCAGTCCAACAACCTGTTTCTTCTTTGATTGGCCCTTTCAGTTGTGTTTGGGTGTTGGCAACTGCAAACAAGGGGACTGCTGTAGTTTGGGTGCCCTTTTCAGGCACACGGAGGCTGGACACTACCCTGTGATGCTGCCAGTCTGGGGCCTATCCGCCCGAACTGGTGGCCTGGGCGTGTTAGCTCCATGCGGGGGGCAATTCTGACTGGATATGTATCAGTGAGAGACGGGGTGAGTGGCCATCTCCTGTGTCAGAGGCAGAGAGATTGATGGGGGCGTACCACCCTCTGCCTGCAGGACAGGCAGGTACAGAGGATATGACATACATATGCATATATAAGGGAAAAGAGAAGGCCTACACGTCCCCTAGAGTGCCAGGGACTTGCAACTGGACGGTCTGGCCTGGTACTGTAGGTAGGCAGCACCCAAAGTGACATGTCAGAACACCTCAGAACACAGTCAAGACACCACCATTACACCTGAAGGCAGGAGACACTTGGCTCAGGCAGGCAGGCAGGAATCAGCTGTCCACATACAGCCTACACTTGGGGACGCTGTAGGAAGACTTACCAGAGTGGGGATTCCCTGAAGGTTGACTTCGGGTTCCCATTGGGTGCAGGTCCTCCAGAGCCTTGCAGGCTAACCGCAGGGCTGTGGTGGCACTCTTTGATGATGAGTGAGTGCATCCATAAGGTAGATTGTCCGTCTACCCGGGAATAGACCTTGCTGGATCTGATGGGCCCCCACTGGAGGACATTGTTCACCCTCTGCTGCCAATAACACCACTCACACACACTGGACTCACAAACACACACATTCTGCGGTGTCCCAGCAGACTGGTGAGGCGGTTCATCCCGGTCACCTAAGAGGCCCTAGGTTGGGCTAAGCTGGACGGCAGGACATCATCCTGAGGGTCCTCGAGGTCCATGACGCTGACGTTCATGGCACCACGCTCATGCCCACCTGGGTTTTGCGAACATCCAAAACCAGCCCAGGAACTAATCTGGCCGATTTAATCCTACGGGACCTTCATCACCCGAGCAAGACTCGAAATCCTTCTCAGGTACAGCCAATCCTGGCAAAGGCCGTGATCATTTTGGTCAAGTCCCCAGAGACTTGCAACATGGCGGCAGAATCTTGATCGGACGGCTCTGGTACGATTTCAGAGGAGGAAAATTCAGTGGGGGGGGGAAAGGAGGAGAGGATGTCGTCCACCGTCGCCTCCCTGCTCCAGTCACAGTCCGCCACGGCTGCCAGGACCCATACTCTGCAGCTGGAGGGCTCACTGGTCTTTTGCACTTCAGGCTTTTCTGGCTGTGCAGACTGGCGTGTCTTCACCTGACAGCACAATCCAGCCACAGGTGACGTTATAATGCATAGGGCGTCCGCAACCTGTGGGTCGCCCTTTGCTGGCATCGAAGCAGGGGGAGTATCTTATTCAATCCACCCTCTGGAACTCTGTCAAATCCCAGCCTGGGTGGCTATATTCCCCGACGGGGCAAGCAGGAGTGATATGCTGTTACCTTAGCCACATTCATCGGATGGGGACTCTGGGTTACTGCTCTCAGGGGTAGTCCCAGTCAGTCGTCGCGGCTTCAGTCCTTCGCTCAAGCCCTGTTCAGGTGTGAATCCTGCTCGAGTCAATGGGAGCAAACTGCTCAGCATTTAAGGACAGTTGGGCGTGGCATCAGGACCACTTTCACATTGGGTCTCTGCAGGTGCTTGCAAAACCTGTAGAGGTTTCTTCATTCTGTCCTGGTTTGCTCACTGTGCGTTCACAGTGTATGTGTTGGATTGACTTTCAATTCTCAGGGTTGCCACCAGCTTTTGCTGGGCATCCCTGACGCAGACCCGAGAAAGAGCAGAAAGAATAGGCTTTGAGTGGATTGGCATGTCATCACATGCTGAAAGGCAAGGGTTTCAACAGAGCACCCCCTACCTTCTCGTCCATGCCATCTTATGCCCAATCAGTAGGTCCATGGCACTCAGTCCATGGCACCCTGGGCATATTGTACCCAATCAGCAGTGACAAGGCATAGGGTTCATGATACCAGACCACAGACTCAGCCCTACCTCAGGGTATTGTCTCTCCGGTGTGCCAACACTGCCTCCCTTATGGAGGGTTGGCACACCGAGGCGTCCAACCCCCTGGCGCCGCCTTCATGCGGGCTATATTTCCCCCCGTACCCACTTGTATTCCTCTGGCGCGACTGGTAGTTCGCTGCCTGGGTACTGTCCTTGCGGGGGGTCCAACAATGGAATATAAAAACCAACTGAAAACAGGTCCCCTCGCTGGGCGTGCCACGCTCTGCCTTCCTCAGGGTCAGTCACCCACTGTCCTTCAGGATTTAGGTGGGGCTACCCTGGTGCAGGCCCTCCTGCTCCAATTCTTGTCACTCCCCTCCCGAACGGCTTCTAGCGCATTGCGCCACTCCAACCCCTCGTTGGCACTGTGCCATGCCGTGGTGCTCACAATTTACCTGCTCCCTTCGTTTCTGGTTGACCCACTTGCGAAGATATGCACTCTGGTCCCCCTGAGCCGAGTAGTCTCATCATTGGCCACATCCTGTGCAGCCTCCGGGCTGGGAAGTGCCATGTGGATACCCACACACGACCGGGCTCACTGTGACACTAATGACGAGTGACCTAGGGGGTGGTCCTTCCCTAGGCACGTGGCTGCACAAAATCAAAGCATTGACAATCAATAAGAAACGACATCTTGACCACTTGCCAACAATACACCCAAAAGACGTACAACCTTTGCCGCCTAACATAGGAGAAAACAAAAGTATGTACCCCAAAATCGAATAACATACAAAGCAGTCAGCGATAATGAGCTAAAAAGAAGATGCTCAAGCTCTCAATGGTCTGGAAGGTCATGGTCATCCTCATGGAACATGGCAAAAGGAAGTTAACCTCACATGATTCACCAACCCCTGACGTCAATGGCAAAGCAATCGCGAGACATGAGATGCACTCAGGGGCGAGCATGCACTTGTAACCATGGAGAACTTGACCACAAAAATCAATTGATCTCATAACCTCGGGAGACCTGGAATCCCACGTGCTCAATGGATGAACGGAGTGGGGAAGTTTATACTTGATCACACCAAAGCATCCGAAAACAAGAGATCAACAACCAAGAGATCTTCTGGGGTTTTCTCCCTAGTCCCACATGGACCTGGTTCCCCAATACCTCCCAACCTCGTCCCATGGCACCTCCATTCCCCAACCAAATCCCGAGAGAATGTATACTCGAACCACCGCGAGAGTATATCCATGGAGAGATTGTCCTATCCAGAAAAGAGGGAGTCGCGCCTCAAGAGAGCACATATATATTGCCCTAGGAGAGATCTTCACCAATTCATGCCCTGAAGAGCTCCACCTTCCCATAACCCAATCCAAGAGAGCATGTGTACGGAAAGAGAATTTCGCCTAACCATGACCCATGAGAGCACACATGCATTTGGTGGAGATTGGGTAAGAGAATTGGATAAGCAAAAACCCCGGGTCACATGTAGAGACCTAGACCCGGCTCGCAGAGTGAGTGCACAAAGAGAGATATCCTGGTTCCAATGAGAGCACATCCATAGAGTCCCTGTCCAGAGGAGAGAAGAGAGTCTACATCCGATGGGGAGAGGAGAATGTCCCTATCCCAGGAGGAGAAGAGAATCACTATCAGTGGGGGGAGTAGAGTGTCCCTATCCCAAAAGGAGAGGAGAGTATACCTATCCCAAAAGGAAAGTGTCCCTTTTCCGAGAGGAGAGGAGAGGGTGCCTATCCCAAGAGGAGAGGAGGTTGTGTAACCACTTGGGAGAAAAGCGCCGATTGCCTTGCACCACGCATAGAGAGGGATGGTTCCAAGTTCACCTGAGTTAGAGACCTGACCTTGACTCTTAGGGGGAGGTGGGCGCTTGGTCAACCACATGGCAAGGGTCAAAAGAACCAAGAAACTGACTACGCCATGGGCAGACCACATCTCCGACCGTCCTCCACGACAAGATGCCCTTGACATGTTGTACCGAAGGCAAACCATTAGTCTAGACTCTCACGTGGTTAAAATGGATCGACCTACACCTCCGAGACGCATGGGGTTAGGGAGATACGGCAACCAAATGGACACAAAGAGCAAAGGATGCTCCAAAACATTCACCTCAAAGCACTTCACAAAATTACCTCCTCATCTAGAGTAGCAAAAAACGTGGGCCATCTCCTTAGAGGCAATAGGCACAAAATCGAGGAATAACGCAATCAAGACTCAATGATCTTTATCAACAAACAAGCAATGAACCAACGCATGACATGCTGAAGTGAAACTGACCAAGCACTGTAGCGCCACACTTGCAAAGGTCACTTGCATGAATAAACTGATTGTGTGTGACCATGCAACCAAATATATTGCATCATCAAAGGACACAATTGTCAAACTCTCAAGCATGCTTGTCAACCTTCCTGTAATGAACACCAAGCATGAATGGAGCTAATGTACAAATGAATTCAATGATTCATACATTTGTGAGTACCCAAAGAAGATAATGTCCGTTGCAACATAGCATACATACATTTGGGTGAGGAACTCAACGGAGGGAGGTGGCAAAGTGACAAACCAGAGCACAACAAGAAACAGAAGAGTTCACTTCTGGATTGCGGAGCAACGAACGACACACTGTCTTCTGTTCTCCCGCGTCTACCTCAACCCTTCCACTTCCACTCCCCTTGCACCAGGACTCCTCCAGCTTCCAGGGACTCATGATCCCCCATACACAGAGGCGCGGCACTGCCGAAGCAGATGCGCCCATTGACGTGTACCAGTCGGTGAACGACAGCCGGTGTTGGCGGATCGAACCACACCAGGGTTTAGCCAGACTTAAATTCCGGCCTCCTATCTTCCACTGGAGTTGCCCTAGCTTCTTATCGGTATCCATTTCGGTAACGAGATAGAGCTAACACTACTAGCACCCGTTCAGAAAGGTTTTCAGTCGCTCGGCCCGCAATAAAGCACAGGCCGAGCAGCAGGGAGCACGCGCACGCAACAGGAGCACCAGGCGAGCACGCGCGCGCAGACAGGCCTGGACTGAATTTCTGGAGGGCATTAATATCTATCCTGTTGCCTAAAAGGCGATTCCATCACCTATGATTTTAGCAGCTGTTTTTTCCCAAAATTCAAAGTCATGCATTTTCAGAACGGAGATTCCAAACTGTACACAGTAGTACTGTTGTTTTTGTGTTTTCTCAAAATTTAACAAAATTATGCTGTCGCTGGAGCTGGAGCCGCAGATCAACTGTCAACAACTGCCGCGTACGCGAGTTTCAGATTCCCGACCGCCGTGCGCAATAGAAAATCGCCAAAAAGTTCACATTTTCTTCGCAGTTGGAAGCAAAGTAAAGGCATGAGCATGTCCCCGAGATCAATACCTTGCTGCTGACCTAAAAAAATCCAGATTGGCAGGCACAGATTTTGAGAATTGCACACTTTTCTAGCCAAAAACCACTCTTTTTCATGGTTTTAGGGTCTATGGGGGCCATGTAGAGGGCCTTACAGGGCTGGAAGAGGTGGTAAAGAGGTGATATATGAACGAATTGTCATCACCATTGGTAGAAGCCTACATGACAAGCGATGTTTTGCCTTTATTCTAGGCTATTCATCCCTTTCTCATGCACCATGGGGCCCAATATCCATATGGTTCATAGGTAGGGTTTTGATCACCTATCACCGTCCACACACATGTTTGGGGCTTGGGTTGGTATTGTATGCATTTGAATGATAAGAACTACATAAAATATGATACTATGTGCATAAGAATGGGATGAACAATGAACATTTGAGGTGTTTTTGGCCCTATTTTGCACCGTTTTGTGGTCCATTTCCATATGGTTCATAGGTAGGCTTTTGCGTGCCTATCACCGTACACACACATGTTTGGGGCTCAGGTTGTTATTGTAAGCATTCGTATGGTAGGTGCTACATATAATATGATAGTATGTGCATAAGAATGGGATGAACGATGAACATTTGAGGTGTTTTTGGCCCTATTTTGCACCGTTTGTGGTCCAATATCCATATGGTTCATAGGTAGGGTTTTGATCACCTATCACCGTCCACACACATGTTTGGGGCTTGGGTTGGTATTGTATGCATTTGAATGATAAGAACTACATAAAATATGATACTATGTGCATAAGAATGGGATGAACGATGAACATTTGAGGTGTTTTTGGCCCTATTTTGCACCATTTTGTAGTCCATTTCCATATGGTTCATAGGTGGGGTTTTGCGTGCCTATCACCGTACACACACATGTTTGGGGCTTAGGTTGTTATTGTATGCATTTGTATGATAGGTGCTACATATAATATGATAGTATGTGCATAAGAATGGGATGAACGATGAAGATTTGAGGTGTTTTTGGCCCTATTTTGCACCGTTTGTGGTCCAATATCCATATGGTTCATAGGTAGGGTTTTGATCACCTATCACCGTCCACACACATGTTTGGGGCTTGGGTTGGTATTGTATGCATTTGAATGATAAGAACTACATGAACTATGATACTACGGGCATAAGAATGGGATGAACGATGTAGATTTGAGGTGTTTTTGGCCCGTTTTTGCACCTTTTGCGCTCCATATCCATATGGTTCATAGGTAGGGTTTTGATCACCTATCACCGTCCACACACATGTTTGGGGCATAGGATGGTATTGTAAGCATTTGAATGCTGGGTAAGAAATAAAATATGATACTACGGGCACAAGCATGGGATGAACAATGTAGTTTTGAGGTGTTTTTGGCCCGTTTTTGCACCATTTGTGCTCCATATCCATATGGTTCATAGGTAGGGTTTTGATCACCTATCACCGTCCACACACATGTTTGGGGCTTGGGTTGGTATTGTATGCATTTGAATGATAAGAACTACATAAACTATGATACTACGGGCATAAGAATGTGATGAACGATGTAGATTTGAGGTGTTTTTGGCCCGTTTTTGCACCTTTTGCGCTCCATATCCATATGGCTCATAGGTAGGGTTTTGATCACCTATCACCGTCCACACACATGTTTGGGGCATAGGATGGTATTGTAAGCATTTGAATGCTGGGTAAGAAATAAAATATGATACTACGGGCACAAGCATGGGATGAACAATGTAGTTTTGAGGTGTTTTTGGCTCGTTTTCGAAAATCCTCTATAGGCAGGTACACTGGTGTGCAGCACTGTTCTGCAGGACCAGCCCAGAGCAGGCAAAAATACCCCAAAATAGGCCAAATTTCAGGGTTTTTGATATTTTTGGACAAAATTCGCGTAGGAGGACCCCCCCCCCCTATTTTGGGGCCGTAGAAACCAAAAAAATAGGTCATTCCTCGCGAAAAACCCCTTTTTGTCGACTTTTGGAATTTTGGGAAAAAACAGCTGCTAAAATCATAGGTGTAATAAAATTCCTCAAATTCTATGCCTGAAATTGCATGAAAGTAATACAAACACAAATTGTCGGCTGACTGGCTTTACAGTGGCACACGGCATAACACCAGGAAGCAGATCGGGTTAGATACCATAAAAGACAGGAGGGAGGGCATTCGATACGCGTCACCCCCCTCCGTGGATCATATCCACAGTTCAGGGATACGTGAAGGGGTATGCACGCTCCTTGCGGATCTTTCTGAGCGTGTACGATGCCCAACCTGGTCAGGAAGTGCAAACATGACAACAGCTGAAAAGAAGGAAAAACTCGAAGATATCGCTTCGTTGAGGCGAACCATCATCACCACTGAATCCCTGAACCCAGATATATGGTACCCAATGCTGAAAAAATGAAAATTGCAGGGAAAAGCTTCTTTTCGACCCCAGACCTTTTCTTTCAGCAGTTTCTTCAGCCAATTTGGCCCAGGCAAAGCAGGAGGCAAACTGATAACACCAATGGACCAAGCACTGCTATCGAATGGCTGTGGGTATCCACCGATTTGTCCAACTCCATCACAGGTTGAAATGACGGCACCGAGAAAATTTCGGAAATTGCTACCACTTTTAGTAACAACCCTAAAACTGAGATCTCGAAATGGAGGGGACTTGATGGGAAACCGACCTCACGAATGCGTCCCGCACACGTAGGGGTGGTTACGGACGTCGAGAAATTGCAAAACGGGGGCGGTAGAGTGGCATTCTAGAAATAGAAATTTGCTGCTAAAAATAGCACAAAATGTTCTAAAAATAGAACGTTGTGACCTAAAAAGAAATGCCATTTTTGAATGAATTACCACAAAGAGATGGTCTGGTTGACTTTGGCAATCGCAAAATTTGGTTAGGTGACCACAAAGGTTCAAGAAACAAGCGAACAGACGGTGGGGATGAGGAAAGCAGAGCAAAATTGACGCAACTTCATCTCCCCCGCAGACCCTCGAATTGCAACCAAGTAGTCTACGAACGATCCCATATTGCGGGGGTGTCGCTTCCGCGGATGTAGATACCCCATGCTCCACCAGAAAAAATTGTTGGTCTTGATATGCAGTAGTCTGTTGGAGTCAACTGAGAAAGCGGCGACCGACCGCGCACGCTGGTAGCACATGCGGCCCAAGACTGATCTCGGTTCAATAATCTCGTCTCATGTCAAGGAATTTGGGTTGAAGCCGGTACCTTGAAGGCTTGGAGCATGAGTAAAGATATTACTGCGACAGAGGAAAACATTCAAACATCAACATTCAAGATTCAGACCAAGAGGCATATAAGCCCATCCTGTCAACGAGAAGAGGGAGCATTGAGAGGTTGAGCATTGTCTTTGTAGCTAATTATCGCTGACTGCTTTGTATGTTATTTGATCTTTGTGTACATACTTTTGTCTTCTTTTATGTTAGGCGGCAAGGGTTGTACGTTTGTTTGTGTATTGTTGGCAAGTGGTCAAGATGTGGATTCTTATTGATTGTCGATGCTTTGATTTTGTGCAGCCGCGTGCCTGGGAAAAACCACCCTATAGGTCACTCGTCAAAACAAACGTACAACCTTTGCCGCCTAACATAAAAGAAGACAAAAGTATGTACCCCAAAATCCAATAACATACTAAGCAGTCAGCGATAATTGGCTAAAAAGAAAATGCTCAACCTCTCAATGGTCTTGAAGGTCATGGTCATCCTCATGGAACATGGCAAAAGGAAATTAACCTCAATTGATTCACCAACCCTTGTGGTCAATGGCAAAGCAATCAAGAGACATGAGATGCAATCACGGGCGAGCATGCACATGTAACCATGGAGAACTTGACCACAAAAATCAATTGATCTCAGATCCTCTGGAGACCTGGAATCCCACGTGCTCAATGGATGAACGGAGCAGGGAAGTTTATACTTGATCACACCAAAGCATCACAAAACAAAGGATCAACAACCAAGAGATTTTCTGGGGTTTTCTCCCTGGTCCCCCACGGACCTGGTTCCCCAATACCTCCCAACCTCGTCCCAACCCTTAACCCCCAACCATGGCGGTACCATTCCCCAACCAATCAGCAAGAGAATATATACTCGGACAACCGCGAGAGTATATCGATGGGGAGAATGTCCTATCCCGAAGAGAGGGAGTCGCGCCTCAAAAGAGCACACATATATTGCCCCAGGAGAGACCTTCACCAATCCATGCCCTGAAGAGCTCAACCTTCCGATAACCCAATCAAGGAGACCATGTGTATGGAACGAGGATTTCGCCTAACTATGACCCATGAGAGCACACATGCATTTGGTGGAGATTGGATAAGAGAATTTGATAGACAAATCTTCCTGGTCACATCTGGAGACCTAGACCCGGCCCGCAGAGTGAGTGCACAAAGAGAGATACCCCGGTTCCAATGAGAGCACATCCATCTAGTCCCTGTCCCAAGGAGAGAAGAGGGTCTCTATCCGATGGGGAGAGGAGAATGTCCCTATCCCAGGAATAGAAGAGAATCACTATGAGTGGGGGGAGTAGAATGTCCCTATCCCAAGAGAAGAGGAGAGTATACCTATCCCAAGAGGAGAGTGTCCCTTTTTCAAGAGGAGAGGAGAAGGTGCCTATCCCAAGAGGAGGGGAGGTTGCCCGTCCACTTGGGAGAATTGAGCAGATTGCCTTGCACCACACATTGAGAGGGAGGGTCCCAAGTTCTCCTGAGTTCGAGACCTGACCTAGACTCTTAGGGAGAGGTGGGCGCTTGATCAACCACATGGCAAGGGTCAAAAGAACCAAGAAACTGACTACGCCATGGGCAGACCACATGGTGAACCGGCCTCCACGAGAAGATACCCTTGACAAGTTATACCGAAGGCAAACCATTAGTCTACATTCTCAGATGGTTCAACCTGATTGCAAAGGATCGACCTACTTCTTGGAAAGGCATGCGGTTAGGGAGATACCGCAATCAAATGGACACAAAGTGCCAAGCATGCTCCAAAACATTCACCTCAAAGCACTTCACAAGATTATCTCCTCATCTAGAGTAGCAAAAAACTTGGGCAATTTCCTTAGAGGCAATAGGCACAAAATCGACGAAGACCGCAATCAAGACTCAATGATCTTTATCAACAAACAAGCAATGAATCAACACATGACATGCTGAGGTGAAACTGACCAAGCACTGTAGCGCCACACTTGCAAAGGTCACTTGCATGAATAAAATGAATGTCTGTGACCATGCAACCAAATGTATTGCATCATCAACGGAGACAATTGTCCAACTCTCAAGCATGCTTGTCATCCTTCCTGTAATGAACACCAAGCATGAATGGATGTAATGTACAAGTGGATTCAATGATTCATACACTTGTGACTAGTCAAAAAAGATAATGTCCGTTGGAGCATAGGATACATAAGTTGGGTGAGGAACTCAACGGAGGGACGTGGCAAAGTGAGAAACCAAAGCAAAACAGGAAAAAGAAGAGTTCACCTGCGGATTGTGGAGCAATGAACGACGTACTTTCTTCTGTTCTGGTGCGTCTACCTCAGCCACTTCCACTTCCACTCCTCTTCCACTAGGACTCCTCCAGCTTCCGAGGACTCATGATTCCCCATACACGTAGGCGCGGCACTGCCGAGGTAGATGCGCCAATTAACGTGTACCAGTTGGTGACCGACAGCCGGTGTGGGCGGATTGAACCTCACCAGAGTTTAGCAAGAGTTAAATTTGGGCCTCCTCTCTTCCACTGGAGTTGCCCTAGCTTCAGATCGGTATCCATTTCGGTAACAGGATAGAGCTAACACTATTAGCACCCGTTCAGAACAGTTTTCAGTCGCTCGGCCCGCATTAAAGCACAGGCCCAGCAGCAGGGAGCACGCGCACGCAACAGGAGCACCGAGCGAGCACGCGCACGCAGACAGGCCTGGACTGAATTTCTGGAGGGCATTAATATCTTTCCTGTTGCCTAAGAGACAATTCCATAATAAATTCCTCAAAATTCTATGCCCGAAATTGCATGAAAGTAATACAAACACAAATTGTCAGCCGATTGGCTTTACAGTGGTAGACGGTATAAAATCAGAGAGCAGATCAGGTTGGATACCATGAAACACAAGAGGGAGGTCATGGGATACGCGTCAACCCCCTCCCAAGAGCATATCCACAGTCCAGGGATACGTGAAGGGGTATGCTCGCTCCTTGCGGATCCTTGGGAGCGTGTACCATGCCCAACCTGGTCAGGAAGTGCAAACATGACAACAGGTGAAAAAGGAATTTCAAACATATCGCTTCGTTGAGGCGAACCAGCATCAGCACCGAATCCGCGACCCCGGAAATATGGTACCCAATGCTGAAAAAATGGAAAACGGGAAAAAAAGCTTCTCCTTGCCCCGGGAAATCTTTTTTCAGCAACTTATTCAGCCGATTTGGCCCAGGCGAGAGCAGGAGGGAGACAAATAACACCGTTGGACCAGGTACAGCTATCGAATGGCTGTGTGCATCAACAGACTTGTCCAACTCCACGACATGTCAAAATTGCGGGCCCGAGAAATTTTCGAGAATTGCTACTATTTTTAGTAACAACCCTAAAACTGAGATCTCGAAATAGGGGAGAATTGGAGGAACACTGACCTCACCAATTTGTCTGGCACACTTTTTGGGTGGTTACAGACGTCGAGGAATCGCAAAACGGGGGCGGTAGAGTGGCATTCTAAGAAAAGAAATTTGCTGCCTGAAAATAACATATAATGTTCTAAAAATAGAACGTGTTGACCCAAAAAGAAATGCCATTTTCTGAATCAACTACCACAAAGGGATGTGGTGGTTGCGTCCGGCAATCGTAGAATAGGGTTAGGTGACCTCAAAGGTTCAGGAAACACGCCAAAAGACGGTGGGGATGAAGAGAGCAAGGCAAAATTGACCCAATTTCATCTCCCCGGCAGACCCTCGAATTGCAACCAAGTGGTCTACGAACGATCCCATATTGCTGGGGTGTCGCTTCTGTGGATGTAGATACCCCATGCCCCACCAAAGATAATCGTTGGTCCTGACATGCAGTAGTCCGTTGGAGTCCACTGAGACAGCGGCGACCAACCGCGCACGCTGGTAGCACACACGGCCAAAGACTGATCTCGGTTCCATAATCCCGTCTCATGTCAAGGAAATTGGGTTGAAGGGGTACCTTGGAGGCTTGGAGCATGAGTAAAGATATCACTGCAGCGGAGGAAGGCATTCAAACATCAAGATTCAGGCCGAGAGGCATACAAGCGCATCCTGTCACCTAGGAGAGGGAGCATTGAGAGGTTGAGCATTGTCTTTGTAGCTAATTATCGCTGACTGCTTTATATGTTATTGGATTTTGGTGTGCATACTTTTGCCTTCTTTTATGTTTGGCGGCAAGGGTTGTACGTTTGTTTGTGTATTGCTGGCAAGTGGTCAAGATGTGGATTCTTATTGATTGTCAATGCTTTGATTTTGTGCAGCCGCGTGCCTAGGGGAGAACCCTCCCCTAGGTCACTCGTCAAAACAAACGTAAAACCTTGTCGCCTAACATAAAAGAAGACAAAAGTATGTACACCAAAATCAAATAACATACAAAGCAGTCAGCGAGAATTAGCTACAAAGAAAATGCTGAACCTCCTAATGGTCCTGAAGGTCATGGTCATCCTCATGGAACATGGCAAAGGGAAATTTACCTCACATGATTCACCAAACCTTAATGTCAATAGCAAAGCAGTCGCGAGACATGAGATGAACTCACCAGTGAGCATGCACATGTAACCATGGAGAACTTGACCACCAAAAATCAATTGATCTCATATCCTCGGGAGACCTGGAATCCCACGTGCTCAATGGATGAACGGAGCGGGGAAAATTTCACTCGATCAGACCAAGGTAGGCGGCCAAAACAGGTACACTTTTGTACCGGGGTGTCTGCAAATTTTGACTAGGTAATTTGCCTCACGTGCCTACGTCTTGCCGAGGGAAATTTTAAGCAGTCAGCTCCATGGTCCAATTACCCCCAAAAATGCATGTTTTTCCGGCCAAAAAAGCATCTGCTGGACTTTGCAAATTACCTAGATTTTTCTGGCAGAGGCCCAAAATCTGCGGTATTCTCATTTACATGCCCTACTTTTTTACTTTCGTACCTCACAACCTTTTGTCATGATTGTTTCTTAGCCTTTTCATGGTCACTAACTGAAGAATGTAGCAAATGATGCCATTTTCAAATTGTATTGCAAGGCCCCGCAATCGAAATTGAAAATGTTGGTATATCCCTTGAATTAACCTCATTCCAAATCAGAATGCGAGGCCTCGCATTCCAAACAGGGTAATTTGGCTATTATACCCCCATTTTCAGAATGCATATTTAGAAATACACCTATTTACATTGGTAGCTCGACTGTGTACACCCTGAACAGCAACCACGTATTGTTGATATGGGGTCCTTTTACACATCCAACTGAGTGTACTGTGAGGCCTTGCAATCCAAAATGTGGGTAAATAGCTCCATTTTCCACCGAAAATGATTTTTTGATTGCGAGGCCTCCCAATCCCTGATGAGGAAGTGTGAAAAAGCACCCCTTTTGTACAGCCATGTTGAGAAACTGTTTTTTTTTAGACCCGGTCCCGCTTCGACAAAAAAAGGGCGTATTTGGTAGAGTTTTCCGACCATATTTTTCTCTTTATTTTTCTAACGACCCGAGTACAAAAGTGTACCTGCTTCGGCCGCCTAAGACCAAAGCATCCCTAATCAAAGGATCAACAACCAAGAGATCTTCCGCGGTTTCCTCCCTAGTCCCACATGGACCTGGTTCCCCAACACCTCCCAACCTGGTCCCATGGCACCTCCATTCCCCAATCAAATCCCAAGACAATGTATACTCGAACAACCGCGACAATATATCCAATGGGAGATTGTCCTATCCCAAAGAGAGGGAGTCCTGCCTCAAGGGGGCACATATATATTGCCCCAGGAGAGACCTTCACCAATCCATGCCCTGAAGAGCTCGACCTTCCCCAAACGCAAACCAGGAGAGCATTAGTATGGAAAGAGGATTTCGCCTAGCCATGACCCATGAGAGCAGGCATGCATTTGGAGAGGGATTGGGTAAGAGAATTGGAAAAGCAAATGCCCCAGGTCACATCTGGAGACCTAGATCTGGCCCTGCAGAGTGACTGCACAATGAGAGATGTCCCGGCTCCAATGAGATCTCATCCATGTAGTCCCTGTCCGGAGGAGAGAAGAGATTCTCCATCCGATGGGGAGAGGATAATGTCCCTATCCCAGGAGGAGAAGAGAATCACTATCAGTGGGGGGAGTAGAATGTCCCCATAACAAGAGGAGAGGAGAGTATCCGTATCCCAAGAGGAGAGTGTCCCCTTCCCAACAGGAGAGGGGAGGGTCCCTATCCCGGGAGGAGAGGAGGTTGCCTAACCACTCCGGAGAAAAGAGTTGATTGCCTTGCACCATGTGTGGAGAGGAAGGGTCCCAGGTTCACCTGAGTTGGAGACCTGACCGCGACTCTTAGGGAGAGGTGGGCGCTTGGTCAACCACACGGCAAGGGTCAAAAGAACTAAGAATCTGACTACGCCATGGGCGGACCACATCTCCAACCAGCCTCGACGAGAAGATACCCTTGACATGTTGTGCAGAAGGCAAAGCATTAGTCTACACCCTCACATGGTTCAACCTGGTTGCAAAGAATCGACCTACTTCTTGGAAAGGCATGCGGTTCGGGAGATACAACGATCAAATGGACAGAAAGTGCAAAGCATGCTTCACAAGATTCTCTCCTCATCTAGAGTAGCAAAAAACTTGGGCAATCTCCCTAGAGGCAACAAGCACAAAATCGAGGAAGAATGCAATCAAGACTCGATGATCTTTATCAACAAACAAGCAATGAACCAACACATGACATGCTGAAGTGAACCTGACCAAGCACTGTGGTGCCACACTTGCAAAGGTCACTTGAATGAATAAAGTGAATGTCTGTGACCATGCAACCAAATATATTGCATCATCACAGGACACAATTGTTTAAAACTCAAGCATGCTTGTCAGCCTTCCTGTAATGAACACCAAGCATGAATGGAGCTAATGTACAAGTGAGTTCAATTATTCATACACTTGTGAGTATTCAAAAAAGATAATGTCCGTTGCAACATAGGATACATAAGTTGGGTGAGGAACCTAACAGCGACAGGTGGCAAAGTGACAAACCAAAGCACAACAAGAAACAGAAGAGTTCACTTGTGGATTGCGGAGCAGCGAACGACGTACTTTCTTCCTTTCTGGTGCTTCTACCTCAGCCTGTTCCACTTCCTTTCCTCTTCGACTAGGACTCCTCCACCTTCCAGGGACTCATGATCCTCCATACACGTAGGCGCGGCACTGCCGAAGTAGATGCGCCCATTAACGTGTACCAGTCGGTGATCGACAGCCGGTGTGGGCGGATCAAACCTCACCATGGTTTAGCAAGACTTGAATTTGGGCTTCCTATCCTCCACTGGAGTTGCCCTAGCCTCTGATCGGTATCCATTTCGGTAACAGGATAGAGCTAACACTATTAGCACCCGTTCAGAAGAGTTTTCAGTTGCCCGGCCCGCATTAAAGCACAGGCCGAGGTGCAGGGAGCACGCGCACGCAACAGGAGCACCGAGCGAGCACGCGCGCGCAGACAGGCCTGAACTGAATTTCTGGAGGGCATTAATATCTATCTTTTTGCCTAAGAAGCGATTCCATAATAAGATTCCTCAAATTCTATGCCCAAAATTGCATGAAAGTTATAAAAACAGTAATTGTTGACTGATTGGCTTCACAGTGACACACGGCATAAAACCAGGAAGCAGATCGGGCTAGATACCATGGAACACAGGAGGGAGGGCATGGGATACGCATCACTAATGTCCCACTGGTGATAAGAGGTGGGGCTCCCTTCAACTCCGTGACCTGGCACTCCCATGGCACCATAGCTGGCACATGCGCTGGGGGGGGGTCTCCATAGAGGTAGGGTGTCCTGGTATATCCCTCACTACTGCAAGTCCATGGCACTCAGTCCATGGCGCCAATGAGGCATTGAAAAATGATGTACAGGTACCATACCAACCTGAGTGTTCGCCTGCGGCACTTAACCTTCAAGTGGGGTCGGGTTCTGATCATGAAACTGGTAACCCATCACGGAGACGAACTGCTCTGGTCGGGTCCACCCCTAAAGGGCATTTCCATCCACCAACGGACTGGGAAAGGAAGTGAAAGAAACTGGACACAGGCCATTTGCACCAGCTCAGGCCCCACATCAGCACCACTGCTAATATTCTTGGCCTCTGGCCATCATAGGCTGACATACCCCTATAGACACTCAGAATCAGCCATTGCACTGATTTCTATGTACAGCAGTGGCATAGACCGGTTGCCACAGCTCAAGCGCAACCTGGATCAATCCTGCTGACAGACACAAAAAGTGACACCCTGCAGGTAGGCTGGTCTCTGCTCCAGTCTGGTGGATCCACGTTACCCACAGCAACGTAAGCAACGTAGTGTAACGGCAGCAGTGGCAGCACTCAGATTATACATCAATGTGATCAGAATTTCAATGATTCTCAGATGTACATTAGTGCAGTAAATTTTCCGCTTGTTTCCATTTTTTCCGTTCGCCGCCAGATGTCGCCTGAGAGCGCGCGTCGAGTCGCATTTGTCTTTCGTGATTTCCCAGTCGGATTTATTTGAATTATTTCGAATGATTTCACGTTGTGTCATTATGTGCGATGGATGCACAATGAGATTCTATGTCTGCTCCATTTTTGTAGACCGGGTTTTCTGACTATTCATATTCCACCATGGAGTTCAATGGACTTACAAGTGCTTCGCATATGTCGCTCCCAGAGGCTGGATATGGGTCTGAAGAGGGTCAGTTGGGTTCCGAGATATCAGGGGCAGTGTCTGGCGTTACGACCCCTGGGGCATCAAGGCTACAGGCTTCGCAGTTACAAGAAAGATCCGCCACTATGCAGCGGTTACATGGTAGCAGAGGAAATCATGACTCTGCTTCTGGAATCTCCACGGACACCCTTAGATCATCGGACTTTAGCGGGGCTATCACTCGTTCTGAGTCACTTCGTGTTCCCCCTGAGGTTACATTCGTGGCATCTCCCCAGCAAACCGAAGATCAACCTTCAGAGTGTCCTTACTGTGGCCATAGACATTGGCCTGGAGTTCATACTTGTGCTGATTGTTGTGTGAACGCCCCACCCAACCTTAAACCCGGTCGAGAATCTCCCTCCTCGAGTTACTCTGGTTCCAGCTCTCACGCTTTGCCTGATTTCGAAGACAGCAGCAGCGGAAGAGAGCAGTCTGATCCTGGAATTAGTGGTGAATACCCGGAAAACCACATCCAGGAAATCTGGAATCAGGAGTTCCTGAACCGCCACAATTGGCTACTGGCGGAGGCGAGCTATCGAGGCCGCCTGAGGGACTGGTTCAGGGCGTCGTGCCAGTTCATCAGGGACAGTGGCCGCCTGCGATTCGACGCCACTTTGCAGGAACAAGAGGACTGGGAAGAGCTGATGGACCAGTTCGACCACCAGGCTGCCGTGATGGTGCAAATGGCCATCATCGCCGAGGAAAGACGCCAGAATGTGCATCCGCACGCTGGTCCGTCGGGCGCCTGGGGTCCGAACTACGGAGAGGTCGACGAGATGAGGTGTGATTCGACACAGCTGAAGAAGGCCGCCAAGGAGAAAAAGAGGGATGACGACAGCAAGTGGAAGGAGATGGAGCAAAAGCTGGAGAAGTTGACCAATCTGGTACAAAATCTGAGCACTACTGGGCTCACTGGACCAGCGCCTACAATGGCAAGTCACCAGGCACCTACCTCCTCAGCTGCACCTGCATCCACGCCTTACGGCGTTCCACATTCTCCGGCACCCCCAGCTTTTACTGGTTCACACCCAGCTTTTACTGGATTTTCTGGTATTCCCCCTGATGGATTTACAAGTCCTATTGGGTTCAATCTGGGTACTGAAGGAGGAGAATCTTCGTCGGAGAGGTCTGTACTGTCTGTTGGTACTGTTGCTGATATTGATGGAGAAGCAAGGACCACCGTGAAGGAGAGATCAATGGCCTTGAAGAAGAAGGACAAGAAAAAGAAGGAAAATGAGGCCAAAACGAAGGAAAAGCAGAAGAAATTGAAGGAGATGAGGCTGCATCAAGCACAACCAACGCCGTTCGTGCAGCCTACTGTGGACCAGGCGTTGCTGGCGGCCGCAATTGCTCAAGCACAGGCAATGGGAGGCGCCGCCGTGAACCCAGTTTTTGTCAATCCGGTTGGCACATCCGCAGGTTTCAACCTGAACCACCTGCTGAATCCTTTGCACATGAGGCTTAGAGGGTCAGTAATGAAGCAGCCTAAGTTCTCAGGGCACCCAAATTACTGGGCGTCCTTCGAGAGGCAGTTCATGGTTTGGCTGCAGACGGAGAAACTGGAGAAGGAACTCTGGATTCTCGGGTTAATGGACTGTTTGACTGGCAAACTCAGGGAAAGTACATACAACCTTTATGTGGAAAGGCAGAATCAAGGAGATCCCCTGACTTATGAAGAGCTGTATCGAAGTCTCAAAAAGAAAGGCTCTCGACTCCCTGAGGATCATTACAAGAACCGTCTCGAGAACTTCAGGGCGATCAAGAAATTGTTTCTTGAAGAGATCCAAATAGCAAGGCAAGATTGGGATTTTTTGGTGCAAGAGGCGGAGAACTCGGGAGAAGGACTTTCTGAAGGCGAGATGAAGAAGATCCTCCTGAGCAAGCTCACGCCGGAGATCAAGCAGAAGATTAGGGACTCTCAGGCGGACCAAAAAGTCCTTGGCAACTGGGTTGAAGTCCGAGGATTGCCAGCGACTATGGGAAAAATGGCAGTTCGTGAGTTGCTACACTCTATCAGTGCTACGGGATTGAAGGACATCACTATTCGTGAGGGCAGATGGAGAGTTGGTTTCCGTGATTCTGAACAGTCGGAGTTTTTCTGTAGCATGGTGGATGGAAAAGTGAAGTATAAAGGGACAGTTTTGAAGGTGCGGCCGTGGTTCTTCTCGTATGGAGTCGAGCAGATCTGGGACCAACTTGAAAAGTATGCAAACTTAGAACGCCAGAAGTTACAGGATGCACAAGGCTTCGGAGGCAAGGTCAATGCCGTTGGTGAGAAGGGATGCTCCGTGTGCATTGCCCTTGGAAAGGAAGGTCGAGCGGCGACTCACACGACCGCAGATCACAGGTGGACGCCCTCAGATCTCAAAAGAATTCAGTCCAAAATGGATTGAAAGGGAAATTCTCCCAAAAATCCCCAGCAGGATGGAGCACGAGATGCTGACCAGCATGGAAGCGGAAAGGATAAAGGGCAGTCCAAAGGAAAGAACAGAGACTGGACACCAAAAGATTACTCGCAGCAAGGCAGAGATCCAAGTGGCTCAAGATGGACCGATGCTGGTGGAAAATCTGGTGGAAAATCTGGCGAAAAGAGTGGAAAGGGACAAGGAAAGTCCGGGAATCAAGATGATTCCAATGTGAATGGCAACCCCCTGTATACGGAGACGCCACCAAACAAGACCTTCGGCAACAACATGGATACTGGAGGTCGAGGCAAGGGCAGATCCAACGAATCCAACCCCAATTCCAACACCTCCAACAACAGAGGCAAAGGAGGTAAGAAAGGTGGAGGTGGCAAGTCATTTGGTGGTCGTGGACGTGGAAAAGGAGTCAATGCCGTTGGAGCGGGAGAGGAATGGGTTGACGAAGGACAAGTACAGGACGTGCAGCCGAACGTCGAAGAAGAATGGCAATAGGGAAGCCAACTTGACCCAATTCTCCATCCTGGGTTTGAGTGGCAGGAGACAAAGCCCATCAGGGTAGTTGGGGCGGTGGATGGACGCTGCTGGGATCGGCTGGCGCGTTCCTCCGGCCTCCTGTACGCTGCCTGGGTCCTCAGCGCTGTCCGGCGAGGCAAGCAGCGCCAGTTTGTCTGCTGGATCCAGGTCAGGACAACGGATGGTAAGGTTAAACTTGCCGGATGTCTGATTGACAATGGTTCAGAGGTCAATCTGGTGAGGAAAGGCTTTCTGCAGGAGGACGAGGCGAAGATGTCCTCGACACCTGTTCAGCTGGAGGGAGTGAGCGGACATCGCCTTGAAGGTGGCGACAGAGAGGCAGAATTGGCGGTCAGATTGGTGAAACAATCTGTGTGGAGCGTGGAAGAGACGGTCACGGAGGAGTGGTCTCCTGGAAAATTCTTTGAAGCCAGCATAAAGTATGATTTATTCATGGGTCAACCATGGCTTCACGCTCACCGTGTGTCGCCCATGGGACACAGGACATGCTTCCTCCAAGATCCGTCGACCAGCGACCCGTCCAACCTGTATTATCTGCACCCATATACCAAGAGTATCCACCAATTCAAGGAGCGAAATAAGCTGCATATTCAGCAAGATGGGCAGGAATGGACAGGAAATCAAGAAGAATTCGACGAAGGAAAGGTGGAATCATTGAACTGCAAGAAGTGAAAGTCAGTTTGCTATCGTGTAGTCGACAAATGGCGGGACATTCTGGTGGATTTTTTCGAAAGGAACCACAATTTTCGTCCGCAAGTTTATGCTTTTGCAAACAAAAAGAATAAAAGATTTCCGAAGTTCTACGACGATGCCTGTAGTGAGGACTGGTCTGAACCTCTATGGATCAATCCGCCCTTCGACGTTTTTCCTCGTGTGGTGCAGAAGCTGAAGCAATCCGGCGCAAAGGCGATTTTAATTGTCCCTAATTGGCCAAAACAATCTTGGTTCAAGGACATTATGGACATTTCAATCGACATTGTCGAGCTACCTCACAAGGGAGTGAACCTGTATTGCGAAGACAATGGCAAGCCTTTGCCACAGCATTCGTGGAGCACGTTGGCGTGCCTAGTTGACGGGAATCTGGGAGATTATTGGCAAGATGACAGTGAAATGGGAACAGAAGAGGTCATCTCAAATTCCTCAAGAATCGACGAAATTGAAGTGGATCGAGACGATCGAGAGCAGAAACCCGACGTATCCTCTCGGAAGGAGGGAAGGACAATCGGCGTCCCTCAAGAGAACGCCTCCATCCATTCCTATTCGTCCCCATCAGACAAGAATCAAGCCAAAAATGTCACAATTTCACGCAAGAATGAAGACAAATTTCCAAGTTTTTCACCTGAAGTGACAGGAATGCAGCTGAATTCGTCCGACCATCCCTTCAAGACATTCGTGGACCCCCTTCATTGGTGGGATCCCACGGAGGAGCGAGCTCAGGTGAGCTTCATCCGCCAACAATGCGACGAAGAAGTTTGGAATGAAGTGGCCAAGAATATGAGCCCACGACCAACAATTTGCAAATTGGCGGAGATAATGTCGCTGATGAAATGTGGGAATCAGGTCGACGGAGACGAGATATCTGCAAGAAAGGGACGCAGTGTTCGAAGATTATAAAGATGACGTGCTGAGTGGGAAGTCGTGGAAAAAACCCCCAATTCGATGTGGAAATGGAGAAGCCAAGATTGAGATAATCCAAGGCTCGAAGGTGCACAAACAACGTCCATTCTACCTGCACGGCACCAAAGCAGATGCCCTGCGAAAGATTATTGAGCGTAATCTCTATGAGATAGGTTGGTTGGAGGGCTGCATGAGTTCTGAGTGGTGTTCCGCACCATTTACTGTTCCAAAACCCCCACCTGCTGACCAATCCAGCATAGATGCTTGGCGTCTAGTGGTGGATTACAGAGCCCTGAATGCCGCCACAGTACCTGACGCGCATCCCCTTCCTTCAATCGAGAAGGAGATGGCCGCGAGAGCCAAAGGTAAGCTCTTCACTGTGTTGGATTTGCGCCATGGCTTTCACCAAATGCCACTTCGAAAGGAGGATAGGCATTTTACGGCAATGTGCACTCCCTGTGGCACTGTCCAGTGGACTGTACTGCCGATGGGTCTGAAGAATGCGCCATCGATGTTCCAGAAGATGATGGAGCATTTATTTCAGAAGCACAAGTCTCTGGACTTACAAGAATTCTGCAGCATCTACATTGACGACCTTCTGATTGCCACGCCGCTGGGAAAAAACTTTGATGAGTGCCTGAAGTTGCACGAAGAACATGTTCGCAAAGTTCTCGAAGTCCCTCGACAGGAGAAGCTCGTGTGTGGACCCAAGAAGAGCAAAATGTTCCTCTGTCTTGGAAGATGGGACAAGAAGACCGGCCCCAGGGAAAATGGCTGCCCTGCAGCTATGGGAAAGGCCTAAGACCATCACGCAGCTTCGTGCCTTTTTAGGCTGCTGCAATTATTACCACGAGTTCCTTCCCCTCTACGCCAACTTCTCTGGTCCATTGACAGAGTTACTCAAGGTTGGCAAAATAGAAGGAAAGAAGGGAACTCAAGTCAAGCTCAAGTGGACGCCAGAATGTGAAGAGGCCTTTACTGGTCTCAAGGAAGCACTGGCAAATGTGGTTACATTAGAGACTCCGTGGTTGGATGGAAGACCTTTTTATATTCGTACAGACGCCAGTTGTTACGCCATTGGTGCTTCGATCGAACAAGTCGATGACGAAGGTCACCATCATCCTCTGGCTTTCTGGTCTCGCAAGCTTACAACAAGACAGCGAAATTGGAGTCCAAGGGAACAAGAAGCCTACGCAATCCTTTGTGCCTTACGGCGTTATGAAGGTTGGATCTTGGGCCATCGCGTTGAGGTACTGACTGACCACAAGTCACTGGAGAGCTGGAGGACAGAACATGTGGATACCCCTGGTGGACCAGCTGGGAGGAGAGGCCGTTGGCATGAAACTCTCAGCAGATTTGACCTCCATGTGACTTACATCCCAGGACGCTACAATACAGTGGCGGACGCCCTGAGTCGCTGGGCCTACCCAGCCTCAGAGGCTTACTCTGAAGTGAGTTTTCATGGGACAGCTACGGATAAAGCTGAAGTGATCGAGTTTGATAAGGAGGAACAAGCACTGATCAAGAAACATTGTCTTCAATGATCGATTAAGAATCGGATGAAGGTTGAATTGGTCAGATGCAAGGAGATTACCAAGGCAGATCAGACTGAAAGGGTGAACTCTGACGCTGAGTCTTCGCTGCCACTCCTTAATGTGTTTCCAGTGACAAGATCCAAAGCGAAATCCACGCTCCCTCCACAACAAAAGGACAAGGAAACTTCCTTCCGCTATGTGGATTGGACGAAGATGTAGAAGGAGGACAGGTTCTTTGGGTCTGTATACCACAAGTTGAAAGGGGACAAGCCTTACGACTCTGAAGAGACGTCTGATTTCAAAATGCAAGGCGACAAGTTTTTTTGGCAAGGAAGGATTTGTGTTCCTGATTGTCTAATTGACCAATATGTCAAACATTGGCATCGGAATCACACAGCCCACACACATTCTCGTGTTCTGGAGCAGAAGCTACGACACAGAGTGTACACACGGGATCTCAAGAGTGCCTGTGAACAAGTTGCGAAAGGATGCAAGCAATGTCAGGCGACCATCCCCAAGAATCAAAAGGCAGAAGGACTACTAAAGGGATTACCAATTCCTGGGAGGTTGTTCGACAAGGTGACGGCGGATGTCTTTGTGTTGGGACAAATCCAAGAGGAATGTCTCTACACGAGGAAGCCAATTGATGGGGTTTTGTTAATTCAAGACCGCCACAGTGGCTACATCCAGGTCCTCCCTTGCAACACGAAGCATCTCACCTCTGAAATGGCTGCCAAGTGGACTGCAAGTCAGTGGATGAGTAACTGGGATGTTCCCAGTGAATTTCTGACGGACAGTGGGAAGGATTTTTTTGGAACTTGGTGGGAGAACATGTGTGCTTTTTTGGGAGTTCATCATCTTCGTGCCCGAGTCTACGACCATCGAGCCCTCCCTGCTGAACGCGCTGGAAGGATTCTTATCAACATTCTGAGAAAATTCCTGGCGACTGAAAAAGACTACAATTGGTTGGAGACAATTTACTGTGTCTTGAGGAGATACCATCGGACCAAGAATTACACTGGATTAAGTCCAAATGAGCTTGTTTTTGGTCGTGAGAAGATGGGTCCAGGACCAGTGATGTATCATCCAATGCAGTGCTACGACGCCTCGCAATGGTTTGAGAGGATCAAGGATTTAGAGTCCAAGTGGGTCCAAGCCAAAGTAGAGAGTCAAGCAGATTGGTTGAATTTCAAAAATAACTCGAGAACGCAAGGAAAACCCTTCGAGAAAGGCCAGCAAGTTTGGCTTCGTAAGTCAGACGAGACCCTGAAGGACGACAACAAATTGTTACCTCTGTGGGATGGCCCATTCCAAGTCAGTGGTCAACTAAGTGAGACTACATTCAACATTCAGGTTGAACCGGGCAGACATCAAGAAGTACATCGAGACCGTTTGAAGACCGAAGTACCCGGCCCCATAGGAAGGTTCAAGCCTCTCTATTGGACTTCGAAGTATCTGAGCGACAGGAAGATGATCACCAGCAGTTTCGATTTGGAGAAGATCCTTGATTACAAGAAAAATGCTCGAAACAAGTGGTACTTTCTGTGCAGATGGAAAGGATTCGGTCCAGAAGAAGACAAATGGGAGCCAGCTTCAAGTTTTATCCATGGGTATACGGACACTTTCATCAAGTTCCTGATGAAGCACCCTGAGATTGACCGTGAGCTCTCGCTGATCAAAGATTGTGTCACCAAGGAAGACTTACAAGCACAAGAAGAAGCTCCAATCGTGGCAGAATCCATTCGAGACAAGATCTGATCAGAATTTGAATCGCCGAAACTTTCGAAAAGGATTACGGTCTACATATACCCTTGGCATTGGGACGAAACAGTCCTGGCGCATCGTCTATGTGGGACATTCTGGGATCATCCTGGTCATCATGTCCATCATTCTCATCATGGTCATCATGTGAATCATGTGCTTCATTGTAGATGATTCCCATCGGAGGTTCCGAGAGGCCTTTATCCTCAACCACGACGACACTCTCGTGTTTTGCTGTCCACTGGACCCCTCTACTCGCCTTGGGAAGGACTCGTTCGAGTTCGTGCTCATTACAGAGATTCTGGCACGTGACTGAGTCTGATGCATTTCATGTGTTTGACGGATCTGCTGAGAATGTGATTTCAATCAGCTCTTACATTGAGACTGTTGGTTTGTTTTCCAATCGACCACTGTCAAAGGGCTTATATAGACCAAGTGACAACGATGGTGTTCTTACTTGTGTCGACTCGCTGTTCATCTGTGGATTGTGTTGGAATCCCCCTCAGAATCAGCTCAATTTTGGCACATTCCTTGTACCAAGCACTGGATGCTTATACATGCTGGGACTATAATGAGTCATTTACCCCTTCTGGCTCATACTGGATTAGACATGAAGCCCTGGAGACGATACTGACAGTGTGGTGCACGCACTGGGTTTTCTTGGCTATCATTAGTTAAATGATTAGATTTCCATCATGGGATTCATCATCATCATGAGGATTTGACCTGGATTGGCTATGAATGAGAACTGGATTTCCGTTCAGCACAACACACAGTACCTATCGACAATGAATTGGACCTATATTGGCTTGCTGTGAACTTCGCCGCCCTCAATCCGTGTCCGATTCACTGATTTTGGTCTCAATTCAGTCACATTTTGTGCCATAATCTGGCATCTGGTCTCATGACTGCAAATGACACCGACCAGTTTCACTTATCTTGGACTCCATGAAGCAATACTCTTTTTTTTGGACGCTCGACGACATGGCGACACTCGTTTTCTGTTTTCTGGCAGTGGGATGTCAGATCCTGATTTCATCATGGATCATGGATCTTGATCATGCATGTACATTCTTCACTCAGACTTTCAATTTTCAATTTTTCGAGCTTGAACGAAGCTATTTCTGTGTGCCCCAAGGTACCTATGCGTTTCAATCAAGTCGATGGCCATCGCGAAACACAGATCTCAGCACAATGTTGCTCAATTCAGCTCAACTTCTCACATTTTGCCATAGATTAGTCGGTTTTGAGGTCACTTTTGCCGTTTATTTCACTTCACTCGACCCAGCCTGACATACTGGCGTATGTTTTCAGAGGGGGAGTGTAACGGCAGCAGTGACAGCACTCAGATTATACATCAATGTGATCAGAATTTGAATGATTCTCAGATGTACATTAGTGCAGTACATTTTCCGCTTGTTTTCATGTTTTCCGTTCGCCGCCAGATGTCGCCTGAAAGCGCGCGTCGAGTCGCATTTGTCTTTCGTGATTTCTCAATCGGATTTATTTAAATTATTCCGAATGATTTCACGTTGTGTCATTATGTGCGATGGATGCACAATGAGATTCTATGTCTGCTCCATTTTTGTAGACCGTGTTTTCTGACTATTCATATTCCACCATGGAGTTCAATGGACTTACAAGTGCTTCGCATATGTCGCTCCCAGAGGCTGGATATGGGTCTGAAGAGGGTCAGTTGGGTTCGGAGATATCAGGGGCAGTGTCGGGCGTTACGACCCCTGGGGCATCAAGGCTACAGGCTTCGCAGTTACAAGAAAGATCCGCCACTATGCAGCGGTTACACCCCTATAAACATCCTGACTGCGCTGAGAGCCAGAAGTCAGACCTGCATATAACTAAATGCTCCTCCTGGCGCGGTAGTGTCACTCCCCGTAGGTCATCTGGTTGCACCTCAGTACAACCGCAGACACGTCCCCCGGCGTGGCTTCAGATCAGGTCGTAGCACTCCGGAGCGATGAATCCCCATAATTGTTGGAGGCGATGGAGCGAGCTTTGTGGAGCGAGCTGTGGAGCCTCCACAGGGCTTGGGTTGATCATCAGCATGTCCTGCACGCTCCTGGGGGCCTCCTCAGGGCAGGGGCAGGTTGCCACACTGCCCAGCTCGTTTGTGGTCACCCCCTCAGCCTGCTCAGCCCCTGAGGGGGCGCATCAGGCATCTTTCTCGGCCTCCTTGACCCCTGAGCGGACATCTCAGAAATCCGAGGGGCCTCCACGGGGCTCTGCAGGTTGACCGCAGTGGTCAACTCCATGAGCTCTTGTGAGGGGGGCTGAATGGGGTTGACTCGGCACCCTCTCAACCCCTGCGGTGCGCAGAGAGTCTTTCGGGACCTCAGGGGCATTGCTGTGGACTGTGGACTCATCCTGGGCCGGTAATGGGGCCCTTGGGGGTGGTCTGACCCCTTCACGTTGTCGTCGACTCTTTACTTGTGGGCCTGCTCGACATGCTCTTCGTCTACTTCGGCCTGGTGTTCTCATTCCGGTCGCTGGTGTCCGCAGTTCCCATGATCCCTTTGATGAACTGGAAGGCGCCGGCCATTGTTGAGTTGGCGGCGACGATTAGAGCTGCCCTTCAAACGATGGGCGCCTCCATGGCTGCGAGGGAGCAGCCACTGAGATAAAGGCCTCCCCTTGGGGGGATTGAGGCGCCTTGCTCAACGGGTGGTCCTGAGCTGGGGCCCGGGCTCGGAGGACTCGAGGAGGTCGGTAGGGGGGCGCTGACCGCCTCCTGCATCACTGAAATCCTCTTGTGCATGGACTCCAAGCACTCCTTGATGGCCTGGGCGGGCCTGCATACCCGAAAGGCAGGACCCAAATCGATGACAAACTCCTCCAAGATAGGGAGGCGCGCCATGCCGTATCTGATGGTGAGGCGCTCTCTCCCGGTCTCTTCCACCTCCATGACGGCCTTGGTGGGGTCATCCATGGTCTCTTCAAGCTCCATCTCCAGGAGATTGACACTTTCTGAGGATAAGGGGCTTGATTTGTGCCTTACCGATGGCCCTCCGGATGTGGGGCTGGATGGGGCCTTGATTTTGCTGTTCTGGGGCTACCGTCCCCTGGTGGACGTTCTCAGAACCCATGCGGTCTTCTCCCTTGCACGTAAGCGTAGCACAAGTAGAAGACCACTCACATACACATTGACTCCCTCAAAATCTGGGAGCGTCCATCGGGATTGCGAAATGAAAGCAATCACTTTGAGGTCTAAACAGCAACATAAATAAAGCATTTACAAATGGTCATAGGAACATGTAAAACCTACAAACCGTGTCCCGGTTAGGGTAAGGTGCAATAATTATTGAAAATCACAAAGGAAGAGACAACAAGGCAGGAGATTGGGGGGACAAAGGGAGCCCAGTCTCCCACTCAGGATATCTTGGGTGCCCTGATTCGGGATCCCCAAGGAGGAAGAACAAAACATGCAAAAAAAAGAAAACATTGGTAAGGCCCATAGGCTGTTCAAGCCTACCCTAGTCAGGGGGTTGTCACTCTCCACTCCCAGCACTGCAGACCCCCAGAAGCAGGGGTCTAGTGCCTACACACTCAATCTCCATTGTTTCCAAATATTTGAACTCGAGTCGCCTTGGGGCAGGAGACAGCTGCAGGACACCACTGTAAGGGGGTTGGTGGTCCTGGGTGCCTATAAGACTTAGGCCCCAGGCATTCTTTGGAAACGGAATCTAAAGTGATATATTACCCATACCACCTCAGGATCCCACATCCCAAAAGGAAACAAGGGTAGTTGGTAAAGGTAAAGGTAAAGGTAAGTTGCTCGGGCGATCTCCGAACTCCAGCGTATCAGTGATCCCTACCTGTCCCTCGCAGCATCCCTTCCGGCTCGCGGGGTCACCGACACCCTAGCGCCTAGGACACTGCGTTCTGCCCCCACCGGGGTTCGAACCGACGCTGCATCCCTTCCGGCTCGCGGGGTCACCGACACCCTAGCGCCTAGGACACTGCGTTCGGCCTCCACCGGGATTCGAACCGAGCACCTTTAGTTCAGGCGTCACGTGCATGACCGCTGAACTACGAGACCTTCTCACAAGGGTAGTTGGGGGTAGCCACGACCATCACCCTGACACACTTAGAGGGGCTGGACCCAACTCCAAACGCGCTCTGAGACCTAGCATGGGAAGCAGGGCACAAAAACCGGCAGGACCAAAAATCAGAGATTACCCACCTCAACACACTCTTGAACAAGGCAAAGGGATTTCGAAAGATTCCATGTGGGCAGATCCAAAGGGCATCAGTCAACCATTCTGCTCACCGGATATCTGAGTCTGTCTCCCTAATACCATGTCACTGTCAGAAGTCTGGTGGGCTGCGCACGTTGGTGAAATTCCCGTAAGTCGAAAATAAGGGAGGAAAGAATGCAAATAACTGGAACCAAGGGTTAGCCTAAGGTCCAGGTAAGTGCATGCACAACGGATATGAAAAGAAGTTAGTGGTGCCGGAAGAATTTGCCCTATTCCTCCCTCAAGTTGGGGCAAGGCAACAACCTCCAAAACCCACTTTTTGAGGCACTTTTCGGGGACCTCAAAAAGGGCTTATGCATACATTTCTGAGTCAAATTTGAAGTCAGCAAAGGGGTCACATAAGGGTTTGATCCGATCCCATAACGATGGGCCATAACGCAAACTTCTCAAATACGGGGAATAGACACTGATGAGAGGCCGTGGGTGAAGTATTGGCCCAAATCAAGAAGATGGCTCAACTCTTCAATGACCCGGAAGTTACCTCGTTAATTTGCAATTTTCAACAACACTCCAGAGAGAATTCAAAGAAGTGAATCTATGTACCAGTAACCTTCCAACAAATGCTCAGCACATACTAAAGAGCTCCATTGAAACATCGAAAAGATCCCAAGGTCTAACTCCTCATAGGTTCTTCAATGTTTGCCCGCCACCTGACTACCTGACATTGTGGTTTTCAGGATCCATAATGTACATCTCTGGGACCATGTAAAACCACTACCCTATACACTCGGCAAACGTGGCTGCAATGGATTGGGTAGGTGATATGACATACCACAACAAGTGCATATATACAAAGTAGACACATTGGGGAGGTTTCGGGTCACAAATCAAGGAGATCTGGCCCAAAGACCCAAAAGAACCAAGTGAATCAAGTGAACACGTAAAATTTGAAATGTCCAAAACGCTTTGGAGACTGCAATGGGGTGGCAGGCCCAAAGTGAGTTAGAACCAGTTGAGGACACTGATCATCAAGTGGAAGGCATGCCGTTTCCGTAGAATCATTGATTGGGTTCAAACTCAACACGTACATGAAAATATGAGTTCAAACAATCAGCACACAGACTGTGCAAATTTGCAGAATGTGCTCATGACGAAATCTACTATAAGCAAAAATACGCGAAAATGGCACATAGAAAATTGATCGTAGCGCAAAGACAAAGATCGACGTAGACCCATGGTCACCATATATGAATCCAAGATATCATGAAGATCACGAATGATCGAAGGTTCTAGCAAACATGTAATGGTAGTGGATCTCCATGGTCATCACAAGTGAACACATGGAACAACAAGTTCAAGACACAATCATTAAAAGTCATTTGTGGCCCTATGTACAATGATTCACAGTCAGACAAGTTGCATTAACAAAAATAGACGTAATTGAGTCAAATTGCTATACTGGCTTGCAACTGACACGAACAAATAGCATACCATTGCAGAGGAGAGTCATGCAGTTCTAAGGCATCTCTTCTCAAGAGATATGCATGCATAATCCGAATTCACGGTTATGTTGAAGTGAGCACATGAAATGCATAAGATATGCATGCCATGCTTGGCCTGACAATGAGAGGTAAACCAAAAAGGCATCGTAACGTGCCGGCAACAATGCCTGAGGTATCCCTATACTTGAAATGGCTGGGCACCATGATGTTAAGGGGTTTTTGAAAATAGTCGCACCACAGCCTGTACTTTTAATTCCCGATTAGAAACTAGGTATTGACTATGACAACCATGGAGTCAGAATTAATTCAGGTCAACAGGATGGACTTTCCGTAAAGGCCAGTTCATGGTCTCACGATATGGGTCGTGAGATCCCAAATGACAGTTCGCCCGGCAATCGGCGCGACGCCGGTTCACCACCAGGCTGTTGCCAATATCTCACTTCTGTATCTATGCAAATTTAAGGCAAATTCGCATAGCTATCAACAGGGCAATGATTTCCCTATCAACTGCTACAAAAGCGGCCGACACACACGCCGAGTTCCCTTATATCCCTACTGCATGTTCAAGTCAAAAATAACATGAAAGGGAGGGCTAGGGGGGGCTGAAGGCTAATGATATTCCCTATCACGTCCCCCATCCTGGTTTGTACATGGCTATACCACAGGTTTCAGAAATTTCCTGAGAGCTCATCCTGAGATCCCGGTTTTGTTTACTGACTGCCTGAGCAAGCCGGACCGTATAATTGAAAAGGACCCAGTACAAGCCGTCGTGCTGGATGGAGATCCAGCTCCTCCATCACAGATGCCAGCACATTTCGCACGAAATCAAGCACCTCAAGGAGCTGTGCGACAGGAAGCAAGACGCCCTCCTCCAGAGAGTGCACATGAGGGCAATGATGGGTGTCCAGTGCGTGAACAAAGACAACCAGACCGGTTCCGTGTTGGCCGCAAACCTACAGCGTTGAGCCAGGTGGTTGTCTGTCCACCATCCGAGACATTCTGAGCTCCTCTTTTGACATCACTCCCTGGCATCCGTTTCATCGAAATCCGATCTAAATTTCAGATTGCTGGTGCATCAGGCCCAACTACGTCACTTCAGCGTTGGCTGTGGTGCCACATAGTACACCGGTGTGTCTCAGTCTCAAGACAGCTTTTTGTATATTTTTCAGGATTCAGTCTGAGATGTTTCAAGTGAACGGATGATTTCAGCCTCATGAGTGAGAAAATTGGCCTACATTGGACTGGCGCGACTGGAGCCGCCATGTGTTGCCAGCGAAGGTGCGCTAACTGTCCTGGCCCTTAAAGGTCAAGTGCAAGCCAAACAGGCAGAGATCTGAGCTGATGGCTAGACTGAATGCGGCTTAATAGGCGGCTTGAGAGTGGCTGTTTTGCCGCCTCCCCTTTCGCCTCTTTGTGGCCCTTCTGAGAAGACTTTCGGTCGGGCCCATTTTGTGAGCGGTGCCCGTGTGAGGGAAGCACAGAGCATCTTCGCATGTCTGATGCATGATCTCCGGTACACCCGAAGCGGGTTTTTCTACTCAGATTGTACGATACTGGCATGGCCGGTGCTACTCTAGTTGGTAGACGCCTTCGTCAACGGGCCAGCGTTGCTGGTTGGAACCCCAGTAGGGTCCATCCCCCACTTCGTCCCAGGCTTTGCCATGGTGTTTGGCACCGGCACGTCCATCCACCGCCTTCAGTTGGGGCTGCATCAGCGCCACCGGGGTGTCGCTGGGGAGCAGGTAAAGGTGGTCTTACCTATTTTTTCCAGTCTTAAGACGGCAGAGTCCATTCAGGTTTTATTCAAATTTTTCTGTCATGCCCATGCTTTTGACTCACTCTGTCGGTCAGCAGAAAGCTGGCTTTGTACAGCCAAGCGCTGCACTATGGAAAGGACCTTCGTCAGTATAGTGGATAGGGTTGTCACCTCCCGCGCTAGGGGTTGCTGGTTCGAACCCCTGTAGATGCTCACTCCGCCAATAGCTCTGGCATTGCCTACCCAGCCCTGACCACCCAGCCAGGTGCTCCGCCTGCGGTCCCAGGCTTCTGCGGCGGAGGGATGAAAACTGTCATGTAGGTCGTCTCCACAATGTGGTGGCAAGTTCCGAACTTCCGCCTCAGCCTTGTCTGGAATTCGGATGAGCAGGGAAACCGTCGTTGGGCGTCGTGCCGATCATCGGCCTGTGTTGCTCGATGTTGCTGAGCTCCTACAATCCCATTCATGTCAACAAGGGACACAAGTGGTGCGGCCTCATTTTTTTTCTTCTTGTCATCTTCTTCCAAAGGGGACCGAACTGGCGCCAACGCTGCTGCGGTTGGGTGCTCAATCCGCTAGACAAAGAGTGGAGAGCACTTGTTCTAGAGTTTCATTAATGAGGGGATCTTGATCATTCGGCCCTCATTCATTCAGATTTACATTTGCTCCCCCTCCGGTTACTCTCCTGAGCGTAGGAAGGCTTCTGGTATGTCCGGTGTGTAGTGCTGTAGTGTGTAAGAACGTCAGTGCCAGGCTTCCACAAAGACAGACTAGGGGTAATCTGATCAATGGGACTGGAATTTCTGAAAGTAGGTAGGTAGGTAGGTATCTTCGGGAGCTCGGGATGCCTCCTTTGACATTGCAGGAAGAAGGTCTTACCAAGGGGACGGTCCGTCCCTCCCACTGCCCTATGTCAGGTGCTTCTTGGAATTCCTGAATTTCTGGCTTCAGCACATGATGTAATGTACATAGACCAAAGGTTGTGCAGCCGCTTATCCCCTACAGGAACCCGCTGTAGTCAGGTAGTGTGCACAACACAGCCAAAAACTCAGTTCCGAGCTTTATTGTGCTGCGGGTAGACTTCATTCATCTGTGGAGATTACTCCAATTTCGACTTGATGTGAGACCATTCTGCTGATTCATTCCTACCATACTGCTAAACCGCGACGTCACTTCTCTTATCGAACCTTATATACTGCCTCTACGAACCCCAGGCAGAAACCTTTTGGGTCCAGTGTAACAGGCAATATTTTTGATGTCAGGAATGTGAGCCTCATTTGTTAATTCACGTTCTAGATTGATGGATTTGTTTACATTGTGGGCTGAAGGTGGAAGATTGGCCTGTTTTACCTTCGAGAACCCCACCGCCACTGTACATGAAGTTATATACGGTGTGTTTAGGCCTGTGGCACACAGTCTATCGCCTTCAGCGAAACTCTGGCGTGGTATGCTAGCGTCTGGCTACGGGATCTAAGATCAGCATGTCAATCCTGATGAAAAATTCATCATGTCAACATATCCCTAGAATTTGTTACATGCGCGCTTTGTAACATAAAACGTCGCCTACCCAAGGTGAATCCTACAATATGCTGTGTCGAATGCTTCTCTCACACACTTTGCCGACATGCCTGTCCCTGCTTTTGGGTTCTTGCTGTAATTCTTTTATACTATGCATGTGATCATCCGCATCAGCGCGACTTTCCCCCCCATCCTTATCATTCGAACAACCCCGAATCTCATCACATACCAACTTCGCTGTTCTCATACAGTGAAGTATGTTGTTGCAGTGGCGCTTTGATCGCTGTGTGTATCCGTCTCCTTTTCAAAGACAGTATGCATCGCACATCCTACACTCACACAGAGCTTTTACTTCATTCATTGCCCCACAAATCAATCGATTGGCGCAATACCTATTCTAATTCTGGGCGTGGTCATACTTCGCTGATGGACAGCGAAGTACGTTGCCTTCCCCTGTGCATTGCCAGCATACCAAGCCAAGATCACTGTCGTTTGTTCGAGCAAACTCCACACATGCCTTTCGTTCACATGGCCTCGTCACACTCGTGCGCACTGTCACGCCCCGCGCCCGCTTCATGATTAATCAAACATGCCTCTGTGTTTTTCAGTGACCTCGATATCGTTGTGCTTCTCTTAGTGCATCCAGTCACTACATGCGCATATGCCCGATCCGTTTCTGAAATCAGTGACTTGCATGCTTCGCTGTCGCTCAGCAGTGAAGTATGTTGGTCTTCGCACGCTCCTCTCCTGTTGCATCATGCAAATCTCCGGGTTATAAATTGGGTGAATAAATTCTCACGCGTCACCAACCACGTGTCGCCCTCCCCGCGTGTCCATACCACTCAGGGGCTCTCTTTTCCTGCACTCGCAACTCTCTCTGTCACTATTCACTCCCACGTGGCCCCGTCACGCACACCTGTTCTGCCCACCACTCGTTGCCCCGCCCCTACACACACAGCACACCTCAGTGTTTCTCTTCTCCGTCTTAGAGATTGCACAGATCTCCACATCTCGCTGTTCACCAGCAGCGTGGTATGTTGGCGCCATTTTGTTGCAAGCTCTCATCACTCCGGTGGTGGTGGATCTCCCATAGTTCAGTGTGGCGCCTCGCCTCAAATTTTTCACGGCCTCCGAGCATGCAAAGTAGGGCTTCACCCTCCCCACTGCGGCACACGGAACTTGCGTCTTCCATGTGAGCAATCATCACACGATTGCACTGGCGCTCACCTCCCGTGTCATTCCTACACCCCTTCTGCATGTCTGCTTGTCCAGTCACTGCACTCAACCCTTCGGTACGAGTTCCTACCTTGGTGGGGCGAACAATATAACTACAGTGGCGCCTCTTCGATTAAAAATCATGAGGTCTGTAACTGCCACCACCAGCCGCTCAGAACACCACGCTCGAGTTGCAGTGACGAGTTGGGAATCTACAGCCCCATCGGTCACTATCGTGTGTCGGCCCACTCTTTGCCCCGCCTGTGGTGCCACGATTCGATCGGTGTGACCCTGGATCTGCCCCTCAGGTTGAACAATGAGTGCAACTCTTATACTCAGCCTGCTATTTGCTCTGGACCACTGCTTCCACTGGACTGGCACAGAAAGGTTTGCGGACGCCTTCTACAGGGACCGTTTCCCGAGTTCTGTCCACAGGCACGCGCGCGCCGGCGCGTAAGTTGCTCAGGCTGTACCAACATGGCATCCCACACCTTATGCGCGCCAATGCCCTGCCCCCCATTGATGTTTCTGACCCAGGCTCACCAAGGGCTCGACAGGATTCATGGCGTGTCGTTAACGACACACCATATGACTTGCTGGCGCACAGTGGATCCACACCTTCCCTGTGACGTGCTGAGCCTCCATTATCCCCCCTGGCCTCTTCCAGCCTTCTGCTCGGTATCTCGCCCCAGCCCCCCTGTCCCTCTCAAGCGGCTGAGTCGACGTAACAGGTCATAGCCTTACGGAAGCCCTCTGCATGATAGGACTGCAGGAATGGTCTATCAATACCTTTTTGCGCACACGCGAGTAAAACCCCCCTGGACTTCCCGGTCGCCAAAGTCCAGACCCCGCACCCCGTAACCCCCCCCCTTCACATGCCCCTGCTCTGTCTGCAATTCATCGACCCCCCTTGAGCCACCGGTCGTGCCCGGAAGTCCTTCAAAGAATTCTTCAACCACCCCCTCCCCCCCAGAGTGCTACGTGCCTTTGCTTCAAGTCTCACAACCTGAATGAACAAAGACCGGAAGCGTTCGTCTATGCGCACCCCCATGAGCGCTGGGACATAGTATTCTATCAGGAACTTCCGTCAACGCCCGGCCTTCCCCTCGGCTGGCATGCTTCCCAGTCCCGACCTCATGGCGCGGAAGGCGCATGTATCCTGGTGGCCGAACAACTCGCTGAGTTTGTGACTCCCCTTCCCTCCCCGTGTCCTGGAGCCCTTTGTCCAGCCACCCTTCATGTCTCCGGTCACCCCCCTTTCCTGATTGTCTCTGTTTATGCCCAGCCCCCCCCGCACGTCCTGAAGGAGAAAGGGCTCTAAACATACTCTTTTCTCGCCACCAACCCTGGGTCATTGGCGGAGACTTCAAGGCGCTCTTATCATCTTTATGTACCAGTGGAAAAACAGCCAACAAATGGAACTGGCTCTCGTTCCTCATCGACGCAAAACGGCATGGGGTCGACACGTTCCGTGTCGTGCATCACGATAAAACCTCATTCACCCGCTACCGCAATGCCCTGCTTCATTGCGACACCCAAATTGACTGTTTTGTCGCTTCCAAATCCTTCTTTCGACCCCTCACATGTCCATTGCAGACGCAGACATACTGCATCACGATACATCCTCAGACCATCACCCCATCACATTCACCCTCAGCTCCCCTTCACGCCGGCGCAACCTCCCCCCCCCCCTCCACGCTCTTCTGCAGGCTCACCTCAGAACAGGAGTTCCGCTTCCTATCTGGCATCCAGCGACTCGAAGACTGCGCTTCCTGGGTCGGTTTTCAGACGTCTCCTTCACCCCTCCTTGTAGACTATGTCAACAGGGTCATCCCGCAGATATCCTGTCTGTTTCGCACTATTACCAAACCCTATATCCAGCACGGAGAAACCTCGGTAGAGAGAGAGTTTAAAAGGGTCTTGGGCCAATTGCCTCGGAAAAGGAAGGCGCATTCTCCCACTCTCAGACGTTTACAGAAACTGAGCGAGGACTCGAGAGAGCGCCAGTGTAAGCGGGAGAAGAAAAAACTGCACTACGCCCTCGTCAAGGGCGCCAAAATCAAATCGGCAATCAACAAAGCACCCAATTCCACGCAAACAGCCCCCATCCACATCCTTGACCGCTCCGCAGACCCCCCTGTGATCGAAACAAACCCGTCCGGAGTGGGTAAACCTTTCTCTAACTGTCTTTCCCACCTTGGGGGGGACCCTCATTTTGTGGTAAACCAGCAGTTTTTGAACCAGTTTATCCACAACCTTCCGAACTGCCCAGGTGGAACTGCATCTGCACCCCTGGACATGCTGGCCCTCGCCTGGCTACAGTACATTACTGGCCGGTCCAAACCTAGGAAGGCCACAGGTGAAGATGAGATCAATTACTACGTCCTCTCTCTCCTCCCCCCCTCCCTGCAGCGATTTCTGCTCAGCGCAATTCACTACATCCTGCTGAATGCCCCCCCCCCCTTGAGTGGTCCAGGGCGAGGGTGTGTCTTTTATACAAAAGAAGAAGACACAACAGATCCGGCCAATTATAGGGCCATCTGTCTCATCCAGACCTTTGTTAAACTAGCTGCAGCTTGGCAGTGCGAACAGCTCACAGCCCTCAAGCAGCAACACCGGCTCATCCACCCTTGCCAACACGGGGGCCTAAAAAACCACCGCTGTGGAGACCACATATATAATGTGGTGTCCTGTATGCTGAGATCAAAGGGGCGCCTTTACCACCTGTATATTGGTTTTACTAAGGTGTTTAAATCCGTCCCCTTGCATGCCCTCTGCACCACCCTGAGAGGCTATGGCCCTCCGGAGGCGCTAATCTCCTCCATACAACGCCCTTATGATAACGCCACTGACCAGCCACTGATAAACTGATCCACAACTGAGGGACATCCACAATTGCGTGGAGTCAGGCGTTGATGTCCCTTGAGCCCCTGTTGTTTATCCTTTATCTAAACCTAATGTCCCTTGAGCCCCTGTTGTTTATCCTTTATCCAAACCCAATGTTTTTTCATTTGGATAGTAAAATAGAGTGGGGCCTAGAAAAGAGAATACATGCCTTTATCGATGATATCCCCTTCCGAGCCAGGTCGGTAGAAGATATCAAAACGGTTTACGAAGCCTTTCACGGCCCAGCCAGAATGCTCGGTCTTGATATGAACCTCAGCAAAACCGAGCTTCATGCAGCTCATGGCGTTGGTCACACCGTAGTACGCTCCTGCCACGGTGGAACCATCTCCGCCAGAGATCAAAGCGGCAACCTACCTCAATTTTACAAATACGTCGGGTTCTATTTTTACACCTCCGACCACTCCACACAGGTGTATGACTGTATGCGTGCTGAAATGAATGCGTTCTAAGCACGCCTGGCGCCACTGGAGCTCACGGCGTCTGAACTGATCATGCTCACCAATAAACAGCCTTTCCCTACGGTAGCATACCGCCTACTTGCAGGTCCTGTACCTGACAAACAGTTGTACGCCCTCCAACAATTAATTTGGGCAAACATCTCCAGCTATGGGACACTACCACGCCTCCTCTCCCCGAAAGACAGATATGGTCCTCGCGTGGAAGGGGGGCCTGTGCATCACCCCACTCCTTCATTTTATGCGATCCCAGATCTACAAGTACGGCCTCCAGTACCTCAACTCTAATGGCCCAAGCCAAAGCAATGAGTCAGTGCATCTGGCCCTTACTTCCCTTACGACCAACTGGCTGCAAGAGTCCTTTGTTGATTCAGTGCACGCCCTGGGTGGCAGGTGCCACGGCTTTGGACCCTGGAACCCCTGCCCGGTGAGAACGCTCTGTTCTGGGGAAGAAATCCATGTAGAATTTGACCCGGGTCGGTTTTCTGGATCAGTCCTCACTTATGATGAAAACCGGGCCTCGGCGCTGATTCCCTCTCACGTGGACTGTATGGTGTTCCATGTGACTGATCGACACACCTGTTCTCTGCACCCAACGTCGAACGGCCCTGCGCTCCCTTGGTCAAGCTTCACCTCACGTTGGCCCCCCCCTTTCTCTCTCCTCCACTCCCGCTTCCCCCAGATCCCTTCCCTTACTCTTCACAGTGTGTCGACTCCAATGCGTTTGGATACGTCTTTCATTACACTGGGCGACTTGACCCGCTGCAGGTGTCTGACTTGAACACATGGTCGTTTGATAGTATATTAGACGAACTCTCCTCCACAGACAGTGGTTCTTGGCTTTGGGTGTACCTGGACGGGTCATGGGACAACCCTCTTGCGGGGTCGGCGGCGGTGCTTTGTTGGCCCGATGGCACTATCGTCGTGCTTGCCATCCCCTGCCCCTATCTAGCCAGCAAGGACGCTGAATTCTGGGCTTTGGTCCAGTGTGTCCGGTACCTCCAGTCTGTTGGATTCACAGGTTCTGTTTTCTTTTGTATTGACAACTCACAGGTCGTCGGTTGTGTTGGTCACTTCCTCTCCGGATCTCCGTTCCCTCCCCCCAGCAGCCGTGCTCAGGGTACCTGGCAAAGTGTGATTGCCAACCTACTGGCTTCCAGCACTTTCAACGTAGGGGGGGGCTGGCTGAAGTCCCATGTGGGCTTCCATGGCAACGAAATCGCTGACAGCTTTGCGAAATATCTTTTCTACGCCATGGCAGTAGCTGACCCCCAAAAACAGCCCCCTGCATGGCACACAATCACCTTTCACGGCAACCCGAGCATCTCTAAATTCGGGGGAGCGGCACGCCTTCGCCTCGTTGAAAAGCCCGACCACACAGCCGTAGATAAACAGCTTAGCTTTGACTGGTCCCGGAATTACTCCTGGTTTAGTTCCTCTGCCACGAAATGGGTGTTGGGAGTCAAGGGCATACAAGAAGTAGCCCTATGTGGGGTCTGTTGGACAGGCAATGCAACCTTTGTGGTGTAACACACCCCCTTGACGTTATATGCGCTGTGGCTTTCTGCCCCGACGTGGCTGAGTTTTGCTGCAGCCTCGCTGACTCCTGGGGCCCCAATGTTAGCCCTGCGGTGCAGTCCTGGCTTGCCGCCAATAGGTCGAAGGGCGAGCTCCGTAACTTTGCACGCGCTCTCGTCCCCCGGTCCCTCTATGGCGCCTTGGTGACTGACAGGGCAGCCAAACGCCTGCTCACTTTTGTCCTTCCGGAGAGGCGAAAACAGGTTACCTCAGCGATCAAAGACGCCTGCTCCCACCGTCAGCAGCGCCCTGTCACCGATCCTCTCTCCCCCCGTTTGAGCGCCAACATTTTCTTTGATTTCAAGGGACCTTACAGTACGTCAGACAAGCCCGCTGCCAGACGTGTCCATCTGTGCCGCCCCCCCCCCTCCTCTGCCTGAACGCATCACTCCCCGCCCCAGCAAGTCAAAACGCCGTGCACCCCAACGTCGCACAATACACACTAAGAAACGTAAATCCTCCCCTCCCTCTGCGGCCCGTCGTCAATCCGCCATGTCCCACTTTTTGTCTGCTGTGTGACGTTCCCTCTGCAGGTTACGACCAACAACCAACAGCCTCTTCTTCGAGTCCCGCTCGGACCTTACTCCCATATTCCCTTGGTTCGCTATTCCCGCCTTTGCCGTTTGGTTTTTTATGAGAACCTTGCCAATTTCCGCGTGGCTCATTCCGTGGTGAAAGTCTACTGGATTCTAAGTCGTAAGACAGGCCAGGTTCCTGAGGTCTCGTGACTCAATACGTCAAACTGTCATCTCAGAGCGAAAAGGTGAGTTCTCTTTGCCCGCAGTTCCAGTGTTGTGGTATTTGATCAAGGGGTGTTTCGCCCCCTCTTTTCTTTCCTGCCCTTGGCAACCCCCCCCCGACCCAGGGGCACCTCCTCCCCCACATTCGCCCCAGTGTGCCCTCTGCCCCCCCCTCCACAAAGGCCAGCTGGCCCTGCCAACAGGCGCAGTCCTGGTGTTGGCGCAGCCCCTGCACGTGGTTCGGTAGTTCCTACAATAGGTTCACCAGCGGAGAGGCGCCCACTTCACTGCCACAGCCCCGTATGTGGGTCCCCCAGTCCTCTGAGCTGTCAGGCACCCTGACCAGCCTGTTAGCCGATACGATTTCCCTCCCTCCCTAGTTCTAGTTTGGCCTCCCCGCCATTCCAGCTGGCACTGTGGTTTTCTTTCAACTCTGTGCGTTCCTCACACCCCTCCGGCGACCCCCTCAGGGGGTGTAGTGACAGCACTTTTCACTGCTCTCCCTCTGTCTTGGTCTGCATGAATGTTGTACATAGTTCAGGTCTAGCCTCGAGTACTGTAGCGGAGGTGCACCGTGTATGCGCTTGGCCTATAGTATCTCTCCCGCAGGGGGTAGTCAGCCACATCCGTCAGGCAAGGGCCACGTGAACCCACTTGGGCTGCGTAACCTGCTCTCTACTGCCGTGGCCCACACCAGCCCACAGGTAGCCATACTCAGCCCCCTACACTGTCCATAGTGACATCGCAAGCGAACTGCAAGATACTCTGAAATTGTTGAAATGGTTCAGAAAGCGCTTCTGGTATGTCAGGTGTAGTGCTGTAGTGTGTAGGAACGTCAGTGCCAGGCTTCCACAAGGACATACTAGGGGTAATGTGATCAATGGGACTGGAATTCCTGAACTTCTGGCTTCAGCAGATGATGTAATGTACATAAACCAAAGGTTTTGCAGCCGCTTATCCCCTACAGGAACCCCCTGTAGTCAGGCAGTGTCCACAACACAGCCAAAAGCTCAGTTCCAAACTTTATTGTGCTGCCTGTAGACTTCATTCATCTTTGGAGATTCGTCCAATTTCGAAATGATGTGAGACCATTTTGCTGATTCATTCGTACCATACTGCCAAACTGCGACGTCAGTTCTTTTATGGAACCTTATATACGGCCTCTACGGACCCCAGGCAGACAGTTTTTGGATCCAGTGGCACAAGCAAAAATTTTGTTGTCAGGAATGTGAGCCTCATTTGTTAGTTCACGTTCTAGATTAGCGGATTTGTTTATATTGTGGCCTGAAAGCCAAAATTTGGCCTGTTTTTCCTTCAAGAACCGCACCGCCACTGTACATAAAGTTATATACGGTGTGTTCAAGCCTGTGGCACGCAGTCTATCGCCTTCAGCGAAACTCTTGCGCGGTATGCTAGGGTCTGGCTACAGGATTCAAGGTCAGCATGTCAATCATGATGAATAATCCATCATGTCAACATTTTCTTAGAATCTGTTAAATGCTCGCTTTGTAACATAAAAGTTGCCTACCCAAGGTGAACTGACATTTGTTTACTTCACTAGTATTCATTTGCTGGTTATCCGTTTCCTCATTCCTGCTGATTTCAGTTGATTCCAGCCTCAGTCCTCTACATCTTTTCATCTTAGGACATTTTCAGTATCAGTTTGTCAGATTACATCAAACTTTAGAGATAGCTTGGTCCCATTCCTCTGCCGCAAACCTAGGCAGGCAGTTTACTGTACATACGGACATGTGCCGTCATCTGTTTTTCTCTGTGTTTGATTTAACTTCTTAATCCAAGCCCAATTAAGCGTCACTTGTTCTTGATTCTTCTCCAATCCCGGTACATACTGGCCATCTGAAGCACATGCTTTGCTGTTGGAAAAGATAAAAGCGGGAATAACACTATGTAGAGTACGTGGAGGATACCGTAGCGTGCCCGCAAGAGCAAAAGGTGCTCAGATAAGGTCACGCGTCTCCCATCTCGCTACATTTCATGTGTTAATTTGTCTCATTTTGTTGAATTGCACATCATTCTCGACCAGGACACGGTTTGGTATCCTATCTTGATACGTTTGCGTGTCTTTTCAGCTATTTATGCTTCTTTTGTTTTTTTTATGTCTCATTCTTGTACATTCTGGGGTCATCTATCCAGATTCAGCCCGAATACATTGGACTCTGGGGACATTTGTACAGATTTTACTGCTTTTTCAGTTTTTGGCCGCACTCACGCCTTCGTTGACCCGGTAACACAGCCCAGTGTGTTCTGCCAGGGGAAGTGTAAGTCCGGCTACCCGCAATCTGCGAAGATCTCAGGTCGATTGCCCCCCATCAGGTCATATTCAGAACGTTTCTGGAGATCTATATATTCAGCGCGCCCCAAATTTTTACCAGAGCTGTTCCTGTATGTTATGGAGACGCCGAACTCGTTTCTTGTATCCGTTCAGGCTGAGATGGTCGCATTGCAATGATTTAATTGCAATTGCCAGCGCGTGTACGCAAACCAAATTAGTAGAACTTTTTTCACAATCCGATTTTTTATAAAGTTTACAGGAAGATTCATTTGGAGTTGTATGTAACATATTATCCACCTACATTTTCTTGGAGACTGGGATTTTTTGCAAGTTCATCTCTTTATCTTCATTGGCTTCGCTGTAGTGCTTGGATATCAGGGACCCCAAGGGTAAAGCCCCAGCACTGACCCCTCCATACCACCAGGACGCTAGCAAGGGATACCTGCCCTGAAATGACTTTCCCCATGCCCGCCCCGAGCCCTCCGGGTACGTTCCGGGGAGTTTTCTTAGTGGGAAGAGCTTAGGGACCATGATCGCATTTTCCTCCTTCACGAAACCCTGCTTGAATTCTTTCTACACGCGACCTTTACACCCTTGCCCCCCCCCGAACCCCAACCTCCACCCCCCCTCCCTGAAATGTGACATTGAGTGTGTGGTGATAGAGGCCTCAAAATTGAATAATCCCTTCGGTGGTCGTTTTGTCAACCAAAAGAATGAATTTGGAACATTTGGGCAGAATCTTGCACCCGGCGCGCACGTTGGGCACACTGTGCGCTACTTTTAGACAAACTCCTAGATAGATATCCTTGTTTTATGCCCGAACAGCTTTGATGAAATTCTGCAAGTTTTGGTGTTGAAAAACAGGACCAAAGCAGCAACTAGAGCAAGAACAGGATGTGAATCAAATCAATGAATAGTTTTGAAACCATCAGTTCCCCTGGCGACCACTGTCTCACCTCACGGCCGAGAACTTGAAACCAGGTTCCCTTGGGGCATGACCGGCGGTAGGTTCCCTTCAGTCGCTGCCCTCACGGTTTGAGCTCCTTCTGGTCACCCATCGAAGGATCCTCCGGCTTTCCCCCCCGAGCACAGCTTTTTGGGCGCCTGCAGGCGGGTTTCCTGTGGATAGCCCCTCGCCGACAGCGGGGCATTTCTCTCTGTCAACCACATTCCACCACTCCCCATCCCTCAGGGTTGGAGTACCCACTCGGCTCCCGGATGCACTTGGGTATCATCCATCCACGGCTAGAGGCCGGGGGGCGACCCTTTCCACGTTCCCCCTGATCCCTCTCACGCGTGAACCTACGTGTACTCAGGCCCTTGACTTGGGGATCTCAAGGTCAACCTCCAGCCCTGCGAACACCTCACGGATGTCCCGGAGTTCAGGGCGCTTTCCCGACTTCCCGTGGTCAGGTTCCCCATGGTTGGTCCATTGTTCACGACTCCATGGCAACTGGTTTCCCTATCTCACGGGGCTGTTGCTTGGCGCTTTTGGTTTCCCTGCCCATCCCATGTCCCATTCCCATATGCCACATCCTGTCACCGGCCCATTCCCAGCGTCCCGTGGACTCTGTACCCCGCCGAGCTGTTGTGCTGCCCTAGCCACAGGCCATTCTCTGTCCCGTCCCCTTTTCCCATCATCCCGTGTTTATACCCCACCGGGCCGCCAGCAACCCTGTGGCGCGGGCCCACTGGATCCTCTCCCATCCGGGGACCGTTTTGTGCGCCTACCACAGGTCGCTCCCTTTTCGCCCCCGCCCCTTTCCCAGGTGCCGCATCCCCCGCCTGTTCCCCTGGGCTGTTGTGCGGCCCCGTCCCATCCCTCATCCCGTGTTTATACCCCACCAGGCCGCCAGCAACCCTGTGGCACGAGCCCACTGGATCCTCATCCAGTCGGGGACCGTTTTGTGCGCCTAGCACAGGTCGCTCCCCTCCCGCCCCTGTCCCCTTCTCTTGTGCCGCCTGGGAGCCGTCCTAGTCCCCTGGGGCCGTCATGTGGCTCTAGGCACACGCCTTTTTCTGTCCCGTCCCCTTTTCCCTGCATCCCTTTTTTTTTCCAGGCCGCCTGCAACCCTCTGGCGCGGGCCCACCGGATCCGCGGCCTTCCAGGGTCCGGCTCGTGAGCCTAGCACTGGTCGCTCCCTTCCCGCCCCCTTCCGCTTGCGTGGTGTGTTCCCTTCAGGACCTGTGGTGGGTCCCTCTTCCTGGCCCCCGCGCCCCCCGGTACCCTTGCCTTTCCCCCACGTGGTCACTCGTCATTGTTGGTACTGTTCTTCGTTGCTATGATTTTTTTTGCGCCACCCGCGGTCCCTCGTCTGCCCTTTTTACTCCGTCCCGTTCCCCCTCCGCCCGCTCGCTTTGTGCCGCACGCCCTCCTGTGGCGCTGTGGGGTTTTGTTCTTTTTTTTCTTTGCCGTGCTTTCTGCCGCGTGGTTCCCTCCTCCCTGCATGCACGCACAACAACACTGCACAGCCATCCGTCTCGGCTCCGTTCGGTGCTCACATCCAGTCCCATCGCCTTCCTGTGGCGCGGCCCTTGGCGGTCCCCGGCCATGCCAGGTGGGCGCCCCTCCCTCCCGTCCCAGTCATTTAAGCCATCGATGCAGTTAATTTTCTTTCTCTCCTCTCCACCCTCCCCTCCCCTCTGTCTCCTGCCCGCCCTCTTACTGTTGTTCTCCTGCTCCGTGCAGTCGCCGCTCGCCGTCCCCGCGCCATCATTGTATCTCGCGCGCTTCCACGCGCCTCAAGGCCTCCGTCCTGTCTTCCGACCTGTAGGCTGACTTGGGCGGCCTCCGGAGATACCCCTTTGGGGGGACTCCCCCATCATCCTCCCGCCCCGGCCGCCCCCCCATCAGTTCCCTGATGGTCGGGCGGGGCGGCCGGTACGGCTCTATGCGGGTCATTGGCATGGCGTTTCTCTGTGTGAGACAATGTGCTCCTTTGCGCCCTTGTTGGCCCCCTGTTCCCCCCACCTCCTGAACCCTGCCTCCTCTGCGTGTCCTTCCTTGGTGTCATATCTGCCTTTACTGTTTACCACGCGCTCTGCGTGTGCCCCCTGTTCTTCTCTGTCCTACCCCTGTCTCGCCCCCTCACTCGCCTGTCTTCCCTCCCATTCTCCGTCTCTCAGCCGGCCCTGCCTGCATGGTTTGTCTGCCCTCTCTGTCTGAGCCATGCTGTCACTTGTGTGTGCCACTCGCGTGCTCTACCCTGGCCCCTCTCTGTCGTCCCTACCCTTTTCCCTAGTGTCTCTCCCACCCTAGTGTTATTTCCTCGGTCCCTGTCTCTCACCTCATCCTGGAAGCCATGTGCCCAGTGTGGGGGGGGGGGGGTGTATTTGCGGACTTGACTGTGGCCCTGCCCGAGGACTGGCATGACGCTGGCCGTTGGGTTCCTACGAACCATGAGTCACCGCATCTTCCGAAGGAACACAGAGAGAACGAAAGAGAGAACGTTTGCCGATTTCCCTTCGCTGCATCTGCACTGTGGACCAGCGGCGTCTAGCTGAAGAGACCAGCTGCGGCGATTCGGTACGGAGCTATTCCAATCGGACCAGAGCCCCCAGACGGGGCATTGTCCCGGCTTAGTCACCAAGGGTTCACACTTTATTGCACTACTTCGCTGGGTGTTCGATGGAGCCGATGGCCACCAAAGGCCTGGCGCATTCCGGGTCGGCCGTGGCCAAACCCTCAGAGCAGGGCACGCGTAAGTCCAATGTTATCAATGCAGCACCATCTCGCCAAGCAGAGAGCTTTGTCGCCATGTAGCATGTCAGTTGATAGCCCACACACTCCAGCTGTCAGATGGAAAAGACAACTCCACAGCGGCACCAGCGAGACTTGGCTCCGCAGCATCGGACTTGAGAACACCAGTGTTGCCACCTGCCCTTCCCAGCAATCTCTCCGAGAATGCGTTCTGAGCACCATCAGCCAAGACCCTGGTACCAGCGTGTCGGAATATTCGATTCGTTTGCCCGTTCACCACTCCTGCAAGGCAACGCCGTGGCACCGTGCTTCACCAGAAGGGCACAACGCCGCTCCAAGCCATCTCCGGCCGTTCTGGTTGGTCACAACCTTGTACTCTGCTCCAGTACAGTACCCCATTCCACTACTGCATCTCGTCAGGCTTCTCGTTCTGCCCCCCACTACTCGCCGTACCCACGACGCGTCCCGCGTCCCGCTGCCCGAACGCTCTGTCTGCACCAGTCTGCGCCCCTGTACTCCGCCGCTCCATCCCCTCCCTCCTCCGCCCCTGGCCCTGTGCCCTCCGCTTGGGGTTCTCGCCCACACCACATCCCCCTCTACCGCCGTGTCCCTGCCCTTCCCTGCGAACCTGCGCCTCTCCGCTTCCTTCCCCCTCTCCTCGTGTCCGTCACATCCTCCCCTCACCCTCCTCCACCTTCGCTGACCCCCCGCGTCCGCCTCCCCTGCATCTCCCCTTGCATCCCGTCTGCCCGTCCCTCCCGCACGCCCCAGGCCCCTGGCCCCTGGCGCTTCTCGGTCCTGCTCCTGCCCAGTCCTACGCGTCGCCCCCGTACCACCCCTGCCGCTGAAACAGCTCCCGCAGCATCCGAACCCTGGGCTTCTTCCCCTTCTCCTGGGGACAGTCCAGGCTCACCCCCGGGAGCGCCTCTCCCAGCATCCTCCTTCACCGCGCCTCATCCATCTCCGGCCCCCCTTCCGGGGGGCCTCCCTGCCCTGCCGACCAGGTCGCTGAAGGGGCGGGTCCCCCTCTTCTCCCGCCTTCCCCTCGTTTTTTCCACCCACTTCACATAGCGGACCAGCTCCGCCACTTTCTCCGCCAACCACCCCGCGACCGTCCCGGGTCCCCTCCGTACCGGCAGCGTCGCATACTGCCTCGGCGGTGGTGACTCCGAGTTCCAGTCCGTCGGCGTCGGCTCTGGGCTGGGGCTCACCAGCCGCGGCGCCCCCTTTGCCTCCCCTGCTCCCCGCTCCTCCCCCCTGCGCCGCTTCCTCCTCTCCTGCCCCGCCCCCTCTTCCTCCTCTCTGGCCATTTTTCCTGACGGCGACCGCCCCTCCACATCCGTGGAGGGGGTGTCCCCTTCTGGATCCGGGAGGACCCGGTGGGCCCCCTGGCCAACCGCCTCTCCTCCTCCCGCACCCTGCGCTCCCGCGCCGCCACCTCCCTGTCCCTCTCCGCCAGCTTCGCCGCCTCCCCCCTGATCTCCCTCCATGCCGTCTCCTGCATCTCTCCCCCCTGCTCCGGCGGGATAGCCGGCTGTCTGAACGGCACCAGTGGGGTACCCTCCCGCACCCTTCCCCCCTCTTGTCGTCCTCCCTCCCGTTCCGCCCTCTCAACCCTCTCCTGCCTTCTCCGATGGTCCGCCGACGCCCTCTGCAGCTCCTCCACTTCCTGTGCTTCCCCTTCTGCGGCCCGCCTGTCCCTTCCGTCCTCCCCTCCGCCGCCCTGCCCGCCCCCCCGTAACCCTGGCCTCCCTCTCCTTCAGGCTCCTGTCTGCTTCTGCTAACCTCTCGCATGCCCTCCTGTGCTCGTCTCCCTTCCCTTCCTGCGCCCCCCACGCTGTCCCACCGGCCTGCGGGCGCTGCTGCACGTGTGCCTGTGGCTGCATGCCCTCGTACGCCGGCGGGGAGGTGCCCATCACCCCCGGGGATGGCAACGGGGCGAATGCACACGGGAATACCACCCTTGTTTCTATCCCTCCACCTTGCACTGCCCCTCACCCTTCGGCGGAACACCGGTATGCCAACGCACCCGCCGACCTGCTGACCCATGACTTGGGATGGTGCACTCCTGGCTTGCCGCCAATAGGTCGAAGGGCGAGCTCCGTAACTTTGCACGCGCTCTCGTCCCCCGGTCCCTCTATGGCGCCTTGGTGACTGACAGGGCAGCCAAACGCCTGCTCACTTTTGTCCTTCCGGAGAGGCGAAAACAGGTTACCTCAGAGATCAAAGACGCCTGCTCCCACCGTCAGCAGCGCCCTGTCACCGATCCTCTCTCCCCCCGTTTGAGCGCCGACAATTTCTTTGATTTCAAGGGACCTTACAGTACGTCAGACAAGCCCGCTGCCAGACGTGTCCATCTGTGCCGCCCCCCCCCCTCCTCTGCCTGGACGCATCACTCCCCGCCCCAGCAAGTCAAAACGCCGTGCACCCCCACGTCGCACAATACACACTAAGAAACGTAAATCCTCCCCTCCCTCTGCGGCCCGTCGTCAATCCGCTATGTCCCACTTTTTGTCTGCTGTGTGACGTTCCCTCTGCAGGTTACGACCAACAACCAACAGCCTCTTCTTCGAGTCCCGCTCGGACCTTACTCCCATATTCCCTTGGTTCGCTATTCCCGCCTTTGCCGTTTGGTTTTTTCCGAGAACCTTGCCAATTTCCGCGTGGCTCATTCCGTGGTGAAAGTCTACTGGATTCTAAGTCGTAAGACAGGCCAGGTTCCTGAGGTCTCGTGACTGAATACGTCAAACTGTCATCTCAGAGCGAAAAGGTGAGTTCTCTTTGCCCGCAGTTCCAGTGTTGTGGTATTTGATCAAGGGGTGTTTCGCCCCCTCTTTTCTTTACTGCCCTTGGCAACCCCCCCCCGACCCAGGGGCACCTCCTCCCCCACATTCGCCCAAGTGTGCCCTCTGCCCCCCCCTCCACAAAGGCCAGCTGGCCCTGCCAACAGGCGCAGTCCTGGTGTTGGCGCAGCCCCTGCACGTGGTTTGGTAGTTCCTACAATAGGTTCACCAGCGGATGGGCGCCCACTTCACTGCCACAGCCCCGTATGTGGGTCCTCCAGTCCTCTGAGCTGTCAGGCACCCTGACCAGCCTGTTAGCCGATACGATTTCCCTCCCTCCCTAGTTCTAGTTTGGCCTCCACGCCATTCCAGCTGGCACTGTGGTTTTCTTTCAACTCTGTGCGTTCCTCACACCCCTCCGGCGACCCCCTCAGGGGGTGTAGTGACAGCACTTTTCACTGCTCTCCCTCTGTCTTGGTCTGCATGAATGCTGTACATAGTTCAGGTCTAGCCTCGAGTACTGTAGCGGAGGTGCACCGTGTATGCGCTTGGCCTATAGTATCTCTCCCGCAGGGGGTAGTCAGCCACATCCGTCAGGCAAGAGCCACGTGAACCCACTTGGGCTGCGTAACCTGCCCTCTACTGCCGTGGCCCACACCAGCCCACAGGTAGCCATACTCAGCCCCCTACACTGTCCATAGTGACATCGCAAGCGAACTGCAAGAGACTCTGAAATTGTTGAAATGGTTCAGAAAACGCTTCTGGTATGTCAGGTGTAGTGCTGTAGTGTGTAGGAACGTCAGTGCCAGGCTTCCACAAGGACATACTAGGGGTAATGTGATCAATGGGACTGGAATTCCTGAACTTCTGGCTTCAGCAGATGATGTAATGTACATAAACCAAAGGTTTTGCAGCCGCTTATCCCCTACAGGAACCCCCTGTAGTAAGGCAGTGTCCACAACACAGCCAAAAGCTCAGTTCCAAACTTTATTGTGCTGCCTGTAGACTTCATTCATCTTTGGAGATTCGTCCAATTTCGAAATGATGTGAGACCATTTTGCTGATTCATTCGTACCATACTGCTAAACTGCGACGTCAGTTCTCTTATGGAACCTTATATACGGCCTCTACGGACCCCAGGCAGACAGTTTTTGGATCCAGTGGCGAAAGCAAAAATTTTGTTGTCAGGAATGTGAGCCTCATTTGTTAGTTCACGTTCTAGATTAGCGGATTTGTTTATATTGTGGCCTGAAAGCCAAAATTGGGCCTGTCTTTCCTTCAAGAACCGCACCGCCACTGTACATAAAGTTATATACGGTGTGTTCAAGCCTGTGGCACGCAGTCTATCGCCTTCAGCGAAACTCTTCCGCGGTATGCTAGGGTCTGGCTACAGGATTCAAGGTCAGCATGTCAATCATGATGAATAATCCATCATGTCAACATTTTCTTAGAATCTGTTAAATGCTCGCTTTGTAACATAAAAGTTGCCTACCCAAGGTGAACTGACATTTGTTTACTTCACTAGTATTCATTTGCTGGTTATCCGTTTCCTCATTCCTGCTGATTTCAGTTGATTCCAGCCTCAGTCCTCTACATCTTTTCATCTTAGGACATTTTGAGTATCAGTTTGTCAGATTACATCAAACTTTAGTGATAGCTTGGTCCCATTCCTCTGCCGCAAACCTAGGCAGGCAGTTTACTGTACATACGGACATGTGCCGTCATCTGTTTTTCTCTGTGTTTGATTTAACTTCTTAATCCAAGCCCAATTAAGCGTCACTTGTTCTTGATTCTTCTCCAATCCCGGTACATTCTGGCCATCTGAAGCACATGCTTTGCTGTTGGAAAAGATAAAAGCGGGAATAACACTATGTAGAGTACGTGGAGGATACCGTAGCGTGCCCGTAAGAGCAAAAGGTGCTCAGATAAGGTCACGCGTCTCCCATCTCCCTACATTTCATGTGTTAATTTGTCTCATTTTGTTGAATTGCACATCATTCTCGACCAGGACACGGTTTGGTATCCTATCCTGATACGTTTGCGTGTCTTTTCAGCTATTTATGCTTCTTTTGTTTTTTTTTATGTCTCATTCTTGTACATTCTGGGGTCATCTACCCAGATTCAGCCCGAATACATTGGACTCTGGGGACATTTGTACAGATTTTACTGCTTTTTCAGTTTTTGGCCGCACTCACGCCTTCGTTGACCCGGTAACACAGCCCAGTGTGTTCTGCCAGGGGAAGTGTAAGTCCGGCTACCCGCAATCTGCGCAGATCTCAGGTCGATTGCCCCCCATCAGGTCATATTCAGAACGTTTCTGGAGATCTATATATTCAGCGCGCCCCAAATTTTTACCAGAGCTGTTCCTGTATGTTATGGAGAAGCCGAACTCGTTTCTTGTATCCGTTCAGGCTGAGATGGTCGCATTGCAATGAATTAATTGCAATTGCCAGCGCGTGTACGCAAACCAAATTAGTAGAAAAATTTTTCACAATCCAATTTTTTATAAATTTTACAGGAAGATTCATTTGGAGTTGTATGTAACATATTATCCACCTACATTTTCTTGGAGACTGGGATTTTTTGCAAGTTCATCTCTTTATCTTCATTGGCTTCGCTGTAGTGCTTGGATATCATGGGCCCCAAGGGTAAAGCCCCAGCACTGACCCCTCCATACCACCAGGACGCTAGCAAGGGATACTTGCCCTGAAATGACTTTCCCCATGCCCGCCCCGAGCCCTCCGGGTACGTTCCGGGGAGTTTTCTTAGTGGGAAGAGCTTAGGGACCATGATCGCATTTTCCTCCTTCACGAAACCCTGCTTGAATTCTTTCTACACGCGACCTTTACACCCTTGCCCCCCCCCGAACCCCAACCTCCACCCCCCCTCCCTGAAATGTGACATTGAGTGTGTGGTGATAGAGGCCTCAAAATTGAAAAATCCCTTCGGTGGTCGTTTTGTCAACCAAAAGAATGAATTTGGAACATTTGGGCAGAATCTTGCACCCGGCGCGCACGTTGGGCACACTGTGCGCTACTTTTAGACAAACTCCTAGATAGATATCCTTGTTTTATGCCCGAACAGCTTTGATGAAATTCTGCAAGTTTTGGTGTTGAAAAACAGGACCAAAGCAGCAAGTAGAGCAAGAACAGGATGTGAATCAAATCAATGAATAGTTTTGAAACCATCAGTTCCCCTGGCGACCACTGTCTCACTTCACGGCCGAGAACTTGAAACCAGGTTCCCTTGGGGCATGACCGGCGGTAGGTTCCCTTCAGTCGCTGCCCTCACGGTTTGAGCTCCTTCTGGTCACCCATCGAAGGATCCTCCAGCTTTCCCCCCCCAGCACAGCTTTTTGGGCGCCTGCAGGCGGGTTTCCTGTGGATAGCCCTCGCCGACAGCGGGGCATTTCTCTCTGTCAACCACATTCCACCACTCCCCATCCCTCAGGGTTGGAGTACCCACTCGGCTCCCGGATGCACTTGGGTGTCATCCATCCACAGCTAGAGGCCGGGGGGCGACCCTTTCCACGTTCCCCCTGATCCCTCTCACGCGTGAGGCTACGTGTACTCAGGCCCTTGACTTGGGGATCTCAAGGTCAACCTCCAGCCCTGCGAACACCTCACGGATGTCCCGGAGTTCAGGGCGCTTTCCCGACTTCCCGTGGTCAGGTTCCCCATGGTTGGTCCATTGTTCACGACTCCATGGCAACTGGTTTCCCTATCTCACGGGGCTGTTGCTTGGCGCTTTTGGTTTCCCTGCCCATCCCATGTCCCATTCCCATATGCCACATCCTGTCACCGGCCCATTCCCAGCGTCCCGTGGACTCTGTACCCCGCCGAGCTGTTGTGCGGCCGTAGCCACAGGCCATTCTCTGTCCCGTCCCCTTTTCCCATCATCCTGTGTTTATACCCCACCGGGCCGCCAGCAACCCTGTGGCGCGGGCCCACTGGATCCTCTCCCATCCGGGGACCGTTTTGTGCGCCTAGCACGGGTCGCTCCCTTTTCGCCCCCGCCCCTTTCCCAGGTGCCGCATCCCCGGCCTGTTCCCCTGGGCTGTTGTGCGGCCCCGTCCCATCCCTCATCCCGTGTTTATACCCCACCAGGCCGCCAGCAACCCTGTGGCGCGAGCCCACTGGATCCTCATCCATCTGGGGACCGTTTTGTGCGCCTAGCACAGGTCGCTCCCCTCCCGCCCCCGTCCCCTTCTCTTGTGCCGCCTGGGAGCCGTCCTAGTCCCCTGGGGCCGTCATGTGGCTCTAGGCACACGCCTTTTTCTGTCCCGTCCCCTTTTCCCTGCATCCCGTTTTTTTTTCCAGGCCGCCTGCAACCCCCTGGCGCGGGCCCACCGGATCCGCGGCCTTCCAGGGTCCGGCTCGTGAGCCTAGCACTGGTCGTTCCCTTCCCGCCCCCTTCCGCTTGCGTGGTGTGTTCCCTTCAGGACCTGTGGTGGGTCCCTCTTCCTGGCCCCCGCGCCCCCCCGTACCCTTGCCTTTCCCCCACGTGGTCACTCGTCATTGTTGGTACTGTTCTTCGTTGCTATGATTTTTTTTGCGCCACCCGCGGTCCCTCGTCTGCCCTTTTTACTCCGTCCCGTTCCCCCTCCGCCCGCTCGCTTTGTGCCGCACGCCCTCCTGTGGCGCTGTGGGGTTTTGTTCTTTATTTTCTTTGCCGTGCTTTCTGCCGTGTGGTTCCCTCCTCCCTGCATGCACGCACAACAACACTGCACAGCCATCCGTCTCGGCTCCGTTCGGTGCTCACATCCAGTCCCATCGCCTTCCTGTGGCGCGGCCCTTGGCGGTCCCCGGCCATGCCAGGTGGGCGCCCCTCCCTCCCGTCCCAGTCATTTAAGCCATCGATGCAGTTAATTTTCTTTCTCTCCTCTCCACCCTCCCCTCCCCTCTGTCTCCTGCCCGCCCTCTTACTGTTGTTCTCCTGCTCCGTGCAGTCGCCGCTCGCCGTCCCCGCGCCATCATTGTATCTCGCGCGCTTTCACGCGCCTCAAGGCCTCCGCCCTGTCTTCCGACCTGTAGGCTGACTTAGGCGGCCTCCCGAGATACCCCTTTTGGGGGACTCCCCCATCATCCTCCCGCCCCGGCCGCCCCCCCATCAGTTCCCTGATGGTCGGGCGGGGCGGCCGGTACGGCTCTATGCGGGTCATTGGCATGGCGTTTCTCTGTGTGAGACAATGTGCTCCTTTGCGCCCTTGTTGGCCCCCTGTTCCCCCCACCTCCTGAACCCTGCCTCCTCTGCGTGTCCTTCCTTGGTGTCATATCTGCCTTTACTGTTTACCACGCGCTCTGTGTGTGCCCCCTGTTCTTCTCTGTCCTACCCCTGTCTCGCCCCCTCACTCGCCTGTCTCCCCTCCCATTCTCCGTCTCTCAGCCGGCCCTGCCTGCATGGTTTGTCTGCCCTCTCTGTCTGAGCCATGCTGTCACTTGTGTGTGCCACTCGCGTGCTCTACCCAGGCCCCTCTCTGTCGTCCCTACCCTTTTCCCTAGTGTCTCTCCCACCCTAGTGTTATTTCCTCGGTCCCTGTCTCTCACCTCATCCTGGAAGCCATGTGCCCAGTGTGGGGGGGGGGGGTGTATTTGCGGACTTGACTGTGGCCCTGCCCGAGGACTGGCATGACGCTGGCCGTTGGGTTCCTACGAACCATGAGTCACCGCATCTTCCGAAGGAACACAGAGAGAACGAAAGAGAGAACGTTTGCCGATTTCCCTTCGCTGCATCTGCACTGTGGACCAGCGGCGTCTAGCTGAAGAGACCAGCTGCGGCGATTCGGTACGGAGCTATTCCAATCGGACCAGAGCCCCCAGACGGGGCATTGTCCCGGCTTAGTCACCAAGGGTTCACACTTTATTGCACTACTTCGCTGGGTGTTCGATAAAGCCGATGGCCACCAAAGGCCTGGCGCATTCCGGGTCGGCCGTGGCCAAACCCTCAGAGCAGGGCACGCGTAAGTCCAATGTTATCAATGCAGCACCATCTCGCCAAGCAGAGAGCTTTGTCGCCATGTAGCATGTCAGTTGATAGCCCACACACTCCAGCTGTCAGATGGAAAAGACAACTCCACAGCGGCACCAGCGAGACTTGGCTCCGCAGCATCGGACTTGAGAACACCAGTGTTGCCACCTGCCCTTCCCAGCAATCTCTCCGAGAATGCGTTCTGAGCACCATCAGCCAAGACCCTGGTACCAGCGTGTCGGAATATTCGATTCGTTTGCCCGTTCACCACTCCTGCAAGGCAACGCCGTGGCACCGTGCTTCACCAGAAGGGCACAACGCCGCTCCAAGCCATCTCCGGCCGTTCTGGTTGGTCACAACCTTGTACTCTGCTCCAGTACAGTACCCCATTCCACTACTGCATCTCGTCAGGCTTCTCGTTCTGCCCCCCACTACTCGCCGTACCCACGACGCGTCCCGCGTCCCGCTGCCCGAACGCTCTGTCTGCACCCGTCTGCGCCCCTGTACTCCGCCGCTCCATCCCCTCCCTCCTCCGCCCCTGGCCCTGTGCCCTCCGCTTGGGGTTCTCGCCCACACCACATCCCCCTCTACCGCCGTGTCCCTGCCCTTCCCTGCGAACCTGCGCCTCTCCGCTCCCTTCCCCCTCTCCTCGTGTCCGTCACATCCTCCCCTCACCCTCCTCCACCTTCGCTGACCCCCCGCGTCCGCCTCCCCTGCATCTCCCCTTGCATCCCGTCTGCCCGTCCCTCCCGCACGCCCCAGGCCCCTGGCCCCTGGCGCTTCTCGGTCCTGCTCCTGCCCAGTCCTACGCATCGCCCCCGTACCACCCCTGCCGCTGAAACAGCTCCCGCAGCATCCGAACCCTGGGCTTCTTCCCCTTCTCCTGGGGACAGTCCAGGCTCACCCCCGGGAGCGCCTCTCCCAGCATCCTCCTTCACCGCGCCTCATCCATCTCCGGCCCCCCTTCCGGGGGGCCTCCCTGCCCTGCCGACCAGGTCGCTGAAGGGGCGGGTCCCCCTCTTCTCCCGCCTTCCCCTCGTTTTTTCCACCCACTTCACATAGCGGACCAGCTCCGCCACTTTCTCCGCCAACCACCCCGCGACCGTCCCGGGTCCCCTCCGTACCGGCAGCGTCGCATACTGCCTCGGCGGTGGTGACTCCGAGTTCCAGTCCGTCGGCGTCGGCTCTGGGCTGGGGCTCGCCAGCCGCGGCGCCCCCTTTGCCTCCCCTGCTCCCCGCTCCTCCCCCCTGCGCCGCTTCCTCCTCTCCTGCCCCGCCCCCTCTTCCTCCTCTCTGGCCATTTTTCCTGACGGCGACCGCCCCTCCACATCCGTGGAGGGGGTGTCCCCTTCTGGATCCGGGAGGACCCGGTGGGCCCCCTGGCCAACCGCCTCTCCTCCTCCCGCACCCTGCGCTCCCGCGCCGCCACCTCCCTGTCCCTCTCCGCCAGCTTCGCCGCCTCCCCCCTGATCTCCCTCCATGCCGTCTCCTGCATCTCTCCCCCCTGCTCCGGCGGGATAGCCGGCTGTCTGAACGGCACCAGTGGGGTACCCTCCCGCACCCTTCCCCCCTCTTGTCGTCCTCCCTCCCGTTCCGCCCTCTCAACCCTCTCCTGCCTTCTCCGGTGGTCCGCCGACGCCCTCTGCAGCTCCTCCACTTCCTGTGCTTCCCCTTCTGCGGCCCGCCTGTCCCTTCCGTCCTCCCCTCCGCCGCCCTGCCCGCCCCCCCGTAACCCTGGCCTCCCTCTCTTTCAGGCTCCTGTCTGCTTCTGCTAACCTCTCGCATGCCCTCCTGTGCTCTTCTCCCTTCCCTTCCTGCGCCCCCCACGCTGTCCCACCGGCCTGCGGGCGCTGCTGCACGTGTGCCTGTGGCTGCATGCCCTCGTACGCCGGCGGGGAGGTGCCCATCACCCCCGGGGATGGCAACGGGCCGAATGCACACGGGAATACCACCCTTGTTTCTATCCCTCAACCTTGCACTGCCCCTCACCTTCGACGGAACACCGGTATGCCAACCCACCCGCCGACCTGCTGACCAATGACTTGGGATGTGGGTCACAAATCTGTATAATGGGCTGGCCTTCCTTCTCAGCAGACCGTTGAACTCTGAACTGTGTATTCCAAAAAAAAACAAAAAAAAGTGCTTTTGCAATGCTTTAGGGTATACTGTAGTTGTATAAGAGGTGCTCTAAGCACTCATGCATTTTTCTCTTAGTATTGGCCTAACCAAAATAGGTGATAACACATTTTGACCTATGGAGAGGCCCTGGGTTCAATACCCAGTCAGCCTAGCTAAGTAGCAATATCCCATGTGACATGGCAGTGACCTCAGCGCCACAAGCCATGCCACCTCAGCACCTATGGGACCCAAAAACAAAGAGTGCACATCTCAAGATGGCACTGTGGATAAGAGTGAGCCCTTGGGGCAGTTTTCCAATCAGTTTTTCTCAAACATGTAAAATATTTCATCCTGAGTTGCAATGTATGCTAATTGCTGTGGTCTATTGTTGATAGTTGTTCTTATCTAACTCTTTGTGACTGCAGCCCTTCATGCTTTGATCCTGATCTTCTTCTACTTGCTTATCCCTGGCTTGGGCTATCCTGGATTGGTTGTATTTCAACAATAAAACATTTTCCTCATCAAAAACAAGCAGCAGGAACCCTACACCAGCAGCAAGCAGCAGGAGAGGCGCAACAAACACACAGTGTTGAAATCACTATAAACCTTTCTGGTAGCAAGAGGCGGACAGTCTCTGCGTACCGGCAGCAACCCCGTGCCTTACATCCAGTGCGCCAAGATCTGTCATAAATAAGCAGGAAGGGCGAATATGGACACAGAGAAGGAGGACACCGACGTGAGGACGGCGCCCGAGGCACCAGCAATGCCAGCACCTGGTGAACCTGGACCTGGACCTAGCGCTGTACCTTCAATGCCCTTACATTGGCCAGTGGACCTGGCGGATGATTCGCTGGAAGGACTTCAGTCGGCCTTCCGGGCCCTCTCAGTCGAGGAGGTAGACACCAATCCTGTGAAGAGAAAGAGAGAGAGAGAGAGAGAAGGATGCTGGAGAAAGCATGGCAGACGAAGGAGTAGACCATGGGCACAACCCGACGAGTGAGTCGACCTTCGAGGGCGCACCAAGCCCTTCTGGCCTCCACGCATCACCCTCTCCTACAACCACCACACTCCAAACTCTTGACCCAGCCCCTGCAATATCCACACCCATAACGAACCCGCCTATGTCTGAGGGCACACGCTTTACTGGTATGCCTACCTAACCTGCCTATGGTGTGAACCCACCTACCACTGCGCTTCCAGAGGCAACTAATACCAGTGAGCCAGTGGCCTCCAGTTCTGCGCCGCGCTGGTATGCGGCTGACTATCACCAACCTCTACCCGCTACGGGAGCCTATGTGGATGTTCCTGGGTATGCAACCCTGGGTGGGCTGGGGACAGGACCTGAGTCATGTGGGAGCAGGGGTAGAGGATCGGTTAGATCCTCCAACAGGTCCCTGACGGGATCAGAGATAAAAAAGGCTCTCCGAGGAGCCGCATCTGAACTTGTGGGCGATCTCACTCAGGAGATTCGCGCTGAACTAGAGCCCCTGATTCCGCCCCACGCGTCACCTACCAGGTAGGAATTTCACCCCACCGAGTACAGGCTAAGCACCTGGTGGCAGAGTTGACAAACACCCTGAAGAGCTTGAGGAGCCGACCGATGCCGACCCCTGCAGCGATACGGAGAAGCCCTTTCGTACCAAGAACGGCCCAGCCACCCTACAGCCACGTGGGAATCTCTACGAGAGCCGAGCTGGACCGGCTGCGGCTGACAGCCCTGAGGCCAATGGTTGACAAGGAGCCCTATGGCTCTGGTGATCTAGGCGGAGACCCCTCCGATGATGAGCCGCCGTCCATGACTTCTGCTTCGCTCTCGGAGCACGACGACCCTGAGGACTCTGAGAACACAAGTGGGCATATGAAAAAGAAGAAGAGAAAGACCCGGCGCCCTGAGGGACGCAGGTCTCAGGAGGCTAAGGCGATTGCCACCTCCAAGATGGTGGTGAACTTGCCTGTGTTCACAGGCAAGGACCTCATCGAGTTCGCTGAGATTTTTGGCCGGTTCCTTCGATTGACCGGCCAAACCCACGCTAGTGGACGGGTCAAGTGCGATCTGCTCCTGCAGTGTTGCAGGACCAAGTACCTGGAGAAGCAGGTCAAGCAGATCGTGACTAAGTTTGCCGATGTGTTGGTTGCCTTGGAGAGGCAGTACCCGACCTATGAAACCGACCACTCCATCAGGGCCGAGATCCAGAACCTGGCCGTGCTGCCCAACAACCCCAAACCTGGCAGGGTCTCTGAGCGACTGGCTGACTTGGATCACTGGGCTGGACGATTGACGCCCGGTTTCTACAGCAGCGATGACCTGCTTTTCTGGTGGGTGGCTAAGCTCCCTCGAGAGCTGTGGGACAAGTGCCGTTCAACGGCAGAGCGCAAGGCGAGAGCCCTCCACTACGAGGATTTATGTCTGCTACTTCTTGAGCTGGCGCTGGAGAAAGAAAGCGACCAGAACCTGAACAACTACCGTCCTGGAGGGGGAGGCTCTGGAAGCCAAGGCAGAGGGTACCAAGAATCCAGACCTGGACAGGGGACTACCCCCAAACACGCCCGCATCATGGAAAACGTCAAGGAGCTCTTCTGGTGTGATGCCAGAGACGAGCAGGGCCACCTGCAGCACGCCCCTGACTGCGAGCAGGGAGACTGCTTCTTAGTCCAAGGGAAGAAGCAGGAGACCAACACCGGCGCCAAGGCGAAGATGCTGGATCACTACAGGTGTACTATCACCTGTGCCTTCTGTGGGAAGAGGAAGCACTATGAGGATGAGTGCTACCACAAGCAGCGCGTGTCGGCGAAGCTGAAGGGTGAGGATCCTGGCAAAAGCTCTGGCAAAGATGGAAGCAAAGGCAAAGGCAACAACTCCGGCAAGAGCAAGTCGAAAGGGTGTGGACAAGGGCAAGACAAGAGTCAAGGTGGACGAAGAGGAGGCGCTAACCGCCAGCTAGACAAGGCCAACAAGAACCCGGACAAAAACGGAGGCAACCCCAACCCTAATCCAGGGGGGAACTCCGAGCCCTCTGGGGGGCAGTCTGGTCCGACCACACGCTCACAAACGCAGGCCCAGCGAGAACAAGGGGCTAGGCGTGAGCATGAAGGCGGTGATGACGGCAATGCTAAGAAGAGAAGCCGTCTCATGACGATGACCCGCAAATTGCGGAACAAAGGGTTCGAGGTGACCTGTCCCGCGGAGTTCTGACGGGGACGCTCCGGTGAAGCCCTGGACTTGGTGTTCTGGGTACGTATCCGACTAGTGGGACGTGAATACCTGGGGGTATTGGACACTTGGGCCACCATATCTATAGTGGCCAAGAAGACTTTACCTTGTTGGAGCCTGAAGAACACCATGACCACCGCGGCTATACGAATGGGGGATGGGCATGTGGTGCATAGCTGCGGGGACTGTGAAGTGGAGGTACCTCTGGGGTCCCGAACGATCGCACATCGGTTCTATGTGATGGACGCTGAAGCCTTCGACTTTGTATTGGGGACTGACTTTTTTGTGCAGCACTCCCAGATACAATCCCTGACGCTGCAAGCGGCCTACCTCCTCTACGTGGACCACGGCGAGGGCAGAGAGTCCGTGCCACTGGAGCAGTCGGAACACACCTCAAGCTATCTGAGGGTATTGAAGGAGGAACCCTCGAAGATGATTGCGGCCTCCAAAACTGAGGACTATCAACTATTGGGGGAAGTCCTAGACCAAGGTCTGGAGAGGTTGGGTTACTCTAGGGAAGACCTGAGTGTGGAGTTGTTCTCTAGCGACAAGCAACATGTTTTGGACCTTTACTGCAGCAAGGGGAAGAACTGCAGCTACAAATTTTACTGGCCCTCTTTCCGGATGGCCTACGGGAACCCCAGGTTCAGTGAACTGGGGAAGGTCTTGACCAAGGTGGCCTTGGAACGTTCCCGTATGGTCCTGTGTTCCCCCGATTGGGGAGCCCATGGGGGCAACGAGTACTGGCGAACCCTCCTGGACAGGCTCACTATCAGCTCTGTACGGTTACCTGATGAGGCCATCTACGTGCCTCTGGGGCGTAAGACGCCTATCGGGAAACCCGGATGGGGTAGTATGCTCAGTGTGGTGGACAGAGGTCTTACCTCCATCCCCTGAGAAGACCTGGACTCGACTCCGGTCCACGCTATACAACAAAAAAGCGATGGACTCGCCTTGGGTGACTTGAAGGATCGACTACGACCTCAAGATGCTTTTGAGACTATACCCGGAGGAGATGAATACGTCCTGACTAACAGTAACGCCCCCAACTCTCCCTCCCATGTACCTGTTTCTGATAGAGTCTCTGAGTGTGGACTATCCGAGTTCCCCAGCTCTATCTACTCAGATGACAAAACTGAGCATGACGCCTTCTTCCTGCAGTCTTGTGTGGAGGAAGTGGAGAACGCCGAGTACGTCGCCCCACTGAATCCCCTACTCTCCATGAGGGTGGAAGACCCCCTGGACGAAGAGCTGGACCCCAGATCCAGGCTAAGGGAGTATGTGGACTCCAAGATGAGGTTGGTGGCAAAAAAGCTATGCTATGCTAAGCCTACCCGCAGCTCCTGGCCACTGAAGCAAGGACGTAAGGGAGATCTATCCCAATTGAAGGAGGACCTCGAACAGAAGTTCACCACCTGGCAAAGGGAGGTAGATCTTAAGCTCATGAAGAGCGTGTGGGGTGCCCATGTGAGGACCCCAGAGGAGGACGACCTCTCAGGGGAATGTGTATGTGAACCCCCTCGAGCGTGCCTATGTTGCGATCGTCCACCTGAGATGGTTGAACGAGACCTACTATATGCCTACGAAGATTTGAAGGATACTACCAAGGGCGAGGAGTCGGTGGAGGATCACCTCCTGACGTCTATTACTCAGGGGGCAAGCAACTTACACTCCGACAAGGAAATGCTTAGGCGGCTCAAGTTGCATGGTCAAAAACGAAGGAAAAGGCTGGAAAATGACAGGTTTACAAAGGTATCAAAAACTAGTTGTTTTAATGGATATTTCAAAAGCGTCGCGAACAAGTATGGCGGAATAAATATTTCTATAAGAATGATGTGTCCCATGGGCGAGACGGAGAAAAGTATTGTTTGGTGGCCTCTCGCAAAGACGTTCATTTGTGTCAGATTAATGTGCTACAGCACGACGAATTAGGCAGCTTGTCGAAAAATGGAACCCTGTCGTATTTATACACGTAACTTAGTACCATTATCAGGATTGCGTGATAGAGATGGATCTATTAACGAATAATCTGCAACAATTGTGTACCCAAGAATCTTGAAAAGTATAAATGTTCGGGAACAAACTGCAGTTTCAAGCGCGAGGCCTCGCGCATGGAACGGAGCATGAAAAACATTAAAGTTTCGGTGATCATTGCGCCAGGCCTCGCGCAATGGAGGTCACAAGCGCTCATAGAAACCAAAATTGGACAGATCCACCAACTACACAGCATGTATGTTCCCTTGATGCGGCGCTGCTGCATGGGCGCCCATACAGGTCCCGCCGGCATCTCCGGTTTTCATACTGTGGTCACCGCTGACTTCACTGCCCAACAGCGATAGAAGCGCGCCGCAACCCGGTACCGCAATCAGGATTAACTAGTCAAATGTGGGATCACTGGACAGTTACAGGCAACCGAAAATGGTGCATGCGACAAGCGAATCACAGAAGAATTGGTCGCGCGAAAACTGAGTGACAGGTTGATGTTTGAAATCAAGAAAGTGTTTCGAACAGCAATTTTTAAATAGATACAGGTACGCATTTATTCTTCACAGCAACAATGCCCCTGCAAAAAGAGGTGGACCTTGAGAAGACAGTGGCCGCAGCATCCGGAGTTTTTCGCGATGTCTGTTCAGAGGAACCGACGTACCACACGGGAGAAGAACTGTGGGAAGGGCTAAAACAGGGGGACGAGGGCCCGTGATTGTTGTTTGTGTTTTTTCTGCGTCTGCGCAAAAATGAACGGACGCGTTGCAGCGTTGAAAAGACGGTTGCGGCAGAAGGGAAGAGATGGGTTGGTGTTTTGATAGGGGAGGCCTGGCGCCTTTATTTGCTGACGCGCCACCGCGCTGTTCCATACCAGGGAAAACCAAAGTCAGTTGTTGCGGTAGAGGGAAGTAGGGCGCAGCGTCGCAGTTTAGCAAGGTCAGGTTTGGCGCGATGCAGCGCACCTTCGCTGAAGGAGAGGGCCGCAGTCAGGTTACAGACTACATGGGACAAAATTTGCCAACAGTGGGTTGTGTTGTGGATGGACAACTGGTACAACAAACAGTTTACCACAAATCCTGACAAGAACGACAAAAGCCTGAACGCAACAGCGTTGGCTGTTTTGCTACTGAAGGATGCACCGCGCTACTGGCATGGTCATCCTAGCCTTGAAGACCTTGAACGGCGTGTTCCTGTTGTTGCACGCATGCTGGGAAACACCGAGGGAACGTTTGCACGTATCCTGCACGATGTAGGATTTGCAAGCACGCGACCTGTTGTGCGAAATATTAGGGCACTGCTTGACATTATTTGCCCTGTGCCTGCCAAGAGACCACATTGGCGGCCGCTTTGTCTAAGCAAAGAAAAGGTAAGCGGCAACCTATCGCTTCTTAACCTACTGCAATTTACTAGGGATTTGGCGCAACACACCCAACCAGTTGTCCCTGTCTTATGTGAAGAGAACATCCACTACCGCATTTTTAAGATGATGTACGGTGAAAAAACAACAGGTTGGAACGTCCGGCTTTTTTTGCGTTCACACCCTATATTATATGGTTTCTAGCACGCGAATGTTGCTTTACACAAACATTTCGCTCATTTTGGCCGATTGTGACTTTTTTCCGTAAGGGTTTGTTGCGCAGCGGTGACACAGTCCCCTGTTTTCCCAAGCTGGTCACAATGGAGATAACTGTTGGTGCACTGCTGTTGGGTATGGGCCCCCACATAAGGCGCCTTAACGGAAAATGTCGTTCCCTTGAGCTGGCACATCCTGCAAATCGGCCAAGTCGCCTCCGTTACGCTGTGTGTAAGGCCATGCAGGTTCTGTTAACACAATACTGTCCCCTCCTTTTGACAAAAGCCTTGATGGTTTCAACCCTTGCTTGACCACTAGACGCCGTTTGATTGATTTTGTGAAATCACCAAATCTTTTCAAAATCTCGACCTCAATAGTAGTCAACACAGGCACGCTCGTGACAATGAACCCACAATTGTTGGTGTCCCTTGAACTTGTACGCGTTTCGGGCTTATAGGCCCCTCATCAGCTACAAAGTGAGCAAGAGAAAACATGAGTATGGTACATTCAAACACAAAGACCGTGCTGAAATCTGTCTATTGAAAAATGTTCATAAAATAATAATTATTCCATCGATGCGTGCTGAAATTATTGATAATTAAAACAAAGTCCTGATCCAATCCCCAATCTGTCCACGCTGTCCAAAGAGTGCGCGCCAATCAAACTTGCTGCCGGCTGGATAAGGAAATCAGACCTGAGTTCCTGAACAGACATTTGAGATTGCGTAAAGGCCTGAGGATGACAAACAGTTTTAGGTCAGGAAGAAATTTCAATCGTCTTTTCAACACATGCATAGCTCGTGACCACGCCACAGGAATAGCACCATGGTGTGAAACCTTCAGGACATGCACCTGTCCAGAAGGTTCCCGCCCACCTCCCATCACACCATTTTGTCTGGAGCTCATCACCTCAGACTGTGACAACGACATAGGATCATTAAGTGCCCCAGCGGGTACCACATCACGTCTCAGGGTTCTGAACCCGTTCCGTTCACCCCAGGGAGTGTGCTTAGACTGGATAACTTCCAAAGGGTAGTTCAGCCAACGAAGTGCTGAGACTAGTCTCTTGCAACATACCTGATATAGATGTGGGTTGCTACAAATTCGAATGTAGCGGATAAATTCACCTCTCACCCATGCCACACAGATGTGTCTCGGCACATTGGAGTCCCAGGGGATATACTGACACGCATGTGTGTCCTTCCAGTGCACACATGTGGTTAGGGGTTTCAGTGACATGAAGCATACGTCCAGGAAAACCACCTTGGTTGTTTGGCCCACATGTTCCATACCAAACGGTAGGTCTGGCGGGTAGATGCGTCGTAGGGCTTGCTCCAAGTCAGAGGAGTGTTCGAGGGGTGTGGGTTCATTGTCACCAGCCTGCCTGTGTTGACTACTATTGAGGTCGAGATTTTGAAAAGATTTGGTGATTTCACAAAATCAATCAAACGTCTAGTGGTCAAGCAAGGGTTGAAACCATCAAGGCTTTTGTCAAAAGAAGAAGAGCTTCAAGCCTGCGTTTGTGTTCATTGATCATTAGGCGGATCTGGTGTGCAAGATCGCGTCCATCGAGCCGGATTCTCGCATGTACCTTCTTGGTGTTACCTCCGACGATCTCTCCGATTGGGTCAACAGAGTGCAGACTCGGTTGAACCAGGTATTGACACAAGAGTCAAAACTGCACGCGTCTGGTGATTGGGACCAGCAAGCCAACTGGGCAAACCGTGGCATTCCCCTTTGGGTTCGCGATGACAAGGTGGGTTCTGAAGCGTTGTCGCTGAAGGAGGAAGAGACCGTTGAGAAAGGTCAAGCTGCAGAAGCACTGGCCCCTGCAAAGCGGGGTCTACTGGTGGGGAACCAGCCCCCTAGAAGAAGAGGACTGCCTCCAAGCCTCAGGCAGCGAAGTCGGTTACCGGTGGAGAATCCGACGAGAGCGATGGGGATGAAGAGGAGGAGAGCGAGGAAGAAGAGGAGGAGGAAGCGCAGGTCTCCCGGGGCAAGGCAGCGAAGAAAGTGGCAGCGAAGCCGAGGTCGGAGGAAACAGGGGCCCGAGCTCCATTCAAGCAGCCAGCCCGTCAGTCCCAACCAAGAATCGCGCCCGCAAAGCCACCGCCTAAGGGTAACACGTCCATTGCTAAATCTATGGGTGCTAAGATGCAAGCTGCTCCGAAGAAAAAGTAATTTCTTCGCTTGTTCTGATATATTATGCGCGAGGGCTCGCGCTATGCATTTCTCTTCGATGATCTGTATGCTGTCACCTTGTGCGGCACATTTTTCTCTGTAATGCATTTTATTGCGCTGTTGTGTTGGTGTTTGCGCGAGGCCTCGCGCAAAGAAGGGGTGCCAAAAAATGCTTCCTATCGTGCAGCGTGCAACATGGTTTTCGAAAACTGGTTTTCCAAAAGATTGAAAGCTCAGGGGTGTTTTTATTGTAAAGCATAAGTGGTATAGGAAACAAAGAGCCGTGATCTTCCCAAAGAGAACTTCATTTTTCCGAAAATAAATCATTTTCCCGGGCAGTCGGTTTTGTTGAAAATAAAGGAAAATGGACAAGTTAATTGCTTTTCACGGGATTTATGGTTCTTGTGTTTTAGGTCCCCCCCAAGAGGACTATTTTTTCGCAGTGCCGTGGAGAGGCACTTTTGGGCGCGTTTTGACCACGCAACTTGAGCCGCCTAAGACATGGAGGACAAGATTAAGCTATTAGACCCGCGGGTGCAGACACTTATAAGGACCTATCTTGAGGTGTTCGGGGAACTACCCCCTCCAGCCTCATGTGACAAGCTGGTACAGATGGACCTTAAGCTGAAACCCGAGTTCGTGGGCCACAGAATTCGGAGGAGACCCTATCCAGCTCCTAAAGACCAGGCCGACGAGATTGAGCGACAGATACAAGAATGTATCGAGGCTGGCCTAGTCCTGGAGTACAAGGACGGGGACTACCCCAACACTGCAGCCCCTGTTTCCTGGTGGCTAAACCTGGGTCTAAAGCCAAACGGCTGGTAGTGGACTACGGAGAGCTGAACAAGAAAACGCTGAACCACTCAGGGTCCATTCCTAATATGGAGTCTACGCTTGAGAAGATAGCCTCCTGTCGCTACAAGACCAAGATGGACAAGAGGAGCGGATTCTGGCAGGTGGACCTGACGCCGGACGCTCAGGAGCTACTAGCCTTCATCACCCCTCAGGGGAGGGTGTTCAAGTGGAAGGTCATGCCTTTTGCGTGGCCAACGCACCCGCTCTTCTCCAAGGGCTGATGAATAAGATCTTGTCCATCCTACGAAGGAGACCTAAGGTGCAGGAACTCATATCCCGTGGGGCCCAGATGGAAGCACACATCAACGATGTATGCCTCGGGACCAATACCCAGGAGAATCACCTAATCCTCTTGGGTGCGTTTCTTGCGGTCTGCCAAGAGAACCACACACGACTCAAGCTGGAGAAGTGTGAGTTCATGCAGGAGACCATGCAGTACCTGGGGTTTGACGTTGGCTTTTGGTGGTGGACCCCAGCGGCCTCTAAGGCCAAACCCCTGATGAACGCTAAGGTACAACACGAAGACTCCAAGAAAGGACTTCATGATGTACACAGTTTCATTGGGCCGTGCAACTTCTATCGCCGCCATATCAAAAGCTTCACCTACACCAGCGCCATTGTGACGGACTTGATCAAGATAAGTACCACTTGGCGCTGGGGCCCACAAGAGCAACAAGCGTTTGACGAGCTCAAAGACAAGGTGGCCAACGCTAAGTGCTTGGGCGTGCCTAGGGCACAAGGGGAGATTATCCTGGTGACCGACTCCAGCAATGTGGGCGGCGCTGGAACGTTGTTCCAATGGCAAGCACTAGAGAAGGAGGAGTTCGACTCGGCTATTTCCCAATGGGGGACTGAAGGTCTCAGGCGAGATGGAAGTCTCAAGCACAGCTACCCTGACAGCAAGTGGGTCCTACCACCCCTGGGGCACTGGAACTGGAACTGGAACCAGGCCAGGGGGAACTACTCCACCTATGAGCCGGAATTGCTCGCGGGTATGCTGGTGCTATCCTCTCAGGCACGACTGTTGGGGAGTAACCCTGTGGTCTGGCTGTGCGACCAAGAGCCGGTCTGCACTTTCCAGAAGGGTCCCCCACCTGAGAAGGCCAAGCTACGGCGCTGGTGGACCTATCTCAGCCAACTACGGCTGACGGTACATAAGGCTTGGAACCTTTTTTGACATCCAAAACCGGTTATTGTTGCTCACTTCAAAAATCCAAACCCGTTATTGGTTTTTTCATCATATTAAAAACCGGTTATTGGTTTTGCCTTATGTATCTAAACAGGTACCGGTTATTGATAATTTGGGTGTCCAATTGTCAGTTGTACAAGTGGTTTGGACAATACAGAACCACGTAACTATTTATGATTTAATTGCCAATACCGGATGTTTAGCAAAAAAACGAAACCGGTTATTGGCGTGTGTGCAGAAAATGAAACCGGTTATGGGTTTCAATCAACGATGCTAAACAGGTACTGGTTATTGGCAATACCTGAAAAACCGGTTCCAAGCCCTAACGGTACACCATATCCAGGGAGTGAAGAACTCGAACTTACCAAAATGTAATGCAGAGGACGGAAGAGGGGGCGAGGCGAAAGCACAGCACAAGACACATACTGAGCACTACTCAAAACTACCGGTTTACTCCACAAGTGTACTCTACATTCCCCTTTCTTGGTACACGTGTCCCCTGATTTTGTTTTGCCTATAACTCTACACTGAGGCCGCAAACGGGAGAACGGCCTTCACCAATGGATCCGGCATCCACAAATTATGGGGGTATAGCCCCTTATAAAAATACTTGCAAATTCATCAATTTTGAGGTTTGAACCCAGGTCCCCCATTTGCAATGCCATGCCTTTAACCACTAAGGCAACTAGCCTGCCAGCTTAACTGCCTGTCATCAGTGTATATAAAAACAAATCAAAATCAGTTCTCACTCACTTACCAACCGCCAATAACTGTCTCCCTATGCTCAAAATAAACGGTTGGCTTCAAGTAGTACATATGTTTTCAAACCAATATCACCCTATATCCCTCATTCTTTTACCCCATTCATAGGGCGTGGAGGGCGGGCAGTATGTGTCTTGTGCTGTGCTTTCGCCTCGCCCCCTCTCCCTTCCTCTGCATTACATTTTGGGAAGTTCGAGGAGGCTCGGCTACAGCACAGCACAATCCCCATACTGAGCCCAGATAGCAGAAGCCGTAAAAGAATGCAATAAATAAAATTATCAGATTTAATAAAACTTCCCGTTATTCCATCAACAGAAGCTCCGAATCGTCAGAGTCCTTAGGCACCAGCTTAGTTGGCTCAAGTTGCATGGTCAAAATCACACCAAATGCACCCAATTTGGACCATGCAAAAAAATAGTTTTTCACAGGCTCTGTTTTTTGAAAACAGAATATTAGTCCAAAGAAAGTATCTTTCTTACCATTTGTGCCATTTTGTGCCTTTTTTCGGACAGCCGAAAACAAAAAAAAACTATAAAAAAATAAATAAATCTTATGATTTCAGTGGAGAATGATGTGCTTTTAGCGGAAGCTGGCCAATAAATACATTTTGCGTTTCCCCTTCTTTTTGGATGAACATGGTCTGCAGAAAAAATGATTGCAACATCATTTTCTGTGCTGCATGTTCATTGCATTCCTGGAAAAATGATTTGTTGATCGAATTCTATGCGCGAGGCCTCGCGCAATCAAGACCAAGGATCATTGGAACATAAGCATGGCGGATTCAATATCAATGCAAAGCATATGCAACATGTGGTTCAAGGGCTGCCCCATGCGCGAGGCCTTGCGCATACCTTACTAGACCAAAAAGCTCACCCAATTCATTTTCCTTTGGAAAGACCGCTTCAGGGTCGAGTGGTCTTACTACCCACCCCACGGTTTGATTTTTGATTTGCACTGCCTGAAAAAAGAGGTATAGGTTGTGACTTTCAAGTTCTGGGACTGCATTGCAGTCCTCATTGCGCGAGGCCTCGCGCAAAAAAAGGCCCAGTAAATATATTTTTTGTACCATTGTGATGGGTTCTCATCTGATAGTGCTTGTGCACACCCTTCACTCCAGCAACGAGTACCTAAATTGTCGTTGAGTCATTGAAATTTACCAGAAGCTTGCCCCCCCCCGGAGGCAGAAAAACTCTTTTTCGGCTTGGTCAGCCCCTGCGCTTGGCAGACTGCTTCCCCCAGGGCACCACCTTTCTCCAGGTATCGAACATCATCTTGATAATTGGTGTCGTTTGCACTACATTGCATTTTGCTCTCCAAAGAATCAGTTTTTTTGGCCCAAACAAACGCACAAAAGTGTGCCACGCATGGCAAATTCATATTTTCTTTGCACATTTTACTTTGATCCATAGTCAACAACGGAAGGATCAATTTTTCTTCAGCCAAAGCTACAAGGGGGGTCCCTGTCCAGCTCAGCGTCATCCGTTGAGTGGACATGCTTCATGTGTTACCAGTGATACTCTTTTTTTTGCTTGACACTCCCCATAAGTTGTGGCAGGTGCGCATCATGAGCAATGCAGAGGGATGCACCCTGTGCAACACCTCCAACGTATGTGCTCCTTTTGTTAGAAATGCAACAACATTAGAAATGATTTCTTGAGTCATCAATTAGATTTGCAAGGCTTGTTTAGAGTGCTAAATGTCCGCCCGCGTAAACATATTGTACAATGTGATCAAGTCAAGGGTGCCTGTAATGTCACTCCAGTGTAGGCGCCTGCTTGATTCCTCAACTCTACCATCATTACCTGACTTTGGAGGGGCAATGGACTGCTCTTTGCGCGAGGCCTCGCGCAAGAAACACTCCATTGCCTCAAAGAAAGCATTTTTTGGACCCACAAGGACCAAGAAAAGGCCAAAATTCCTTACATAAGAGTTCTTTTGGTGCTTCAAAAACGGCTTGTTTTTTTGCAAGCCAAAGAATGGTTCTTTTATGTTTTTTGAGGCCCTGTATTTCGGGCACTTTCTGTCGTTTCATAGCATGCAACTTGAGCCGCCTAAGACCAGCGACTGCGCGATATTAGTCATCGCCCGCACTATGTTATAAAAGCGCCTGAACGTGTCGTAATTTCTTCAATCACCCCGTTCGCAAACGATATGAGGATCAACCCCCAACAGAATCAGGGCAGTTGCCGCAGAACCCCTCGTACTGTGCGCAGTAAATTCATGCAGTCCCACGCTTCGCAGAAATGTCGTAGTCAACGAATTGATCGTTCCCGCCACAATGGGCTTCCTGGGAGCCTTGAGCGACACGAAGAGTTCGTTCCCTTCGTAAGATCTGGTCATCTCCAGGTATACCCCCAACCAATAGAGAGGACAGTATGCTTTGTTCGACATTTCGTGGATTGGACTTGATTCGTAAATAGGGCGTTCTTTACGCCTGGTCTGGACAAACCAATCTTTGCCCTGCTTAATGATGCCTGTCTGTTTCGTACGTTCCAGATCGATGCCACAAAAAAGCGCGAAAAAGCGCAATACCAGAATAGGACGCAACCGGACTTGAGATTCCGTCCTTGCCTCCAAGTATGGTAACTGTTGCAAAAGCTTGGGAACGTCGTAATACACCACATAACGCGGCACGGAATAGTTCCATCCTTTCTTGATACTTTTCAAAATAGGCTCATATCGTAAACCTTGCGCCCCAGGGAATAGGAGCAAAGCAGCGTACGCGCAACGCGCCTCCGCTAACGACTCCTTCTCAGAAAATTGGATCAGCCAATACGCCAACGAAGGAATTGGAATGGTGTCCAGATCTTATATGGAGGCAAAAGATCGTTTGGAACTCGCCAACGCCTGAAACTTGAGCCACGCCCGGTTGTATCTTTTGAAGGTTTGTTCTCCCAGCGCCTTCATGTGTCTTTTGATTTCTTCTGCGGATGTTCCTCCGAGTCTGAGATAGTCTTGAAGAGCCACCCGCAGATCATAGGTTGACGTGCCCTGACCGTTACCCCGGCTGAAAGATGGTAGGTTGCTCGATAGATTGTGATCGTGCGTTGCGCCAAAGACTGGAACTTGTGCCACCATGGTTTCAGCGGGTGGTATGGAACCACAAGAAGAACCTCGTATTTCGTCGCCTCCTCCAGATAAGCTAGAACTTTGGGGATCATATGCCACGGAGGATTGCAAAAACCTGGTGAAATCCTGTGCGCTCGTTGAACAAAAATGTCCACCCCTGACGCCCCCGGTTGAGGGTACTCTGAAATAAACTTTTGACATTGCTTGTTCACCGCACTCGCCATCCAATCGGTTGCTGTATCTATCCACGAAAATGTCTTCCAAATCGTTGCCATGCTGCTCGGATCAAGTGATGCTTCCGTCAATGTTACCTGTTGACGGCTCCACACGTCTGCTGGGTTGAGCGCACTGGGCACATAATGTGGCACGATGAACACGTTCATCTGACGGCAGTAATCCCATAATTCTTGCATGAGACTGTTTAACCTGCGGATGCGACCTCCCCATTTCTTCAGGTAGTAGAAGAACACCATGTTCTCCATGTGGAGATGAAGCTCTGTGTCCCGCAGTAGGTACGCTTTGTTGGCATTGAGCCCTGTTCTGAATTCCTTCAGGTCTATGTGACCCTCTGATGTGCTGAACTGACCGTAAGTTGCCACGTGATTGTGCATGGTTGCTCCCCAACCGTGATCGGATGCATCCGTCCACATGTGTGTCTTCTCGAGTTCGACCGTGAATGGACGCCCTTTCCACTGAAGTAGCTCCGCCAAAACCAGTTCCAACTGAATAGTTACTTGGTCCGGCAGGTCTGCTCGTGTCTCCCATCCGCGCCTGCTCAGTACTGCCACGTGTTGCGCTAGAGCATCTGTGAACAACCGCATGTGTGGAGCCGCGAAGAGAAGTGCCCGAAGGCGACCCAGAACTGACGAGCAACGTCTGCAAGTTGGTGTGTCCGCTTCCAGTAACCGTCTCATGTCGTGAAGAAGTGACTTGAGCTTTTGTGGTGGTATGCAAACCGTTGCCTCGCGTAGATCCAGCAAGAAGCCCAGAAAGACCAGCGCGTGAGTTGGGTTCAGTACGGACTTTGCGACGTGGATCTGTATCCCGAGCCTACACAGAAGATCGGCCAGTCATTGGGTATGCTTTGCTGTGAGCTCCCTTGTCGGTGCAATAATCAGGAAATCGTCTAAGTAGACCGAAAGTAAAACCACATTTTTTCGTAAGTGATTCACCACTGGTAGCATCAACCGCTGCCATTCCCTGGGGGCGATATTAAGTCCAAAAGGCAAACAATTCCAACGAAACACGCGTCCTCTGTGTCGGAAACACAACCATGATGCATCTCTCTTCGCAATCGGCATGTGAAAATAAGCTGATTTCAAATCCAGTTTGCATGCGTAGTATCCCCTCTTCAGGTACGGCAAAATTTTCCGTAGCGACGGTAACGTAAAGCAGCTCACGTGTATGAAACGATTCACCGGCTTCAAATTTGTGCACGGCCTGGATGATCCTTCTGGGTTCTCTGGGTCAGGTTTTTTGTCGACTGAGAATATGGAAGTAACACATTTCCCCTCTCCAGGTTCAATTTCGCTGACATGACCTGCAAGAACCAACTTGTCTACCTCTCGCCGCAAGACGACGTCTTCGTCCGAAATGTCTCGAGCGTGTGGAGCCAGAGAAAAAGGTCTGTAATTGTCTTCAGGGTGTAACGGATCGAAACGAGGGACCCAATCAAATAATAGTCCGTTCTGCACTACGCGAGAAACATACGCATCTCCAAGTGCATCCCATTCGCGCCAAGCGGCCTGTAGCCGCTTGTAAGGAGGAATGGAAGTGTCCACTCCCCGCACGATGACTTCAGACATCAGAAGATCATTGACGGACGTCATTTCTCTGCAACACGCTATGTGTGGAAGGGTTTATCGTAGCCTTTGCCCTTCCCTTTACCTTTGCCTTTTCCTTTCTCAGAACGAAACGAGTATCCCTTGCCATAACGACCACGTGAATGTTGGAAGCTGGAATGTTGGAAGCCCGGATACGTTGACCTGCCACGCAGTTTATGATTCAAGGTATCCTTGTGTTTCAATAGCTTTAGTTCCGCTTCAGCAAATAGTGGTGTGGAACCTGGTTTCTCCACCTCGAGTCGTTTATCCACCGCCACTCGTTGCGACTGTGTGATGGAAAGAGACAGTGCCCCTAACGACGCAATTGTGTGATGCAACATATTCACTGGATCAATGTCTGGCATCGACTCTGGTTCTTCTGACACGAGTTGCAACGTGGTGAGCATACGCAAACATTCGCGCACGTGTGTGTCCCAGCGCACTTTCTCCGCATCGTAGTCTCTACGCACTGGCGCGTTATACACTGGGGTTCGCCCTATTTCCTCATAGTGCGGTACCTCGTGCATGAACTTGCGTCTTTTCGCAGGTTCCACCAACGCGGGCGCCTCTGCGAGCAATCGCTTGACGATCGACGGAGTCGAGTGCGTCTTGTCCTGCCACACAAAGGTCTGATCAGAAGACCCGGGGCGCTTCAGCGCGTCCTCCAGCGCCGACGACATCAAGAAGACGTCTTCTTTAATTGCCGTGGACATCGTCTTTTTGGGTTTCCCAGTGTGCACCATATGTAAGGCGTTGAGCAATAAAGGCAAGAAATCTTTCGCGACACAGACTGTCTTATGTCCTGTCAATTTGGAATACGCCTTGGTCGCTTGCCACTCTGTCAGTGCATTGGCATCCATGTCCTCCATTGCATCCAATAAGGTCTGCAAATCTGGAACTTGCTGCATCGCGTCTGGCAATTTCGTGATAAAATCCACAATGTTGTGTACATCCATTTTGACCCAATTGTTTTCTGTGATTTTGCATTTTAAACAGAAACTCAAAAAACAAGTAGCTTAGAATTATATCAATTCATGAAGCAAACCGGTTTTTTTGAGCATAGGGAGACAGTTATTGGCGGTGGGTAAGTCAGTGGGAACTGATTTTGATTTGCTTTTATATACACTGATGACAGGCAGTCAAGCTGGCAGGCTAGTTGCCTTAGTGGTTAGAGGCATGGCATTGCAAATGGGGGACCTGGGTTCAAACCCCAAAATTGATGAATTTGCAAGTATTTTTATAAGGGGCTATACCCCCTTGATTTGTGGATGCCAGATCCATTGGTGAAGGCCGTTTTGCCGTTCGGGGCCTCAGTGTAGAGTTATAGGCAAAACAAGATCAGGGGACAAGTGTACCAAAAAAGGGGAATGTAGAGTACACTTGTGGAGTAAACCGGTAGTTTTGAGTAGTGCTCAGTATGGGGAATGTGCTGTGCTGAAGCCGAGCCTCCGAGTGTGCAGACTACATGAGCCCCAACAACTTCGACGCCCTGATTGGTGCCCGGTCTGAATCGCTGGCTAAGGAGGCGTTCAGCCGTATGGACGTCCACGTGGACCTCAACATGACTATGATACGCCCCCTGGATGGACTCCAACAATCGGAGTACCTGAAAGAGTTTGGAGATATCTACAAGCGCCTGGAGAAACGCCTTGAACCCCTCCTGGGCAACCAAGATGAGTGGAAGAGGGACAAGAGCTACGTCTGGCAGGAGGACCGCATCGTGGTACCCAGTGACAGAGTCCCAGCGCTGCTGAAGTGGACCCATGAGTCCAGCGGTCATGTGGGTGCTGACCGTACCCTGAGGCTATTCAAGCAGTTGTTCCACACTACGTGGACTGACGACCAACTGCCGAAAACCCTCCAGCCTATCGTGGACAAGTGCCCGTGTAGGTCCTGCAAACCAGGGGATATCAGGAACAGGGGTCTCTACTTGACCCTACCCATCCCCCACTGTGCTAACAGTGTTCTATACGTGGACTACACGGAGACACCGAAGTTCGGGGGCTATGACTTCGCCCTCATGGCAACCTGCTGGTTGACCAGGTTTACCAGGGTGTTCCCATGTACCAAGCACATTACCGGGGAGGAGACTATCAAGATACTCCTGGAGGAGTGGTTTTGTGTCTATGGGGCGCCCAAGGAGATCAACTCCGATAAGGATGTACGAGTGCGCTCAGATACCGGCTGGTACAAGAGGGTCCTGACATCCCTCAATGCCCAGGTGTCTACGGGGATACCCTACTCTCAGACGAGCAACCCCCTATTTGAGCGACAGATTCGTGTCCTCGAGGAGAATGTAAGGATATGGTGCAAAACTGAACGCACCAGAGACTGTGTGAGACTACTCCCCGTCATATCCTTGATGATGAACTCCCAAGAGAGTTTGGCTACTGGCTACTCGCCCCATGAGCTATTCCTAGGGCGCCCGTCGTGGTTTCTACATGCCCCCTATCCAGGAGACACCCATCCTTCCGTTGGTGAGTGGGTCTAAGAGCAACAAGCAAAGGTGGACATGGACAAGGCTATGCTCCAGAGAGTGAGGGAGCGTCAGTGGAACAAGAAGAACAAGCACCGAGTACCGGCCACCTACGGAGAGGGGGACTGGATGCTGGTGCACCACAGCCGACTACCCGCCTGGCCACGCTGTACCAGCGATGACCGTTACTTCAGGCCCTACAAGATTCTATCTGTGGATGGACACCGTATAACCCTGTGGTGTTCTCCCCGTCTAGGGGGGACCCTGGTGTGCGCTGCTCAACACTTGAAGCGCTACTATGATCCTGAAGTTCTCTGTGAGGAAGAGTGGGAGCTGAACGACAAGGAAATCGCCGCCCTAGACCTACAAGGGGCACCCAGCCCTATGGAAGTTGAAGGGGAACTCCCCGACATGAACGCCGAGGGGATGGCTAAGGAGGTCCTCTACCTGGTGAAGTCTGCCCTACGCCACCGCTATCGCCAGGGTTGGCGCTTCCTCACCCTCTGGGAGGGGTTTAGAGTCGAAGAGGCCACCTGGGAGCCCTTCTCTGCGTTTGTTCTACCGGAGGGACGCCTAAACTCAGTTCTGGTTGACTACTTGTCAAAGAACAACCTTGGTGAGTTGCTGAGGCTCGCTGAGACGCTTGCCTCCAAGACTAAAGCTAGGGACTGAACCTTACCTCTAAGTGTGCTACGTATGTCTGTGTGTGTCTCACTTCTCTCCCGGGCGTGGCTGCCGAATCAACGGGCTTCGCTGATGTCGGACCAAAGGTCCTAGTCAATTACTGGTACCACTCCTATGGCGTCCAATTTCTGTTCTGGCGCCTGTCCATGGGGGAGGACGGCAAAAGCCCTACCTACTAGAGGGGAATGGTGGCCAAGTGTGCTAAGGGCATACAAAACGCCCATTTTTGCTAAATGCCAAAAGCTAACGCACTCCCCTGCCCACGTGGAAAGGCACGCGGGACAGGAGACACCACTACTCCACACACCCTACCTACAGTGGCACCATCCTGGTGGGCGAGCACTTTTGCAACTGGCTCAAGCCCCCACTCAGGACTACCACTCCTACACGCACGCTCTACTGGGTGGCGTTGAGGATGAAGACAAGAGCCCTAGTGGCTCACCTGTGTGGGTGCAAGAGGACACAGAGCTACTAAGCTTCTGTGGCCTAACAGGGACGCCACAACGCGTTTCCCTGCTAGGGCTTGGAGGGAAGGGGTGCTCTTGTTGCTTGCACAGCGTGAATGTTAAAGATGTCGGGCTACGCTTGCCACTCCCGGCTGAGTCGTAGCTTGTTGTTTGTGTGATCAGCGCCGTGTATTTTAGCACGGCTCAAGGGACTGCACCAGTTCACCCTGACTTTCCGACCTGAAGAGCAAAGGCGGATGAAGGAGCGTTTGCAGCGGAGGAACGGAGACCATCTCCACGTATTATACGCTTCTCAGATGGCCCTGTAATACGCTGTCCACAAACGCCCCTATCAAGCAAGCAAGCTTAAGGAACTCCACCCGTTCTCTTATAGAATGTAGGGTGGAGCCCCTGGGTAACCTAAGCAAGGTTTACCGTGCGCATTTTGCGTGGCCTACCCTTTAATGCGTGTGTGAATGCACGAGCTTGCACGGGTTTACCGTCAACCTCTGTTTTTCTTCCTAATCTTGTCCACAATCACAAACTCCACCAGGGGGTGGCCCCACCTGGGCTTACCTACCTTACTCACCACTGGAGAGTGAAGCAAGGTGAAGGGAAAACGAGACACAAGCAAGAAACGGCGCTATGCATATGTGTGTATGTCTAATCACCCTGGACATACCTCTAATCATCTGCAATCTTTCCAATCTATCCCTCTATCGTTTGTTAGCGCTGCTACAAGGCGTGTTCACGGAGACACAAGACGAGCAATGTGCATGCTGCATACAAGTCGAGCACACCTGTGGTTTATAGCTGATTCATGGAGGTCCTTCTGTTGATTTTAGAAATATTGAATCTTGAATTCTTTCTGCCAACGTGGGTGGAGTCTTTATGATAGTCCATTTATGTTTGTTTCGTCATTTTCGTCATTCTGCGTAACATATCTAACGTAATCTTATTAATTCTCTATTTTCTGGCGCTTCGCTAGGAGCCGCTCCTGCGCGCCGCCTTTTTCTGCGTAAGAATTTCTTGATTTAAAAAATCAAGAGATGACTACAAATTTTATACAAATGTGCATCGGATGCACAATTGGATTCTGTCCAGGTGTGTGCCTTCAGAAGAATTCTAGGCCGTCATTGGACGGATTTAGGTGTTGTCGCTTCGCGTTTGCGTGGATTCGTCTCTCATCCTCCCATTCCTCTGTTGTACAGACCTCCTCGCAAAGTCTCGTTGAGTAGGCCGCTGTTCGGGCCGAAAAGCAGCAGCAGGAGACTGAACCAGAATCAAGACCCCTCCAAGGGGCAATTCTAATTAAATCAGCGCACCCTCGCCCCAGTACCAGGACAGGTGTCTCCATCAGGTTCCGTGAGACCTGGGTCGAGCGTCCTATGAGAGTCTGGCGTTGGGTTGTGTTACGCTGCAGGTTGGAGGGAGGGATGCACATGCATATGGTCTTGGGAATTCCCTACTCTAACCCCACCAGCCACTGGAACCCCAGCAGCGCCAAGAGAGCTTAGCTTTCTGTTGGTGATTGTCATCAACAATGCAGGCAGAGTCGCTGGCCATGGTAAAGCGCTCTTTTCCAGTGTTAGGGAAGCTATGAGTATTTTAAAGTAGATGTGGAAACCAAGGAAAGGCCAAGAAAAAAAAATCCCTTTCTCCTGAAAATGCGACAGTGGTGGCCACCACAGCACAAGGGGGGAGTAAGAAAAAGTGCTTTTCCAATGCTTTAGGGTTTACTTTAGTTGTATAAGAGGTGCTCTAAGCACTCATGCATTTTCATCTTAGTATTGGCCTAACCAAAATGGGTGATAACACATTTTGACCTATGGAACCAAACACTAAATCACGATGTGGTGTGGACCCCTTTATCCCCAAGCTCTAGGCACTAAAACATCTTTTACGGGGTTGCTGAGGCACTGATATACTGAAGGCCTAGCCTATGAATTTATCTATGTTTTCTCATGAATTCTTAGCTATCCTAGTGGTAGGCACCCTAGGGGGCTGGGGCACCTCTTTTTGGGAGGTCCTGGGTTCAATACCTAGTCAGCCTAGCTAAGTAGGATCCCATGTGACATGGCAGTGACCTCAGCGCCACAAGCCATGCCACCTCAGCACCTTTGGGACCCAAAAACAAAGAGTGCACATCTCAAGATGGCACTGTGGATGAGAGTGAGCCCTTGGGGCAGTTTTCCAGTCAGTGTTTCTCAAACATGTAAAATATTTCCTGCTGAGTTGCAACGTATGCTAATTGCTGTGGTCTATTGTTCATGGTTGTCTTTATCTAACTCTTTGTGACTGCAGCCCTTCATGCTTTGATCCTGATCTTCTTCTACTTGCTTATCTCTGGCTTGGTTTATCCTGGATTAGTTGTATTTCAACAATAAAACATTTTCCTCATCAAAAACAAGCAGCAAGAACCCTACACGAGCAGCAAGCAGCAGGAGAGGCACAACAGGCACACAGTGTTGAAATCACTCTAAAACGTTCTCCGTGTCCCTTGCCGCCTACTCCTTGGAGTCCCGCTTTCCCGTCTCCCTTCCCTTGGAGCCCTTCTTGCCTCGCTCGTTTCCCCTGCGTACCGTGCCCACTATGCTTGCCCTTGCCGCCTTCTACTTTTCCGGCACCCTTGCCCTGCACCGCCCTGCTGTGTGTCCACTTCGCTGGCCTCCCCTTTCTTATTCTCCCCCCCGCTGGCCGCGGTGCCCCTCCGCCGCTGCGCTGCTCTGTTCTGCCTGCCCCATCTCTCTCTGCATCCCACCACTGGACTGCCCCCTGCACTCCCCTCCGGACCCCTCCAGCCTCCCCAGGCGCCCCGACCCTGTCCTCCCTGGCTCCATCTCCAACCGGTAATTGGTGTCCGGTCCCTGCTCTTGGGGCTGGTGGCGACAGCGCTGGCCCTCCACGTGCGCCAGCGCTTCGTACCGCGCCGCCTGCTGGCGGCGCACTTCCCTCTCGTTCTCCGTCTGTACCGCTGCACTGACCTGTGGGGGCAACCCTGGTGGCAACTGCCTGAACAAGTGTTCGGGCTGCGGCCACTTTCGCCCCCGTTCCCTCCCTTTACCCCCTTTCCCTGCCTGGTGTCCCTTCGCTTGCACAGCCCCGGATGTCCCCCCCTGCCCTTTCCCCCCCTTGCTTGTCCGCCCCCTCCCTCCGGCGCATACACTGCTGTCCCTGCTCCCTGCCGCTCCCGCCTCTGGCTGCCCTCGTCAGCCCTTGCCTTTCTCCTGCCTCCGCACTTCCGGGAGGATGGACTTCATGGCAGCCGCCGGCACATTGGGCGCCGACCGCTGTCCTGGGCCTCCCTCCACCGCTATCCTCCCCGCCGGCACATTGGGCGCCGACCGCTGTCCTGGGCCTCCCTCCACCGACTCCCTCCACTCCCTCCTCCCCATATCGACGCCCGCCATCACATCCGCGATGTTGAACGTGTCCGCCCACCGCCGCCCACTGCCCCTGCCCCTCCCCCTGCCCCTCAGCCCCTGCCAGCACCTCCTCTGCCCTGCCTCCACTCGCCTCTGCCTGTCCTCCCCTGTCCCCTCCCTCTCCCGTCCCCGCCGCGGCTTCTTCCCCCCTCTGCCGCCCTGTCGCCCGAGGCCCTTCCTGCCTGACCATCTCCGGGCTCTCCGGAGACGAGGGCGACAACACCTCCGCATATGTCGCCGACGAAGCCCGCGAGGGGGGCAGCGGGGCTGCGTCCGCCTGCATGCGGGCCACCTCGGCCCTCACGCCCACCAGCCCCGGCCCCCCGTACCCCCTCACTGCCGACGGCTGTCTGGGCTTCGGCTCAGGCTTGTCAGACATTGTACTGCACACAAGGTATCGCGCCTGAGCCCTGAGCCCTGTCGCCGCTTTTCCCACCACCCACGCCCTCCGTCCCCACTGTTCGCGCGCCCTATGTGCTTTGTACTCTTCGTGCACCGCTGCTCCTCTTCCCCGTTTACTCCCCCGCGTACTGTGGACGTTGCCAGGCGGGCGTCGGCCTCTTACTGGTCAGCACTGTCGTCGTCCTCGTCCCCGCACCCCCAGCCACGTTCCTCTTGTCGCTTGCGTCTCTTGGTACCCGCTCCTGTCTCCCGCCCGGTGATCTCCGTGTTTGTGCCCGCTGTGCTTTCCCCTCGTCACATCACCCCGGTCCGCTCCCCCCTGGCCTGCGTCTTGTTCCGCTCTGTGACTCACTGTGCCCAATCCCGGATGCTCCAGTCCATGTGACGGGCGCCACTGCTGCCTCTTTCCCTCTGGTCCCCCTCCAGCTGTCCCCCTGTGCGGTGACACTGTTCACCCGTCCTGCCCTGATATCTGCCTGATTCTCCTTCGTCTGTGTGCCATCAGGCGTTCCCTCTGCTCTTCTCCCTCTCTTTCCTGCACTTCCGTCTCTCCCTCTGACCGCCTTGGTGGCCAGTCGGGCTGCTTCCGCACTTCCATCTCCGTGATATTTGGGTTGTACCTGATCAACGCCATCTCCACTCGTTTGGTGACTGGATCACGCATGTCCTCCGCCCGCGCCTCCAACTGTGTCTCTCTGCACGCCATGCGTTCCTGGAGATGCTCCACCATACGCCGCAACAGCCTGTGTGCCATGGCCTCTGGCGCCACCGTATGTTCCTGCAGTGCCCGTCACAGCGACTTCATAATCACCATGTGCCACAGTCCTTTGCGATGCCCCTCTTTTCCCAGCTCTCTCTCCACCGCGCCTCTGCCTCTTGCACCCTTCTTGAGCAACGGAACGTCCTGATCCCGAACCAGCGTTCCCTCGATCCCCTTATACTGTTCACACCGCATGAAATGCTCGTATGATTCTTGCCCTCGGCCACATTGGCATTTCATGTACTCCTCTGGGACGTCCATACCCTTATGTCTGTACCACCTCATGATTGTTTCCCGCACCGGCACCTGCCCCGTGATTGCCTGCAGCCTTCTGAATTGCAGCCTTTTGGGTAGCGTTTCTGGCCTCAGCACACTTGGGTAGTAGATCCGCTGTCCCACCTTGCCCTCCAGGTACTCGGTCAGCTCTCCCACCTCCGGCCACCTTCTGCTTGCCCCTGTCCTCCTCCACCACCCACCTGGCCTTCTCCTCGTCCCCGACCCTCGGAGGTATATGCACCAGTGGAGGTGCTCATTTCTCTCTGGCACCCTCCGTTCTGGTTCCTGCTCCTTATCCACTGCTTGCAGCGCCCCATATGCCTCATGATTCCCCAGTCCCGCCTTGTGTGATTCCTGTTTCACCAGGTGCATGACGAGGGCCACTTTCTTCATCGCCAGCCCGTGCCATATCGCGTACACCTGAGACGCCAGTCCCGTACCCAGGGCTTCATGCAGCGGCCTGCTGGCCAGTCTCCTGAGGGATGCCATGTCCGCTTCCGCGTCCACCACCATCCACATCTCCCGTACTTCCTCCCCTATCTCCCAAACCACGTCTGCAACCGCTTGTACCTCCCCATGGGACGCCGCTCCGTACACCATCTTTTCCACCACGCTATCCGTCACCTGTCCCACCCCCCTGACCCTTACTGCCGCAGCCCCCGCCATGGGCGGTTTTCCTTCCACCCCGGACCCGTCCAGATAGAGCACCACCCTCTCCTCCGTGGGCTCCGGTATGCGTACCACCTCCCTCGGGTAGTGGCAGTACACTTTGTGCCTCCCAATGCCATACTCTCGTAGCCCATCCCCGATGCTTAGTTCTCTCACCCCTCTGTACACTGCCCATTTATTGTCTGTCCTGGCCTTCGATCCATTCGTCACCACCGGCCCGTGACACCATGCCCTGTCCCCTTTCGCCCCGCCCTGCTTCAGGTATGCCTGTACCAGAACCAAGTACCATACCCTGTCAGCTGGCAACCCGTGGACCGTCAGCATGATCCTCGTCGCACTGTCTCCTCACTTGTGGCCCACGGGAACTATGGGCGCCTCCTCGTCGGCCCTCCCTGAGTCCGTCATCCAGAATCTCACTGCCACTCCATCGTCCTCTTCCTGCAGTCCCCCCACTGTGTCCCACCCCAACTGGACTCCTGTCCTCGTCCCCTCCTTTTTCTCTCCCAACCAGACCTCCGCCTCTCCCTGTGCCTCCTCATCCTCCTGCACCTCCTTGGGCAGCCGCAGCACCGGTCCCCACCACTGCCCCCTGGCGTGCGTAGCGCGCATGGTCATGTTTGGGAACGCCAATGCCGTCATTCGCAGGACTCGCCACGGGACTTGCCCTGCCTCCTTGGTGCACGTCCAGCACTGGTTCCCCTGTCCTGCCCCTCCCGGGATGTTGTCTCTCCGGAACATATCCGCATTGACATCATACCACTGCCCGCTCGCACTCTGCACCTTCCCCCTCGACCCTTTGAGTCCCAGCGGCGCATAAGACAGTATGCCTGGTCTGGCCTTGTCCCTCTCTCCTCTGTCGAGCACCACTCTCTCTTGCTGCGCCCCCTCTCCCCTGCCGCATCTTGGTTTTCTCCTCAGGATCCCTCACAGCGCTACCCACTCGTTCCACATCTTGCGTGTCCTCCTGCTCCAGGTAGCGCGGTGTTCTTGTCCTCGCGCTCTCCTCATCATCCACCTGTATACACCCCATTCCACCATCCTGGCGTCGCGATAGAACTCCGCATGGTGCAGCCCCGTCTTCTTGTATTCCTTCATATCCTTCCTGCGCACGTGCAGCACCTCCATGCTGACTCCTTCCTTCTTGACCCACCGTACAGTCCCATGCGCCGCCCCCCCGAAGTCCGTGTCCAGAACCAGGATCGGTCCCCGCCTGCTGCACGTCCTGTTGGTTGCCAGCATGTGCTCCTCCCCCGGGATGACCGCTTGTAGGGCGCGCCACATGCGTTCCTTCCTCCCCGCCGCCAACCGCCTTCGCCAGTGCCACACATAGCGCGGGCACATGTTTTCCTCCTTCTGCACCTCTGCGACCGCGTAAAAGCACACCCGTCTCACCACCTCTTCCTGATTATGGCACATCCTCATCAGTGTCCTCGCCGTGTGTGCCCTGTACGCCTCCCCGGCTGTGGGCATCCCTTCTCCATAGTAGGCTGTCGGCTACCGCAACACACACCACGGTACCTCCGTGGGTATCCCCTCATACCCTCTGATGAGCCTCCGCACTTCTCCCTCCAGCTCCTCCAGCTGCTCCCTCCAGTACGGGAGGTACATCCCCTGGTATCCTATCGCCGCATTGAGCACGAGCCGCTGGTAGTACAGGGTCGTCTGCACTAGCGGGGGGTGATGCCGTAGGACAACAAGCATCGCCCTGAACCCTCTGACTAATTTGTCGGGCAGCCTGACTCCCTTCGCCTCCATGGCCTGCACATGTCCCAGCACCACCGCTTCCTCTGCCCTCTCCAGCCATGGCACTCTGTCTCCTACATACAGTGCCATACCATCCTCGCCACCCCTTCTCAAAACCGCCGACTTCTCCGTGCTCCAGACATACTGGTTATCCCTCCCGTACCTCTGCATCAGGTCCTGCACCACCTGTTGGGCCTTTTCATCCCGTGCCATGGGTACGGCATCATCCACATACTCCTGCGCTGGCGACGTGTGTGGTGCCCTTGCCAGTTGCGGATGTTCCCGCGCTATCCAACTCATCACGGGGAGCATGGCCAGCAAGTACAGGAATGGGCCCTCCACCCCGCCTTGTGGTACCCTGCTACCTCGGGTTACCCACTCGGTAAGCCCCTTCCCCGTGGCGACTGTGTACCTCCTTGAGCGTTGGTACTTCTCCACGAAGTCACCATATCGGAGCCCTAGCTGCCGCCACACCTCTTCTATGAGCCTTTGTGGCGTGTTGTGGAACGCCCCCTTCACGTCCACAGACGCCATGAACGCCTCTAGGTCCTCATCATCAGGGTACATATCGTACAGGAAGCTTGCTTCCTGTGTGGACCTACCCGGCACGAACCCCACATGTTATCGAGTATGACCCCCGCCGCATACAGCCGCCGCTGTATCCTCCCGAAGATCACCATCCAGAGCAGCTTGGCCTCTGTGACGGCACAGCATATTAGTCTCCAGTTCCCCGGCCTGAGCCGATCCCCCTTCTTGTACAGGGGCCGCACCTTGCCCCCCCATTCCACTGGGGGCTCGCCTGTGCGCAACACCTCTGTGACCCTCCCTGCTAGACCATCCAGCTCCGGCGCCTCTAGCTGCTGGTATGCCTCCGCCACCAGCTGGTCCACTCCCGGGCTCTTTTTCTCCTTGAGGGCCCGCACTGCCTCCTTCATTTCCCCCAGCGTCACCCTGCTGCGGTGTATGTCCTCGCTCTGCTCCGCAGTGAACACTCTCGGTAACGCCCTTACCATTCTCCGTGCGATCCCGCTGAGCTCCTGCTGCCCCTGGTTGTGCTGTCTCCTGAAGCTCTGCGCCACCTCCGACAGCACTTCCCTCTTGTTGTTTTATGACGTCCAAAAATCCCAAAACCTGCAACAGAAAAAAAAACACCCATTCAAGTAGTTAGCATGCTGTAAATTGTGTTTGGGCGATCTGTGTCCCCATACAACATGCTTTTTTGCATCTAGCACCCCCAAAATAGGGGTGGGGAGGTCTTCAACTGCTTGGCTGAGGCCAAAAAACACAAATTTTCACCAAAAAGCGGCCATTTTTTGCCGTTTTTTTCCATGAAAAATGGCAAATTTTGGTGCATACGCATGCTGTAAATTGCGTTTTTGTGATCTGTGTGCCCCTACAACCTGCTTGTTAGCATCCAGCACCCTCAAAATAGGGGGAGGTGGTCTTCAACTGCTTATCTGAAGCTAAAAAAACTCAATTTTTGGCCAAAAAACAACCATTTTTGGCCGTTTTTTTCATGAAAAATGGAAAATTTTGGTGCATACGCATGCTGTAAATTGTGTTTTCGTGATATATATGCCTCTACAACCTGCTTTTTCGTATCCAGCACCCTCCAAATGGAGAGGGGGGTCTTCAACTGCTTGTCTGAGGCCAAAAGAACTCAATTTTTGACCGGAAAACGGTCTTTTTTTTGCGATTTTTCATGAAAAACGGCAAATTTTGGTACATACGGATGCTGTAAATTGTGTTTTCCTGCTCTGTGTCTGCCTACATCCTGCTTTTTCGCATCCAGCACCCTCAAAATAGGGGGGGAGGGGTCTTCAACTGCTTGTCTGGGGCCAAAAAACTTCAATTTTTGACCAGAAAACGGCCACTTTTGGCCGATTTTTCATGAAAAATGGGAAGTTTTGGTACATACAGATGCTGCAAATTGTGTTTTCGTCGTCTGTGTGCCCTTACAACCTGCTTTTTCGCATCCAGCACCCTCAAAATGGGGGGGGGGGTCTTCGAATGCTTGTCTGGCGCCGAAAAACTCAATCTTTGACCAGTGTGTAACATCTCGGTAATCAATGTAACAGAACCCATCGTACTTGACATAAGAGGCCACCCCAATGAGGGGGAGCATTGAAATCAGACCAGAGAGCACAAAGATGGCCAATCCCACAAGCGCGACGTATTCCCACTTTGGCACCGTAGAAAACATGATCCGATACGTCAGGTATGCAATGAGCAGCGTGGCCATTTGGCTGGAGTATGTGGCGAAGGCAGAATAGAAACCCATGACGTCACAGCCAGTGGAATCGCCCCAAAATGAGCCCTGGATGGCCGTACCAATACATTGCACCAGGCAGGGAACGCACCTGATTATAGAACACGGTGCGTGCAGTTTGAGATTATGTTCCCCATCATTGAGAGCTTGAATGTTTTGCTCTATCGGGTGAGGATCCATTAAAGTACCCTCCCCCATCCCCCAGAATGAAACCCATATATTTGGAGAGCAGCCACACGGAGCAGGAATATAGGTTCAGGGGGGATCTGAAGCACGTACGCTGGGCCCAAGCTTGGGAAATAATGCAGCAAGTGTGAAGGCAAGAGCACCACAACTATATGTCTTGTTGGCATCTATGATGTCAGCAGGTAGTGCGTGCACTGTGCACAATGCGTGCGTGCAGCGTGCACAATGCGTGCGTGCAGCGTGTACAGTGCGTGCGTGCAGCGTGCACAGTGGGTGCGTGCAGCGTGCACAGTGCGTGCGTGCAGTGTGCACAGTGCGTGCGTGCAGTGTGCACAGTGCGTGCGTGCAGCGTGCACAGTGGGTGCGTGCGTGCAGTGTGCACAGTGGGTGCGTGCAGTGTGCACAGTGGGTGCGTGCGTGCAGCGTGCACGATGTGTGCGTGCAGCGTGCACAATGCGTGCGTGCAGCGTGCACAGTGCGTGCGTGCAGTGTGCACAGTGCGTGCGTGCAGTGTGCACAGTGCGTCCGGGTTTTATGCATGACGTCACCAACCAACTACTGCTGAGCATGAACCTCATTATTGACCTGTTGACTAGGCAAGGTGAGCTACTGATTGAATGCAATGGCTCCTCCCTGGCTTGGTAGTAGGCCAATATTTAGGCTGGACGGGCCCACTGATGGCTACACGCACAATAGGAAAAGAATCATGGAGACACATATTATCAAAATATTGGGAGGGGCATTGGCCAAAGATGTCCATGTCGATACCCATGTGCACAGGTAAACGACGCGAGTGGACCGTGATTGAGGAAGTGGGCCGAAGGCTCCCCTTCCCAAATATTGTCCTTTAAAGTCCACAACATGCTGACAGTGTCTGCAATTAGGGGCAGACAAAGTCTACAGACTACAGACCGCCCTGCCCGTGTGTCAAACCCCCTGGTGCCACCCCCCCCCCCCCTCGTGCTCCTCTCGTCTGTGCCCCCGCCTGCCAAACAACCTGTCCCACAACCAAGCACAACACACACCATGCACCACCACAATCTTCCAAATCCATACAGCCTCACAATTGAAATGGGCAATGGGCCATGATGCCCACAGAACAGTTGCCTTTGGCCTGTGCAGATTTGAACTACTAAGCGACAACACACAATGCAAAGGTACTGGATAGCTCCATGATGTGCACGACACACCAATTATTACCACCCTGTTACACGACACCAATTATTCTCGAGGGACCGTTCAGATAACACATGAATATGGTCATCACACGACCTCCCAACTCGTCCAATTGTTGGCTGGGAGGATGCAAACTCTAGGTTGTAACGCCATGCACATCTTTTGCAAAATTACTAGAATTCTGGAGTCATGTCACGAAGAGTGCTTGTAGCAAAGACGATGAAAGTCAACACCCGGAATCATATCATCGTTTCAGTTTGGTGATTTGAGAATTCCGCATTGGTTTTTTGTAATTGTGTTGCCCACTTTGCTGGCGTCGGTGGATGAAAGTTGCCATGTCCTTTTTTCGCATCCAGTTTGGGGTGACACTGGAATTAATTGCCCATGCAACAAGCATCCTTGTTGTGTCATTTCAGACGGCAATCTTTAAGACCACAGGCTTGTCCTTCAACGCTAAAGACAAGACCCCAGCGTGCAGCGTGCACAATGCGTGCAGCGTTCACAATGCGTGCGTGCAGCGTGCACAATGCGTGCGTGCAGCGTGCACAGTGCGTGCGTGCAGTGTGCACAGTGCGTGCGTGCAGTGTGCACAGTGCGTGCGTGCAGTGTGCACAATGCGTGCGTGCAGTGTGCACAGTGCGTGCGTGCAGTGTGCACAATGCGTGCGTGCAGTGTGCACAATGCGTGCCTGCAGCGTGCACAGTGCGTGTGTGCAGCGTGCACAGTGCGTGCGTGCAGCGTGCACAATGCGTGCAGCGTGCACAATGCGTGCGTGCAGCGTGCACAGTGGGTGCGTGCAGTGTGCACAGTGGGTGCGTGCAGCGTGCACAATGCGTGCGTGCAGTGTGCACAGTGCGTGCGTGCAGCGTGCACAGTGGGTGCGTGCGTGCAGCGTGCACGATGCGTGCGTGCAGCGTGCACAATGCCTGCGTGCGGCGTGCACAGTGGGTGCGTGCGTGCAGCGTGCACAATGCGTGCGTGCAGTGTGCACAATGCGTGCGTGCAGTGTGCACAATGCGTGCCTGCAGCGTGCACAGTGCGTGTGTGCAGCGTGCACAATGCGTGCGTGCAGTGTGCACAATGCGTGCCTGCAGCGTGCACAGTGCGTGTGTGCAGCGTGCACAGTGCGTGCGTGCAGCGTGCACAATGCGTGCAGCGTGCACAATGCGTGCGTGCAGCGTGCACAGTGGGTGCGTGCAGTGTGCACAGTGGGTGCGTGCAGCGTGCACAATGCGTGCGTGCAGTTTGCACAGTGCGTGCGTGCAGCGTGCACAGTGGGTGCGTGCGTGCAGCGTGCACGATGCGTGCGTGCAGCGTGCACAATGCCTGCGTGCGGCGTGCACAGTGGGTGCGTGCGTGCAGCGTGCACAATGCGTGCGTGCAGCGTGCACCATGCGTGCGTGCAGCGTGCACAGTCCGTGCGTGCAGTGTTCACAGTGGGTGCGTGCAGTGTGCACAGTGGGTGCGTGCAGTGTGCACAGTGCGTGCGTGCAGGACGTGAATTGATGCAACAAACTCACGGACCCAGGACTGTCTCTCTCTCTCTCGTCTCTCTCTCTCTCTCACGCTCTCTCTCTCTCTCTCTCTCTCTCTCTCTCTCTCTCTCTCTCTCTCTCCCTCTCTCCCTCTCTCTCTCTCTCTCTCTCTCTCTCTCTCTCTCTCTCTCTCTCTCTCCCCGTAATGTGCATGTGCTGTTGTGAATGTTTACATCTGCTGAATACGTTCAGTGGTGTTAGGCGGCACCCCCCCGAGTCTTCCCACCCCCGCAGCCCCATTCTTGATGTTACTGATTCCCATGAAACAGTCCCCTTGTAGCCAGGTCCCAAAAAAATGCGGTACATACACATGTTGTATCTTGGACACGCGGCACCTTGAACACGAGGGGGAGGAAGGCCGCCAAGGCCTCTTGCACACGGTGCATACCATCAAGAGCCGAGGCGTGATACGTTGCTACTTCTTGTTTTCTCTTGATGCGTTGCTCGCAAGCTCCAACATCTCATTGCTCAGGAACTCCAACACAGCAGCCACATGCACAAGTGCTCCCTTGCCAACACTGGAAGAGTACCGCCAATTTGCGGGATAGACGACATTGCTTTGAGAAGAGAAGTGGAGCATCATGCATCATGCATCATGGATTGCAACCGCAGCAGAATCATCAACCACCACAACGGCAAGCCAAACCACCACTTGAATGGAGAGATGGGACAGGCGGGCAAAAAATGACCGACACAACTGTGATATTTCCTCTGTGATATTTCAACTATGTGCATAGTGTGTATACTTAGCTATTTGGTTGGGGACGTATGAAGACAGCATGTCACGGGAGTTCGGGCTGAAGGTTGAGTTGGAAGTAACAAAGACCATAGCTTCAAGAAAAGGCCGGCGTGGTGTTACAGCTTCCAGATAGTTTCAGTAAGTCGGCGCAATACCTGTGCAATACACTCGTTCACGGATGTGTGTTGCAGAAAACTCTGGAGAACCAAGACCAGGAAATTATCCCGATATCTAACAATGGGGGGTAGGGAAGAAGAGTTCAAGTCAATTTCTTTTTCAGCTACGACCATGGAAGCGTATTGGGCGGAGGTGGACCCACCAATAGCAGTTCCCAGGGCTTGTGCGAAAATTGACGAGCACATCACAAAAGTGTCGTTGAACATGAGATCCCAGAAAACGAAATGCAAGACGTGGTGGAACGAAAATTTGTAGAAGCCAGGACGGGATTGGTCGCTAGCTATACAGTCCAGGCCCTTGACACCACCCTTGTGTACGAAAAACTTTACCCGATCCTCGCGGATACTGTGGGAGTTGTCTTGTTGGGTTCCACAAACCATTCAGGTTGGTAATCACGACGAAATCACAACGAAATCACTCTAATCCACATTTGTGGCTTCAAAAGTGCAAATATGGCTATTCAAGGGCACTTTTTGCACCCTCCGGACGATTATCTTGAGTAAAAGGCATGTAGGGTCACAATTTGTTGCTTGGCAAGCCTAACCGAGCTCTAGGGAAAAATTTCATTAATGCCAAATCACACGAAAGCACAACGACATCAATGAAATCAACCATCGCGGGTTCAAAAGTGCAAATACAGCTGTTTGGGAGATTGTTGCCACCAAGTGTTTCTAGCACATTGCCTAAGCCGGCTCTTTGGGTTGCCATCCAACGCGCGTTGCAATGCACGGTTTTTGCTTTGCAAGTTCTGATGTGTGTTGTGTGTTGTGTGTGTGATATTTCATCTGCCCATAACGAGACACATGACATGGGCAACAATCCAATTTGAAACCGGATGAAAATTTCCCCATACCTCGTTAGGTCACAAACATGATATGAGTGCAATGTGGGCAATGAAGCAATGGCAGCGCAAACACAAAGCCAGGCAATGTTCTCAAACTGCCTCAATTACGTCAATTATTACGGGTTGGAAATGTGGCAGGTTTGAGGGGGCTTTAGCACCCTCCAATCATTTATCTTGAGCAAAGAGCATTTGGGGTCATAATTTGTGGTTTACCAGGCCCGAACCAACCTTAGGGACGAGGTTGAACAACTTGAAATCTCATGACATCTCCCCTAAATCTACCAATACTAGAATTACTCGTTAAAAAGGGCAAATATGGCTGTTTGGAGGCAATTTTGGCACCCACCGTTCATTAATCATGAGCCAAGAGCATTTAGGGTCACATATGGTGGTTTGCCAAGGCCGAACTAACCTTAGGAACAAGGTTGAGCAATTTGAAATCTCATGATACCTCCCCTAAAGCTACTTACACGAGAATTACATGTTAAATAGGGCAAATATGGCTGTTTTGAGGCAACTTTGGCTCCCGCCGTTCATTCATCTTGAGCCAAGAGCATTTAGGGTCACAAATGGTGGTTTGCCAAGGCCCAACTAACCTAGGGAACAAGGTTGAGCAATTTCAAATCTCATGACACTTCCCCTAAATCTACTTATACTAGAATTAGACGTCAAACAGGGCAAATAAGGCTGTTTTGAGGCAATTTTGGCACCCACCGTTGATATATCTTGATGCAAGAGCATGCAGGGTCACATATGGTGTTTTGCCAAGGCCAAGCTAACCTTAGGAACAAGGTGGAGCAATTTGAAATCTCATGATACCTCCCCTAAATCTACTTATACTAGAATTAGACGTCAAACAAGGCAAATATGGCTGTTTTGAGGCAATTTTGGCACCCGCCGTTGATACATCTTGATTCAAGAGCATGTAGGGTCACATATGGTGTTTTGCCAAGGCCAAACTAACCTTAGCAACAAGGGTGAGCAATTTGAAATCTCATGATACCTCCCCTAAATCTACTTATGCGAGATTTACAAGTTAAAAAGGGCAAATATGTCTGTTTTGGGGCAATTTTGGCACCCGCCACTCAATTATCTTGATGCACCACCATTTAGGGTCAAATATTGTGGTTTGCTAAGGCCAAACTGACCTTAGGGAGAACCTGGACCCATTTGAAATCTCATGAGACCTCCTCGAAATCCACTTATGCCACTTTCTTCCTGAAAAAGTGCCAAAAAAGGCCCGAAAAGGCGGTATTTTGGAAATATCTCCCTAAAGGTTGATGGGATGACCGTCATTTGATCACAGGAGCAGGATATGATTGCGATTGGCAGATTGCGCTTCTTAAATCTGCTTAACTGCGCACAGAATTGGAACAAATCTCGCAAAATGAGCCAAAAATGCTTGCGGCGGCGGGAAAATCGCGACCGCGGCGGTTTCAGCGGTAGTCCGGCAACTGAATTTTGGGATCTGGCGACATCGTAAAATCCTATGTCCCGCCCTGTGTGATTCCTGTTTCACCAGGTGCATGACCAGGGCCACTTTCTTCATCGCCAGCCCGTGCCATATCGCGTACACCTGAGACGCCAGTCCCGTACCCAGGGCTTCATGCAGCGGCCTGCTGGCCAGTCTCCTGAGGGATGCCATGTCCGCTTCCGCGTCCACCACCATCCACATCTCCCGTACTTCCTCCCCTATCTCCCAAACCACGTCTGCAACCGCCTGTACCTCCCCATGGGACGCCGCTCCGTACACCATCTTTTCCACCACGCTATCCGTCACCTGTCCCACCCCCCTGACCCTTACTGCCGCAGCCCCCGCCATGGGCAGTTTTCCTTCCACCCCGGACCCGTCCAGATAGAGCACCACCCTCTCCTCCGTGGGCTCCGGTATGCGTACCACCTCCCTCGGGTAGTGGCAGTACACTTTGTGCCTCCCAATGCCATACTCTCGTAGCCCATCCCCGATGCTTAGTTCTCTCACCCCTCTGTACACTGCTCATTTATTGTCTGTCCTGGCCTTCGATCCATTCGTCACCACCGGCCCGTGACACCATGCCCTGTCCCCTTTCGCCCTGCCCTGCTTCAGGTATGCCTGTACCAGAACCAAGTACCATACCCTGTCAGCTGGGAATCCGTGGACCGTCAGCATGATCCTCGTCGCACTGTCTCCTCACTTGTGGCCCACGGGAACTATGGGCGCCTCCTCGTCGGCCCTCCCTGAGTCCGTCATCCAGAATCTCACTGCCACTCCATCGTCCTCTTCCTGCAGTCCCCCCACTGTGTCCCACCCCAACTGGACTCCTGTCCTCGTCCCCTCCTTTTTCTCTCCCAACCAGACCTCCGCCTCTCCCTGTGCCTCCTCATCCTCCTGCACCTCCTTGGGCAGCCGCAGCACCGGTCCCCACCACTGCCCCCTGGCGTGCGTAGCGCGCATGGTCATGTTTGGGAACGCCAATGCCGTCATTCGCAGGACTCGCCACGGGACTTGCCCTGCCTCCTTGGTGCACGTCCAGCACTGGTTCCCCTGTCCTGCCCCTCCCGGGATGTTGTCTCTCCGGAACATATCCGCATTGACATCATACCACTGCCCGCTCGCACTCTGCACCTTCCCCCTCGACCCTTTGAGTCCCAGCGGCGCATAAAACAGTATGCCTGGTCTGGCCTTGTCCCTCTCTCCTCTGTCGAGCACCACTCTCTCTTGCTGCGCCCCCTCTCCCCTGCCGCATCTTGGTTTTCTCCTCAGGATCCCTCACAGCGCTACCCACTCGTTCCACATCTTGCGTGTCCTCCTGCTCCAGGTAGCGCGGTGTTCTTGTCCTCGCGCTCTCCTCATCATCCACCTGTATACACCCCATTCCACCATCCTGGCGTCGCGATAGAACTCCGCATGGTGCAGCCCCGTCTTCTTGTATTCCTTCATATCCTTCCTGCGCACGTGCAGCACCTCCATGCTGACTCCTTCCTTCTTGACCCACCGTACAGTCCCATGCGCCGCCTCCCCGAAGTCCGTGTCCAGAACCAGGATCGGTCCCCGCCTGCTGCACGTCCTGTTGGTTGCCAGCATGTGCTCCTCCCCCGGGATGACCGCTTGTAGGGCGCGCCACATGCGTTCCTTCCTCCCCGCCGCCAACCGCCTTCGCCAGTGCCACACATAGCGCGGGCACATGTTTTCCTCCTTCTGCACCTCTGCGACCGCGTAAAAGCACACCCGTCTCACCACCTCTTCCTGATTATGGCACATCCTCATCAGCGTCCTCGCCGTGTGTGCCCTGTACGCCTCCCCGGCTGTGGGCATCCCTTCTCCATAGTAGGCTGTCGGCTACCGCAACACACACCACGGTACCTCCGTGGGTATCCCCTCATACCCTCTGATGAGCCTCCGCACTTCTCCCTCCAGCTCCTCCAGCTGCTCCCTCCAGTACGGGAGGTACATCCCCTGGTATCCTATCGCCGCATTGAGCACGAGCCGCTGGTAGTACAGGGTCGTCTGCACTAGCGGGGGGTGATGCCGTAGGACAACAAGCATCGCCCTGAACCCTCTGACTAATTTGTCGGGCAGCCTGACTCCCTTCGCCTCCATGGCCTGCACATGTCCCAGCACCACCGCTTCCTCTGCCCTCTCCAGCCATGGCACTCTGTCTCCTACATACAGTGCCATACCATCCTCGCCACCCCTTCTCAAAACCGCCGACTTCTCCGTGCTCCAGACATACTGGTTATCCCTCCCGTACCTCTGCATCAGGTCCTGCACCACCTGTTGGGCCTTTTCATCCCGTGCCATGGGTACGGCATCATCCACATACTCCTGCGCTGGCGACGTGTGTGGTGCCCTTGCCAGTTGCGGATGTTCCCGCGCTATCCAACTCATCACGGGGAGCATGGCCAGCAAGTACAGGAATGGGCCCTCCACCCCGCCTTGTGGTACCCTGCTACCTCGGGTTACCCACTCGGTAAGCCCCTTCCCCGTGGCGACTGTGTACCTCCTTGAGCGTTGGTACTTCTCCACGAAGTCACCATATCGGAGCCCTAGCTGCCGCCACACCTCTTCTATGAGCCTTTGTGGCGTGTTGTGGAACGCCCCCTTCACGTCCACAGACGCCATGAACGCCTCTAGGTCCTCATCATCAGGGTACATATCGTACAGGAAGCTTGCTTCCTGTGTGGACCTACCCGGCACGAACCCCACATGTTATCGAGTATGACCCCCGCCGCATACAGCCGCCGCTGTATCCTCCCGAAGATCACCATCCAGAGCAGCTTGGCCTCTGTGACGGCACAGCATATTAGTCTCCAGTTCCCCGGCCTGAGCCGATCCCCCTTCTTGTACAGGGGCCGCACCTTGCCCCCCCATTCCACTGGGGGCTCGCCTGTGCGCAACACCTCTGTGACCCTCCCTGCTAGACCATCCAGCTCCGGCGCCTCTAGCTGCTGGTATGCCTCCGCCACCAGCTGGTCCACTCCCGGGCTCTTTTTCTCCTTGAGGGCCCGCACTGCCTCCTTCATTTCCCCCAGCGTCACCCTGCTGCGGTGTATGTCCTCGCTCTGCTCCGCAGTGAACACTCTCGGTAACGCCCTTACCATTCTCCGTGCCATCCCGCTGAGCTCCTGCTGCCCCTGGTTGTGCTGTCTCCTGAAGCTCTGCGCCACCTCCGACAGCACTTCCCTCTTGTTGCTCGTGACCCTGCCATCCTGCAGTCTCACCGCCCGGATTTCTTGTGGTTTTCCAGTCTCCGCGAGCTGTCTGATGTACCGTAGCGACTTGTACGGCACCGCTCTTTCCATGTACCGCTCATGCTCAGCCAAATCTCTCTCTGGTATATCCTCTCGTGTTCCTCCTCCACAGCCCTCCTTGCTGTTCCCATCCTCTTCTTTGCGTGTGTCACCTCCGTTTGCCACTCTGCTCCCTCTTCCTGTGCCCTTGCCTCGACCTCCCCGTGCTGCCGTTTCCTCAGGCTGGCTACCAGCCTTTGCAGCTTGGGCTGTGCCTGCGATCCCCCCCCTTGCTTGCCACCCCCGCATACCCTCGCTGCGCTCCTCATGGCCTGCTGCACGTGGCTCCACTGCCTCATTTCGGCGTGTACCCGCTGCCCCCACTGTTTGCACCTCTCGTCCCCCTCCTCTGGCCACTTTACCATTGGCGGCAGGCTGACGCCTTCTTCGTCCGACCCCAGCTCATCATCCTCAACGTCCCCGGGTTCCCCCACCTTCACGTTCACTGTCACCATCATGGGGCAATGCCCCTTCCTGTCCTGCATTTCTTCCGGCCCCACCATGTATCCTGCCGTCACCCCCTTGACCCAGCTGGGGTCCGCGTACACTGCGTCTTTCTGCGTTGGTGTTCTGCCTTCCGGCGCCAGGTAGTGTGAGGGGCCTGGCGCCCCACTGTACAACACATCCTGCAGCCTCATTTCCTCGAAAAACATCCGCACTTTGCGGTCTACCTCTGTCTCTGCGCCTCCCCTCCGGGGATCGTAGTTGAAGTCTCCAACCACGATGACTTGGCCTCTCCCCAGCGCCGTGATGTACTCCATCCTCAGCTGCGCCACATACTCCTTGACCCTCCTCCCATGTGGGACATGGCAGTTGATGATGACTACCTGTCCATGCTCCGTCGCTACATCATACACCGCCCTGCTTCCCCTCGTTCCCACCTTCTTGTCCTGTACGACGCCGAGCCCTCCGCGCACCAACAGAGGCACCCCCTGTGCCCACTCCCGCTGGTACTCTCCCCACTCCTTGTCGTACATCTGCGCGCACACTACGCTGTCCTTCCCCTGCAACCTTATCTCCTGGTACGCCACCACGTCGGGGTCAGCCTCATGCAGCTTCATCTGCTGCCACGCTGCTTTGTCTGCCCGATGTAGTGCCGCGGGGTCATTATGGGTGTACAACTTAATGCGTTGCCACCTGCCCTCCCGATCCACGCGCAGTTCCCCGTTGTCTGCCGGGCCTTTTCCTTCCCCTTTGCTCCTTCCTCCCTGCCTTTGTCCAGTGTTTTTCTTCGTCTTCCTGGCTGCCCCTTGCTTCATTAATTGTCACTTTCGCTTCTTGTTCGTCCTCCCCGTCGACACCTCTTCTCCTTCCAATTCTCTCGCCTCCTGCTCCGGAACCAGTTGCCCGTGTATTTCCATCTCTCTACCTTACGTGCATACCTGCAATCTTTCCACCGGATACGGCAGTCCCTCCTCATCCTCCTCCCCCTGATCCTCCCACTGCACGATGGCTGCCCTCGTCACATGTCCCGTGCGATCTTGTTGTTCGATCATCTCTTCCCCCGTTCCCACATACCTCCCCCACTTCCCACTCACCTTGTGCGGACCTTACACTGTCACTTCCTCCTTCACCGCCCCCTGTTCTTCACGGCCCTGCTGCTCCTCCCCGTACCTGACGCCCCTCGTCCGTTTCCTTCTTGGCCTTCCTTCCTTTTCCCCCTCCTGCTGCCGCTCTGCTTGCAGCTCCTGCTCGTCCGCCTCTCTCCTCCGCTTGCCGTCTTCCCTCTCACTACCCTCTCTTGTCCCCTCCCCACTGTTTCTCTCTTCCACCCTGTCCCCAGCAGCATTCCCCTGCCCTCCTCCCTCCGCTTCTCCCTCTTCCACCCAGTCTTCTGCCTCCTCTCGTTCTTCCTGCCTGCTTGCTGCCTTCCCCTGGCTCCCGGACTTGCTCTCCCCGCGCTTGGTCCTGCTCCCTTTTGTCTCGCTCCTCCCCACTAACCCCCTTCCCAACTATGAACCACATTTGTCCCCCTCTCCCCCTCCGCATCCCCCTCCAACTACTTGGCCTCTCCCCCTCTGGGTCGTCTTCCACCTCCAGGCCTTGCTTCCTTGCCCCCTGCGTGAGCCTTCTCGGTCTCTAGAATGCCTCCTTCCTGTGCTCTTCCTCCGTGCCGGGTGTCACTATCCACCTCGGCTGCTCCCCTCCCCTGCTGCTGGCCACCCACTCCAATGCCAACCGGATCTGTTCCCTGATGTCTTCCACTTCCTCTGCCTCCCGCACACCTATCTATTTGCGACTCCAACGCCCGTAGGACGGGCTTCTCTCGTACCTTCTCCGTTCTTTCAACCCGCACCTCTTCCACCTCCCCGACCCACCGCATCAGTGGGTGCCCGACCCTTTTCAACGGTGCCGCCGTATACACCACCGCTTGGCGCCTGTCCCCTCTGGGTTCCACGACCCACCACGTGTGTCCGTCCTGCACGTGGTCTGTGACCCCTTGGTCTGCAGCTCCTTCGGCACTCGCCTGTGGGGACACTACTTGTACTGTGTGCCCTTTGGCCCTCCTCCCCGCCGCCCCGTCATAGTCTACCATGGCCATAACCTTGCGCATCCGATGCATTTCTGTGTCTCGGTCCGATTCTCCGGCCATGCCCCTGCTGCGACGCACTTTTCCCCCAACGTACAGCGCCATGGCCAAGACCTGCCTCGTGGGCCCCCACACCTCCACTGTTCTGCTCGTGCTGTCCACACACGCAGCTACCTGCGCATCCCGCTGCATCTGCATCCACAGCACCGCCTGCTTTGGCTCCACCTTCTGTAATAAGATTGGCAGAATCCTGCCTATGGAAGTCACGACCGCAAAATGCCAGCTGGCAGCCGGGATTCACTGAAGCAATGTAAATAAGTAGCTCGTTTATTATCGTTAATGGGACTGTAGATTTGTAGGCAAATCAAGATTTTCATGAGCACAATTCATGTTCGCTTATAGGCGTACTATAAGCTCACAATGATTTGAGAATCTCCGTTTCATTTGCCTACGCGTGCCAGCCCTATTACAAGCTTATAGTTGTGCGAAAAGACGACCCGGAGATCTCTATCGTGTGCTTGGTACACTCGACATACACTCACGAAAGCTGCGAGCTGCTTGTTGGTCTGTGATCGTTGTCATGTCAGTGCACGTTGATTTGTTGCGAGACACAGCTCAGTGGCCTGCTCAGTGTTCTGACAAGCCCTCTACCTACGTGCTGTTTGCTGCGGGCGACGTGTTGGCTTCTCCGACTGGCGGTGCTTCCCTGATCCCCTGTGGACTACAGCTTCGACCGCGCCCCGGGTTTGCCGCCTTTGTCTGTTGTAGTTTGTGGAGTGTTTGCCTGGAGCTGCAGTTTCGTCGTTCAGCACTGTTGTTGACGGCCGTGGATCTTGTGGAGAACGCTGGGATGCGCGCTGTCTCATGCACGAGCTGGTTGTCATGTGCAGCAGCGCGTTGCGCCGTACGGCTGTTGGGCAGCCTGTTGCTCTGCTGGCTGTTCGTGCCATTGTTACACCTGTAGTCATGGAGGTCAGCTCCTTAGATTTGTCACCTATTGCTTCGTTGCCTGGGTCTGCTATTGTGGAGGACCCGCGTGCTGGCGCAGTGACGACTTCTCTGCCTTGTTCTGTTGATGCTGCGCAGTCTGCAGCTGGCGCTGAGGCTACTGTGCTACGACGGCGTCGCCCTCGTGCCAATAGAGCGGACGCACGCCTTCGCGCGAAGACGGCGGCTGCTCTTTGAGTTGCTGGGTCGAGTGCTGCTAATGCGCTTGTGCCATGTTCATTTTCACTAAGGTTGTTGCGGGCAGGTGTTGCCGCGCGCCTGCTGTGTGGCTGGAGCCTTTTGCCTGGCCACTGATGCAGCTTGTACACGCTTTTTGGCTAGTTGCGGCGCCTGTTTGGCCCTGCATCTATGTTGTTTTGGCTGGGCGTTCATGGTCGCTGCAGTATGCAGTTGTTTGCTTCTTACATCTCGGTCATTTACATTGAATCTGCAAAAATGACTTGTCCAGGAACGTTCCACTTGCCTCTGAGGGCCTTCCTACTGTGATTTCCACAGTGTACTGATACGTACCCTTGCTTTCTTTTTCGCTGTTGAGCAGGCTGTGCCTTGGGACAGTGTGCTGCCCATTTGCTGATTTCACTACTGCGGTTTTTTTGTCTCTGGTGGCCTTTGTGAGGGCTGGGCAGTGAGTTGTTGTGTGTGGCGCTGCCGCCTGCTCTTGGTGTGTGCTGGCTTTGCCGCCTACTTTGGGTGTGTGCTGGCTCCCGCCTGCTCGCCGCCTGCTGCAAGCGTGTGTTGGCTATGCCGCCTGCTTGTGGTGTGTGCTGGGAGATGTGGTTGGGTGGGTGCTGCAGTGATGGCTGCTGCTTTTTGGATCAGATTTACTGTTATTTTGTTTTTGGCTTTTGGGCTTTTTGGCGCACGGTGACTAGTCTCAAATTGCCATGTGTTTTGCAGGTGCCCCTGGGCAGTGTTTTAGGAAGGAGGTGTCTATAGCACACCCTCTCTGCGCAGTGTGGTCGCACGGGGAAACACTTCTCAAACCCTCATTGGGTTTTGGGCGATTTGCCCTGGCACAGTGTGGGGCTGGGTATTTTGGGCCCATAGCACCCACTGGGATGATATATTATGCGACTCTTTTTGTGTTTTGGCAGATTCATGCCACTCTTATCATTATTTCTTATCAAACATTTCACACCCCTTGGAGTGTACGAAATTCTTTAGGAGGGGAGTGTAATAAGATTGGCAGAATCCTGCCTATGGAAGTCGCAACTGCAAAATGCCAGCTGGCAGCCGGGATTCACTGAAGCAATGTAAATAAGTAGCTCGTTTATTATCGTTAATGGGACTGTAGAGTTGTAAGCAAATCAATATTTTCATGAGCACAATTCATGTTCGCTTATAGGCGTACTATAAGCTCACAATGATTTGAGAATCTCAGTTTCATTTGCCTACGCGTGCCAGTCCTATTACACTTCCTTGCTGTGAGGACCTTCGCCTTTGCTTCCCTTTCACCCGCCTCCTCATCCTCCCCCACTGTTCCGCTCCGACAGTCCGCATATCCCACCCACATGTGCTTGACCGGTTTGAAGTACACCAGCGGCGCCCCTTCATCTTCCCCCATCTGCAGCCACATGGGCCCTTGTCTCCTGGGCTACCGCACTCTGATCCCATTGTATCCTCCCTTGGGCTCCTGCGGTCCGTCCAGCCTGTACAGGCACCTGGGCAGCGTGCATTCAGGCCTGCACTTGTCCTCCACCGCCTCCGCTCTGGCCTTGCTCACCGCCTGCCGTATCTCTTCACCCCTACATCCTTTGATGTGTTCTCCCAGCCCTGGCTGCGCCTCTCCATTTTCTATCAAGACATTCTGCCATGCCGTCGCCCTCCCCCTCAGCCTCTGTGCCCATTTCTGCAGCATGTCTTTTCTGTCCCTGCCGTCCCCCAGCATGTCCAGCCCCTCCACCGCTGCCTCCTTCTTGCGCTTCTCCTTTTCTTTCTCTGCTCTGTCCAGCTCTGCAGCATCCGTCCCATCCGCCTTTCCCCTCCCCGCCTGGCCCTCGGGATGCAGCGGCTCCCTCCACGTGGGCTCCACCATCCACTGGAAATGCGGCTGTCCCTTCCAGTGTCCCATGGTGTACACCTGTACCGCCTGTCCCTCCCGGCCGATTCCAATCCAAACCTCCATACCCGCCGCCGCTGATGCGGTGACCACAATGTTTGGTACCAGCACATCGTACTGGTATCTTGCCCCTTGCCTGTGGCGTACCTCGACTTCCACCGTCCCCCTGCTTCCCACCCTGTCATCTGGGAGGAAGATGTGGACTGCCTGTCCCCTCCACTTCGCCGCCGCTGGCCCCATTCGTTGCCACGGGGAATATCGCCTTTGTGTCCTCCCGCTTCATCCATTCTCCCCTGTGGTACCTCGCACGCCAAATGGCCCCCACTGCCCACTTCTCGTGCTCCACTCCTCCCGTCTCCCGCACCCACTCTTTCGCCACTCTTGCAAGGGCCGATATCTCAGCACCTTGCCTCTCACACTCCGGCAGTGACACTATACTCTCCATGCCGTCTTCCCCCGGGAACGCGTAATGCCACGTGTCCCCCGTGTGCGGGTGCACATGGTACCTGCGGTTGGCCATGCACGCCGTCCCTTCGTTCAGCACCATTTTGATGGCCTCCGCCGCCTTCAGTGTCATCTCCTCTCTGAATGTATACAGCAACTCCTGCCCCCTGTGTCCCTGTGTCGTGGGTGCTGGAGTCAACACCGCCCTAGTGAACTGTGCGCACACGCCACTCGCATCCTGTCCTCCTCCTGGCAACTCCCCTCCCCACTGTCTCCTGACGGGGACCCCCTCCCCCTTGTCCGCTTGCAACGTCATATGCCAACCCCACCAGCGGCGTCCCCCCGCCGCCACCCTGTACCTTCCCCTCCATCCCGGCTCGAGCCACACCACTCTTTCCTTTCGCATCTGGACAACTCTCTCCACCCCCTACCCGGTCCCCACATCCTTCCTGTGCTGTAGCTGCAACACCACCTCTTCCCCCCCTTTGACCCACACATCCACCCCCCCTGCCTGCCTCCTGCGCCACTCACCTTTCCCCGTACCCTCTGGCACCTCCACATACTCCATCTCCTGCACTTGCACTCCTAGCACACCTTCCCATCCTGCCCGTAGTTTCCTGTCTCGCGCTGTACCCCCCCCCAACTCCCCTCCTCTCCCTCCTAGGATCTCTTGTCCCTGGTACCACCACCTCTCACCCCTCCCCTGGATCTGTATTTGATGCACATCCTGCCACACTTGCTCCTCCGTCCGCCCCCTTCCCCCCTCCCCCTTCTCCGGACCTTCTTCTGCCAACTCTTCCTCCATTGTCATTTCTGCCTCGCCTTTCGACTCTGTCCCGTCTTCTTCTTCTGCCTCAGCCACTGCCTCTGCTTCCTCTTTTCTCCGGGGGCCACAGCAGCGCGTAGTGTCCCCCTCCTCTTCTGCTCCACAGCAGCGCCGCTGCCGTTTGCTTTCCTTCACCCAGCTCTGCCATCTTCCGATATACCCCCCGAGGGCCCCACTCCTGGTACATTGCTACTCTGCATCCCTTGCTCTGCGTCCACCTCTCAAATTCACATGCTCCTCCCCATATCTCTCCCCTGCGCACCTTGTCAAGGTACTGATCCCACGTCCGCGCTCCTGCATCTGTCATGACTCTCCGCGCCCAGCCCGACTCTGGGGGCCGCGCCATATCCCCTTCCGTGAGCGCTCTGCACACCTCTTCTGCTGCTGCTTGCCCACCCGCTCGGTCCACCGCGCTGAGTGCCCAATATAGGCACCTGCTATCCCCTGGTATGACCTGTCACCTCGCCCTTTCCGGCATTTCTTCAGGCCATTTCTGTCCTTGTGGTGCACTGTCCAGTACCCTTTGCACCGCTGCCGCTACTTCCGCTGCATCACTCATTCGACCTCTGACACCCCACAGGACCGCATAGATTCTTCGCTTGGTCCACAGGATTACCGCATCCAGCGGGGTTCCTTCCCCAAACTCCACCAACTTTCTGTACCCGTTTCTGCTTTTTGTCTCCCTGTAAACCGCCACTTTTTAATCCCCCTCTGCTGCTGGTGGTTCCACCTCAGGTGGCCCTCCCATCTTTCTCCCCTGCCTAGTCCGCTGTATGTACTTCTGCCACGATACTTCCTCCCTTGGCAGGCAATCCTCCATTTCTTCCATACTGTGTCTACTCTCCACCCTCGTAGCCACTTCTTGCCTTATCCGCTGTACCTCTTCCTCACTGTTCGGCCTGCCCTCCAGTACACACAACACTTCCCACAACGTGTTGACATCCTTCCCGTACATGTGCTCTATGAGCACCCCTTCCCCTGTCTTCTCTCTTGCCCCCTCCTATGCCCCCTCCCGCCTCTTAGATGCCGATGCCGCCTTGCGTTGCTGTTCCACGTCGTTCCCCTCTGTACTCCCCACACTCCCCGTGGACGTGGACAGCCGACTCTCGCCCGACGCCGCACTGTGTCCTTTTTCGCCTCCGACGCCCACCCTAACCTGTGCCCCCCCGCCAGAGCCTGCTCTTTCCGCCTCTCTTGCTGTACTGCCTTTCTCCGGCTCGTCGTGCTCCCACACCACCTCGTACACCCTCGTCTTCCTCCACCGGATTCCCACCTGCACTCCCTTCTCCCCTCCATACGCCTGTATCTTCCTGTAGCCCTCTCCATCCTTCGTCTCCCGGTACACTTTCACTCTGTATCCACTCTTCACCGCCCACGCCTGAATCTACGGCGGTCGTCCCATCCTTCTCCCTTGTACCAGCTTCCGTACATACCCTGCCATCCCGTTTCCCCCTGCGTCAGAGGCTCCTGCATCTCCCCTGCCTGCAACCTGTCGTCGACTGCAGTGACTATTCTTTCTGGCATTTCTTTCGCCTCCGCACTTGTGCCTTGGCCTCCTTCGATAACACTCATCGCTCTCCACAAGGAGTCCGCTCCGTCGCCCTCCATACCCTGTGTCACCACTCCTGCATGGATTCGGTCTTGTTCTCCTTCGAACGCCCTTTCACTCCCGGTCCATGCGCAAGCTGTTCTTCTCTTTTATGTCTCACTCCTCGCGCTCCCAACTTACTCCTCGCTCCTCTTGTTGGCCTCCTCTTCGGTCACGTACATTTTGTGTCTTCTGTGTACACACGTGTATGCTTCTCCTCCACTGTCCCTTTTGGCCCCCTTCCTCGTCCGCCACCAGCCACCCTCCCCCCTTGCACACCTCGCTTCAAGCGTAAAAACATCTCCGGCGTCAGGGGGGCTTGTGTTCTTCAATGGCCCCTCTAGGACCTGTTGCAAGAGTTCCACCGCCCCAACCAAGGTATGACGCTTGTCTTCAAGTGTGCCCTTCGAGCGCTGCTAGTGGGAATCGAAACCACGACTACGGCTCGCGTAACAGGGTGGCTAGCCGCTGATGTACTCATCAGCAGACTCCTTTCCCTACTGCTTTGCCCCCTCTTTGTTCTGTCCCCTGAGCCTCCCCCTCTGCGTCATGACGCTGCCCCTCCACCCCCCCCCCCCCCCCTCCATCCCTTCCCTCTGCCGCAACCCCGTCCCGGTCTCTGCGGTCGCCTTTTCCTCTTGCTGCCGCCGCCTCCCTCCCTTGATGCTGCCCCGTACACTCCATACCTTCTCCTGGCGGTCCAGCCCCATGCTTCCGTCCTGGATTTTCCACACTGGGTGTGTCGTCTCCTGGATGCTCCAGGTCAGGCTCCTTGCGTTCGTCCTATCCTTCTCCCTCATCCTTGCTAGTTCTTGCGCATGTTCTCCTTGACTGCCCTCCTGCTTTTTCTTGCCGCCGCCGTCTCGTCCTCTTGGCGCCCTTTTGCGTCCCCTTGTCTCTTACCTCACTCCTCTCCCGTGCCCCGGATGCTTCAGTCCGACTCCCATGCGTTTATCCGCTTCTCCGTCCTCTGATCCTCCTCCCGCTTCCCAACTCTTGTTCTTCTTGATCTCCCTCTCCACCGTTCCTTGCTCTTGTGCACGCGCTCCTCGCCGCTGCTGCTTCTTTCTCCTTATGCAGCCCCGGACGCTCCAATGCAGGGCCAGTCCAACGCCGGACGTTCCAGTCCAGGGCCTCCACCACTCTGTTGTTCTAGTCCTTGCACCCGTCTTCCCCGGATGTTCCAGTCCGGGTTTCATGCGCTTGCTCGTTGCTCCTGCGTCCCCTTCTCCTTCCTCCTCCCAACTCTTTTCCTTTATCCCCTCTTGATCCACCTTCCGTGCTCTTGTGCGTGTTCTCCTTGCCGTTTCTTGCCGCCGCTGCGCCCTCTTCCTTTCGCAGCCCCTTCCCCGGACGTTCCCATCCAGGGCCTCGGCCCCCGGATGCGCAGGCCTAGGTGCGGTGCTTCCCCTGGTGTTCGCGTCCGCGTTCCAACCTGCGATTGTCCGCTCTTTCGTCCTCTTCTCCTCTCCTTCCTCCTGGCTCTTGTCCTCCTTGTCCTCCCTCTCCACCACTCCTTGCTTCTGCCTCTTCTTGCCGCCGCCGTTTCCTCCTCCGTACGCAGCCCCGGACGCTCCAATCCGCATCTACCCCGGACATCCTAGTCTGTTCCGGTCCGGGTTCCATGTGCTCATCCGCCTCTCATTGTTCTCCTTCTCATTTCCCCTCCCGCCTCTTGTTCTTCTCCTCCTCTTTCTCCCCCTTTCCTGGCTCTTGTTCTTGCTCTCCTTGCCGTTTCTTGCCGCCGCGCTTCTTCTTCATCCTGGAGCCCCGGACGCTCCAATCCAAGGCCGCCTCGCCCCTGGATGTTCCAGTCCTGGTGCGCTGCTTCCCCGGTTGTTCCACGTGTTTGGCCGCTTTTTCTTCTGCTCCTTCTCCTCCCGCTTCCCGGCTCTCGTTCGTTGTGTCCTTCCTCATCTGGTCCTTGCTCTTGTTCATGTGCTCCTTGCTGCTGCTCTCCGCCACCGTTTCCTCCTCCTTCGGTAGCCCTGGACGTTCCAATCCCGGGCCGCTTCTTCCCCAGACGTTCCAGTCTAGGGCCTCTGCCCCCCGGATGTTCCAGTCCGGGTGTTTTGCTTCCCCCGATGTTCCAGTCCGGGTTCCATGTGCTTGCCTCTCCTTCTCCTCCCTCTTTCCTTCTCTCCTTCTTCTCGTCCTCTCTCTCCACCGTTCCCCGCTCCTGTTCATGCACTTCTTGCCGTTTCTTGCTGCCGCCGCTGCTTCTTCCTCCTGAAGCCCCGGACGCCCCAATCCATGGCCGCCTCGCCCACGGATGTACCAGTCCGGGTGGGCTGCATCCCCGATTGTCCTCGTCCGGGTTCCTCGTGGTTGGCCGCTTTTCCTCTTGCTCCTTCTCCTCCCACTTCCCGACCCTCGTTCGTCGTGTCCTTCCTCATCTGGTCCTTGCTCTTGTTCATGTGCTCCTCGCTGCTGCTCTCCGCCACCGTAACCTCCTCTTTCCGTAGCCCCGGACGTTCCAATCCCGGGCCGCTCCTTCCCCGGACATTCCAGTCCAGGGCCTCCGCCCTCCCGATGTTCCAGTCCGGATGCTCTGCTTCCCCGGATGTTCCCTGTCCGGGTTCCATGTGCTTGCCTCTCCTTCTCCTCCCTCTTCTCTTCTCTTGTTCTTCTTGGCCTCTCTCCCCACCCTTCCTGGCTCTCGTTCATGCACTCCTTGCCGTTTCTTGCTGCCGCTGCTGCTTCTGCCTTCTGGAGCCCCGGACGCTCCAATCCATGTCCGCCTCGCCCCTGGATGTACCAGTCCGGGTGCGCTGCGTCCCCAGTTGCCCTCGTCCGGGTTCCTTGTGGTTGGCCGCTTTTCCTTTTGCTCCTTCTCCTCCCACTTCTCGACTCCCCACCGTCGCGTCCTTCCCCATCTGGTCCTTGCTCATGTTCCTGTGCTCCTCGCCGCTTCTCTCCGCCGCCGGTTTCTCCTCCTTCGGTAGCCCTGGACGTTCCAATCCCGGGCCGCTTCTTCCCCAGACGTTCCAGTCTAGGGCCTCTGCCCCCCGGATGTTCCAGTCCGGGTGTTTTGCTTCCCCCGATGTTCCAGTCCGGGTTCCATGTGCTTGCCTCTCCTTCTCCTCCCTCTTTCCTTCTCTCCTTCTTCTCGTCCTCTCTCTCCACCGTTCCCCGCTCCTGTTCATGCACTTCTTGCCGTTTCTTGCTGCCGCCGCTGCTTCTTCCTCCTGAAGCCCCGGACGCCCCAATCCATGGCCGCCTCGCCCACGGATGTACCAGTCCGGGTGGGCTGCATCCCCGATTGTCCTCGTCCGGGTTCCTCGTGGTTGGCCGCTTTTCCTCTTGCTCCTTCTCCTCCCACTTCCCGACCCTCGTTCGTCGTGTCCTTCCTCATCTGGTCCTTGCTCTTGTTCATGTGCTCCTCGCTGCTGCTCTCCGCCACCGTAATCTCCTCTTTCCGTAGCCCCGGACGTTCCAATCCCGGGCCGCTCCTTCCCCGGACATTCCAGTCCAGGGCCTCCGCCCTCCCGATGTTCCAGTCCGGATGCTCTGCTTCCCCGGATGTTCCCTGTCCGGGTTCCATGTGCTTGCCTCTCCTTCTCCTCCCTCTTCTCTTCTCTTGTTCTTCTTGGCCTCTCTCCCCACCCTTCCTGGCTCTCGTTCATGCACTCCTTGCCGTTTCTTGCTGCCGCTGCTGCTTCTGCCTTCTGGAGCCCCGGACGCTCCAATCCATGTCCGCCTCGCCCCTGGATGTACCAGTCCGGGTGCGCTGCGTCCCCAGTTGCCCTCGTCCGGGTTCCTTGTGGTTGGCCGCTTTTCCTTTTGCTCCTTCTCCTCCCACTTCTCGACTCCCCACCGTCGCGTCCTTCCCCATCTGGTCCTTGCTCATGTTCCTGTGCTCCTCGCCGCTTCTCTCCGCCGCCGGTTTCTCCTCCTTCTGTGGCCCCGGACGTTCCAATCTCAAGCCGCTTCTTCCCCAGAGGTTCCAGTCCAGGGCTTCCGCCCCCCGGATGTTCCAGTCCGTGTGCATTGCTTCCCTGGATGTTCCAGTCCGGGTTCCATGTGGTTTCCTCCCCTTCTCCTCCCTCTTCTCTTCTCTCGTTCTCCTCGTCCTCTCTCTCCACCTTTCCTGACTCTTGTTCATGCACTCCTCATCGTTTTCTGCCGCCGCCGCTGCCTCTTCCTCAAGGAGCCTCGGACGCTCCCATCCAGTGCCGCCCCGCTCCCGGATGATCCAGTCCGGCTGCGTTGATTCCCCGGTTGTTCCCATCTGGGTTCCATGTGTTTGACCGCTTCTCCTTCTTCTCTTTCTCCTCCCGCTTCGCGTCTCCTGTTCTTCGTGTCCTTCCCCATCTGTTCCTTGCTCTTGTTCTTGTTCTCTTCTCCGTTTCTCTCTAACGCCGTCTCCTTCTCCTTTTGTTGCCCCGGACGTTCCAATCCCGGGCCGCAACGTCCCCGGACACTCCAGTCCAGGGCCTCCATTCCCCAGATGTTCCAGTCCGGGTGCGTTGCGTCCCCGGATGTTCCACTGCGGGATCCATATGCCTTTGTCCGCTTGCCGCTTCCCCCCGGATGTTCCAGTCCTCGGGGTCCCGTTGCCTCGGATGGTCCAGTCCGTGGCACCGGGTGCACCCCCGGACGATCCAGTCCTGGGGTTTGGGCCGTGCTCCAGTTCGCAGCGGATGCTCCAATCCGGGGCGTCATATTATCTTACTCTCTCCGTTGCGTCGGATGCTCCAGTCCGTGGCACCGGGTTCACCCCCGGACGATCCAGTCCGGGGGCTAGGGCCGTGCTCCAATCCGCCCCTGGATGATTTGGAAAATTTGGGCAGAATCTTGCACTGGGCGCGCACGTTGCGCACACTGTGCGCTATTTTTAGACAAACTCCTAGAAAGATATCCTTGTTTTATGCGCGAATAGCTTTGATGAAGTCCTGCAATTTTTGGTTTTGAAAAACAGGACCAAAGCAGCAAGTAGAGCAAGAACAGGATGTGGATCAAATCAATGAATATTTTTGAAATCCAGTGTATCACAGAAGGGCTGCAGATAGACAAAGCAGGCTTAAGTACAAAGATTCAATCACGAATTGATAAAACGAATGATTTTTATGTGATCCCTGGCATGACTCAGGCCTCCAAGGTAGCACCAAGCACTTCATGTGCACTTTTTTGGATAAAGTGAGTAAGAAAGAGTCACTGCCATGTCTTTGTTGGAGGGATTGATCCAGGCCAAGCCCCCCTTAAAACCTTTTTGTTGATGCTAAGACTAACTCATATATTTTCATCTCTCTTTTGAAGCCTAAAGTACAGTTTCTCAAAGTAACTAGGGTTGTAACCCTAGCCCCCCAATGAAGTTCACCCCTACCACTCAACTGAGCGGAGGTACCTTCCTACATGGAGGATATACCGAAAGAAAATAGGCATTTCATGCTTTAGGCCTTGGAGGTTAAGCCTAGTGGACTCCCACCCCAATACCCCTATACTCAATTGTTTCTACCACTTATTGTGGTTCTATGTTTTAACTGTTTCTGAATTCAGTTGCTTGGCCGAGTCATTTTCTGTTTTGGCCTGACACCTATGCCCCATATTCCTAACCAGCACCATTTCACCAAAAGAGTGCACATGAAGTGCTTGATGCTATCTTGGAGGCTAGAGTCAGTCCAGTTTTCATATAAAATCTTTTGTATTATCCATTTGTGATTGAATCTTTGTGTTTATACCTGCTTTGTCTATCTGCAGCCCTTCTGTGATACTCTGGATTTCACAAACTAATCATTGACACGATCCTATTGTTCTCTTGCTCTACTACGTGTTGTGAACCTGTTTTTCTCCGAGGAAAACCTTGCAGGATTTTAAATCAAATCTATAGAGCATAATTGGAGGACATCTTTCCGGTAGCAGAGACAGTCCCTTGAGAAAGGTTTATAGTGTTTTCAGCACTGTGTTTTTGCTTCTCCTGCTGCTTGCTGTTGCTGTAGTGTGTCCTGCTGCTTGTTTTGGGAGATGAAAAGCTTTTGTTTATTGAAATACAGTAAGTCCAAGTCAATCCAGGATAGCCCAAGCCAGAAGTGTGCAAGGAGAAGGTAATTCAGGATCAAAGCATGAAGGGCTGCAGTGTAAACAGTGAACGATGATTGGATATTCACAGAAACTGCAACTCGGGTCACAAATGAATGCATATTCACGAGGATAGCTGAAATGTTTTTGGAAAAGAGTTAGAAAACTGCCCCATGGTCACTCTCTCTCCATAGTGCCATCTCAGGAGATGTGCACTCTTTTTTTTTTTTTTTTTGTAATACAAGTCCAAAGTCACTGCTCGAGAGTCCTCAGGAGGCCAGCCCATCATACAGAGTATCACCCACATCCCAGGTCACGGTCAGTGGGTGGGGCAGCAGGGAGGAGAAGGGAGCTGTGGACAGTGGGTTTGCGTTTGTGCAGAATAATTGAACATGTGGATAACACAGAAGTGATCGCCCCGCACTCCACACCCGGGGGTGGTGGCAGTGTGATAGGGGGTACTGTCTGCGCGGGTGCCAATCCAGGGCATTTCCCCAGGAGAGAGAAGCAGGAGGGATTCGGGCCGGTGGCCAGGAGGAGGGAGAGAGTGGCATTCCACTCACACGGCAGTGATGTGGGCGTGTAAGGGCCATGTGAGGGCCAACCTGCCAAAAGTTGGTGAACAAATAGTGACGTTGCAAGCAAAAACACAGAGACAGGGTACAGGGGACAGGTTGAAAAAGAAATGACAGTGCAGATAAAGACACAGGGGCAGGGCATGGGGGACTTGCTCAGGCCGATCAGGCTGAACGCGGCCGCCCGGGATGTAGTCAAGGACTCAGGGGGGGGGGGGTCCCACTGTGTACTGGCCTTCGGAGCAGGGCAACGCAAAGCAAGGACTGAATCAGGATGAGGGCCCAGAATACAGACAGTGAAGGTCGCCTGTGATCTGTATGTACAGGCCATGAGGGCACGACCAAGTTAGATTAATGAGTTGGTCAGCGAAATGCCTCAAATGGACGTTCCCTGTGAAGGAGAGCGAGAGCAGGGGAAGGGGGTGGTCACAGTGGCAGTGGGCCTGCCCAGTCTGCAGAGAAGAAGGGATTGGGTCCGTTGGGGGGGCGTTTCGGGACGGCGTGTTCTAAGACCGCAGTGACAGAATCCAGCACCCTGTTTTGATAGTGCCCTACTTCCTTTCGGACAGCTCGAAGTCCACCTTCGTGTGCTCGGAGGTATCTCTACAGGGACCGCGGGACTGCCAGCTGGCCGACAATGCGCAGGTCTTTGCGGCAGGCAGCCTGGCGCCATGTCTTGACGAGGTTACTGGCAGTCCAGCTGGACAGCCACGCGCAGACCAGGGGGTGGGAGGGGGTGCAGTAAGCGAGGACACCATGCAGACTGAGATTGTGACGGCGGTGGCAGTGTGGGCAGTCTGCCTTGCCCGGGGCATCATTCCAGAAGGTGGCATAGTGGGCATACCCCATGCGGGATTGCAAGCCGAAGAGCCACTTGTGCCACGCCAAGTGCCTGAATCGCAGTGGCCGCCAGGAGAGTGGGTGAAAGGAGTCGTGGGAGTGAGAGGGAATGGAATCGTGGGACCACACTTTATGGGGGGGTAGCAGGCGCTCACCGTGCCGGATTACATCCCAAGGGTGCTGTCGACGCAGGGGGGCAGGGAGGGGGAGGACTGTGCCGATTTTGGCATACTCATCGGCCGCCTCATTGTGGGTGTCACCCGTGTGGCCTTCGACCCACTCAAGGGTTTGCCCTTTTGAGAAGAGGGACTAGCGCACCTCCTGTACCCAGTGAGCTTGGCGTACCGGGCGTTTCTGCCCTTGTGCAGAAGCAATAGCTCCCTTGCAGTCAAGGCGGATGTTCTCGTGTGCAGGGGAGAGGTGTGACCCCAGAAGGACGCCAATTAGCTCTGCCTTATAGGAGTTGGGAACTCCTGGCCTTCGGCAAACCGCTATCCTGCCATCCCTGAGGACAACTGCGGCACCGGCCGAGGGTGGGCTCCCGAGTTTGCTGCCATCAGAGTAGGCCGACCCGGGGTGGAGGTGTGAGGGCACCAGGTAGACTGACAAGCCAGCAATATGGACAATCGCAGTGGCGTCGCGCATCAGCTTATTGGCGGCCCATGTGGTGGACACTGGGGGTTGTTGTGCTCCTGGACTGGGGTTCAGTAAGGCAATTGCTGCTTTAAATGTGTTGTATGGGGAGAGTGGGTGCTGGGATCGCGTGGACATGGTGTGGAGGTAAGGATTGCGGTGCAGTGTGTCTAGAACTCTCGTGGGGTGGAGTACTGGGAAGTAACCCATGCCGAGGCCATGGCTTCTGTGGGTGTACAGAGTTTTCCTGGCAACGACGGAGGGCAGCCCTAGCACTCCGAAAATGAATTTTTTTAATCAGCGAGTTAAGTGAGTATAGCTGTGTGACAGTGAGGGGTATGCATTCTGTGCGGTATAGTAGGCGTGGCAGTACCATGGTGTTTACCAAGAGGACCCTATCCAAGACTTGGATCGGTTGTGAGTGCAGCTCGGTGAGTTGGCTTCTCAGTTCCTCTAGGACGATAGACAGCGCTCTGTCGACACAGAGCCGCGGGGCCAGAGGATGGCCCAGATGCATGACATATCTGGCCCTGACGAAAGGATGATTTATTTGTGAGCTCCATTCTGGCGGGAATTCGGCTGGGACTGATTGCCAAAGCGATTCATTGGAAGCCTGAAGCGCGCATGGCGGGTGCAAATATTTGGGGAGGAGAGGCAGATCAGTGGGGGAATGGAGCATAGGGAGGGACTCGCTCTTGCCCACATTCAGCTGACATGCGATGAGGCTGAGGGCATACTGGACAAGTTGTGCCTGATGCTGGCTGTGCTTGGGGGGGGTTGTGGAGCATATGTCATCAACATACGCAGAGAAGGTGATGCCATGCTGGTCGAGCACGCGCAGGGGGATGTCAAAAACGACGACGAAGAGGAAACAGGAGAGGGGACACCCTTGTTTCACCCCCTGCGTTGTGCGAAAAACTTCCTGTTCGGCCCCCCTGAGAAACGTGGAGCCCCTTTCCATTACCAGGGTGATTATGCGCAGTAATTTCAGGGGAGTTCCCATTTTGTCAAGGACGGCACGGATCAGGATTTTTGGGGGGCTGTCAAAGGCATGGTAGACATCAAAGCCCAGAATGGCCTTTACCGGCCCTAGTTTGTCGAGGTCATCGAGGAAAATTTGTGTGGCGTGGGCTGTGGATATACCCTGCCTAACGCCGAATTGTCTGTGGTGCAGGTGTGGGGATATTAGGGGGTAAAGCTGTGAGTAGACCCATCGCATGAATAGCCGGTAAATTGAATTACTCATAGCGATGGGCCTCCAGCGGTCGGGGTCTTGCCACTTACCCTTCCCTTTAAAAAGACAAAAAGTCTCTGAAACCATCTGGGATGGTGCCCTCCTCGTAACAGAGGGTGACACAGGCGTGTACCAGACAGAATGTCTCATCAGGGAGTACGTGGAGCAGGTACGGGGGTACTTTGTCTGGACCGGGGGATTTTTTGCGTGACTGTAAGTGCGGCTAACCCCCAACTGCTCAGATTTTCACTGATCTGCCCCAGATTGACTACATTTTGGCCATTTTCCCTGCTTCGGCGGAATCGCCGCCCCGCAGCTCAGTCTCAGGATCAGACCTATATATTTCTGATGTGCCGGATCTGATTCCGCGGTCCATTCATCGTAAATCCGTCGCGTTCCGATCATTTACCTGGAATCGCCAATTGCCGCTGATGCGCGCCCGAAGCCAAATCAGCCAAATATTTTTTCACAATCGGATTTATATAAATCTTTTCAGATAGATATGGACACTCAGATGTACTTAGGATAATCCGCATCAATTTTCTTCATAGACTGGGATTTTTTGCCGGATAACAATCAGCATGGATCTTGCTTCCGTTGTTGCTGCTCTCGCCTCCGTTGGTGTCCGTGTATCCGGTTCTGCCCCCAACAGCAGCGTTCAGGTCGACTCCTCGCGTGCCTGCCCCACTGGTCTTGCCGGCCCTGAGCCCTCCGGCACCTTCCACGACCCAGGGCAGCACTTTCATGGTAGCAGAGGCTACCTGAATGTTGCTTCAGTGGTCTCTGCTCCACAGCCCGCTCCCCAGTACGGCCCCGTAGACCCCGCCGCTTCTGGAGAAGTAAAGATTACGCTGCCATGGTGCTGCGCGAACGAGGCCTTGAAAGGAATGCCTTGCGCAAGCCCAAGCTGCCCAAGAAGGGCGCACATCAGCAGCTGTGGAGACCCAAATTACCTCAATCCCAGTCGAAACTGGCCATCGAGCAGCTGGAATCCGCCGGCCTACGACGATGGCAACGCTCCGGTGGACCTTACGGAGCTGACAGGTACCAACATTCCTTACGGAGGTCCAACATTTGAGACCCTGGACGCCGATCTGGACGACATTGAGATGGGTGGTCCAGGTGAGGTACCTAGCTATAATCGACCAGCCTCTTGGGCACAATGGAGCGACCATTTGTCCCCAGAAGTGACCCGTAACCTTGAGGCCCTTGAGGCCCTTTGTCTCTTAGCCTCGTCTAAGCTGATCGAACAAGAAAGAATCGCCTCTGATTTTTTAACGGAATATTTTTTCCTCCTTCAGGACGAAATTAATACCAGGATGTGGTGGCGTTCTCAAGAAGATGACACTTTTGTCATTTTTTTGCAGATCTGGGAGGCAAGCCCCTTCCCAAAGGAGAAGGGCACGGCACCTGTTCCCGGGCCCTCCGCCCCTCATCCCCCTGTTTCCTTCCGCGGCGATCTAGCCGCCGCGGTTGAGGAGGGACTTTTAGAGGCGGCCAGGCAGGCAAGCCTGGAAATCAGGGCTGAAGGAGCTCCCCAAGTGGACTCCTGGCTGCGGACCACCGAGATCAGCGGTCCGACAGCCTGCTCAGGCCCTTCAGGACACGGTATGTACTGTCCTGCCGACTGCTCCTGCAGATTCCAGCGAGATGCGGAGCTCCAATTGCTCAAAGATCAAATGCACCTCATCATTCAAACGCTGGGAATAAAAGATCTTTTCAAGACGCACATGCGGTCTGAGGGCGCCTCATCGGTGGAACAAGCAACAGAGCCCTCGGAGGAGGCGACAGAAATTTTTTCAATTGCTCCTTCGGTGGACTCCAGGACCACCGATGCAAGGATCAGCAGGACCAAGCTAAAGGAAAGGGTTAAAATCTCTCGTTCTGAGAGTAGGACGGCGAAGGCTAGGACTGAGGCTCAGAATGCCAAGCGAACTGCCTCCCGTACTGCCCCTCCTGCTGCTGATTCCAATACCTTAGCCCAGCTGTTGCTCGCCCAGACTCTCGCCGGAGCTGGTGTGGCGAATGATGCCACCAAGGTGTCTGCCATTACGGCCGGTGTTGGGCTGGATTCGCTTCTTAATCCCACTTCATTGCGACTTCGTCAGGTTGCCAAGCAACCGAAGTATAATGGGAACCCCCGACGTTGGCCTCAGTTCCAACGGGAATTTAAACTGTGGGTTAAGACTCAAAAACTCCAAGATGATCAGTTCCTGATGGCCCTCTTGGATTGCCTTGAGGGAGCGCCGGCCAACACTTGGCTCAGGAGTTGGTGTGATCGCGAGGATACAAGTTCCCCCCTTACCTTTGATGAGGTGTGGGAACAGTTGGAGGTACGTGGATCCCGGCTGCCAGAGGACCATTACCACCAAATGTTGAAGAATTTTCCTTCATTCTCGCGATTAATCTTGCACGAAGTGCAAGACAAAAGACAGCGCTTCTGGAATTTAGTGGAAGAAGCTGAACATTCAGGCGAAAAATTTTCTAGTGCCGAGCTGAAAAATCTGATTTTTGACAAGATCCCCTCAGAAACTGCCGCCACCCTTCGGAACAAACAGTCCGAAGAAAAGGTCAAGACCTGGTGGGCGGAGGTGGAAGGCTTCGATGCCTCTGCCAACAGGTTCTCCGTCAGAAAGGCACTTCAAAAGTGCTCCCCCACGTCCTTCTCCAAGGTGAAATTCACTGAGGAGACGTGGAAAATCAAGTTTAATGAACACGAGGATCGGGACTTGTTTGTCCAAGTCCTCAACAGGGGAGTAAGCTTCCATGGCCATCGCCTGAAGGCCAAAAACTGGGTGTTTTCGTACACCCCGAAGGAACTCTGGGAAGAGGTTGAGCGGCTCGCCGACGCCACCAATCAGAATTTCCATGAGGGTCTTGGGGGAAACAAGAATACCCAGCAAAACGCCCAAATTGGGGCCCAAAAGGGCAACAAAAAGGTGAATGACACCCGGAATGTTCAGCAGCACTGTAGCATCTGCCTTCTTTTAGGTTCTACGAACCGAGCTAAGACGCATTCTACTGATAATCACCGATGGTCTCCTTACGATCACAAGGTGATTGGTGAAAATATCAGTAATTCGCAGAATTCAGACAGGAATGACAGACAGGTGCATGGTGGGAAGGCTGGAATAGGGAATCCGACACCCTCCGGTGTAAACAAAAATCCTGGAGGCCCTGGCAGGTCCCAAGGCACAGGAAATCGGACTCCATCCGGCTCCGGTGGGCAGCCGAACGGCCAGAAAAATCCCAATAGCAACGCCGGAGGCGGAAATCGAAATCCAGGCCAAACCCCTCAATCCGGTGCAAACAAGGGAAATGCTCCAGGATTCCAGGGTAAAGGTAAGGGAAATCCTTCGGGAACCCCTTTCTCTGGTAAGGGCAGAGGGCGTGGCGAAGGTGGAGGTCCATCATCTGGCGGCTGTGGCCGTGGACGTGGAAAGGGCAACCATCGTGTGGATCAGGTCTCAGGTGCAGATCAGGTGTCCGATGCGGATCGAGATTACGTTGAAAATGCCTTGAATTCAGCAGATGATCCGCTCCAAGATGAGTAGGTCGACGAATCAGGGTGTGTCCATAATGTTAACGCAGCCACTGGAGGTCAGAACGCCTAGGGGAGCCACGAAAATCGCCCCTCCCCAGGCAATTTCAGGCATGATCCCCAGATTCCTTCTCGACCACTACTTGATGTAGGGTCGCTTGTCTCCTCTCCCCTGGATCCGGCAGCGGATCCTTCTGTTGTAGTGGACGAGGTTGGTGTACAGTCCAAGCACAGGGCCCGTCAGTTTGTCACAAAGATGTGGGTCTCTGATCGCAAGGGCAATTTCCACCTCGCCACTTGTTTGTGTGACAATGGATCGGAGGTAAATCTCCAATCCAATTCGTTTTTGCCTGACGACTGCGTGTTTGATTCGCCTCTTCCTGTTACCCTCGAGGGAGTTTCTGGACATTCTCTCGCAGGTGGGCAACGCGGTTGTTATATATTCACTCATTTGGTCGCTCAAGACCTTTGGGAAGAAGGCAATGTGGAGGAAGTTATCCTTAAGGATGACTACTTCTATCGTGCCGACATAAAGTATGACCTTTACTTGGGCCATCCTTGGCTTCGCAAGAACAGGGTGGCGCCCGTAGGGCATCGGCGTTGTTTTTTGCTGGAGTCAGGTCCCTTGGAGCGTCCTGAATTTCGTTTTTTGCACGCAGGGTTTAAAAGTGCAGAAGAATTTTTGAAGCAAAAGGTTACACCAAAGTTTGGCGAAAATGTCACCATTTGCAGAGGTGAATGGGAGTGCCGATTACTCCCGAGAGTTAGAATGTCTTCGTAGGGACTCCCAGCCACGACGCCCTTCGCGCTGGCACTCTTCATCCTACAGAGTTGTCGACAAATGGCGCGATACAATTTGTGAATATTTTTATGAACACCATTCTTTTTGGCCACAGTATGATGCCTTTGCTAACCGCGAGAACAAGCGCTTTGACAAGCATTTTCGCGACGCTTGGACCCATAAATGGGACAAGAAGTTATGGATTAATCCTCCGTTTCACTTAATCCAGCAGGTCATCCACAAAATCAAGCAAGATAAAACCCAGGCGATTTTAGTTGTGCCCTTGTGGGACGACAAGCCTTGGTTTCAGGAATTGCAAGACATTTGTGTAGATTACATCGAACTTCCCAGGAAGATTAAGCTGTATGCCAGGGACGACACAGGTCCCCTGCCACAGCGGCCCTGGAGTTCGCTTGCATTCCTGGTGGATGGAAAGCTTTCTGACTCTGATTCTGCTGATTCTAGTACTGATTCCTGTGTTGGGTCTGAATCTGAGGTTGAGCGTGGTACTGAGGATGAATCTATTTTTTCTGATTTTTGTCCGTCAGATGCCCAAGGTGATCCAACGTCAAATGGTTCCGCCTCGTCTCCCTCTTCCCCAATACGATCTACATCCAAAAGAATCTACGGCGCACGGACGACAAAAAAATTTTCTTCGCGCCGCAAATTCAGAGTTTTTTATGAAAAACCCCGTGTGGAAGCTTTCATAGATCCTTTCGAGGAGCTGGATCACGAAGAGAATCTCTGGAATGTCGACACTCGACCCACCTATCTTCAAGAGGCAGTTGATACGGACCTTTTTAGGGACATCCGTAAGAAGATTCTTCCTGCCAAGGCCGAAGAAATCGCCAAAGTTTTTTCGACAGTAATTCCTGGCGATCAGGTGGACACTGAGTTGTGTTCCAAGAAAAGAGACAAGATTTTTGAGGAACGGAAGGACACAACCCTTTCGGGGAAGTTGATCAAAGACCCCCCTGTCCGTGGGCAGTTCGGTGAAGCCTTCATCGAGCTTCGTGAAGGGTACAAGGCGAAGAAACAGCGTCCTTATGAGAACCATGGACAGAAGCATGAGATACTCAGAAAAATAATCGAGAGAAATCTCAGGGAATTTGGTTGGCTTGAGGGTTGTATGACCAGCGAGTGGTGCTGTGCACCCTTCACAGTCCCGAAGCCGCCGCCTGCAGACCAGAACACTATTGATGGTTGGCGAATGGTTGTTGATTTTCGCAACCTCAACGCCGAAACCAAGGCGGATTCACACCCCCTGCCCCTCATTGAGGAGGAAATCGCCAAGAGGGCAAGAGGTCATTTGTTTTCTGTGCTGGATCTCCGTCACGGCTTTCACCAAATGCCGTTGAGGAAGGACAGCCGACCTCTCACCTGTATGTGCACGCCATGTGGCCCAGTCCAGTGGACGGTCATGCCCATGGGCCTGAAGAACGCCCCTTCGTTTTTTCAAAGAATGACGGAGGATGTGCTTTTTACAGCTCACCCTGAGCTTCGTGCCTTCGTGAGTGTGTACATAGATGACATAATCATCGCGACAGAGGGGGAGGGACTGACCGAAGCCGAGCTGGTGGCCCTACATGAAAAGCAGCTGAACCAGGTTTTGGACATTCTTGATGCCAATCAGCTGATTTGTGGGCCAAAGAAGGGAAAACTATTTTTAAAATCAGTCGAATTTTGTGGTTCTCTCCTTGAGAATGGCACCCGACGACCCAGTCCAGGGAAGCTCGTCGCTATTCAGAAGTGGAAGCGCCCTGAGACGATCACGGAATTGAGAGGATTCCTGGGTTGTTGCAATTTTTACCACACTTTTGTGCCCAATTATGCCAAATTTGCTGCCCCCCTCACTGAACTATTGAAGGTAGGGAGAGGTGCGGGCAAGGCAGGTTCAAAGGTTCGTGTCAAGTGGACTGACGAGTGCGAGGAGGCCTTCCATCACTTGAAGGCGGCCCTCTGCGAAGGCGCCACGTTGCATGTGCCCAAAATCGACCGACCCTTCTACATAAGAACCGACGCTTCTAGGTACGCGATCGGAGCTGTTCTTGAACAGGTTGATGAAGCCACCGGCGATCATTACCCTCTTGCATTTTGGTCTCGGAAGCTAGCCCCACGCCAAATGCAATGGTCGCCGCGTGAGCAAGAAACATATGCCATAATCTGTGCGCTGAAAAAGTACCAATCGTGGGTTGGCACCAATCGAGTCGAGGTCCTGACAGATCATCGATCTCTGGAGTATTGGGCCACCGAACACATTGATACTGTCGCGAGCCCAGCTGGCCGACGGGCCAGATGGCACGGATTTCTCAGTTTGTTTGACCTCCATGTGTCGTATTTGCCTGGAAAACACAACACGGTAGCGGATGCTCTGAGCCGATGGGCTTACCCCGCTTCAGAGGGGCTGCAAAGTACCAACATCCATGGTACGGAGCAGGACCGCCACCTCGTGATTGAGTGGGATCAAGAAGAAAAAAAGCTCATCCGACGTGAATGCATGCAATGCGCTGTTAAACAGCATGCATTACCGTGTCACGACATCACGGCCTTCTCAGATCCGGCGCATGCCCATGAGATTGTCACCAAATCACTGAAAGTCGTGGAGAAAGTCACCGATCCCTCCTCAGGGAGTGTGAAACGGTTTGACTATACCCGACGTGTAAGTGGATTTCGGTTGATCCAGGGCATTAAGCGTCGAGATCCGGCCAAAACTCCACCCCTGCCGAAAGATTCCCTTATCATCCGTGACTGGACGTCCGATTATCTGCATGATTCCATGTTTAAAGAGGTCTTTGAGAATCTCAAATCCAAAGATGCTCACAAAGATGGAATTTGTTTCTGAATATTCGTTGGATGGGGGGAAGCTGTGGATGGAGGGTAAATTGTGCGTACCAGACGCCCTGGCCCCCCGAGTGTTAAACTGGTGGCACAAATGGGAGTCCCCCCACGCACATGGCCGTAGATTATGGTCGATGATTAAACATAGGTTGTTCGGCTCAAGGCTATATACTCATTGTATGAAAGTAGCCGCCGGATGTGCCCAATGTGCTGTCGCGACGCCACCCAGCGCGAAGAAGCACGGCCATCTGAGGCCACATCCTATTCCGGAGCGCCTTTTTAACAGAGTCACCAGTGATTTTTTCTATCTTGGTGAACTCGACGACGAAGAGTGCCAATGGACCAACAAAAAGGTCAATGGAGTGCTCCTTATACAATGCCGTCATTCTGGCTACATTCAGGTGTTGCCTTGCAACATCGAGTCAATGACTGGCAAGGCTGCCGCCAAATGGTGCGCGCAGACCTGGATGGGAGGTTGGGACGTCCCATCCGAGGTGGTTACGGACTCAGGCAAAGAGTACACCTCCAAATGGTGGAGAGAATTATGTGCTCGCCTTGGAATCCACCACCTGAGATGTGAAATCCACTCGCATCGAGCGTTGCCTGGCGAAAGAGCCGGCCGCTCTATTATAAATATGCTTCGTAAGGAGCTCGCGAGTGAAAAGGATTTCCATTGGCTTGAAGTTCTCTTCGCATTGCTTCGCCGTTACCACAACACGCCTTTGTACCATGGCCTTTCTCGAAATGAAATTGTCTTTGGACGAAAGAAGTGTTGGTGGAACATGCCGTTGAATAATCCTCGCCCTTGTAAAGATGCTTCGTTGTTTTTGGACGAAATCCAACGAGCAGAAAAAACTGTCTCGAAATTAATCGATAAGCATCAAGCTGACTGGCTTTGAGTCCAGAATCAAGGCCGGAAAAACCCCCACAATTTTGAAGTCGATGATCCAGTTTGGCTTCGAAAATCCGAAACCACCCTGGACGGAGATGATAAGCTTCTTCCCTTGTGGGAGGGGCCATTCGCTGTTACAGCGCGTCTAGGTGAGAACAGGTGGAGGATTCGTGTGGATGTCAGCAGGGAAATTGACGTTTCGGGCGATCGCCTCAAGAGAGAGATCCCCTCCCCCAAGGATCGGGTTAAACCCCTTTTTTGGACTTCGAAATTTTTGTCCGATCGGGTCATCGAAGGGGGGAAGTACGAACTCAAGAGGATTTTAGAAGCAAGACGTGACGGAAAGGGCGAATGGGAATTTCTATGTGAGTGGAGGGGCTTTGATTCCAGTCACAACAACTGGGAACCAGCCCATTCTTTTGTCCATGGGTACACCAAGGGGTTCATCGACTTCCTCAAGAAGCACCCCGAAATTGGCGCACTCCTGACAGACTGTCTGTCGAAACCAGACAGACAAGTGGAGAGCGACGGGAAAAAACCTGTGGTGAATCGAGATCCAGCCTTTTACGGCCCTCAGCAGCCACATTCCAGGGCTGATCCGTCGATCCCCCCTCCTGCGGTCAGGCCAGCCCAGGAGCCAAATGAGGACCAAGCTTCGAGTTCGGCCGCTGATCTACAGCGCCCAAGCCGTACGAGGGCCCCACCAGACAGGTTGGTGGTCACATGTATTCGTGCTTGGCCAAATTGAGGGAGATCCGTCGTGACTTGAGTCGCCGACGCCATAATCTGGGTAACAGTCGTCTAGTCCAGGGCGTCATGGCACTCATCGCTAGGGCTCAAGGGTGTAGGTTCGAAACCCTTGCATGTCCAACTCCTACAAAAGCTCCAGCCTCGCCCCGTCGACCACTTATTCCAATGTGAGTGTTCTGACGACTTGAAAAAACCACATTCTGCTCAATCCACTGTTCATTCTTCCTGATTACGACATGATGTGGAGAACTGCGAATGTTTGATAATTTGACGTCAATCAACTTTTCTTTGGTCTCCGTTCGGCAGACAAGGCGTAGATACGCTGCCGAAAGCCACGGAGTGTGCTGCCGTGTCTAGAAAAAACCAAACTCAGGCTTAATTCAGGCAGATTCGGGATAATCTTGTCTCTGTTGGTCTGTGCATCTTTGGAATTTGGCTATTCGTGCAGATGGAAGCAAATGTACATAGTAAAAACGTTGGCCAACGACATTCACCCCTACAGGCACCCCCTGTAGTACTGGCGGCACTAGATGCGACGCCAGGAACTCAGATCTTACCTTCATTTCCCGTGATGCTGAAGCCAAAGTCCAGATTCAGATCCAGATTCCTTGAATTTACCTTGAATTCCTCAGGTTTGTCCATCATTCTTGCACTGTTGCAGCAAAACCCCGACGTCAATTGTTCAGACAACCTTCATACAGGAGCTCCAGGGACTTCTAACAGCAACCTCTCGGACCTCAGAGCTTCCGTAAGCTTCGGTGTATTTTTGGCACACGCCAATGTGAGCTCAATCCGACCTGAAACTGTCGAAAATGGTGAATCCAAGTGTCTTGTGGGACTCAACCTAAAGATTGGCCTTGTCCAAGTCGATTGACACCGCCGCCACTGTAAATAAAGGACCATTCGGTGTCTCTCAGTTATATACTGTCAGTAAAGCGCCTTCAGCGAACCTTCGGCGCGTTACATGCCAAGGATCCAGGGCCAGCATGTCCCATCATGATGCATCATCACATGATCCACATTTTCATGGAATCTGTTGGATGCTCGCGAACCAACGTGCCGGAAAGCACAGCTGAGCTGAATAAACGACAATATATATTAACTCTAGTCTAAACGAAGATGTTAGTAGTTTCAGTTCTAGACATTCCGCTTCATTGCACCTTCATCTTAGGGATCTTGCTGATTTTAGGACAGTTTAGGTTGATTTCCTTGTCATCTCCTCTCATTCAGCGAAGTTAGGCAAGTTAGGCGAAGTTAGTTCGTTGACGCTGATGTTTTTCTGTCCACTCAGGGCCTGTAGACTACATTTGTATTTGTTTTCCCTCTCTGTGATTGTTTCATCTTCTTCATCTCTGCTCAATTTGATTCTCAATTTTGCTGAATCTTGTGATCATCCACCAGATGCGCCAAATCTGAAGCACATGCTGCACTTTTCAGAACGAGAAAAGCGGGAGTAACACGATGTAGAGTACGTGGAGGACACCGTAGCGTGCCCGCGACAGCTAAACTGTGCCAGAGCGCCGAGATGTCACCCCATTTCTTGATTCTCGCACTCAATCCACCAATAATCTACCTCATTCTCAACCTCGGCATGGTTTGGTATCGATTCTCGATACGTTTACATGCTTTTTAGCCCTTAACCTAATGTTTTACTGCCCGGAGGACTGTTCGTCACTCTTCATTCTGTCTCATTTCAGGTTCATCCATCCTGATTCAGTGCCAATCCAGCCCAAATCAGGTCAGATCAAGCAGATTTCGCCCCATCGAGGCTACATTTCTATTTTTTTCTGGGACTTACCCGCACTACGTTCTTCGTTGACGTAGCGACACACCCCAGTGTGTTTTTGGAGGGGGAGTGTAAGTGCGGCTAACCCCCATCTGCTCAGATTTTCACTGATCTGCCCCAGATTGACTACATTTTGGCCATTTTCTCTGCTTCGGAGGAATCGCCGCCCCGCAGCTCAGTCTCAGGATCATACCTATATATTTCTGATGTGCCGGATCTGATTCCGCGGTCCATTCATCGTAAATCTGTCGCGTTCCCATCATTTACCTGGAATCGCCAATTGCCGCTGATGCGCGCCCGAAGCCAAATCAGCCAAATATTTTTTCACAATCGGATTTATATAAATCTTTTCAGATAGATATGGACACTCAGATGTACTTAGGATAATCCGCATCAATTTTCTTCATAGACTGGGATTTTTTGCCGGATAACAATCAGCATGGATCTTGCTTCCGTTGTTGCTGCTCTCGCCTCCGTTGGTGTCCGTGTATCCGGTTCTGCCCCCAACAGCAGCGTTCAGGTCGACTCCTCGCGTGCCTGCCCCACTGGTCTTGCCGGCCCTGAGCCCTCCGGCACCTTCCACGACCCAGGGCAGCACTTTCAGTGACGCGCGGGCCAGTTCGCGCAGTGCAGCTTGCGTGGGGGGCGGCACATCCTGATGTCTGGGGCGCTGGGGTACGTGCGACAGTGCGTGCACAGACCATGGGGTGTTGCGTTGGAGGATACGTTGTATGTTTCGTGTGGGGGTGGGGAGTGTTGATTGGGCGGGGGGCGATAAGAGGGTGTGTTTAACTCTGCGGTAAAATACCTTGGATCTTCGCTTGGCCTGTTTGGCCAATTGCCGGATCACAGAGGCCCAGTCGCTTGGATCCTCAGTAACAGGGGTGATCGGGGCCTTAGACGCGTTAATCTCACGCATGGCGGTCAGCATGTGCGACGTGAGCTGTGTGTATGTGAGCGCGCAGTCATGTGCAGAGACTGGGGGAGGCATGTCGGCAGTCAGGGCTGCGATACGTTTTTTATATGCTGTGACATCACGGCGGTTCCACATGGCACAGCGCATTTCGGGAAGCACTTGCTGTGACCACGGCGCCGTGTGGACGAGGATGGGGTCATGGTCCTGAATCCCGGCGACACCGGAGAAGTCAGGTACCTGGGCCCCTGATGTCTTATAGAGGGCCTGGAACAGCCGGGACCCATAGGCTCTGTCAATATAGCTCTTGGTGCCCCCATACCGACGTACTCTGGTGTAGGGGACAGATTCGTGGTGCGGGGTTAAGAGGTCAACCAGGGTGCTGGCGCGCTCCTTTGCCACTAGCCAAGGCCACATGGGCGCCCGGAGGGCTGTAGTGTGGCTGGGGTGAGTTACGGCGTTATAATCTCCTAGTATGATGGCACACTCCTGGGATAATCCCGCAAGGGCCTTTTCACACAGGAGCCTGGCGGCAGCCGTGTGTGGCCCATAGTACGAGGCGATGGACAGGGAGGGCATCGAGGGATCGCTGTGCAGTGATATGGAGGCAGAGATCAGCCTACCAGGGATGTGAACGCGTATTGTCGGAGGAGCTGGTGCAATAGAAGTGTGTATGAGGAGGGCTACTCCTTCTTTAGACGTAGGGGAGCTGGCATGCAGATGGTATCCCCAGTACATCGCCACACGCTCGTGATCCCGCAACGTTGAGGTGGAGCTGGGCCGGAACTCTTGGAGGGAAAGGGTGTGGGGCAATGGCGTAAATCCAGATAGTATGTGACACAATCTGTTTGGCGTCACCTCCACGCCGCCGACATTGAGTGAACCGAAACTCAGTGTGTCATATGTGAGTGTGCGTGCGTGTGGTGTGTGTGGTGTGCCCAAGGGCTGGTGCATACTTGATGGATCATCAGAGCCGGGGCTGAAGCATCCATTCAGTGAGGTGCAGGGTGGGACTCCCTGATGTTGTTTGGAAATGGAGCAGACTGGCGCAGCGGGATTGTAGCAGGGTGGAACACTCTGACGTCCACAATCTGCGGATAGGGGGTGTCTTATAAGCGCATAGAGCAGGATAGCCTGGCGCATGAGGATTAAACGAATGAGCGCAAATATGACGGCACTAATGTTACAGAAAGGAACGATGACTGTGTGGAGGGGGGCACTGTTACCTCTTGAGATAGGCACAGGACACACTGTAGACAGATTCACGTATGTCACATCAGCCCCCCCATCAGGTGGGACCTGTAGTGGTGGAGACGTCACAACGTGAGCCAGCGGTGGGGGGGCAGCGAGACACAGTGTGTGACGGTGTAGTAGCTGGCGCATTCTGATCAGACAAATTCCTGTAATACTGACTGCGATTGCGTAGTGCATGCGGAGAACGCGATGCGTGGCTATGCAGATGGCAGTAGCAACATGAGTGTAGTGTAGGGCAAAGGAGTGTCGCCGTAACAAATTCATGAGCATGCCTGTCGTTCAAGCCGAGGTAGAGGACCATTGGCACTGTGAAACCAGCGGGGGTAGCTTCATGCAGCGATGAGTCTGTCGGGGTGTATCATCATGGTTGCTGGAGAAAAGAAGATGAGTTGGAGACAGAGGGTGGTGCTGTGGGTACAGGAGAGGGTGTATGGGCGGAGTTTATGTCGGGCATTTGGAATTCGCTGAGCGCATTCGTGGCGGCAGCAAGATTAGCCTCGTTGAGAAAGGGATCCGGGAGTGGAGCGAGGCGAACTTGTTCCAGGCGATCCGCAAGGGACATGTTGACATCTTTGGATGTGTCCCCCGACGAGAAGTACACTGGTCCAGGCAGTGTAGCGCCGTATGAGGCAACAGCGGACTGTGTGGCTGGGTCTTTAACCATGACCAGTCCCGATTGCTGAAAAATTTGGTGGTCTTCAACCGGCAGCACATCACGTGTGTCCAGCGTAGGGGGGAACCGCACAATGGAGAAATGGGGTGCCACCTCTCTGGCGGAGTCTTTCGCGAAAATGCTAGCGTTAGTGTGCGCAGACACAGACATCATGTCGCCCAGATTTTCTATTTCTTGCACTGCAGGCTGTATGAGCATGGGGTCATGCACCATACCGAAAACGTCATACTTGTTGAGGAGTACAATGAAGGCGAATTTGCGGAAAAGTGGGGGGTTCATTTCAATGGCAGTGCGGATTTCATCCGAGGGAAACTTGCGTTTGCGCGCCGCACCCTTTTGAAAACGGGGCTGGTGTGTAATGATGATGGAGGACTCCTTGACCGAGCGATCAAGGAGTCCTATGGACACACCCATGTCCATGAGGGCCGGCTGTTCGTCATAAAAATTGCCCAAGACATTAAATGGGACGAAAAAATCAAATAGGCGATAGCCATCAGGGGCGGAGTTGACAATTACGGGCCAAAATGATTTAGTTATCCTAGGTAGGGTGAGCTCCTTTAATACTGTGGACGTGTCGTCGGGGTTGAGTCCATTGAGCATCAGCATCAGCGGCAATGAGCCGGAGATGTGCCATTTCACCTCAACCCCGTCAACTTCCCGCGTGATGTCGATGGGGACGTCTAGACGTACTTGAAAAAGAGAGGCTTGTGGATATTTGCGGGGGAATGGGCTGTGTAGAGTCGACATTCCTTGGGAAGTACCCGATGGTTTGAGGGACATGACCTTTTGGTAGGGGAACGGAAGTGAGCTGAAAGATAATGAGCGGTTGGTCCAAAGGGCTGGGGAAGGTGTGGATGTCGTGGGAGTCCGGGGTGCGGGTTCCCATGTGGATGACTTGGCATACGACGGACAACCATAGGAAACCCAACGAGGGAACAAGGTCAATTCTTCTATCTGAGACAGCGGCGAGTTCAACATCGGCCACATTGCTACGTGCCTGATACGCAAGCCAAAAAGTGGTTGGTTTGTCTTGTTTCTTAGCCGCCCGCATCATTGCCACTATTTGTTTAACAATGGTGCGATGAGATAAAAACGGGGGTTCATCTTGAAAGGGCGCAAAGCTTGGGAGGATGGCAAAGGAAACGAGGCCAGTGAATTTTGGCCACTCAAAATTAGTCATGTCTGCAATTGAAAAACTCCGTAGGAATCCTGAATAGGGAAGCCCGTCTCCAAATAGGAGTATTTGTGGCGTGGGCACCAAGGCTGACAAGCGGTCGGTGGGTGGAAGAGGCGAGGTGTCATGGTAGACCGTAGGCGAAGATGAGAGTACATCTACTTTTGAGAAACGGTTTTGGCCTTTGACCGGGATTTAGCCGCCTTGAACATCCTTGGTGAGGTTGCGAGGCTCGGGGAAACCGGTTGGCAAGGCTCCGTTTGGCCTAAAATTGCGTTGTGCAAGCGCCCGAATTGGATTTTTTTCCAAAGCCATTTGTTGGGCGGGGAGAGGGTCTACCGACGCTTGCATCTCCATGTCATCTTGTGCACCGGGGTCCGATTGGTGTGGCAATCTGTGAGGTGTGATGGGTGTCTTGTTGGGGGAAGGAGAGGTAAAGGCATGCCTTAGGCCGGGAAAGTCAACGATGGACACATCATCATCGTCTCCCAAATTTGAACCCCGTCCATGGTGAGCCTTTGAAGAAGGAACAACGGAGGAGGCACGAGTTGAAGAAAGAGACGGTGCATTGCTCCTAGTAGACGAGTCTTCACTCCTCTTCGGTGGTTCCTTTCTCTCGGCCGCTTTTTTTTCTTTGGCTTTTTTTTGTTCTTCCTTTTTCTTTGTTTCCGCTTCGTTTTCGTCCGCCTTTTTTTTCCCATCTTCTTCTCCTTCATTGTTTTTTTCTTCCGCCTTTTTTTTCTCTGCTTCATTTCCTTCCGTATTGCTCTCCAAAGTGTTGCTTGGCGCTACACTTGGTGAGGAAGAGCTACGGGATGGGGACAAGGCGGGTTGGCAATCTCGGTTGGTGCGAGGAGAAGGGGCAACAAATATCTTATCGGTTAATTTTTTTTGAGATCCATCATGTTTACTTTGACCACTAGGGTCACTTTGAGTTGTTTGAGGAGGGAAAGGGGAAGGAATGGACGAGATAGAAGCCGTGGATGCGAAGTCCACATCAATTTGGACGGAGATACGACTAGGATCTAGCTTCCCAAGAATGGTGTTACGAGGGTCAGGAGCCTTAAAACTAGATCCATGAGTCTTTTTTTCCAATCTGCCACTCGATCTGGACGTGGCATCAGAAGAAGGTCGGGATTGGAGTTGAGTTGGAGCCATCAGTACCAAGAAAACACGTAAGTAGCACGGAAAAGAATAAGGAACACGGCGATAAGCGACTGATGCGTCAGAATATCGAGAATTCTTTAAAAAGACGTAAAGTGGACAGAAAAAATGAATGTGCACTCTTTGTTTTGGGTCCCATATGTGCTGAGGTGGCATGGTATGTGGCGATGAGGTCACTGCCATGTCACATGGGATCTTCCTACTTAGCTAGGCTGACCAGGAATTGAACCCAGGACCTCTCAAAAAGAGGTGCCCAGCCTCCTAGGGTGCATACCACTAGGATAGCTAAGAATTCATGGAAAAACATAGATAAATTCATAGGCTCTACTTTAGGTATGTCAGTGCTCAGTCAACTCAGGAAAAGATGAATAGCTTCACATTGAAAGGGGATTAAGGGGTCCACTCCATATCCTGATTGGGTGTTTGGTTCCATAGGTCAAAATGTGTTATCACCAGTTTTGGTGGGACCAATACTAAGATAAAAATGCATGGATGCTCAGTGCATCTCTAATACAACTAGAGTATGTCTCAAAGCAATGGAAAAGCACTTTTTCTTGGTCCCCCCTTGTGCTGTGGTGGCCACCACTGTCGCATGTTAGGAAAAAGGGACTTTTTCTTGGCCTTTCCTTGGTTTCCACATCTACTTTAAAATACCTATAGTTTCCCTCACACTGAAAAATGGGCGCTCACCATGGCTGGCGCTCTTTTGCTGCTCTGTTTGTAACATATCCTACAGAAGACTCAGCGCTCATGGCGCTGCCGGGGCTCCTGTGGCTTGGTTGGGTTAGATTGGGAGCATGCCAAACATGTGCATATGCATCCCTCCCTCCAAGACGCAGCGTCGACACAAACCCAACGCAAGACACGTTATACACACTCACAAGGGTTCTCGTAAACCTGCTGGCGACCTGTGACCTGTCTTAGGGCGAAGGGAGCCGAAAGAAAATTAAAATTGCCCCTTGGTGGGGTCTTGGTTCTGCTCAGTCTCTCCAGGCACCTGCGTTTCGGCCCGAACACGGCCTACTCAGCGAGGCTGCGCGTGGGTATCTGCAGAGGCAGGAATGGGAGAATTATGGACGAATCCACGCAAAAACGAAGCGACGACACCAAAATCCGTCAAATGACGGCCTAGAATTCTTCTGAAACAACACACCTGAGCAGAATCCAATTGTGCATCAGAAGCACATTTTTATAGAAATTATGGTCATCTCTGGATTTTTTAAATCCAGAAATTCATACGCATAAAATGGCGGCGCGCAGGAGCGGCTCCTAGCGAAGCGCCGGAAAATGGAGAAATGATGGAATTATAAACGTATGTCTCACGTAGTCGTGAAAATGACGAGACACACATTAATAAATAAACATACAGATTCCACCCATACTAATAGAAGATTCGAAAATCCAAGAATTCGACAATCAACGAAAAAGACTTCAATGAGTCAGGTATAAACTACAGGTATGCTCGTCTCGCATGCCGCATACACATTGCTCGTCTCGTGTCTCCGTGAACGAGTCTTGTAGCAGCGCTAACAACGATAGGAGGCGATAGAGGGATTGATTAGAAAGATTGCAGATGATTAGCGGTCAGATCAGGGTGATTAGACATACACACACGTGCATAGCAACGTTCTTCGCGTGCGCCCCTCACTTGCTCTCGCTCTACAGCGGTAGGTAAGGTGAGTAAGCCCAGGCGGGGCCACCCCCTGGTGGAGTTGTGATTGAAGTTCAGATGGGCAGGTTTGCCCGCGATGTCTGTGCATACTCGCGCATGCACACACGCATTAAAGGGTGGGCCACGCGAAGTGCGCACGGTAAACCTTGTTTATGCTACCCAGGGGCTCCTCGGTACGTTTTTTAAGAGAACCTGAGGAGTCCCTTAACGCTTGCTTGCTTGACAAGGGTAGCTGGTCTTCCAGCGTGTTTGCGGACAGTGTATTATAGGTCACACTGAGAAGGGTATAATACCTGGAGTGTGGCTTGGTTCCTCCGCCGCAAACGCCCTTTCATTTGCCTTTGTTTTACAGGTGGGCAGGTAGGGTGACTGGTGCAGCAGCATTTTTTTATGCCCTGCTAAACAAGGGCACAGATCACACAAACAAGTAACTCCGCCTCTGCCTGTGGCAGAGCAGGGAGTCCGACTTCATCGACATCTGCGCCTTGCACGCGAGAGCACTCCTTCCCTCCAAGCCCTACCAGGGGAAACGCGTTGTGGCGTCCCCTGTTAGGCCACAGTTGCTTAGCAGCGCTGTGTTCTCTTGTCATTTCACAGGAGGGTTGCTAGGACCCACGACACCATTGCCTTCACAACGCCCAGTAGAGTGTGCGTGTAGGAGTGGTAGTCTTGTGTGGGGGCTGGAGCCAGTTGCCCAGTGCTCGCCCACCAGGATGGTGCCACTGTAGGATGTGTAGGACCTGTAGTGCGTGTGTCACTGTCCCACCCGTTTCCTGCAATTTTAGCAGGGTTGGTGGGCTGTGGCAGTGGTTAGGTCAGTGTTTTGGCCACATAGCAAAACGGCGTTTTCATGCCTTCATAGCTTTTGGCCACCCCTCCCTGTAGTAGACAGATAGGTAGGGAAAACAATACCTGGATGAGCACGCTGGGTATTCCCCCAAGGTTTTGCGCCAGCACAGAAATTGGGCGCATAGGGGAGGGGAGACCCGGGGCGTACCCCGTGGCATCAATAAGCCAACCCTCCAGGTTTAGCAAGGGCGCAGAGTTGGGTATAATTAGGACACCACTTCTGCGGCTTGCTCTCAGGACCTTAGGAATAGCACACTCACACATACGCTTTGGCAGGTAAGGGTAAGGTTCAGTCCCTAGCTTTAGTCTTGGAGGCAAGCGTCTCAGCGAGCCTCAGCAACTCACCAAGGTTGTTCTGGGACAAGTAGTCAACCAGAACTGAGTTTAGGCGTCCCTCAGGTAGAACAAATGCAGAGAAGGGCTCCCAGGTGGCCTCTTCGACTCCAAACCCTTCCCAGAGGGTGAGGAAGCGCCAACCCTGGCGATAGCGGTGGCGTAGGACAGACTTCACCCGGTAGAAGCCCTCCTTAGCCATCTCCTCGGCGTTCATGTCGGGGACTTCACCTTCAACTTCCATAGGGCTGGCAGCCCCTTGTAGGTCCAGAGCGGCGATTTCCTCGTCGTTCAGCTCCCACTCCTCCCCACAGAGGTCTTCAGGATCATGGTAGCGCTTCAGGTGTTGAGCAGCGCACACCAGGGTCCCCCCTAGACGGGGAGAACACCGCACAGTGATACGGTGACCATCCACAGATAGAATCTTGTACGGCCCGAAGTATGGGTCATCGCTGGTAGAGCGTGGCCAGGCGGGTAGTCGACTGTGGTGCACCAGCACCCAGTCCCCCACTTGGTAGGTTGCCGGTACTCGGTGCTTGTTCTTCTTGTTCCACTGACGCTCCCTCACTCTCTGGAGCATAGCCTTGGCCTTGTCCACCTTCGCTTGTTGCTCTTGGACCCATTCACCGACAGAAGAATGGGTGTCTCCTGGATAGGTGGCATGTAGGAACCACGCCGGGCGCCCCAGGAATAGCTCATGGGGCGAGTAGCCAGTCGCTGAACTCTCTTGGGAGTTCATCATCAAGGATATGACGGGGAGTAGTCTCACTCAGTCTCTGGTGCGTTCAGTTTTGCACCATATCCTGACGTTCTCCTTCAGGACACAGATCTGTCGCTCACATAGGGGGTTGCTCGTGTGAGAGTAGGGAATCCCCGTAGACACCTGGACATTGAGGGATCTCAGGACCCTCTTGTACCAGCCAGTATCTGAGCGTACTCGCACGTCCTCATCGGAGTTGATCTCCTTGGGCGCCCCATTGACACAAAACCACTCCTCCAGGAGTATCTTGATAGTCTCCTCCCCGGTAATGTGCTTGGTACATGGGAACACCCTGGTAAACCTGGTCAACCCACAGGTTACCACGAGGGCGAAGTCATAGCCCCCGAACTTCGGCATCTCCGTGTAGTCCACGTATAGAACACTGTTAGCACAGTGAGGGATGGGCAGGATCGAGTAGAGACCTCTGTCCCTGATATCCCCTGGTTTACAGGACCTGCACCGGCACTTGTCCACGATAGGCTGGAGGGTTTTCCGCAGTTGGTCGTCAGTCCACGTAGTGTGGAACCACTGCTTGAACAGCCTCAGGGTACGGTCAGCACCCACATGACCACTGGACTCATGGGTCCACTTCAGCAGCGCTGGGACTCGGTCACTAGGCACCAGGATGCGGTCCTCGTGCCAGAGGTAGCTCTTGTCCCGCTTCCACTGGTCTTGGTGGACCAGGAGGGGTTCAAGGCGTTTCTCCAGGCGCTTGTAGATATCCCCAAACTCCTTCAGGTACTCCGATTGTTGGAGTCCATCCAGGGGGCGTATCATGGTCATTTTCAGGTCCAGGTGTACGTCCATACGGCTGAACGCCTCCTTTGCCAGCGCTGTAGACCGAGCACCAATCAGGGCGTCGAAGTTGTTGCGGCTGATGTAGTCGGCACACTCGTTGTTCACTCCCTGGATATGGTGTATCGTCAGCCGTAGTTGACTGAGGTAGGTCCACCAGCGTCGTAGCTTGGCCTTCTCAGGTGGGGGACCCTTCTGGAAACTGCGGACCGGTTCTTGGTCGCACAGCCAGACCACAGGGTTACTCCCCAACAGTCGTGCTTGTGAGGATAGCACCAGCATACCCGCGAGCAATTCCTGCTCATAGGTGGAGTAGTTCCCCCTGGCCTGGTTCCACTTCCAGTTCCAGTGGCCCAGAGGTACTAGGACCCACTTGTCGTCAGGGTAGCTGTGCTTGAGGGTTCCATCTCGGTTGAGACCTTCCGTTCCCCATTGGGAAATGGCCGAGTCGAACTCCTCCTTCTCTAGTGCTTGCCATTGGAACAACGTTCCACCACCGCCCACATTGCTGGCGTCGGTCACCAGGATAATCTCCCCTTGTGCCCTAGGCACGCCCAAGCACTTAGCGTTGGCTACCATGTCTTTGAGCTCGTCAAACGCTTGTTGCTCTTGTGGGCCCCAGCGCCAAGTAGTACTCTTCTTGATCAAGTCTGTCAGAACGGCGCTGGTGTAGGTGAAGTTCTTGATGTGGCGGCGATAGAAGTTGCACCCCCCAATGAAACTGCGTACATCATGAAGTCCTTTCTTGGGGTCTTCGTGTCGTACCTTGGCATCCATCAGGGGTTTGGCCTTAGAGGCCGCTGGGGTCCACCACCCATAGCCAACGTCAAACCCCAAGTACTGCATGGTCTCCTGCATGAACTCACACTTCTCCAGCTTGAGTCGAGTGTGGTTCTCCTGGCAGACCGCAAAGAACTCACCCAAGAGGTTTAGGTGATCCTCCTGGGTATTGGTACCGAGGCATACATCGTCGATATGAGCCTCCATCTGGGCACCACGGGATATGAGTTCCTGCACCTTAGGTCTCCTTCGTAGGATGGACAAGATCTTGTTCATCAGCTCCTGGAATAGAGCGGGTGCGTTAGCCACGTCAAACGGCATGACCTTCCACTTGAACACCCTCCGCTGAGGGGTGATGAAGGCCAGTAGTTCCTGTGCGTTGGGCGTCAGGTCCACTTGCCAGAATCCGCTTCGCTTGTCCATCTTGGTCTTGTAGCGGCCGGAGGCTATCTTCTCCAGGGTAGACTCCATATTGGGAATGGACCCTGAGTGGTTCAACGTCTTCTTGTTCAGCTCTCCATAGTCCACTACCAGCCGTTTGGCTGTAGACCCAGGTTTAGCCACCAGGAAACGGGGGCTGCAGTGTAGGGGGTAGTCCCCGTCCTTGTACTCCAGGACTAGGCCAGCGTCGATACACTCTTGCATCTGTCGCTCGATCTCGTCGGCCTGCTTTTTAGGAGCTGGATAGGGTCTCCTCCGGATCTTGTGACCCACGAACTCGGGTTTCAGCTTGAGGTCCATCTGTACCAGCTTGTCACATGAGGCTGGAGGGGGTAGTTCTCCAAACACCTCCAGATAGGTCCTTATAAGCTTCTGTACCCGAGGGTCCAAGACCTTGATCTTGTCCTCCATGTCCTCGTCGGAGTGTAGGTTGCTTGCCCCTTGAATAGACGTCGGGAGGTGGTCCTCCACCGACTCTTCGCCCGCAGTAGTATGCTTCAGCCCTTGGTAGGCATATAGAAGGTCTTATTCAACCATCTCTGATGGACGATGGCAGCATAGGCACGCTCGAGGGGGTTCACATACACATTCCTCCGAGAGGTCGTCCTCCTCTGGGGTCCTCACATGGGCGCATCACACGCTCTTCATGAGCTTGAGATCTACGTCCGTTTGCCAGGTGGTGATCTTCTGTTCGAGGTCCTCCTTCAATTCGGATAGGTCTCCCATACGTCCTTGCTTCAGTGGCCACGAGCTGCGGGTAGGCTTCGCGTAGCATAGCTTTTTCTCCACCAACTTCCTCTTGGAATCCACATACTCCCTGAGCCTGGATCGAGGGTCCAGCTCCTCGTCCACGGGGTCTTCCACCCTCATGGAGAGTAGGGGTTTCAGTGGGGCGACGTACTCGGCGTTCTCCACTTCCTCCACACAGGTCTGCACGAAGAAGGCGTCGTGCTCAGTTTCGTCGTCTGAGTGGATAGAGCTAGGTAGCTCAGATAGTCCACACTCAGAGACTCCATCAGTAACAGGTACATGACAGGGAGAGTTGGGGGCGTTGGTGTCAGTCACGACGTACTCATCTCCTCCGGGTGTAGTCTCAACCGCATCTTGAAGTCGTAGGCGATCCTTCAAGTCACCCAAGGCGAGTCCATCGCTTTCTCGTTGTATAACCTGGACCAGAGTCGGGTCCAGGTCCTCCCAGGGGATGGTGGTAAGACTTCCGTCCACCACGCTGAGCATACTCCCCCATCCGGGCTTCCCAATAGGCGTCTTGCGTCAAGCAGGCACGTAGATGGCCTCATCAGGCAGACGAACAGAGCTGATAGTCAGCCTGTCCAGGAGGTTTCGCCAGTACTCGTTGCCCACATGGGCTCCCCAATCGGGGGAACACAGGACCATACGGGAACGTTCCAAGGCCACCTTGGTCAGCACCTTCCCCAGTTCACTGAATCTGGGGTTCCCGTAGGCCATCCCGAAAGAGGGCCAGTAAAATTTGTAGCTGCAGTTCTTCCCCTTGCTGCAGTAAAGGCCGAGTACATGTTGCTTGTCGCTGGCGAACAACTCCACACCTAGGTCTTCTCGAGAATAACCCAACTCCTTAAGACCTTGGTCTAGGACTTCCCCCAATAGTTGATAGTCCTCAGTTTTGGAGGCCGCCATCATGTTCGAGGGCTCCTCCTTCGATAGTCTCAGGTAACTCGAGGTATGTTCCGACTGCTCCAGTGGCACAGACTCTCTGCCACTGCCATGGTCCACGTAGAGGAGGTAGGGCGCTTGCAGCGTCAGGGATTGTATCTGGGAGTGCTGTACGAAGAAGTCAGTACCCAGTACAAAGCCGAAGGCCTCAGTGTCCATCACATAGAACCGATGGGCGATAGTCCGAGAGCCCATAGGTACCTCCACTTCACAGTCCCCGCAGCTGTGCACCACATGTCCATCCCCCATACGTATAGCGGCGGTGGTCATGGTGTTCTTCAGGCTGCCACAAGGTAAAATTTTCTTGGCCACTATAGATATTGTGGCGCCAGTATCCAGTACCCCCAGGTATTCACGTCCCCCTAGTCGGATACGTACCCAAAACACCAGGTCTTGGGTGCCACCAGAGCGTCCCCGTCAGAACTCCGCGGGACAGGTCACCTCGAACCCCTTGTTCCGCAATTTGCGGGCCATCCTCATGAAACGGCTCCTCTTCTTAGCGTTGCCGTCATCACCACCTTCATGCTCACGCTTGGCTCCTTGTTCTTGCTGGGCCTGCGTCTGTGAGCGTGTGGTAGGACCAGACTGCCCTCCAGAGGGCTCGGAGTTCCCCCCTGGATTAGGGTTGGGGTTGCCTCCGTTCTTGTCCTTGTTCTTGTTGTCGGGCTGGCGGTTAGCGCCTCCTCCTCGTCCACCTTGACCCTTGTCCTGACCGCCTTGACCACGTCCTTTCGACTTGCCCTTGCCGGAGTCGTTGCCTTTGCCTTTGCCTCCACCGTTGCCTGAGCCTTTGCCAGGATCTTCCCCCTTAAGCTTCGCCGATAGGCGTTGCTTATGGTAGCACTCATCCTCGTAGTGCTTCCGCTTACCGCAGAATGCACACGTGATGGTGCAGCGGTAATGATCCGGCAGCTTCGCTTTGGCGCCGGGGTTTTTTTCTGCTGCTTCCCCTGGACTACAAAGCAGTCTCGCTGCTTGCAGTCAGAGGCGTGCTGCAGGTGGCCCTGCTTGTCTCTGGCATCACACCAGAATAGCTCCTTCACGTTCTCCATTAGACGGGCGTGGGCGTGTTTGGGGGTAGTCCCCTGCCCAGGTTGGGACCCTTGGTACCCTTTGCCTCCAGAACCTCCACCACCAGGACGGTAGTTGTTGAAGTGCTGGTCGCTCTCCTTCTCCAGCGCCATCTCCAGGAGCAGCACGCATAGATCCTCGTAGCGGAGGGATCTAGCCTTGCGCTCAGCCGTCAAACAGCACTCGTCCCATAGCTCTCGGGGGAGCTTGGCGCACAACCAGAACAGCAGGTCATCGCTGCTGTAGGAACCGGGCGTCAGTCGTCCAGCCCAGTGATCCAGGTCAGCCAACAGCTCGGAGACCCTGCCAGGTTTGGGGTTGTTGGGCAGCACGGGCAGGTTCTGGATCTCGGCCCTGATTGAGAGGTCGGTTTCGTAGGTTCGGTACTGCCTCTCCAGGGCAACCAACACATCGGCAAAGGTGGCGGAGTTAGTTACGATCTGCCTGACCTGCTTCTCCAGGTACTTGGTCTTGCAGCACTGCAGGAGCAGATCGCACTCCACTCGCCCACTCGCGTGGGTTTGGCCGGTCAGTCGTAGGAACCGGCCAAAGTTCTCAGCGAACTCGCTGAGGTCCTTGCCTGTGAACTCAGGCAGGTTCACCACTATCTTGGAGGTGGCAATAGCCTTCGCCTCCTGAGCTCGGCGTCCTTCAGGGCGTCGGGTCTTCTTCTTCTTCTTCTTCTTCTTCTTACCCTTGGGGTCCTCGGGGTCCTCAGGGTCATCGTAATCTGAGGGCGAAGAAGAATCCATCGACGGCGGCTCGTCATCGGAGGGGTCTCCGCCAAGATCACTAGAGCCATAAGGCTCTACGTCCACCATAGCCCTTAAGGCTGTCAGCCCCAGCTGGTCCAGCTCGGCCCTCGTCGAGTTCGTCACGTGGCTGTAGGGCGGCTGGGCCGTTCTCGGGACGAATGGACTTCTCGGTATTGCTGCAGGAGTCGGCATCGGTCGGCTCCTCAGGCTCCCCAGGGTATTTGTCAACCCTGCCGCCAGGTGGTTAGCCTGTACTCGGTGGGGTGACATTCCCACCGTCGTAGGTGACGCATGGGACGGGATCATCAGGGGCTCCAGTTTCTCCCTGATCTCTTGCGTGAGGTCGCCCACGATTTTTGAAGTGGCTCCTCGGAGCACCTCGTTGATCTCCGACCGCGTCAGGGACCTGTTGGAGGATCTTCCCGATCCTCTACTCCTGCCTCCAAGGGACTCTGGTCCTCTCCTCAACCCACTCAAGGGTGCATACCCAGGTGCATACCCAGGAGCATACCCAGGAACATCCGTATAGGTTCCCGTAGCGTGTAGTGGATGGGGATAGTCAGCCGCATACCATCGCGGCGCAGAGCTGGAAGCCACCGGCTCACTGGCAGTATTTGCCTCATGGAGCGCAGTGGTAGGTGGGCCCATACCATAGGCGGGGTAGGGAGGCATGCCAGTAAAGCCTGTGCCCTCTGCCATAGGCGGGTTGGTTGTGGAAGTGGATGTTGCAGCGGCTGGGAGTGTGGTGGTTAATGGAGAGGGTGATGCGTGGAGGGCAGAAGCGCTTGGTGCGCCTTCGAAGGTAGGGATATGCGTCAGGTCTTGCCCTTGTTCCTCTCCTTTGTCTGCTTCTCCTCCAGCATCCTTCTCGCTCTCGTTCTCCCTCTTCCTCTTCACAGGCTGAGGCTGAGAGACCACTTCTTCGACAGACAGGGCCCCGAAGGCCGTCTGACGCCCATCCAGGGAGTCCTCAGCCGTATCCACTGGCCCATGTAAGGGCTCCGCCGAAGGTACAGCGCCAGGTGCCGGCCTTGCCGGTGCCTCAGGCGCTGGCGCTGTCTTCACGTCGGCGTCCTCCTTTCCTGGGTCCATCTTCTCTCACCCTTCTGCTTATGTTTGCCCATACTCGGCGCACTGGATGTACGGCACGGGGTTGCTGCCGGTGCGCAGAGACAGGCTGCCTCTTGCTACCAGAAAAGTTTATAGTGTTTTCAGCACTGTGTTTTTGCTTCTCCTGCTGCTTGCTGTTGCTGTAGGGTGTCCTGCTGCTTGTTTTGGGAGATGAAAAGCTTTTTTTTTTTGAAATACAGTAAGTCCAAGTCAATCCAGGATAGCCCAAGCCAGAAGTGTGCAAGGAGAAGGTAATTCAGGATCAAAGCATGAAGGGCTGCAGTGTAAACAGTGAAAGATCATTGGATATTCACAGAAACTGCAACTCAGGTCACAAATGAATGCATATTCACGAGGATAGCTGAAATGTTTTTGGAAAAGAGTTAGAAAACTGCCCCATGGTCACTCTCTCTCCATAGTGCCATCTCAGGAGATGTACACTCTTTGTTTTGGGTCCCATATGTGCTGAGGTGGCATGGTATGTGGCGATGAGGTCACTGCCATGTCACATGGGATCTTCCTACTTAGCTAGGCTGACCAGGAATTGAACCCAGGACCTCTCAAAAAGAGGTGCCCAGCCCCCTAGGGTGCATACCACTAGGATAGCTAAGAATTCATGGAAAAACATAGATAAATTCATAGGCTCTACTTTAGGTATGTCAGTGCTCAGTCAACTCAGGAAAAGATGAATAGCTTCACATTGAAAGGGGATTAAGGGGTCCACTCCATATCCTGATTGGGTGTTTGGTTCCATAGGTCAAAGTGTGTTATCACCAGTTTTGGTGGGACCAATACTAAGATAAAAATGCATGCATGCTCAGTGCATCTCTAATACAACTAGAGTATGCCTCAAAGCAATGGAGAAGCACTTTTTCTTACTCCTTGTGACCTTTGGAACCGATCCTGAGAAGAAGTGCACACAAAGCTCAACAACAAGTTCATCATGTCCACTCCAAGCGTACAACTGTCCGCCAGGACCTGGCCCAAAAGAACTGTCCAAGTACAAATGGGCAGCATGGCCCACCCTATGAGTGAACCACCTTACCGAGCTCCACATCTCAGTGTTGCATCTGGGTCTCAAGGAGATCCAGATCGCAGAAGGGCGGAAGAAAATACAATTTCTACCGCCGAGGCCTTAGCAGCCCACGGTGGAGACAGCCCGCATCATCCCCGCAGGCGCGTAGCAGCCTCAGTCTCCCGACCCGCCTGTCCGGCATCTTCCTCAAAAACGATTGGAGGCCCTGAGGAATACGAGGAACTGAGGAAGAAAATGGATGAATACATCCTCCATGAGGAGTACTACAAATCCATTTGTGGAGAAGACGGGGAGGAGCCATTGGCAGTACAAGGATCCAGACCACGTACAGACCTAGGGTCCTACACGCACTCTGGCCCGTCGTTCGACAGAGCCGAGACAGCATCCCTGCCAAGACAACCGAGACCCGAGTATCCAAGAGCATGTTGTCCAACCCCAAGGGCTCCTGAAGTAGGCCCGACTCGAGTTAAGGGACAACATCATCCAAGGCCAACGTACGGTGCCCTGGATCATGCGGCCGAACTGCTGGCCAAACTTCTGTCTGGATCAGAAGATCCAGATGTGACCGCCTTATCGAAGGCCGGTAAGGCAAAACTGGGTATTACAGAACCCTTACCCAAGCCAGAGTTGTCCTCTCCCTCCCCCGGACTGAGTACCCTGGCCGATGATGGTAAGAATTCAAGGGTCTCAAAACTGTTGCCTAAAGTCACCTGCCCCAGCCCCTTTCACCCCCGTGCCAGGACAGTGCCCATGGCAGAACTATTTGACGTTCCAGTCACAGAAACTGAGAAATGAGGGCTGTCAGCCCTGGCACCTCTTGCCGGCGTATCACCTTCTGGTCTAACTCCGGGGGGTGGGAAGACGGGCAGACCTATTGCCCAGGCGAACATCCAGCTGGAACTGCCAGAGTTCGACCCCAAAAATCTGCCTGAATGGGCAGAAGAATTTGCTGAGTTTCTTTTGCTGACTGGCCAATCCCATGTGGATGTGGCAACCAAATGCTCACTGCTGAAACGCTTATGCAAACATTTTTTTTTGCAAAAACAGGTGAAACAGATTGTGAAAACCTGTTTCACCTGGGCAGAGGTACTCCAGAGGTTGGAGGAAAAGTTCCCAGTCTATGAGACTGACCTCAGTGTGCGCACACAGATAGAGGAGCTACCTATGCTCCCTGAGGTTCCTTCCGCTGCGCAAATCTCTGAATACGTGTGCGACCTGGAGTATCTGTTTTCACGGATGAACGTGGGCTCCTACGGAGCCACTGAGCCCCACCTGTGGCTCATGAGTAAGATCCCCCAACGTACGTGGGATGATTGCCGCTCTACCTCTGAGAGGAAGAGTCGGACCCACTCGTATGATGAACTGGTGGACCTTCTGATTGAGCTAGCTCTTGAGAGGGAGAATGATTCCCACATGGAGAAATTCCTCAAGAAGCACTTGGGTCGAGGGGGTAACCCTACTCCCGAACGTGGCGAAGGGAAAGGGCTTGAAAATCCCACTAACGCCAAACAGGTGGTAAAGGAAGGGGTGACCTACGTGCCATGAATGAGGTTAAGCCTGATGCAGGTACACCCCCTTTGTTCTACTGCAAACCTGTCAATGACAAGGGGGGGCCTTGTCATGCCCCTGACTGCGATCAACGCAGTAGCTGTATGCTGCAGATGAAGCGACAGCAGCATACGAAGGATGGGAAACCTGTGACCCATCAGGATCATTTCAGGTGTACCATCACCTGTTGCTATTGTTGCAAACGTCGTAACTATGAAGACGAATGTCACAGAAAGAAACGCGAGAGTGATAAACTCAAGCGGCAGGAGGCTGAACGCCAGAAGACCCAAACACCCACCAAAGGCCCACAGAATGGGGACAAAGGTGGTAAAGGAGGTGGCAAGTGGGGTGGCAAAGGTTGACCCCCTATCCCCCAGAGGTGCTCATCAGCGCCCGTTGCCACACCCCCTCCTGCTGCTACACCCCCTCCTGCCGCAGGTAGTCCCAAGAAGCGCCCCCAGGGGGATAACGCTACCCCTGAGGGGAATAACTCCAAGAAGAGGCGATTGGCCTGGATGGCCAGGTCCCTCATAGCTGCAGGGTTGGATGTCAAGTTCCCTGATGAAAAGTAGGGGGGCGGCTCCGAAGGGGAGGACTTGATTTTCTGGATCCTCGTGAAAATCGGGGATCACGTTTTTCGAGCAGTGCTTGACACCGGTGCAACACTTTCCATAGTGGCCCGGCGCCTGCTAAAGACTTTCAAGAAAACTAAGACCGTGGCCATAAGAGTAGGGGATGGGCGTACCATCCATTCCTCGGGGGGGGTCGATGTGACTGTATGCCTCGGTGACGAAACCCTGACCCAACACTGCAGAGTGCTCGACACCGACGCCTTTGATATCGTCATTGGTACAGACTTCCTGCGAAGAAACCCCCAGGTAAAAATGCTGTCTCTCCACCGCCCTTATTCTTTGCACTGCGACTTTGGCAGTGGGCTGTTCTCCGTAGCTTTGGAGCTGTCAGGACGAAAAGAGTCTGGGCTGCGCTACGCATCCAAGACTAACTATCGTACTGAAAACTACCAATTGGCCCGTCACGTTCTTGAAAATGGACTGGCGGCCCTTCAGGTAAACCTGGATGAGATCCAGGTGGAGTTGTTTGCGAGCCAACAACAGCACATCATGCAGTTGTACTGCTCGAAACAATTGAACAATGCTTTCTGTTTCTTCTGGAATGCAATGAGCCTAGCGTATGCTAACCTACCCTCTCCCTGCTCGCGCAGGTTCTAACCAAAATCGCTTATGAGGGAGGAAGGGTTGTCATGTACACCCCTGACTGGGGCTGCTCTGGTGAACATGCTTACTGGCGCCGTATGCTAGATCGAATGCCCTTCGGCAGAGTGCAACTCCCCGACGGCCCCATCTATGTGCCTGAGGACTCAGACACAGCTATGCAGGCCCCTGGGTGGGCCAGTTTCCTGTCCGTCGTCGATGGATCTCTCAATCCTGTACCCCTGTGTGACCTAGACCAGGTGCTACTGAAAGAGGTCATGGCCGAAAATCGTTGTTTGACCCTTTCTGATCTCAAAAATCGATCTTCTGAGCACCTTTCTGCCACACTTACAGGGTGTGAGTCTCCCGATGGCTATCTGGAACCTGCGGCTGTAAAGGAGGATGCTGACGACCAGCTGTCTGAGATCGCCAGCACTATCCCTCCTGTTGATCCCAGCTGTGTTGACCTAAAACACAGTGCCTTCCTAACCCAGCTGTTGCAAGAGGACGTAGATCTAGAGTCAACCTCTGAGCCCGCTTCCCCTGTTGGGAGGCCAGTGCCACACATGTAGCCTATGCACACAGGTGAACCCATGGCCCGAAGTGTTGATGCTCTAGCGCGGCCTGCTTCTAATAACATGCCACTGTCTGAACATGACACTCAGGAACTCTGGCGGCTGTTGTACCTGAAGGCCGAAGGTATTGAGCGCCAAGAGCGGCTGCAATGCCTCAGCCAGACCTGGAAATCCTCCATCTGGTCTGAGGAGGACGATGATTCCTATACGCTGCCTGATCCTGAGATACCGCTAGTGTATTCTCTGCACTATGGGCAGCAATGTTCCCCTGAGTGGGACGATGGTTCTGTGCCTGCCAAAACTGCTTGTCAGCAGAAAAAAAAAGAACATGGAAAGAGCAACCTCCACGCTGAGGAGGTCTTTCTGCAGAAACTTGAGAGTCTTAACCTTGACCCCCGACTGAAGAAACTGCTGATAACCTATGAGGAGGTATTCGGCGCCTTGCCGCCCCCCCTCTTTTGTAAAAAACTGGTCCAGATGGACCTGAAACTGAAACCTGAATTTGAAAAGACGCGAGTGAGGCGTCGTCCCTATCCCGCTCCACAGGAAAAGGTTGAAGAAATCCAGCGCCAGATCCAGGTGTGTATTGATGCCGCTTCGTTGAAGAATATAAGAAAGTTGACTACCCCCATCACTGCAGTCCCTGTTTCCTGGTTGCCAAACCAGGGTCAACTGCCCTACGACTGGTTGTTGATTATGGTGAGGTCAACAAGAAAACCCAGAACCAGTCAGGGAGTATTCCTAACATGGAAAATACCCTGGAGCGTATTGCCGAATGCTGGTACAAGACCAAAATGGACAAACACTGTGGTTTCTGGCAGGTGGACCTAACCGCCGCAGCTCAGGAGCTGCTGGCTTTTATAACCCCTCAGGGCCGTGTCTTTAAGTGAAAGGTTATGCCTTTCGGGGTGGCTAATGCCCCAGCACTTTTCCAAGAGCTAATGAACAAAATTTTGTACATACTGAGGCGCAGGCCTCTAGTACAGGAGTTGATTTCTCGAGGTGCCGAAATGGAGGACCACATCGACGACGTGAGTTTGGGTACTAATACCCAAGAGGACCATGTCCTTCCCCTCCGTGAATTTTTCATTGTTTGTCACGAAAACCATCTCCGATTCAACCTCGAAAAATGTGAGTTTAAGAAAGAGGAGATGAAATATTTGGGTTTTGACGCGGGGTATGGTTGGTGGAAACCAGCCGTGTCTAAGATGCAGCCCCTACAGGACATTCAGATTCGCGATGACCCTAAGAAGGGTCTACACGACGTGAGGAGTTTTGTGGGCGCCTGGAATTTCTATCGGCGTCACATCCACAATTTTACTTACTCCTCTGCCCCCCTCACTGACCGAATCAAGAAAAATACTCCTTGGAGGTGGACCGCCAGAGAAGAAGAGTGTTTCCAGGAGTTGAAGATGAAAATTGCCTCCTCCAACTGCCCAGGGGTACCCCGCCCTAAGGGCGGAATAGTCCTGATCACTGATGCCAGTGATGTAGGGGGGGGTGGTACCATCTACCAATGGCAGGAGCTTAACCCCGCTGAAATAACCCACTGCCATTATCGTACTACTGGACAGAACCGTGATGGTTCGTTGAAACATGACTATCCTACCAATGAGTGGCGACCGGTGCCAGTGGGACACTGGAATCCGAAATGGAACCAGGTGCGTTCCAATTACAGCACCTAGGACCAGGAACTCCTGGCCCGTATGTTGGTGCTTTCGTCACAATCCCGACTCCTGGGATCTAACCCTATTGTCTGGCTGTGTGACCAGGAACCTGTAAAGTCTTTTCAGAAGGTCCCACCACCAGAGAAAGCAAAGCTAAAGCGGTGGTGGACTTACCTGAGTCAGTTCAGGCTGACAGTTCATCATATCCCCGGAATAAAGAATGAACTGTCTGACTATATATCGCGCAACAACTTCGATGCGCTTATAGGTGAGAGCTCTGAGGCGCTCGCGAGAGAGGCTTTTCAGCGTATGGATGTCCAGCTTGACCTGTCCATGCGCACTGCTGGAATCCTGGAGGGTTGGAGTCTAACCGACTATCAGTCAGAGTATAAAGAAAGCACTGGTCTCGAACCCAGTGTCATTGACGGACACCAAAGGTATAAAAACAACCAGTACCCCTTCTACGAGGTCCGAATTCTGGTGCCTGAGGCACGACTGGATGGGTGCCTACAGTGGTCCCATCTCAGTTCTGGTCACACTGGCGCTAATTGCTCAGTGGACGTTTTCCGTGAGTGTTTCTACTCTAGTCCAACCCTGACTGAAACGAGGTCGCGTATGCAGACCATTGTGGATGCTTGTGGCTGTCATGCCAGCAAGCAGAGCGACAGTAGGGATAGAGGCCTGATCTCCAGCTTACCCATACCCTATTGTGCTAACTCTCTTCTCTACGTGGATTTCATCCACGCCCTACCACGCTTCGGCGGCTATGATAGTTGCCTAGTGGTCACCTGTGGCCTATCTCGCTTCACCCGTGTGTTCCCTTGCAATAAGAAAATCACAGGTGAGCAGACTGTGAAAATTTTGGTCGAACAATGGTTCGAACCCTAGCGAGCACCTAAGCAGGTGCACTCTGATGAGGATGTACGCATTCGCAGTGACACTGGGTGGTACAAACGAGTGCTAAATGCCCTCAACGTGAAGGTAACAACAGGTGTGCCCTATACCCACACGTCTAACCCTCTCTGTGAGAGACAGAAGCGTGTGGTGGAGCAAAACCTAAGAATCATGATGAAACAGGAGCGTACCAAGGACTGCGTACGCCTAGTGTCCTTGGCAGTGCTGACCATGAACTCACAGCGGAGCTCTTCTACGGGTTTCACCCCCCACGAACTGTTCCATGGAGGACGACCTGCATGGTTCTTCAAAACCCCCTTTCCTGAGGACTTCAAGAGCCCTGTGGGAGATTGGCTGGAACACAAGCAGTCTTTGGCTAACGAGGCTGGGACTAACCTGAGACACATTCGTGACCGTGAACTGAGCCGACGGAACCGCCTACGGCGACCTGCCATCTTCAAGGTTGGTGACCTTGTTTTGGTTCACCATTCACGCCTACCCTCCTGGCCACGTAACTGCCTACAGGACCCTTATTTTGGACCCTATCGTATCATCAGGCTAGATGGATCCAGGATCCATGTCAGGTGCAGTCCACACCTAGGTGGTGAACTGCTGTGTGCACCTAAACAGTTGAGGCACTATCACTCCCCTGACGATTTGTCCTGGGATGAGTGGCGCCTCAGCGACAGTGAGGTCGAGCGTATAGACCTAGAGAACGCTGCCAGTCCAGAGGAGGCAGAGGAACTCCAAGAGATGACTGCCGAAGGGATGGCAGTCGATGGTTACTACGTGGTTGCAGGTATTGCTCGCCACGAGTATAAACTAGGCTGGACGTTCCTAACCCTGTGGGATGGCTATGGGTTATCTGAGGCGACCTGGGAACCTATGTCAGCCTTCATACAACCAGATGGGAGTATCTACCCTATCTTCCGCTCCTACCTCGTTGAGAACAACGAGGGGCAGCTACTGACCTGTGCTGGGACTATGTCCCAGCGAAAATAATTCTCCTGTGTCGGTCTACTGACTGTGTTCTAACCTCACAGGTGCAGTGAGCACTCTTGTGCAGACGTGCCTCTGTATGGGTGTAAGAGCAGTTGTCACAGTTGCCCCGCATTGCATCGCAGGACAGGACCGTTAGCCCCCCGTGACAACCACTCCCTGGCCGAAGGCCATTCGCTTTTCACAGACTACTGCTTACTGAGCACTGCACTGACCCTGTCGGTGCCCTGCAGAACCATGCCTATGGCTTCCAGCGTGGACCAGGTGGCCGCTTATCAGGTTTGCAGCCACCCAGCGAGTGTATGCCTTGTTGACCATGTGTTGCATGGGGACTGCCCTGATGTAATGACCTTGGGGAGCCAACGAAGAACGGTGGCTTACTACGGCCGGGGGGAATGACAAGCAAGATGATATGAGGCAAGGTGTGTCTTCCCTCCTTGGGGACAAGAGAGCACACATTTAGGACCCCTGACTGGTCCAGACCCATGGGGTTCTACCCTTCTTCACAGGGCCTACCATACCCCTATGTGTGCTACGTATGTCTGTGTGTGTCTCACTTCTCTCCCCGCCGTGGCTCCCGGAGACCGGGCTTCGCTGACGTCGGACCGAAGGTCCTAATCAGGTACTATTACCACTCTTATGGCGCCCGATTTCTGTGCTGGCGCCTATCCTTGGTGGAAGACGGCAAAAGCCCTACCTACTAGAGGGGGGGGGGTCGCCAAGTGTGCTAAAGGGCATACAAAACGCCCATTTTTGCTAAGGGCCAAAAGCTAACGCACTCCCCTGCGGACGTGGAAAAGCACGCGAGACGGGAGACACCACTACACTACACTCACTAACGCCAGCGGCGGCCTTCGAAGGCAGGGTGAGCACTCATCACCTGCACTCAACTCCTGCCAGGCCTGCTAAGCCTAACTCCTACACACGCTACTTGCTGTTGCTGTCAATGAGGTCGCGGGTCCTAATGACCCTCCTGTGAAGGGGACAAGAGAACACAGCGCTGCTAAGCAACTGTGGCCTAACAGGGACGTCAAAACACGTTTCCCTGCTAGGGCTTGGAGGGAAGGGTTGCTCTTGTTGCGTGCACAGCGCGGATGTCGATGGAGTCGAACTGCCCTCGCCACTCCTGGCTGAGGTGCAGTCATTTGATTGTGTGATCAGCGCCGTATATTTTAGCACGGCTCAAGGGACTGCACGAAGCACCCTGTACCTCTCCCACCTGTACAACAGAGTCCAATGGACTGGGTTCAAGACGGAGAACCCAGGACACACTCCACGTATTCTACGCTTCTTAGTGTGCCCTATAATACACTGTTCCTGAACCCAGCTGCAAGCAAGCAAGCTTAAGGACTTCGCCTGTTCCCTTATGGAATGTAGGGCGAAGCCCTGGGTAACCTGGCAAGGGTTCATACCGCGTGCACAGCACCTGGCCTACTGTCAAATCACTTTAATGCATCGTGTGCACGCATGCAGGGAAGGGAGGCGAGACCATAACCACACTGACTCAACCAGGAGGTGAGCTCCTGCCTGGGCTAACCTACCCTACTCACCATGCATCGTGTGAATGCCGAAGTGAAGCGAACGCAAAACAACCATATTGCGAGTCATAAAAAAGCCTCAGCGTTTTAAGCAACCCTACTTTAACGCTATGGCTGCACACAAGCAAGCACTTTCCTTTCTTACCTGTGAAGAGAGAACAAGGATGAATTGGGGTACAGGGAAATCGCCACAGCGTGTGAATGCCTCAATTGGGCACATGCATCGCGAGCATAGCGCATATTCTAACCCGACGTGCGCGCTGCGCGCTCCATTCGATTCGCATACCTTTCATTCCTGTTTTGACCTGTGCAGAGCAAGGGAGAGGAGCACCGGAACCCCAAACAAACACAGCTTTGACAACTCTAACGTTTTAACGAAGCAAACAACACGAACGCAATGCATGCGTGTGAGATGACACTGGCATACCTGAGAGGTGGGTTGTCCACCTGCTCTGTGGTGTGGGTTGAGTTTGAATACTTTTCCCTAACGTTTATAAACATTTTGATGCAACTGTGCAAAAATTTCCTTTAGAATCTTGAAAACTACGGCTCATACCTTTTTATTCAAAAACCGTTTACGCTTGGACAACCTTGTTTTTGAAGTCCGCTTCCGTTGCACTTGTCTGCGACTTTGAGTTTTGGTGTAAAAATGACGATTTCTCGCGTGATTTCGTCAATTTTTAGCGATTTGACTTGTTAAATCGCTACATCTTTTGCTAAACCGCAGGAATCAGCCCCTGTTGGTTACATTTTCTATGTTTCTCAGCTCCTGGAGATTTGTGTCCTCCATTCGGAGTATTGCTCCGCCCCTGCCCTTGGTCAGGACGTTTACTAAAACGCTGTTTATGCACCGATGGCCGTCCGCATTAGCGCGTTCGACTGTACCCTAGTGGGCAAGCATATGTGCTCTACGGAGGGAGTCCTGGGTTCAAACCCCACTACCCCCAAATTGTTACCAAAAGCTTTCGTTGCACGCTGGCGACGTTTGAGGAATGCCCCATCGGAGGGACATCCTTGACGGTACATTACACTGTGTTTCGAGGGTACCTACAGTGTGATAGGCTTCTATGAGCTAATGAGGATGTTTCTGGTACGTTTAATGCATTTTCTGAGGTAATTGTGGGAATATTTGAGCCTTTTTCCTTGGTCCTACTCGCTTAGCTAACTAGTACTCCAGGGGGGAGTAAGAAAATGTCACTGCCATGTCTTTCTTGGGGGGCCTGATCCAGGCCAAGCCCCCCTTAAAACCTTTTTGTTGATGCTAAGACTAACTTAAGTATTTTTATCTCTCTTTTGAAGCCTAAAGCACACTTTCTCAAAGTAACTAGGGTTATAACCCTAGCCCCCCATGATGTTCACCCCTACCACTCAACTGAGTGGAGGTACCTTCCTTCATGGAGGATATACCGAAATAAACTAGGCATTTCATGCTTTAGGCCTTGGAGGTTAAGCCTAGTGGTCTCCCACCCCAAGACCCCTATACTCAATTGTTTCTACCACTTATTGTGGTTCTACGTTTTAACTGTTTCTGAATTCAGTTCTTGGCCAATTCATTTTCTGTGTTGGCCTGACACCTATGCCCCACATTTCTAACCAGCACCACCTCACCCAAGAGAGTGCACATGAAGTGCCTGATGCTATCTTGGAGGCTAGAGTCAGTCCAGGCTTCATATAAAATCTTTTGTATTATCCATTTGTGATTGCATCTTTGTGTTTATACCTGCTTTGTCTATCTGCAGCCCTTCTGTGATACTCTGGATTTCACAAACTAATCATTGACACGATCCTATTGTTCTCTTGCTCTACTACGTGTTGTGAACCTGTTTTTCTCCGAGGAAAACCTTGCAGGATTTTCAATGAAATCTATAGGGCATAATTGGAGGACATCTTTCTAAATGGAGTTGGTTAGAGATTTGGGGCAGAGGAGTTGGGCCAGACACAGGGTATGGCTTGGCCAACATGGCAGAGCAACTGAATTAAGAATCAGTGGTAGAAAGTGGTAGAAACATTGAGTATAGAGGTCCTGAGGTGGGGGACCCCTAGGCTTAACCTACAAGGCCTTAGGCAGGAAGTACCTACTGTATTTCGGTATTACCTCCATGGATGAAGATACCTCTGCGCACTAGAGTTGTAGGGATGAACTTCATGGGGGGCTAGGGTTATAACCCTAGTTACTTTGGAAAGTATATTTTAAGCTTGGCAAGAGTGATAAAAATGATTACGTTAGTCTCAACATCAGCCAAACGCTGTAAGGGGGGGGGCTTGGCCTGGATCAACTCCCCCAAGAAAGACATGGTAGTGACGTTTTGTTACTCCCCCCTGGACTACTAATTGATCAAGCTAGTAGGAACATGGAACAAGGCTCAAAGTTCCCCAAAGGTACCTCAGAGAATGCATTCAACTAGCCCATGACACTCCCATCAGCTCATGGAAGCCTATCACACTGTAGGTACCCTTGAAAAACAGTGTAATGTACCGTGAATGGTGTCCCTTCGATGGGGGATTCGTCAAAAGTCGCCAGCGTGCGGACGAAAACGTTTTCAAAAAATGTGGGGGTAGTGGAGTTGGAACCCGGGACTCCCTCCCGAGAGCACACATGCTTGCCCACCAGGGTACAATGGAACGCTCTAATGCGGACAGCGATCGCTGTATAAACAGCGTTTTAGTAAACGTCCTGACCCAGAGCCAGGGCGGGGCAATACTCCCAATGGAGGGCACAAAACTCCAGGAGCGGACATCCGGCTACACCGGCGCGGGCTGCAGTGCAATTGACCCCACGACGCACAAGCCGACCATAAGGCGGCTGATACAACCCGGTACCGACAAAACTAACTGCAGAAAACACGACCCAACAGTGAAAAGACCGCAAGCAAGCGGGCCAACACCAAACCCGCCAGGCATGCAAGGGTCGACACAGGAACGGCGCCCCATGGGTTGGCAACACCATGATGCGCCACGCCCGCCGGCAACCATGCCCACGAACGCACCGCAACGCCAAAAATCTACCATTAAACAACCGACCAACCGACCACAACGACCTACTTCGAACCCCCAACCCCAGGACCACAACGTCTCACCATAACGGGCTGCGCGCACGCGGACCTTCGCACCAAGGAGCCCACTGCGCACACGTCGTCCACAGGACAGCCTAGGACGCGACAGCGCCGGCAGCAGCAGAGAAGACCCAAACATGAACAAGCTGACCATAAGGCGGCTAACACACCCATGCACCGGCAACCACGACGCAAACTTAAACAGACCACACGCAAGCCGGCCAACATCAAACCAGCCCGTCATGCAAGGGTCAATACGGGAACGGCGTCCCACGGGTTGGCGACATGTCTGATCATGTGCCGCAAGCAGCCGCGTGTGGAGTGGACAACAAAACCGAAGATTCCCGAATCCTTCGAGGGGTACACTTTCCGTGCCAGCGTGTACACAGTATGGGTGCTCCCGACCATGGTCCACAGTTACAGCGCGTGGTGAAGAAAGGTGTGCAAGGCCAGCATTTGTGCTGCACGGAGGCCATGATGCGTCGGAGGGGACAACGTCGATGCAGGCCTTCGTTCAACCCTCGAGGTCTCAGCGAGAGTCGCCAAGTAATGCTGGAGAAGCCTGTCTTCGCAGCCGACAACCTGGCTAAGCTCTTAGGAGGGGCGTGAAGCAGAATCCGTAACGATCCCTGCGTTTGCACTTTTGTAGCAGAGCTTAGCGTCGCGAAGGCTTCTGGCGCATAGCGCGAAGTCCACGCAAACGACGCAATTTTGCATCAGGACAGTGACTGAAGGCGGCCGATAGCTGCCGTTACGTGTTTTTTTTTGGCATCTATTTTTTATATAGTTAAATTCTGTAGCATAATATATGCGATTTGCGTCGTGTATGTTAACTCTGTTTGTTACGGAATCTGTTTGTCGTTGACGTTCGGGTTTGTGTCATATGGGAGGACCGTCCAAGGTTCTCAGAATTATTTGTATGCCGACACTGGCTCGAACGCCGCATCCCTTGTCCTGGGGCAGCATGCCAGGGCATCTTGCACGCTAGCAACGCCCTCATTGAGGGCTAAAGGTCGTGAAATACACCGTGGCAAGAGCTTAGCATCGTGGCAAGAGCGCCCTCGTTGAGGGCCTGGGGCTACTGGCCTATGGCGCTCAGCATCGTGGAAGCTGAAAACTGTACGTGGTACAGCAAGGAAGGTCTCAGCCTATGATGAATTCACTGAAAGAAACCCTCGATACAGGTTAGACCTCCTGTGGATTTGGTGCGCTGCGTTTGCCATTGGGTGCCAGCAAGGCTTGGACGATCAAAGAGTTTTGTGTGTTTGCATGCAACGAGCAGCAGGATATTTTATTATCAAAATCAACCTGTGGGTCAAAAAGCTCGTAAGGTTTTCAGCTTTTCTCACGTGAAAGCACAGCAGGACCAAGAGTGCGGCGGCAAAGTATGCAGAAATACCAAGGGATCAGCATCTTGTTTTTCTCACGTCAAGCAAAGCAAGGCCAAGACAAGCTGTGATAGCAAAATGGCAGACAAAACAGTGGTGTAAGAAAGGGAAAATCAGTGCAAGGCAGAGATCAAAGAAACAAGTTCAGCGCAGTGTCCTGTGAGTCTCAAGGGTCGAAGGGCTCACGCTCCGCGAGGCCCCACGGTACCGCTTCAATGGTCCTCACATACACAACAGGCTCAGCTGCACCCTCCCCGAGCTCAATCAAAAGCACGAACACGAGTCCCAAAACATTTTGGGCGTCGATGGCAGTTCCAGGGTGCCATCGAGAAAAGTTGCATTGTCTCACAGACATCCACAGTAGAGGATAAGCCGACACCAGTTCTGCAGAAGGTTCAACATTGCTTTACATACTTCACTCTTCAGTCGATCGATCGCCGTCCCACCATGATCGGTAACAGCCTGTAACCTGTTCGCTTTCCTGCGCAACTGCCGCAGGAAATGTGGCGCACACTTGAGGATGCCGGCAATATTCTTTTCCATGACTCTGAGCTACGGGTACGACCCTACTGTTTTTCCCACTCCTAAGCGGCCAAAGCCGAAGTACACAAACAGCGAATGGAAGCGGCGCCATAAGTTGGTCACAAGGAATTTGTAGGGATGCCAGCAGCCGTACAAGACCGGAGTCCTTTTCAGTTTTTCGTGCCAGTTCCACCACTGCGTTCTGTCCGAGTACAGCAACGTGAGGCATCCTTTGTGTATCTTCTCATCAGCGAAGATGGGCTGAATGGGGTGCGTGTGGCTTGACAGCGATGCAATGTAGTCCAACACCTCAACCAGGCCCTTGTACGAGGATACCTGATGCGTACTCAGCAGCAGCGGCTTCGAACCAGGATTTGGTAGTGGATCTCGCACAATGTTAAGCGGCGCCCTGATGCTGGGTATTGCTGCAGGTCTGTCGGCAGGCAGGCCCAGGTCTGTCACAATCCCATGAACGCTCCGATTTGTTCTGACAAGCGCTGCAGCCACACTGCCGATGCTACCGATGAGGACATCTATGGTTTGGTGTCCTCTGAAATACGGCAACCTGCACGGAATCTCAACGACACAAAGGGCTGTGCAATCATGCGACCGATCCTGGATCGTTGGATGCGTTCCATAATGCTTAATGTGACAATTGTCGATCCAGACGCAAACCCCCCGGTTCTCCATCCATCGCCATGTCTCAAGCATCTTTCCCGCAGACCTTTCCTTCATGGTTTCCTCGTGCGGCCGCAGCAGTCCTATTCTGCGCAACCGGCGCCTGTTCTGCCGACCAATAGAGGCAAAACCCGGGGCGTCCTCGTCCTTGTGCTGGGGTATGCATCGCAAGTGCAAAATTTTGAGGTTTGAGGTTTGAGGTTTGATTTTGCGGGTACTGAACGCCTTTTGGCTCCGGGGGGCCACCTGGTTGGGCCAGGTGATATCCTCCCCAGCGGGTCCTAGTGGGGGGCCCTTCATGACACACCTTCTGCCTGGTGGGGGAGTCCCCCGGGTTCACACGGCTTGGAGCCCCGTCCCTCCCCGGCTTCCCCATTTCGCCACTCCCCGGTCAGTGCCTCACTTAGCAGCCGTGGCTGCAGGCGCTTACCCACTGCGTCGCCCCCCTAATGTGTGGTCGCCCGGGGTGTCGGCGCCGCCGGGCCCGCGCTGCTGGCTTGTCGCCAGTGGGACCCCCGGGGGCTGGCGCGGAGGCTGCCTAGCTGTTGGGTTGGTGCGTGGCGCGGTGTGCCACTACTGCCTTGGCGGGTGCAGAGCCCTGGTCGTGTGTGCGCGGCGCTCGCGGCCGGTTCGGGGGGGTTGGTGCCGTTGCCGGGCTTTGTGTCTTCCCCGCTTCCCCCCCCCGCCCCGCGGTCTCCGCGCTGTGTGTGGCGGGTCGTCATGTCCGGATGTCCCTTATCCTCGCTGGCTGGTACGTCATTCCATGTGGTCTGTGCGTTCCGCGGGCTTGGTCCGGTTGCCCTTCTGGTATTCCCCGCGTGTTCTTTGTGTGTGTGTGTGTGCTCGCGCTCCCACGGCGCCCGCGTCCCCCCCGCTGGGTCGGCTCGGCGCGCGCAACTCGCGCGGTCCCGGTGCTGGGCGCCGGTAGGGCCGTTCCACGCGGTCCGTGCCCCTCCGTGTCTCCTGCCTCTGTCCCGTGCTCCGTTTGGCTTGTTTTTTTTGGGGGGGGGGCGGCCCGGTCCCATTCCCCCCCTGCCCAACGCTGGGTTGTGTGCCTCCCTTAGGGCGGGCCTGCGCGGCCGGGGCGGGGGGGGAGGGGGGGGGGCGGCCTGTCTGCCTTGCCTCGGTCCGTCCCTCTGCCCTCCTTGGGCAGGAAACAAAGCGTGTGTCATCGGCATCGCTCCAGCCATGGAGGGCGTTGCCTGCATACTGCTCCGGTTCTTGTTCGGGTGTCGCCCCCGGGCATGGACCGTGTGGCTTCGTTGTGCGCCGGCTCGGGTTTGTGCGCCTGTTGCGGTCCCCGTCGGAGCACGTCGTCCGGGCGTGGAGGCGCGTGGCGTTCGGGCCCTGCTACGGCCTTCCCCCTCGGCGCTGCGGTCCTCCTGGGGGAGGGGGGGACGCCCCCCCTGGCTTGGGGGGGGTGGGAGGCCGGCGCTCCTGTGGCCCGCAGGCCGGATACTGGGGGTGGGGGGAGAGGGGAAGGGGGGGTCGCGCTGTGGTTCCCCTTCTCCCTTTCCTAGGGGGCCAGCCCGTGGCCCCCGGCCCGGACCCCCTTTTTTCGCCGGCTCATTGCCCCCACGTATGCTTGTTCGGCCGGGGTTGTGTGGTAGCCCCGGGCGCCGGGCGCGGCCTGCTGTCGGCGGGTCAGTCTGGCAGGGGGGGGGGGGGGGGGGGCTATGTGCCGCCCTCCCCAGAGGTGTGGCAGGGGGGCCTAGCGGGGCGGGGGATCGCCTTACCTCGGTCCGTTCCGCTGCCTTCCCTGGGCAGGCAACAGAGCGGGTGCCATTTGCGTCGCTCTGGGTATGGAGGGCGTGGCCCCCATACCGCTCCGGTTTGTGCACCCTTGTTGTCCCCGGGTGTGACCCGTGCGCCGGCGCGGGTCCGCTCGCCTGTCGTGGCCCCCGTGGGAGCAGGCGGCCGGGGGCGTGGGGGCGCGTGGCGTGCAGGATCAGCTGTGTCCCCCCCCCCGGGCGTCGCGGTTCCTTTGGGGGGAGAAGGGACGTCCCCTCTGCCCAGGGGGGGTGGAGGGCCGGTGCCCCCGTGGCCCACCGGCCGGGGAGAGGGTGGGGGGAGAGGGGAGGGGGGGTCGCGCCGTGGTTCCCCACCTCCCTTCTCCGGGGCGGCGGCCTGCGTTCCCCAGATCAGCCTTCCTCCGTCGCCGGCGCATTCCCTTCGGGTACACTTGTTCAGCCGGGGCCGTTGGGCCGCCCGGGGCCCCAGGCGCGGCCTGGCCAGCCGTCGGTGGGTCAGCCTGGCGGGGGGGGGGGGGGCAGGTGCCTCGCCCCCTCCCGGGGGCTCGGCCGCGGTCTGTTCCCCCGCCGCCCCCTTCATTCTGCTTTCCTGGGCGCCGCCGTCCCGCCGCGGTCTACGGGGCGCCCTTGAGCGCCGGCGCAGGGCTGCCGGCCTGCTGCGGGCGCTGCGGCAGTGAGCGGGCGGCCGACTGGCGGCACTCGGCGCGCAGCAGAGCTCCTCGCGGTCGTGGCCTCCCCCCCTGGGTGCCGCGGCCCTCTCAGGGGGGGGTGCAGGGCTGCCGCCCCCTGGTGTGCCTCCGGCTGTCCGCGGACGGGGGGGGACAGGAGGAAGAGGGGGGGGGGTTCCCGGGGCCCCTCCCCGGTCCCCTGGCTTCGCTCTGCGGCGGCCTGGTGGTCTCAGTCCCGGGGGGCCAGCCGCTGACAGGGGGGGTGCATTTGTCTCCTGCCCCACCCCCATCCTCCGGGCGCCAGGCTGTCGTGCCGCGGCCTCACCGCGTTGTGTCGGTTCGCCGGCTGGGGGGAGGGGGGGGCAGGCGGGTGCCGGGGGTGGCAGCTCGGGTAAGCAGTTAGGGGTTAGCGGGCTGCAGGGCCCCGCCGCGCCCTACGGTGGGGAGGTTGGGCGGTGCGCCTTCTGCCGGGGAGCCCTGCCCAGTTGGGGGGGTGTGGGGCGGCACTTGTCCTTCTCCAGCGCTCCTCGCCTGGGACGGCGGGGCACGGCTGTTACCTGCGTCCCCGCTTGCGGGGGGGCTGGGGCTGAGGCGGCGGTGGGTTCCGCAGGCGGTAGCGCCAGTGGGTGAGGTCGGTGCGCAGAGCCCGGGGGAGCCAGTTGTTGGCCTCCGCATCCGTGATGCGGAGCAGCGCCCCCCCCTCCAGGAACGTTGGCCACGTCAGCTCCCTGTCGGGCCACGCCGCCGAAATCACATCCCAGAGGACCCTCCCGTGGTCCTCCGGGATCGCCCACCCCCCTCCCTCCATAGAAGCACGAAATCGAAGGGCCGGTTCCTCATCCCCCTGGTGGTCCCTGAGCAGGCTCTTGCACCTCCAGCACAAGGGGGAGGCCCTCGCTCCCAAGGGGGTCCGGGACCCCGTCCCAGTCCCGGTCCCAGGACCGGGCCCCCCCTTCCCCCCGCGCCGGCTCCCCCTGCGGCGCCCGTGCCTGCAGCGCCAGCGCCGCGCCCCGTCCCCCCGCCGCCGGGGCAGCAGCCATCCGCGCCGGCTCTCCCCTCAGCTCCGGCGCCACGGGCGAGGCCGGCTGGTGTTGGCGTCTGGGGGGTCGGGGGGGGATGAGGTCCCCCGCATCAGGGTCGATGTTGTAGAGGTGGGTGTGGTGCGCCGGCTTTTGTTGGATGCCGGGGAGAAAGCACCACACCGGCTGAACGTCCAGCTGCAGGGGTGCCCCGCCTCCCCGTCCGTCGTCCTCCGCCCTGCCCCCCCCAGATGACTCCCGTGCCCCGCCCTGCCTGTCCCCGGGGGTCTACGCTGCCCTTCCCCCCCTTGCCCTGGGGTTCCTTCCCGGCCTGCTTGCCTACGCCCTTGCCTGCACCCCTGGTGCCCGTATCCTTCCCGTGCCCGTGCCCCAGTCCCTAGCTGCGCCCCGGTTCGTCGACCGCAGCCCGCTCCCCTCCATGCGCTCCTTGGCCGCCCGCCGGGGCGCCCTGCTCCCGTCCCTGCGGGTCTTTCCCGTGCCCTTGCCCTTTCCCCGTTCCTGCCCGCTGCCCGTGCTCTGCCCCTCTCCGCTGCCGCTGGCTTCGGCGCCTTACCCACGACTTCGCCCTCGCTCCTTGCCGCGTGCGCCCAGGTCTGTCCCCTGCGCGTGGCCTTGGGCACTCTCCCTGTCGCCTCCCGTTCCTCGTTCCGCGCTCCCGTGGCTGGCACCCTGCCCCGTCTGCGCACCCCCCCCCCCTCCAAAATCACGCGCCGGGTGTCCTGCTGCCGCTGCAGCTGCAGCAGCATGATGCCTGGCGGCGTACGCTCGGGCAACGGGGGGCGGACAGGCCGCTGCCTCCCCTTAGTGAAGGCAGCCTTGATGGGGTACGGATTGTGTGGGCTGGTGTGGGTGCCGCTGGGATTGGTGTGGGCGCGGTACTTCCGCCCTCCCTGCCCCCCGCTGCGGCTGCGGCGGCTCCCGTCGAGGCGCTCAGGGCCCCCACTGGGGCTACTCCCCGCGCTGGCGGCGTGCCGGGGGCCGCGGCGTGGTCGGTCGGGGCCGTGGTGTGGCCTGCTTGGTCCGCGGTCTCAGCTCTCTGCGCGCCTGGGGTCCCCTCCGGGGGCAGAGCGGCAGGGTTCGCGTACTGGGCGGCGGGGGTGGTCACCTCGATCGGCGCTGGCTCCTGGGTCGACGGCTCAGGTCGGCGAGGGGCCGCCCGGGGCTGCCCAGCCAGCGGCCGGACCGGCAACGCTGCCTCTGCCAGCCGCCGCTCCTCGCGCTCCGCGAGGGTCTCTCCCGCGTACCCCGGGGAGACGGGGGAGCGGGAGCGGGACCGGCGGTGGTGCCGGTCGTCCCGCTGGGGAGAGCCATCGGAGTCCGACATCACTGTTATCCTGGTAGGCATGCGTGGCGGCAGGCGTGTCTTGTCCACTACTTCCTAGTGCATCTCTGGTGTGCCGTGGGCGGTGCCGTGCAGTGTTCCGCGGGGGGGAGGGGTGAACTGGGAGGGGGGGCTGGCGGTGGCGTCGGCCCCGCGCGGGCGGGGGCTGGTGGTCATCCATCGGCATTGGGGCAGGAGGTGGGTGAGCCATGCGGCCCACACGTCGCGCCACAGTTCCCAGTCTGGGGCAGGGCTCAGGGCGCTGGGCCCCAGGGGGTCGTCGGGTGGCGCTGAGGGGAGCCGCACCAGGTGGACTTCCGTGACGGCGGTGACCTCCTGTGTTCGCGTGAAGGCGTGTACCCCGTCCCGCACTGCAGGCGCCGGGAGGGGGGGGCGGGGCATGGGCCCTGCCCCGTACAGGTGGTTAGGGGTGATCCCCAGGACCGGCTCCGGGTCCCCGCGGGTCGTGACGACGAGGAGGAGCAGGGGGGTGACCGGGCGCTCTTGCTGGAGGATCTGCCCCTGTGGTGGGCACCCCCAGTTCTGGGGAGGGGGGGAACAGGTGCGGGCTGCCCCAGCCGCGGGCTGCGTGCGTCGCCGGCGGGAGGGCGGGGCACCATGCTGGCTCTCTGGGGAATGCCTCGCACGCGACGGCGTACGGGGGGGGGTGGACGCCTCGCCCGCGCTTTCTACGAACACCGTTCTTCCGCCCACCTCCAGGTCCTCCTCCGGCGGATGCAAAAGTTGGAGCGCCGCATCCGATTTGGACACCCTTCCTGGGTATGTGGTCTGCGCCTGGTTCATGTACGGGGCCGCGTCCCCGGGGCAGCGCGTCTTGAGGGAGTGCAGCAGGGCTGGGGCGCTGCTGTGGAGGGACATGGTAGACCCTGCGCCCGTCAGCCGTAGGGTGTTTCCCATTGACAGGGGCCGGCCTGACCGGTTGGACGTGCGCCACTCCATCCAGTGCCCGTAGAGGGCTGCCTCAGGGCTTATGAGCCCGTGCTGGACAGCGTTCACGATCCAGTGCATCCTCGTGAGCAGCTTAGGGGCCCCCGCTCCGTTCAGGGCGCGGACGGCCGGGATGGCGGCCTCGCTGAGGAAAGCCCTCGCACTGCCCGCCGGGTTGTGTTAGGCGGCAGCCTGTGCCTTGTGCGCCTCCGTCACCGTGTCTGCCACCAGGCCCCGGACGGCTCCCTTTTGCGCGCGGCGGCAGGCACTGGTGTGCTGCGGCCTGTTCCCCCGTGCTGCGGGCTCTGCAAAGCGTGGCGGCGGGTGGGGGTCAGGGCGCGAACACGTGCAACAAGTGCGCAACGGACGTGGGGTCCCGCAGGTGCACGTGGATCCGAAGGAGGGCAGCGCCCGCAGGGCCCGCGTGGCCGTGTGAGGGGGTGGGTGCCCCCCCGATACGTCGGTGCAGCGCCTCCTCTTCGGTGCGTCTGCGCGGGCCCGTTGGTCGTTCGGGCCAGGGGCATGCGGCCACCTGGGAGCACTGCGTGCACCTGTTGGTCCCCGTCGGTGCTGCGGAGGATACCGTATCGCGGTCTCCGCAGAGGTGGCAGGTGTGCGGGAGGTGGGAGTGCGGCGACCAGGAGCCGAGACGATGGAGCCAGAGGTCCTCCCACCGCTGGCGAAGGGGGTCCCGGAGCTCTAGCAGGCGGGCGCGGACGCGGCGCTGGTAGTCCCTGCCGAGCGTAGAGTTTGGTATGAAAAAAAAATATTCTCGAAAAAAGTGAAACGAGACAAAATAATCGCTCATTTCATATGAAACAAGAACAAAAAAATATTTCATTTCATGAGAAACACCATGTCTTTCGAGAAAATATGAAACTGGCATCCAAATCGATGACACTGCGATGCTTCAGGCTCAACAATTCGCTCCCTCAAGCACTCCTTGTTTTTGACATTTTGGTGTTTGGATATTTGCATTCTTGTATTTCCTAGAGGCTTTTGGATGGTTGTTGTTATTGCGTGCTGAATGATATTGTAACAAAAGCGACATTTGTTTTTGCGGCAAAACTACGCTAACCATTGCAGAACAGCCATCACCAGCACTCCTTGTTTTTGACATTATGGTGTTTGGGTATTTGCATTCTTGTATTTCCTAGAGGCTTTTGGATGGTTGTTGTTATTGCCTGCTGAATGATATTGTAACAAAAGCGCCTTTTTTTTTGCGGCAAAACTACGCTCACCATTGCAGAACAGCCACCTCCAGCACTCCTTGTTTTTGACATTATGGTGTTTGGGTATTTGCATTCTTGGATTTTCTAGAGGCTTTTGGATGGTTGTTGTTATTGCATGCTGAATGATATTGTAACAAAAGCGACATTTTGTTTTGTGGCAAAATTACGCTAACCATTGCAGAACAGCCAAAACAATACATAAATGAAATATTCCACGGCAAATTCTCCGTAACGTTTTTGGGAAAATCTCCCTACAAATCTCAGTGGCAGCATGCTCACCAGAGGTGAAGCATGTGCACTGCCAACACATCACTGCCAGCACGAAAAGCGACATTTGTTTTACAAAAAGCGACATTTTTCCGTCTGCCACAACAGCACTTCACATTGCAAAAAAAAACAAATCAGTACACGTTTGAATTGTTTCTTGCAACGTTTCAATGTAAGATTCTTCATGATTCTGCATTTTTCACTGACAGAAATGCAGCAACACATCCTGCTGGTGGACAAAGTGGACAATATTGGGGTTACATTCCAGGTTCCTCGCATTTTCTGGTCTGGACTCAGTGGTTATGATCGCAAAAAAAAATGGGAAGCAGAGATTGTTTCCGGGGACCCAAACTACCAATGGCCTAAAGGCAAGCATCCACCAGGCGCTTTTCAGATGCAGGTCAAGGAGAACACTGGGGAACTGCGGACATATGCAATCAGTGAGACACAGTTCAAAGGGTATGCTGGGGACAATTGTAAGCTTATCACTGCGGCTGAACAAGCCCGTCGTGATAGTCACCTTTCTCAGAGTCTACAGGGATCGCAGGACACGGCATCTTCTTCAAGTACACCAGCAACTCCTCAGACACCAGCGCAGTGTTTGCTTTGCCTCAGACCTGCAGAGCAGAGATCAAGAGTGTACGATCACTTTCTGAAGTTGAATCCAGGCCTCTTCAGCTGTCGTGTGTGTGGGCAGAAAGTCACCAACCATGCTACATCAACTAGTGCACTGTTTTCACACATGAATCCCAAACATTACAGCCTTTGGGTGCAACTCGCAATGTACTCACCTCGGCACAAAGTGGTACAGGATGCACAGGGTTCCTTGCAGTATAACATGCCCTTTGCCAGGAGCCTGGTTCATCACTATCATCTTACCAAATGGGTAGTGTCTGCTCTTGCAACAATTGCACCTACAGTTGAGAGCGCCACACTGCGTGCCTTTGTGGGTGGTCTCTGTGCTGGTTATACACCAGCCTGTCGAGGGACGGTCAGAAAGATTCTATCAGTCGCCAAAGCAATGATGGAGAAGAAGTTACAGCAAATGCTGTTTGAAGCAAAGGAGAAATGGGGACAACCTGCTATCGCGTTACAAACTGATTTGTGGACCTCCACAGTTCAGCATAATGCCTATGGAGCCGTAAACGCGTCCTTCTTCACTGGAGATCTGCACTTTGTCCATGTACTTTTGGATGTGAACGTGTTTTCTGAGGACAGCCACACAGGAGTAGCAATAGCCAGCTGGCTTGGGGCTGTGCTACGCAGAAAGGACTTGAGCAGTGACGACATTAGTGTGATTACACCCGACAATGCCGCAAATATGAAAAAGGCAGTTGGGTTGATGGACCTCAACTTCAGAGGTTGGTACGCCCATACCCTACAACGGTACGTCCAATATGGCATTGGAAATGCAGGAAATCCAGCAGACGACGATCCTATCAACACTGTGGTGGCAGTGATTGCAAAATGTAAGAAACTCGTTGCATATGTTAACAACTCCACCAAAGTGCACCGCAAACTGACGCAGGCAGCACACAAGCATGGCACCTCCAATTTCTCACTGAAGCAGGTCAGTTACTCGAGTGTTCAATCGTTCAATCGCCTTCTTTGCATTGCTTGAGGGCGCGTGGTTCGGACGCAGTGGTTTTCGCTCTCTCTTGCGGTGCTGGCTCGTGTACTCCCTCCTGTTTTCTCCTTCTCCCATTGATCGATCGGTCTTTCGCTCCTCCATTCGCTCACTGCGACATGCAGCGCATTGACTAGGAAAAAAGCGCTAGCGCTCTTGTTGGATTTCGAGTTTGGCAGGGTTGTGCATTCACACCTTCATCGCATGGTTCAGACGCACTGCTTTTCGCTCTCTCTTGCATTGATTGTTGGTGTACTCACTCTTTTTTTCTCGTTCTCCCGTCGAACGATCAATCATGTGCTCCTCCATTCGCTCACTGCGACATGCCGGCAGAGCGTCAAGTAGGCACAAAGCGCTTGCGCTCTTGTCTGAAGTTCGATCTCCTACACACATTCATTTGGGCAGAACGTGCCAACGCAATGGAATGCGACATTTATGATGGCGAAGAGCGTGTTAGCGCATATTCAAACACTACGTGAGGTTTTCAATGACGACTCCATGGCGGAAGAATATCAACAGCTACTCCCTACAGCATCCGAAATTTGTGTTCTGAGGTTTCTGATTGGTGTTTCGCAGCCGTTCGCTGAAGCCACATATTTTTTGGAGGGCGAATCTTATCTGACAAGCAACGTTGCGCATGTCTTGATTACTCAGCTGAGCCGCGACGTCTCTTCTGGATTTGTCCATGTTCACCGTAATGGTGCTCAAGAACGCGTCCCACTGTCATTGGTATGATTGTTGCTGCACTTTACGGAACTGTCTGAAGTGGTGGTGAACAGAAAGTGTGCCGATCCCTTAACAGCCCTTGACCGACGCCAGTCAAGAATTCGACATTATGGGGCTCATTTGAAAGCTACTGCGTTGCAGAACACAAATTTGTAAGACAAAAACACACCCGCAGTCATAATCGTGCTCAGAAGGCCCAAAAGAAAACCTCAAATGCGCTGTCGCCACTGTGTCTGCCCTGATGCGCAGGTGCCAGAAAGGATCGCCCAATGCATCCAGCTGCTCAAAACTCAGCTGGAAGACAGATTCGGCGATCTCCCGCCTGACAGTACCCTCCTCGCCCTACAATTGGACCCATCGATGGCCTTGCATTTGGCAGATCTAATCAGAGAAGAAAATGTGGGTTATGCCGCCGAAGTATTCCGCAAAAGTATGGAAGTTGCTGAAATATTAGTCACAGCAAGGGAGAAGGAGGAGAAAGTGGAGGCCTTGGAGTTGGAAGTGGATGAAGAGCCTCTGTTGAAGAAAATGGAAGGCGTCATTGATCGAGCTTTCAATAATTTTGGTAACATGGTCGATGGTGTACCGGACCATCAAGTGCAAAATGAGAAAGATGCATACTTGACATATATCCGAACTACCAATTTGAGTAGTTATCAAACTCTCGCGCATGGTATCTTTGGTACCATTTCTTTTTGGCACGACCATCAAAGGCGGTTGCGCCGGCGGCAACATCCGCATCATCGGAAAGGACATTTAGTGGATGTTCTCACCTCGTCACAAGAAGACGCGCAAGGCGAACCCCGGAGCATGTTGAGCTTCTGATTTTTGTAAGAAGCAACATGCAATATTTTCCCGATTTTGGTCCACTAGAGGACCAATATTCTAAGTTTTTAAATAGAAAAAGAGCACGGAGGAAGAGGAAGAGGCCTCTGATGAGGAGAGTGAGGAGGACTAGTGGGTACATTGTCAATGTACGAAAGCATTGTTTTTTGTGCATGATATTAGGGATATGGTTAGTAATGGCTTAGGGTACATGGTGTGAAAGGCAACATTGTCGATTCCAAGGCAAAGCATTGGAGGAACGGTTTGTTGAATTTGAAAATGTTTGTTAAAAGACATAATTAAGAAAACGCGCCCGGAGGGTACCCAGCCCCTACCGGCTACGGACAGCCGCCGTCCGAATTGACGGGTGAGCGCCCCGCAGCGACGCCCCGCCCACGCAACACCACACGCGCAACCAAAAGCACAACACACAGAGCGAGCACACCGGTGTACAAGAGCCAAGCGGCCCAGGACACCGTACACACAACACAACGCACCGAGCGAGCACACCGGTGAACAGGAGCCAGGTGGCCCAGGACACCGCACACGCAAAACAACACACCAAGCGGGCGCACCGGTGAACAGGAGCCAGGTGGCCCAGGACACCGCACAGACAAAGCAAGGGACGGAGCGGGCGCACCGGTGAACAGGAGCCAAGTGGCCCAGAACACCGTACACGCAACACAACACACCGAGCGGGCACACCAGTGAACAGGAGCCAAGTGGCCCAGGACACCTCATACGCAACACAACACACCGAGCGAGCACACCAGTGAACAGGAGCCAGGTGGCCCAGGACACCGCACAAGCAAAGCAAGGGACGGAGCGGGCGCACCGGTGAACAGGAGCCAAACTGCCCAGAACACCGTACACGCAACACAACACACCGAGCGGGCACACCGGTGAACAGGAGCCAAGTGGTCCAGGACACCTCACACGCAACACAACACACCGGGCGAGCACACCAGTGAACAGGAGCCAGGTGGCCCAGGACACCGCACACGCAAAACAACACACCGAGCGGGCGCACCGGTGAACAGGAGCCAAGTGGCCCGGGACACCGCACAAGAAAAGCAAAGGACGGAGCGGGCGCACCAGTGAACAGGAACCAAGTGGCCCGGGACACCGCACACGCAAAACAACACACGGAGGGGGCGCACCGGTGAACGGGAGCCAAGTGGCCCGGGACACCGCACAAGCAAAGCAAAGGATGGAGCGGGCGCACTGGTGAACAGAAGCCAAGTGGCCCAGGACACCGTACACGCAACAGACCCCCCGAGCGGGCGCACCGGTGAACAGGAGCCAAGTGGCCCAGGACACCGCACAAGCAACACAACACATTGAGCGAGCACACCGGTGAACAGGAGCCAGGTGGCCCAGGACACCGCACACGCAAACCAACACACAGAGCGGGAGCACCGGTGATCAGGAGCCAAGTGGCCCGAAACACCGCACGAGCAAAGCAACGGACGGAGCGGGCGCACCGGTGAACAGGAGCCAAGTCACCCAGGACACCGCACACGCAAAACAACACACCGAGCGGGCGCACCGGTGATCAGGAGCCAAGTGGCCCGGCACACCGCACAGGCAAAGCAAAGGACGGAGCGGGCGCACCGGTGAACAGGAGCCAAGTGGCCCAGGACACCGTACACGCAACACAACACACCGAGCGGGCACACCAGTGAACAGGAGTCAAGTGGCCCAGGACATCGCACACGCAAAACAACACACGGCGTGGGCACACCGGTGAACAGGAGCCAAGGGGCCCATTACGCCGCACACGCGAAGCAACACACCGAGCAGGCACACAGGTGAACAGGAGCCAAGTGGCCCAGGACACCGCACACACAACACAACGCACCGAGCGGGTGCACTGGTGAACAGGAGCCAGGTGGCCCAGGACACCGCACACGCAAAGCAACACACCGAGCGGGCACACTGGTGAACAGGAGCTAAGTGGCCCGGGACACGGCACACGCATCACAACCCACAGAGCGGGCGCACCGGTGGAAAAGGAGGCCAGGTGGCCCAGGACACCGCACACGCTAAGCAACACACCGAGCAGGCGTACCGGTGAACAGGAGCCAAGTGGCCCGGGACTCCGCACACACTACAACACACCCAGCGGGCGCACCGGAGAACAGGAGCCAAGTGGCCCAGGACACCGCACACGTAACACGACACACCGAGCGGGCGCACCGGTGAACAGGAGCTAAGTGGCCCGGGACAACGCACACGCAACACAACACACCCAGCGGGCGCACCGGTGAACCGGAGCCAAGTGGCCCAGGACACCGCACACGCAACACAACACACCGAGCGAGCACACCGTCGAACAGGAGGCAAGTGGCCCAGGACACCGCAGACGCAACACAACAAACCGCGCGGGCACAGCGGTGAACAGGAGCCAAGCGGCGCAGGACACTGCACACACGTAGGGCGGCCGAGGGACAGGAAAGAACCAACACCCCACGGGTGGGACGCACTGGAGCGACCCAGCCGACCCACCGGGCCAGTGGCAGGAGCCGTACTCCAAGGCAACTGGTCCGAGCCCGGCCGGGATGCATCGGGGACCATGGCAAACGTCACCCGGAGCCATGGAAGCAACCGGTGACAGGCGAGCCGGTACACAGTCCAGGAGGGGGTCGCCTGCCAAGCAGAGTGACCCCGCAACTCAAGCCACAAGGGTGAGGCGGTCGTACCGTAGACTATTGGGAGCATTACCCCTTGTGGTGAGAGATACTCCAGAGGGCTGGGCAGCCCGAGAGCTGCCGCCCAAAGGAGGGGGCAAGTGGCTCTACCCATGGACACATGTGGGGACACCCTCTCACCCGGGACACATGGACCGGGTGGCCGCGACAATGCCTCCCAAAGTACATGTCGGAGCAGCTCAAGAGGCACCTGACATAGGGCAGTGGGAGGGACAAGACGTCCCCTTGGTAAGACCTTCCTGGTGCAATGTCAAAGGAGGCATCCCGAGCTCCCGAAGATACCTACCTACCTACCTAAGAAAACACAATTTGAATGGCAAGCATAGGGTTTCAAACGGTCACAAGGCCAAGAGACTAACAAAGACAAATGGGCACATGGTCAATGTGTGAAAACATTGTTTTTGTGCATGATATTAGGGTTAGGGTTAGCAATGACATAGCATTGAAACCATGGCTTGTTTCACATAGTGTGGCATGGTGTATTTCAAAACATTTCTTGAAGAGCTTGTTTTGCAAAAACACATTATCGGTGGGTAACATAGGTTTTGAAAAATGCACAAGGCCCCGGCTTGATACAACATGGTAAAGAGTAAAGCAAAGCATTGAGCTAAAGGGTTGTTATTGACGATAAGGTTTGTTGAATGCCATAGTGGCAAAAGCATTTCACCAATGAGTAGCATTGGCATTTAGAAATGCGGAAGCCTCCAACTGAATATCATATAATGAATACTAAAGCAAACCATGATACAAATGGTGTTAACGATGGTTTGTTGTACGTGATAAGGTTCTTTGAAGGCGGTCTTGGCCTAAATGTTTATTCAATGGGTACCATTCATCGTAGGAAGTGCACTCATTGCCGCCTGGAGATAACATCAACAATGCCTCGTTATTTTCTGGTCACATCAACTATGTCAAGACATATCGAAAAAAATGAAACGAGAAACAAAAATCGCTCATTTCATATGAAACGAAAAAAACAAAAAGTTTATTAAAACGAGGAAAAAAAATCGCTCATCTCATTTGGGCAAAAAAAGTCTCATTCCAAACACTAGCCGAGCGTCTTCTGCCGGACCTCCTGCCATGTGTCGTCAGGGAGGATCCCGTGATCGTGGAAGGCGGCGATGAGGTCATCCCATTCCGGGCGGGGGTGCCCCCGAGGGGGGGGTTGCCATGTACGTGTGGCGCCTGGCGAGGTGGCGTACCAGAGCGCCCTATTGACAATCATCTGCAGTGCCCCGGTGGAGGAGGGCTAGTAGGCTGCCGTCCGCGACTACCCCCAACCCCACCTGCAGTCCCTCGCAGCTGTCTAGCTCCCGGCGTAGCGCAGCTGCAAGGTCGTTTGGGAGCATGAGAAGCAGGGGCCCTGGAATGTCGCCCGGCCGGGACAGGGCGTCGTTGTACACAGGACCCCCATTTTTGAAGTGCGCCACAGTGAGCCGGGCGGCTCTGTCCTCCGGGAGCAGCCACCTCGCGTTCCCACGTGTGTATCTCCGTGGCTTGGAGCATGTTGGCGGTCTGGAGGGCGATGCGGGGGGGGATTGGCGCTCGGATGAGCGAGGACACGTCCCCGTCCCAGCCCACGTGTGGCTCCAGGGCCGCCTGCAGCCATTCCTCCGCCGCCGCGTCCCACAGGTGGTCGGGGCCCGCTTTGCAGATCATGGTGCGTCGTGGCCGGGTGTGCCCTTCCCACCCCTCAAGCGAGATGGCGGCGTACTGCTGCGTGGGCGTCTCTGGTGCGCGCATGGCTGCGCACCACCATCCCCGTTCTTGCGCCAACTCTGCGCACACTATACGGGCCTCCCACCCGGTCATGGAGCCTCACCTGATGTTCCATGGTGGGAACAGGGCGTCTTGCAGGTGCTTTGAGAAACCCCCCGGTAGGTCCCGGTACGGGTGGGGGTGCTCTTGCGGTGGGCACTCCAGGGTGCCTTTCACGACGCGGAGGGAGACCACAAAATCCCTGTCGGGGCGCGGGGGAGGGGGGGGCAGCTGGCCTCTGGGGTGGTGAGCCACCGGTGCACCTGGGCCGCGGCGCTTAGAGGCACGTAGAGGAGTTGCTCCAGCTGGTGATTGCGGAGTTCCCACGCGAAGTCTGCCAGCCGGAGCACGTGTAGGAGGAAATCGTCTATGGAGGTCCCCCCCAGGCGATTCGTAGCGGGCTATGGCGCGGAGTTGCGCTTCTGCCGCCGTGGGTACCACCCCAGAGCAGAATATTCCAATCCATGCGGCGCCCGCGGAGCGCCATGAGGCCAGTCATAGAGCCTCGTCCCCGGGCGGGTGGTGGCGGGCCGCCTCTTGCACTGCCTGGCAGTAGTGGGGCCAAAGGAGCCGCGAGTGGGTGCATCCCACGTGCATGTGCACCAGGGTCTCTTCCGGGCCGCCGAAGAGGAGACACCGGTGCGGGAGGATGGCAACGTCGGAGAGCTGCTCCTTTCAGATGCGGAGCCTGCGCTGCACCGGCGTGTGGCCGTCCCTGGCTCGCAGCGCCCGGTGGTTTGTGGCCGTCGCGCTGAGGTCCCGGGCGTGGACATAGGCCGCAGCGTGCGCCGCGCCGAGGGGTGTGTGCGCCCGGTGCGTCAGCGCATGGTCCATTTGCGCCCGCTGCGCGCCCGTGCTGAATATCTGCATTGTGGGGGGCCGTAGGTCGAGGTGGCCGTCATGATCGGCGACTATGAGCTCGGCGTGGCTGGGGTCCGGAGGCGTGTTCTGTAGGACGGTGTCCTGGGACGACGCCCGGTCCGCCTTGTCCAGTAAGGCGTCGCTGTGGTGGGAGGAGGCTCGGGTATACCAAAATGGGTGCTCGGTATGTTGCCCTCGCGCATGCAGGCCATCCCGGAGCCATCGCAGGGGCATCTGGTTGACTACCTTCAACGCGCCCGCGGGGACCCCCTTGGCCCGCTCGCGATCCGCGTGCAGCAGGAGGTGGAGGTTGACCTCGGCGTCCACTGTGTGGACCCATGGCCTGGGGACGCCGTAATGCAGCGGGAGGGAGGCGGCCACCCCCTCCCTGTCGGGCACTGTGCCCGAGATGGCCACCGCCCACGTGCGGGTGAGGTCGGCGACGGGGGCGACCCTGGTGGTGTTCCTGCAGGGCCCGCCCCCCGACGCATTGGAGGAGGTGTGGCCCCAGGCCTTTGGGATCCAGTAGTACCCGGTGGGGCTGAGCCAGCCTGCGTCAAGGTCGGCAGAGTGCCATCGGACGTCGGGCTGGCTTGGGGTCAGTTGGTTCACGCTCAGCACCCTGGTGTCGCCGGGGCGGACCGCCGGGTGGTCGTGCAGTCAGACCTCTGCCCCAGCGATCGTGCTCGCCCAGGACCGGAGCTCCGTCACGTGCTCCCTGAGCCACGCCGGGCCTCCGCGCTGGTGCACCACCAGGTGTTTTGTGTCCTCCGGCTGGTCCTCCAGGGCGTGCACCGCCATGTGTGGGTGATGCGGCACCCCCGTAGCTACCAGCAGGGCGGTGCCACGGGGGAGTCCACGCAGTCTGGGCTGGCCCACCCCCACCTGCACTATCACCCACTCGGCCAGGAGTTGCGCTTGTTCCGTCGCTCTGGCGCACTGGTCGTCCGTGGCCACCAATCGTAGTCACCGACCATACCGGCGTCGGCGCGTGGGGCCGTTGGCACAGAGGCTCGGGCCACGCCACATCTGCGTCAGGTTCCTGGTGCTCACCGTCCGCGAGTACGTCGCAGAGGAAGTACAGGAGGGCCGCCGTTGGGTGATATGCCGCCCCCTGTGTGGGGGCAGACAGACTGCCCTGACGGCGCGTGGCCCCCAACGTGGAGGTGCAGGCCGTCCGTGGTCACCCGTGGGCCATTGTGGGCGTCCTACTTAGCGCTCGTGGGGTGGACGAGCCTCAGGCGGGGGTTCCGCGTGCCGGTTGTGTGGAAAAGGTGAACCAAAGCATCGCGCCACCCAGGGGTGGTCCTCGGGATCCTCCTCGCGTCGGCAGTACCGGAGGTGTTCATCCGCGCACTGATTGAGGCATTCCCGCACTGCTGCGGGTCACGGGTCGTCGTTGTCGGGGAAGGGGTGGTGCTGCCCGTGGTGCCCATGCCACGGCGTCCTGTGTGGCACCGTCAGACGGCACGTGTCGTGGTGCCGCAGCTTGGCGGTGCGCAGCGTGACGATCTGGCCCGGCGGGGACTGTAGTTGGACGTGGGCTGCCCTGGGGCACGCGATGGAGTTGTAGAGCACCACTCCCAGGGCGGCCAGGGCCCGGGGTATGCGGTGGACCCAGTTGCCCTCTGCCAGGGTTGCGAACTCCGGGACGGGGTAGTGTACCTCCGGGCATATGCTGTGTGCACCGGCTATTTCCCACAACATCCTGGTGACCTCGGCGCGCACATAGGGTGAGCGCTGGTGGACGAGTGTGCCCACGAGGGTAACAGCTGCCTGCTGGCATCGCGTTGGCACCCGCGTAAGGCCCAGGGTCCAGTCATCCTGCAGGGTGTCCCGCGAGGCGTCGAAGGCGTACCGCGCCCTGTCACTCGCGACCTGGACCCTGATGTTGTCCACGTGGCACGCAGTGACGGAGTCGTTGGCGATAAAGGGGGCGACGTATTGCGTCACTCCTCCTAGGGTTGCCAGGATGACGTCCTGCACCGCCTTCGGCGGTGCGAGGGTGTTGAAGCACCAGTGGTGCACCGCTGCCAGGCGCAGGCGGTGTTTGCGCTGCAGGGAGAACTCCCCGTCCGGCTGCAGCTGGAGTCCCAGGTAGGGGACGGAATCCGCTGCCGGCACCCAGTGTGACGGGTTTTCCAGGTGGGGGCAGAGGCGCAGCTGCAGGCCTGGGACCCCCTCTGTGGTGGCCATGGCGCACTTGCGGGGGTTGAGCTCCATGCTCATCATCTCTAGGTACGCGGCCACCGCCTCCACGCCTTCGACGAAGTGCTGCAGCGTGTGGGCCACTACTAGCAGGTCGTTGATGTAGGCCTGAATGATTCCCCGATCGGCCTCTCTGGGCGGACGCAGGCGGTGCCCCTGGGCCCTTAGCAGGGGCTCCACGAAGAGCGCGTACAGCAGGGGGCTTTCGAGGTTGCCCTGCCGGACGCCGCGCAGCATGTGGATGGGCTGCGTCAGCCCGTGCGCGGTGACGATGCGCAGCCTCGCGCATGTGTGGAGGAAGAGCAGGAGGTCAATGACCTCCGGCAGCACGGAGGGGTGGCGCAGGATGAGGTGGAGGGCGCCGTGCGGGGCGGTGTTGAAGGCCTTGCGGGCGTCTAAGAAGAAGACGTAGTTGGGCCTTCCTCGGCGGAGCTGCTGCTGCACCATGAACAGGGGAGGGCCGGTGTTGGAGCAGGGGAGGGCCTCTTGCTGCCAGTCGCTGACCACGTCAAGCCGTGTGAGCACCTCCGTGATGCGCTGGGTAAGGGGGTCCCTCAGCAGCTTCATGTTTAGTTGGCCTAGGGCTATGGGCCGGTAGTCATCCAGTCTCGCGGAGCCCTGCACCTTGGGGCTGAGCCAGATGTGCGCGTCCCTCCAGTGCATTGGCGCTGGGGTGCCGCGGAGGATGGCCAGGTAGGAGTGGACCAGGAGCCACTGGACGGGTGCTGTGAGGGCCTTGATGAGGCAGGCCTCCACGTGGTTTCAACCCTGGGGCCTTGCCATCAGCCTTGTCCAACGCGGACTGCAGGTCCTGCATGGGGTACTGCTGGACCCAGGCCCTGGCCCCCTCAGGGACCCGGGACACGTGGCGGTCGAGGACCCCCTGGGAACCGGGGAGGTCCACCGGGCGTTTGTCGTACAGTTCCTGCCAGAAGGCGCGAACCGCGAACATCACGTCGTGGGCCTCCCTGAGGAGCGTTCGGGTGTTGGAGACCCGCACTTTCCAGAGCCCCGACAGGCCCGGGGCCTCTACTTCTATGGCCCCTCGCACAGCTTTCCTTCGCTGGGCGATGTCCTTGGTGTGGCGGCGCCCGAAGTCTTTTATGGCGCGCTTGCGGTCGGCTGCCAGGAGCGCGCGCAGGTGGCAGATGTCCTCTTTGAGGGCGGCTGCTTGCCTCTCGAGCTCCTCCTGTAGTTGGCCCTGCGTGGCCGGGCGGAATCCAGGCGATGCACCTCGCAGTTCCTCCGTGAGCCGGAGCGCTGCCTCAGATTGGATGCCATGCTGTGCCGTGTTTGCCTGGTACGCCGCTGGCGCGCATGCTGCCAGGGCGTCGTAGCAGAGGGTCGCCGGCTGGAGCCGTTTCCCGCTCTCAGGGGGGTCCCCCCACGCCCGGCCTGACCCCGCCGGGGACGGCTGCCGGCGCCCCACCACGCACGCAAGGGCGTCATGCGCCGCGTGGAGGTGTTCCAACACCTTGTCCACAGCAGCCGCGGGCATGGACCCGTAGGCGTGCTGCTCTGCGGGGCCCAGCCAAGGCGCTAGGGAGGGCTCGCCCTGCGCGGCGGTGACTGCTGCCCATAGGCAGCGTTGGACGGGCGCGGCCTCGGGGTCGTACGGGAGGAGGCGGCCCTCCGTGTGGCTGTAGGAGGCGGGCATCGCCGCGTGCGCTGCCGCGTTGAGGAGGCCCGGCAGGGCCAGGCGGCCCGGGAGGTGGGCCTAGCCGTTCACTCGGGGCTGTGCCATGCCGCGGGCCCAGACGCTCTCCTGCAGGGACCACGGCAGGAGGGGCTGGTTGACCAGGAAGGTGTCCAGCCAATGCCTAGACGGGTGGAGCGTCGGGGTCATGTCCTCAGCGCCGCCTGCTGTGGCCCTTCGGAAGCCGCAGGCCTCCCAGCCCGCTCAGAAGTGCTCCGTGGCCTGGTTGGTGGTGGCATCCATGTAGACGTTGGTATCGCTGGCGATGACCACCAGGTGTCTCCCAGCGAGGCTGCGCGCCGTGGCATACATTTGTATGTCCGCCGAGAAGGCCGCTCGCCCCGCCCATGGGGAGCAGCCTGCCTGCGGTCCGTGGACGTTGATGAGGGTGAGGCCACCCCGTCCGTGCGGATCTCCAGGGCCGCGGCCTTCCCGGGGACGATTTCTGTGAAACTGAGCATCTTGTGCTCGGCCATGTACTTGCTGCTGACGGCGGTGAGGAAGCCTCCCCCTCTCGAGGTGGAGGTGGCCCCTGTCTCTGCCAGCCAACTGCTGAAGAACGGGGTTTACCCCTTGTCCCGGAGCACCGCGGCCACGTGCGTCTCCTGTGCCCGGCTGGCGATCCCTGTTTCCTGGAGCATGATGGCGAAGTCCCCCTCGTTGAGTAGCATACCGGTGACGAGGTGCTCCTTGTCGGTACAGGCCGCAGGCCCCTGGCGCCGTCAGAGCGTGTCCCGGAGGGACCGGTCTGGCGGGACGAGGCCGTTGGGCAGGTTCCAGGAGAGCAGCCACAGGGCATCGCCCGCCGCGTCCTCCTGGAGTCTGCTGTCCCGTATCGGCATCGCCGCCGGGTCCGCTGGAGCATCCAGATCTCCTGGGTGTGCCAAGGCCATGGGGTTTGGGGAGCCCGCTCCCAGTGGGGCCCACAGGGGGGCCAGCGGGGCCAGTCACCTTTGATTTTACCGGGCACAAAGTGGCCAAAACCCGGATTCTATCCAAATGGTTGACAAAATTGACACATCTTTGTTGTGTATTAAGCTTGTTTTGGAGACCTTGTGGTTTTTGCCTATCATTCACAATATGAGCTGACGCATGGCTCATTTTGAGTGCCAAGATGCAAAAGAAAAACTCAATTTGTGTGGAGGAATGAATTACTTACTTGTCCAACACAATACAAAATGGAAACCATTGCAATGTATGTAGACAACATAGATTGACCCTGATCTACACACGATTCACATTGTCCTTGTGCTTTTTGTCTTGCACCATGCAGTTATAATGTGATATGCTCGTCAATACCCCAACCTTCCATAACCATCATTTCACTACAAAAATCATACAAATGCCCAATCATTTGCTTCACCCAATGTCTAGCAACCGATCACTGCACCTACCAACTGTCGTGAACCTTGTACGCCGCCCTAAACTCTGACCAAAACTGATCTCCTTGCAGTCTCTGCCTCGCATGCGTTTTATTACTTCAAATTTTGCAAAATCAACACAACGTGCACAAACAACAGAGGCAACAGTGGACACAGTGTCTTTGCTATCTTACCACCTCCAATAGTGCAAACATTGGTTGACAAAACATACACCATTGGCAGCACAAAAGATATTCCGCACAGCTGCAGAGCTGCACAGCAATCTGCACAGCTGCACGATGCACATTCGAGCTTCAAATTATTGCTGTGTGCTGTACCTCCAGTTCAGGGTTCAAGAACAGCTGTAATCAGTTTACTGACATATGCAGAGCAGACAACTGGCTGCACCGTACCACCTACACAGCTGCAGAGCTGCACAGCAATCTGCACAGCTGCACGATGCACATTCGAACTTCAAATCATTGCTGTGTGCTGTACCTTCAGTTGAGGGTTCAAAAAAAGCAGCAATCAGTTTACTGACATATGCACAGCAGACAACTGGCTGCACCGTACCGCCTAACTACCATCAACGAATCGTAGTATGCAAAATGAGTCTTGCACATGCAAAACCACTGCATGTCAGCATAACAGCAACAACTAATGGATGCAGGAAATGCCTGTGCTGCCATCACTTCTTCCCAAGCACGCAGTGGGTTGTTGCACTTCAGCGGGTTGCTGATAAATATTAACTGGTGAAGCAACAGAAAGATTGTCATCGCTGTGTGTTGTACCTTCAGCAGATGGTTCAAAAACAGCTGTAATCAATTAACTTACAAATTCGGAAGAGGCCACTGGCTGAACTGTAGCGGGGAGGGACCCCTGTTGGGCAGCACCGCCAGCCTCGGAGGCTGCCCCGGGCGCCTCCTCCTCGTCCTCTGGGGCCGCCACGCGGCCGGCCACCTGGGGCGGGGGGCGCTGGGCGTATGGGGCATGCCATCAGGGCATCCTTGCCCTCCCCTGGAGGATGTGGGAGGTCGCCTCCTTGTCTTCCACCGGGGCGGCGGCGTGCACCGCGTGCCACGCCACGTGCTTCAGCATCGCCCCACTTGTGTAGTACTTGTCAGCACATAGGGGGCATTTCGTGGGCTCCGTGGCCCCCCATGCCCGGGGAAGCGGCACCGACTTTCGGATGGCGCTCTCTGGCGCCGGGTCAAAGGGCAGATTGGCCAGCAGAACCGTATGTGGCGCCAGCGCGCGGCCCGGGGCCGATGCGTCGAGGGCTCCTGTTGCAGGCGCGGGTCCGAGACCCTGGACGGCGTCGCGCTGCGCGTCCGCCTGCAGCCACTCTTGCCAATGCGTGGCGCCGATTTGGCGGTCGGGCTTGCCCCTCGATTGCAGGTCCTGGAAGGCCTGTAGCCAGTGGTATACCGTGGTTGAGACCGCCAGCTGGAGCTCCAGGTGGGCAGGGAGCGCCGCTGCCGGCCACACCCCCGGCTTTGCTGCCTTGCCATTGTCCCTCAGAGGGACTTGGAGCAGGAGGGCGTGGTGCTCGCCCACGCGCAGAACCTTGACAATCATGCGTGTGCAGTCCGCCGCGCTGATCACGGCCTCCGGCCCCGGCAGGCGCTCGGGGTTGCAGACGGCGATTTGCGCGTCCGCCAGGCTGAACATGCAGACTACACACCGCGGATTCTGCTGTCCCCGTTGGGCTACCGCGAGGGTGGCCGCCGGGCGGGCGTGCGTGATTCGCCCCGCGTGGAGGTCCGGGACGTCCGTGGCCCTGACGGCGTCTCCTTGCCATGCGGCCCGTAGATGCTCCTCCTGGTCGGGGCTCCAGACCAGCGTGGGTGGGTTGGTCCATCCCGGTTCCTGCCACTTGCTGTGGGCACTGATGGTGTGTAGCAGGACTGCTAGCGGCCAGGAGTCTGCCCTCATATAGTAGGCCTGGTCGGGCTCCTGCTGCCAGTCAACTTGGGCTGGGAATGCCTTCTGTCTGGCGGTGCCGTGCCAGAGGGTCCAGGGGCCCCCGGTCAAGATATGCGATCGGTACCCTCCGGCGTGGCCGTGAAGGATGGCCCGGTAGCCCGCCCTCTGTAGTACCAGTGCTTCCCCCTGCTGAGGTCCGGGAGGTTGTGTGCTGCCACCTGCGTCCCTGACGTGGGCGCGCTCGCGGAGTGTGGCGTGCCACGGAAGGCACGCGTCGCGCTGCGGCCCTTGTATGCTCCCCGCAATCTGCGCCGGGCCGTGGTGGTGCACAAAGCTCTCCCCGTCGTCCGCCAGTAGTGCCGCCGCGACGACGTACAGCTGCTGCGCCGTGAGGGGTGCTGTCGGCGTGTGCGTTGCGGCCAGCTGGCGGGGCCGCGTGTCCCGGCAGGAGACGTGGGGCAGCAGTTGCGCAGGCCACGCCGCCAGGGGTCCCATGGTGACGGCCGCGACCGTGGGCGCCAATGTTGTGCGGTCCGCTGGCCTGTACTGCCTAAGTCCTGCGGTGTCCCGGGCAAGGTGCCTGCAGGCCGCCGTCCAGGCCACCACCCCGCAGTTCGTGCGGTCCTGCTCGGCCCCGTCCGCGTTGTCGCTTCCCCTTTGCTGCACCGTGGTGACCACGTCCAGCGGGGGGCCCTGCTGCAGCGCCTCCGGGCCCTGCCCCGGCGGGAGGGCGGCTGGGGCCGGCTGCGGGAAGCTCTGTACGCCCAGGCGCTCCGGTTGCGTGTCGTATGGCTTCTGCCGGCGGTGCTCCCGGGTTGTCCGGGGGAGGCAGAGGAGTTGGGGCAGGTACCAGTGGCCCTGTGCGGTGGACGGATTGTGGAGTGCTAACCACTGTTCAACGAAGCCTCCTGGCTGTGCGGCCTCGACGCGGCGCTGCAGCGATAGGCGGCCGAGGCGATTTCACGTGCCCGCAGGTGGGTTGTGGGTCTGCGGGTAGAGCAACCGCCGCGGTTCCGGCGCCAGGTCCAGCACTTCGTCAATGAGCTGTTCCGTAAGGGCTGACGCCCTGTGCAAGTTGTGGCGGACCCCAGCAGTGGGGGCAGTGAGCTGCTCGAGTACCGGCCCCGGCGGGTACCCTGCACCCGGGTTCGTCATCCACTCCCTAGGGTGGCTCAGCATGGCCCTCCACACTTCCCTTGTGAGGGCGCCGCGGGGGGCCAAGGGGGGGATCGCCCGTAGAAGGCGGTGGCACGCCGGCGGCGATCGCATGGGTTGCGGGGCGGCCACGGTGATCCACCTGCACACCGTGTCGGATATATTCGCCCCCCACTCCAGGGTCCCCATGCCCTCGGCGTGAAGTAGCGCCTGGCCCTGCACCAGGGGGAAAATCGGGGCTCAGGCGCCAGTCCTCCTCTCACCACCGTATCCAGGCCGCCCCCGCCAGCAGGCTGTCGAGCAGGGCCACGCCGGGGGGTTGTGGCTGTGGGAAGGCCCCCTTGACGGCTTGGGCAGCATGAGCCAGGGTGCCCGTGTGCAAGTACCACAGCAGGAGGATCCACGGGTCTGGCAGCGGCTGTCCACCCCCCGTGTCCCACCGCCATTCGGAGTCCGGCGTGGCGGCCGGGACCACCCCCGTCTGTAGGAAGTGGCGCGCCCTGTTGTCAGGGTGCCGCTGGAGGGTTGCCGCAAGGCTGAACCCCTTGGCCGCGGGCGCCACTGGGAGGCCGCCCTGGGGTCCGCGCCAGGGGAAATACTGGTCGGCTGGCCAGGCGTGGATGTGGGGGCGTCCTCCGGTGCCAGGTGCCACATGACGGCGTACACTGCCCATGTGGAGAAGGGCCACGCCCGTGGAGGGGCGTACACCTGGATGGTCCACTGTGGGCGCGCGCGCCGCACGCGGGATGCGTGGAGCACCCCTCGGACCATGTCTGCCGCGAGGACCAGCACCGTTCCCGTGGTTTCCACGAGGATCCCTTCTGCCGGTTTGCCGCGACGGACCCAGGTGTGCAGGGCCACTTCCCTGTGGCCCGTGTGGGCGACCCGGTCGACGGCCTCCTGGATGTTCACGCTGCCGCGCGTCGTCTTATCCAGGATCCAGCCCTGCGCCACCCCGTAGCGCAGGACGGCGCACGTGGCTGCGTGCCCCACCGTGGGCAGTGCTCCGTTATCGGGGCCGGGTCGGAGGTGTTGCCTGGGGCACCAGTCTTCTCCGGTGCAGTGGCCCGGTTTCCACGCGCGGCAGAGGATGGGCACGCTGCCCGCCGGCAGCCTGGGTTCTGTGGGCACGCTGCCGGCGGGGGGCCCTGGAATTATCTCCAGGTCGGAGTGCGAATCAGCGTGCTCCTGGAGGGGTTCTCGTCCCCGCCTCTGAGTACCAGCGCCTGGATGACCTCGTGTGCCGCGTCCAGCGTCGGAGACCGGGGGCGTGTTTTGCGTGGGGCCACAGGCTCCGCCATTGTTGTGTCGCTGTGCCTAAGAGCAGGGGATGGTGTGTGGATTTCCCGCGGCTGGTGCACGTGCTGTGGGTGCAGCGGGGCCTGGGAGGGGAGCTCGAAGGTTGGCACCGTGGCCCGGCGTTTGCCTGCTCTTGTGGGCGTTATGCGCTCCCCCTGTTGTCCGTGTGGCACGGGCGACCCTGTGCTGTTGCGAGGGGCGTCTGAGGTCGGGCGCTCTCCTGTACCCGGCTGCCCGTCCTTTGGGCGGGCTGTCGGGGTCCGCCATCCGCGTGTTGCGGGCGCGGGTGCGCGGGCATGGGGGCCCAGTGTCTGTCCCCTTGGCTTCCAAGCCCTGCGGGGGGCTGCGTGCCGCTGGAGTGATGGGAGGCCGCCCCTGGGGGGTGGCCGTCCACCGTTGCCTGTCCCTTGAGGCGTGGGGCCAGGGCTCTGGGGCCCCCTCTTCCCGGGTGCGGTTGTCGTGGGCGTGGGGATCCGGCACCGGCCCCTCAGCATGCATGTGCCCCTGCGAGCTGTCGTTATGTGCTGTGGGGGTGGCTGGAGGGCGCCCCCGGGGGGATGTCTTGTGCCGTTGCGAGGGGCGTGTGGATTCAGGCGCTGTCCCTCCCCCAGCCCGCTACCCACGTGCTGTGTGTGGGGGCCCAGCACTGTCCCCTTGGCTTGCATGTCCCGCGGGGGGCTGTGTGCCGTTGGGGTGGTGGGGGGCAGTCCCTCGGGGAAGGTGGCCTTCCACCGTTGTGAGGGGCGTCTGGCGTCAGGCGCTGTCCCTCCCCCGTCCGCTCGCCTTTTGAGGGGTGGGCGGCCAGGGTTCCGCGACCCGTGTGACCCTTGTGCAGTTGGTGTGGGCTTGGGGACCCAAGGTATTCATCGCCGCTGTGAGGGGCCCCCGGATTCGAGCGCTCGTCCTCCCCGGCTGCCCAGCTGTGGGCGCGGCTGTGCAGGTGCGAGGGCCCAGCACTGTGCCCGTGACTTGCGCGCCCCGTGGGGGGCCCCGCGCCGCGAGGGTGGTGGGGGGCCGTCCCCGGGGAGGGGTGGCACTCCACCGTTGTGAGGGGTGTCTGGTGTCAGGCGCTATCCCTCCCCCAGCCGCCCGCCTTGTGGGGTGGGCAGCCGGGGCTCCGCAACCCATGTATCCCGGTTGTGGTTGGTGTGGGCAAGGGGACCCAGCATTGGCCCCTCAGCGAGCGCTGTTGCGAGTCGTTGCTGCGCGCTGTCGGGATGGCGGGAGGGCGTCCCCGGGGGGGATGCCCTTTGCCGTTGTGAGGGGCGGGCGTCTGAGTTCAGGCGCTTTCCCTCCTCAGGCTGCCCGCCCTCTGGGCGGGCTGTCGTGGTCTGCCACCCACGCGCTGTGGGCGCAGGTGTGTGCCTGTGGAGGCCCAGCACTGTCCCCTTGGCTTGCATGTCCTGCGTGGTGGGGTGCCGTCCCCGGGGGGGCTGGCCCTCCACTGTTCTGAGGGGCGTCTGGTGTAAGGCGCTGTCCCTCCTCCAGCCGCCCGCCCTTTGGGGCGGGCGGCCGGGGTTCCGGGACCCGTGTGTCCAGGGTGCGGTTGGCGTGGGCGTGGGGACCCAGCACCGGCCCCACAGCGTGTGCCCTTGCAACCCGCCCTTGCGCGCTGTGGGGGTGGCGGAAGGGCGTTGCGAGGCAGGTCTGGATTCAGGCGCTTCCCTCCTCCCGGCTGCCCGCCCTCTGGGCGGGCTGCCGGGGTTGGCCACCCACCTGCTGTGGGTGCAGGTGTGCGGGTGTCGGGGCCCAGCACCGCCCCCTTGCTTTGCACGCCCTGTGAGGGGCTGCGTACGGCGGGGCTGGTGGGGGGCCATCCCCGGGGGGGGGTGGCCTGTCACCGTTGTGAGTAGCGTCTGGTGTCAGGCGCTGTCCCTCCCCCGGCCGCCCGCCCTTTGGGGCGGGCCGCCGGGGTTCCGCGACCCGTGTGTCTCGGGTGCAGTTGGTGTTGGCGTGGGGACCAGCACCGGCCCCACACCGTGTGCCCTTGCGAGACGTCATTGCGTGCTGTGGGGGTAGCGGAGGGGCGTCCCCGGGGGGGTAGCCTTTCGCCGTTGTGAGGGGCGTCTAGGTTCGGGCGATCCTCCTCCCCCGGCTGTACGCCCTCTGGGCGGGCTGTCGGGGTCCGCTGCCCACGTGCTGTGGGTGCGGGTGTGCAGGTGTGGGGACCCAGCACTGTCCCCTTGCCATGCGTGCTCTGCGGGGAGCTGCGTGCTGCGGGGGTGGTGGGGGTCCATCCCCGGGGGGGTTGGCCTCCCACTGTTGCGAGGGGTGTCTGGTGTCAGGCGCTGTCCCTCCCTCAGCCGCCCGTCCTTTGGGGCGGACTGCCGGGGTGCCGCGGCCCGTGTGTCCCGGCTGCGGTTTGTGTGGGCGTGGAGACACAGCACCGGCCCCACAGGGTGCGCCCTTGCTAGCCGTCGTTGCGCGCTGTGGGGGTGGCGGAAAGGCGTCCCCGGGGGGGGGTATCCTCCGCCGTTGTGAGGGGCGTCTGAGTTCAGGCGCTCCTCCTCCCCTGGCTGCACGCCCTCTGGGCGGGCCGTCGGGGTCCGCCACCCACGTGCTGTGGGTGTGGGTGTGCGGCTGTGGGGGCCCAGCACCGTCCCCTTGGTTTGCATGCCCTGTGAGTGGCTGCATAGCGCGGGGGTAGGGGGGGGCCGTCCCCGGGGGGGGGCTGGCCTTCCACCGTTGTAAGGGGCGTCTGGTGTCAGGAACTGTCCCTCCCCGAGCCACCCGCCCTTTGAGGCGCGCGGCCGGGGTTCCGTGACCCGTAGGTCCCGGGTGCGGTTGGTGTGGGCGTGGGGACCCAGCACCAACCCCACAGCGTGCGCCCTTGTGAGCCGTCGTTGCGTGCTGTGGGGGAGGCAGAAGGGCGTCCCCGGAGGGGGTGCCTTTCGCCGTTGTGAGGGGCGTCTGAGTTCAGGCGCTCCTCCTCCCCCGGCTGCCGGCCCTCAGGGCGGGCTGTTGGGGTCCGCTACCCACGTGCTGTGGGCGTGGGTGTGCGGGTGTTGGGGCCCAGCACTGTCCCCTTGGCTTGCGTGCTCTGCGGGGAGCTGCTTGCCGCGGGGGTGGTCGGAGGCTGGCCCCGGGGGGGATGGCCCCCCACCGTTGCAAAGGGCGTCTGGTGTCAGGCGCTGTCCCTCCCCCGGCCGCCCGTCCCTTGGGACCGGCTGCCGGGGTTCCGCGGCCCATGTGTCCTGGGTGCGGTTAATGTCGGCGTGGGGACCCATCACCGGCCCCACAGCGTGCGCCCTTGCGAGCTGTTGTCGCGCGCTGTGGGGGTGGCGGGAGGGCGTCCCCGGGGGGGGTGCCTTTTGCCGTTGTGAGGGGCGTCTGAGTTCAGGCGCTCCCCCTTCCCCGGCTGCCCGCCCTCCAGGCGGGCTGTCGGGGTCCACCAGCCATGTGCTGTAGGTGCGGGTGTGCGGGTGTGGGGGCCCAGCACTGTCCCCTTTGGTTTGCATATCTTGTGGGGGGCTGTGTACTCCGGGGGTGGTTGGGGGCTGTCCCCGAGGGGGGGGGGGCTGGCCTTCCATTGTTGTGAGGGGCGTCTGGAGTCAGGCGCTGTCCCTCCCCTGGCCGTCTGCCCTTTGGGGCGGGTAGCTGGGGTTCCGCGGCCCGTGTGTCCCGGGTGCGGTTGGTGTGGCCGTGGGGACCCAGCACCGGCCCCACAGCGTGTGCTCTTGTGAGCCGTCTTTGCGCGCTGTGGGGGTGGCGGAAGGGCGTTCCCGGGGGGGATGCCTTCTGCCGCTGTGAGGGGCGTCTGAGATCAGGCGCTCCCCCTTCTTGGCGGCCCGCCCTCCGGGCAGGCTGATCGGTCCCGCCACCCACGTGCTGTGGGTGCGGATGTGCGGGTGTGGGGGGCCAGCACTGTCCCCTTGGTTTGCATACCCTGTGGGGGGCTGCGTAACGCAGGGCTGGTGGGGGGCCGTCCCTGGGGGGGATGCCTCCTGCCGTTGTGAGGGGCGTCTGAGTTCAGGCGCTCCCCCTCCCCCGGCTGCCCGCCTTCCGGGCGGGCTGTCGGGGTCCACCGCCCGCGTGCTGTGGGTGAGGGTGTGCGGTTGTGGGGGTCAGCAGGGGTGCTGGGGGGCGGTCCCCGGGGGTGGGTTGGCCTTCCACTGTGGTGAGGGGCGTCTGGTGTCAGGCGCTGTCCCTCCCCCGGCCGCCCCCCCTATGGGGCGGGTAGCCGGGGTTCCGTGGCCCGTGTGTCCTGGATGCGGTTGGTGTGGGCCAGGGGACCAAACACCAGCCCCACAGCGTGCGCTCTAGTGAGCTGTCGTTGCGCACTGTGGGGGTGGAGGAAGGGCGTCCCCGGGGGGGGTGCCTTCCGCCGTTTTGAGGGGCGTCTCAGTTCAGGCGCTCGCCCTCCCCCAACTGCCCGCCCTCCTGGCGGGCTGTTGGGGTCCGCCGCCCACGTGCTTTGCTCGGAGGTGTGCGGGTGTGGAGGCCCAGCAGGAATGGTGGGGGCCCTCCCCGGGGGGGCTGGCCTTCCACCGTGGGGAGGGGCGTCTGGTGTCAGGCGCTGTCCCTCCCCCGGCCGCCCGCCCTTTGGGGCGGGTAGCCGGGGTTCTGCGGCCCGTGTGTCCCGGGTGTGGTTGGTGTGGGCCAGCCCCACAGTGTGCGCTCTTTTGAGCTGTCGTTGCGCGCTGTGGGGGTGGCGGAAGGGCGTCCCTGGGGAGGGTGCCTTCCGCCGCTGTCAGGGGCGTCTGAGTTCAGGCGCTCGCCCTCCCCCGGCTGCCCGCCCTCGGGGGGGCTGTCGGGGTCCGCTACCCACGTGCTGTGGGTGCGGGTGTGCGGGTGGGGGGGCCCAGCACTGTCCCCTTGGCTTGCATGCCCTGTTGGGGGCTGCGGGCCGCAGGGGTGGTGGGAGGCCGTCCCCGGGGGGTTGGCCTTCCACCCTTGCGAGGGGCGTCTGGGTTCTGGCGCTCCTTCTTCCCTTGCTGCCCGCCCTCTGGGTGGGCTGCGGGGGTCCGCCATCCACGTGCTGTGGGCGCCGGTGTCGGTGTGTGTGGCATGTGTGGTGCCTGTGCGGTGTTTGTGCGCTGGCGGGTGCGTGGCGGTGCGGTTCGTGCTGTGGTGCATGGTGTTGTTCTTCGTCTGCCCCTCTGGTGCCCCCCTCTCTGGTCCTGTGTTGTGGTGTTGTGCCCGTCGTGTGCTTGCCGTGTCCCTCTCTCCTCGCGCGTCCCGCGCTCGTCTGCTGGCTACCCTCCTCTTTCTTCTGTTGTTGCGGTGCTCTTTACCCTTTCCTCTACTCTCCGCTAGCCCGCCCTCCTCCCTGGCTTGTACTTTTCTCCTGCCTCCGCCCCGGTGTTTGTCTTGGTCTTTCTCCTTGCCTACCTCCTTGGTCCCGCTTCACGAGTCCTCTTCTTTCTCTCCTGCTCGGTCCTGTGAGACAGAGGAAGGGTGTGGGTGTGGGCTTTCGGGCAGCGGCAGGGCACAGTATGCGGGCCACGGCACGCGGTGTCTTCCTGTGCGGGCGTGTGGGGGCGGGCACGGCTCTACACACCATTTTGGTTACCTTTGTTCGTTGTCTTTTCCGTTTGTGTGCTGCGGCGTGGCGGTTAACATACTTGCACTTGTGTTGGCGCGTGGGCGCTCTTGGTGGTGGCGTGTGGCTCCCTCCTTACCCATGTCTTGTGTGGTTTGCTGCTCCCTTGTGCTCCCTATGCACGCGGGTGTGCGGGGACTGGCATGTTTTCTCTACTACACCCTTTGGTTCATCACACACCTATGTTGACGTGGTTATCGTTGCGCTCTTCCTTGCGTGGCGTAGCGCGGCATGTATCATACTTGCGCTTGTTCTGATGTGTGTGCGCGCGTTCTGCACCCTTCTTGTCCCTTCATACCATGTTGCGCGTCCGTGGCGGTGGCGGTCGTGTTGTGCCTGCGGCGGCTTGTCGCTACAGGCATGCCCTTCGTTCCCTGTTTGCGCGGCGTGAGGGGTTGGGCTTGGGTCACCCGTGTGCGTGTGGGCATACTTTTCTTCTCCTTTTGCCAGCGTGGGCATGGCTCTCGGCTGCACCCTTTTGGTTGCTTTCGTGCGTTGCATGTAACATACTTGCGCCCTTGGTGGCGGTGTGTGGCTCCCTCCTCGCCTACTATTTGTTTTGTGTGCGGCGTCATACCTTTTGCTCCCTAAGCAAGCGGGCATGCGGGGGTGGGCTTGTGTTCCCGGCTTCACCTCTTGGTTGGCGTGGTTTTGGGCTTTGGGCGTTGTGCTTTTCTCGTTGCGCGGCACGTTCGTTCTTTATTTTTTTGTGATTGTGCGTGTTGTTCTTCCTCTTGGCTGTGTGTGGTTCCCTTCGTGCGTCCTTCTCCTCCTTCTTGCTTCCTTCGTGTCCCTCCATACCAGTTTGTTTTTGCTCGGCGGTGGTGGCCTTGTTGCGCTTGTGGCGGCATGCAGGTACGGGCATATCTTTCGCTCCCTTTTGCTCCCTATGCAAGCGGGCGTGCAGGGGTGGGCTTGTGGGCACATCTCGGGGTAGACCTTTTTCGTTGTGCTTTCCCCTTGTTCGTTGCGTGGCGTAGCGCGGCATTTAACATACTTTTGTGGGTGTTGTGCTTCCCCTTGGTTGTGTGTGGCCCCCTTCGCGCGTACTTCATACCTTTGTTTGTTTTGTGTTCCTTTCGGTCCCTTCATGGGATATACCATTTTGGTTTTCCGCGGCGGTGGTGGCCTTGTTGTGCTTGCGGCGGCATGCATGTACAGGCATACCTTTGGCATACCTTTAACATTGTTGTATGTTCTCATCAGCGGGGACGGGCACAATGGGGTGCGTGTGGTTTGACAGCGATGCAATGTAGTCCAACGCCTCAACGAGGCCCTTGTACGAGGATACCTGATGGGTACTCAGCAGCAGCGGCTTCCAACCAGGATTGGTAGTGGATCTCGCACGATGTTAAGCGGCGCCCTGATGCTCGGTATTGCTGCAGGTCTGTCGGCAAGCAGGTCCAGGTCTGTCACGATCCCATGAAAGCTCCGTTTCATTCTGACAAGCGCTGCAGCCACAGTGCCGATGCTACCGATGAGCACATCTATGGTTGGGTGTCCTCTGAAATACGGCAACCTGCACTGAATCTCAACGACACAAAAGGCTGTGCAATTTTGCGACCAATTCTGGATTGTTGAATGCGTTACATAATGCTTAATGTAACAATTGTCCATCCAGACGCAAACCTGCCGGTTCTCGGTCCATCGGCATGTCTCAAGCATTCTTCCCGCAGACCGTTCTTTCATGGTTTCCTCGTGCAGCCGCAGCAGTCCTGTTCTGCGCAACCGGCGCATGTTCTGCCGACCAATAGAGGCAAAACCCGGGGTGACCTCGTCCAGGTGCTGGGGAATGCATTGCAAGCAGAAGATTTTGTATAAGTTGAAGAACTCCTCCTTGAAGTGGTTGGCGGCTCGGCTCTCTGTTCTGCTTTTCAACCTCCGTAGTGAGTGCCGTGGTTTCCGGTTCAGTCGCAGCAAGCGCGCAAAATAAAAACGAAACAAGCTCCACTCTTGTTCTTTTTAACGGCTGCCCATAGTGATTCAGCAGTGGTAAACCCGTGTTCCATCGCACAGAAAGCTGGCAATCGCCTGACAGTCCGTTCTGGCTCCCTCTTCGCTCGATGCACAATGTTACGTGGCATGAACAATCATCTCAATAAATCAAAAATGTGCATTTTATTATACAATTCCGAAAAGGACAGGGTCCTTCAACGCTACAGTTAAATGAAGCTTCTTGCCAGCAAATTGCTGCACACGCGACACGCGCATAGCGATCTTTGCGCGCAAATGCGCCGCGCGTGCGCTTTTTCGGTTGCTGGTAACGGTCAACTTGTCCCACATTTCTCTTGCTGATCAGATCTGCGGTACCCGGTTGCAAATCGCCCACCATAGCTGTTGGGCAGTGAAGCCAGCGGTGACCACAGTATGAGAACTGGAGATCCTGGTGGGACCTGTATGTGCACCCATGCAGCAGCGCCGCATCAAGGGAATGCACATGCTGTGTAGTTGGTGGATCCGTCCATTTTATTGTTTTCTGTTACATTATTGCGAGGCCTGGCACTTCGATTCCTGAAAATATAGGTTTGAGGTTTGAGGTTTGATTTTGCGGGTACTAGACGCCTCTCGGCCCCGGGGGGCCACCTGGTCGGGCCAGGTGATATCCTCCCCACCGGGTCCTAGTGGGGGGCCCTCCAAGACGCACCTCCTGCCTGGTGGCGGAGTCCCCCGGGTTCACAGAGCTCGGAGCCCCGTCCTTCCCCGGCGTCCCCGTTTCGCCACTCCCCGGTCAGTGCATCAATTCGCAGCCGTGGCTGCGGGCGCTTACCCACTGCGTCGCCCCCCTAATGCGTGGTCGCCCGGGGCGCCGGCGCCGCCGGGCCCGTGCTACTGGCTTGTCGCCAGTGGGACCCCCTTGGGCTGGCGCGGAGGCTGCCTAGCCTAGGGGTTGGGGCGTGGCGCTGTGCGCCACTACTGCCTTTGCGGGCGCAGTGCCCCTTTCTTTGTGTGCGCGGCGCTCGCGGCCGGTTCGGGGGGGTTCGGGCCGGCTCCTGGCGTCATGTGTTTCTTTCGTTTCCCCCTCCCCGCCCCGCGTGTTTCGCGCTGCGTGTGGCAGGTCGTCCTGTCCGGGTGTCCCTTACCCTCGCTCGCCGGTACGCCATTCCATGCGGTCTGTGCGTTCCGCGCGCTCGGTCCGGTTGCCCTTCCCGTAGTCCCCGCGTGTCCCTTTCGTGTGTGTGCGCTTGCGCTCTCGCGGTGTCCGCTCCCCACCCCGCTTGGTGGTGTGGCGCGCGCATCTCGCGTGGTCCCGGCACTGGGCGCTGGTAGGGCCGTTCCACGTGGTCCGTGCCCCTCCGCGTGTCCTGCCCCGGTCCCTTGCTCCGTCTGGCGTGCTTGGGGGGGGGCGGTCCGGTCCCGGTTCCCCCCTACTTGGCTTGGGGTTGTGGCGGCGGCGGCAGGGCGTCCCCGGGGGGGTGCCTTCGACCGTTGCGTGGGGCGTCTGGGGTCTTGCGCTCCTCCTCCCCCGACTGCCCGTCCACTGGGTGGGCTGTGGGGGTCCGCGTGGTGGGCGCGGGCGTGCGGGTGTGGGGGCCCTGCTCTGTCCCTGTGGGGGCTGCGCGCCACGGGGCGGGTCCATGGCGTTCTTATGCTGGGGGGCGAACGGGGGGGGGGGGCGTGCGCCGTTTCCTCCGGCTGTGCGGCCGGGGCGGGGCCTGTAGGGCGGGGGGTCGCTCTGCCTCTTTCCGTCCCTCTGCCTTCCCTGGGCAGGCAACAAAGCGGGCGTCACTGGCGTTGTGCTGTCCATGGGGGGCGTGGCCCCCCATACCACTCCGGTTCGTGCTCACCCGGCTTCTCTGGGTACGATCTGTGCGGCGACCCGGTGCGCAGGCGTGGGCCCGCTTGTTCTTCGTCGCCCCCATGTGAGCCGGCGGCTGGGGCGGGGGGGCGTGTCACACTCCGGCTCCCCTCTCGGGCGGGGGGGGCCCATCCCCCCTGCCTCGGGGGGTGGGGGCCGGGGCCCCCGCGGCTGGCGGGCTGGTGGGGGGGCGGGGGGGGGGGGTGTCGCGCCGCAGCCTCCCTGCTCTCGTTCCGGGCGGCGGCCTGCGGTACTCCTTTCTGGCCCTCTCCGTGTCGCCGGCGCGCTCCCTTCCGGCGGGCGGTCCGGGCTAAAGTGCCGCCCCGGGGTGGGGGGGGGTGAGGGGCGGCCCGTGGACCGCTCCCCCGGGGGCCCCAGCTGACCTGAACCCCCCCTCTGTCACCTCGAAGCGGGCTGTGGTTACGGGAGGGTCATGTAGGGCGCGGCCTCCTTCCTGTTCCGTTGTGCGCGTTGCTCCTGCACGCCGGTGTGGGTTCGCGGGAGCAGGTCCAGCCGCCGTTGCCCTTACCGCGTCGCCGTTCCTCCTGAGGGGGGGGGCGCCCCCCCGGCCCTGGGGGGGCGGAGGGCCGCGCCTGTGGCTCCCCAGCTGAGGTGAGCGCGGGGGGGGGTTGGGGGGGCCGCCCCCCCGCCCGCTCTCGGGCCTGTGTGGGAGGGTGGGGGGGGGAGTGGGGGGGGGCCTTTGGTCCCCTGGCGATGCCTCCTGTCGGCCGGGGGGGGGGGGCATGGCAGTCCTGGCCCCGGGGGCCAGCCATCGGCCGGGGGGTCGCGCCCTTCCCCCGCCCCCCTCTACCGAGAGCCGGATTCTCGCGCGGGCCCTCGCTGGGGCCCCTCATCCCCCGGCCGTTGTCGCGCGGCGCCGGCCGGCCGGGGGTGGCCGTGAGGGTTAGCGGTCAGTGGTTAGCGGGCTGCGGGGCAGCAGGTTCCCCCCCGCGCTCGTTGTCTCCGCACTCCCTCCCGCGGGAGGTGGCGCACCCTCTTGCGTCGTGCCGTACCGTGGGGGGGGCGTGGGCCGGGGGGCCCAGCCCCCCCCCCCCCAACTCTCCCGTACCCGCCGTCTGGGCCTTCACCTGCGCCGCCGCTTGTGTGGGGGCTGGGGCTGCGGCGGCGGCGGGTTGTGGCGGCGGTAGCGCCAGTGGGCGAGGGCGCTGCGCAAAGCCCGGGGGAGCCAGTTGTTGGCGTCCGCATCCGTGATGCGGAGCACCGCTCCCCCCTCCAGGAAGGCCGGCCACGTCGGCTCCCTGTCGCGCCACGCTGCCCGGATCACTGACCCGAGGACCCTCTCATGGTCCTCTGGGGCTGCCCACCCCCCCGGGGGTACCTCTCGGTTTCCTCCGTTCCTTCGGAGGAGCACGGCATCGAAGGGCCGGTTTCTCGACCTCCTCGAGGTCCCCTGGTTGGCCCAGCACAACCACCCGTACAGCCCCCCAACCAGGGGGAGGGTCTCCTCCCCCAGAGGGTCCAGGAGCGCGCCCCAGTCCCGGTCCCATGGCCGGCCCTCCTCCGCCCCCCGTGCCGGCCCCCCTCGCTGCCCCTGCGCCTGCGGCGCCGATGCCGCGCCCCGTCCCCCGTCCACCGAGGCCATCCGCGCCGGCTCCGCCCTCGGCGCGGGGGGGGCTTGATGGTGCTGGTGTCGTGGGGGTTGGGGGGGGACGAGCTCGCCGGCGTCGGGGTCGATGTTGTAGAGGTGGTGGTGGTGGTGGTGGTGGTGGTGGTGGGTGTGGTGTGCCGACATCTGTTGGATGCCGGGGGGGATGCACCTCACCGGCTGCACGTCCGGCTGCGGGGGCGCCCCGCCCTCTGCCCCCCTCCCTTCGCCCTGTCCTCCCCCCTGGGCTCCCATGCCCTGTCCCGCCTGTCCCTTGGGGCCCGCGGCGCCCTTGCCTTTGCCCTTGGGCCCCTTTCAAGCCCCCTGCCCGTGTCGCGGGTCCCGCCTCCCGTCCCCCACGCCCTGGCCCGCTCGCTCTCCCACCTCCCCTCGCCCTGCCCCCTGCACCTGGGCTCCCTGCCCGCGCCCCTGCGCGCCCTTCCCGTGCCCTGGCCCCTTCCGGGTGTCCCTTACCCTCGCTCGCCGGTACGCCATTCCATGCGGTCTGTGCGTTCCGCGCGCTCGGTCCGTTTGCCCTTCCGGTAGTCCCCGCGTGTCCCTTTCGTGTGTGTGCGCTTGCGCTCTCGCGGTTTCCGCTCCCCCCCCCGCTGGGTGGTGTGGCGCGCGCATCTCGTGTGGTCCCGGCACTGGGCGCTGGTAGGGCCGTTCCACGTGGTCCGTGCCCCTCCGCGTGTCCTGCCCCGGTCCCTTGCTCCGTCTGGCGTGCTTGGGGGGGGGCGGTCCGGTCCCGGTTCCCCCCTACTTGGCTTGGGGTTGTGGGGGCGGCGGCAGGGCGTCCCCGGGGGGGTGCCTTCGACCGTTGCGTGGGGCGTCTGGGGTCTTGCGCTCCTCCTCCCCCGACTGCCCGTCCACTGGCTGGGCTGTCGGGGTCCGCGTTGTGGGCGCGGGCGTGCGGGTGTGGGGGCCCCGCTCTGTCCCTGTGGGGGCTGCGCGCCACGGGGCGGGTCCATGGCGTTCTTATGCTGGGGGGCCGGCTGGGGGGGGGGGGTGCGCCGTTTCCTCCGGCTGTGCGGCCGGGGCGGGGCCTGTAGGGCGGGGGGTCGCTCTGCCTCTTTCCGTCCCTCTGCCTTCCCGGGGCAGGCAACAAAGCGGGCGTCACTGGCGTTGTGCTGTCCATGGGGGGCGTGGCCCCCCATACCACTCCGGTTCGTGCTCACCCGGCTTCTCTGGGTACGATCTGTGCAGCGTCCCGGTGCGCAGGCGTGGGCCCGCTTGTTCTTCGCGGCCCCCATGTGAGCCGGCGGCTGGGGCGGGGGGGCGGGTCACACTCCGGCCCCCCTCTCGGGCGGGGGGGGCCCATCCCCCCTGCCTCGGGGGGTGGGGGCCGGGGCCCCCGCGGCTGGCGGGCTGGTGGGGGGGCGGGGGGGGGGGGGGTGTCGCGCCCCGGCCTCCCTGCTCTCGTTCCGGGCGGCGGCCTGCGGTACTCCTTTCTGGCCCTCTCCGTGTCGCCGGCGCGCTCCCTTCTGGCGCGCGCGTGCGGTCCGGGCTAAAGTGCCGCCCCGGGGTGGGGGGGGGGTGAGGGGCGGCCCGTGGACCGCTCCTCCGGGGGCCCCAGCTGACCTGATCCCCCCTCTGTCACCTCGGAGTGGGCTGTGGTTACGGGAGGGTCATGTGGGGAGCGGCCTCCTTCCTGTTCCCTTGTGCGCGTTGTTCCTGCACGCCGGTGTGGGTTCGCGGGAGCAGGTCCAGCCGCCGTTGCCCTTACCGCGTCGCCGTTCCTCCTGAGGGGGGGGGCGCCCCCCCGGGCCTGGGGGGGCGGAGGGCCGCGCCTGTGGCTCCCCAGCTGAGGTGGGCGCGGGGGGGGGGTGGGGGGGCCGCCCCCCCGCCCGCTCTCGGGCCTGTGTGGGAGGGGGGGGGGGGGTTGGGGGGGCCCTTTGGTCCCCTGGCGGTGCCTCCTGTCGGCCGGGGGGGGGGGGCGGCATGGCAGTCCTGGCCCCGGGGGCCAGCCATCGGCCGGGGGGTCGCGCCCTTCCCCCGCCCCCCTCTACCGAGAGCCAGATTCTCGCGCAGGCCCTCGCTGGGGCCCCTCATCCCCCGGCCGTTGTCGCGCGGCGCCGGCCGGCCGGGGGTGGCCGTGAGGGTTAGCGGTCAGTGGTTAGCGGGCTGCGGGGCAGCAGGTTCCCCCCCGCGCTCGTTGTCTCCGCACTCCCTCCCGCGGGAGGTGGCGCGCCCTCTTGCGTCGTGCCGTACTATGGGGGGGGCGTGGGCCGGGGGGCCCAGCCCCCCCCCCCCAACTCTCCCGTACCCGCTGTCTGGGCCTTCACCTGCGCCGCCGCTTGTGTGGGGGCTGGGGCTGCGGCGGCGGCGGGTTGTGGCGGCGGTAGCGCCAGTGGGCGAGGGCGCTGCGCAAAGCCCGGGGGAGCCAGTTGTTGGCGTCCGCATCCGTGATGCGGAGCACCGCTCCCCCCTCCAGGAAGGCCGGCCACGTCGGCTCCCTGTCGGGCCACGCTGCCCGGATCACTGACCTGAGGACCCTCTCATGGTCCTCTGGGGCTGCCCACCCCCCCGGGGGTACCTCTCGGTTTCCTCCGTTCCTTCGGAGGAGCACGGCATCGAAGGGCCGGTTCCTCGACCTCCTGGAGGTCTCCTGGTTGGCCCAGCACAACCACCCTTACACCTCCCCCACCAGGGGGAGGGTCTCCTCCCCCAGAGGGTCCGGGACCGCGCCCCAGTCCCGGTCTCATGCCCGGCCCTCCTCCGCCCCCCGTGCCGGCCCCCCTCGCTGCCCCTGCGCCTGCGGCGCCGATGCCGCGCCCCGTCCCCCGTCCGCCGAGGCCATCCGCGCCGGCTCTGCCCTCGGCGCGGGGGGGGCTTGATGGTGCTGGTGTCGTGGGGGTTGGGGGGGGACGAGCTCGCCGGCGTCGGGGTCGATGTTGTAGAGGTGGTGGTGGTGGTGGTGGTGGTGGTGGTGGGTGTGGTGTGCCGGCATCTGTTGGATGCCGGGGGGGATGCACCTCACCGGCTGCACGTCCAGCTGCGGGGGCGCCCCGCCCTCTGCCCCCCTCCCTTCGCCCTGTCCTCCCCCCTGGGCTCCCTTGCCCCGTCCTGCCTGTCCCTTGGGGCCCGCGGCGCCCTTGCCCTTGCCCTTGGGCCCCTTTCCAGCCCCCTGCCCGTGTCGCGGGTCCCGCTTCCCGTCCCCCACGCCCTGGCCCGCTCGCTCTCCCACCTCCCCTCGCCCTGCCCCCTGCACCTGGGCTCCCTGCCCGCGCCCCTGCGCGCCCTTCCCGTGCCCTGGCCCCTTCCCGGCCCCCTGCCCCGAGTCGCGCCGTCCGCTGCCTGCGCTCTGCTCCCCCCCGCTGCTGCGCCCTTCCTGGACCACTCGCCGGGCGTCCCGCTGCCTTTGCAGCTGCGGCAGCGTGACGCGGCGAGCGCTCGCGCGTCGGGGGGCGGACGTGCCGCTCCCGCCCCGGGAGGAAGGGCTTGGGGGGGAACGGCTTGGGGGGGCTGGTGTGGGTGTGGGTGGGGTTGGCGTGGGCGCGGTACTTCGCGCTCTCCCTGCCCACTGCTGCTGCTGCGGCATCCGCCGGCGAGGCGTCCGCGGCCCGTGCGGGGTTTTTCTCCCGCTTGCGCGGCGTGTTGGGGGCCGCGGCGTGGCCGGCCGAGGCGGTGTCGCGGCCCGCCGGGATCACAGCCACAGCCCCTCGCGCGCCCTCCTCGCTCTCCTTCGCTGCCGTGGCGGCCGCCGATGAGGCGCCCTTGGCCGCGGTCGCAACCCCGCGCACGCCCTCCTCGTTCTCCTCTGCTGCCGCGGCGGCCGCCGGCGAGGCGCCCGCGGCCCGTGCGGGGTCCGTCCCCTCGCGTTCGCGGCGTGCTGGAGGTCGTGGCGCGGCCGGCCGAGGTGGTGTCGCGGCCCGCCGGGGTCGCGGCCGCAGCCCCTCGCGCGCCCTCCCCGCTCTCCTTCGCTGCCGCGGCGGCCGCCGACGAGGCGCCCGTGGCCCGTGCGGTCGCAACCCCTCGCGCGCCCTTCTTGCTCTCCTCTGCAGCTGCGGCAGGCCTCGGCAATGCGCCTGGTTCCTGCGCCGGGGCTGCCCCCCGTGTCGGCGGCGTGCCGGGGGCCTCGGTCGGGGCCGCGGCGTGGCCCGCTGCGGTCTCTGCTTCCTGCTCGTCTGGGCGGGGCGGGGCGGCGGGGCTGGCTGCTTGGGCGGCGGGGGCGGTCGTCTTTGCCCAGGCTCCCGGGCCGGCGGCGGCGGCCCGACCAGCACCGCCGCCTCCGCCAGCCTCCGCTCCTCGCGCTCCGCGAGGGTCTCCCCCGTCCACTCCGGGGAGGAGACGGGGGAGCGGGAGCGGGACCGGCGGTGGTGGCGGTCGTCCCGCTGGGGGGACCCATCGGAGTCTGCCATCACTGTTACCCTGGTAGGCATGCGTGGTGGCAGGCGCGCCCTTCCCACTACCTCCTGGTGCATCAGTGCCGTGCCGTGGGCAGTGCCGTGTGGTGCTCTGCGGGAATGAGGGGGGAAGGGCGTGGGGGGCCGGCTGTGGCGTCAGCCCCGCAGGGCCGGGGGCCTGCGGCCATCCACCGGCATTGGGAGCGGAGGCGGGGGAGCCACGCGGCCCACGCGTCGCGCCACAGCTCCCAGTCCGGGGCGGGGCCCAGGGCCCTGGGCCCCCGGGGGTCGTCGAGCGGTGTCAGGGGCAGCCGCACCAGGTGGACCCCCGTAACGGCGGTGACCTCCTGTGTTCGCAGGAAGGTGTGTACTCTGTCCCGCGCCGCGGGCGCCGTGAGGGGGGGGCGGGGTACAGGTGTTGCCCCATAGAGGTGGGTGGGGGTGATCCCCAGGATCCGCCCCGGGTCCCCGCGGGTCGCGACGACGAGGAGGAGCAGGGGGGTGCCAGGCACTCCTGCCAGAGGACCTGCCCCCTGTGGTGGGCACCCCTGGTCCTGGAGAGGGGGGGGGACAGGTCTGGGTTAGCCCAGCTGCGGGGCGCGTGCGTCTCCGGCAGGGGGGCGGGGCACCAAGTGGGCTCCCTGGGGAACGCCTCGTAGACGACGGCGTACGGGGGGGTAGGCCTGGTGCCGTCGTACACCGGGTTGGTCGGCCGGGGGCGGGCGGACGCCTCGTCCGCGCCTTCCACGAACACCGTGACCTCGCCCACCTCCAGGTCCTCTTCCGGCGGGTGTAGAAGGTGGAGCGCCGCATCCAGCTCGGACACTCCTCCCGGGTACGTGGCCCGCGCCTGGTTCAAGTACGGGGCCGCGTCCCCGGGGTAGCGCGTCTTGAGGGCGTGCAGCAGGGCTGGGGCGCTACTGCGGAGGGACATGGCAGACCCTGCTCCCGTCAGCCGCAGGGTGTCCCCCATGGACAGGGGCCGGCCCGACCGATTGGACTCGCGCCACTCCATCCAGTGCCCGTAGAGGGCCGCCTCCGGGCTGATGAGCCCCTCGCCGGACGGCGTTCACGATCCGGTGCATTGCCGAGAGCAGCATAGGGGCCCCCGCTCCGTTCAGGGCGCGGACGGCCGGGAGGGCAGTCTCGTTGACGAAAGCCCTCGCACTGTCCTCCAGGTCACACCGTGCGGCAGCGTGCGCTTCGTGTGCCTCCGCCACCGCGTCCGCCACCAGGCCCCTGGACGGCCGCCTTCTGCGCTCTGCGGCGGGCCCTGGTGTGCCCCGGCCCATCCCCCCGTCGGCGTGGCATGGTGCTGCGGGCTCTGCAAAGGGCGGCGGCGGGTGGGGGTTAGGGGGCGAACACGTGCGACAGGTGCGCAACGGATGTGGGGTCCCGCAGGTGCACGTGGATCCACAGAAGGGCAGCGCCCGCGGGGCCCGCTTGTTCGTGCGAGGGGGTGTGTGCCCCCTCGATGCGCCGGCGCAAGGCCTCCTCCTCTGTGCGCCTGCGCGGGCCTGCGGGAGGTTCGGGCCAGGGGCACGCGGCTACCTGGGCGCACCGCGCGCACCTGTTGGCGCCTGTCGACGCTGCAGAGGACACCGTGTCACATTCTCCGCAGAGTCGGCAGGTATGTGGGAGATGGGAGGGCGGCGACCAAGGGTCGAGATGACGGAGCCAGAGGTCGTCCCACCTCTGTCGGAGGGGGTCCCGGATCTCGAGCAGGCAGGCGCGGACGCGGCGCCGGTAGTCCTTGCCAAGCGTCTTCCGCTGGACCTCCTGTCACGTGTCGTCCCGGAGGATCCCGCGGTCGTGGAAGGCGGCGATGAGGTCGTCCGACGCCGGGCGGGGGTGCCCCTGGGGGGGGCTCGCCATGTACACATGGCGCCCGGTGAGGTGGGGCGTCAGCGCATCCCATTGGCACCCGTTCGCGGTGTCTCTGTGGAGGAGGGCCAGCAGGGTGCCGTCCGCGACTGCCTCCCACCCCACTCGCAGCCCTTCGCAGCCGTCCAGCTCCTGGCGCAGCGCGGCTGCAATGCCGGTGGGGAGCATGAGGAGCAAGGGCCCCTGGGTGTCGCCCAGCCGGGACAGGGCGTCGTCGTATACCGGCCCCCAAGCTTTGAAGTGCGCCACGGTGAGTTGGGTGGCCCCGTCCTCTGGGGGGTGCCACCAGACAGTGGCCGCAGCGTGTCCCCACGTGCGTATCCCCGTAGCCCCGAGCACGTTGTCCTGACGAGTGAGGACACGTCCCCAGTCCATCCCGTTTGCGGCCCCGGGGCCGCTTGCAGCCATCCCCCCGTCGCCGCGTCCCACGGGTGGTCAGGCCCCGCCCCGCGGATCATGGTAGGTCTCGGCCGGATGTCCGGCCCCCACCACCGGAGCAGGATGGCGGCGTATCGTTGCGCAGGGGTCTCCGGGGCGCGCGTGGCGGCGCTCCACCGGCTCCACTCCCGCGCCCACTCCTCCCCCACGATGCGCGCCTCCCATGCAGTCATGGAGCCGCGCCCGATGATCCACGGTGGGAAGAGGGCGTCTTGTAGGTGCCTCGAGAACCCCCCCGGCAGGTCCTGGTACGGGTGGGGGCTCTCTTGGGGCGGGCACTCCAGAGTGCCATTCACAACACGGAGGGAGGCTACGAAGTCCTTGTCAGGGCGCGGGGGAGGGGGAGGGTGGTTGCCCTCCGCCGCAGTGAGCCAACGGTGCGCCCGGGCCGCCGCCCTCTGGGGCTCGCGGAGGAGTTGCTCCAGCCGGTGGTTGCGAAGCTCCCATGCGAAGTCCCCCAGCCGGAGCATGTGGTGGAGGAAATCGTCCACCGAGGTCCCTCCCGGCGGGTCGTATCGGGTTATGGCGCGGAGCTGCGATTCCTGAAACTATACTTTTTGCGCATAGTTCGAAATTGAATGCGAGGCCTCGCATTCGAAAATGAATGTTATTTGTCGTAATTACCCTTATGCGAATTTTCCGTTTATTTGCTTCTGGTAAAACAAATGAAATCGAATCCTTGCATTGCGAGGCCTCACAATCTGTTGCAGAAAAAAGGGCGTAATAACCGACACAAGGTGCGACACACAGTGGATTGTCCTTCGTTTTTGAGATACCATCGTACGCACCAGCGAAAAGGAGCCTCGTTTGTTGCAACGACAGGAAAAAGGTACCTCTTTTAACTGAAAAAACAGGCATGAAAAATCAGGGTAAAAAGAACAGGGTAATTCACTGAAAAAGCCCACATCATTTCTCGGTGTTTTTTTTTAAAAAGAGCGGTACAAAAGCGTCCCTGTTTGGGACGCCTAGGGATGAGTAAGTTCAGCAGAGTTAAGCTCTTGCCATTCGTAAATCGTTCCTGTCCCCTTACATCACTGGCATCAGTGTTCAGGACCATTTCGCCTTAGAGCGAGGTACCCCCAGGCAGCTGGAGGGGGCAGTTTTCTTCTTCAACTCCTCGAAACACTCTCCCTCTCTGGCGGTCCACCGCCAGGGAGTAGTTTTCCTGATTAGGTCAGTGAGAAGGGCAGAAGAGTAGGTAAAATTGTGGATGTGTCGCCTATAGAAGTTACAGGCGCCACCAAAACTAAGTACGTTGTGTAGACCCTTCTTAGGGTCATGGCGAATCTGCATGTCCTGTTGGGGCTGCATCTTAGATGCAGCTGGTTTGCACCAGCCATACGCCACATCAAAACCCAAGTACTCCATCTCCTCCTTCATGAACTCGCGTTTTTCAAGTTTGATTCGGAGATGGTTTTCCAGCCAAACAATAAAAACACTCACATCGGTGCTGTTCACACAACCGGTACATGTCTACATGAAAGAATAATTATTATAGGAGGTTGAGTGCTCAAGTCCTCGGGCACTCATATACCTGGATTCAGATTTTCAGGCCTATTTGAGATGAGCTTTTGACATCGCAAGTGGCATGAAGCAGGAATGGAGCAAAAGCAAAACTGCAAGATTCGATATTGGTCAAAGTCTTGCACAACAGAACACTCAGTGCGCGAGGGCTCGCGCTCTCAACATGATGAAAGAGTACCTTTTTTTATACCCCTTACTACTTGCATTCTGCCGATAGACTCAAAAAGGCTTTTTGACATTCCTTCTTTTTAGAATCCTGTCAAAACAGTGAGCTTAAGAGTAGCGATTAGACACTCCTCCTGTAGGTCACCTTGTTTCATACATCTTGTGATCCAGCGCTTCTGAAAAACTGTTATACAGCGCGGAAGATAGGAGGCTGGGCACCTCATATGTTGCTAAATCAACTGGAAAACCCTTATGCGAATGTTCCGTGTATTTGCTTCTGGTAAAACAAATGAAATCGAATCCTTGCATTGCGAGGCCTCACAATCTGTTGCAGAAAAAGGGGCGTAATAACCGACACAAGGTGCGACACACAGTGGATTGTCCTTCGTTTTTGAGATACCATCGTACGCACCAGCACAAAGGAGCCTCGTTTGTTGCAACGACAGGAGAAAGGTACCTCTTTTAACTGAAAGAACAGGCATGAAAAATCAGGGTAAAAAGAACAGGGTAATTCACTGAAAAAGCCCACATCATTTCTCGGTGTTTTTATTTAAAAAGAGCGGTACAAAAGCGTCCCTGTTTGGGACGCCTAGGGATGAGTAAGTTCAGCAGAGTTAAGCTCTTGCCATTCGTAAATTGTTCCTGCCCCCTTACATCACTGGCTTCAGTGTTCAGGACCATTTCGCCTTAGAGCGAGGTACCCCCAGGCAGCTGGAGGGGGCAATTTTCTTCTTCAACTCCTCGAAACACTCTCCCTCTCTGGCGGTCCACCGCCAGGGAGTAGTTTTCCTGATTAGGTCAGTGAGAAGGGCAGAAGAGTAGGTAAAATTGTGGATGTGTTGCCTATAGAAGTTACAGGCGCCACCAAAACTAAGTACGTTGTGTAGACCCTTCTTAGGGTCATGGCGAATCTGCATGTCCTGTTGGGGCTGCATCTTAGATGCGGCTGGTTTCCACCAGCCATACGCCACATCGAAACCCAGGTACTCCATCTCCTCCTTCATGAACTCGCATTTTTCAGGTTTGATTCGGAGATGGTTTTCCAGCCAAACAATAAAAAGCAAAAGCAAAACTGCAAGATTCGATATTGGTCAAAGTCTTGCACGACGGAACACTCAGTGCGCGAGGGCTCGCGCTCTCAACATGATGAAAGAGTAGTTTTTTTTTATACCCCTTACTACTTGCATTCTGCCGATAGACTCAAAAAAGCTTTTTGACATTCCTTCTTTTTAGAATCCTGTCAAAACAGTGAGCCTAAGAGTAGCGATTAGACACTCCTCCTGTAGGTCACCTTGTTTCATACATCTTGTGATCCAGCGCTTCTGAAAAACTGTTATACAGCGCGGAAGATAGGAGGCTGGGCACCTCATATGTTGCTAAATCAACTGGAAAACCCTTATGCGAATGTTCCGTGTATTTGCTTCTGGTGCAATCTGTTGCAGAAAAAGGGGCGTAATAACCGACACAAGGTGCGACACACAGTGGATTGTCCTTCGTTTTTGAGATACCATCGTACGCACCAGCACAAAGGAGCCTCGTTTGTTGCAACGACAGGAGAAAGGTACCTCTTTTGACTGAAAGAACAGGCATGAAAAATCAGGGTAAAAAAAACAGGGTAATTCACTGAAAAAGCCCACATCATTTCTCGGTTTTTTTTTCCAAAAAGAGCGGTACAAAAGCGTACCTGTTTGGGCCGCCTAACAATGAGTTAGTTCAGCGGGGTGAAGCTCTTGCCATTCGTAAATTGTTCCTGCCCCCTTACATCACTGGCATCAGTGTTCAGGACCATTTCAGCCTTAGGGCGAGGTACCCCCAGGCAGCTGGAGGGGGCAATTTTCTTCTCCAACTCCTTGAAACACTCTCCCTCTCTGGCGGTCCACCGCCAGGGAGTAGTTTTCCTGATTAGGTCAGTAAGAAGGGCAGAAGAGTAGGTAAAGTTGTGGATGTGTCGCCTTTAGAAGTTACAGGCGCCACCAAAAATAAGTACATTGTGTAGACCCTTCTTAGGGTCATTGCGAATCTGCATGTCCTGTTGGGGCTGCATCTTAGATGCGGCTGGTTTCCACCAGCCATACGCCACATCGAAACCCAGGTACTCCATCTCCTCCTTCATGAACTCGCATTTTTCAGGTTTGATTCGGAGATGGTTTTCCAGCCAAACAATAAAAACACTCACATGGGTGCTGTTCACACAACCGGTACATGTCTACATGAAAGAATAATTATTATAGGAGGTTGAGTGCTCAAGTCCTCGGGCACTCATATACCTGGATTGAGATTTTCAGGCCTATTGGAGATGAGCTTTTGACATCGCAAGTGGCATGAAGCAGGAATGGAGCAAGAGCAAAACTGCAAGATTCGATATGGGTCAAAGTGTTGCACGACTTAACACTTCATGCGCAAGGGCTCGCGCTCTCAACATGATGAAAAAGTATTTTTTTTTGATACCCCTTACTACTTGCATTCTGCCGATAGACTCAAAAAGGCTTTTTGACATTCCTTCTTTTTGGAATCCTCTGAAAACAGTGAGCTTAAGAGTAGCGATTAGACACTCCTCCTGTAGGTCACCTTGTTTCATACATCTTGTGACCCAGCGCTTCTGAAAAACTGTTATACACCCCGGAAGATAGGAGGCTGGGCACCTCATATGTTGCTAAATCAACTGGAAAACGCGTGTTTACGGCCAACTGAGGGCAGCCCGCTTTTGAAATTCATTGCAAATTACTTAGTGCATGGCGTGAACAAGGAATCCATTGATTGACCACTCCTGATGCTAACATGACCCGAACGGTACAACATGAGGCACCCATTGAGACATCAGAGCCTAGTTTGGCATGGAATACTTTTTGTTCGGGACCATTAGGAAATACACATTCTACACAATTGAGTGCGCGAGGCCGGGCGCACTTACCATGCTAAACCAATAGTTTTTTTGATACCTCTCACTACTTGCATTCTGCAGATAGCCTCAAAAAGGCTTTTGGAGATTCCTCGGATCTCGAAAACTCAGTTTTCAGATGGAAACAGGAGGAAATTGCGCGTCTTTTTTTTGTGCACAATTGCTGCCGTTGAGGTGCAAAACAGGGTGTAGTCTGCGTTGGCTACAGCTACAGCCCCTCAGATTGGGGACCCGGTCGCCATGGAGTGGTGAACCATGGGCGAACCATTGGGATCCTGACCACGGGAAGTCGAAAAAATATGCCACGCTCGACAGCAAGTGACAAAGGCATGGGCGCAACACGGAGGCTGGCCCACGTCCTTCCCCAAGCAGGCCATGATGGCCCACTGGCGCTACTACGGGGACAATACAGGCGCCCTAGTCGACACAGCCTATGCCATACACGCAGGACACCTCCTACACAGGGTAACACACAACCACCAAACCAAGGTTTGCGAAGGGGCAGCCATACAGAGAAAAGAAGTGCAAATGGCCCGCAACACCTGCCTCCGGTGGATACTGGCACAACACGGTGTCCCGGCCCCGTGGGCACCGGCTTTTGCAGAGGAGAAGGACGTGGTCCTCTTGGGTATTGGTGTGGATGTGGGCCCCCACTTCTGCACCTCGGGAAAATCAACTTCTGTACAAGAGGTCTGCGCCTCAGTATGTACAACATTTTGTTCATCAGTTTCTCGAGGAGAGCCAGGGCGTTGGCTAGCCCAAAAGGCGGGACCCTTAGGGGTTATAAAGGCCAGCAGTTCCTGACGTGCGGCGGTTAGGTCAACCTGCCAGAAACCACTGCGTTTGTCGGTTTTGGTTTTGTGCTGGCATTTGGCAATACGCTCCAGGGTGTTTCTCATGTTGGGAAGACTCCCCGAGTGATTTTGGGTTTTCTTGTTGACCTCACCATAGTCAGGGCAGACGATCCGGGTTTAGCAGCCAGGAAGTAGAGACTGCAGTTATGCAGATAGTCCCCCTTCTCATAATCTTCAACGAGGCCAGCATCAATGCATTCCTGGATCTGGCGCTCGATTTCCTCAACCTGTTCCTGAGGAGCGGGATAGGGACAACGTCTCACTCGCATCTTCCGTAACTCAGGTCTCAGTTTCAGGTCCATCTGGACCAGTTTTCTTGCAGGACAGGGGAGGCGGCAGGGCGCCGAAAACTTCCTCATAGGTCAGGAGCAGTTTGTACAGTCTGGGGTCAAGGTTCAGATTCTCGATTTTCTGCCGGAAATCCTCCTCCGCATGGAGGTTGCTCTTACCACGCTCATTCTCTTTCTGCCGATCAGCAGTTTCGGCAGGTACTGAGCTATCATCCCACTCCGGGGAACATTTTTGCCCATAGTGCAGAGACTACACTCGGGGTATCTCAGGAGTCAGGTAGCCTGTGGGACTCATCGTCCTCCTCAGACCAGATGGAGGATTTCGGGGTCTGTCTGAGGTATTGAAGCCATTCCTGGCGCTCAATACCTTCGGCCGTCAGGTACAATACGCGTCGGAGTCCCTGAGCGCTATGCTCTGACAGTGGCATGTTATTAGAAGCAGGCCGCGCTGGAGCGTCAGGACTTTGAGCAACGGGTTGACCTGAGCAAGTATGCTGCATGTGCAGCACAAGTTTCCCAGCAGTCGAATTTCGTTCTGAGGTTGACTCCAGATCTACCTCCTCCAGCAGCAGCTGAGCCAAGAAGGCACTGTGTTTCAGTTCTACACAGCTGGGATCAACAGGGCGAAAAGAGCTGGCGATACCAGGCAGTTGGTTGTCAGCATCCTCCTTCACAGCAGCAGGTTCCAAATCGCAATCATGGCATTCACACCCTGTAAGTGTGGCTGAAATGTGCTCAGGAGATCTTTTTCCGAGATCAAAAAGGGTCAAGCCACGATTTTTGGCCATGACGTCTTTCAGTAGTACCTGGTCCAGATCACACAGGGGTACAGGGTTGAGGGATCCATTGACAATGGATAAAAAATTAGCCCATTCAGGGTCCTGGATTGCTGTGTCTGAATCCTCAAGCACATAGATGGGATCGTCGGGGAGTTGCACTCTTCTCACAGTCATTCGATCCAGCAACTGGCGCCAGTAAGCGTGTTCACCTGAACAACCCCAGTCAGGGCTACACATGACAACCCTTCCTACCTCATAAGCGATTTTTGTTACAACCTTCGCAAGCAGGGAGAAGGGAGGGTTAGCATACGCTGGGCCCATCGCTTTCCAGAAGAAAGGGAAAGCGTTATTCATATGTTTCGAGAAATACAACTGCATGATGTGCTGGTGTTGGCTCGCGAACAATTCAACCTGGATCTCATCCAAGGATACCGGCAGAGCCGCCAGTCCATTTTCAAAAATGTGATGGGCAAATTGGTAGTTTTCAGTACGATACGTAGTCTTTGTTGCGTAGCGCAGCTCAGATTCTTTTCGTCCCCACAGCTCCAATAGTGCGGAGAAGAGGCCACTGTTAAAGTCGTAGTGTAGAGAATAGGGGCGTTGGAGAGACAACATTTTAACCTGGGGGTTTCTTCGCAGGGAGTCGGTGCCAATGACGATGTCAAAGGCGTCACTGTCGAACACTCTGCAGTGTTCGGTCACAGTTTCAGCGCGAAGCCAATTAGACACATGGACACCCCCCAGGGAGTGGATGGACCGCCCATCCCCTACTCTTATGTCCACTGTTTTGGTTGTCTTGAAAGTCTTTAGCAGGCGCCGGGCCACCATAGAGAGTGTTGCGCCGGTGTCAAGCACTGCACGAAGAACGGAATCTCCGATTTTCTCGAGGACCCAGAAAACCAAGTCCTCCTCTTCAGAACCGCCCCCCTACTCCTCAGCAGGGAATTTCACATCAGCCCCAGCAGCCACCGGAGACTTGGCCATCCAGGCCAGTCGCCTCCTCTTGGAGTTAGACCCTTAGCGAAGGGGTTATCCCCCTGTGGGCGTTTTTTGGGGTCAGCAGCGTCAGGAGAGGGAGGAGTAGCGGGCGCTGATGAGCGCCTCTGGGGGTTGCGGGTTCCACCTTTGCCACCCCCCTTGCCTCCTTCTTTACCACCCTTGTCCCCAATCTTGGGAGTTCTGGTGGGTTTTTGGGCTTTGTGGCGTTCCGCCTCGTGCCGTTTGTGTTTGTCACTCTAACGCTTTTTGATGTGACATTGGTCCTCGTAGTGGCAACGTTCGCCACAATACCCACAGGTGATGATACACCTGAAATGATCCTGATGGGTCACTGTTTTCTCATCTTTAGTGTGCCGTGGTCTTTTCAGTTGAGCACATAACCACTGCGATGGTCGCAGTCAGGGGCATGACAGGGCCCTCCCTCGTCATTGACAGGTATACAGTAGAAGAGAGGGGATGCACCAGCTTCATGTATAACCTCACTCATGGCACGCAGGTCACCCCCTCCCCCCCTTACCACCACCTTTGTTGGCGTTAGTAGGGCTTTTCAGCCCTTTTCCCTGGCCACGTTCAGAGGTAGGGGTGGAACCTCTACCCAGGTGTCTCTTCACCTAGGCTTTTAGGGTAGGAAACATTCCCGAATCGGTCCTAGAATGAACTCTATGGTGCCTAGCATCCCTTTCTTAGGCTTTAGAGGTGCCTCCATAGCACACTTCGGGAAGTTTGAAATACTTGTTGGGTTCCACCACAAAACTCTTCTTTTCGGACACCTTTTATATGAGAAGTGTAGTTGACTTGATAGTTGACAAGTATGTTGCGACTTAATCTGCATCTCGTATTGAATGGAAACTTCCCGGTATCTGATGGGGTCAAAGACGTCCAAGAACATTGCAAATTATCAATCGTTGTTCCTCTCGTATGTTCGGGCTTTTAGGGCTTTGCTGAAATGACTTTACTTCCTTTGCTCTACACAATTTGGGTATGACTTGCAGATTGACATGTATTTCGTGACACAAACTCCCTTTCAGTCTGTTCTCTATGCTTCGTAGGATTGGTTGAGATTCAAACTTTTAGGATACTGCATTCTGGTTTTCCTTACTTCATGATGTATTGTTTTACTCCCACTCGTGGTCATTTCTATCTTTTCTAGCCTTTACTGCAGTTAGCTGGTGAGTTGCCGGGTATCGTGCGAATCGTCGCATGTGTCAGGTAAGTCGTCGTAGACACGATTTTCACCGATTTAACAGGTGTCTTGTGATGTTTTATGCTTCAAATAAAAATTTCTTTCTTGCTGCCAGAGTAAATTGTAGTCAATTAAGTCATGAATTCATGAAACGTTTGATGTGCCGCTGCGCTGCGGCACACATTGCACGTCAATTGGGAGCTGTTGTTCAACGCAGTACCAGGTGGACAGCAGTATACTGAGTGCAAAGAAGACCAATAAGACGAAGATAGATGTAAATGAAGAGGTCGGTGAAGGTGTGTGCTACCACTGAAGCGGTACCCGGAACCTATGGCCCATGGCCTGGAGGCCCTCCGAGCCGTCGCACCCGTTATGGCCCATGGCCCGGAGGCCTGTGAGCTGTCACACCCGTGCGGAAGCTGTTGACACCGGCTGTCAGCGGGATATCCCTGTTCTCTAACCCGCGAAATCTGGAATCCGATTTCTAACCCTTAAATCAATGTGGAATTACCATAATGTTACTGTCTTGGTCGATTTGCGGTTAGAAATTGGTGAAATACCTCATTTCTACCGCAATTTCTAATTGTCGTGAAATCGCTGCCGGACGTCGCCCGTTCCGTGCACTGCATTAGATGATTCTGTCAAACGATCTTTTTGGAAGTTAAGACTGAAACACTCTTCGAGTTATCCGCAAATTTTTCCTTGATAAAACGCATCGCGTCCCAGATTTTTCCCAGAGAATCTGGGCGGCTGAAGGCGCTTTGAACCCCCAAGTGAAATAACAAGGGTTACGAGCGATCAAGCGCCCAAGGACGAATATAGGCACTGTAGGAACATAGGCACTGTGTATGAGGTTTTGCCCCCCATAGTCATAGGATGAGGCCAAAGGATCCAAACTCCATAGGCCCAAAGGGTTATTTATTTTGAGTGTTTTCCAAGAAATGGGCAATCTCACGTAGTTGGCGTCCAAGTACGTGTAGAAGTATGTTGAGTTGGCGTTCCCTCCCTCTTTGCTTGCCTCTACATCCGGGGCATATCACTTGTCTTCCCCGGATAGTACATATATGATCTCCATATATATATTGGCAATATATTTTGCGTGCATGCTAAAATTCAGCTTTCCGAAGGGAGGTCGATTTTCGACCAAAGCACTTGCATGCGTGTTAAGGGACCAAAGTTACTCTAGAATATAGGCACACTTTGATTCTAGGCCACTAGGTTGGGTGTAGAAGGCGAGGGTAGGGTTGTATGCCATATTTGGTGTCATATCACGCGCCCATTTGGCGGCTGCACCATTCCAAGATTTACCCGCCAATGGACCCCATATCGCCCGAAGCTCTTCATTGTACTCCGAACCAACACTCGCGAGCCTAACCTTCGTGAAGGGACGCTTGTGGAGCGCTCCCGAAGCGATGCGTTGCGAGCAAGGTGTGTTTTTTGCAATATTCCATGTTTGCATGTGCCCACTTGGGAGGCAGCGCGCGCGGCCTTCCAAAGCGCCCCAAGTGGAGCACATATGTGGAATCGGAGGTCATTGGTGTCGAGTCATTGTGTTTAGAAGGATTGGTCGATTACTCAATCCAAGCCGAAGATATTATAATATATTTGTGCAGTTTTCAGGATACTTTTGCGTGTCTTTTCGCCAATATTGCTGTTTTTTGCCCGTCATGATGTCAAGTGGCGACCGTGTATCTCAATGTTGCGCCCAATTGACATCATGACCCAAGTATATTTTGGGGGTACCCACTTCGGTGCCCAACATATCTTGAACCCAGCGAACAACTCTTTTTCAGCTTGGCATACCGTGGCCGCCATGTTGGCGATTTGGGACGATCCCAAATCATGGGCTCACTTGGCGACCCTGCCATTCCCAAAACCAGAGGGGTTTGGGCGAAGCCCAAAAGATACGTTGGACGCATATGACTTGATACCAATCCTATGGCACACTCCGGTCCAAGCCGGGCATGTGCCTCATTTGCCCCACCCATGAGCAATTTCCCACATTTTCTGCCCGCCGTGCACCATGTTCAGCCCCCTCGTGCACGCCGGACGCATGGACCAATGGACCATATATGACATCGGTGTTATGGATATTCGTCACCATGGTTCGCACACCACGTGGGCGAAGCGGAGCAACCTTCGTCAAGGTGCTAGCCCAAAGTGAGTGTGGACGATTTTGCCATTTTGGCAATTGTGGACCCAATTTGGACTGTCATCAGGCCGAGTGGCATGGAGATCTTTGGCGGCCAAGGTCATGGGAGTCTCAGTTGGACTCCTGGTGGATTGTGTATGGAATGGCTGATCCGATCTCCAAGCCGGCGTGGAGATATACAATTGAGGGCATCCCGATTTTGGCTCATTTTGAGCAGCCAAAATGACCCCCTTTTGGGACCCCAATTTCAGCCCCCGTGTGGTCAAATGGCGGCCCCATATCTCTCTGCCCGTGGAAAGTCCAGACTCAATTTCAAATTGTGCACTCAGATATGGGTCCGGGGTTTTGCCTCCTATCCTGTGAGCCATTGGCCTTGCCCTGGCTGGGCGAATCGTCCGTGGGTATGACGCCAGCTTTGGTGATTTTGGCATCATGACCCCATTTGACGAACCCGTGGTGCCCTGATGCCGGGATCTCAGATGGAACCAGGTTGGGTGACGGCTCCAGGGTATTTCGTACTTGAGCGGCATAGGGTCAGTTGCCTCGTCACTACCTCTGGCGGGTCCAGACGAGGGGTCAATTTAGGAGTTTTCGGAGCTAATATCAGTTTGGGCTGAAACAGCTCATTTTCAGCTACCAACTCCTAGGGGATAATGGCGGCGCCTTCTCTATGGCTCAGAGGGGAGTTGGGACCTGCCGTGAAGGGAGCAGAGGGGACCACTGTTGATCGGCCTTGGACTCACTTGGTTCCCAGGAACTCGCCTGAGGCTGGGCGGGACACCCTCCCCTATTGGCAGGGTTTCAGGGTCCGGACTGAGTAGGGCATGGGTTGTGTTTGAGCCCCCGCCCCCGCCAGCCACTGAGAGGGTCGGACCTGGGATTGGGATATGAGTTGGAATTGAGTGTCTATTGTCCTGTGATTCCCTTACCTCAGTCCAGTCTCAACCCCATGTGTACATATCCCGATGTGTTGCTGTACATACTTGTTCCCTTGTCTCAGGATGGCAAGGATCCTGAAACGCTTTGTCACATGACACGAGCGTGATGATGCCCCTGTGAGCGCAGTGCTTTGCCTGCCTGCTTGCTTGTGCGTGTCCACCGCAGCATCCCATGGCCAGGCCCCCCACGGGAACGCTTCAAAAGCGTTTCACCGCCGCGGGGTTACCCATCCCTCGCGTGCCACTCGGGCGACGACCGCCTGCAGGCAGTGGAAGACTGGCTGCGGGTGGAAGGGTATGCCTACCGCTTCCGCCAGAAGCGCTGGAGGGTCTGGACCCGCACAGACAGGCCAGGATTGAGGAGGACGAGAACCCCAACGAGTACCAGGAAGCGGGACAAGAAATGGCGGGAGTACCAGGAATCCCTGGCCGCCGAAGCCGCCCAAGCCGCCAAGGGCGGAACCCCAGCCCCCAGCCCCCAACGGGCCAGTTGCGGTCACCACCCCGGCCACACCACCCTTGGCTACTTCCTCGAAGTTGCCAAGCAGGCCAAGGCCAAGCCCCGTCCGCTGCACCTGAGGAAGTCAGGCCCCAGCAGCGACGTGGAGTCGGCCCACCGCGGGAGGATACTGGCCAACCAGGCCAGCTCCCGCAGCAGCGTCGCTCCCGACCAGAGGGACGTGGCCCGCGTCTGCGAGCGCGCCTGTGGGGTGCCCTGCAACCTTCGGGTTGCCCGGCAACGGGCCACGCAGCAAAACGCTGCCGTGGAGGGCGCCGTCGGCATCGCCCAGGAGGAGGCTGCAGATTGGGGCAGAGGCATGGCCTTCCACGCCTTGACCGTGGCAGCCATCGCGGCCGGTCTCACGGCTGCAGCCGCCCAGGAGGCAGCGACTGCCCGGGTCAGGGGTGAGGTGGCAGCAGCCGCCCAGGGCGCCCACCTGGCCCAGGAGGCCATTGCCCGCAAGGAGGCCGAGGTGAAGGCACTGGAAGAGGGGCTTGCCCAAGAGAGGGCAAAGAAAGAGGCGGAGGAAAGTGCCCACGCCGAAGCAACGGCCAAGGCCCAGGCAGACGCCGCCAGGAAGGACACCATCGAGGCCGCGCGACGGAAGGTCGCTGAGGAGAGGGCCAGGACAGAGGCGGAGCTGGCAGCACTGGAAGCTGGGAAGGCTCGGCTGCAGCAGGCTCGGGAAGCCGAGGCTGCCCGTGCCCGGGAGGAGGCCGAAAGGCGAGCTACCACCCAGGGCCGCCGCAATGGAGGAGGCGGAGACCAAGCTCCAGCGCGAGACCCCCCCGGGAGGATCCCGAGTGGAGACCCTTCGAAAGCTCTTCAAAGGGGACGCCTCCTCCAAGATGACGCTGGATCTGGAGGTGGTTGACACGGGCAGCAGTGGGGACAGTGGCCCCACCGCCTACCGACGAAGGAAGGGTAAGGGGAAGACCCCCGAGAGGTCGCGGAGGCCAGCAGGCGGACACCCCCACAACTCCAACCCCTTCTTCACCGCCAGCAACGGGGATGGACCAGGCCGCCGACATCGCCGAGGAGTGGCTGGCGGAGGGGGCGGAGACGTCCCCATGGAGCCGGAGGGTGAGAGTGAGGATCTCCCTCCCCCCTACCGGAGCTCGGAATCCACCGAGTGCGAGACCGAGACGCCTAGGTGGGGCGACATGAACGAGGATGAAGACATGGACTTCGGCTACACGGAGAAGCCCCCATCCTCGGACCCACCGGGGCGACCCGGCGGAGACCCACCGGGCCCCCTTGGCGGAGGACCATCAGGACCCCCTGGAGGACGCCAACCAAGTGGACCCCCTGGAGGCGGACCTCCCGGCAGGGGAGGACCCCCTGGACCGGGCAGGCCTGGTGGAGGCCCTCCTGGAGGACCCTCTGGGGACCCCGACGGCCCACCAGGGAACAGTGACCCGGATCCCCCCTGGCGGTGGATTGTCCACCTGCGCAGGAGGGTCCAGTCCCTCGAGCGCGAGGTAGACACGGGCAAGGGCGAGATGAACCGCATCGCCAGGGTGGACGCGGGGGCACAGAAGGAGCTGGACATCGCCAAGACGGAGATGATCAAGATCGCCAAGGTCATCACCGCCGCCCAGAGGGAGCTGGACATCGCCAGGGGCGAGACCAGGCTGCTGAACAAGGTCATCAACGGCCTGCAGCAGAGGTTGGACGAGCTGGAAGGCCGTGGGAGCATCGGCAGCGACCACCCACCCCTGGAGTCCGGCTCGTCTGACGACGGCTGGGGACCTGGACCAGGTCCAGGCAGAGCCCACGCCCCCGGCGGAGCCCCCAGGAGTCGCCCCAGCGCCAGTGCCTCCTCTCTCAGGCCCCCTCTCACCACATCGCGGGCCGCCGTAACGAGCGCGTGCCGCCCGGCAGTAGCAGTGACGAGTGGCGTGATGACTCGCTCAGTGCGGAGTACCACAACCGCCGTGCTCCACTGCGGACACCGGTACGCCCCCAACACCCCGCACCAGCCCAGGAGCCAATCCCAATTCCTGGCTGGCGTTATGGTGGACTAAGGGATGAGAACCCCCGAGGGGACGTGGAGTGGGATGTCGGCGGAGGGGAGGAAGACCTGGATGAATTCGGCATTACCCCTGCCGCGTGGTGTACAACAGGAGGCCGCTGAACGCGGCCGCCGGCGCCGTGATGAGGAGGCATACATGAAAGGAGTACGGCGTGAACATCTAGGTTCAGTGTACATGGAGGAACCACGGCGTAGCCACACGAATACCGTGGAGGAGATGGAAGTGGCGGCCGTGGGAGTCCGTGGGGGATGCAGATGGGAACCTCGGTCCACCTCGCGGCCGGCGTTCATGGTCTCCAAGGCCGCGGATGCCGCCGTGTGGGAAGACCTGAAGGACATCAAGCCCCCAAAACCTACGATGGCAACCCCCTCAACCTCGACCGCTTCTTGGAGAAGCTGGACAATTGGGGGATGACCGTCACTGAAGACATGGATCCCGCAGATGCGGAGAGATATGTCTTCAAACGGTTCAGGTACCGCCTGCCAGAGGTGCTCCAAGAGCTATACTTCGTGGCGACCAAGGAGGGGAAAATCAAGACCCTCAAGGAAGCCAAGAAGTGGCTCAATGAGCAGGAGCGGGTGGACGCTCCGCAGCTGGCTGCCAAGCGGTGGAAGGCCATCAAGCTTCAGCATCATGGTCGGGGGATCCGCCTACGAGACTGGCGGGACTTCCGGGGGCAATACACCCTCTTCCGCCGCAACGTGGAGGACTGGAATGAGGGTGACGAGAAGGCCCGCCTGCTCTCCATGCTGCCGGAAGCATGGATCAAGAGGGTCACCAAGGAGGAAGCCAAGAGGGCCAAGTCCAACCACACGGTCAAGATGATGCTCCCCAAGGAGTATCATACGAACGTGGTGGCTTGGACAAGGAAGAACCCGGCCCGGGATGTGAAACGGCACTCCCTGCGGAACGCCCTCCTCATCACCGTCACGGGCCATCGTGAGAAGACCGCGACGTGGCGCCTTGATGGGTGTGATGTGAACGGCCAGACCATCTGTCTGCAGGCCATCCCGGCGCGGATGAGCTGCGACGGGATCCTGGAGTGGGTTGGAGAGGAGGTACTCAATAAGTACCGGCACCTCCACCACACCCGTGGGTTGAGGCCCGGCGACCGTGACGTCAACTACGTTGGCGAGGGGTCTGGCGGGGAAGCTGCCATGGACCCAGCGGGAGCCGATGGCGATGAGGCTCTCGACAACGATGACGACGACGATGAGCCTGCCGAGGTGGCTGTTTGTGCTTTCGTGGCCAATAACCTGAACACGGGGAGCAACCGGGGAAGCTGGAAGCCCTTGCAGAACGGTTGGAAGAAGAAGGAGAAGAAGGACCCCCGCCGCATTGGAGACCCTCCGCTGTCTTTTGCGGAGTTCATACGAGCTCACCCACAGGGCTGTTTCGTGTGTTATGGGAGGATCAAAGGGTTCAACGATGACCAACGGACATGCCCCATCCACAGGGCCGACACGGAGGCCTACAAGAAGGTGCACGGGTCGAAGAAGCGTGCACCCGCGGGCATCCGGGGGACCAAGGTGGAGGTCAACAAGGAGGGGCTCTCCAAGCTGATGTCGGTGGGGACCGAGTTGGCCAAGGAGATCCAGGAGATCAAGAGGAACTGGGTCCCCAGGTCGGACGACAAGAACAAGGAGAACAAAGAGAACGACAAGAACAAGGACAAGGACAGGAAGGGTAAGAGAGGGGGAAAGAAGAAGGGTGTCAACGAGGTTGATGCGGAGGTGAGTACCCCTACTACCACAACCGACGCCCCTTAGCGGAGCCCCTGCAGCCAAGGGCCCCAGCTAGGGCGGTCGCAGGATGGTGTCGTGGGAAGCGCCACACCATCCCAGTCGGGAGACAGTGAGCACAAACGGATTGCCGCGGGCGGAAGGCCCGGTCCGGCACCCAAAACGAAAGACAGTCGCGGTGGCGGGGTGAGGGCACGTGAAGGCACGAACCCTTGCACCCGTCCATCCTTTGCGACCAAGAATGTATTTGATGTGCTTCAAGATCTATCCGACAGTATCGGAGGATCACCCGGACCGCAGCTGGATGCTGCAGATGGGCAGCCTGAGCCCATTGTCCACGACCTGCACCAGTCGCTTGTGGAGCTTCTGGAACGGCCGGAGATCCTGAGCTTGCACGCCGTGCGCTGTGTTGGGCGTGAGCGGCAGTTGCACCTTAAGGTCCGTGCCTTATGCGGGGAAGTGGAGAAGGTCTTCGACGTGTTGGTCGACACAGGAGCTCAGGTCAGCCTGGTCAAGGCTGGCCTACTTGCGCCAGAGTGTTTGACCGACAGTCGGAAACCTGTCAGGCTGAAGGTGGCGAACGGCCAGTACATGGTGGGAGGCACGAAGGAAGCGGCCATTGGGCTGCAGTTCGTAAACCACCGTAAGCTGAGCCGCCCGGACCTCGGCAAGGAGATCCTCCTGCAAGGTCGCTTCTACGAGGCCGAGATGGACTGGGACATGATCATTGGGTACGACTTCATGATGGAGACGGACTCCGGCGTTCTCCCGACCCAGGCCTCAACGACCCTGTACCAGGACGACCAGCACTCGTGGCTTCCGTCACCTGAGCACCATGTGGAATGCCAATGGATACACCCGGAACGCAATCAGCTCAAAGTAGCCACGCTGGGCACTGAGCCAACTGGGCCAGCAAACCAGGAGTACAGCGTAATGCCGGGAGTGGCGAGCCGAGTGGTTGCGGACCTGGGAGCTTCAGATCTGGCCCTGGATGCGTTCTCTTCAGGAACCTCCGCCCATCTTCGGGTTTGTGAGAAGTACTGGAGCGCCCAGGACTCCGCGTGGAAGAAGCACTGGGGTCCGCATCAGGGTTTGATGTGGATCCATTGCCCCCGATGGGACATTCCAAGGGCGGTAGCGAAGATTCGCAAGGACCGCTCCAAGGCAGTGCTGGTTGTTCCTATGGGATGCACCGAGCAGGAAAGCACCCGAGATTGGGTGGTCTCATTGACCAACATGACCTTAAACAAGGTCGTCCTACCAGCTGGAGAGAGTGTCTATCAGGACGCTAAGAGACAGCCCATGCCACCCCAGAGATGGCCAACGGAATTCCACTATGTGGATGGGGGCCTTGAACAGGCCGACACTACGGACTTCGTGTGTGTCAACCGCATCATAGCGGAGCCATGGCGGCAATGCTTTGCAGTTTCCCCTGTTGAGATCGGAAAATTGGAGGACCCCCTCACTGAAGAGGAGTTGGATGTGGTTCAGGGGTATATGGATCAGCCCTTTCACGACTGGGGAAACCAGCATGAGGGCAAGGGCCAGGACAAAGCCTGGTGGGAAGTGGACTCGATCGTCTCTGGTTCCTATGATGGGAATCCTTTCGTAAAGAGAGTGCTGGACCACATGTCCAGCCAGGACGAGCCAATCGGGGGCAACCCACCCACCTACGGCAACCTGTTCCGAGGCAAGACCAGAGATGGCCCTTTGGGCCACCTGGGAAGACCACCTGAGCCGAAACCGAGTGGGGTCGCTACCCCTCAAATAAGCTCAGTGGTCCAGGTGCCCGGAAAAGCCAAGGCGGAGTCCGATGAGTGCCCCAAGATCCAGACATTGAGGGCGAGGCTGAAGCAGAAGTATGGTGATACCTTCTTCAGCGGAAAACCTGTGTTTCCCCCACCGGTGCGTGGACCGTATGGCGAGGCCAAGATACGACTGAAGCTGGACCCCCGTATGTATCGACACCGGGAGTTCGCCCTGAGGGGCGAGAGGAAGGAGGCCATGGAGAAGATCCTCCGTGATTTCATCGAGAGAGGCTGGCTTGAGCCATGCCACTCCGAGTCGGCCTCCTCGTGCTTCGTCGTCCCCAAGAAGGTGGCCGGTGAGTGGCGGCTCGTGGTCGACTACCGCGGCCTAAACGCCAAAACGCAGCATGACAGCTATACGCTGCCCCTCATTGAGGACATGCTGCAAAAACAACACCGGCGGACAATCTTCACGGTGATTGACCTGAAACATGGTTATCATCAGATGCCTCTCGCCGAGGAGTCCTGTGCCTGCACAGCCATGAGCACCCTACTTGGACCTCTCCAGTGGAAGGTGATGCCCATGGGCGTTACCAACGGCAATGCGGCTTCTCAGCAGATGCTGGAGAACCTGCTTGAGCCAGTGCGTGACTGTGCGGACCCTGTCATGGACGGCGTGATCATCGCGTCCGGGGACCCCAGTATGAGCTATGAGGAGCTCCTGGCGGCACATGAGAGGGACTTCACCCGAGTGCTGGACCTTCTGGTTCGGCGCAAACTCACGGGCAGCAGTGACAAGGCCACCATTGCGGTAAGCGAGGTGGTCTTTGCTGCCCACGTAGTTGGAAACGGGCAGCGGAAGCCCATACCTGGCAAGGTGGCTGCGATCGAGCACTGGGAAAAGCCCAAAACGGTCTCTGAGCTACGGGCGCACTTGGGGTTCTGCAACTACTACTCGGGGTATATGAAGATGTATGCCGAGTATGCAGCCCCCATGACGACCATGCTCAAGGGCAACCGAGAGGAGACCAAGAAGGGGCCCAAGAAGGCTCTAGTCTGGAATGCTGAGTCCGTCCGTGCCTTTGAGGGGATGAAGCAGGCGCTGCTATCCGCAGTGGGTCTGCACCTTGTGGATCCTGACCGAGGGTTCGTCCTGCGCACCGACGCTTCCGACTACGCCGTTGGCGCTGTGTTGGAACAAGTGCTTGACGATGGGAGGCACGTGCCAGTGGCCTTCTGGAGCCGAGTCCTGGCGGAAGGCCAGAGATGGATGTGGACGCCCCGAGAAAAGGAGGCGTATGACATTGTCATGGCTCTCAGGAAATGGGCTGGGTACATAGCCCTCCATCCGGTCACCGTCTGCACCGACCATCAGAGTCTGCAGTCGTGGCACAAAGAGCACGTGGACACCCCCTCAGGTCCCGCCTCCCGATGGGCAAGATGGCATGAGACCTTGGCCAAGTTCCACCTCACGGTTGTGTATGTTCCTGGTAAGGACAACACCGTGGCGGACTGTCTCAGTAGGTGGGCCTATCCCGCCAGCAAGGGCATGACGGATGTCTCCGCCCATGGCGATGAGGCTGAGACCGCTGAGGCCAAGAGGATCATAGAAATGGAGCGCCTGATGGAGGAGGAGGGTGTTAAATGCTTCGTCGTCATGGCTGCGGATGCCCGCCTCGGAACGAGGATGGGCAGAGCGGTCAGAGTACTCGCTCTGAGAGAGCTGAGTCCGACAAGCACCTCTTCGCTGAATCTTGCCTCCAGGACGACTGGACTGATGACTACGCTAAGTCTGAGGCCTTTGAGGCCGAGTATAGGGCTTTGACCGACCCTGATGACGGGCAGAAGTGGCCAAAGGGGCTGACTGAGGAGGACGGCAAGCTCTACCGGAATGGTAAGCTGCTGGTCCCAGAGTCCCAAGTGCTCGACCTATGTGAGGCTTGGCACCACCACATGATGCACCCGGGGGTCAAAAAGCAAGCCCTGGACATGCAGCGCCGGTTCGAAATCGACCAGATCGGTCTCTACAGCGCTATCAAGAAGGTCAGAAAGGGTTGCTCGGTCTGTCAGGCCTGCAATCCCGACAACTGGAGCGTCAAGGGTGAAGCCCAATGGACTCCGGTGCCTGACCAGCCCATCGAGAGCGTGGCCATGGACGTCTTCTCCATGCCCGAAGTTCACATAGGCAAGGAGACCTTTGACTGTGTGGTCCTTTGTTTGGATCGCCACAGCGGCTACGTAGTAGCCGTTCCGGCACGCAAAAAAAGGGTTTCTTGCCAAGGAAGTGGCAGTCATGATGATTCGTCATTGGCCGACCGTCTTCGACGTCCCCCGCACCATTTGCAGTGACCGAGGGCCCCAGTTTACTGGTGGCTGGTTCAAGGCCATGTGTTCTTTCATGGGAATACGTCATGCCAAGAGCGTCGCCTATCTCAGCCGGTCTAACGGCCGGGCTGAGGTGGCTGGACGACAGCTGTTCGAGAAGCTACGCAAGATTCACATCAGTAGTCCACGTCGGAACTGGTTTGAGGAGATGTGGCCCGCTCTGAAGGCCCATCATGACACCCCCACTCCGGGTGGTTTGTCCCCTCACCAGATTTTGTTCGGCAGGGACACCCTTGGTCGGGGACCTCCCTTGTCTGGTGATGGTATGGCCATGGACGCCAAAGAAATCCTTTGCGCGGCAAGAGGCAACGGCGCGGGAAATCTGCCAGCAGTTGAGAAGGAGCATGCTGAGCGTCAGAAGTCCGCCCCGAGCTAGACAGGGCAAACGTTCAGGGTGGGAGACCCGGTGTGGGTGATCAGACCCCGCCCTATGGGCACCCACCGCACCAAAACCTGGTTCACACCTGGAGAGGTGGTCCGCAGGATTGGTGAGGACACCTACCGCGTCAAGGTGGGTCACAGACAGTTCAGGGAGCGCCACGAGAGTCAACTCTGCGTGCGGGAACCCGACCTTCGTGGCCAACATGTGTCCCTGGACTAGGCCGCACATGAGGCTGATTCGAACAACCATTATGCTGAGCAGGACGACTATACCGTCGAGAAGATCCTGGCCCAGCGTCCGAACGCCTCGGCACCCGGAGGCCTGGAGTTCAAGGTTCGCTGGCGAGGCTATGGGCCGTCCCACGACACCTGGGAACCCGTCTCCTCGTTCGTGCCGCGGATTAACACCCCCTTCATGGACTACATCCGCAAGCACAAGACCAAGATGCATGTCTCGGACTTCGCAGCACTCACCCGGGCGATTGCAGCCAGGGGCGCTTGATCACCGCCCCGAGCTCTCCCCTGCTGCATTTTGAGCGCTTGTTAGGTCGACGGATCGTCCCTCACTTGCTTGCTCTCTTCCATCTTCCGGTGACCTGCCTTCAGAGTGGCCATATACCCCCCCGTGCTGAATCCATCGGAGGATGGCCCCTCTCTTCAACTCCTATTCGTCACTCCCCGCCTGCTGAATCCTTGGGAAACCAGGCAGGGCGACTGACCTTGACGTTTCCTGAGCTCTCGGGGCCTTGAAGACCATACGACGTTGCGCAACGGATGCCGCTGTCATCGGCATTGCGATTTTTTGGTGTGTGGTCTGGTCCCATGGCACTTGCGGGATCCAGACCAGTCTACGTGTGTCTGCAGACTATATATGGCCTGAACTCAGGTGTTTTCCTGTGCACCCTCCTGCATATGCCTTATCCTAACCGGGGCGTGGTTTTCGCGCTCTATCCAGAGTGTGTTTACACGCCTATTACCCCGCTTATTGCTTATTTTTCTGTTCTCCAGGATATGTGCATCTGTATGTTAAGTGTTGTCAGCCCATCACCGAGATATGGACTGTTTCTCCCCCCGGAGGGACAGGAATCGGAATAAGAAGGCGCCCTGAGTCGCCGTGCACATGCTCTTACATAAGGTCCAGCCTGGACCAGTACCTAAGTACAGATTCTTCTGTTTGAGTGCCCGTGATACCGTGTGCCCTAGTGGCTGTGATGTGCTGAGATCCTGATGGCGCCAGGCGGGAAGCCCAGTTGCCTGACTACACTCCCAGCGGTCCGCCACTGTCAGTCCCAGTGTGAGCCTACCGACTCGCAGACGCACTTGCAGTCGGGTGGCGACCTCCGGTGTCTTGACCTCGGTCAGTCTGCCTGGGAAACTGGTGGTTTGAGGAGTCGACGCCTCCGCCCAGACTGCATGGGGTCTCCCACATGCATGACCTCCGTGGTAATGGGGCGAGGGAAAAGACGGCCTTGATGCCCGATCCCTTATGGAGGAGCTCGTTCGGCTTTACCACTCTGGACTCGCGTCGTGGATATTGACATGGTGCGCCCAGGGAAGGACCCGTGGGGACTCTCCCCCAGACTGCGGCCTTGGGAAGCTTGGGTTAGCCTGATGGATCTTTGTGGTCGCTTTCGACCTGTGGGACCACCTCCGTCGTCGTGTGACGCCTATGTTGGCCGTGTATGCCACTGCCACTGTTGTAGTGACCGTCGCAGCCGGCACCCGGTGCCTGGTGTGGGTTAACGGGTCCTTTGGATGCCGACAATCGCCCTCAGGACCCGGGACTTGATACTTGATACTATACTTGCAGTTACTAACAGCTAGAGCACCGTGCTTGTCTTACTGTGGGATTGTGCTGGGCAGCCTAACCCGCAAATCGGCCTGAAGTGAGGATGTGACACCCCCCCCCCTTCAGGGGATGGTCCTGGGTACCCGCTGCCATGCTTGGGTGTTATCGAGCCCCCCCCAGGGTTTGCTCTAAGGGGGGAGGTGAAGCGGTACCCAGAACCTATGGCCCATGGCCCGGAGGCCTGTGAGCCGTCGCACCCGTTATGGCCCATGGCCCGGAGGCCTGTGAGCCGTCACACCCGTGCGGAAGCCGTTGACACAGGCTGTCAGCGGGATATCCCTGTTCTCTAACCCGCGAAATCTGGAATCCGGTTTCTAACCATCAAATCGATGTGGAATTACCATAATCTTACTGTCTTCGTCGATTTGCGGTTAGAAATCGGTGAAATACCCGATTTCTACCGCAATTTCTAATTGTCGTGAAATCGCCGCCTGACGTTGCCCGTTCCGTGCACTACATTAGATGATTCTGTAAAATGATCTTTTTGGAAGTTAAGACTGAAACACTCTCCGAGTGATCCGCAATTTTTTTCTTGATAAAACGCATCGCGTCCCAGATTTTTCCCAGCAAATCTGGGCGGCTGAAGGCGCTTTGAACCCCCAAGTGAAATAACAAGGGTTACGAGCGTTCAAGCGCCCAAGGACGAATTAACGTGCCTCGTAGGCACTGTGTATGACGTTTTGCCTCCCATAGTCATAGGATGAGGCCAAACGATCCCAACTCCATAGGCCCAAAGGGTTATTTATTTTGTGTGTTTTCCAAGAACTGGGCAATCTCACGTACTTGGCGTCCAAGTACGTCTAGAAGAATGTTGAGTTGGTGTGTTCTCCCTCTTTGCTTGCCTCTACATCCAGGGCATATCACTTGTCTTCCCCGGATAGTACATATATGATCTCCATATATATAATATATTTTGCGTGCATGCTAAAATTCGGCTTTCCGAAGGGAGGTCGATTTTCGACCAAAGCACTTGCATGCGTGTTAAGAGACCAAAGTTACTCTAGAATATAGGCATACTTTGATTCTAGGCCACTAGGTTGGGTGTACAAGGCGAGGGTAGGGTTGTATGCCATATTTGGTGTCATATCACGTGCCCATTACGGGGGTGCACCATTCCAAGACCAACCAGCCAATGGACCCCATATCGCCCAAAGCTCTTCATTGTACTCCCAACCAACACTTGCAAGCCTAACCTTCGTGAAGGAACGCTTGTGGAGCGCTCCCAAAGCGATGCGTTGCGAGCAAGGTGTGTTTTTTGCAATATTCCATGTTTGCCTGTGCCCACTTGGGAGGCAGCTCGCGCGGCCTTCCAAAGCGCCTCAAGTGGAGCACATATGTGGAATCGGAGATCATTGGTGTCGAGTCATTGTGTTTCGAAGGATTGGTCGATTACTCAATCCAAGCCGAAGATATTATAATATATTGGTGCAGTTTTCAGGGCACTTTTGCGTGTCTTTTCGCCAATTTTGCTGTTTAGTGCCCGTCATGATGTCAAGCCGCGACCGTGTATCTCAACGTTGCGCTCAATTGACATCATGACTCAAGTATGTTTTGGAGAAACACACTTCCGTGCCCAACATATCTTAGACCCGGCGGACAACTCCATTTGGGCTTGGCATACCGTGGCAACCATGTGGGCGATTTGGGACGATCCCAAATCATGGGCTCACTTGGCGACCCTGCCATTCCCAAAACCGCTGCTATGGAGGCACCTTTAAAGTCTAAGAAAGGTATGCTAGGCACCATAGAATTCATTTTAGGACTAATTCGGGTATTATTCCTACCCTAAAAGCCTAGATGTTGAGGAACTGTACCATACCGGAGTCATTCTCCCTCTCAAGCGCCAGTTCGATGAGCAGGTCCACAAGATCATCGTACGTATGGGTCCGTCTCTTCCTCTCTGAGGTGGAGCGGCAATCGTGCCACATACGTGTAGGGATTTTACTCACCAGCCACAGGTGGGGTTCTGTGGGTTTATAGGAACCCACATTCATTCATGAGAACAGATACTCCAGGTCGCACACATACTAAGAGACGCGCGCAGCGGAAGGAAATTCAGGGAGCATAGGGAGCTCCTGGATCTGTGTGCGTACACTGAGATTGGCTTCGTAGGCTGGGAACGTTTTCTCCAATCTTTGGAGAACCTCAGCCGAAGTAGAACAGGTTCTTACAATCTGTTTCACCTGTTTTTGCAAAACGTTCTTTTTGCATGAACGCCTCAAAAGTGAACATTTTGTGGCCACATCCACAGGCGATTGGCCAGTGAGTAAAAGAAACTCGGCGAATTGCTGTGCCCACTCAGGCAGGTTTTTAGGGTAGAACTCCAGCAACTCCAGCTGGATGTTCGCCTGGGCAATTGGTTTGCGACTCTCCCCACCCCCTGAGGATGTGTCTGAAGGGGGAGGTGTTCTGCCAGCGAGAGGTGCCAGAGATGTTAGCCCCTTTTTCTCAGTCTCAGTCACAAGCGTCCTGTAGCTCAGCGATGGAGACGGTTCTGGCATGGGGATGAAAGGGGCTGGGGCATGTGACCTTGGGTAGTAACCTGGAAACCCTTGATTGTTTGATATCATCAGCGAGCATGCTCAATGCGGGGGAAGGTGAGGCCAACGCTGGCCTGGGTAAAGGGTCAGTGATACCCAATTTTACCCTGACAGGCTCAGACAGGCCTGTCACATCCAGATCTTCGGACCCAGATAGCAGCTTGGCCAGTAGTTCGGCCATACGGTCCAGGGCACCATAGGCTGGCCCTGGGAGATGGAAATCCTGCACATAAGCTGGACACACGTTGGGGGTTTTGATGGTTGTTGGTGGTTCTCGACGCAGGGCAGACCCTCTCAGCCGTCTGGGTAGAGATGCAGTGTCGGCCAGGTCCGTAGGTGGGCCGGAGTAATAGAAGGACCCCATTTCCGTTTGTAGTGGGGACCCCAGGGGTTCGAGAGGTTCCTCTCCATCTTCCCATCGGACGGACTTGTAGTACTCTTCGTGGAACAGGTACTCCCCCACTCTCTATCTCATTTCGTCCTGTTCTTCAGAGCCTCCTACTGCCGTAGACGAAGTAGCAGGGCAGGCTGAGCGGGAGATGGAGACAGCAACTCGCCTGCGGAGGTGCTGCAGGCCGTCACCACGGGCCGCTAAGGCCTCAGTGGTTAAGGGTATTTCTCTGGGCGTTTCTTGTTCCGCCCTTCTGTGACCTGGATCTTCTTCTGACCCAGATGCAACTCTGAACTTGGGCTCACTCAATCAGATGGGCTGACTGCCCAGGTGTACTTGTACACTCCGGTTTGGCCAAGTCCTGCAAGACAGTTGCACTGATGGTGTGGACATTTTGTTTGCTGGGTTTGGCTTGTGTACTTCTCAGAGTCGGTTCGAAAGGTTCTCAAGGGATGCCTGTGCTACCGAAAAGATATCCTTGATTGATGCCCTATTGGGTTTGATGAAACCCTGCAAGTTATGGTGTTGAAAAACAGGGCCAAAGCAGCAAGTAGAGCAGCAACAGGATGTGGATCGAATCAATGAATAATATCAAAGCCAGTGTATCACAGAAGGGCTGCAGATAGAAAAAGCAGGCTTAAGTACAAAGATTCAATCAAAAATGGATAAAACAAATGATTTTTGTGTGAAGCCCGGCATGACTCAGGCCTCCAAGGTAGCACCAAGCACTTAGTGTGCACTATTCTTGATAAAATGGAGTTAGTTAGGGATGTGGGTCATAGGAGCTGGGCCAGACACAGGTTATGGCTTGGCCAGCATGGCCAAGGAACTGAATTCAGAATCAGTTAAAACGTATAACCACAAAAAGTGGTAGAAACAATTGAGTATAGGGGTCTTCAGGTGGGGGACCCCTAGGCTTAACCTACAAGGCCTTAGGTAGGATGTACCTACTTCATTTCAGTAATACCTCCATGGACGAAGATACCTCCGCTCACTTGAGTGGTAGAGGTGAACTTCATGGGGCGCTAGGGTTAGAACCCTAGTTACTTTGAGAAAGTGTACTTTAAACTTCAAAAGAGTGATAATAATGGTTAGGTCAGTCTCGACATCATCAAAAGGCCTTAAGAGGGGGGGGGCTTGGCCTGGATCAAGTCCCCTAAGAAAGACATGGTAGTGACTTCTTCTTACTCTGCTCCCTAAAAAATCCCCAGGAACACCGCTTCCAAATGCTCCTAAATTTAAGTCACCCAAACTACCCTATCCAACAAATGCAAGCTACCTCCCTTTCACATAACCTCTCATGCAAAATGTGGAAAGCCACAAACATAGGGGGGATGTTGGCCCAGCGCGCGCCCAGCGCGCTACCTTTCTACTAACTATCTCGATTTCAGCCCTAGATTTACTCTCACATGGAGAGGCCCCCCATGTAGACAACATTGCAGTTCACACCCTCCTGACAAAGCAGTTGGCAAAGCAAAAAAATATTTGTGACTTCAACCACTTCAACTGTTCTTTGTGGTGTACTTAACAAACAACATTGCTCCCACAAGTCTGGGTCAGTAAAATCATTACAATAGTGCTCCTTACGCTCATCACAAAATGCGACGCTGGAGCCCCGTTGGCAACACAGCACACACACTTCCGCCTCATCCTCTGCCTCATCTTGTGTGGCGGCCAAGTTGCTCTGGTCCGTCCCAATATGAGGCGGGTCATGCTGGGGGTTAGGGCAGTCATCTCGTGTGTCGCGCGCGCTGGCGTCTCGCCAGAATGAAAAATAAAAGTAGGGTAAAACAACACGAAAACAATTTACTGAATAGCTGGAAATAAAGCTAAATAGCACAAAAAACGCTTAGGCCAAAAAGCGCGCTGCGAAACGCGTAAAAACACGACGAAAAACTTTTCGACCTTGAATAGGTGAATAGTTGAAGCTGTAAGCACTGTAACCCTCGTGGGAGCATAACGCTGTCCCCCTCGTAGTCTAACTAGCCATAGGCGCAAAGAAAAACGCGTCGCGAGCAGCGCGTAAAACTCGAAACATTTTCGTAGCTCGCGGCGAACCCTTGCGTCTCAGCCTATCACCTTTTTCTTATTCTTCTCCAGGTACCTTCCTCCCCACCCTTGTACCCATCACTCCCCTTGCCCTGCAGCTCAGGCGGCGGCCCTGGGGGAAAGCGGTAAACCCCTAGCAATGACTGCCACAACTTTGACAACGACCATCTCAAGTACGAGCCAACAAACACAAGAGCATCGCCTCCAACGCCGCCAACGACGGGTGACACGTAACTCAGCACAAAGTACATGGTCTTGCTGCTCGCGGGTGTGTTGGGTAGTGTATAGTTTTTATTTTATCTCAAAAAAAAATTTCAAAAATCGAATTGGCAGTTGTTTTAAAGGAAAAAAGCGACAGCAATCACACACAACACCGCAAAAAGACACCAGAACACGACAGCACAGCATCACACGAGAGCACAGCACCACAGGTCACAACACAGGGGAGCAGGGCGCCACAGCAAGCCGACCAACCACAGGGAAGCTCACCAGGACACACACAGCAGAAAGCGCAGCGGCAGTAAATTAACAACAAGCACAGGCAACGACGCAAACAGACAGCAGAGCACGACAGCACACCACCACACGACAACACAGCACCACAGAAAACAACACAGGGGAGCGGAGCGCCAAGACACACCACATCAAACCACAGAGCGGCGAGCCACACGGCCAGACAGGGACAGCACCACCGAAACACGACACCAGGAGCCACCAGGAGACAACAGGGGACAGCCAAGCCCAACAGCAAACACCCGAACACAATAGGCAACAACACACAACACCAGCCAGCGCAAGAGGGGTGACAGAGCACCGCACAAAGAGCAACGACACCGGCACACCAACACAGCACCACACAAGAGGCGCCGCAAAAAGGGAGGCGCCCAGAAACACGGCACAAGGAACGACAGCACACGGACCACAAGCAGGACAGCAGAACGACACAGCACCGCGCCCAAGGACAGACAGAGCACAACAACACGCCACAGCAGCGGACGAGGCAGGACGCGACCCAAGCACCGCAACGAAACAAACAACACAGCACAGAACCAAGAGACGCACCACGGCACGGCAAAGCACCAAACGGTACAGCGCAACAGAAGCCAGCACAAGAACAACGCGACAGGCCCACGCCACCCAGCAAAACGCACCACGGCGGAGCACCACACAGACCAAAACAACATGGACCACCACGGGAACGCACGGAACAACGCAAAGAAAAAAACCAGCAGAGAACACGGCAGCACACGACAGCAGAGAACAAAAGAAACAGCCCAACAAAACCAAGCGCAACACCGCGCCGGACAGCAAGGCGCGAGAACCCAGCCAAGCACAAGCACGCCACACAGCACCAGGCAAAACACACAACGCACCACAGACGGCAGCGCCAACAGCACCACACACCAGCACACCCCACAGCCACAAACCCGAACCCCGCAGTGCACAACCGGCAAAAAAAAAAAACAACAACAAACAGGGCAGCGGAAAAAGAGGAACAACAAACGGACCAGCGGAAAAAAAGAAAAAACAAACAAACAGAAACGCCACGAACAAAACACAAGGGAGGAGCAAAAAAAAAAATGGAGCGGGGGGCGGCGAAGAAAAACCAAGAAAGAAAAAAGTGGGGGCGAACAAGACGCCAAGGCCCAAGGAACATCGGGCCGGAGAACACGGAACGCCGGACACAACAGGGGCGCACAAACGGGAAAAGAATGACCACCACAGCCAACAGGGCAACCCAAGCCCGGATGGGCCGACCAAAGAAGAAGGGCAAAGCAGCCACAGGAAAAGGTGAGACGCACCAGAAGGCGCCCGGGAGGCCAGCCCGCCCGACCGGGCCAAGCACAGCACGCACAATCACACAGGCGCGGGACCTGGGCGTGCCGTCTTCTGACCCGAAAGGGGCGGTGTCGGCGTCCACACGAAACGGCCCCGGTGCACCGGCCGAGTCCCCTGTCGAAAGATGAGCGGTACGAGAAACCGGACACGTCAGTGACCGGGTCCACACACGCCAACCACCGCAGCGCACGCAGCCCAAGACCGACGCCAGAGGGACCCGCCAGGGACAACCCCATCGCGGGGCCCGGAACCGGTACGACCCGGATAGAGCTCAGAGCCCCTGCCTCGGCGGGGGCCAGCGGCGGGCACAAAGAGCCGGGCTCTCGGCCAGCATCCACGTGCCCCGCGCAGCCGCCCAGTAAATCCAGGGGCGTAAGCTCCCGGGATGGGGAAAGGCACCAGGGCGTCAGGAAAGCCGACCAGAGCACCGAGAGCGACCTGACCAGACGAGGCGCGGCGCACCAACGCGGGGCCGCAAGGCATGCCAGAGAGGCACGCCGCCGGCCACAACCAGGGCACGCGGACAGGTGCCGAGCAACAACGGCCACCAGGTCCCGCAAACTCGGGCAGCGCGCACAACACGCAACAAACCAGGGCACGGGAACAGGGGCCGGGCAACAGCCAACCCACACGCCACAAAACCCAGGCAGGAGTGGTGGGGTACAAGCGGAGCGCACACACATACACACATACAACCCAACACCCCAGCCAGGAGTGGCGGGGCGCAGCCAAAACCGGAGCCCAAGCACACACACCCACACCACACACCCCAGCCAGGAGTGGCGGGGTACGAGCGGAGCGCGCACACAAACACACAGACACCCCAACACCCCAGCAAGGAGTGGCGGGGCGCAGACGAAACCCGAGCCCAAGCACACACACCCACACCGCACACCCCAGCCAGGAGTGGCGGGGTAAAGGCGCAGCGCGCACACAAACACACACACACACTCGAACACCCCAGCGAGGAGTGGTGGGGCCGAGCCCAAACCCGAGCCCAAGCACACACACTCACACCACACACCCCAGCCAGGAGTGGCGGGGTACAACCGGAGCGGGCACACAAACACAGCCACACCCCAACGCCCCAGGCCAGGAGTGGCGGGGGGCAACCAAAACTCGATCCCAAGCACACACACCCACACCACAAACCCCAGCCAAGAGTGGCGGGGTAAAACTCGAGCGCGCACACAAAAACACACACACCCGAACACCGCATCCAGGAGTGGCGGGGCGCAGCTGAAACCCGAGCTCAAGCACACACAGCCACACCACACACCCCAGCCAGGAATGGGGGGGTACAGGCGGAGCGGGCACACAAACACAGCCAGACCCCAACAGCCCAGCCAAGAGTGGCGGGGCGCTACCGAAACCCGAGCCCAAGCACACACACCCACACCGAAAAGCCCCAGCCAGGAGTGGCGGGGTAGAAGCGGAGCGCGCACACAAACACACACACACCCCCAAACACCCCAGCCAGGAGTGGCGGGGCGCAGCCGAACCCCGAGCGCAGGCACACACACCTCCGCCGCACACCGGAACCAGGAGTGGCGGGGTACAGGAGGAGCGGGCACACGAACACACACACAACCCGACCCCCGAGCCAGGAGGTTTGAGGTTTGAGGTTTGATTTTGCGGGTACTAGACGCCTTTCGGCCCCGGGGGACCACCTGGTCGGGCCAGGTGATATCCTCCCCACCAGGTCCCAGTGGAGGGCCCTCCAAGACGCACCTCCTGCCTGGTGGCGGAGTCCCCCGGGTTCACAGGGCTCGGAGCCCCGTCCTTCCCCGGCCTCCCCGTTTCGCCACTCCCCGGTCAGTGCATCAACTCACAGCCGTGGCTGCGGGCGCTTACCCACTGCGTCGCCCCCCTAATGCGTGGTCGCCCGGGGAGCCTGCGCCGCCGGGCCCGTGCTACTGGCTTGTCGCCAGTGGGACCCCTTGGGCTGGCGCGGAGGCTGCCTAGCCCAGGGGCTGGAGCGTGGCGCTGTGCGCCACTACTGCCTTGGCGGGTGCAGTTCCCCTGTCTGTGTGTGCGCGGCGCTCGCGGCTGGTTCGAGGGGTTCGGGCCGGTACCTGGTGTTGCGTCTCTCTCGTTTCCCCCTTCCCGCCCCGCGTGTTCCGCGCTGCGTGTGGCTGGCCGTCTCGTCCGGGTGTCCCTTACCCTCGCTCGCTGGTACGCCATTCCATGCACTCTGTGCGTTCCGCGCTCTCAGTCTGGTTGCCCTTCTGGTAGTCCCCGCGTGCCCCTTTCGTGTGTGTGCGCTCGCGCTCCCGCGGCGTCCGCTCCCCCCCCCTCTGGGTGGTGTGGCGTGCGCACCTCGCGTGGTCCCGGCACTGGGCGCTGGTGGGGCCGTTCCACGTGGTCCGTGCCCCTCCGCGTGTCCTGCCCCGGTCCCTTGCTCTGTCTGGCGTGCTTGGGGGGGGGCGGTCCGGGCCCAGTTCCCCCCTACTTAGCTTTCGGGTTGTGGGGGTGGCGGTAGGGCGTCCCCGGGGGGGGTGCCTTCTATTCTCGCGAGGAGCGTCTGGGGTCAGGCGCTCCCCCTCCCCCGACTGCCCGCCCACTGGGCGGGCTGTTGGGGTCCGCGATCTACGTGTTGTGGGCGCGGGCGTGCGGGTGTGGGGGTTCTTCTCTGTCCCCTCGGCCTGTACGCCCTGTGGGGGCTGCGCGCCGCGGGGCGGGTCGGTGGCGTTCGTGTGCCAGGGCCCAAGCACACACACCCACAGCACACACCCCAGCCATGAGTGGCGGGGTACAGGCGGACGCGCACACAAACACACACACCCCAAAACAACCCAGCCAGGAGTGGCGGGGCGCAGCTGAACCCCGAGCGCAGGCACACACACCTCCGCCGCACACCCGAACCAGGAGTGGCGGGGTACAGGAGGAGCGGGCACACGAACACACACACACCCCAAACCCCGAGCCAGGAGTGGCGGGGGGCAACCAAAACTCGAGCCCAAGCACACACACCGACAGCGCAAACCCCAGCCCAGAGTGGCGGGGAACAAGCGGAGCGAGCAGACGAACACACAAACACCCCAACACCCCAGCCAGGAGTGGCGGGGCGCAGCCGAAACCCAAGCCCAAGCACACACACACACACCACACAGCCCAGCCAGGAGTGGAGGGGAACAACCAGAGCGTGCACACAAACACACACACACCGCAACACCCCAGCCCGGAGTGGCGGGGCGCAGCCGAAACCCGAGCTCAAGCACACACACACAGACCACAAACCCCAGCCAGGAGTGGCGGGGAACAAGCGGAGCGGGTACACAAACACACACACAGCCCAAAGACCCAGCCAGGAGTGGGGGGGCGCAGCGGAAACCCAAACCCCAGCACACACACCCACGCCACACAGCCCGACCAAGAGTGGCGGGGTACAAGCAGAGTGGGCACACGAACACACACACATCCCAACACCTCAGCCAGGAGTGGCGGGGCGCAGCCAAAACCAGAGCCCAAGCACACACACCCACACCGCACATCCCAGCCAGGAGTGGCGTGGTACAAGTGGAGCGCGCACACGAACACACACACACCCCAACTCCCCAGCCAGGTGTGGCGGGGGCAGCCGAAACCGAAGCCCAAGCAAACAGACCCACAGCACACACCCCAGCCAGGAGTGGCGGGGTAAGGGCTGAGCGCGCACCCAAACACACACACACCCAAACACCCCAGCCAGGAGTGGCGGGTCGCAGCCAAACCCCGAGCCCAGGGACACACACCCACACCGCACACCCGAACGAGGAGTGGCGGGGTACAAGAGGAGCGGGCACAGGAACACACACACACCCCAACACCCCAGCCAGGTGTGGCGGGGCGCAGCCAAAGCCCCAGCCCAAGCACACACACACACACCACACACCCCAGCTAGGAGTGGCGGGGTACAAGCGGAGCGGGCACACGAACACACACACACCCCAACTCCCCAGCCAGGTGTGGCGGGGGCAGCCGAAACCGAAGCCCAAGCAAACAGACCCACAGCACACACCCCAGCCAGGAGTGGCGGGGTAAGGGCTGAGCGTGCACCCAAACACACACACACCCAAACACCCCAGCCAGGAGTGGCGGGTCGCAGCCAAACCCCGAGCCCAAGCACACACACACACACCACACACCCCAGCTAGGAGTGGCGGGGTACAAGCGGAGCGGGCACACGAACACACACACATCCCAACACCCCAGCCAGGAGTGGCGGGGGTCAGCCGCAACCCGAGCCCAAGCACACGCACCGACACCACACACCCGAGCCAGGAGTGGCGGGGTACAAGCAAAGCGGTCACACGAACACAGACATACCCAACACCCCAGCCAGGAGTGGCGGGGCGCAGCCGCAACCCCAGCCCAAGCACACACAACCACGCCGCACACCCCAGCTAGGAGTGGCGGGGTACAAGCAGAGCGCGCACACGAACACCCAAACATCCCTACACCCCAGCCAGGAGTGGCGGGGCGCAGCCGAAACCAGAGCCCAAGCACACACACCCACACCGCACATCCCAGCCAGGATTGGCGGGGTACAAGCGGAGCGCGCACACGAACACACACACACCCCAACTCCCCAGCCAGGTGTGGCGGGGTGCAGCCGAAACCAAAGCCCAAGCAAACACACCCACAGCACACACCCCAGCCAGGAGTGGCGGGGTACAGGCTGAGCGCGCACCCAAACACACACACACCTGAACACCCCAGCCAGGAGTGGCGGGTCGCAGCCGAACCCCGAGCCCAGGGACACACACCCACACTGCACACCCGAACAAGGAGTGGCGGCGTACAGGAGGAGCGGGCACACGAACACACACACACCCCAACACCCCAGCCAGGAGTGGCGGGGCGCAGCCAAAGCCCCAGCCCAAGCACACACACACACACCACACACCCCAGCTAGGAGTGGCGGCGTACAAGCGGAGCGGGCACACGAACACACACACACCCCAACACCCCAGCCAGGAGTGGCGGGGCGCAGCCGAGACCCGAGCCCCAGGACACATACCCACACCACACACCCCAGCCAGGAGTGGCGGCTTACAATCGGAGCGGGCACACAAACACACACACATCCCAACTTCCCAGCCAGGAGTGGCGGGGCGCAGCCGAAACCCGAGCCCAAGCACACGCACCGACGCCGCACGACCCAGCAAGGAGTCGCGGGGTACAAGCAAAGCAGTAACACGAACACAAACATACCAAACACCCCAGCCAGGAGGGGCGGGGCGCAGCCGCAACCCGAGCCCAAGCACACACAACCACGCCGCAAACCCCAGCTAGGAGTGGCGGGCTGCAAACAAAGCGCGCACACGAACACACACACACCCGTTCACCCCAGCCAGCAGTGGCGGGGCGCAGCCGAAAACCCGAGCCCAAACACAACCCGGACCAAAACACAAACACCACACAACAGTAGGAAACCTAGTGTCCATAGCCCGGGCACTCAGGCAGCCCGTGCCATGCAGGTAACCCGGCCAAACGAGATCAGGAGCCCGGGGGTAAGGCTGCATCCCAAGGCCTGCGCTGCTTTGGGACTTGAGGCGGAGCGTGCGACACCCAAGCGCCTCGCAACCCCAGTCCCAAGAACATGCATGCATGCCTTGGGAACGAGATACGCCAGGAAGTCCGGTGAACCTCTAGGGTTCTGCCCAAGGGAGGGGACGTGCGCAAGCACGGGGGCACACCCTCCTGGCGAGACAAGCATGTCACGCTGGCGGTGATCAGCCGTCCCGGTGTTGCCCGGGGCCGCTTTGTTGGGGGCCACCAGTCAGGTCTAGCGGGATGTAAGCCGCCTCCCCTCTTCAAGCGCTGAGCCTCTGTCTGTTCGTCACACCGGCAACGCCAGCGGGAACCATGGGGCGCCTCTCAACGACAGAGTGCACCTACCTACCTACCTCCTTACGCTCACCACAAACTGCGATGCTGGAGCCCCGTTGGCAACACAGCACGTACACTTCTGCCTCATCCTCTGCCTCATCTTGTGTGGCGGCCAAGTTGCTCTGGTCGGTCCCAATTTGAGGCGGGTCATGCTCCCATGGTGTGTAGGGGGGGGTGACAGACTTGCCTCTGGATGCAAAAACTGTGTCAAATGGGTGGATTCACAGATTGTCCTGGTTTCTCCAATAGCACCGGAAGGTTGTGGCCCGAAAAAAAGCGGGAATGCTACGTCACTCCTGCATTCTCGGGGGTCCGCAACAAATGGGACAAAACCAGAAGTAAAAACCTACGCCAGGGGTCATCATGATGCACCACACAACAAACCGTAGATTCATAGGTTGTCCCGGTTTCCTCAATAGCACCGGAAGGTTGAGGCACAAAAGAGGGCCGAAATGCTACGTCAACCCTGCATTTTCGGGGGTCCCCAACAAAAAAAAACCGGAAATCGCAACTTACGCTACAGGTCACCATGATGCTCCTAGTATCTCACAATGTGCATCTCTACCACAGCGAGGCGCGCAAATGTTAGCCCCCGCTAATTGCACCTGCTTTTGGAAGGGGCGGACACCAAAAATGGCAACTGAAAGAAACTTTGTTTTCGGCCATTTACAACACCGATGAATCAGAGACCACCAAAGAAATGGTGTTTCACGCAATTGGCTGGTTTTTCCAAGATTTTGTTCATCAGAATAAACTATTATTTTGATTGACTTGAATGGTCGGTGTTGCCAATATTGTTGTTCTTCCATTTCAAAGTTCCACCAGCACCTGCCTTTTGGAAAAGTCAATTTCGAAAATGTAATTCTGTGGAACACGAGTATTGACAAAGTTTGTCCTGCGAAATGAAGTGCTTTTTACTGTCCCTCAGTGCGCGAGGCCTGACGCACTCAAGGTCGTGGAAACAATTGTGGACAGAAGACAACAAAAGCACGACACGAAATGCACTACATGCAAGCACTGAAATAAAGGCTGGGGAAAAATGTACAAGCCCTTGTTGGCATATAAATACATTCGCATCGAAGGCGAGTGCGCGAGACCTCGCGCACAACCGGTTGCAAAAGAAAGAAACAACTCGTGGGTTAATTGTGAATTACTTCTTACTCAGTCCTGCCACCTTAGCCAACCTGGAAAGCAGGCTTCTTGCCACTGAAACTCCCCCACGCGGGGAGGCAATGTTACCACAGGATGGCTGACCACCAGAACGCGATGGCGGCTTGAACTCCGCACTTGCAATTGCAGCGGTCTTTGCTTTCTTCTTCGGCTGGTTCTTGTCGGCATCATCGGGACTTGCATCAAAGTGAGAGGCGGGCACCCGCTTCCGCTTCTGCTGGGTCTCCAGTACATGATCCAGATCCTCTTCTTCCTCCTCCTCGTAGCCTTCCACATGGTCTGTTTCTTCCGCCTTGTCCGATTCATTTCCTATTTCTTTTGCATGCTTCTTGCGACCTGAGGGGGTTCCTTTTTGTCCCTCAGTACCCCGAGTCGGTACACCTTGGGCAGTCTTCTCCACCTTGGGCAGGGTAGGTGCGGATTTAGGCACAGTAGACTCACTGTCGTCAACGGGGGCCTCAGACGCCATCTGTTCTTGGGCGGCTTCCGCGGCATACACCATCTGGTGTCGATCATGACCTTTGTCGCTATCCAAAACCTTGAGTGGAATGTCACGCCACAGCCAGAGTTGTTGAGTATCCCAAGGTGCACCTCCCACCTCCTTGCTTGACATGATCGTCTTCCAACATGTACCGCATGACGATGGCATGATGCAGAGTGACTCCAAGGGCATTGCTAAGGGCCTTTTGCTTGATCGCTGACACAGTCAGAAGCGCCATTTTAGTCCTCCCGTCCGACATCGCAATCTTTGCCGCCATTGATGGTGTCTCATCGACGACAACCAATGCATCTGTATTCCCACAGTCAACCAGATACTTGTCAAGGTACCAAAGCACGTGAATCAGAGGCATGAAACCACGAGTTCCTTGTTCTGCATCTCTTCGAAATGTGTAGCGGAGTACGTCAGATAGTTGGGCAACTGCAAATGCAATGAAGAAAGACAAATAACTGAGACAGCAGTGTGTGAGGCCTCGTGCACTTAACGGCGTCATAAAGAGCAAAAGCAGCAGATATACCTGTTTATTCCAGCAGCCTGTTGTTCCAATCCACAAAGTGTGCTCATGAAATTGATACATGTTGGTTGTGACGCCACCGGACATCCAAGAGTATACCGGCACTCAGGCATGATAGAAAGGCACTGTAGTTGGATCTCGCTCCTTCTCGATACGCCACAGCTACTGCGTGTCGCGGCCAATACGGTACACCACATTAGTCTTGCCATAGAACGTCAGACCTTTACTCAACATCATCACATCCAACAACCACTTAGGAGCGAATCTTGCAGAGCTGTATTCCACGAAAAGGTCAGCGTTCACAACCCACAACAGGTACTGCAAGTCCCGGAAAAGGGCTGGTAGTGTCTCTTCGATTTCCCCAATACGGCATGCTCTCAAGCTGCACTTGGTCCCTTGGTTATCCTGCTAAGAGACATTGATCACTTCCCCAGTGCTGAACTGCGTCTTTGTCGTTGGAGCCGATGCTGGTGCCTCGGCCTTCCTTTGCAGTTGTTTCTGCACATACAGGGTCTGCGGTCACGGAGGTGCTCCCTTGTCCCCAGTCCGCCAGAGAGGTGCACCGGTCAACGTTTTCCACTTTGGCCACGGCAACCAGTACTTCGAGCGTTTTGCGTCTTCCCAATAACCGCAGTTTCACAAGCCAATCTTCAGTTGCTATGTGCCCAGTGCTGCGACTTCTGCTCGAATCTTCGCATCAGAAGCTATGCAGATGTGAAAAATGGCGGGTGAGTGTGCGAGCCCTCGCGCATTGAAACTGCGAAATTGCCGCATACCTGCGGTTTGATTGACGAAATGCCTATTGTCCGGATGGTCAAGGTGGAAATTAACCCATTGTTCCGTGATCAAGGCGTCAATCTGGCACCGGCCACTGCGTATTGTCGCATCCCTCAGGTTCATATGCGCGCACACCTTCTGCAATAGACTTCGAAGATGTAGCCCCTCCAGCTTCTTGAAGGCATTAGTTTGTGACGCCCTCTTCCCTGCTGTTACCCTCGAAGTTCCTCATACCATTCACCACGTCGCTGCCGCAGTAGTATGCCAGGGAGAAGATGTCCCTCCAGTGCTTGAATGCTCCCCCCTACGAAGAAAGAACGTGCAATACAGTGCGCCAGACCTCGCGCACTGCAACTGCCTGACGCAGCACCACATACTGTGTGCCCTGGTTCTTCCAACTGCTCGGGGGTAAGATACGCGGAGTTGCCGGCAGGCTGGATAACAGCTGTTTTGAACCGTTCAAAATCTTGAGGTTCCTTTTCCTGCTTGGGGTTCTCAACGTACAAAGGCATGTTGTCTAGCGCCTCGGACAAGGGAATCCACGTCACAGACTGGCTGTACAGCTTGCTACAATCCTGCAACCTTGGCCTGGATCCTCCAAGGCGTTTTGTACTTGAGAATGTCAACATAGCATCATTCTCGCCAGTCCTCCGGTTCTTTGCCTTTTTGTACCGTGGACAGAGCCTTCCTCAGGCCTCAGTCCACAAAAAGGATTCCCGCCCGCGTGCCAAAATACACGCGCACAGACAGACTTTGCTGAGGTACAGACCCAGAAAGAGAGTTTTCAAATCGGATTTTCTGTCAGTATTTAAGGATGTGTTGAGATGCAGGTGTTGAGATAATTTGTACGGCAAGATCAACCTGAGCGACAAGCCACGTGAAATATTTGACTTGCACCATGTTTTCAAATGCGAATTGCTCAGTGATTCATATACCTGCATCGAACAGGATTCCAGAATATTTTGCATGCATTGTAACAAGAGCTTGAACTCATGTGCCATTCATTCACTTGTCACTCTTTTAGAATGGACCTCATGTGCCGAACGCTTAGTATCTTCGTAAGTTCGTAGTAATGTTTCTTTGTGTTTTGTCTGTGGGCTTGTGTGTCTTGCATATTGCGTGTCTACGGGATAAAGTCTCCTTTTTCTCGCATCTTACAGTGTTTTTCAAGTGAAATATCCAATCAGGTTTTTACGCAATTATTTTCCAAACCACAACAAAGCTTATTACAGTACACGGTAGCGTTTTGGTGGGCACACTTGCTTGCTTGTTGTGGTGTTGTAGTATTGGATTTGTAATGCGCGTCCGTCCGCCCGGTCCTTTGACAAGGCCGTGATCTGAAGTCTCCAAGGACTTTGTGAACGAGGCCACGACCCCATTGACAATTTCGACCAGTTCAAAAGATCAGCTTCACAAGGCCGACGCATTGGGTGGTAAGATGTCGAAGAAATTTGACAACTCAAAGCAGACGTCCACGAGCACACACCGCCAGGTTCGAACGCCGTGCTTTCAAGACTTCATCGAAAACTATTGAAGGTCCTTGTTGACTCTTTTGCATCTTTGGACATTTGTTTGTCATTGGTGCTACAATTGGTCATTGGTGCTACACTTGGTCATTGGGGCTCATTCATCGGCATTGCATTGGTTATCTCTACTCTTGGTCATCTTTGAGCTTTCCCTTGTGCATCCCGTTTTCTTCGCTCCGTTCATTGCAATTCCAATGTCAATCTCGTGCCACGTTGCTTGCTCTGCCGTTGTTATCTTTCAATTCTACGAGCTTTGTTCAATTCTTGGTCGGGTGATTCCACCTTTGGACAATAACAATTATAGATTATCTCCAATGACCATCGAATTCGTTGAATATTGCAATTCACTAATTCATTTGCGTTGGGATAATTTTCGTTGAGACCAATGGGACCTCTCCTTTGAGTATTGCAATTGGTAATTTTATTTGCGTTGAAGATTGCCATTGATTGAAGGTTGCCCTTGGTCAATTATTGGATTCATTAAGAATGCAACAACCGTGCGGCGGCAACCTCATTACCACACGCGTGGACGATTCAACGACCTCGACATCACAATCGCAGGTATTGCCCTGGGATCCAACATCAAATCCACTCATGCCGCCTGCAAATGTACTCCTACAACAACACGAATCACAAATTCCCAAACAACAACCACAATCGCCATTACTCCTACAATTTAGTTGGTTCAACAATCGAGGAGCCCCTGGCAGTATGAACAACTTGCAATGCCCCCAAAAGCTCATGGTTCGCACGATTCGCATGGTGCAAATGCAGGTTGTGAGCGAGACCAACCACTTCCTCTCTTTCTAAGCTTTGAAGGAGAAGGTCTCTGTGAAGGAGGCTTTGGCGTCGTGGGTGTGGGGCAAGCTCCAGAGAGTTTGTTTCGTAAAAAGGCACCAACTCTTGTACCTCCGGCCCAGACACACATACACTCTTACAACATACATTACAATATTGATGTGGATCGAGTTGTTGTAGGAGTATGTTCGCGGGTGGCGGAAACGGATGCGATGTGGGATTCGACGGTGAGTGTTGATGCACTTGTTGTTGATGTGGGGCTAGCGGCGATTGGTGTGGTTGTTGGGGCATTCGTGCTGTTGCACCAGAAGCGCCACATTATGTTGGCGCTACCCAGTATGATCCTGCATACAACTATGGCGGTAATAATGGCACGGATGCAGTTGATGAGGTTGAAGTGTTGAATGTACCATGTAATGCGCCTATACCCACCCGCCGAAATCGGAACGTGGACGTGGCCCCTCTGGCTACCAAATCTACCCCTCACCTCCGAGGAAAAAAAAAGGACTGGTCCGCTCCATTGGCCATGGAGTCCTGATCCGTGTGTGAGGTACCCGACACACCGGTTGGTCCCTTGACCAGGCGCCGCGACTGGGGTATGGACATGGCACCTACCTCCATGGAGACCACCCCGCAGTTCCGCGGAGCCAAACGCGACTGGGCTGCATCTGTGGCCATGAGCGCGGGTACGGGAGCTACCGGAACTCCCATTGCGCGCATGACCGAGGACACGAGTGAAAGGGAACCACAACATAATGTCTCCTCAACGTCCCAAGGCCCGTACCATACTACACAATATGCGCCCCGACCACATGAACAGGAGGTGAACCACATTTTGGTGGAAGGGGACCGTTTTTCCAGAATTTAACAAATGGTCTCCAACAACATTGCTCTTTTTCCCACCTTTTTGCAACAACCTCCACACGCCTCCCATTCCCTGATTGGACAAATAAACCCTCATTTTGTGACCGCAATTCATGAGGTTATGGCCATGGACGAGAGAGAAGCAGGGGAACAGACGGGCACCGGGGCCCTGTGAAGACAGCAGCAAGCAGCCATGCAAGGATAACAGCAGGCCATGCAAGCACAGCAGCACACGGCAATGCCAGCGCAACAGCAGGCCATGCAAGCACAACGGCAAGCAGCCATGCAAGCACAACAGCAAGCGGCCATGCAAGCGCTACAACAGCAAGCAGCCCTGCGGGCACAACAAGAAACTGTGCGCCCACAACAGCAGGCAGCTGCAGCCACGCAGCCACAGCAACAAGCAGCCAAGCGGGCCCAACATCAAGCCGCGCAGCATGCTACGCAGCAGAAGGGGGCACAGCAAGCGGCCATGCAAGTGCGACACCAAGCCACCATTGAGGCGCAACGACAAGCAGCAATACCGGGGGCACCAGCAGAACAGCAGACGGCACAACCAGGGCCCATGCCAGCACAGGTGCCAGCAGTAGTGTGGAAAACTGCCACCCAGCCGGCCGAAGCCGTGCAAGCAATGGTCTCCGAACCGTAAGGCCCGAGGGCAGCGGCCTGTATCCATCATAGTGTTTGCAACACGTGTCGGCGCCCTAACCCCTATGTGCAAACACAGTGCCCGTTCAAGATGGTGACACGTTCAAATCCGTCTGCCAGTTCCGCCATAACTCCTGGAGACAATGCACAGATAGACCCGCGTGTCCCTTTAGAGCCACCACCGTCACCCCTCCGGACGCCAGAGCCACAGGACACTGTGCCATCTCAGGCCCGGCCAGTCCTCTCAGGGATGTATGCGGACGTTGTCGATTACATTGGGTCAATCGATCACGGAAAGGTAATGATTTTGCCTGACGACCCCGGGTTGGTGCCGCAACTTGTCCAATACTGTGACATTGTGCAAATCAGTGTGGACAAGATACGGAGCGTTCTGGGGGAGACAAAGCACCCTTACCGTAACCTGGTGCAGGAACATAATGCTGCCTTGGTGGAGGCCATGGCAGAGTATCAGGCGTGTGTTGACAACATTTCGGAGGCCGTGAACCGAGGTGATAGCTTCACCCCTTTCAGGCGTAGTGAGCCACGGTTACGCAGATTGGTTGAGCTCGTATACGTCAGGTGGATGAGGATCATTGAACCCATGATCTACCCTTCGTCCTACAGGATCCACCGCACAAAACCGCCAATAACCGATCCGCCGAGACCGGTATCCCCCCGAGATTACGGGTTAGAAGTAGGGTCCGAGAAAGGCAACAGTGTGACCTCCCTCCACGGAGGTAATTGCGCTTCCTCGTGCTCCTGCCGTACTACCAGTACGACCCGACAGAAAAACGTGTAGCTCGAATGTACAGTTGCCAATTTGAGGCGGCAGGTGGAGTTACTGACTTTGGGCGCTATTGACAAGTGAGACGCCCCACCAGCCCCCACAGGGACACAGCACCACCGTGGTCCACGAGTGTCCGCAACTATTCCTGAGCCTGAGTGCATTGTCATAGATGAGGTAGAACCACGCCCACCCCCAACCGGGAAGATGCGTTCTACGCTTTCTGGGAGAATGGTGGACTCCCGTCAATCGCGGACACCATATCAAGCAATCGAGCTGTGTTATGATACCCCTATATTGCCGCCGTTGGCCACTGAGGCCGCCATTCATATGATACAACAAGCCAACACGGCAGTCCACGCACTGGGAGCACAGAGTCTTCTGAAACAGGCACAGGCAGGGGGCAATCATTGTATCATTGTGGTATCTAAATGTGCATAACATTGAGTAATGAATGTGCACAAATGAGATTGCATATGCAACAATGAATACATTTATGTATCTGCGATACGAACGCGCGTGCTTGTCTGGCCCCCCAACTAGGACACAATCCAGGGGGGCACACCATGGGGCCGTGGCGCAAAAACCACAACAAGACAAGCGAGTGCCAAAAAAAATGGGAAATGCCGGTTAAGAGCAACCTCAGAACAGAGGAGAATGGGATTACGCCACTACGGCATATTCCGGCCCAACCTACGAGGAGATATCGGGGACTCCAGCACCCTAGGCCGTGGAGATTTAACTACTTGCCCACGGCTAGAGGTACCTAGGGGTGAAGGCAGCCTAGGAGCTTCACATGGCTTCTCTCCCCACTAAAAAATAACAACACGGGAACAGAAGCCGAGAGCTAGTAGTGGCTCCACTACCCATACAATGGCACAACACTCAGCAACCCTTCCACTAAGCTGAAACTCAGGGAGGTTGGCTGAAAATAAGAACCGCTTTGCAATAAAAAATGCGACATTCAGAAATGCATGATGCGATGATGCTAATCATGGGCTGTGGAGGGGGGTTCTTCTGATGCTGCCACCAACCCAGCTCTGAAAACCCGAAAACCGCTGATTAGCGTGTCCCTTCATAGTTTTGGAGCCAAAGAGCAAGGCTGAGCTCCAAACTCCACAAAACAGTTGATTTTGCTTTGGGCATCCTCAAGCTGGTTTTGATTGGCAGAATTTTGTTTGAGGCATAGCGGTTCCCCGCCAAAAAGACACAATCACTGCTCACACTGCGAGGTTCCTCGAAGGACGGCCGCTATGTACATTTCCTAATGTTTAATATAAAACCCTGAGGTGCTGAGCACTAACTCGAAGAAACCAAAGGCTCAGGTTTTTATTGTACACAAGCGTACACAAAAGGGAACTTAAAAAGTGGCTGGTACTCGCTGTGGTCACTGCAGGGTGTGTGCATGTTCACTGAAGTCGTTTCAGTGAAATGTTGTGTGAAAACGGATTTCTTTGGGGGGGGGTTGATTGTGTCAGATGGTTTGATGGCACTGAATTGTGAAAAATGGACGGAAAAGAGAGTTTTCTCTTTTGCAGTGCCATGTTTCGTTGTTGTTTGATTGGCAGGATTGACCTGCTCTGCGGGCCAAAGACAGAGAAATGGCCCTGCTAAAAGGCAGAAAAAACTGCTACAAGGCAACTATAACCCCCGGCCAGGGACACCCAACTGAAGTCCCTGGATCTGAAATTTTTCGATTCCACTGGGGGTGGGGCTGTGCGTGGCAGCAGGACTCTGCCAGCCCAAGATGGCCCTGAAGGGCCAAAACTGTACAAACAGTTGGAAAAGACCTGAGATGGCAGTAGCAACGCCGAGTGGCAGACCTGCACTGAGAAAAGGGCACTGACAAGGGAAGGACAGACAGGTGCGGACAGTGCGAGAAGGACTGTGTTGACAGGACAGACAGTGCAGTGGATCAGAGATGTGCAGTGCTGTGCTGACAGTGCGATTGACCGAAAGCAAAACTGGAACAAACAAGGGCAGGGTAAACTGATTTTTTCACAGCCCGAAACGATGGCTCTTACTCTCTCGCTCTCTCTCTTTCTTTTTCTCACCTTTTGGCAACCGAGCAAGGCCAGTGCCCAGAACTCGGTGCTCTGCAGAAGTGAAAGTGGCCTGTTCCCGAAGTTCAAGCTTGGAGGGTTCCTGTGATACCCACCTTCCCACAAAATCTCTTAGATGAGGTTTGGACTTCAGGTTTAAGTCCAAGTGCCCCGTGCACGGCTGCACCCATCCCAGCTCTACAGGGTGCACTGCCGCCTACAGTGCTGCACCCTCAGTGGAGCTTTTCCCAGGAGGCTATCAGTTGGTTTTGCCCCTCCCCACCTCCCTTAGATTCTCTGACCTTTTTGTAGGGAAGTTTTTAGACACAGTTTTTTACACTTTCCAGGTTTGACTACATAGGCTGGAAAATGGATGGGGGTGATCAAAGCAGTAACCTGTTTGCTCCCTGGGAGGAGTTCAAGCAGGAGCCTCAACTCTTGGCATAAGGCTTTCTCTTTTAAATTCCCAGCCTCAGCCGTAGGCTGGAGACTTCTCTTGTTTTCTCTTAGGGTCATTGTGACCATGACTGCTCTAGTGCAACTTATGGTGTTTGTTGGTGTGACGAGGGTTTTTCAGCCCTCCCCACCCAAAAGAAAAGGTGGTTAGTTGTCACTGTCTGTCTGCAAACAACGAAACGAACAACTTGCACCCCTCAAAAGGAAACAAAGTCACCAAACTGACCCTTGCAACATGAAGCATGGCCAGGGTAGGGCAGTATGTCAACACCCTGCACCACCAAAGGATACCATGTCACCCCCCACACCTGCCAGGGGCGCAGGATACACACAGATGCAACCCAAAGAGGAAAAGCAACTTGTACAAACGTAAACAAGCCCCAGCAAACACACACTGGGTGCCAGGTGCGTGATGTGTGGGCGTGGAGGGTACCCAACCCCAACCATATACAGTTTCAACCATTACACCCTTTTTTCACACAAAACGTGTTTCGACCTCCAAAGGGAGCAGAATGCAAACCGAGTCGACGCCTAGAGAGCCAAAACGGCGCGACGAGCGTCAGCGCAACGAAAAGCGAACGAAGATTAGACCACCGAACAAGCCGTAGTACCTGCCCCCGAGCCACCCTCACGCCCAACACCAAACTTGACAAAAGAAGGCTGTGGGGCCCTAGATGACTGGCAAAAGAAAATTCCTAAGCTCCAAACGGAGGGAAAACTCCACGAACGGAACGACGAACACGACGAAACTCGAAGAAACTCGACGAAACCCGATGACCACGCCAAACAAACAAAACGAAACTGCACTGATCCTACAGTAATCGTAGGTCACACTAGGCATGCCTTACCTTAACCTTGCAGCCAAAAACAAAAGACAGGGATGCACCCACCAGCTTCGATCAAGGGGGCTTGCCTGTCCCCCTGGGGACAAACATGGCCGCCGGCAAACAATCCAAAGCCCTGGAGCCTCACTGGGCCTCTCAGGGCACCGGATCTAGCCCCTTTATCTGCTTTGGGGCAAAAACCTCCTATAATTCGAAACAAACCTCTTCAGGGCCAAACCTCAGATGCAAGGCCTGAAAAGGCCACAGGACAGTAACAAAAGCTAAACTAGCCCCTTTATAACCTGCGGGGCAGCTGCAAAGGTCACTCGTGGGCCATGGAGACAATGATGCATGAAAGGGCCTCTCAAAGGCCATGGCATGCCATGATGCAATGATGCAAACAAGTGTGAAACACACATAAGATTATTATGTCTTCTGTTACTTTACCCTCACCAGTCACAATGGCCTGCTAGGAAGGCAGCCCACAGCCCCAAATGACGCAACAAGGAGCCTCAAACTCGTAGTTGGCGAAGGCCGTCTGGTAGGCAGCCCCCACTAAGCAAGCAACGAAACCAGAGATGCTCCAGCCATAGTCATCAGGGAACTCACCAGTTAGGTAGTCGAGGATGCGGGCCGCAAAGAAGGCGATGAAAGGGCCCCAAGCCCGGCTGTGGGGCCAAAATTGGCAGGGGGGTGAAGTCGATCATAAAGCAAGCCCAATAACTGCAGGTGTCCAGGAGAGGGTAAATGAGAGACCGAAAACCCCAAATACCCCAATAAACTCCAAGTTGAGGGTAGGGGCACCAGTACCTTCCAAATCCAAATAAGGTCGTAATGGCCATAGCCCTGGCCAGCCTGCTGCAGAGTAGTGCAGCAGCAGGACCGTAATCAGCAAAAAAGAAATTTGATGTGGTCTCTGCACCATGAGACAGGTACAGGCGCAGGGCAATCAATGTATCATTGTGCTATGTAAATGTACAGAACATTGAGTAATGAATGTTCACAAATGAGATTGAATATGCAACAATTAATACATTTATGTATCCGCGATGCGTACGCCCAAGCTTGTCTTGGTACACCCCCAGCTTAGCAAGCCCTGATGCTCCCTGCTTACGCGTCACAATGGGCTGGCGGCCCACAGCCACGCTTTGAAGGACAACCCGCAAATTTGTTCATTTTTAACCTATCTGGGGAACCCTGGTTCACACGTTCTGGGCTACCATTCAGCCAAACCGTCCATTGGCTTAGGGCCAGCTTAGACGATGACCTCTGTGATGCATACTTGCAGCTCCAAAAGAAGAATGCCAATTCTTTGACCTTTCTGGAGGTGTGGAGCTGGCTAGAAGACACATATGTGTGAGTACCCCGGGGTATCCTAAAGATAGCGCGGCTTGAGTATCCGCCGCCCAAACACTTGAACAGTGCCAATCTGGTATTGTTTAAGTTGGAGTACGAGACGCATCGTGACCGGTATGCTAAGGTCATGGGAGGCTTGGCCTCAGAACGCGACACGGAGGTTCTCCTCTCCGAATTTGATGCTTGTCCGGAGAAACTCAATTCCCAGGAAATTCAGTGCCAGGTCAGCGACTACTGGAGCAATGTCTCAGGACTGCCAGTTGGCGTTGAAATCCCTGCCGTGGAGCAATCAATACATTCACTACATGGAGAGTCTGAAATTCCGGTCCACAAGGTAATCAAACAGGTGGAATTCAATATCCTCTATATCATGATCAAAGTCCTCACACGTTGGCAGCGAGAATTGTTGATCTCCCTCCAAAATGGGAGGGCAACCAACAAGGGGACTACAATTACGGCAGTGGAATGGATATACACCTTGACGCCACCGCAATTTTCCATGAAATGCAAAAATGCTGAAGAAGGATTTGGACCGGCTAACAGCCTTGGAGGCCCAGAATTTAGCGGTGAACGCAATCCCACAGTTGCCACACTATCAGGCAAAATGCCCATACTATTCCTGTTTCGGGACACAGCGCCCTTCCTACCGTTGCTGGGGTTATTTCCCAAAAGGGGGAACGGCCAGGGCGGTAACAAAGGCGGCAAAGGCGGAGAGTCTGCCCTGGCGGCCAACGTACACGGAAAACAGGGTGCCCCGAAATGAGAAGAAGGGGGTGCCGACAAAGGACGCGGCAAAGGGTACCGTCTCGCATATGGAAAGTTGCAGGGAAAAGAAAGGGGCAAAGGTCACCACAAGGGAGGTCGCTGCCCCCACACCCTGGCCGGGGGTAAAAAGGGCGCTAAGGGCACTTCTGGGCGTGGCGCGCTGAATGTTGAGGCGTATCTTGCAAATGCCGGTGAATGGGACGAGTACTATGGGGAGGGAGGACAGTACAACTGGGATGGTCCTGCGGATTGAGATGAAACTAATGAAATAAAAGTATGCGCGGTTGAGGCTGCTGGTGTAATTCACGGAGAGTGCCATGTTTGATGGTATGATGTGTATGAATACGAACCAGCCGGGGACGGCTGGGGGTATGATGACGACTGGTGTAAGACAAATGAGGCCTGCAAGGTGGCTGCGGTGCAAGCTGAAGTGCCGGACCAACCACAAACAGGAGACAGCACTGCACTGAACAACCCCAAAGACCGCGTTACCACAGACACCCCACTGTCAAACTGACAGGGCCGTGGTGATGGGGCACCCGGCTGACCGGCACACAAATCCCTGCAAAGAGTACCGACACCCCCCATAGCCCTGTATACTTTTGAACGGAATGGACTGACCCGGACAGCCTGGGCACAATCTTCCCCAAGTTTCTGCCACCCGCGCACATACCCCGGCACAGTGCACGGTTTGCCATGCGTATGGCAAGGTTATGACCCCTAGCAAGAAAGCACAGGACACCTCAGGCACCCCCCCCCCTTGAAGCCCCCGTGCGGTCTGCCAGACTCCATCTGCAACAGTTTCAGCCTTCTGACCTTCATCCGGCCTCCCAGATCCCAGTTTCTTTGGCAACCGCAGCCCCAGATTCATTTGTACCAGACATGCTACATTCTTCGATCCCAGAGACTGTGTTGAATCCTGAGACTGGCAGTGCCCGTCTGGATGTTGGGGCAGATCCCTGCACCTGCAATCCGGATATTTGTGAGGTCTGCCTTTTAAGGTCTGTGTCTACACCTTTTCCAGGTGCTGAGACTGTGTTGGACCCTACCTCAATGTTGATCTCTGACTATAAATGTGCCTCAACTGCAGCCACAGCCGAACCTGATGAAGCTTGTGCCACGTTCACGCCTCCATCTGATTGTAATACGACAGCCTGTGAGCCTCAACGTGATTGTGCTGAGATCCAGATAGTGCCTGAATCTGGCTATGATTCTGAGCCGGACTCCAGCACGGACATGGGAACCTTGGAGTCATGTTGTTTGAACCTGGGCAGTGATGCTGAAAATATTTCTGTGGTGACCAGACCAAGACTGGACCCCAAAAAGGGGAGTGTTCCACACTGCAACCAATGTGTCTACAATTCCGCAGAAGACTGCATTCGAAATGTGCCGTCGACCAGAACCATGCAGCCAGTTGGTTGCTACATATTTTTTGTTGGCAAAAGCCAAAATCGCTTTTCAATGAGAGTGTCTATCCGTCTCTCGAACGGTGTGGAAGTCATCGCCAACGTACTCGTGGAAGATGCCGCGGAACTCATTTTGGTTCGTTCCAGTTTCATTAACGGCATTAGCGACCAACTCTGGCAGAAACCTGAACAAAGCGTCAACCTGGTGGTGGCAAATCAAACACGTTTCGGCGGAGGCTCTCAGTGTTCTTCGCTCGACCTGAAATTTCTTTGCCAGCGCCTTGATAGACGTTTTTGTGGCACAAAACATTTTTCGACTTTTGCCTACGAAGCGGATATAAATTTCCATATTTCTATCAGATATCCGTTTCTGTTCGACCATAAGATTGCTCCCTTCGCACCTAGCGGAAGTTTTTTCACGATCAGGGCGAGAGCTGTTGGCTTTGGCCGTGGAGAGAGTCATCAAAGGCTTTGATGGATTCTGTGTCAGAGTACTGCCTTCCTGAGTTGCAGGAAAGTCTGCGGTATTCACTGGTTGACAAAAGGCCGGCAAGAAAATCTCTCTCCGCCCTACAGGCCCTGGGTGAGCTGGACCTTGAACCATATGTCCCGGAATCGGACATGGCGCGTCCCCCGACGAAACAAGAGTTTCCTTCGGGGGTTGCAGCCGAGAAAAACATGATGCCTACAGGCTCTTCCAGCTACAAGTTCACAATGTACCATGACTAGTACACTCGTGTTGTGTCCAAACTTTGCCCTGCAAAAGGCAAAAAAGGCTGACCGTAGCTGGACGCTTTTGGTAGTCGCGGTGCTCGAGTGGTGGAATGTGAGGATGCAGGACCAGCCCGCCTGGTCAAAGACCCATATAACATGTCCTGGGCGCGCCAGTTCCTCTGAATTTTGGCGCCCTGGGAACATATGGACAGGGTCCTGGACAGGCTGGCTGGGGATAAGGCACGCGCAGTTGTAGTTGTGCCAAATTGGGTACACCGCCAATGGTGGCAGCTGTTGATGACTATGTGTACTGCCACCTATACGCTGCCTTGGGACAGCTTGTACGCCTTTGATGGTGTGGGTAACTCAGAATCACTGCCAGCTGATCACCGGTTTAAGTTGGTAGCCTGTCTGGTGGACAGATCACTCCTGGGGGCAGAGTGCATCCCTTCGCCTTTCCCCGAAACGACTGTTGACGGCTCCGTGTGCTCTGTGGCTGATACCCCCCCCCCTCCTCGACTATACGTGTCTGGACTGAGGATGGGCGACCCGGATCGAGCCATGCGACTTGGGCACACGGGTCTATGATGCCTCCTTTCTTTTCCTTGACTTTCCCCACAAGTATTCCTCCGGCCAGGAATTCATTCAAGACCGCATCTGTCCATCAAATCAGTTTTCAGACAACCACAGGAAATCAGCCGGAAAATTCACAGGAGCCCTCCTCCCTACACAGCCTGAATCCATTGAAGCCATTCTGCGAGACGTCAAGGTTCATTCCAGTCATGAGGCCACCCCCTACCCCTGAGCCTCCGCCACAGATTTGCAATTGCATTGGGCGTGTTTTCGCATGCAGCGTGGGTCACCGCGAATGGGCATTTGCAGCAGTATATCAGCCTGATGGGGTACAGCAACACCTGATTCTGCCCTGGCGTGAGCCTACGTCTCAGTTATGGCGTGGTCACCGCGGTTGCTTGGACCAGCGCCACCGACGCGTGCGTTCGTTGCGTCATGACCCTGTAACGGATGCAAATAGTCTGGGTAGCAGTTCTGAAGTTGAGCCCTGTTTGTGTATTGGGGACCGTAACTGTTTTTGGTCTGTGATCCACACATCTGATGAGGTAAGTGACTCTGCTGCACAGAAATAGTGTGATGCTTTGCAACAGCAATTCGGTGCTGACGTGCTGTCGGGTGAGGTTCAGCCGATTGAACATGACATAGTGCCTGGGCCCTTCAGGTACACTAGAGATAATCTGAAGAGCAATGCAGCTCCGCGCCAGCAGCGTCCTTTTCCCCAATGGGGGGAACGGCGGGACTTGCTTTCTGCAATTCTTGAACGCAACCTTCGCAAACGTGGATCGTTCGAGCACGTATCGTCTGGTTCTGACTGGTCGTCGCCCCCGTTCTGTGCCCCCAACCCGGTCCCGCCTGGGTCGCCCCTGCTGGATAAGTGGCGCCTGGTCATTGACTATGGCTACTTGAATGAAAATACGCGGGATGATCAAGGTCCACTTCCTCTCATAGAGAACGTTTTAGAGTGTCATCAACCACATAAACCGTTCACAGTGCTTGATTTAAAGCGTGACTTCCATCAGATGCCGTTGCTCCCTGAGCAACGGTATCTGCCGGACATTCCAACCTGTTGTTTTTTTACCGTACATCATCTTTCAAATGCGGTAATGGATGTTCTCATCACATAAAACAGGCACAACTGGTCGAGTGTGCTGCGCCAAGTCCCTAGTGAATTGCAATAGATTAAGCAGCGAGACGTTGCCGCTCACCTTTTCTTTGCTTAGACAAAGGGGTCGCCAATGTGGTCTCTTGGAAGGTACAGCGCGAATAATGTCAAGCGGCGCCCTAATGTTTCGAACAACAGGCCGCGTGCTTGCAAATCCTAGATCACGCAGGATACGTGCAAATGTTCCCTCTGTGTTCCCCAGCATGCGTGCAACAACAGGAACACGCCGTTGAAGCTCTTCCAGGCTAGAATTACCATGCCAGTAGCACGGTGCATCCCTCAGTAGCAACACAGCCAACGCTGTTGCGTTCAGGCTTTTTTCATTCTTGTCAGGATTTGTGGTAACCTATTTGTTGTACCAGTTGTCCATCCATAACATAACCCACTGCTGGTGTTTTTTGTTCCATGTAGTCTGTAACCTGACTGCGGCCTTCTTCTTCAACGAAGGTGCGCTGTATCGCGCGAGACCTGACCTTGCTATAATGCGACGCTGCGCCCTACTTCCCTCTACCGCAACAACTCACTTTGGTTTTCCCTGGTATGGAACTGCGCGGTGGCGCATCAGCAAATAAAGGCGCCAGGCCTCCTCTATCAAAACGCCAACCAATCTCTTGCCTTCTGCCGCAATCGCCTCTTCAACGCTGCAACGCTTCCGTTCATTTTTGCGCAGACGCAGAAAAAAGACAAACAACAATCGCGCGCCCTCGTCCCCCTGTTTTAGCCCTTCCCACAGTTCCTCTGCCGTGTGGTACGGCAGTTCCTCTGAGCAGACATCGCGGAAAACTCCAGATGCTGCGGCCACCGTCTTCTCAAGGTCCACCTCTTCTCGCAGGTGCATTGTTGCTGTGAAAAATAATTGGGTAACTGTATCTACGTAAAAATCGCTGTTTGAAAAACTTTCTTGATTTGAAACATCAACCTGTCACACAGTTTTCGCGCGACCAATTATTTTGTGATTCGCTTGTCGCATGCACCATTTTGGGTTAACTGTAATTGTCTGGTGATCCCACATTTGACTAGTTAATCCTGATTGCGGTAGCCAGTTGCAGCGCGCCACCATCGCTCCTGGGCAGTGAAGCCAGCGGTGACCACAGTATGAAAATTGGAGATGCCGGCGGGACCTGTGTGGGCGCCCATGCAGCAGCGCCGCATCAAGGGAATGCACATGCTGTGTATTTGGTGGATCTGTTCCATTTTTGGTTTCTATGAGCGCTTATGAGATCCATTGCGCGAGGCCCCGCGCAATGATCACCGAAACTTTAATGTTTCCCATGCGCCGTTCCATGCGCGAGGCCTCGCGCTTGAAACTGCAGTTTGTTCCGGAACGCTTATACTTTTCAAGATTCTTGGGTACACCATTGTTGAAGTTTTTTCGTTAATAGATCCATCTCTACCACGCAGTCCTGATAATGGTACTAAGTTACTTGTAAAAATACAACAGGGGTCCATTTTTGGACAACCTGCCTAATGCGTCGTGCTGTAGCACAACAATCTGACAAAAATGAACGTCTTTGCGCGAGGCCTTGCGCAAAGAATGGTCACAAAACAATACTTTTCCCTGTCTCGCCCATGGGACACGTCATTCTTGTAGAAATATTTATTTCGCCATACTTGTTTGCGACAGTTTGGAATATCCATCAAAACAACTATTTTTTGATGCCTTTGGAAACCTGTCATTTTCCCACCTTTGCCTTCATTTTTGACCATGCAACTTGAGCCGCTCAAGTCTGACAGTGATCCTAACACCCCTGGAAACCCTGCAGTGGCGGGTGCTCCCCATTGGAATGAAAAACGGACGGAGGCAGCTCCACCGCATGATGGACTGGGTGCTCAACCATAGGCGCGGTGAGCAGAGAAAGATATCCTTGATTTATGTTCTAATGGTTTTGATGAAATCCTGCCAGTTTTGGTGTTGAAAAACAGGACCAAAGCAGCAAGTAGAGCAGGAACAGGATGTGGACCCAATGAATGAATAGTATTAAAGCCAGGGTATCACAGAACGGCTGCCGAAAGACAAAGCAGGCTTAAGTACAAAGATTCAATCGCAAATGGATAAACCAAATGATTTTTATATGGAAAAATGACATGTGTATGGCCTCAGAAATAGTCTTAACCACCTCATGCGCACCTTCTCCAGTAAAATGGAGTTGGTTAGGAATCCGGGGCAAGGAAGTTGGGCCAGACACAGGTTATGGCTTGGCGAGCATGGCCAAGCAACTGCATTCTGAATCAGGTAGGTAGGTAGGTAGGTATCTTCGGGAGCTCGGGATGCCTCCTTTGACATTGCAGGAAGAAGGTCTTACCAGGGGGACGTCCTGTCCCTCCCACTGCCCTATGTCAGGTGCCTCTTGAGCCGCTCCCGCATGTGCTTGGGAAGGCATTGTCGTGGCCACCCGGTCCATGTGTCCCAGGTGGGAGGGTGTCCCCACATGTGTCCATGGGTAGGGCCACATGCACCCTCCTTTGGGCGGCAGCTCTGGGGGGCTGCCCAGCCGCTTGAAGTATCTCTCACCACAAGGGGTATTGCTCCCGCTTGTCTACGGTACGACCGCCTCACCCTTGTGGCTTGAGTTGCGGGGCCACTCTGCTTGGCAGGTGACCCCCTCCTGGACTGTGTACCGGCTCGCCTGTCACCGGTTGCTTCCATGGCTCCGGGTGACGTTTGCCATGGTCCCCAATGCAGCCTGGCCGGGCTCGGACCAGTGGCCTTGGAGTACCGCTCCTGCTACTGTCCCGGTGGGTCGGCTGGGTCGCCCCAGTGCGTCCGACCCATGGGGTATTGGTTCTTTCCTGTCCCTCGGCCGCCCTATGTGTGTGCAGTGTCCTGGGCCGCTGGGCTCCTGTTCACCGGTGTGCCCGCGCGGTTTGCTGTGGTGTGTCTGCGGTGTCCTGGGCCGGCTGGCTCCTGTTCACCGGTGTGCTCGCTCGGTGTGCTGTGTTGCATGTGCGGTGTCCTGGGCCACTGGGCTCCTGTTCACCGGTGTGCGTGCTGTGTGCGGTGCGCGTGTGCCATGGGTGGTTGTGTCCCTCTTCCTCCCCCCCTAATTTTCGTTTTTTTTTACTTGTTTTTTTTTTTTACTTGTTTTTTTTTTGGGAAAAAAAAAGATAAAACAAAAAAGGGAAAAACAGGGGCGCGCGTACACTGCAGGCACAGGCATGGGCAGCTGGTGCGGCGGTGCAAAAGCGTTGTGTCCTCTGGCGTGTGTCGTCGGTGCTGTGGCGGCGGTCGCGCCGCAGGGGTGCGGCTCGCGCGTACTGATGTACACGGGCTTGGGTCAAGGTGGGTTTGGTGAGGTGTCTCTTTGCTTCTGGACCTGGCTGGTTAGGCGGCTGTGTGGGCTGTGGGTGTGGGCTGTGGTTACGTTGTTCCCTCAGCGGGCTCGGTTAGGAGTCAAGGGTTAGCGGTTTCGGGGTGCGGCTCGGGTTTGACTTGTGCTTGGGTTCTGGCTCGGTTAGGCGGTTGCGACGTTAGCGGGACTGGGTTCGGTGCCTTTGGGCGTAGTGGTGCTCGTTGTCGTGTGCGTTGGCTTCTGTCGGCGTCCGGTTTGTTTGGTGACTTCTGGGCAGGGCCTGGCGTGGCGCCCCGTGGTGGTGGTTTGCTGGGTAACGGGGTTAGATGGCGGCCCCGCTGGCCAGGTGGTCAGGCGCGTCGTGTTGTGTGGCGCGCAGGGCTCCTGGGGTGCTGTGGGTGTCGCCGGTGTCGGTGCGCCGACGCTTGTGGGGTGGTGAGGGGGTGTGTGTGTGCGGGGCTGGGCTTTGGGTGATGTCCCACAAACGGATGCCGTCTCGCTGCGTTTCCTGGAGGGTCTCCCGCAGGCGCCTGAGGACATACGGGTGGTCCTGGGGCGCGGGGAGCTTGCGGGGGTGGACTGCCAGGGGGTGGAGCGCATCGGCCAGCATGGCTTCCCATGCGGCCTGCGGCATCCACCCCCCCGCCGGCTGGAGGCGGCAGTTCTCCACCGACCCCTTGCGGGGCCGATGGACCAGGCCCTCGAGGGAGGGCTCTGCCCGGGCCCACTTTCGCAGCTCCCACAGCTGCGTGTGGGTCCAGCGCTGCCACCACTGTTCCTGGGCGGGCCTGCGGTCTTGGGCGGAGGAGTGGGCGTGGGTGGGTGTGACAGGGTTGTGGGGACCGGTGGCGGTGGCGGGCCTGGGGAATTCCTCGTAGTCCTGTTCCGTGGGGGTGCGTGCGGAGTGGGGGCGCACGCGGATGTGGACCCGCGGGTGTCCGCGTACGGTCTCCGCCTCGGGATTTGGCGGGGACTCGCGGCGGCGGCAGTAGTGGGGCATGCGTTGTATGTAGGCTGTCATCGAGGGTTGGTAGGGGGGTGGGGACGCTGCTGGTGGACCCTGGCGTCGTTTTGGCTTGGTCGGGAGCGGCCCGTGGGCCTGGGGTGCGGGCGTTGAGAGGTGGCGGGACGAGGTGCGTCGCGCTTCGGCCGCGGCGCGCTCCGCCATGAAGGTGATGGCAGTGGCGTCGGTGACAGTGGGGGGGCGCCGCGCTGGGCGCGGCTGCCTTCGGGCCTGGGACGGCTGGGGCCAGATGTCGTAGAGGACGTCCTCGGGGAACCGGGCTCGCGCTGCCGTCGTGGCGCCGGGTTTGGGCTTGGGTTTGGGCCTGGCTGCGGGTTGCGGTCGTGGCGTGCTGGCGGGTTTGGGTGGCCGTTTGGCGGCGGCCTTGGGTTTCGGCTTGGTTGTGGGTGTGGGCTTCGTTGGGGCGTGGGCCTTGGCGGCGGCGGGGCTGCTTGCGGTGGGGGCGGGTTTGGAGGCCCGTTTGGGAGGTGTCCCCCGCGGCCTGTGGGGTGGAGTGCTGGATGAGGACGTGGTGGTGGTGGTGGATGAGGTGGTCGTGGTGGTGGAGGTTGTGGAGTCAGAGGCGGAGGAGAAGGCTGTGGGAGACGGCGGAGGGTCCTAGGCTTTGGGGGCGGGCGTATGATGCTGGGTCCTGTAAGTAGCGAGAACGAGGGAGCAGGTTCGGGCACCGGGCGTGTGCGCGTGTTTTCCCTGGTGATCCGTGCGTGCTGGTGCTGGCGTGGCGGCGTTGTCTCGGCTGCGCGGGCACGTGGGTTACCCGGGGGATGGCCATATCTGCTCCAGGACGTGCGGCTGTGTTTGCTGGAGGTAGTCGAGGGTCTGGAAGAAGCATCGCTGGATGCCGGGCATGTCCTCCTCTGTGAGGTGGGGGTAGTTTTGGGTGGGGGTGTCTGGGCCCGGCCACAGCAGCGTCATGAGGCGGGCTGCCACCATGTACGGGCATAGTTGTAGGGTGGTGGGGCGTGGGGGGGTGGGTCCCCTGCGGTTTGGGGGGGCTTCCCTCTGCTGGGGGCGCAGCGTGACCACCCACACCCATCGGTCCGTGGGGATCCCCCAGGTCCGTTGGGTCCACTTGGCGAGGCAATACATCGCCCTACCAAGGCCCTGGTAGCCGCTGCGGATGGAGAGCAGCGTGTCCAGGGATTCGGGTTCCCACGTGCCCCAGATGTGGGGGTCGTCCGGGTCGTCCCCCCTGGCGTACGTGTCGGGGCCTGGGTTGTGTGGGGGGGGGGTGTAGTCGGCGGGGAGGAGGGAGTCGGTGCCCTGTACCACCCAGTGGTCTGTGGGTGCGTGGTAGCTGGTGGTGGAGAGGGTGTAGTGCAGATTGTACATGAGGGTCATGTACGTGGAGGGGGCTGGCTGCTGCTCGTCGGGGGTGGGGATGTCCCCCGGGACGTGGTGCCGGAAGTTGCTCAGGGAGGCCATCCGGGCTACCCATGTTTCCCGCTCCCACTCTTTCGTGCTGTCGGGGGTGGCGTCGGGTGGGGGGTGGGCCATGTCGGGCTCGTGGTAGCGGGTGCGGCCCTTGGTGTCCACCCGCCCCGGCACGGGGTGTCCGACCAGGTGTCGCCCCGAGGCGATGGGGGGCACCCAGATCCGGCTCCCCGTGGGGGCGGGCTCTCGCCGTCTGGGGTGGCGCGTGGGGGGCGCTCGTTTCGGACGACGTGGAGGAAGGCGTCGAAGAGGAAGTCTCTGACGCCTTCCCCCAGGGTGGCCTCCTGAACCAGGGTGGCCGCCCGGATGGGGGTGCTGGTGCCGGAGGTGCAGAGGTACAGCACGACGTCCTGTTCCCCGAGTCCCCGGAGGTGCTGCCGTACCGCTGCGGGGTTGTGTAGGGCGTAGGGTTCGGCCGGTGCGGCGGCTGGTGGTGCGGGGTGTGATGGGGGGGATGGTGTGGGTTGGGGGGGGTGGTCGTCGTTGTCGCGCGTGGGGTCCCCTGATGGGGTCTCTTGTGGCGGTCGCGGGAGGGGGGATTCGCGGTGGCATGTGTAGGCGGGGGTATCGACGTCAATTGGCTGGTGCTGGCTGCCCCGTGTTGTGTCCGTGGCCTGGTCTCTGGGAGGGGGCGGGGGGGGGTGGTGTGGGGGTGGCGCTGTTGGTGGTGGGGGGGGCGGGGGTGGGTGTTGTGCTGGCTGGGGGTCTGGGCGTCCCTGTGGGTCGTGTGGGTGTTGTGTGTGTGCGCCGTGCGGCCCTTGCGGTTCTTGACTGGTTGTGGTGCCGGGGTGTGGGTGGGAGGCGGCCGCATGAGCGTCCGGGTGGGGCTGTGGTCCGTATGTAATGGGTGGCTGCTGGTGGATGGTGCTCGCTGGTATGGGGTGTGGGTAGGGGGGCTGCTGGTGGTGGTGGGTTGGGGGGGGCGGGGGTGGCCGTTGTGCTGGCTGGGGGTCCGGGCGTCCCTGTGGGTCGTGTGGGTGTTGCGTGTGTGCGCCGTGTGGCCCTTGCGGTTCTTGACTGGTTGTGGTGCCGGTGTGCGGGTGGGAGGCGGCCGCATGAGCCCCCGGGTGGGGCTGTGGTCCGTATGTGACGGGTGGCTGCTGGTGGATGGTGCTCGCTCGCATGAGGTGTGGGTGAGGGGGCTGTTGGTGGTGGTGGGGCGCTCCTACTAGGCCCTGGTGTTGCTGGTGTGCGTGCGCGGCTCCTCGCGGGTCCATGGGGGTGTACGGTGGCTTGTATGTCGTGGGCCCGTGTAGCGGGGGCGGCGGGTGGTGCTGGACCGCGTGGTGGTGGTGTGGGGGGTGTGCCGGTTGTGTGTGGTACCCCGGCGTTGGTGGGTGTGGTGGCAGGGGCTGGTGCCGGTGGAATACGTGATGGTGTGGTGCGGTGATATGCGCTATGTGGGATGGGTGGTTCGCGGGGCCTGGTTGTGCTGGGGCGTGGTGAGGATGTAGCTGGTGGGAGTCGCTGTAGCATGGGGGCATTAGGGGGTAGGGGTTGGGAGGGACGGGGGCGTGGTGGTGGTGTTGGTGGCGCCATGTCCCCTGGTTCTGCGCGTATGGTGGTCCTGGCATGGTGTGGACGTGGGTGGGCGGTGGTGGCTGACTGGGCTGCAGGGTTTGGGTGCTGCGGTACGGTGGCGGTGGCGGGCGCTGGCGGTGGCGGGTTTGTTGGTGTGCCCCGGGGGTCTGGGCGTGGGGTGGTGCGGTGTGGCTGGACCCGGGCCTTGGTCGGGGCGCCGCGCCCTGCTGGCGGGCGCGTTGGCGGGCCCCCTGACCTGTCTTGGTCTTCTTGGCCTGATGGGTGTCGGGGGCGGGTGAACCCCCCTGTCCCCGTGTGGGCGACGGGGAGCGGGCGTGCCAGCGGTGTGCCTCTTGGAGGCTCGTCTTGAGGCCTCTGACGTAGGTTTCCTGGTCTGTGAGGCCCATCCGCGTGGCGGTGGCCTCGTCGGGGGCGGCCAGGTGGGCGTCCCGAAAAGATGCCCAGCCCTCCGGGGGCTTCTGTTGTGCCGGGTAGAGGAGTGCGCTGAGTGGGTAAGGTGTTCCCTTCCGTCGGCCGAGGGCGTGTTTGAACCGGCGGCAAGTGATTCGGAGGTAGGCTGCTATCTCCTCTGGTGCCGTGTCGGCCCACGCTTCCGGCGTCAGGGCTGCTGCTTGGGGGGCCGGGAGTTGTGGGTCTGGGAGGTGTAGGTCTCAGTGGTGGAGGTATAGGGCGAGGAGGATGTGGCGGGCCGCCACGTTCAAGCAGCCTCCGCTGTGGCGTAGGGGTGGGCTGTGGGGGGGCAGGGGTGTGCTGCCCGTGGCCACGGCTATGGTCCATGCGTGGTCCGCCGCGTCCGCCACGTAGTACCCTCCCAGGTGGTCCCGGAGGGTGTCGGTGAGGAACCCGAAGAAGCTGGGGTGGCTGGCGGGGGGGGATGCGGCTGGGGCCGCGGGCCGTTCGCGGTGGCGGGGGTTGAGGTCCCCGCAGTGGGGGCAGTGGGTGAGGCGGTGTGCGGCTCCCAGGCAGACCCAGTGGTCTGGGTTGCAGGGCAGGGCTGTCTGTGGTAGCCGCGAACGCAGACGACGACGCCTCTTCCTCAGCATTCCATTGGGACGACCCGCACGCATAATCCGTGGACAGCCATGTGAGGCATTCGTCGTCCTCCCGGACCAGCGTTGCGCGATGGGGAAGGGCTCCAATGGCGTTGGCCACCATGAAGTCATACCCCATGATCATATCCCAATCGGTAATGTCGGCCACATAGAAGTTCCCGGATAGAGTGCTTCTCTTCGCCTGATCAGGGCGGTTCAAGCGCTCATGCTCCCAGACCCCCATACTGATAGTGGCCTCATGGGTGCCACCACCCATAATCTCTCCGTTGGCGACCTTCAGGCGGACCGGTCCCCGGCTGGGCTGCAGGAGTTCCTCCTTGAACAACCCTCTCCGGACCAGGCTCACCTGGGCACCCGTATCCACTAACACATCCACCACCTTCTCCTCTCGTCCGCACTGTACTCGCACTTTCAAGTGCAACTGCCGCTCGTCGCCATGAGGTGTATGGACGACTCTCACGGCATGCAACTCTAGCACGTCCGGGTGCATCAGGACTTCAAGGGTATGGTCACGGATGGTGTAGATCTTGGGTTGGTCCTGCCCGTCCACGGGGCTCTCCGTGGTCGCTCCTTCTTTCTTGCCATGTCCCGTACCCACATGTACTTCCCTTGGCAGGGCGCTTCAGGGGTTGGGAGTGGCGAAACTCAGTGGTTTTGGCTCTTCCTGAGCCTTCTTCGGCACCCGATGTGCCTTCGCTTTCTCTGGGATTCCACTGATTTTCGGAGGAGAGACCTCCGAGGTCCCACTCCCGTGGGGGCTCCTCTAGACTTGGCTTCCCGCAGCCCCCTCCGGCTGCGATCCGCCAGGACTTTGTCCACCACGTTGCTGGGCTTTGAGTTCCTCCAACGTCCTCAACATGTCCTCAGCAACTTCCTCGATCGACCTCACTCGTCGGTCTTGGCCAGGTCCACCACCATAGCCTCTTCCTCCGCCTTTTCCTTGGCCTTTGCCTTGGCCTTTTCCCCCGTCTCCGCCCTTCGCCTTCCAGTCGGAGATCCGCTGCTCCTTGGGCTTCTTCTCGGGGTGGGCTGCGAAGTAGGCCTTCTTGTCCGCCTCATACACCTTGCACTGACGGTGGTCGTGTGCATGGTTGTTTCCCTTGCCATAACAGACCCAGCACCCGTCGTGCTGAGACCTGTACTCTCGGAACGAGAGCGGTGGGTTCCCGGTCCTCCTTGGTCCTTCTCTGTTCTTCCTGGGTCCCACCTGGCTCCATCTGGACCGATCCTGCCCATGGTTTCTCACGTTGTGCGCCACGAACGCGAAGAAATGGGCCTCCTCGTGATCCTCCCGGGACCAGTGATCTTGACTACTTCCACTACCATCCTCCACAGAGTTGGCCGTGTCCTCCTGGATCTCCCGATGATGGCGGTCTTCTCGGTGGCCTCGTTGTCCATGACCATGCCGATCCTGCACGTGGGCCTCGTTCTTCGCATTGAGCTTCAACTCCACCGTGATGTACTTCACGATCTCGTCCAGGCTCATGCGGGCGAAGATGACTTGCATCCTCAGCGGCTCCCCGCGCCTCCACTCCACGTTGTTGAGGCGCAGCAACCTTTGCCCCATGGAGTCCCCAAAATACCTCCACGTACACGGCGTTCTTCAGGCCCAACATCCGGTTGGGTTCGCCCAGGTTCCTCCTGAAGAACTCCATGATACCCGCATGGGTATCCTCTGCCGCCATGATCCTCACCGCCACCCGCTTCTTGGCGCGCTTCTTCTCCTCCTCCTCCACTCGTCTCTTCCAGTTGCCGGGGAGGACGTCCTTCAGCAAGTGGCGGATCTCACTGGCCTCGTTCCAGTCTTCCACCAGCTTGAGGCATCTGCGGTACTTCCGCAGATACCGGTTCCACTCCCGGACCCGCAACTCACCGCGGTCCAGCGGCAGTGGAATGGACCACAGGTCCTCCAGCTTCTGGTTCTGAGCGTCCACCCGCTCCTCATCCTCCAACCACTGGAGGCAGGCCTGCTCCGTACGGATCAATCCTTCCCGGATCTGATCCCGCAACTTCTTCTTCAGGTCCTGCGCCAGCCGGTGTGGGAATGTCCGGCATACCCACTTATCCCGCGGCGCTCCCCGCATCTCGCCCACGACCTCCTCGGCGAAGTCCTCCCAGTCCAGGATGAAGTCGTCCAGGTTGGAGGGGTTGCCATCATAGTAGGGGATTTTTATTCCCCTGAGGTCGTCAATCCTGATGGCGTCTCCGACGTCCCCAGCCACCACTCCACCGAGACGGATACCACCTGTGGCCGGGGGGTGTGAGTACACTCCCCGTACATCCCTCTCCTCCATGGAGTGCGGTCCAGTTGGGCCTGAACCCATGGGGTTTGGAATGCGGGAAGGATTTGCTCCATCGGCCGTCCATATCCTTGTGTTGGGGTCCTTCGCCCACAGGTTTCCGCCTGGATGACCTCGACCATGTGCGTCGGCGCTTCCCATGGTTCGCCCCTGCATGGTGTGGTTCTCGATCTTCTCTTCCGCATACACTACCCTATTCGTCGTGATCGGTACATCCTGGGCGGCATGGGACATCTGTACCGTCAGGCTCCTCGGGTCCGTGGTTACGTGCCCTTCCCGCATGGACCCAGCCGGTGCCGTGTGTTCCCCGAGCATTGTGGATTCGCTGAACATGGGAACAAACGGCAGCGCACCCGGGTCAACACGCGGAGGCGCGTAGGGTGCCTCTGCAGGGCCGACCATGGGTTTCTCCATGGCGCTCCTGAGGGTCTTAACCCGCTCCACCAGCTCTACCGCGGCCGGCTTTGCCGGGAGCTCCGGACCCGAGGCGAGGGGCTGTCGCTCCTCTAGCCTTCTGAGGCGTCCCGACATGTCCTCCACTAAGTGGAGGAGGCTGTCCACCACTTGCTGCTGCTTCTGCAGGGCCTGCTCCAGATTCTCCTGGTACCGGGCCTGATCCACTCGCAGCTCCTCCATGTGGTTCTCCTCGGCCGACTGGTCGTCCAGGATCCCCGCGACGTCCTCCTCTAGACCGTCCTTGGCGTTGTCCAGGCGGTCAAGGCGATGCACGATGGCGTCCATCCCCATCTTCGGGTACTTGCCCATGAGGAAGGACACGTGCTCGCAATGGCACGCAGCGTGCTTTCCGCCGGATTCAGCGCAACCCGCGGTTCCCGGCACCTCATACTCATCGCCCATGGGCGTATCGCCTATGGCGTCCGTCTCTGGTCCCGTGTGCCGGGGCACAGGTGCCGTCCGGGCCCTGGCTGGCCTCTCCAAGCCCTCGCGTCGTGCTGCAGGGCGGGCTCGGGGGCCGTATGCGCCCTCGCGATCAGCGCGGACATCTCTGGCTCCGAAGGTGGCTCGTAGGCTGTCCGATAGCCCTCGGAGTGCCCCTCGGATGCCCACAGCCTTACCGGGCTGGGGTCCGTGTCCATAGCCCTGGCGTCCCTTGCCGCGGACTTGGGTGACCCGCGCTTCCAGTAGCGCCAGGCCCGTCCTCCACTGCTGCCCGAATGGCAAGCCTCATCAGAGTCCTCCGCGGCGGAGCGGAGGTTGCATGCCTTTCGGCAGCGACGCTCACACATGGAGACTAGGTCCTCCATGTCACGTCCTCCTCTTCCCGAATGTCGTACTTCTCTTCGGGCTTCAACTTCCGGAGTTCGCCATGCTCTTGAACGTCTCGGTTCTTCTATGGCTCCAATCTCCGGCGTGGTCTCCACCGAGTCCACAATACGCACCCAGGGCGTACTTGGGCAGGGCTCATAAGGGCCCAAGTCCCCGGGTCGGCGGTAGGTAGGGGCAGCAGGTAAGCCTCTGCTACCATAAAGAAGGTCCCTACCAGGACCGGCCCCCGCTGTGCCCCTTCCGCCTGTAACCCCTGCTGATTTACTCCGGATCAACGATTGCATTCCTCAATTTCCAGGGTCCAAATCCAAAAATATAGAAAATAAAATCCTCCTTCAACCCTGAATGGCAACCAGATCCCACAAATACAGCAATAACCCAATTCACAATCCAAATCAGGCTGCGGGCCTTCGTTCAGCACATCGATGGTCTCACGATGGCGGGCATGTACAAGAATTGCACCAAGGAAGAAAGCCCTGAAATTGGCATATGAACACAAATGAAGCAAAGTTGGGGAAAGAGGTAAACATACACATTCACAGCCATAAACCCCTCATTCCCTCGACTCAGGAACTTCCCTTGACTCACCAACATATTGCCCTGAACCAGGTCAAATGAGATGGCTGAGTGCCATGTGTCACAAGTCACTACATAAACCCCAAAAATGTGTTCACTCCCAAACCTCTAAATCCTAGCCCAATGGGGGAGGTGGCGTGTCATGGCCTAGGGTGGCACTCAGGACCATGCCCTACCCTGACATAACCTTGGTTGGACCTGGAGTTGAATGGGCTTAGAGGAATGACCTATGAGTTTGAACTCATAACATGTCAAAAAACTGCCAATTCACACCATATTGGCCATATATCAAATATATGCTCAAAATTGAAGTTACTACTTATCTGAAGGCTCAAAGCAGGCAAGGAATCGAAGTCTAGTATTCATGGAGGATAGAGACCAAAGGCCAATGCCTATGTACATCCCCATCTTACCTTCGAAACCCCTTCGGATATGGGCGCCACGCACTGCCCAAGTCAGCCCATGATTTTGAGACCAATTCTTGTAATCTCTCGTGCGCCAAGGCAAATGGAGTACGCGATCCGGCACATGGTGGTGTTCAACGCCAAAGCATATGCCAACATATGAACAACATATCATGGTTCGACTCCCCAGAGGCTTCTAGCTGTTTGCTGACCAGGTAAGTACACAAAACGCAAAAATGAGCAGAAATTGAGGTCAAAAACATGAAAATATGACCAAATACAAAGTTGTCATGATAGTATATCTCTCTGCTCACCAATGATATCCGCTCATGATTCAATACACAAATGATTGGAACCATTTGCGAACAATTCCCCCACTTGGATCCCCAATCGGGCGCATGGAGATACCTTCGCCACTAATATCTACATGCCCCATGAAAATGGGAGTGCACCCATGGATCTCTTTGTCAAACATACCATGAGCAATACATACGCGGTAGACTTGGTCTAGCGCTTTGAATTCCACAATTGGGACATGGGCAAAGCCCTTGTCACGTATGGCTCCCCATCTCTTTGGCCACACGAAGATATATAACATGGGCGTGAGCATATCAAAGATATACCATGTATACAACACATACCCTCAAAATATGGCTCCCACCATGATATGCCATGTCCCTCCATTGACATAACTCCACGTTAAAAATACGTAGGAACCCAAGTAAAGTTGCTATGCAACCCCAACACTCATGCGGCACACTCGAAAGTCACAATAAAATGTTCGGTTGCACGGTCCAAGAGTTATATATCACTTTATACCCTCTTGACCATTATCCCTTGCTATATCAGGCATGTGTACACACCAAAGGCGTTTGATGCTTCCTAAATCAAGTTGAGAACAAGGCGTTTGCAACCCAACCTTTCTTATTCTCTTTCCTCACACTCGCGCGTAGATATGGTCCTTCAAAGTGGTCCCACGATTCACTTTTGTTTCCCTTATATCTCCAAGTCAAATGGGTGGCAAGTATAGGGGAAACCTGATTCGGGCATAAGGAAAGGAGTATGACCACTCGAAGAAGTCCAAATCAAGTGCGGCGATGTCGAAGTCGAAAATCCGATTTCGACATCGCGAAAAATTCAGAATAAAATTTCGAGTGCTTATTTAGAAAATTGCGGAAGCAACGAACCCTTTGCTGATGAAATCTGACCCTTCAACGAAGTATCCGCCAAAATATCTGGAAATAACAGTTAACCAATCGGTTAACGCAAAATCGCGAGCCAACTGACAGTCGCCGATACATTGACCATCAGAACGAAAGGCTGAAAAATTACGGAAACATTATGATAATAAAACCCTGTTGATTCCTGATATTCCGATATATAAATCTCCGCTGGCGGCGCCTCGGTACTGAATATGGCCGCTCATAGCCGGAATGACCAAACCTATCACACTATCACATCGGGTTAGGTCAGGTGGATGGGAGAGTATGATATCAGCCAATGGCGGCTTGCCGGCACATAGGTACACACCCCAAGTGACCCCAAGATGGTCACGGGGGTCCGAACCGGCTTCAGGGGGGGTGTGCCGGTGTGATCCGTATGGCGTCCGATTCGCGTTCTGGCGGCGTGTGTTGGGGGCGTGCATCCCCGGGGGTCGTGCGGCGTCCGCTGGGGATGGGGGGCGCTGGTCCCAGCGTCGTGGTATGCCCTTCTTGCGTGTCGTTCCTGGTGCCCGCCATGATGTCCTCTTTTCCTGCGTTCCGGTCCCTGTTTCCTCCCCTTCCTGGCCCTTGGGTGGTTTCCTGCTCCCACGTTGTGTCACTCCCGGTGCCCTGTCCCTATGGGCGCCTGCCAGTCACCTTGGGCGCTTCCGTGCCCCCTTGCCGGAGTGTCCCTCTCTGCTCCTTGCCCTCCCCTTGCCCGTGCCCTTTCCCTTCCCGGTGTGGTGGTGGTGGGGTGGGGGGGGGGCGCTGCTGGCCCAGGCCTGGGGGTGGGTGGTCTGGACTTACTGGCGGAGGGTTTGGGGGGTGTAGGGGGGGCGGAGGCGCTGGACCGCGTCCTGGAGCAGGGCCTCCCATGCCGCCTCCGGCATGATGGCCTCTCAGGCGGCCTCGTTGGGGTCGGCGGGGATGCGGGTGCAGACCTCCTCGAGGGTGTGCACCATTAGCACCCCTTCTCGCCTTCATGCTCCCCCGGCCCACTTCACCCAGCGGCGGAGCCCCGACAAAGCGGGGGCAGACCACCAGGCGAGGTGGGGGGGGCCCTGGGGGGGGAGGGGTCAGAGCTCGAGATCCTGGAGTGGCGGGAGGAGGACGTGGACCTACGGCGGTGGCGGGCGTGGAGGCGCCCGGGGGAGCGGGAGCGGCGGTGGTGGGGGCCGGGGGTGGAGGACGGGTACGGGCAACGGGGGCAGCGGGAGGCCCGTTGGGGCCTGTGGGGGGAGGGGGTGGTGGACATGGGGCGGCGGTCGTGTGCTTGGCGGCGTCTGGGGGAGCGGGAGTGGCGGTAGCAGGGACTTGGGGTAGGGGTCGCGTACGGGCGCAGGGGGGAACGGGAAGCCCGGTGGGGCTCGTGGGAGGAGGGGGTGGTGGACATGGGGCGGCGATGGCGCGGGTGGTGAGGCCTGGGGGAGCGGTAGCGGCGGGATCGGGGCCCCAGGGGGTTGTAGTGAGGCCTTGGAGAGCGGGAGCGGCGCAAGTGAGTGGTTGAGGGGCGCTGGCGGTGTGGGGAGCGTGAGCGCCAGGGGCGGGTGCGCCGTGCGGGGGGGGACCGGGAGCGCCGCCGTTTGCAGGACCGGGCCTCGTTGTTCGAGTCGGGCCAGTCGGGAGATTTCGGCGGGTCCTGGGGGGCTTGCGCGGCGCCGCCTGGTACTGGGGGGGGGGAGGGGGGGAGTCCCCCGCCCTCCCTGGATCCGCCACGTAGGGATGCGGCGGCGGCAGCGGCTGGTGGTAAGGGTCGAGTGACTGTCCCTGGTGGGGTTGGGCCCGGGGGGCCCATTCGGCGTGCACGTGGTGGCCGGGGGGATACAGTGCCTGGTAGGGGGGGGTGGCCCTTGGTGGTAGGTGGGGTATGGGGGTGGAGCGCCCGGTGGCTGCCATCCCATACGCTGGTGCTGCTTTTGCACGGGGGGTTGTGGCCCGGTGGGGTAGCGTGGTCGGCAGTCATAGTGGTGGGGATGGTGTTGGTGGTGGTGGTGGTGGGGCCGCTGGTGGTGGTGGCGCTGGTAGTGGTGGGGATGGTGCTGCTGGTATGGCCCTAGGACCCCTTGTGATTACTCCGGTCCCCCTGTTGGGGGTGGGGGGTCGGGCATTGTGTGTAGTGCCTGGGGCCGTACTGTTTGGTTGGCGGCGGGGGCTGGTCGGGGGCCGGGCTTGACGGTGATTGTGGTTGAGGGGTCCCACGTCCCGGCGTCGGTTTGGCCGGCGGCGGTCGTGGTTTGGTGGGGGATGGATGATGGGGCGCTTAGAGATGGGGATGTTGACGAGGGTTTGGACGGGGTCGTGTTGGTTGGCCTCCTCTGTGGTGGCGGTGGCCGCTGGTGGGAAGGGGCGTGGGTTGTGGTGGGTTTGGGGTCCTGGTTTGGGTTAGGGTTTGGGTTAGGGCGGTGTCGCTTGGGTTTGTGTCGTTGCGTTTGTGGTGTTGTGGACTGCGTGGGCCGGTGTTGGTGGTGGTTCAGTTGCTGCTGGTGCGCTCGTTTGGGCACTGGCTTGGGTTTGGGGTCCGGCTTTGGTTTGAGGTCCGTCCCGAGGTTGAGGAGGACTTCAGTCCGGAGGTGTGTGGGCGCTGGTGCCGGGTGGGGGGGTTTCCGGGTGTGCTGCCGGGGTGCCTGGGTTGCCTGTGTGGGGGTCGGGGGGTCCCCGGTAGTCTAGTGTGCGGCCGCAGCCTTGGCTTTTGCCGTGGCCTTGTGGGTGAGGTCGGCGCAGAGGGGGGGGTCGGAGGATGAGGTGGAGGACGTTGATGAGGCTGAGGACAAGGAGGAAGCGCCTTCACCTCGGCCTCCTTGCAGGCAATGGTCTCCTGCGTCAGGCGGGCTTCCTCGTCGGCTGCCGCCCACTCACTCTTGACCTGAGCAATCGCTGCCTCACGGGCGGCTACGGCCGTGAGTCCGGCCGCAATGGCCGCCACGGTGGTGGCGTGGATGGCCATGCCATGCGCCCACTCCGCAGCCTCCTGCTGGGCGATGCCCGCGGCGCCCTCGGCGGCAGCGTTCCGCCGCGTGGCCCGTTGCCGGGCAACCCGAAGGTTGCAGGGCACCCCACAGGCGCGCTCACAGGCGCGCGCCACGTCCCTTTGGTCGGGAGCGACGCTGCTGCTGGAGCTGGCCTGGTCGGCCGGCATCCTCCCGCGGTGGGCCGACTCCACGTCGCTGCTGGGGCCTGACTTCCTCAGGAGCAGCGGACGGGGCTTGGCCTTGGTCTGCTTGGCGACTTGGAAGTAGTCGCCAAGGGTGGTGGAGCCGGGGTGGTGACCGCCATTGGCCTGTTGGCGACTGGGGGCTGGGGTTCCGCCCTTGGCGCCTTGGGCGGCTTCGGCGGCCAGGGACTCCTGGTACTCCCGCCACTTCCGGTCCCGCTTCCTGTCCCCGGCGGACCGCTTCTCCTTCCCCGGAGACGCGCTGCTGCTGCCCTGCAGCCTGCGCTCGCTCCCCGGTTCCGGGAAGCTTTTCTCGATCATGTCCCACATGGAGACGTTGATCGAGGCGCACGACGGGTACTCGTTGGGCTTCTCGTCCTCCTCAATCCCGTCGGGGAGCAGCCCTTCGCCGGGCCCGTCCGGCCGGGTCCAGGTCCTCCAGCGCCTCTGCTGGAAGCGGAAGGCAAACCTCTCCGCCCGCAGCCAGTCCTCCACAGCCTGCAGGCGGTCGGGGGCCATGTCCGTGCGGAGCTCGAAGCTCCCGGGCATGTCGCCTTCGCACTGGGGGTGGCTGTGGCGGTAGTGCTGGTCCCAAACCAACCCACGCAGTAGGTGCGCTGCATGGGGGTGGGGCTGCGGCCACGTCTTACCCGCTTCTTGCCAGTTTACCATGGCAGCGGGGGGGCGTACTTGGTCTTGAGGTCCTTGGTGTGCACTCGTTCCACTCAACGAACTGGTCCTGGTGGTGTTTGTTGAGGCGGGTGCTGCAGCACTGGACTGGGAGTGCGGCTGGTGCTGGTCAGCCGGTGGTTGTGGAGGTGGTTGACGCGACTGGGTGTGCGGCCTTGCTGGTCGGCCGATAGGACTCGCTGATGAGGGAGTCCTGGTCTGTCCACCTCCTTCACGGTCGCGGCGCAGTCAGGGCGATGCTCTAGACGGCGCTGCGGGCTCCGTGACGGACTCGGCGCTGTCGCTGGGCGGCGCTACGAGTCGCTGCGCTGCGCTGCGAGCTGCGAGCTGCGAGCTGCTGCGCCGCGCTGCTCGGGGTTAATGGCCCCGAGTGGCACGCGAGGGATGCGTAACCTCGCGGCGGTGAAACGCTTTTGACGCGTTCCCGTGGGGGGCCTGGCCACGGGACGCTGCGATGGACACGCGCAAGTGAGCAGGCAGGCAAAGCACTACGCTCACAGGGGCATCAATGCGCTCATGTCATGTGACAAAGCGTTTCAGTATCCTTGCCACTCTGCAACAAGGGAACGAAAGTATGTACAGCAACACATCAGAATATGTACACATGGGGTTAAGACTGGACTGGGGTAAGGGCATCACAGGACAATAGACACTCAGTCCCAACTTGTATCCCAATCCCAGGTCCGACCCTTTCAGTGGCTGGTGGGGGCGGGGGCTCAAACACAACCCATGCCCTGCTCAGTCCGGACCCTGAAACCCTGCTAATAGGGGGGGTGTCTTGCCCAGCCACAGGCGAGTTCCTGGGAACCAAGAGAGTTCCGAGGCCACCTGACAGTCGCTCCCCATGCTCCTCTAACGGCTAGTCCCAACTCCTCTCTGTGATAGAGATATGGCCCCGCCATTATCCCCTAGGAGTTGGTAGCTGAAAATGGCCTTTTTCAGCCCAAACTGACCTTAGCTCAAAAATCTCCAAAATTGACCCCTCCTCCGGACCCGCCAGAGGTAGGGACGAGGCAACTGACCCTATGCCCCTCGAGTACACACTCTCTACAGCCCTCACCCAACCTGGTTTCCCCTGAGGTCCCGGCATCAGGGCACCACGGGTTCCTCAAGTGGGGTCATGATGCCAAAATCACCAAAATTGGCATGATTCCCACGCGTGGCTCGCCCGGCCAGGGCAAGGCCAATGGCTCGAAGGGTAGGAGACAGGACTTATCACTGATATCTGAGTGTATAACTTGGAATTGGGTCCGAGCTCCATGTGGACATAGAGATATAGGGCCGCCAATTGACCACACGGGGAGGTGAAATTGGGGTCCCAAAAGGGGGTCATTTTGGCTGCTCGAAATGAGCCAAAGTTCGGGGTGCCCCCAATAGTATATCTCCACGCCGGCTTGGAAATCAGATTCGCCATTCCATACGCAATCTACCGGGAGTCCAACAGAGACTCCGATGCACTTGGCTCTCAAAGATCTTCATGCCACGTGGCGTGGTGACAATCCCAATTGGGTCCACAAATGCCAAAATGGCAAAATTGCCCACACTCACTTTGGGCTAGCGCCTTAACGAACGTTGCTCCGCTTCGCCGACGTGGTGTGCGAGCCATGGGGACCAATATACATAACACCCATGTCATATATGGTCCATTGGTCCATGCGTCTGGCGTGCAGGAGTGGGCTCAACATAGTGCACGGCGGGCAGAAAAAGTGGAAAATTGCCCAAAATGGCCAAAAATGCGCACACTCATGGTTGGGGCAAATGAGGCACATGCCCGACTTGGACCGGAGTGTGCCATAGGATTGGTATCAAGTCATATGTGTCCAACATATCTTTTGGGCGTCGCCCAACTCCTCCGGTTTTGGGAATGGCAGGGTCGCCAGGTGAGCCCATGATTTGGGATAGTCCCAAATTGCCAACATGGCGGCCACGGTATGCCAAGCCCAAGAGGAGTTATTCGCCGGGTACAAGATATGTTGGGCACCGAAGTATGTACCCTCATAACATACTTGAGTCATGATGTCAATTGAGCGCAACGTTGAGATACACGGTCGCCATTTGACATCATGACGGGCCGAAAACGGCAAAATTGACACAAAGACACACAAAAGTGCCTTGAAAGGTGCACAATTATATTATAATATCTTCGGCTTGGATCGAGTAATTGACCAATCCTTCTAAACACAATGACTTGTCACCAATGACCTTCGATTCCACATATGTGCTCCACTTGGGGCGCTTTGAAAGGTTACGAGCGCTACTTCCCAAGTGGGCACATGAAAATACTGAAAATTGCAAAACACACACCTTGCTCCCAACGCATCGCTTTGGGATCGCCACACAAGCTTCCCTCCACGAAGGTTAGGCTTGCAATTGATCATGGGGAGTATGGAGAAGGGGCTTGCGCAATATGAGGTCCATTGGCGGGTGCATCGCTCTTAGCCAAACCCGCCAAATGGGCACGCAATGCAACACATGGCACATACCACATATTGCCCAAAAAGGTAGCTCCCCCCACGGTATGTCGTGCCCCTCCAAGGGCATAACTTTGTGTCAATCGCTCATAGGAACTCAAGGAGAGTTCCTATGCAACACCAACACTCGTGCGCTACACTCGGAAGTTATCTCAACGCACGCAATATCATGGCCAAAGAGTTATAACGCAAACTCTACCCTGTTGACCATGATCCATTACGCTAGCGCGCACGTGTGGAGACGCAAGGCGTATAATGCTTCATAAATTACGTCAGGAGTATTGTGAATACATCCCACGTTTCCTTATTGTCGTTCCTCGCAAGCGGCACGAGATATGACCCTCACAAGTGGCCTCACGAATCAACTTTGTTTTGCCCATATCTCTAAGACAAATGGAGGGCAAGACAAAAAGAAAAGTTGATTCGTGCATAGCGAGCACGTAGGTCCACTCGAAAGAGGTCAAATCCAGTGCGGGGATGTCGAAGTCGAAAATCCGATTTCGACATCCTGAAAAATTCGGATTAAGGTTGCGAGTGTAGGATGTGAAAATTGCGGATGCATCAATGCAATTCCTGAAGACTTTAGAGTCTTCGTCACGATTTGCGCTAAAATATCTGTATATAACAGTTAAACTGGCGGTTACGCTAAAGTCGCGAACTAACCACCAGCTGTCAAAACAGTGAATATCAGAACGGAAGCGTAAAAATTCACGGAAACAATATGAAAATAAAACCCTGTTGATTCCTGATATTCTGGTATAAAAATCCCCGCTGGCGGTGCATCGGTTGCCGATGCGGGGCTTTACGGCACGGAACACGCTGCCGCCAGGCTCGCACCAGGCGTCAACTGGCGTCTTCCCTTCCGTACATGGGGTTAGTGGACCGGAGACCGGTTGTATGCCCTACCCTAGCCATTGGGTTCTGGGTACCGCTTCAGTAGGGGAGGTTCCACAAACACTTCTTATGATCAAAAAAAAGCTAATTAGGCGAGTACCCATGGTACAGCTCTGTATGGTAGTACCGGCGGAGCATGGGGAAAAGGATCTCAAGCCAATCGGCATCCTTGTCAGTGGCGAGTTCCTTTCGCAACATATTGATTATGGTTTTTCCCCCCCATTCGGCCAGCAGGTCCCTGTGCAGGTGGACCTCACATCGAAGATGATGGATTCCTAACCAAGCTCAGAGGGCTTTACACCAGTCAGAAATATATGCACTGCCTGAATCACTTTAAATCTCGGAGGAAACATCCCAGCACCGAATCCATGTCTGGGCACAAAATTTGGTTGCGGCCTTGCCAGTCATGGCATTCACGGTGCAAGACAAGACATGAATGTACCCTGAGTGTCTACATTGAATTCATAACACACCATTGATGTTCCTGTTGGTCCAATGGCATTCCTCTGCCTGCAGATCTCGGACGTAGAAGAAATCAGAGGTGCCTCGATCAAAGCGTCGCTTGGGCTCAGGATGCGGCCTCAGATAGCCCGTAGGCTTGGCTTTGGCAGGCACCGCCACTGCGCATTGGGCATATGATGAGGCCACTTTCAGGCAGTGGGTGTGCGATCGAGCTCCAAAGGGACGATAGTTAATTGATTTCCAGAGTTGGGCGCCCTGCGAGTGAAAAGTCTCCCAATTGTGCCACCAATTGACAACTCTGGACGAGTTTCTGGATATCTACAAGCGGCTGGAGAAACGCCTTGAACCCCTCCTGGTCAACCAAGATCAGTGCAAGAGGGACAAGAGCTACCTCTGGCACGAGGACTGCATCGTGGTACCTAGTGACAGAGTCCCAGCGCTGCTGAAGTGGACTCATGAGTCCAGCGGTCATGTGGGTGCTGACCATACCCTGAGGCTATTCAAGCAGTGGTTCCACACTACTTGTATTGACGACCAACTGCGGAAAACCCTCCAGCCTATCGTGGACAAGTGCCCGTGCAGGTCCTGCAAACCAGAAGATATCAGGGACAGAGGTCTCTACTCGACCCTGCCCATCCCTCACTGTGGTAACATTGTTCTATACGTGGACTACACGGAGGTGCCGAAGTTCGGGGCCTATGACTTTGCCCTCGTGGTAAACTGTGGGTTGACCAGGTTTACCAGGGTGTTCCCATGTACCAAACACAATACCGGGGAGGAGACTATCAAGATACTCCTGGAGGAGTGGTTTTGTGTCTATGGGGCGCCCAAGGAGATCAACTCCGATGAGGACGTACGAGTACGCTCAGATACCGGCGGGTACAAGAGGGTCCTGAGATCCCTCAATGTCCAGGTGTCTACGGGGATTCCCTACTCGCACACGAGCAACCCCCTATGTGAGCGACAGATCCGTGTCCTCAAGGAGAATGTAAGGATATGGTGCAAAACTGAACGCACCAGAGAGTGGGTGAGACTACTCCCTGTCATATCCTTGATGATGAACTCTGGAGAGAGTTCAGCTACTGGCTACTCGCCCCATGAGCTATTCCTAGGGCGCCCGGCGTGGTTCCTACATGCCCCCTATCCAGAGGACACCCATTCTTCTGTAGGTGAATGGGTCCAAAAGCAACAAGCGAAGGTGAACAAGGCCAAGGCTATGCTCCAGAGAGTGAGGGGGCGTCAGTGGAACAAGAAGAACAAGCACCGAGTACCGGCCACCTACCAAGAGGCGTACTGGGTGCTGGTGCATCACAGCCGACTACCCGCCTGGCCACGCTCTACCAGCGACGACCCATAATTCGGGCCCTACAAGATTCTATCCCTGGATGGACACCGTATCACCGTGCGGTGTTCTCCCCGTCTAGGCAGGACCCTGGTGTGCGCTGCTCAACATCTGAAGCGCTACTATGACCCTGAAGACCTCTGTGGGGAAGGGTGGGAGCTTAACGACGAGGAGATCGCCGCCGTGGACTTACAAGGGGCTGCCAGCCCTATGGAAGTTGAAGGGGAACTCCCCGACATGAACGCCGAGGGGACGGCTAAGCAGGGCTTCTACCTGGTGAAGTCTGTCCTACGCCACCGCTACCGCCAGGGTTGGCGCTTCCTAATCGTCTGGGAAGGGTTTGGAGTCGAAGAGGCCACCTGGGAGCCTTTCTCTGCGTTTGTTATACCTGAGGGGCGTCTAAACTCAGTTCTGGTTGACTACTTGTCCCAGAACAACCTCGGTGAGTTGCTGAGGCTCGCTGAGACGCTTGCCTCCAAGACTAAAGCTAGGGACTGAACCTTACCCTTACCTGCCTAAGCGTATGTGTGAGTGCGCTATTCCTAAGGTCCTGAGAGCAAGCCGCAGAAGTGGTGTCCTAATTAGACCCAGGTCTGCACACTTGCTAAACCCGGAGGGTTGTCTTATTGATGCCACGGGGTACGCCCCGGGTCTCCCCTCCCCTAAGCGCCCAATTTCTGTGCTGGCGCAAACCCTTGGGGGAATACCCAGCGTACTAATCCAGGTATTGTTTTCCCTACCTATCTGTCTACTACAGGGAGGGGTGGCCAAAAGCTATGAAGGCATGCAATAGCCATTTTGCTAAGTGGCCAAAACGCTGACCTAACCACTGCCACAGCCCACGAACCCTGCTAAAACTGCAGGAAACGGGTGGGACAGTGACACACTCACTACAGGTCCTACACACCCTACAGTGGCACCATCCTGCTGGGCAAGCGCTACTGCAACTGGCTCAAGCCCCAACTCCGGATTACCACTCCTACACTCACGCTCTACTGGGTGGTGTTGAAGATAAAGTCGTGGGTCCTAATGACCCTCCTGTGAAGAAGACCAGAAAACACAGCGCTGCTAAGCAACTGTGGCCTAACAGGGACGTCACAACACGTTTCCCTGCTAGGGCTTGGAGGGGAGAGGCGCACAGGTGGCGTACACAGCGTGGATGTCGATAGAGTCGAACTGCCCTCGCCACTCCTGGCTGAGGCGCAGTTATTTGATTGTGGGATCAGCGCCCTTGTTTAGCAGGGCAAGAAAAAAAGGGACGCAGCTGCACCAAGCACCCTGCCTGCCCACCTGTAAAGCAAAGGCCAATGAAGGGGTGTTTGCGGCTGAGGAACCAAGCCACACTCCACGTATTATACGCTTCTCAGTGTGACCTATAATACGCTGTCGTCAAACACCCCTGTCAAGCAAGCAAGCGTTAAGAGACTCCTCGGGTTCTCTTAAAGAACAAACCGAGGAGCCCATTTTGCGTGGCCTACCATTGAATGTGTGTTTGAATGCACGAGCATGCACGAGGGTACTGTCATCCTTTCTTTTTCTCCTAATCCTACCAACGATCACAAACTCCACCAGGGGGTGGCCCTACCTGGGCTTACCTACTTCACATACTGCTGGAGAGTGAAGCAAGGTGACGAGGACAACGAGGCACAAGCGGAAAAACGTCGCTATGCACTTGTGTGTATGTCCAATCACCATGATCTTACCTCTAATCATCTGCAATCTTTCTAATCTATCCCTCTCTCGTGTTCTGTCGTGCTACCAGGCTTAACAACGACGACACATGGCGAGCACTGTGCGTCGGGCAAACAGAACGAGCACACCTGCAGTTTATACCTGATTCATTGAAGTCATATTCCTTTTTTTTGGAATTCTTGATTTTTGGTTGATTCTGGCAATGTGGGTGGGATCTTTAATCACATCTTTTTATGTGTGTCTCGTCATTTTCCTGTCTACGTGAGATATACGGTTATAATCTCATTATTTCTTTATTCTCCGGCGCTTCGCTAGGAGCCGCTCCTGCGCGCCGCCTTTTTCTGCGTAAGAATTTCTTGATTTAAAGAATCAAGAGATGACTACAAATTTTATAAAAATGTTCATCTGATGCACAATTGGATTCCGTCCGGGTGTGTGCCTTCAGAAACATTCTAGGCTGTCATTTGACGGATTTAGGTGTTGTCGCTTCGTGCTTGCGTGGATTCGTCCCTTATTTTCCCAATTCTCTGTTGTACAGAGCTCCCCGCAAAGCCTCGTTGAGTAGGCGGCTGTTCTGACCGAAAAGCAGCAGCAGGAGACTGAACAGGAATCAAGACCCCTCCAAGGGGCAATTCTAATTCAATCAGCGCACCCTCGCCCCAGTACCAGGACAGGTGTCTCCAACAGGTTCCATGAGACTTGGGTCGAGTGTCCTATGAGAGTCTGGTGTTGGGTTGTGTTACGCTGCAGCTTAGAGGGAGGGATGCACATGCATATGGTCTTGGCATGCCCTACTCCAACCCTACCAGGCCACAGGAACCCTGGCAGCGCCAAGGGCGCTGACTTTTCTGTTGGAGTTTGTCATCAACACTCCAGCAAGAGTCACTGGCCATGGTAAAGCGCTCTTTTCCAGTGTTAGGGAAGCTATAGGTATTTTAAAGTAGATGTGGAAACCAAGGAAAGGCCAAGGAAGAATCCCTTTTTCCTGAAGGTGCGACAGTGGTGACGACCACTGCACAAGGGGGGAGTAAGAAAAAGTGCTTTTCCAATGCTTTAGGGTATACTTTAGTTGTATTAGAGGTGCCCTAAGCACACAGGTATTTCTATCTTAGTATTGGCCCAACCAAAAGTGGTGATAACACATTTCGACCTATGGAACCAAACACTAAATCAGGATGGGGTGTGGACCCCTTTATCCCCAAGCTATAGGCACTAAAACATCTTTTCCTGGGTTGCTGAGGCACTGATATACTGAAGGCAGAGGCTATGAATGTTTCTATGTTTTCTCATGAATTCTTAGCTATCCTAGTGGTATGCACCCCAGGGGGCTGGGGCACCTCGTTTTGGGAGGTCCTGGGTTCAATACCCAGTCAGCCTAGCTAAGTAGGAATGTCCCATGTGACATGGCAGTGACCTCATCGCCACATGCCATGCCCCCTCAGCACCTATGGGACCCAAAAACAAAGGGTGCACATCTCAAGATGGCACTGTGGATGAGAGTGAGCCCTTTGGGCAGTTTTCACATCAGTTTTTCTCAAACATGTAAAATATTTCATCCTGAGTTGCAATGTATGCTAATTGCTGTGGTCTGGTGTTGATAGTTTTCTTTATCTAACTCTTTGTGACTGCAGCCCTTCATGCTTTGATCCTGTTCATCTTCTACTTGCTTATCTCTGGCTTGAGATATCCTGGATTGGTTGTACTTCAGCACAAAAAACATTTCCCTCATCACAAACAAGCAGCAGGAAGCCCTACACCAGCAGCAAGCAGCAGGAGAGGCACAACAAACACACAGTGTTGAAATCACTATAAAACTTCCTAGTCCCCTTTTCCAACCAGCCCTTCCTGATTGGTTCATAACCCCTCCCCCCCTAAAAACACTTTTGTGAGGGGAGGGCCATGTGTGGATACTACTTACCTACCTAATTACCTACCTATACTGTGCTATACCTATACTACCTACCTACATGGCCCTCGGCCCATTCCAAGTTGCTTTCGTCATGGCTCACGCTCACTCCAAGTTGATCGGATCACATGTGGACGATATCCGGCTGTTCAACATTTACGACCCGCGGGAACGCTTGCGTATCCGCAGGAACGGTTGGTCTGGTGGTGGTCTTGATCTCGTTGTGGGAAGACAGCCTTATATGGGTTGACAAGTAGCCTCCTTGGTTGGGGATCCCGCAACGAAAGGGTGATATCACCATCTTCCCCCAATTTTTGCGACAACACGTCTGGCGAATACCAAATAAGCAGGCCACACGGGGAAATATCACCATCAGGGGATGGTTGGATCCAAATTTTTTGAAAGGGTTACTATGAGTATGCAGCCAGTGATGGAAGGAGAGGCCGTATGCGTGGAGGAGACCGAACTCGCCCAGGATGGCATCCAAATGATTGATTGGGCCGGTGGATAGGTCCTGCTGGTCTTGCATCGCGTGCACCACCTGAGGCAGACCCTGGACGCGGAGTTCTAGTTGGGAACCCAAACCCTGCCTGAGTCCACCGGCACGCCATCGAGCCGCCGGGCATGGCAGGCTGGACCCTTGTTCTCCTATGCTGGTCTGACGGTGTCCGGTTGCATCAGCGTTCCTGCGTCTGTGTGGGAGTCGCTGGGGCGACTCACTGCATGGATGCGGGGAGCATTCTATATCGTGCAGGTTATTTATAACCTGTATCCTGGACAGGACTACCGGGGGTGGCCCCTGAGGCCACAGCACGATATGAATGTTAGCTGAGGAGAGCCATCTGAAAATTTCGGTACGTGGATCTCGGTTCAGAGGAACCCTGATCCCACACTCCTGTCCATGGGGTGTCGGCTCGAATATGGGCCCTGATGCCTGACGATCACTCCTCTTGCATCCTCTCTCTTACCGCAAGTACCTCGGCTTACGACGGCCCTGGTAGTACCCCCCCCCCACACCTTTTCTCAGGAAGTACTTGAGCTCAGTAGGGCCCTGGTCTTACCCCCTGCCTTTTCTTCAGGGTTACAAGGGTTCAGGAGCGGTGGGGTTGTCATATAGGCATTGAGTTGGTTTAGCCTCGGATGATTTTTAAACATCCCTGGTAAATGTCCAAGTAAGTTGTCTCGGCCTATGCCCTGATAGCAAGGCAACCCCCCCTCATACAAAGGCAAAGTTTGAATTTTCGCCTCGGATTCCGAATAAATCCCTGGTGAAACTTTAGCACACTGTCTCGGAGTATTCTCTGACAGCGACGCTCCCCTTCATATGCATTAGGTGAGTTTTGCTTCGGATGTTGTTCTCACGCAACCAATCCATGGTAAAATCTCAGCACGTTGTCTCGGCTGCGGCCCTGACAACTCAACCCCAGTCTCGGCACCACCCGGACATCACATCAAGTTCAACATTTTTTTCAGAACTACTGGCTACCATCCAGGTGGCCAGACAACCTCCTCCACCCCTCTCTACCCCTCACTTCCTTCCATCTCTCTCATCCTTCCCTCCTCATCCCCATCCCGCTCTTTTGTGTTGTGTGTTTGATTTGCATTTTCCTCCCTCTCGCTATAGGTGGGAGTTCAAGGGTGGAGGTCGGGATGTTGCTGTTGCGTGCAGGGACCCAGCAGCGGCATCGGTACAGGGGCGCGCCAGCGGGCGGCAGCAACAGCTCTGAGCGGCAACGGCGCAACGGCGCGCCAACAAGCGGGGTACGAGCCCCCCCAACAACAACGGGCGCAGCGGCGCGGCAGCGGGCACAGCGGCGCGTCGACGACGCCGCGACAGAGGCCTCGACCGCGGAACGTCCTGGCCCAGACAACAGTCCGCCTCGGCCCGTAAGGCCCTTGAGAGGAAGGGTAATTTAGGAGGGGAAGGGTAATTTAGGACGGGGCCGAGACCACTAAGGTCCTGGTCAGAGAGACGGACCGCCTCGACCAATAAGGCCCTGGCGGCACAGAAATCGAGGATAAGCCTCGACCCATAAGGTCCTGGCCACGGTGGATAGTTTGTCTCGGCCCATAAGGCCCTGACAGCCCCCCCCGCCCCCCCTCCAGCCCTGCCCCCCCTCCAGCCAGAATTTCAGTTAGTCGGGTGGTGTATATACAGGTGTATATGCAGCAGCAGTGGAGAGATCGACCTGTACAGCATCGCGGGGTCACATGTGTGCTGTTTGCCAAGCAAGTCAAGTGGTGGGGCTGTGTCAGGCTGCAGAATTTTTACAGCCCGACAGGGTCATCTTGTGAGACTCACAGGGGTCTGCAGACGGTTGCAGCAGACCTGAAATGTTTTTAGTTACTTCAACTGGGTCTCAAAGGGTCACAAGAAATTGGGTGAACCAAATTTTGACTCGTTTTAGATTTTTGGCGCGATTCCTGGTCGACATCAGGGATCCAGCCCGTTGGCTGACAGAATTCTGACAGCCCCCCCCCCCCCCCCCCCCCTCCCCGAAACATGTGTTTTTCACCTCTGGGACCCAGGAGGGTTATACCGGGTGCCACCCCCCCTGATTTAAGGGTGCTGAGTGTAACGGTGGCACTGGTCTCTCACCAATTGACAACCACACGTTGTTGTGGGGTCCAGAGGGTGTCCAGATTGACAGATTTTCACTTGATCAGCGGGCACACCACATTTTGATGGCAAAAATAGGGTTTTTGCATTTTAAGCTCAGTTTGGACAAATGAAGGGTGTAAACCCCCTATTTTGCACATGCCGAATTCAATTCTCATATCCGTTTCGAACAACGGGGCACTGTACCCCCCCCCCCTCCCGCCCACTGCACATTCTGATTTCTGGTTGGCGTCAGGCAAAAATTGATTTTTTTCGTAAAAAAGTCCGTATTTGTCAGTTTTTAGCCCTACAGGGTCCATTTTGTGACACCCTCCCCTATTTTGAGGGTCCCTGACGCACTGACAATCCATTCTTGTCACCAAATGACCTCTGGTGGCCTGCGGCAGGGTCCTGCAGGGTTGTTTTTGGCAAGATTTGGCATAAATAAGCCAAAATTTCACCCTGAAATTGCTCTTTTTGGGACAATTGGCCAGAAATGACGTGACTCACCCCCACCCCCCCTAATTTGAGGGTGCCGGACGCAATGGTGGGGTTTGATTCCCCTCACGAGACCCTTTGCAGGCGTAACTTCAGTGCTGGTAGCAGTTTTCTGCCCTGACTCAGCAGCCCATCCCCCCAAGTCCTGAAAATGTCTTTTTTGGCCCTAGGGACCCCTACGGGTGATGAAAGGTACTACCCCCCCTATTTTTGGGGTGCTGAATGCGATATCGATGACAGTTTGTCGTCATCTTGCACTTCTAACCGCCTGCGGACCGTCCAGGGCGCCAGAAAATGCAGTTTTTTTGTGGTGGTTACACCGTTTTACGTATTTTTTGCCGCTTACGTGAGAAAAATGGTAATTTTGGGTCCTGGACCCCCCCCCCTAATTTAGGGGTGCCGGATACAATGGTGACACTGCCTTCGGGTAGTTTGACAGTTTGTCAGTCAGTTCTGCACTGCAGGGCACAATCTTTCAGGGATCAGGAAAACTTTTTCCAGCGAAGAAAAAAACTTTTTCAAATTTTTTTTCCAATTTTTTTTGCATACCCCCCCCCCTATTTGGGGGATGCCGGACACACTGGCGATATTCATTTTGTGCAGTCTCACTCCTTTACCCTCTTATCTCTGATATTTTAATTGCTGCGCAGATTTCAGGTTTTCAGGTTTTTTGTGCTTGAGCTTTGTGGTCTCACGCCAGTTTTTTCTGAATTAGTATGTTATTGAATCTCAGATGCATGTGTGTCCTGTTCTACTATTTTCATTCAGCCCATGGCCCCGCCATGAGCTCCTGAGGGGAGTGAAATAGAACAGGACAAGGATGTTGACATTGCATTAAAATGAGACAGAATTAGCGACATCGGATTTGGGAAAAACAGAATTCGCGTTGACATCTGTCCAGTCCATCGCGACATCGCGACATCGCGATCATGCATTTGAGAATTCTGTTTTTGTTTGCCGTGTAATTTACTGAGTGTCTATTTATTTGATTTTGTTGCTTTGACGTATGTTATTGATTTGTTTGCAGAAACAATGGTTCATACTTTACCATTGATGGATTGAGTCTTTGTAGTCTGTGCTTTTGCTCTCAATATCGATGCCGGTGTGTTCGCAAATAATCATGCGACATTCAAGAAAGGAAGAGGACTTCAAGGATTTCCAAAAGTGGTTTTGGTTTTAATGAACTTGAAGGTGTCATGACCCGTGTAGTGTTGACAGATATCACTTTCGAGGGCACGTTTCTGAATCAGGATACCAGATCGATGGTTCAGCAATCCAAGGTTGGGATCATCAGGTCGGCCGTGGACGGGGCACTTGTACTGGAATACGAAGACATGTTCACAGGAAAGGGCTCGAAATTGTCCTGGTCCCAATGTTTGTGCCTTGGTCGAATAGAAATCCAAAAGGTTCGACGGTTTCCAAGCGTCCTCGCTCCACAGATCGGTCCGGTTGGTGACTTCGAAGGAGAACCTGTCATGTCGACCAGTAGACCATCGATACGTTTCCTTCGAACCAGTACCAGCGGCCATGCTCTGGTAGAACTGACCAGTTCGCGTATCGACTCGCCACCATGGCGTGTCAGCAATCAAAACTCGTCGCACAACAATGATGGCACTGACGTCATGGACTCCAGGGCCGAGAGCATATCGGTCAATGACCTCAAGCATGTCCGTTTGAGAACCTTCTTCTTGGAGTCGACCGAGGTGTTGATGTACATACTGACCATCAGCTAGAGAACTCTGCAGAGCGAATCGGACCGCTTCTGCAGTCACAAGGCTCGAAGCCGTGTCAACAATGACCGCTTTGAGGACTTGATCTTGGCAGCTGACCTTGCGTTGATGGGCAGCCTTGAAATCATCATGGATCGGCGTGAGGTACTTGAAGAACGGGATGTCGAAGTGGTGCTGATAGGGGTTCGACTCTGCCAACAAAAACCGGTGGTCGACGGGGTCCGGGTGGAACGGGTCACTCGCAGGCGAGTTGGCGGGCTCAACCTCCTTCCGTTCATCAGCATAGACATCCCTTCGGAACTGCACCACTCGACGCCAACGTTGTCCACCTTCGTATCCAGCCTCGAACGGGGACATGAGGTGTTTCGAGGTACGCATGCGTCCTACCAAATCGGCGGCGTCCACGAAAGGAAAGTTGTTTGAGGTTTGAGGTTTGATTTTGCGGGTACTAGACACCTTTCGGCCCCGGGGGGCCACCCGGTCGGCCCAGGTGATATCCTCCCCACCGGGTCCTAGTGGGGGGCCCTCCAAGACGCACCTCCTGCCTGGTGGCGGAGTCCCCCGGGTTCACAGGGCTCGGAGCCCCGTCCCTCCCCGGCTTCCCCGTTTCGCCACTCCCCGGTCGAAAGGAAAGAGGTTGACATACCCCTCACTTGTCGAGTGAAGGGCAGCAACTCGTCAGATTGCCTTGTCGAAGTCGTGGTATCCGAGCCGTCCGGGTCCAGTTTGGTAAGTCGTTGCCAACTGCACAAGGTCGATGGGGGCACCTGGTGCGACAGCGTTGTACGCATACGGTTCGGTTTGTTCTCCGAGTCGAAAGTACTCCTGGAGCTGGACTGCAAAGTCCTGTGTTCGATGTGGAGCGCACACATACCGCTTTTACCCAAGTCGAGAGGTGCCTCGTAGAATTCGCAGTTGGTGTCGGCGAAGAAGCAAATCGACTTTGTACGCGAGCGAGGGGGCTCGATCTTCGAAGAGCCAGTCGTTTGCCTGGCAAACCTTCTGGAGATCGCGAATAACTCCAAGGATCGCAACGGCAACAGGAGCTTCTCGTTTCATCTTGTCCTGGGTCCAGAGGCGTCGATACCCGAAGATCAGGTCGATTCCATCGGCGACGTTTATCAGGTCGTCGATTCCTGAGATCTCTCGATGCATGCGGTTGAGTCGAGCAATTTGACTCGACAGGTCATATTCAGAGAGATTTTGTCGGAATTCCCAATCGAGCTCTTTGTCGCAGTGTCGCCAGTCGACGAGGGCCGCTCGAAAGTTCTGGCAAGCCACTTTGATTTTTGTATACCACTGGTAGCCGAGCTTGCCACCATCGAAAGATGTGTCAGGTGCGCTTCGCGCCATCCCGTAAGGGAACGGTGCGGGTCGTCCCCAACTGTCGTTGTGGATGGTCTTGCCTGATTCGGAGATAGTGGCATTCATCTTCGTCACAACTGCGGCATGGCTTTCGTTCAGGAATACGTGCCTTGCTCGTTGACTAGCCATGGCGCTCGACGCAATAGTGAGTACCGATGGTTCGAGCTTGGTGTATTACGATTTCATTGGATCGTCCTCGTGTGTCCCAAATCAATAGGGTGGCTTCAATCCGAACGTACCCAAGTGTCAGAGTTGTTCGACGGTCTTGATTTCATGGTTGTACTGGGGCATGTTATAGGGCTGCCACTGCAGTTCTGGCACCGGCACAGAATCGTAGCTGGGCGGTGGTGTCGACCAGCTTTGTGTGGCGTCGTACGCTGAGGGCTCGTACGGATATTCGTCTTCGTCGTCGGACTCAAGTGGCCAGAGTTCATCGTCGTCATTGTAGTAGTAGGAGTCGGATTGGTTCGTTCGAGTAGAAGCTTGCGTCTTCAGGGCATTCAACTGCCAGGATTGGTCGACCCAGTCGTTGGGGGAAGCGTCATCGTTGTTATTATAGCTGGAGGTATTCGGCTCTCTGGTATTCGGTCCCCACGACAGTCCGTCCCTGGATGGCCTTGATGTCCAGGTGTTCGGCCTCGATGTCCAAGAACTGTCGACCCATCTGGGCGCTGAACAGAGGAAGGGAATCAGTCGTCGTATCCCATGTAGCAAGCAAGATCTTCATCAGAATGGAACCAATCAGGGCTCGAGCACCGCTCTCAAAAGTATTCTGCACCGACCGGGGTCGGAGGCCCATACATCTTGCAGAGTTCCGGCTGCATGCGGGGTGGGGTCCCTCCCTTGGTCGATTCTGGAACAGGCCAGTTGGCCACGGCTATCTCGAGCACTTCCAAGCCTGTGGTGCCTCCTGATACGACGGTTCTTCCACTCGGCGCTATTCCTGCAAATTCCCCGCGAGGGAACACACCTCCCTTGCCTCCTTTCGACAAAGGGCCTCCTTTTCCTTTCGCGCTCCCAGCATATGCCGACTGGCTGTGGTTCGGCGGTTCGAATGGATCGAGAGGTCGCTCCCTCGAGTTGGCGCTGATGCCACCGACCAACAGCGCCGAGCTGAAGTCGACCTTGCTGGGGGCTTGGCACCATCGTTGTCATTGATCGCGTCAACATCGATGAGGTCTGACGGTGATGCTCGAGGAGGTGGGAGTGGAGAGGAATTTCGGGGCGTCCGGGATGTAGTACCGTAGGCGGAGGCTCCGGCAGTCGACCCGGAAACTCGCATGCGTTTTTCGAAACACCACGCTGCAGAGAAGGGTAAGGTTACTCAGGGTGGAGTCAAAGAAACTCAAGGTACACAGGATCCTCCTCTAGAGGTTTGCTCGACTCCCATGACCATTTGTCGTCATCCCATTCACAACGGTACAGGAACGTGCGGCGCTTTTTAGATCCCATTCCACGTCTAGCCACAATCTTGATAAGTTGAGGAGATTCTCCAGTCTTGACAGGGGGCATCGGGAACTCCCACACGGGCTGTCTCTCTCGATGGACGTAGGACTTCATTCTGTCTCGATTGAAAACTCGCAACCCATCGAAGGGTGCAGCGATGTCGAGTTTAACATTCTCGCCCTTGTTCAGTACCGCGAGAATTTTGTAAGGGCCGCACCAGACAACATCGAGTTTCCCTTTATGTCCATATTCCGGTACCAACACCCACCATCGTTCACTAACTTCAGGCACTGGAACGTGTCGCTCCGTTTGCAGGACCACATGCATCTGGCGTCGACGTTCCTCGGCAAGCATTGCAAGCACAGAATCGAAGGTACATTCCGCTCGTTGCATGTAATCATTCACGGTTGATGGTTCATGTGCATGAGAAGTCATTCGGGGAAAATCCAGTGGAAAATGGGGTGTTCGTCCTTCATCTATCTCGAACGGGGATAGCCGAAGGCTATTGGATGTCAGGTTGTTAAACTGAATCTTGGCAAACAGGAGGTTGACATCCCACTCGTTGTTGCCGAAGATGCCGTGTGTACGCAGGCGCTGGAGGATCGACTGGTTGCTGCGCTCCGCCAGGCCATTGCATCCAGGGCGGTTGGCCACTGTTTGATGCATCCCAATCTTGAAACGCTGAGCCAACTCCTTCCACGCCTGAGACTCGAACAGCTTGTCTCGGTCAGAAACAATTTGTCGGGGACATCCTTTCAGTCAAACTACTTCACGCAGGAACACATAGAAAAGGTCGTCGGCTGTCATATCCTCCCGACAAGGAATGAACATTCCACGCTTGGAGAATCGGTCGACTACGTTCATGATGGCGTCATGGCCCCTTGTGGTTGGCGGCAATCCTGAAACCCAATCAACGGACACACTGTGCCATTTGGTGTCGGGCACCGGTAATGGTCTTGGCACTCTGGCGGTGTCAACTCGCCTTTATTTCGCCGCTTGACAGACATCGCAACTTAGTATGTATCGCTTGACGTAGTGTCGGAGGTGCGAACATACGTGGTGCCGCTTAATCAGGGCCATGGTTCGAAGGACACCTGAATGGCCATAGAACTCCGACTCGTGATACATGGCCACAATCGACGTCACCAGTGTTTGAGGGACAGGCACACGTTTGCCCATCGTCGACAAATGGAAAAATTCGCCATCAACGAAGGACAACTTGGCATCGCGAAGCTGGTGCCATGCCGCAGGGCTTCGAACCACGACTTCGTAGATGTGCTTTGTCCGTTGGTCTTCTTGATAGGCTGCTGCCCACACAGCTGTCGAGGTCAAGTCTTTGCACTGATAATGCCGATGTACTCGGCGGTGCATACCTTTGAGACTCGAAGGGTACGGCGTGTTCGACCCAACTTTCGGCAAGGGAACTGATTGTAACGTGCTGTCACGGTTATGTCGACAGTGAATCAGTCCCGCCATAGTTGGAGCACATCGAAGTTCATTGCCAAAAGTGACTCGGAGGGGGCGATCCATGCTTATATCGGGAAGGTCGTCGCTGTCGGCGGGCATGTCCGGCTCATTGCCAGCATCATCGAGATGCATGTCTGGTCGGTGTGAATCCTCAGCCATGGTCTCGTCCGATGGTACTGTCTCCAGTCCCAGGTCCTCTGGTTCGACAGTCGTCGCGTCTGATGGTAGCGGCTCCAGTTCCTCCGTTTGGACGGCGGGTTCAGAGTCGAATTGGGGTCCTGGTTCCGCACGTTCATCAGCGTTAGGTTCCTTCCCCACGGAGCGTCCGCTTCAAAGCGAAACGTACCGGTGGTCGTACGGCTGGGGCCACACCTCGTCGTGAGAGCATGAGTGTTCGAGTACATGTAGAAACTCATCCACAGGTTCTCCTTCCGGTGAAGCCCAATTTTCGAGCAGGGGAATGACGAAAGCCCGTGTACGTGTGGCATTTCCGATATCCATCAACTGTTGCGAAGTGAGACGGGAGCAGGCGTCCGCCGCGGAATTCTCGAGGCCCGTTACACCACACAACGTCAGGTTGTATTGTTCGAGGAATTCGGACCATCGTGCTTGACGTGGTGTCAGCGGTCGGGGACATGTCTTGAGATATCGAAGACTTTCGTGGTCAGTGTGCACGCGCACCTGCTGCGGTCCTCGAAGTAGGTGGAACCACTGTTTCAAGGCTAATACGATGGCCAACAACTCCTGTTCTCGAATTGGGTATCGAGTTTCGGCAGGCTGCATTTTCCGCGACATGAAGGCAATAGGTCGAAAATGTCCCTTGTACTTTCCATGCGCACATCGTTGTGCCAGCGTAGCACCCGCGCAGTCTTTCGAAGCGTCTGTGTACAGGTGATACGGCTGTCCCGGGTCGATAGCACTGAGATGTGTCGCATTGATCATCGCCTGTTTCAGCTTGTCGAAGGAAGCCTGACGCACAGCTGCCCATTCCAACTCGAAGTCAGCCTTAAACATCGCGGTCAGAGGGGCTGCGACAGCTTGGAACCCTTCGACAAACTGCTGGTAAAATCCACACAATCCAATGAATTGTCGAATTCACGAACCGTAGTTGGCGGAGGCCAACCTCGAATGACCTTGATCTTTTCGGGGTCCATGTGCACTCCATCTTTGTCGATGATGGATCCACAGAAGGGTACTTGACTCTGGAAGAATGTGGATTTATCGATGCAGGGAAAGAGCTGGTGTTCCCAGAGTAGTTCATGTACCAAATCGAGATGTCGCTGGTGTTCATCCGCATCCTTCGAGAAGACGAGGATTTCGTCCATGTACACCCATACAAAGATCCCCAAGTGGTCTCGAAGGACATCATTCACGACGCGCCGGAACGTTGATGGCGCATTACAGAGGCCAAAGGGCATACCAACCCACTCGAAGGCGCCAAATTGCGTGTTGAAGGCGGGTTTCTGGATATCTTCGTCTTGGATTCCGATCTGGTGGAACCCACTAACAAGGTCTATCTTCGAAAATACAGTGGAACCCCCCAGTGTAAGATGAATTGGATCGATGGCAAAGGATGGCGATCTCGTACAGTTTGCGTATTCAACGCTCGGTAGTCGACGCACATGCGCCATTTACCATTCGCTTTCTTCACCAGTAGGCAACCCGCTTCGTATGGACTCCAGGATGGTCTGATCCGACCAGATCGATGCAACTTGTCCAATTGTCGTTGAAGTTCATCTAGTTGACTCGGATTCATTTTGTAAGGGTGTACCCATGGTGGATTGTCTTCGAAATCGAGGCGTATTCGATGATCTCTTTGGGGTCGATACGGAGGTAGGTCTCCATACTCAGCTTTCTCCCGGTCGTAGAGGTCCGCCCAATTGTGTAATCGATTCGGCAGTTTGCGTAGAACGGGTTCAAGCCCGTCATCATTGCCATCACTGGCTTGCATCTTATAAATTTAATCGACCGGCACTGCTGGTCGAGGCATGCAGCACAGAAATACTTGATCTCCTGTGAGATCAGCTCGGCGGATCTCTCTTTTGAGTTTCGGCAACGAAGTGTACTCAATCTCCATATCGCTGCACTCCTCATCGGTGATACCATCTTCTGTTTCGGACTCATCATACATGTCATTACCGTGCTGAACGTGTGTCGACGAGTGTAGGTCAAGGTGTTCCTTGGCATGTGGGGTAGGATTCCCAACGGGACTCGCTTTCGAGGAAGAGGTGCTTGTCGGACTCAGCTCCCTCAGGGGCGAGTACTCTGACCGCTCTGCCCATTTTCATTCCGAGGGGGGCATCCGCAGCCATGACGACGAAGCATTTCACACCCTCCTCCTCCATCAGGCGCTCCATTTCAATGATCCTCTTGGCTTCAGCGGTCTCAGCCTCATCTCCATGGGCAGAGATGTCCGTCATGCCCTTGCTGGCGGGATAGGCCCACCTGCTGAGACAGTCCGCCACGGTGTTATCCTTTCCAGGAATATACACAACCGTGAGATCGAACTTGGCCAAGGTCTCATGCCATCTTGCCCGTCGGGAGGCGGGACCTGAGGGGGTGTACACGTGCTCCTTGTGCCACGACTGCAGACTCTGATGGTCGGTGCAGACGGTGACGGGATGGAGGGCTATGTACCCAGCCCATTTCCTGAGAGCCATGACGATGGCATACGCCTCCTTTTCTCGAGGCGTCCACGTCCGTCTCTGGCCTTCTGCCAGGACTCGGCTCCAGAAAGCCACGGGCACGTGCCTCCCGTCGTCAAGCACTTGCTCCAACACAGCGCCTACGGCGTAGTCGGAAGCGTCGGTGCGCAGGACGAACCCTCGGTCGTGATCCACGAGGTGCAGACCCACTGCGGATAGCAGCGCCTGCTTCATCCCCTCAAAGGCACGGTCGGAATCAGCATCCCAGACCAGAGCCTTCTTGGACCCCTTCTTGGTCTCCTCTCGGTTGCCCTTGAGCATGGTCGTCATGGGGGCTGCATACTCGGCATACATTTTGATATACCCCGAGTAGTAGTTGCAGAACCCCAGATACGCCCGTAGCTCAGAGACCGTCTTGGGCTTTTCCCAGTGCTCAATCGCAGCCACCTTGCCAGGTTTGGGCTTGCGCTGCCCGTTCCCGACCAAGTGGCCAGCGAAGACCACCTCGCTTACCGCAATGGTGGCCTTGTCACTGCTGCCCGTGAGTTTGTGCCAAACCAGAAGGTCCAGCACTCGAGTGACGTCTCTCTCATGTGCCTCCAGGAGCTCCTCGTAGCTCATACTGGGGTCCCGGGACGCGATGATCACGTCGTCCACGAAGGGGTCCGCACAGTCGCGCACCGGCTCAAGCAGGTTCTCCAGCATCTGCTGAAAAGCCGCATTGCCGTTGGTAACGCCCATGGGCATCACCTTCCACTGGAGAGGTCCAAGTGGGGTGCTCATGGCTGTGCAGGCACGGGACTCCTCGGCGAGAGGCATCTGATGATAACCATGTTTCAGGTCAATCACCGTGAAGATCCTCCGCCGGTGTTGTTTTTGCAGCATATCCTCAATGAGGGGCAGCGTATAGCTGTCGTGCTGCGTTTGGGCGTTTAGGCCGCGGTAGTCGACCACGAGCCGCCATTCACCGGCCACCTTCTTGGGGACGACGAAGCACGGAGAGGCCCATTCGGAGTGGCACGGCTCGAGCCAGCCTCTCTCGATGAAGTCACGGAGGATCTTCTCCATGGCCTCCTTCCTCTCGCCCCTCAGGGCAAACTCCCGGTGTCGATACACACGGGGGTCCTGCTTCAGTCGTATCTTGGCCTCGCCATACGGTCCACGCACCGGTGGGGGAAACACAGGCTTTCTGCTGAAGAAGGTCTCGCCATACTTCTGCTTCAGCCTGGCCCTCAATGCCTGAATCTTGGGGCAATCATCAGACTCCGCCTTGGCTTTTCCGGGCACTTGAACCACGGAGCTTACTTGAGGGGTAGCGACCCCGCTCGGTTTCGGCTCAGGTGGTCTTCCCAGGTGGCCCAAAGGGCCATCTTTGGTCTTGCCTCGGAACAAGTCGCGGTAGGTGGGTGGGTTACCCCCGATTGGTTCGTCCTGGCTGGATAGGTGGTCCAGCACCCTCTGCACGAAGGTGTTCCCATCATAGGAACCAGAGACGATCGAGTCCACTTCCCACCAGGCTCTGTCCTGGCCCTTGCCCTCACGCTGGCTACCCCAGTCGTGGAAGGGCTGATCCATATACCCCTAAACCAGATCCAGCTCCCCTTCTGTGAGGGGGTCCTCCGATTCTCCGATGTCAACAGGGGGAACCGCAAAGCATTGCCGCCATGGCTCTGCTATGATGCGGTTGACACACATGAAATCCGTGGCGTCGGCCTGATCAAGGCCCCCATCCACATAGTGGAATTCCGTTGGCCATCTCTGGGGTGGCATGGGCTGTGCCTTAGCCTCCTGATAGACACCCTCTCCAGCTGGTAGGACGACCTTGTTTAAGGTCATGTTGGTCAATGAGGCTACCCAATGTCGGGTACTTTCCTCCTCGGTGCATCCCATAGGAACTACCAGCACTGCCTTGGAGCGGTCCTTGCGTATCTTCGCTACCGCCCTTGGAATGTCCCATCGAGGGCAATGGATCCACATCAAGCCCTGATGCGGACCCCAGTGCTTCTTCCACGCGGAGTCCTGGGCGCTCCAGTACTTCTCACAGACCCAAAGATGGGCGGAGGTTCCTGAAGAGAACGCATCCAGGGCCAGATCCGAAGCTCCCAGGTCCGCAACCACTCGGCTCGCCACTTCCAGCCTTACGCCGTACTCCTGGTTTGCTGGCCCAGTTGGCTCAGTGTCCAGCGCGGCTACTTCGAGCTGATCGCGTTTGGGGTGGATCCATTGGCATTCCACATGGTGCTCAGGTGACGAAAGCCACGAGAGCTGGTCGTCCTGGTACAGGGTCATGGAGGGGTGGGCCGGGAGGACGCCGGAGTCCGTCTCCATCATGAAGTCGTACCCAACGATCATGTCCCAGTCCATCTCGGCCTCGTAGAAGCGACCGTGCAGGAGGATTTCCTTGCCGAGGTCTGGGCGGCTCAGCTCACGATGATTCACGAACTGCAGCCCAATGGCCGCTTCCTTCGTGCCTCCCACCATGTACTGGTCGTTCGCCACCTTCAGCCTGACAGGTTTCCGACTGTCGGTCAGACACTCTGGTGGAAGTAGGCCAGCCTTGACCAAGCTGACCTGAGCGCCCGTGTCGACCAACACGTCGAAAACCTTTTCCACTTCCCCGCATAAGGCACGGACCTTAAGGTGCAACTGCCGCTCACGCCCAACTCGGCGCACGGCGTGCAGGCTCAGGATCTCCGGCCGTTCCAGAAGCTCGACAAGCGACTGGTGCAGGTCGTGGACAATGGGCTCAGGCTGCCCATCTGCAGCATCCAGCTGCGGTCCGGGTGATCCTCCGATACTCTCGGATAGATCTTGTAGTACATCAAACACATTCTTGGTCGCGAAGGACGGACGGGTGCAAGGGTTCGTGCCTTCACTTGCCCTCACCCCGCCTCCGCGACTGGGTGCCGGACCGGGCCTTCCGCCCGCGGCAGTCCCCTTGTGCTTATCGACTCCCGACTGGGATGGTTCGGCGCTTCCCACGTCACCATCCTGCGACCGCCCTAGCTGGGGCCCTCGGCTGCAGGGGCTCCGCTAGGGGGCGTCGGTTGTGGAAGTAGGGGCAGTCTCCTCGGCATCAACTCCGTTGACGCCCTTCTTCCTTCCCCTTCTAGTCGTCTTGTTCTTGTCCTTGTTCTGGTCGTTCTGGTTGTTCTCCTTGTTCTTGTTGTCCGACCTGGGGACCCAGTTCCTCTTGATCTCCTCGATCTCCTTGGCCAACTCGGTCCCCTGCGACACCAGCTTGGAGAGCTCGTCCCTGTCCACCTCCACTTTGGCCTCCCGGATACCCGCAGGTGCACGCTTCTTCGACCCGTGCACCTTCGTGTAGGCCTCCGTGTCGGCCTGGTGGATGGGGCATGTTCGGTGGTCATGGTTGATGCCTTTCTTCCTCCCACAACACAAGAAACAGCCCTGAGGGTGAGCTCGTATGAACTCCCCAAAGGACAGCGGAGGGTCGCCAATGCGGCGAGGGTCCCTCTTCTCCTTCTTCCTCAAACCCTGCTGCAGGGGCTTCCAGTTTCCCGGTTTGTTCCCCGCGCTCAGGTTGTTGGCCACGAAGGCACAAACGGCCACCTCGGCGGGCTCATCGTCGTCGTCATCGTCGACGAGAGTCTCATCGCCGTCGGCTCCCGCTGGGTCCATGGCAGCCTCCCCCCCAGGTCCCTCGCCAACGTAGTTGACGTCGCGGTCGCCGGGCCTCAACCCGCGGGTGTGGTGGAGGTTCCGGTACTCCTTGAGCACCTCCTCTCCAACCCACTCCAGGATCTCGTCGCAGCTCATCCGCGCCGGGATGGCCTGCAGACGGATGGTCTGGCCGCTCACGTCATCCTCGTCAAGGCGCCACATCGCGGTCTTCTGGCGATCGCCCGAGACGGTGATGAGGAGAGCGTTCCGCAGGGAGTGCCGTTTGACATCCCGGGCCACGTTCCTCCTCGCCCAAGCCACCACGTTCGAATGATACTCCTTGGGGAGCATCATTTTGACCGTGTGGTTGGACTTGGCCCGCTTGGCTTCCTCCTTGGTGACCCTCTTGATCCATGCTTCCGGCAGCATTGAGAGCAGGCGAGCCTGCTCGTCACCCTCGTTCCAAGCCTCCACGTTGCGGCGGAAGAGGGTGTATTGCCCTCGGAAGTCACGCCAGTCCCGTAGGCGGATCTCCCGTCCATCATGCTGAAGCTTGATGGACTTCCACCGCTTGGCAGCCACCTGCGGAGCGTCCACCCGCTCCTGCTCGTTGAGCCACTTCTTGGCTTCCTTGAGGGTCTTGATTTTCCCCTCCTTGGTCGCCACGAAGTATAGCTCCTGGAGCACTTCCGGCAGGCGGTACCTGAACCGTCTGAAGACATAATTCTCCGCATCCGCGGGAGCCATGTCTTCAGTAACGGTCAACCCCCAATCGTCCAGCTTCTCCAAGAAGCAGTCGAGGTTGAGGGGGTTGCCATCGCACATGGGGGGCTTGATGTCCTTCAAGTCTTCCCACACGGCGGCATCCGCGGCCTTAGAGACCATGAACGCCGGCCGCGAGGTCGACCGAGGTTCCCATCAGCCTCGCCCACGGACTCCCACGGCCGCCACGTCCATCTCCTCCATGAAATCCCTGTGGCTATGCCGCAGTTCCTCCATGTACGCTGGAACCTAGATGTTCACGCCGTACTCCTTCCATGTACGCCTCCTCATCTCGGCGCCGGCGGCTGCGTTCAGCGGCCTCCCGTCGTACACCACGCGGCGGGCTGATGTCGAACTCCTCCAGGTCCAGGTCCAGGTCCTCACCTTCGCCGACATCCGACTCCACGTCTCCTCTGGGGACCTCATCCCTGAGTCCACCATAACGTCCACCAGCCATTGGGATTGGCTCCGGGGCTGGTGCGGGGCGCCGGGGGCGTACCGGTGTCCGCGGTGGAGCACGGCGGTTGCAGTACTCCGCGCTGAGCCACTCATCACGCCAATCCTCACTGCCACTGCCGGGCGGCACGCGCTCGTTGCGGCGGCCCGCGCTGTGGTGAGAGGGGGCGGTGAGAGAGGGGACACTGGCGCTGGGGCGACTCCTGGGGGCTCCGCCGGGGGCGTGGGGTCTGCCTGGACCTGGTCCGGGTCCCCAGCCGTCGTCCGACGAGCCAGACTCCAGGGGTGGGTGGTCGCTGCCGACACTCTCACGGGCTTCAAGCGCGTCCAGCCTCTGCTGCAGGCCGCTGATGACCTTGTTCAGCGACCTGGTCTCGCCCCTGGCGATGTCCAGCTCTCTCTGCGCGCGCGCGGCGACCCTGGCGATGCGAGTCATCTCGCCCTTGCCCGTGTCTACCTCGCGCTCGAGGAACTGGACCCTCCTGCGGAGGTAGACCATCCACCGCCAGGTGGTATCCGGGTCGCTGTTCCCTGGTGGGTCGTCAGGGTCCCCAGGGGGTCCTCCAGGAGGGCCTCCGCCGGGTCCGCCCGGTCCAGGGGGTCCTCCCCCGCCCGGTGGTCCGCCTCCAGGGGGTCCACTTGGTGGGCGTCCTCCAGGGGGTCCTGATGGTCCTCCGCCAGGGGGTCCCGGTGGGTCTCCGCCGGGTCGCCTCGGTGGGTCCGAGGATGGGCGCTTCTTCGTGATGTCGAAGTCCATGTCGTCATCCTCTTCCATGTCGCCCCACCTGGGCGTCACCGTCTCGGAAGAATCCGAGCTCCGGTAGGGAGGAGGGAGATCCTCATCCTCACCTTCCGGCTCCATGGGGACGTCTCCGCCTCCTCCGCCCGTCCAAGTCACCACTTGGCAATGTCGGCGGCCTCGTTCATCCCCGTCGCTGGCGGTGAGGAAGGGGTCACTGTCGTGGGGGTGTCCACCCGCTGGCCTCCGCGGCCTCTCGGGGGTCTTCCCCTTGCCCTTCCTCCGTCGATGGGCAGTGGGGCCACTGCTTTCACTGCTGCCCGTGTCCGCCTCATCCAGCGTCATCTTGGAGGAGGCGTCCCCTTCGAAAAGTTTTCGAAGGGTCTCCACTCGTGATCCTCCCGGGGGAGTCTCGCGGCGGAGCTTGGCCTCTGCCTCCTCCATTGCGGCGGCGGTGGCTGCGGCAGCCCGCACTTCGGCTTCCTCCCCAGCACGAGCCGCTTCGGCTTCCCGGGCTTGCTGCAGCCGCGCCTTCTGCGCTTCCAACGCCGCCGGCTCCGCCTCCATCTTGGCCCTCTCCTCAGCGACCTTCCGTCGTGCGGCCTCGACGGCGTCCTTCTTGGCGGCGTCCGCCTGGGCCTTAGCCGTCGCTTCGGCGTGGGCCCTTTCCTCCGCCTCCTTCTCTGCCCTCTCTTGGGCCAGCGCCTCTGGGGGGGCCCGGCCGTGACCTGGCGGCCTGGCGGGACGATCTGGTCGGTAGCGGTGGGGGAGGGAGGCATGGGGCTGTGGCCTTCTCCTTCTGGGCTTGGCTGGGCCTGGGTCCTGCAATGTGTGAGGCTGTGTGGGTTGGCGTCCGCGGGGGAGAACAGTTCGCGCGAGCTGCATTTGGGGGCTGGGGGGGCTGGGTGTGGGTTTTCTGGGGTGTGCGCGGGGGACGTGTGCGGGCCACTGGGCGGGGTGGGCGTGCCGTGGGGCGTGGGGCTCCCCTCGGTGGGTGTGTGCGGGTTGTCTAGTGTTGGGGTTTGTGAGGGGTGTCCGGCGGGTGGGTCTGTGGCGGGCGTGTGCTGTTGTTTGGGCGGTTGGGGGAGGCCCGTGTCGCGGGGCCCGGGGGTGCGCGCGATGGTTGGCGTGTGTGGGTCCCCGGGTGGGCAGCGAGAGGGGAGGGGCATGGGCGGGGATTGCGGGGTGGGGTGTGTTGTGTCGGTGTATGTGTCCGCTGGCAGCGGCGCGCTTGCGTGGTCACTTGTAGGCCGGGCGGTTTGGAGGAGAAGCTTGCCGTCTTCTGTTGCCGCGGCAAGGAATTCGCAGACAAGCTTGCGTATTTGGTGGACCTCTTGGTCAGTGGTGGGAAGGGGGTATGCTAGCTCTCGGCTAGGACCCAAGCGGCTGAGGACCCTGTGGATGGCGTGGTACCTGCAGGTCAGGGAGTGCTGTGGTCTGGGGGGCGGGGTTTTGCCGCATGTCCGGGCCTGCCTCGATTTGTGTGTGGGCAATGGGGATCGCCCAAATCCAGGGCACGGTCCCCGTGGATGGCCAGCGGCGCTGGATCCATTGCGTCAGGCAGAGCATGGCCAGTCCCAGTTGGTAGCCCGCTTTTCCTGAGGTGATTTGGGCCAGGGCGCAGGCTGGGGGCTTGTCTCCCGGCTGGAGGACCCCCCTAAGGACCCTGTACGGGGTGGTGGGGTCCCCTACTGCCCCTGGTGGGATGGTCCCTGGGGTGAGCGGGGTGTCTGTCGCTTTGACGAGCCATTGCGGGGCGGGGGACGTAGCTGTAGCGGCCACCACGTAGTAGTGCCCGCGCTCGAGGACTGTACACCAGACCTCCGGCGGGGGGTGGTCGGTGTCTGTATGTGGGGGAGCGAGGTCGTCGTCTTGGGTGCGGAGGCCGGCGGCGCTGAGGGCGGTGTCGTGGTTTAGTGCGGTGGCCTGTTTCCATTATTCTGGGTGGTTCGGGTCTGCTGGGTGGTCCTTCTCTGCTGGGGCTCGTCGTAGGCGTGTGATCCCTCGACGTGTGACATTGGTGTCGGTGTCGTGTGTCAGGGCCTCGCCCCACTCGATGGGGGGGATCCAGACGTGCTGGCCCTGAGTGTGTTGGCGGGCCCGCCAGAGTACGAGGTCTACGATGGTCTCGTGGAGGCCGTTGCCTGGGGTGGTCAGTTCCCGGAGGGCTTTGACGGTGAGCTTGGTCCAGTTCTCTTGTAGGCGGTACCAGCCCAGGGGAGTGCTCAGGGCCCTGCCTTGGAGGGTTGCTGGGAGGAGGTCGGGGTCGCGGATGGTGGTCGGTGTGAGGGGGGGGGTGCCTTGGGTCCGGGGGGGGCGGGCTGGGTGAGTTGCCGGGGTCCTGTGCATCCACATCGACGTATGGTTGGCTCTGGTTCAGCTCGGCCGGGCTGGGCGGTGACGGGTGGCTGCTTGGGTGGGAGGCGGGTTTTGGGGTGCTTTGGTGGTGTCTTGGAGGACTGCGGATGGAGATGGGGGGCGTGTGCGGGGCGCGGAGTGGGTTACTCGACATCTGGGTCATGCACGGCATGGTAGTGGATGAGACGCCGCATGTGTTCCCTGGTGGTGGGGTCAGTGAGTTGTTCCGCGTGTGTTAACAGGAGGTGTTTGCGGTGTACCATTTGGGCCGCTGCTCTGCGGACTGCTTCTAGCTGGAGGTGCGCTGCTGCCTCCATGGGGCTTTCTGTGTGTTTGGCGAGGTGTCAGTGTAGGGCCTGTGTCACCGCCCCCCTCATGGTGGTCTCCTTGACCAGGGGATCCCTGAAGAGGTGTTCCGTAGCCTGGTGTCCGTGGCTCTGGGTTCGCCAGCCTTCGTGTTGTCGTAGGGTTTCCGCCGGGGACCAGCCCACTAGCGTGTCCCTGCCTGTATGGAGGGGGCATTTCTTGAAGTGTTCACAGTCCTCCGGGGTGGTGTGGTCGCACGGGCAATGAGTGTGTTCCTCCGGGACGTGGATGTGCTTGCAGGCGAGCCATCTGGCGACCCTGGTGAGGAATGGTAGTTGCTCCCTGAGGAGCGGGATGCGTCGTTTTTCGAGGTGGGCTGGGACGTTTGCTGGTCGCAGTGCCGAGTGGTAGAGGGGAATTTGAAGTTTCTCTTCGAGCTCCTGGATGTGTGCTCGGCTGTCCGTGTCGCCGAGCAAGCGGGCGAGATGTTGGATGGGGTTGGGGTAGTGGTATGCCCCGACATGGAAGGAATAGGGGGCGTCCTCTGGTACCCGGTCCGGGGTCTGATGGGGCTCCAGTTCGGGCGGTATGTGTTGGAGGTGTGTGTGGCTTCGGCCGAGGTCGGGGATCTGGAGAGTTGGCAGGTGCGTTGTGAGTAAGAAAAAGTGCTTTTTCAATGCCTTGAGGCATACTCTAGTTGTATTAGAGATGCATTGAGCACTCTAGCATTTTATCTTAGTATTAGTCTAACCAAAATGGGTGAAAACACATTTTGACTTATGGAAACAAACACTAAATCAGGATTTGGAGTGGACCCCTTAATCCCCTATCAATGTGAGGCTATTCATCTTTTCCTGAGGTAACTGAGAACTGACATATCCAGGGCAGAGCCTATGAATTTATCTATGTTTTCTCATGAATTCTTAGCTATCCCAGTGGTATGCACCCTAGGAGGCTGGGGCACCTCTTTTTGAGAGGTCCAGGGTTCAATTCCCGGTCAGCCTAGCTAAGTAGGAAGATCCCATGTGACATGGCAGTGATCTCATCGCCACATACCATGCCACCTCAGCATATATGGGACCCAAAACAAGGAGTGCGCATCTCCTGAGATGGCACTATGGAGATTGAGTGACTATGGGGCAGTTTTCCAACTCTTTTCCCAAAACACTTCAACTATCTTTGTGAATATGCGATCCGATTTGCCTTGAGTTGCAGTTTCTGTGAATATTCTTACATCTTTCACTGTTTACACTGCAGCCCTTCATGCTTTGATCCCGATTCTCTTCTACTTGCTTATCTCTGGCTTGGGTTATCCTGAATTGGTTGTATTTCAGCAAATAAATTATTTTCCTCATCAAAAACAAGCAGCAGGAAACCCTACACCAGCAGCAAGCAGCAGGAGAGGCACAACAAAAACACAGTGTTGAAATCACTATAAAACCTTCTGGTAGCACGAGGCAGACTGTCTTTGCATACCGGCAGCAACCCCGTGCCGTACATCCAGTGCGCCGAGATCAGTCATATATAAGCAAGAAGGGCGAACGAATATGGACACCAAGAAAGAGGACACCGACGTGAAGACGGCGGCTGAGGCACCAGCAATGCCAGCACCTGGTTATCCTGGACCTGGACGTAGCGCTGTACCTTCGGAGCCCTTAGATGGGCCAGTGGACGTGGGGGAGGATTCGATGGAAGCACTTCAGTCGGCCTTCCGGGCCCTCTCGGTCGAGGAGGTGGACACCCATCCTGTGAAGAGAAAGAGAGAGAGTAAGAAGGATGCTGGAGAAAGCATAGCAGACGAAGGAGCAGACCGAGGGCACGACCCGACAAATGATCCTACCTTCAAAGGCGCACCAAGCGCTTCTGGCCTCCACGCATCACCCTCTTCTATAACCACCACACTCCCAACTCCAGACCCATCCGCTGCAACATCCACATCCATAACCAACCCGCCTATGGCTGAGGGCATAGGCCTTACTGGTATGCCTACCTACCCTGCCTATGGTGTGAACCCACCTACCACTGCGTTTCCAGAGGCAACTACTACCAGTGAGCCGGTGACCTCCAGTTATGCGCCGCGATGGTATGCGGCTGACTATCATCATCCTCTACCCACTACGGGAGCCTATGTGGATGTTCCCGGGTATGCAACCCTGAGTGGGTTGAGGAGAGGATCTGAGTCATGCGGGGGCAGGGGTTGAGGATCGCAGAGATCCTCCAACAGGTCCCTGACGGGGTCGGAGATCAACGAGGTGCTCCGAGGAGCCACCTCTAAAATTGTTGGCGACCTCACTCAAGAGATTCCACGAGAGTCATAGCCATGTGAGGGCCTACGGGTGCTCACGGGTTGTAGGTTCTCCCATCTCCAACATCTAAGCCTGTTTCTCCCCATTTGATTTAAAAAGAAAAAAAAAACCACCAAGGCACCAAGCAGGAGCGACGAAAACCGCGAGACACAAAAGGGGAGGGGGGGGGGGAGAAACCACCAAAGAGCAGCCACCGGCCAAGCGGGAGACACAAACGAGGCGCGAGCGGACGAAGAGCCAGGCAGCGGGAGGCCGAGAAAAACAACCAAAGCACAGCGCCAAGGCAACGAGGAACGGCAAGGGCAGCGAGAAAGAGGGGGGCAACCCCAGCCCGGAGGGGGCCAAGCAAAGCAGAAAGACACAGCGGCCAAAGGAAAAGGTGAGGCGCACCGGAACGCGCCCGGGAAGCCGGCCCGCCCCCCCGGCCAAGAAGAGCAAGCACACGCACGCCAGCCGCCGTCCGGATGGACGAGTGCGCGCCCGGAGGGTACCCAGCCCCTGCCCGCTACGAACAGCCGCCGTCCGGATGGACGAGTGCGCGTCCGGAGGGTACCCAGCCCCTGCTGGCTATGAACAGCCGCCGTCCGGATGGAAGTGTGTGCGCCCGGAGGGTACCCAGCCCCTGCCGGCTACGATAGCCGCGGTCTGGATGGACGAGTGAGCGCCCCGCAGCGACGCACCGCACAGCAACACAACACACCGAGCGGGCGCACCGGTGAACAGGAGCCAGGAGGCCCAGGACACCGCACACGCAAAACAACACACCGAGCGGGCACACCGGTGAACAGGAGCCAGGAGGCCCAGGACACCGCACACGCAAAACAACACACAGGGTGCGCACACCAGTGAACAGGAGGCAGGAGGCCCAGGACACCGCACAAGCAAAACAACACACCGAGCGGGCACACCGGTGAACAGGAGCCAGGAGGCCCAGGACACCGCACACGCAACACAACACACCGAGCGGGCACACCGGTGAACGAGAGCCAGGAGGCCCAGGACACCGCACACGCAACGGAACACACCGAGCGTGCACACCGGTGAACAGGAGCCAGGGGGCCCAGGACACCGCACACGCAGAACAACACACGGAGCGGCACACTGGTGAAGAGGAGCCAGGGGGCCCAGGACGCCGCACACGCAAAACAACATACCGAGCGGGGACACCAGTGAACGGGAGCCAGGTGGCCCAGGACGCCGCAAACGCGAAACAACGCACAGAGCGGGCACACCGGTGAACGGGAGCCAAGTGGCCCAGGACACCGCACACGCAACACAACACACCGAGCCGGCACACCGGTGAACAGGAGCCAGGAGGCCCAGGACACTGCACACGCAACACAACACACCGGGCGGGCACACCAGTGAACAGGAGCCAGGAGGCCCAGGACACCGCACACGCAAAACAACACACCGAGCGGGCACACCGGTGAACAGGAGCCAGGAGGCCCAGGACACCGCAAACGCAAAACAACACACCGAGCGGGCACACCGCTGAACAGGAGCCAGGAGGCCCAGGACAACGCACACGCAACACAACACACCAAGCGGGCACATGGGTGAACAGGAGCCAGGAGGCCCAGGACACCGAGCACGCAAAGCAACACACAGGGTGCGCACACCGGTGAACAGGAGCCAGGAGGCCCAGGACACCGCACACACAAAACAACACACCGAGCAGGCACACCGGTGAACAGGAGCCAGGAGGCCCAGGACACCGCACACGCAACACAACACACCGAGCAGGCACACCGGTGAACAGGAGCCAGGAGGCCCAGGACACCGCACACGCAACACAACACACCAAGCGGGCACACCGGTGAACAGGAGCCAGGAGGCCCAGGACACCGCACACGCAACACAACACACCGAGCGGGCGCACCGGTGAACAGGAGCCAGGTGGCCCAGGGCGCCGCACACGCGAAACAAAGCACCGAGCGGGCACACCGGTGAACAGGAGCCAGGAGGCCCAGGACACCGCACACCCAACACAACACACCGAGCGGGCACACCGCCGAACAGGAGCCAGGAGGCCCAGGACACCGCACACGCAAAACAACACACCGAGCGGGCACACCGGTGAACAGGAGCCAGGGGGCCCAGGACACCGCACACGCAGAACAACACACCGAGCGGCACACCGGTGAACAGGAGCCAGGTGGCCCAGGACACCGCACAGCCAACACAACACACCGAGCGGGCACACCGGTGAACAGGAGCCAGGAGGCCCAGGACACCGCACACGCAAAACAACACACCGAGCGGACACACCGGTGAACAGGAGCCAGGAGGCCCAGGACACCGCACACGCACAACAACACACCGAGCGGGCTCACCGGTGAACAGGAGCCAGGAGGCCCAGGACACCGCACACGCAACACAACACACCGAGCGGGCACACCGGTGGACAGGAGCCAGGAGGCCCAGGACAACACCGCACACGCGAAACAATGCACCGAGCGGGCACACCGGTGAACAGGAGCCAAGAGGCCCAGGACACCGCACACCCAACACAACACACCGAGCGGGCACACCGTTGAACAGGAGCCAGGAAGCCCAGGACACCGCACACCCAACACAACACACTGAGCGGGCACACCGGTGAACAGGAGCCAGGAGGCCCAGGACACCGCACACGCAAAACAACACATCGAGCAGGCACACCGGTGAACAGGAGCCAGGAGGCCCAGGACACCGCACACGCAAAACAACACACCGAGCGGGCACACCGGTGAACAGGAGCCAGGAGGCCCAGGACACCGCACACGCAAGACAACACACCTAGCGGGCGCACTGGTGAACAAGAGCCAGGAGGCCCAGGACACGGCAAACGCGAAACAACGCACCGAGCGGGCACGCCGGTAAACAGGAGCCAGGAGGCCCAAGACACCGCACACCCAACACAACACACCGAGCGGGCACACCGGTGAACAGGAGCCAGAAGGCCCAGGACACCGCACACGCAAAACAACACACCGAGCGGGCACACCGCTGAACAGGAGCCAGGAGGCCCAGGACACCGCACACGCAACACAACAAACCGAGCGGGCGCACTGGTGAACAGGAGCCAGGAGGCCCAGGACACGGCACACGCGAAACAACGCACCGAGCGGGCACACCAGTAAACAGGAGCCAGGAGGCCCAGGACACCGCACACCCAACACAACACACCGAGCGGGCACACCGGTGAACAGGAGCCAGGGGGCCCAGGACGCCGCACACGCAGAACAACACACCGAGCGGGCACACCAGCGAACAGGAGCCAGGTGGCCCAGGACGCCGCACACGCGAAACAACGCACGGAGCAGGCACACCGGTGAACAGGAGCCAGGAGGCCCAGGACACCGCACACGCAACACACCACACCGAGCGGGCACACCGGTGAACAGGAGCCAGGAGGCCCAGGACACTGCACACGCAACACAACACACCGAGTGGGCATTCCGGTGAACAGGAGCCAGGAGGCCCAGGACACCGCACACGCAAAACGACACACCGAGCGGGCACACCGGTGAACAGGAGCCAGGAGGCCCAGGACACGGCACACGCAAAACAACACACCGAGCGGGCACACCGGTGAACAGGAGCCAGGAGGCCCAGGACACCGCACACGCAACACAACACACTGAGCGGGCGCACCGGTGAACAGGAGCCAGGAGGCCCAGGACACCGCACACGCGAAACAACACACCGAGCGGGCACACCGCTGAACAGGAGCCAGCAGGCCCACAATACCGCACACCAAACACAACACACCAAGCGGGCACACCGGTGAACAGGAGCCAGGAGGCCCAGGACACCGCACACGCAAAACAACACACCGAGTGGGCACACCGGTGAACTGGAGCCAGGGGGCCCAGGACACCGCACACGCAGAACAACACACCGAGCGGGCACACCAGTGAACAGGAGCCACGAGGCCCAGGACACCGCACATGCAACACAACACACCGAGCGGGCACACCGGTGAACAGGAGCCAGGGGGCCCAGGACACCGCACACGCGACACAACACACCGAGCGGGCACACCAGTGAACAGGAGCCAGGAGGCCCAGGACACCGCACACGCAACACAACACACCGAGCGGGCACACCGGTGAACAGGAGCCAGGTGGCCCAGGACACCGCACACACGTAGGGCGGCCGGGGGACAGGAAAGAACCAACACCCCATGGGGCGACCCAGCTGACCCACCGGGCCAGTGGCAGAAGCGGTACTCCAAGGCTGCTGGTCCGAGCCCGGCCAGGCTGCATCGGGGACCATGGCAAACGTCACCCGGAGCCATGGAAGCAACCGGTGACAGGCGAGCCGGTACACAGTCCAGGAGGGGGTCGCCTGCCAAGCGGAGCGGCCCCGCAACTCAAGCCACAAGGGTGAGGCGGTCGTACCGTAGACAAGCGGGAGCAATACCCCTGGTGGTGAGAGATACTCCACACGGCTGGGCAGCCCCCAGAGCTGCCGCCCAAAGGAGGGGGCATGTGGCCCTACTCATGGACACATGTGGGGACACCCTCCCACCTGGGACACATGGACCGGGTGGCCGCGACAATGTCTTCCCAAGCACATGCGGGAGCGGCTCAAGAGGCACCTAACATAGGGCAGTGGGAGGGACAGGACGTCCCCTTGGTAAGACCTTCTTCCTGCATCGTCAAAGGAGGCATCCCGAGCTCCCGAAGATACCTACCTACCTACCTCTCAACTCCAGACGCAGCCGCTGCAACATCCACACCCATAACCAACCCGCCTATGGCTGAGGGCATAGGCCTTACTGGTATGCCTACCTACCCTGCCTATGGTGTGAACCCACCTACCACTGCGTTTCCAGAGGCAACTACTACCAGTGAGCCGGTGACCTCCCGTTATGCGCCGCGATGGTATGCGGCTGACTATCACCATCCTCTACCCACTACGGGAGCCTATGTGGATGTTCCTGGGTATGCAACCCTGAGTGGGTTGAGGAGATGATCTGAGTCATGCCGGGGCAGGGGTTGAGGATCGCAGAGATCCTCCAACAGGTCCCTGACGGGGTCGGAGATCAACGAGGTGCTCCGAGGAGCCACCTCTAAAATTGTTGGCGACCTCACTCAAGGGATTCCAGACAAACCGGAGCCCCTGATACCGCCCCAAGTGTCACCTACCACGGTGGGAATGTCACCCCATCGAGTAAAGGCCAACCACCTGGTGGCAGGGCTGACAAACACCCTGGGAAGCTGAGGAGCCGACCGATGCCGACCCCTGCGGCGATACCTAGAAGCCCTTTTGTGCCGAGGACCGCCGAGCCATCCTACAGTAACGTGGCGAATTCTACGAGAGACGGGCTGGACCGGCTGGGGCTGACAGCCCTGAGGGCAATGGTTGACGTGGAGCCCTATGGCTCTAGTGATCTAGGCGGAGAACCCTCCGATGATGAGCCGCCGTCAATGACTTCTGCTTCGCCCTCGGAGGACAACGACCCGGAGGACCCCGAGAACCCAAGTGGGAAGATTAAGAAGAAGAAGAGGAAGACCCGACACCCTGAGGGACGCAGGTCTCAGGAGGCTAAGGCTATTGCCACCTCCAAGATCGTGGTGAACCTGCCTGAGTTCACAGGCAAGGACCTCAGCGTGTTCGCTGAGAATTTTGGCCGGTTTCTCTGATTGACCGGCCAAACCCACGCTAGTGGACGGGTCAAGTGCGATCTGCTCCTGCAGTGTTGCAAGATCAAGTACCTGGAGAAGCAGGTCAGACAGATCGTGACTAAGTCCGCCACCTTTGCCGATTTGTTAGTTGCCTTGGAGAGGCAGTACCCGACCTATGAAACCGACCTCTCCATCAGGGCCGAGATCCAGAACCTGGCCGTGCTGCCCAACAACCCCAAACCTGGCAGGGTCTCTGAGCTATTGGCTGACCTGGATCACTGGGCTGGACGATTGACGCCCGGTTCCTACAGCAGCGACGACCTGCTTTTCTATTTCGGTGGCTAAGCTCCCTCGGGAGCTGTGGGACGAGTGCCGTTCAACAGCAGAGCGCAAGGCTAGAGCCCTCCACTACGAGGATCTATGTGTACTACTCCTGGAGCTGGCGCTGGAGAAAGAAAGCGACCAGCACCTGAGCAACTACCGTCCTGGAGGTGGAGGCTCTGGAAGCCATGGCAAAGGGTACCAAGTATCCAGACCTGGGCAGGGGACTACCCCCAAACACGCCCGTATTATGGAAAACGTCAGGGAGCTCTTCTGGTGTGACACCAGAGACGAGCAGGGCCACCTGCAGCACGCCCCTGACTGCGAGCAGCGAGACTGCTTCGTAGTCCAAAGGAAGCAGCAGGAGAAGAACACCGGCGCCAAGGCGAAGCTGCCGGATCACTACAGGTGTACAATCACCTGTGCCTTCTGTGGGAAGAGGAAGCACTACGAGGATGAGTGCTACCACAAGCAGCGCCTGTCGGCGAAGCTGAAGGGTGAAGAACCTCGCAAAGGCTCTAGCAAAGGTGGAGGCAAAGGCAAAGGCAACGACTCCGGCAAGGGCAAGTCAAAAGGACGTCGACAAGGGCAGGACAAGAGTCAAGGTGGACGAGGAGGAGGCGCTAACCGCCAGCCAGACAAGGACAACAAGGACACGCCATCGGATGCCGCCATCATCTTCAACACTACACCCCCAACAACCATCTGCAACACATCACCGATAAAAAGATCTTACCCAGCAGAACGTTATGCCATTATATTGCTGACCTACCTCCCACACATCAACATTTTCTCCCAACCAATAATTTGTGCCATTGACAACCTGACGGTTTGCTCTACACTCCACCAAATACAACAATTAAAAGCTGAACCCTTTGCTTCAAACGCTAATTGCTTCGCTCTTTGGTACAACTATATTTGGGACTTTCTTCACAACACCCACCTTCACATAATTTTCACCTGGATCAGAGGACACGCTGACTTCGCTGGCAATGAGCATTCTGACAAAATTTCTAAATGGGTATCACTCAACCTCCCCCAACACCCAGAACACCACAACCCTGACACTTCTCACTTCATATACCACAATCATACACCACTACCAGGACGCATTACACGCAAAACTGTCAAACACCTACTTCCAAACCATAAACACAACAACATACACCTACCTTCTAGCACCGACTTCTACGCCCACACATCGTGGTTTTCCAGATTACCTTTTAAATGGACAAGCGGACTGTACTGTTGCACTGGTTTTCTCCCCCATTACAAACATAACACATATCAATGCCCCAAATGCCACACTCATCACCCACTCGACCCCATAACTACGGTGACCGAATGCGGCACAGCGAAACATATTCTTGACCTCTTTTTTGAGGTCTGGCAACAACCCTTCAAGCAAACAGTCATCGACTGGTGGCAACATGCAACAAAAGGAGGAAGACAAAACTACATCTGCACGCTCATTCCCAACTCACTCAGTAATGCACTAAGAGATATCCCACCCGACACTCCCTACTTCCAACACCCACAAAATCTAAAAACAGCCTTTAAATACAGAAGAAAAAGACTCAAAACAGCACTACAAGAGACACAAACCTGGCTCAGACAAAACCCAATTAGCGATCTGCAGTTACTCCAACCAGATTCCGCATACAACCCATGGAACAACCAATACTCCATTTACAGCACTTCATCTCACAACCCCACCTTGTTGGCCTACCCAAAACGGACAAACACACCAGTCGCCAATAAACACCCTCACAAACACAGACACATACACAGCAACAACAAAAAAACCAAAGCCCAGCTACTTAATTTACCGTAACTACCCACATAGAAACACGTTACCCTAAAAAGCCATCGCGAAAAGAAACTAAGCTCCGCAAGCAACGGGGGGGTTTCTGCCCCGCTTTGGTCTCCGGGTGACGAGTTTCTCCCCCCCTTTTTTCTTTTTTTTTCTCTATTTCTTTCTTGTTTTTCACTGTCCTCCTCATCTTCAGCACCTGCGATCTGCACCCCCCCCCCTAGTCCCCTGATACTATTTGACAGATCGACGAGATGGGACCACGTTGGTGTCAACGAATTATCTCTGTTGTCTATTGATGCTCTCTTCCTGCTCCTTTTCGTACACCATTCAGGACTTTGGAGATCGGAATCCTATATAGCGTGGTGATCAATGATGATTTTTGATGTGTGTGGATGTCATCCTTGATTCTCAGAAATCTGATCTTTCCCCAGACGTCTACTGGAGGTCTACTGTGGACTTTCCCCAGATGTATGGAGATGAGGGATGTCCGAGGCTATCTTTTGAGTCTCTGATTTAAATCCGATTTTTCCCCAGACGAATAGAGGTCACTGGATTTGTGTGAATGGAGATCAGTGGTTTCCAATCCATTCCGTTCCATGAGGTCACTGTTGCCCAATCCCAGATTTGACTTTCCGCACTGGACTGGAGCCTAGTGGAGCGAAGTCAGTGGATTCCACTTAACTAGAGGTCTTTTATGGTACCCCAGGAGATCTTTGGTCGGTGTTACTTCTTTGTTTCTAATTTCTATTTATATATATATATATATATATATATAGTCCATTTCATTTTCGATTCGTCTCGCGCCATAACACCAACCACAGGGCCAAGGGCGAAGCCACAGCCCACAGTAACCAGGCCTTTGGTGCATGTTGGAGCAGGGTCACACCCCCTGAGTTACTGTACATAGGGCTGCTGTCCTTCGATGAACTTCGGCTCGCCATGAATGCTCACTTGCCCGTGGCTGGGCCGCTTTTGTGTTATGCTCCCCGGAGGGCAACCCCCATGCACCAAAAAAAGGACAACAAGAACACGGACAAGAACGGAGGCAACCCCAACCCTAATCCAGGGGGGAACTCCGAGCCCTCTGGAGGGCAGTCTGGTCCAACCACACGCTCACAAACGCAGGCCCAGAGAGAACAAGGGGCCAAGCGGGAGCACGAAGGTGGTGATGACGGCAACGCTAAGAAGCAAAGCCGTTTCATGAGGATGGCCCGCAAATTGCGGAACAAGGGGTTCGAGGTGACCTGTCCCGCGGAGTTCTGACGGGGACGCTCCGGTGGCGCCCAGGACCTGGTGTTTTGGGTACGAATCCGACTAGGGGGACGTGAATACCCTGCGGGTATTGGATACTGGCGCCACCATATCTATGGTGGCCAAGAAAACTTTACCTTGTGGGAGCCTGAAGAACACCATGACCACCGCGGCTATACGAATGCGGGATGGACATGTGGTGCACAGCTGCGGGGACTGTGAAGTGGAGGTACCTATGGGCTCCCGGACTATCGCCCATCGGTTCTATGTGATGGACACTGAGGCCTTCGACTTTGTACCGGGGACTGACTTCCTCGTGCAGCACTCCCAGATACAATCCCTGACGCTGCAAGCGCCCTACCTCCTCTACGTGGACCACGGCATGGCAGACAGTCCGTGCCACTGGAGCACTCGGAACACACCTCGAGCTACCTGAGGGTATCGGAGGAGGAGCCTTCGAACATGATGGCGGCCTCCAAAACTGAGGACTATCAACTATTGGGGGAAGTCCTAGACCGAGGTCTGAAGGAGTTTGGTTACTCTAGAGAAGACCTGAGGGTGGAGTTGTTTGCCAGCGACAAGCAGCATGTACTGGACCTTTACTGCAGCAAGGGGAAGAACTGCAGCTACAAATCTTACTGGCCCTCTTTTGGGATGGCCTACGGGAACCCCAGGTTCAGTGAACTGGGGAATGTCCTGACCATAGTGGCCTTGGAACGGTCCCGTATGGTCCTGTGTTCCCCCGATTTGGGAGCCCATGGGGGTACCGAGTACTGGCAAAACCTCCTTGACAGGTTGACTATCAGCTCTGTTCGTTTACCTGATGAGGCCATCTACGTGCCTCTGGGGCATAAGACGCCTATTGGGAAGCCCGGATGGGGGAGTATGCTCAGCGTGGTGGTCACAGGTCTTACTCCATCCCGTGGGAGGATCTGGACCCGACTCTGGTCCAAGCTATACAACGAGAAAGCGATGGACTCGCCTTGGGTGACTTGAAGGATCGACTACGACCTCAAGATGCTATTGAGACTATACCCGGAGGAGATGAATACATCGTGACTAACACCAACGCTCCCAACTCTCCCTGCCATGTACCTGTTCCTGATGGAGTCTCTGAGTGTGGACTATCCGAGCTACCTAGCTATATCCACTCAGATGACGAAACTGAGCACGACGCCTTCTTCGTGCAGACCTGTGTGGAGGAAGTGGAGAACGCCGTGTACGTCGCCCCACTGAAACCCCTACTCTCCATGAGGGTGGAAGACCCCGTGGACGAAGAGCTGGACCCTCGATCCAGGCTAAGGGAGTATGTGGACTCCAAGAGGAAGTTGGTGGCGAAAAAGGTATGCTACGCTAAGCCTACCCGCAGCTCATGGCCACTGAAGCAAGGACGTATGGGAGATCTCTCCCAATTGAAGGGGGACCTCGAACAGAAGATCACGATCTGGCAAAGGGAGGTGGATCTTAAGCTCATGAAGAGCGTGTGGGGCGCCCATGTGAGGACCCCAGAGGAGGACGACCTCTCGGAGGAATGTTTATGTGAACCCCCTCGAGCGTGCCTATGTTGCGATCGTCCATCGGAGATGGTTGAACAAGACCTACTGTATGCCTACCAAGGGTTGAAGGACACTACCAAGGGTGAAGAGTCGGTTGAGGATCACCACCCGACGTCTATTACTCAGGGGGCACGCAACTTACACTCTGACGAGGACATGGAGGACAAGATCAAGCTATTGGACCCGCGGGTGCAGAAGCTCATAAGGACCTATCTTGAGGTGTTCGGAGAACTACCCCCTCCAGCTTGATGTGACAAGCTGGTACAGATGGACCTCAAGCTGAAACCCAAGTTCGTGGGTCACAAGATCCGGAGGAGACCCTATCCAGCTCCCAAAGAGCAGGCCGACAAGATTAAGCGATAGATACAAGAATGTATCGACGCTGGCCTAGTCCTGGAGTACAAGGACGGGGACTACCCCTAACACTGCAGCCCCTGTTTCCTGGTGGCTAAACCTTGGTCTACAGCCAAACGGCTGGTAGTGGACTACAGAGAGTTGAACAAGAAAACGCTGAACCACTCAGGGTCCATTCCTAATATGGAGTCTACCCTTGAGAAGATAGCCTCCTGTCGCTACAAGACCAAGATGGACAAGAGGAGCGAATTCTGGCAAGTGGACCTGACGCCCAACGCTCAGGAGCTACTGGCCTTCATCACCCCTCAGGGGAGGGTGTTCAAGTGGAGGGTCATGCCATTTGGCGTGGCCAACGCACCCGCTCTATTCCAAGAGCTGATGAACAAGATCTTGTCCATCCTACGAAGGAGACCTAAGGTGCAGGAACTTATATCCCGTGGGGCGCAGATGGAGGCACACATCGACGATGTATGCCTCGGCACCAATTCCCAGGAGGACCACCTAATCCTCTTGGGTGAGTTCTTTGCGGTCTGCCAGGAGAACCACACACGACTCAAGCTGAAGAAGTGTGAGTTCATGCAGGAGACCATGCAGTACCTGGGGTTTGACGTTGGCTATGGGTGGTGGACCCCAGCGGCCTCTAAGGCCAAACCCCTGATGGATGCTAAGGTACGACACGAGGACCCCAAGGAAGGACTTCATGATGTACGCAGTTTCATTGGGGCGTGCAACTTCTACCGCCGCCATATCAAAAACTTCACCTACACCAGCGCCATTCTGACAGATTGATCAAAAAGAGTACTACTTGGCGCTGGGGCCCACAAGAGCAACAAGCGTTTTACGAGCTCAAAGACAAGGTGGCCAACGCTAAGTGCTTGGGCGTGCCTAGGGCACAAGGGGAGATTATCCTGGTGACCGACGCCGGCAATCTAGGCGGTGGTGGAACATTGTTCCAATGGCAAGCACTAGAGAAGGAGGAGTTCGACTCGGCCATTTCCCAATGGGGGACGGAAGGTCTCAACCGAGATGCAACCCTCAAGCACAGCTACCCTGACGATAAGTGGGTCGTAGTACCTCTGGGCCACTGGAACTGTTAGTGGAACCAGGCCAGGGGGAACTACTCCACCTATGAGCAGGAATTGCTCGCGGGTATGGTAGTGCTATCCTCACAATCACGACTGTTGGGGAGTAACCCTGTGGTCTGGCTGTGCGACCAAGAGCCGGTCCGCACTTTCCAGAAGGGCCCCCCACCTGAGAAGGCCAAGCTACGGCGCTGGTGGACCTACCTCAGTGAAGTACGACTGACAGTACACCATATCCAGGGAGTGAAGAACGAGTGTGCAGACTACATCAGCCGCAACAACTTCGACGCCCTGATTGGTGCCTGGTCTGGAGCGCTGCCTAAGGAGGCGTTCAGCCGTATGGACGTCCACTTGGACCTCAACATGACTATGATATGCCCCCTGGATGGACTCCAACAATCTGAGTACCTGAAGGAGTTTGGGGATATCTACAAGCGGCTGGAGAAACGCCTTGAACCCCTCCTGGTCAACCAAGATCAGTGTAAGAGGGACAAGAGCTACCTCTGGCACAAGGACCGTATCGTGGTACCTAGCGACAGAGTCCCAGCGCTGCTGAAGTGCACCCATGAGTCCAGCTGTCATGTGGGTGCTGACCGTACCCTGAGGGTATTCAAGCAGTGGTTCCACACTACGTGGACTGACGACCAACTGCGGAAAGCCCTGCAGCCTATCGTGGACAAGTGCCCGTGCAGGTCCTGCAAACCAGGGGATATCAGGGACAGAGGTCTCTACTCGACCATGCCCATCCCTCACTGTGCTAACAGTGTTCTTTACGTGGACTACACGGAGATGCCGAAGTTCAGGGGCCATGACTCTGCCCTCGTTGTAACCTGTGGGTTGACCAGGTTTACCAGGGTGTTCCCATGTACCAAGGACATTACCAGGGAGGAGACTATCAAGATACTCCTGGAGGAGTGGTTTTGTGTCTATGGGGCGCCCAAGGAGATCAACTCCGACTCGGACGTACGAGTACGCTCAGATACCGGTTGGTACAAGAGGGTCCTGAGATCCCTCAATTTCCAGGTGTCTACGGGGTTCCCCTACTGGCACACGAGCAATCCGCTATGTGAGGGACAGATCCCTGTCCTCAAGGAGAATGTAAGGATATGGTGCAAAACTGAACGCACCAGATACTGGGTGAGACTACTCCCCGTCATATCCTTGATGATGAACCCCCAAGAGAGTTCAGCTACTGGCTACTCGCCCCATGAGCTATTCCTAGGGCGCCTGGCGTGGTTCCTACATGCCCCCTATCCAGAGGACACCCATTCTTCTGTGGGTGGATGGGTCCAAGAGCAACAAGCGAAGGTGGCCAAGGCCAAGGCTATGCTCCAGAGAGTGAGAGAGCGTCAGTGGAACAATAAGAACAAGCACCGAGTACCGGCCACCTACCAAGAGGGGGACTGGGTGCTGGTGCACCAGAGGCGACTACCCGCCTGGCCACGCTCTACCAGCGACGACCCATACTTCGGGCCCTACAAGATTCTATCTGTGGATGGACACCGTATCACCGTGCGGTGTTCTCTCCGTCTAGGCAGGACCCTGGTGTGCGCTGCTCAACATCTGAAGCGCTACTATGACCCTGAAGACCTCTGTGCGGAAGAGTGGGAGCTTAACGACGAGGAGATCGCCGCCCTAGACTTACAAGGGGCTGCGAGCCCTATGGAAGTTGAAGGGGAACTCCCCGACATGAACGCCAAGGAGATGGCTAAGAAGGGCTTCTACCTGGTGAAGTCTGTCCTACGCCACCGCTATCGCCAGGGTTGGCGCTTCCTCACCCTCTGGGAAGGGTTTGGAGTCGAAGAGGCCACCTGGGAGCCCTTCTCTGCGTTTGTTCTACCTGAGGGACGCCTAAACTCAGTTCTGGTTGACTACTTGTCCCAGAACAACCTTGGTGAGTTGCTGAGGCTCGCTGAGACGCTTGCCTCCAAGACTAAAGCTAGGGACTGAACCTTTCCCCTAAGTGTGCTACGTATGTCTGTGTGTGTCTCACTTCTCTCCCGGGCGTGGCTCCCGACTCAACGGGCTCCGCTGATGTCGGACCGAAGGTCCTAGTCAGGTACTAGTACCACTCCTATGGCGCCCAATTTCTGTGCTGGCGCCTATTCATGGGGCAAGACAGCAAAAGCCCTACCTACTAGAAGGGGGGGGGTGGCCAAGTGTGCTAAGGGCATACAAAACGCCCATTTTTGCTAAAGGCCAAAAGCTAACGCACTCCCCTGCCGACGAGGAAAAGCACGCGGGACAGGAGACACCACTACTCTACACACCCTACCTACAGTGGCACCATCCTGGTGGGCGAGCACTTCTGCAGCTGGGTCAAGCCCCCACTCAGGACTACCACGCCTACACTCACGCTCTACTGGGTGTTGTTGAAGATAAAGTCGTGGGTCCTAATGACCCTCCTGTGAAGAGGACAAGAGAACACAGTGCTGCTAAGCAACTGTGGCCTAACAGGGACACCACAACGCACTTCCCTGCTAGGGCTTGGAGGGAACGGGTGCTCTTGTTGCGTGCACAGCGTGAATGTTGAAGAGGTCGGGCTATGCTTGCCACTCCTGGCTGATTCGTAGCTTGATGTTTGTGTGATCAGCGCCGTATATTTTAGCACGGCTCAATGGACTGCACCACTTCACCCTGACCTGCCCACCTGTAAAGCAAGGGCCAATGAAGGGGTGTTTGTGGCTGAGGAACCAAGCCACACTCCACGTATTATACGCTTCTCAGTGTGATCTATAATACGCTGTCCTCAAACACCCCTGTCAAGCAAGCAAGCGTTAAGAGACTCCTCAGGTTCTCTTAAAGAACGTACCGAGGAGCCCCTGGGTAACCTAAACAAGGTTTACCGTGCGCATTTCGCGTGGCCCACCCTTTAATGCGTGTGTCAATGCACGAGCATGCACGAGGGTACTGCCCACCTTTCCAGCGATCAGGATCCAACGATCAATCCATACCACGATCACGAACTCCACCAGGGGGTGGCCCCTCCTGGGCTTACTCACCTTATCTACTGCTGCAGAGCGAAGCAAGGGAGAGCAGAAACGAGACACAAGCGAAGCAAGCGTTTATGCACGTGTGTGTATGTTCTAATCAGTGCTACAAAAAGGGAGGTTGGTGCTGTAAGAGCAGTTGTCACAGTTGCCCCGCATTGCAACGCAGGGCAGGACCGGTGGCCCCCCGTGACAACCACTCCCTGGCCGAAGGCCATCTGTTTTTTCCCTAATCTCAGCTCTAATCACCTGCAATCTTTCTGATCTAGCCCTCTATCGTTTGTTAGCGCTGCTACAAGACTCGTTCACGGAGACACGAGACGAGCAATGTGCATGCTGCATACGAGACGAGCACACCTGAGGTTTATACCTGATTCATTGAAGTCTTTTCGCTGATTTTGGAATTCTTGGATTTTTTGTTTTTACTGTCAGTGTGGGTGGAATCTGTATGTTTATTTTTTTATGTGTGTCTCGTCCTTTTCCTGTCTACGTGAGACATACGTTTATAATCTCATTATTTCTGTATTTTCCGGCGCTTCGCTAGGAGCCGCTCCTGCGCGCCGCTTTTTTCTGCGTAGGAATTTCTTGATTTCAAAAATCAAGACATGAGCATAAATTTTATAAAAATGTGCATTTAATGCACAATGGGATTCTGCTCCGGTGTGTTGTCTCAGAAAATCTCTAGGCCGTCATTTGACGGATTTAGGTGTTGTCGCTTCGCGCTTGCGCGGATTCGTCCATAATTCTCCCATTCCTGTCTGTACAGATACCCACGCGCAGCCTCGCTGAGTAGGCCGTGTTCTGGCCAAGACGCAGCAGCCTGGAGAGACTGAGCAGAACCCAAGACCCCACCAAGGGGCAATTTAATTTTTTTGACGACTCCCTTTGCCCTAAGACAGGTCACAGGTCGCCTGCAGGTTTACGAGAACCCATGCAAGTGTGTATATAGCGTCTTGCGTTGGGTTTATGTCGCGCTGCGTCTTGGAGGGAGGGGTGAACATGCATATGTTTTTGGCATGCTCCCAAACTAACCCAACCAAGCTACAGCAACCCCGGCAGCGCCATGAGCGCTGACCCTTTCTGTAGGAAATGTCACGAACACTGCAGCAAAAAGGCGCCAGCCATGGTGAGCGCCCATTTTTCCAGTGTGAGGGAGGCCATAGGTATTTTAAAGTAGATGTGGAACCCAAGGAAAGGCCAAGAAAAATACCCTTTTTCCTCAAATGCGACAGTGGTGGCCGACACAGCACAAGGGGGGAGTAAGAAAAAGTGCTTTCCCAATGCCTTGAGGCATACTCTAGTTGTATTTGAGATGCATTAAGCACTCTAGCATTTTATCTTAGTATTGGCCAAACCAAAATGGGTGAGAACACATTTTGACTTATGGAGCCAAACACTAAATCAGGATATGGAGTGGACCCCTTAATCCCCTATCAATGTGAGGCTATTCATCGTTTCCTGAGTTAACTGAGAACTGACATATCCAGGGCAGGGCCTATGAATTTATCTATGTTTTCTCATGAATTCTTAGCTATCCTAGTGGTATGCACCCTAGAGGGGTTGGGCCACCTCTTTTTGAGAGGTCCTGGGTTCAATTCCCAGTCAGCCTAGCTAAGTAGGAAGATCCCATGTGCCATGGCAGTGACCTCATCGCCACATACCATGCCACCTCAGCATATATGGGACCCAAAACAAAGAGTGCACATCTCCTGAGATGGCACTATGGAGATTGAGTGACTATGGGGCAGTTTTCCAACTCTTTTCCCAAAACATTTCAACTATCTTTGTGAACGTGCGATCCGAGTTGCCTTGAGTTGCAGTGTTTGTGAATATTCTTACATCTTTCACTGTTTACACTGCAGCCCTTCATGCTTTGATCCTGATTCTCTTTTACTTGCTTATCTCTGGCTTGGGTTATCCTGGATTGGTTGTATTTCAGCAAATAAAACATCTTCCTCATCAAAAACAAGCAGCAGAAAACCCTACACCAGCAGCAAGCAGCAGGAGAGGCACAACAAACACACAGTGTTGAAATGACTATAAAACATTTTCTTTTGCGCTGGTGTACTGCCTGGTTGTTGACCTTACTATTTCCGTATTGGTGTCTGTGGGACTCTTGTTTCACGATGTGGAGTTGGACGTAGGGGGGAAGGCTGCCAAGGGCTTTCCAGAGCAGCAGTGCCTGGGTGCCGAGGCTCGTGGCGGTGGCTTTGTGGAGTGGTTGCCTTGCGATGCAGAGGAGCAGGTGTGTGTCAACAGTGGCGTCTACCACGAACCAGACCCGGACGATGTGCGGGAGGTGGGCGGGTAGGTGGGCCGCGATCTCTGCGATGGCGTCAGCCATGGGCCCCAGCTCCCCGTGGGAGGAGTTCCCGCAGGTTGTGTGGCCCGTGTGGTGGTCCATGTGGTAGTGTCCCCTGATGTGGGTTAGCTGCAGGGGGGCTTCACCGGTGATGGTCGTGAGGGCGGATTCGCCTGAGGCGTCGGTGAAGAAGAGCCGGTCCGCCGGTGATGGTTGTGGGAGGCGACATGGGTTCATGGGTAGGTAGGCGTATATGGCGAGGCCCGTGGTGAGGTGGGCCACCGGGGTTGTGAGCTGCAGGACGGGGGTGGCGTACACCCCTATTCCTTTGGAGATGATGTGTTTCGCTTGGGGGGACATGGCTATGAGTCCCTGTTCCGGCTGTCCTTGTGTGAGGTAGGAGTAGATGTAGTGGAGGATGTAGGCTGTGTCTGGGTTTAGGTCGTTGTATGTGAGGTTTTGTGTTCGGTACTCCGGTGTGTGGCAGGAGTGGTGGAGCGGATAGTAGGGGTGCTCGTGGTTGCCCGTTCTACCTGGTTCGTACATGCTGTAACGGATGGCGACCCCTGCCGGGTCGGGGCGGGGCCAGGTGGGCGTAGTGGTGAAGAGCCATTGGGGTGTGTGGTCGGGGTTCAACGCTACCGTCCGGTTCGCGTCGGTGCGGTGGAACCTTGGGGCTACCCATGCGTAGGCTTGTGGTGGTAGGTGGGATGTGGGGTTGGTGTGGTGGCGTGCTATGAGGTGCAATATGGGCCATGGCGTGGTGGGCGCCTCGGGGTCACAGGCCCAACATGTGCGTGGCATGCTCTGCGAGTCATGGGGGACCTTTGGTAGGTTTCGGGCGGTCATGTGGTGCTTTGGTATGCGCCATTTTGCCCCGTGGTGGATGAGGGTGGTCTGTGTGGGTATGGCTTCATTCAGGGCCAGTAGTAGAGTTAGCTGTGGGACTGGGCCCGTCACCGGGGGGACGGGTTAGTGTTTCGAGCCAGTGGCTGCGTAGGGCGGTGTCGCGGGGATGGGTCGGGGGTGCTGCTTTTTAAATTCTCGCTAGGCTGCTCGCATGTCTGTGCTTCCTGGCAGAGTGTGGCCCCCTGCTCCTGCCGTCTGCGTGAGGTACTGGTGGAAGGGGCGGTATTGCGGGCATTCGGGAAGTTGTAGGAAGGGGGTGTGGTGTGCTCCGCTGTGGTGAAGGACCCGCATTTGTGAGAGGGTGACGTATACTACGGTGATGGAGGCCCCAACGAGGTTTATGGTGTTGATGGTGCCCTTGGTGTGATGGTGGAGGTCCCCGCAGAGGACCGCCAGAGGCCCGTCCTCCGGGCAGGTGTGGTTGGTGAGTATGGCGTGGTGTTGGGATGGGAGGAGAAGCTGCAGGTGGTTCCACAGGCGCGTGGTCATGGTGGTTGGCATGCCCGTCTGGTGGAGTATCCAGCGTGGGCATGTGTTGCGGGGCCGTTGTGCGGCTTGGAGGCGGATATTGGCGACCTCATGTACCTCCGGCAAGTGGTTGTGGGTCATGCCGTCAAGGAGTAGGGCGGTGTGTCTGGTGTAGGCCGCTTTCACCTCGTCCCCTATGGCGTCCCCATAGTGGAGCCATGCCGCCCGGATGGCGCGGGTGGGTATGGAGGTGGGCCAGCCCCCGTGTGCTGCCCATGCCTTGGTTACGGCGCGTGTGGCCGGTTGGAGAGCAGTGGTGGGGTGTGTCAGGTGGAGTGCCTGGAAGCCTATGGAGGCGTTCAAGACCCTGGTGAGGTAGTACGCTAGGCACTGGTGGGACAGGGAGAGGGGCTTGGTAGTCGGGGACGCATATCTGGGGAGATGGGCGAGGTGTGACTGCAACTTGGGAGGGAGGGTGGCGTCCTCAGGGTTGGTGGCCTGGATTACCCCCAAGTGGGTGGTGGTTGTCACGACTTGCATGGGGGGTCATGGTTGTTGGCATGCCCGTCTGGTGGAGTATCCAGCGTGGGCATGTGTTGCCGGCCCGTTGTGCGGCTTGGAGGCGGATATTGGCGACCTCGTGTACCTCCGGCAAGTGGTTGTGGGTCATGCCGTCAAGGAGGAGGGCAGTGTGTCTGGTGTAGGCCGCTTTCACCTCGTCCCCTATGGCGTCCCCATAGTGGGGCCATGCCGCCCGGATGGCGCGGGTGGGTATGGAGGTGGGCCAGCCCCCGTGTGCTGCCCATGCCTTGGTTACGGCGCGTGTGGCCGGTTGGAGGGCAGTGGTGGGTTGTGTCAGGTGGAGTGCCTGGAAGCCTATGGAGGCGTTCAAGACCCTGGTGAGGTAGTACGCTAGGCACTGGTGGGACAGGGAGAGGGCCTTGGTAGTCGGGGACGCATATCTGGGGAGATGGGCGAGGTCTGACTGCAACTTGGGAGGGAGGGTGGCGTTCTCAGGGTTGGTGGCCTGGATTACCCCCAGGTGGGTGGTGGTTGTCACGACTTGCATGGGGGGTCCTTGTGGCCCTAGGGTGGAGGGTGTGGCAGACCCCTTGATCATGGCCGCTGACTTTGGGGGTGGACAATGAGGTTGTTGCGGGAGAGGTAGGAGATGGTCACGTCCAGTAAGTCGTTGGCCTGCTGGGTGACCGTAGGCCCGGGGTCTAGGGCGTGGGGTTCGTGTGGTGTGTGTGCGACCGTGAGGTTGGTGTCGTCCGCGAAGCGCACCAGGGGGGAGAGAAAGGGGTAGGGTGCGTAGGCCGGGTAATCCTGCTCGATTATGAGGGCCAGGGGGAGCGTCACGAGGAGGTATAGGAAGGGGCCTTCTGCTCCTCCTTCGGGGACCCCGCTGCCTGGCTCTAGGAAGGGGAGGAGGCCCGCTCCCGTGCGGACCGTGTATTTGCGGGTGCGGATGTAGCCGGAGGCGAAGTTGAAGGAGGGGAGGCCGAGGCGTTTCCACACCGCCTCCAGAAGGAGTCAGGGGGTGTTCGGGAAGGCTCCTTTGACGTCGAGGGAGGCGATGATGAGGTCCACCGGGTCCATGTCGGCGATGGTGTCCTGGAGGAAGATAGCCTCGTGTGAAGACCTTCCTTGGATGGCCCCCCAGAGGCTGGCGGGTATATGGGGGTCGAGGTGGGGGCGGATGCGGCGTGGGAGGACGGTCCAGACGATTTTGACCTCCGTGATGCACAGACTATGGGGCGCCAGTTGTCCGGGTTGGCCCAGTCCCCCTTTTTGTAGAGGGGGCGGACAACGTTTGCCCAGTCTGGTGGTAGCGGGGTTTGCCCCGTGACGACGCCCAAGAGGCGGTGGGCGAGGATGCGGAGGAGGTGGGCGGGAAGGTGGTAGTATGCCTCTGCAGGGAGGCCGTCGTAGCCTGGGGTTTTGTGTTGCCGGAGACTGTGGATGGCCCTCCGGACTTTGTGGATGGTGAAAGGGCGCTTTTCCAGTTGCCTCCTCTGGGCATGGTTGAAGACCTTAGGGAGGCGGTCGATTTTGGCCTGGGTGTCGGTGTCCAGTGTGTCTTGGGTGGGCCTGTGTTGTTGGAGGAAGCTGTCTTGGGTGGCTTGGAGCACGGTGGCTGGCTCGTTTATGAGGGAGCCATCCTCCTGTCTGACCGTGGTGATGGTGCGGTGGCCGGTGTCGGTCATGGCGTCGTTGAGGAGGCGGATGGCCTTTTAGGGGAATTCATGTTGCGCATACCGTTGGTGTTCTTGGGCGATGCGCTGTTGCCTGTCGATGTGCCACTGCTGCAGGTCTGCCCTGATGTGGGCTATCTGCGTCCTGCAGTGGTGGATGTGTCGGCGGGTTTGGGGTGTGTCTGTGTGGAGGAGGGTCGCCAGTTGTTGCTTCCCATGCCAGAGGTCATGGAGCATGTCCCCTAGGGCCGTGGGTGGTTGGTCGTCGTCAGTGTGGGGGTGTTCCTGGATGCCGCAGGCGACGGCGGCCGTGCGCATGGCTGTGAGTAGGTCGGTGGGGTCTGGTTGGATGCGCCGGGCGCAGTCTATGGCCCTGTGCTATTTGGACCAGGCCTGTTTGTCGTGCAGTGCAGGCATCCTCAGGGGGGGTGGTAGGCCTTGGTCCGCATCCTCTGGGGGGCTGGGGGGAAGGTTGAGGATGGTGAGGCGGATGTGCAGGGGGCTATCGCCTGTGTGTCCCAGCGGGAGGGGCCCATATCGGGCCTCCGCCCGGATGATGGTGGTGGGGTCGCCATAGCATACGTTTATGCGGGAGGGGGCGGCATCTGCTTGGTGGGGGAAGTGGGATGATTGGCCTTCGAGATTGGCTGTCAGGTCCACGAGCCCCAGCATTTCCATAATGTCGTGGACTGCATGGTCCTCGGGTGTGGCCAATTCTTCTCGGTCTGCCGGGGTGGGGGGGCGTTCATGTCACCGATGATGATTGTGGGGGCGAGCATGGCCATCTGGCGGTATGCCTCTGCCAGGGCTTGGAGGAAGGGTTCCTCGGCGTCGCCGAAGGGGACGTGGGCGTTGATGATGTTGAGTTGCCATCCGTCCCCGACGACCTTGTAGACGCCTAGCCTCCCTGGGATGCTGAGGTGGTGGACGAGGTGGACGTGGATGCCGGTTCAGGCGTACAGGGGGGTCCCCTTGTGCCAGTAGCATTTGTACGCTTTCTGGTCCAGGGTATACATGGGGGTGGTTTCTGGGGGGTCGTCGCGTTGTAGGCCTTGTTCCTGGAAGGCGAGGAGGTGGGGAACCCAATCCGGTCCCTGTGCCATCGAGAGCTAATAGAGGGGGGTTGTGGCGTCCTTGGAGTATGTGACGGCCGGGTGGTTGAGGTCGAGGAGGATGCCGGTGGCCTGAGTGGGGGCGAGCCAGGGCTTTGGAGGCTCGTGCCCTCGGCCCTTGCCCCGTCAGGGAGGGGGACTGGGGCCCGGGGACTGTTTGCCTGGTGGTGGGCGCTTGGGTAGGCGCGGTGGGGGGAGGCCCTGGCTTCACTCAGGGGCGAGTTCCCCAGTGTATTTGGTGCCTCTGTGGGCCTTGTTCTCGTCGGTGCGGAGCCGGATGGGGTGGGCGCTGTTGAGCTCCAGGGTGTGGCTCTCTACTTTGTGCGGGGCGCCGCTGCCTTGGTCCAGCTCCCTGGTGGTGCCAGACCACCCAGATCTGTGGCCCCCCGTTGTCCCCCAGGTCGCGGAGGCGGTACCGGATTGTGCCCTCACACCAGATCCAGTCGCCCGTGTGGTCGTCGCGGAAGGGCTGCTTCACCTTTGCGCCTCTTTCGAATCCTGGGTACGCCTTGAGTGGGGGCGGTGCTGGTGGCGGGGGGGCGGATGATGAGGATGCCTGGTCCGGGTGGGTTGGTGGTAATGATGGGAGGGAGGATGACGAGGATGCTTGGTCCGGGTTTGCTGGGTGGGTGGGGGGGGATGCGGGGGGTTGGGAGGTTGCTGCTTTCCTGGCTTGGTTGGGGGCGGATGCGCCCCTTTTCCGTCTCGCTCGCTTGGGTGGGACCGGAGGCGGTGGGGCTGGGGGGGCGTGGGGTTGGAAGAAGGGGTGAGTAGCTTGCTGGCCCGGATCCCTTAGCGGGGGTTCTGCCGGCGTTTGCATGGTCGCTTTCGCGTGGCTGCGCGTGAGGTCGGCGAGCTTGCGCACGGTCTCCGGGGGGTCCGTTGGCCATGGCTGTGCGGCCGGGCTGTTGTCGAAAGGGTGGTGGAGGTGGTAGTTCCTCATGGCCTTGGCGTGCATGACCCAGACCTCCGTGGGCTCCGGTGTGTCTGGGCCGTTGGGCGAACCTTGAGCCCAGTAGAGCGCTGTGTGAGGTGCTCCTTACGGGGCGCCTTCGCGGCCTGTGAGGGTGGTGGCCTGGAGGAGTCGCTGCCGGCCTCGTGGGAGGTCTTCCGGGTCTATCTCCGGGGTGTAGGCCTGGGCCGCCATGAGGCCTCCGTGTGCCGAGTGGAGGACCCACCATCGGGCGTCCGCTTTGAGGATGTGGATGGCGGATTGTTGGGGGGGGTGTCCAGGGTGTCCCACGATGCGATGGCTAGTTCTATCCTGGAGGGGTGGAAGTGTGGGGTAGCTCTGCGGCTTAGGAGTTGATCGATGTAGAAGGGGGTGACGGGATCGTTGGCGCCTTGCGGCGGAGGGGGCATCGCTGGGATAGCTGTGGGGTACCAGTGGTGTTTGTGGGCGGCGAGGGTGTATAGAGCGCCAGTGATGATGTGGTGGGCTTGCCCCTCCAGGACGATGTGGCGCTCCGTGCCGAAGTCCTTTGGTAGGTGGGCTGTGGGCCGGACGGTGATGTGGGCCAGGGCGCGTTGGTGGGCCTTTTTTCCCCTGTCTGGCGCCTGCGCCTGTTTGTCCCCCGGGATGTGCTGGTGTTGGTGTTTTGGTGGGGGCGGTCCCAGGGTGAGTGACTCTACTCCGTGGAGGGGGATGGCGTGGTCCCTGGACCTGTTGGGCAGGATGTGTATGCCTGGGTCCCCCGGTACGGTGCCCAGGTACATGTTGCCTGTGATGGTGGGGGCTCGGAGCGGTTGGCGCAGGGGCGAGGTGCATGGGGTAGAGCAGGGCGGGTCATGGTGCTCACACCGGGGGTGGTTGATGCCGTACGGGGTGATGTGCACAGCGAAGGGTCGGACGGCCCGCTGGAGTTTGTGGGGCTGAATGTTGTTGAGGCGCGCCACCGCCCGTGTGTGGGAGCGCCCTTCGCTGATCCACACGGCGTCTGCCCGTGACGCCGATGGGTTCAGGCAGTCTGTGATGATGCCTGTAATGGTGCGGTTGCCGGTGGCATCATCAACTCTGGCGCAGGGGGTGCTGATGCGGGGGATGGTGTGGTAGTCTTGGAGGGTGCGGGCCTTGCGCCTTGCATCGGGTCGGTGCTGGGCCTCCTGGGCGGGGGTGTATACGCCTGTGTGTTTTGGCTTCTTGTTGGGGCGGTCTGCCGTGTGGAAGGGGGTGGGCCAGGAGGGGGCGTGATGGAGGTTGGGGTGTCGGAGGTCAGCTCCTGTTGTCCACGTGTACAGGGTGGTCGCGGCGGCCCCCTCAGCTTGTATGGTGTACTGCTCGTCGTGTCGGCGTTGGGTGACGAGGACGTTGGGGGCCGTCAGCTCATACACCTGCGTTGTGTGGGGGAAGTGGCGCATGACGGAGATCTTGGGGGCGTCGTTCTTGTGGGTGGTGGTGTGGGAGATGATGTAGTGGGTCGCCCATTTGTCGTGGGGGGTGTGCTCCATCGTGTCCAGTTTGAGTGGGGGGTTCAGTGGGTTCGGCGATGGGGGCTTTTCTTGGGCTCTCGCGTGGGGCGCCACTTTGGTTTCAACCAGGTATTGCGGGCTCCAGGTTTCCGGGGCCCCTACTTGGGTGGCTGCCGCTGCTGCGGCCTGGAGGAGGGCGGTTGTGTTGGTGTCCAGGGGGGGGGCACCCTGGTTGGGGGGTGAGGGTGTCGTGGTCTTGCTATGCCCACCAAATGGTGTAGACTCGTTGGGTGTTGCGGTGTGGGGTCTGGGTCTGGGCTTGCTGGATGGATAGCGCGGTCTTGATGTCCTCCGCTGCTTGTGGGTTCATGGGTGTGGCGTACGCCCATAACCCCGGGGTGTGTATGCCGTGTGGTGCTTGGCTTACTCCTCGTTCCGGGTGGAGGGTGTGGTGGGTGCGCGTGAGCCCTAGGTGTTCCTGGAGGAGGTCCTCACGGATGTCCTCCCACCGTGGCTGCCAGGTGTGTGTGTGCTCGTTGGGGGTGCGGTAGGTGATGACGATGGCTTGCCATGCAGTGGGGCCCGGATGTACCGTCATAGGTGCCGACGATGCTTGCAGGGGTATGTGGACGGCGTGGGTGGGGGCTGCTGTTATGGGGTCTCCCTCCGTTGGTGTGAATGTGGCATCGCCTTGGACGGTGAGGAGGAGGTGGTGGCGGTCTGTTCATAGTGTCCAGGTGGGAGTGAGCTCGGTGATCGAGTGGAGGCAGATGGTCTGGAATCCCGGTTTGATTTTGTTCCATTGGAGTGTGCCGTTGTGGACCGCCCATTCCCGTGGCAGGTTCCGAAGCCCGTTGCGGTCCGGGGTGGTGCGGTGCTGTGGGGGGAGTTCCATTGTGGTGATGGGGTGGGTGAGGGGCTCTGTGCGGGGGCTTTCCTGTGTGGGTGGTGGTGATGGTGCCTGGGGCATCTCGTCGTCCGTTTGTTGTGGGGCTTTCGCTTCCTGCAGTTCTACGCCGATGGCGGCAAAGACGTCTGGGAGGGTGGGGGAGGCGGGGGGGTGGGGTGCCGGATCGTTCCAGGTGATGTGGTACTCCTCCGGGTTCTCGGGGTTTTGCTGTATGGTGATGGTGGCGGTGGCGTCGTCTTCAGGTGTCCATCGGTGTGGATTGTGGTCGAGGGGGTGGAGGGTGATGGTCTGGCGATGTTTCCAGCTGTGGAATGCTAGGAGGGCGTGGACGCCGTGCCTGGTGTCCCCGGGCGGTCAGGGGTAGGTGTCGGCTGCCGCTTCCAGGAAGGGATCCATGGTGCCTTTCCAGGTGTCTTCCCAGAGAGGGTCCTCCTCCGTGCTCCACTCAATGTTGTTCGTTTTCTCCTGCTTCCACCCCTAGAAAGTCGCGTGGTCCGCTGGGAGGTCTCGTTGGATGGACTGGTAGTATTGCTCGGCGTCCATGGGGGCTAGGGTGCTGGCCAGTGTGGCGTAGATGTCCTTTGGGGGGGGGGGGCTGGGGGCGTGGCGTCGTGGTCCGGCTCCTCTTGCTGGTGTTCCGCGTTCTGGTCTGCGGTGGACGCGGGGGATATGGAGTGTGGTGGCATGGGGTGGTTGAGCTCCTGCGGTTCCGTGGGTTGCTGGTGGGCTTGTGAACGCGGGGCCGTGGCTGCCAGTAGGTGTCAAATGGCCGGGAGGACGTCGTAGTCGTCGTCCCAGCAGTGGGCTGCAGCGCACATCCTGTCGGGGGAAGCGGGGGGGCGGTGTGGCTGCGGGGTTGCGGAGCGGTGAACGATAGGGTGGGCGTCGCGTGCGGGTGGTGCCGTGCTCGCTCTGCTGTTCCGCCCCCCGCGAGCCCTGACGCTTGGGGGGTGGTGGTGATGTTGGTGGTGAGAGTGGTGTGGGTGTTGGAGTGGATGATTGTGCCGCTGGTGGTGCCGTTGGTGAGGGCAGTATAGGCGTTAGTGTAGGTGAGTTTGGTGCAGGGAACGCGTTGGTTGATGGTGCCGTTGGTGGGTCAGCCAGTCACTGTTGTCGCTGTCGCCGTGACCGGTGGTGTTGGTGCCTCTGGTGGTGTCGTGGACACTGATGGTGAGGGTGGTGGTTTGGTTGGTGATGGCAAGGGTGACGTATGGAGCGTATGTGGTGTTGCCGGTGGCGTGGATGGTGAGGGTGTTGTCCCTGGCCGTTGGGGGCGTAACGTATGTGGGCCGGATGTGGCGGTGGTGGCGAGGGTGCTGTAGATTAGGGGTGGTGTGGCCGATGTCGCCGCCGGAGGTGGAGGTGTGTTAGGTGCTGTGGTTGCGAGGGTGGTGTTGGCGACAGTGGGGTGCCGCGGGTGGTGTACTGGTAGAAAGATGTCCTTGATTAGTGCCCTATAGATTTTTATGAAATCCTGCAGGTTTTTGATGGTGAAATCCCAAAACCAAAGGAGCAAGTAGAGCAAGAACAGGATGCCGATCGAATCAATGAATAGTTTGAAATCCAGTGTAACACAGAAGGGCTGCAGATAGACAAAGCAGGTACAAACACAAAGAGTCAATCACAAATGGATAATACAAAAGATTTTATATGAAAACTGGACTGCCTCTAGCCTCCAAGATAGCATCAAGCACTTCATGTGCACTCTTTTGGGTGTAATGGTGCTGGTTACCCTAGGGGCCCGTTTTGACGAAAACATCAAAGTTGAGTACCTAAAACGCAAAAGAATTGTATTTTTGCCAAGCGCAATTTTGGCGCAATTTTGGTTTTTATTGGTGTTTGAGAATCTACATTTTTTTACCCTTTCCACCAGTGATAGGTTGAGGACACTATGGTGACACATTTTTGTACCTCCCGTCATTGCCGTTTAAAAGGTTCAACACCACCCAGCACCATGGCAAACCCATCCCAGCAGCATCCCAGCAGGCACTGGGCCTCAACACTGGGACAAGTGAATGCAACTTTGGTGTAAATAACCTCAACTTTGGTGCAACATTGGCAACCTTGAGTGCAACTTGGGCTCAACAATGCTGAGCATTGCAACTTTGATGCAACATTGGCTCAACTTTGGTTTTCTGCAAAGGAGCACACGATAGGTTTATAATTGGAAAATAACAACCTTCACTCCAACGGAGCCCGGTTATGGAGATTCAAAGGCAACGGACCTCTCTCTGCGGAGTGAGGAGGGGGGTGAGTCTTCCTGGGTTGGTGTTGAGTCACACCATTGGCAATCCCACCCAAGCCATTCCTGCCTCACCGCGGTAAGGGAAGTGTAGAGTGCACACACCGTACGATGAATTTGGAGCTTACAAGCCTCCCAAGATCCCTCCCATTGGGAGGGTGTGTCAATCCATACTTTTTTCCCCTTCTCTCCGGTCACCACGCCAACCACCGGTTGTATACACCCAGGCCCGTCGCGTCCCCATTCGTCGCTCACGTTCGCACCGCACTCCAAGCTTGTCTTCCACAAGACCCATCGGACTTTTCGTTTGGGTGGCCATCCGTGAGTCTCTCTTGCGAGCTCCCTTTCGGTGTCGCCGATTTCACGCCGTTCCGGCACCGTCGTCTCTCGGCGGCCGGGTACCTAAGGACATGTGGCAATATATTAAAACAACAAAAAACAAAAGCCCGTTCCCAAAGGTAAAACACAAATCGCATTGAAACATTTACATATGCGAGTCGTTCGGTGTCCCACAACCACTCACACGTGGTGTACCTCCCGCCCATCTTCTATTTGAACTATCTCATCCAACGGCTCTTCGTTACCATCGTCCGCTGGTGCCTTTTGCGTGGGCACTTCTTGTTGGGTGGGGTTGCCCTATGGAGAGGAGAGTGAGGTGATGAGAGTGCCGGCCATGTTGCATCGATGTTGAGTCGAAGTTGAGGCATGTGGATGTGACATGCATCGTATACAATCTAAATTCATCAAAATTGAACGAAGGTTGCACCACCGTCGTATCGTTGCCCATACCTTCTTGCTCTTATCCCTGTGTGCGGTGCGTTCCTCCGTGCAGTGCTTTGGGTCTTGGCGCTCTTGGTCTTTTTTCTTCTCGGCTTCATTCGTGCGCTTTTGCTCCTCCGCTCTTCTCTTTTCCTTGTCCCGCTCTTTTTCATCCCTCTTTTCTTGCCTTGCCTTCTTGTTGGCCTTGTCTTGGGCAATCATGTCCGCAATCATCTTCTTCGTCTCCGCCACACCGGCGTCCTCTTCCGCGGGGCGTCGGGCCCTTGTGTCCACCCCATGGGACCGGGCCTTCTCCTTTTCCTTCTCGGGGTGGCTTGGCTTTTCCTTATGCCGGGAATGGATCCATGCCAAGGCCTCGTTGGTGGGCTTTGTGGGGCCGGCCACGTTGGCTACCGACGCTTGGAGGGCTTGAGCGTGTGCGTTGGTTTGGGGTGGGACTTGGTTGCTTTGGGGTTGGACTTGAAGTTGCGGGACTTGGGGGAAAGGCATTCCTTGGGCATGAGGTGATTGAGGAAATTGTTGGAGTAGTTGAGAGGTTTGGAGTTGTCGGAGTAGGGCAAGTTGTTGAGGTGAGCCTTGAGGCGGGCCGAGCGTGAGGCCAATGAGGCGGGAGGATTGGACGAGGGGGGCCACCAGGGAAGTTGCTAGGGTCGCGGACCATTATGCCCATGCCACATGTTCTTAAGCTTGGCTTTGGAGCGCCCATACACCGCTTTTGGTGACCACCACTACGTCCTGGACTTTAAAATGGAAGCAAAGTTGAAGCAAAGTTGCATGCAACATTGTTATCACACTCATGCACTACACAAAGCTGCACTCAACATTGGCTAAGCATTGTCTAAGTAAGGCCATGTGACCCCAAGGAACCCCAAATGGCTAACTTTGGTACTACCTCGTCAAAGAAGGGCCTGTTTTCGTGCTGAGCCTTTTCCACTTATACAAGCTCCTTTGGAACAATGCCCTAAGGGTGATGTCCGCCAGCCAGCGGTAGCCCAAGGCCTTGACGCGGCCACTACCAATGATGGGGGTGTCGGGGTGGGGATGTTGCACTGCTAGAAGCACCTGACTAAGGGGGAAGCACGAAGAGGGCTGGGAGGGCTGGAACGGCTTGGTGGAAATATTGGAATCATCATCGTCGTCGTCTTCTGATTTTCTCCTTTTGAATCTACAGTAGCACAAGGGAGCGATGTGGACAGATCTGCCACGCGCGCGTCATTCACAATCGCTACAGCGCACCACAGTACAGATACAAAAGTGCACGCAACATTCAAAATCGATGCGAAATTGCACGTTACGCCTTATAAGTTGCAGATGCGATCGACGCGTAAATGAAAATTGCAGCACCTAAATTCAAAATCACCAAAACCGAAAAAAAAATGCATTCACAGTGCATACATGGGCTGTTCCAGTGTGAGTCTGCCGTAGTAAGCTTCTTAGCCTGCTAAGCTCCTCTGCCGATAGGTCATTGGTCCCCACCATGGTCGACAACCCTGTCACCGAACACCACTGGAGTACGCCCAGGAAAGGTTTTTTCTTTCGGCGAGAATCCATGCCATTTACTAGTCACATGAGTTGTCCCACTTGGCAAATAACTTTGAGACACACCGACGCGCTTTACTCCGCATCCGCGTGCGCTCAGTAATGGAGATCTCATTGACGGCAATGTTGAATGAAAATTGAACGGCAAGATTGACTAAGTCCAAAACACCTCGAAACAATTGTTGTTATGTCATTCATGGAATGTGTTGAGTGCCTTCAACAGCTGCCATTCTTGCAAACTACAGGTAACCCAAAGATCACACAAATGAGCATCGGAGCAGCTGGCCGTGAGGTTTTGGTTGAGCTGAACGCATTGTTGAGCCAAGGTTGAGCTGAAGTTGCACCGAAGTTGCACCGAAGTTGCAACGCACGCCGCCGAAGCAACGCGGAAGCACAGAGAACGCCGAATGAACGCCAAAGCAACGCTGAAGCAACGCCGAAGCAACGCGGAAGCAACACCGAAGCAACGCAGAAGCAACGCCGAAGCAACGCCGAAGCGACGAAGCAACGCCGGAGCACCGCGGAAGTAATACGAAACAAATGAAGTAATGAGTAAGAGAGAGATGTGAATTTCCGGCTGGTGGTGCTAAGTTTAATGCAACATAGGAAGAAAACCAAAACAAATTTGAACAACTCCTCCAGAAAATAGCAGTTCCGTTTTCCAACGTTGGGTGCAACTTTGTATTCGTGCGGCGCCATGCAGGTAGAGCGCAACGCCATGCACACATGCACGCCATGCACAGGAAAGGCACCACAAACAAAAGTCACCACACGCAAAAGGCACCACAAACAAAAGCCACCACACGCCAAAGGCACCACAAACAAAAGCCACCACCCGTTCAGGCCTACCCATCACAGTCAGAGTCGGAGTCCGCATGTGCATTCACCACTCGAGCAACATGCACCTCTTGTGCCTTTGTCTTGCCCAGCCACCGCAAAAGGCACCACAAACAAAAGCCACCACACGCAAAAGGCACGACAAACAAAAGCCACCACCCGTTCAGGCCTACCCATCACAGTCAGAGTCGGAGTTCCCATCTGCATTCACCAGTCGAGCAACATGCAGCTCTTGTGCCTTTGTCTTGTCCAGCCACCGCAAAAGGCACCACAAACAAAAGCCACCACACGCCAAAGACACCACAAACAAAAGCCACTACACGTTCAGGCCTACCCATCACAGTCAGAGTCGGAGTCCCCATGTGCATTCACCACTCGAGCAACATGCACCTCTTGTGCCTTTGTCTTGCCCAGCCACCTAGGCAACTCAGTGCGCAAAAAAATTCGGTTTTGATACTGTTGCACAACCCTCAGGGAAGCCTCAGGGAAATCAGGTTACGGTACCTAAAAGAGCATATAGCAAAGTTGAAACAAAGTTGCAACAAAGTTGCAATCAGCCACATTAGGGGGTAGCTGAAGCCCCACAAAGTTTACCAAGTTGTAATGCAACTTTGATGCAAGTTAGAGATTCTCAACAGGAATGCAACTTTGGGTGAAATGCAATTTTGGTTGCAATTTTGAAATTGCTGGCTGTGGTGCACGGCACACCTTTTCTTTGGAATTTGAAGGTCCAAAACCAGTTCCACCGCACATTGAGGAGAAATTTGGAAGGGGCGCTGCCTACGCTGGGCATGGAGCAGTGTAGCAGCGGGGATAACTTGGTTCACGACACCTTTAAGTAGGTTTTTGGCCCGGGGACTACTTCCGAAAAAATCGCCAGGTTCCTTGGTAGGAGCCCGGTCTTCCAATCTGGAATAGTAGATTTTGAGACATTTTATGCCCCGGCTAGGCATTACAATCCTGGAAAGCACAAAAATGCAACGAGTGGGCGCCATTTGAAAACAACTGTTTTCCAATTCATACAATTTGGAATGGTTAGCTAAATTGAGGATGCTTTTAACTAAGTTGAGCTCAACATTGGTTTTTGCACTTTATGTCAAAACGGGCCCCTAGGATAGGAATGTGGGGCATAGGTGTCAGGCCAGACACAGAATGTGACTTGGCCAAGCAACTGAATTCAGAATCAGTTAAAAAGTAGAACCACAATAAGTGGTAGAAACAATTGAGTATAGGGGTCTTGGGGTGGGAGACCACTAGGCTTAACCTCCAAGGCCTAAAGCATGAAATGCCTATTTTTCTTCGGTATATCCTCCATGAAGGAAGATACCTCCGCTCAGTTGAGTGGTAGGGGTGAACTTCAAGGGGGGGGGCTAGGGTTACAAGCCTAGTTACTTTGAGAAAGTGTACTCTAGGCTTCAAAGGTGAGATAAAAATACTTAAGTTAGTCTTAGCATCAACAAAAGGGTTTTAAAAGGGGCTCGGCCTGGATCAAGCCCTCCAAGAAGGACAAGGCAGTGACTTTTTCTTACTGCCCCCTGGAGTACTAGTTAGCTAAGCTAGTAGGACCAAGGAAAAAGGCTCAAAAACTCCCAAAATTACCCCAGAAAATGAATTAAACTTACCAAAAACATTCTCATCAGTTCATAGAAGCCTATCACACTGTAGGTACCCTTGAAAAACAGTGTAATGTACCGTGAATGATGTCCCTTCGATGGGGCATTCCTCAAAAGTCTCCAGCATGCGACGAAAACGTTTGGTAAAATTTGGGGGTAGTGGGATTTGAACCCAGGACTCCCTCCCTAGAGCACATATGCTTGCCCACTAGGGTACAGTCGAACGCTCTAATGCGGACGGCTATCGCTGCAGAAACAGCGTTTTAGTAAACCTCCTGACCAAGGGCCAGGGCGGAGCAATACTCCCAATGGAGGACACAAATCTCCAGGAGCTGAGAAAAATTGAACATGTAACCAACAGGGAGTGATTCCTGCGGTTTAGCGAAAGGTGTAGCAATTTAAGAAGTCAAATCGCTAGAAATTGACCAAATCACGCGAGTAATTGTCATTTCTACACCAAAGCTCAAAGTCGCAGACACGCGCAACGGAAGCGGACTTCAAAAACAAGGTTGCGCAAGCGTAAACGGCTTTTGAAAAAGAAGGTATGAGCCGTAGTTTTTAAAGTTCTAAGGGAAATTTTTGCACAGTTGCATCAAAACGTTTTAAACTTTAGGGAAAAGTATTCAAACTCAACCTACACCACAGAGCAGGTGGACAACCCACCTCTCAGGTATGCCAGTGTCATCTCACACGCATGCATTGCGTTCGTGCTGGTTGCTTCGTCAAAACGTTAGGGTTGTCAACGCTGTGTTCGTTGGGGGTTCGGGTTCTCCTCTCTCTGCTCTGCACAGGTCAAAACAGGAATGACAGGTATGCGATGCAAATGGAGCGCGCAGCGCGCACGTAGGGTTAGAATATGCGCTGTGCTCGCAATGCATGTGCCTGATTGAAGCATTCACACGCTGTGGCGCTTTCCCTGTACCCCAATTCACCCTTGTTCTCTCTTCACAGGTAAGAAAAGAAAGTGCTTGCTCATGTTTGTGTAGCCGTAGCGCTAAAGTAGGGTTGCTTAAAACGCTTAGGCTTGTTTTGCGCTGTGCAGTGCGCCACTCTCTCTCCGCGTTCTGCAGGAAACAAGGCAAGGGTAGCACGCATGACACACAGTGCATTAATCGCTTAGGGTGGTTTATACTTCGCCGGAGGTTGGTTTAAGCCCGTAGGGTTGTTTTGCGCTTGGGTTTTTCTCGGCATTCGCCTGATGGGTTGTGAGTAAGGTAGGTAAGCCCAGGAGGAGCTCACCTCCTGGTTGAGTCACGCTTTGATTGGTTAGGTTGTGTAAGATTAGGCAATAGAAGGAGAAATTGGGAACCCTGTGCATATTTGTGCATGCATATGACGCATTAAAGGGTAGACCACGCGGAGTGCGCACGGTATAACTCTTGTTTAGGTTACCCAGGGGCTTCATCCTACGTTCCTTAAGAGAACGGCTGGAGTTCCTTAAGCTTGCTTGCTTGTACTGAGGTTCAGGAACAGCGTATTATAGGGCAGCCTGAAAAGCGTATAACACGTGGAGGCTGTCTTGGTTCCTCAGTCTTGAACCTCAGTCATTGGCCTTTGCTTTACAGGTGGGAAGGTAAGGGCGATTGGTGCAGTCCCTCTTGGCAGCGCTGAAATATGCTGCGCGGATCACAAAAACAAATAACTGCAGCTCAACCAGGAGTGGTGAGTGCAGTCCGACCTCACCGCCATCCACGCTGTGCACGCACGCTGAGCACTCCCTCCCTCCAAGCCCTGACAGGGAAAGGCGTAGTGGCGTCCCTGTTAGGCCACAGTCGCTTAGTAGCGCTGTGTTCTCTTGCTTTCTCACAGCAGGGTCAGTAGGACCTGAGACTTCATTGCCTGCAACGCCGAGTAGAGTGTGTAGGTGTTGGGGTCAGCAAGCCTTGCGGGTGTTGAGCGCAAGTCATGAGTGCTCACCCTGCCTTCGAAGGCTGGTGCTGGCGTAAGTGAGTGTAGTGTAGTGGTGTCTCCTGTCCCGCGTGCTTTTCCACGTGGGCAGGAGAGTGCGTTAGCTTTTGGCCTTTAGCAAAAATGGGCGTTTTGTATGCCCTTAGCACACTTGGCCACCCCTCCCCTACAGTAGGTAGGGCTTTTGCCGTTTTCCCCCAACGATAGGCGCCAGCACGGAAATTGGGCGCCATAGGAGTGGTAATAGTACCTGATTACGACCTTCGGTCTGACGTCAGCAAAGCGCGGTCTCCGGAAGTTACGCCGGGGAGAGAAGTGAGACACACACAGACATACGTAGCACACATAGGGGTACGGTAAACCCTGTAAGGAAGGGTAGAACCCCATGGGTCTGAACCAGTCAGGGGTCCTAACTGTGGGCTCGCTTGTCCGCAAGGAGGGAAGACACACCTTGCCTCATAACACCTTGCTTGTCATTCCCCCCTGGTGTACTAAGCCACCGTTCTTCATTGGCTCCCGAAGATCATTACATCAGGGCAGTCCCCATGCAACACACGGTCAACACGGCATACACTCGCTGGGTGGCTGCAAACCTGATAAGCGGCCACCTGGTCCTCGCTGGAAACCATAGGCATGGGTCTGCAGGGCACAGACAGGGTCAGTGCAGTGCTCAGTAAGCAGTAGTCTGTGGAAAACCAATGGCCTTCGGCCAGGGGGTGGTTGTCACGGAGGGCTAACCGTCCTGTCCTGCGATGCAATGCGGGGCAACTGTGACAACTGCTCTTACACCCATACAGAGGCACGTCTGCACAACAGTGCTCACTGCACCTGTGAGGTTAGAACTCAGTCAGTAGACTGACACAGGGAAATTAGTTTTTCCTTTTACGCTGGGAAAGAGTCTCAGCACGCGTTAATAGCTGCCCTTCGTTGTTCTCAACGAGATAGGAGCGGAAGATGGGGTTGATACTCCCATCTAATTGTATGAAGGCTGACATAGGTTCCCAGGTCGCCTCAGATAACCCATAGCCATCCCATAGGGTTAGGAATTTCCAGCCCTGTTTATACTTGCGGCCAGCAATACCTGCAACCACGTAGTAACCATCGACTGCCATCTCGTCGGCGGTCATCTCTTCGAGTTCGTCTGCGTCTTCTGGACTGGTAGCGTTCTCTAGGTCTATACGCTCAACCTCACTGTCGCTGACGCGCCACACATCCAAAGACAAATCGTCAGGGGAGTGATAGTGCCTCACCTGTTTAGGTGCACACAGCAGTTCACCACCTAGACCTGGACTGCACCTGACATGGCTCGAGGATCCATCTATCCTGATGATACGATAGGGTCCAAAATAAGGGTCCTGTAGGCAGTTACGTGGCCAGGAGGGTAGGCGTGAATGGTGAACCAAAACAAGGTCACCAACGTTGAAGCTGGCAGGTCGCCGTAACGGTTCCGTCGGCTCAGTTCACAGTCACGAATGTGTCTCAGGTTAGTCCCAGCCTGGTTAGCCAGAGACTGCTTGTGTTGCAGCCAATCTCCCACAGGGCTCTTGAAGTCCTCAGAAAAGGGGGTTTTGAAGAACCATGCAGGTCGTCCTCCATGGAACAGTTCGTCGGGGGTGAAACCCGTAGAGGAGCTCCGCTGTGAGTTCATGGTCAGCACTCCCCAGGGCACTAGGCGTACCCAGTCCTTGGTACGCTCCTGTTTCATCAGGATTCTTAAGTTTTGCTCCACCACACGGTTCTGTCTCTCACAGAGAGGGCTAGACGTGTGGGTATAGGGCACACCTGTGGTTACCTCCACATTGAGGACATTTAGCACTCGGTTGTACCACCCAGTGTCACTGCGGATGCGTACATCCTCATCAGAGTGCACCTGCTTAGGTGCTCCATAGGGTTCGAACCATTGTTCGACCAACATTTTCACAGTCTGCTCACCTTTGATTTTCTTATTGCAAGGGAACACACGGGTGAAGCGAGATAGGATACAGGTGACCACTAGGCAACTATCATAGCCGCCGAAGCGTGGTAGGCCGTGGATGAAATCCACGTAGAGAAGAGAGTTAGCACAATAGGGTATTGGTAAGCTGGATATCAGGCCCCTATCCCTACTGTCGCTCTGCTTGCTGGCATGACAGCCACAAGCATCCACAATGGTCTGCATACGCGACCTCAGTTCAGTCAGGGTTAGACTAGAGTAGAAACACTCACGGAAGAAGTCCACTGAGCGATTAGCGCCAGTGCGACCAGAACTGAGATGGGACCACTGTAGGCACCCATCCAGTCCCGCTTCAGGCAGAACAATCCGGTCCTCGTAGAAGAGGTACTGATTGTTTTTATACCACTGATGCCCGTCAATGACACGAGGTTTGACACCAGTGCTGAGGGTTTGGAGAATTTCTTTGTATTCTGACTTATAGTCGGTTGGACTCCAGCCCTCCAGGATTCCAGCAGTGCGCATGGACAGGTCAAGTTGGACCTCCATACGCTGGAAAGCCTCTTTGGCGAGCGCCTCAGAGCTCTCACCTATAAGCGCATCGAAGTTATTGCGCGATATATAGTCAGACAGTTCATTTTTTATACTGGGGATATGATGAACTGTCAACCCGAACTGGCTCAGGTAAGTCCACCACCGCTTTAGTTTTGCTTTCTCTGGCGGTGGGCCCTTCTGAAAAGACTTCACAGGTTCCTGGTCACATAGCGGGACAATAGGATTAGATCCCAGGAGTCGGGATTGTGACGAAAGTACCAACATACCGGCCAGGAGTTCCTGGTCATAGGTGCTGTAATTGGAACGCGCTTGGTTCCATTTCCAGTTCCAGTGTCCTAGTAGCACCAGCCGCCACTCACTGGTAGGATAGTCATGTTTCAGCGAGCCATCACGGTTCAGTCCACTAGTACGATAATGGCAGTGGGTTAGTTCAGCGGGGTTAAGTTCTTGCCATGGGTAGATCGTTCCTGCCCCCCCTACATCACTGGCATCAGTGATCAGGACTATCTCGCCCTTGGGGCGGGGCACTCCCAGGCAGTTGGAGGAGGCAATTTTGTTCTTCAACTCCTGGAAACATTCCTCCTCCCTGGCGGAACTACACCAGGGAGTAGTTTTCTTGATTAGGTCAGTGAGGGGGGCAGAGGAGTAGGTAAAATTGTGGATGTGACGCCGATAGAAATTACAGGCGCCCACATAACTCCTCACATCGTGTAGATCCTTCTTAGGGTCATCGCGAATCTGCATGTCCTGTAGGGGCTGCATCTTAGACGCGGCTGGTTTCCACCAGCCATACCCCACGTCGAAACCCAAATATTCCATCTCCTCTTTCATAAACTCACATTTTTCGAGTTTGATTCGGAGATGGTTTTCTTGACAAACAATGAAAAATTCACAGAGGAGAAGGACATGGTCCTCTTGAGTATTAGTACCCAAACTCACGTCGTCGATGTGGGCCTCCATTTCTGAACCCGAGAAATCAACTCCTGTACTAGAGGCCTGCGCCTCAGTATGTACAAAGTTTTGTTCATTAGCTCCTGGAAGAGCGCGGGGGCATTAGCCAGCCCGAGAGGCATGACCTTCCACTTAAAGACACGACCCTTAGGGGTTATAAAAGCAAGCAGCTCCTGAGCTGCGGCGGTTAGGTCCACCTGCCAGAAACCAGAGCGTTTGTCCATTTTGGTCTTGTACCTGCAATTGGCAATACCCTTCAGGGTATTTTCCATGTTAGGAATACTCCCTGAGTGGTTCTGGGTTTTCTTGTTGACCTCACCATAGTCTACAACCAGTCGTAGGGCAGTCGACCCTGGTTTAGCAACCACGAAACAGGGACTGCTGTGATGGGGGTAGTCCCCCTTCTTATATTCTTCTACGAGGCCAGCATCAATACATTCCTGGATCTGGCGCTCGATTTCCCCAACCTGTTCCTGTGGAGCGGGATAGGGACAACGCCTCACTCGCGTCTTTACAAATTCAGGTTTCAGTTTCAGGTCCATGTGAACCATTTTTTTACAAGAGAGGGGGGGCAGCAAGGCGCCGAACACCTCCTCATAGGTTATCAGCAGTTTCTTCAGTCGGGGGTCAAGGTTAAGACTCTCGAGTTTCTGCAGGAAATCCTCCTCAGCATGGAGGTTGCTCTTTCCATGTTCTTTCTTTTTCTGCCGATCAGCAGTTTCGGCAGGCACAGAACCATCATCCCACTCAGGGGGACATTGCTGCCCATAGAGCAGAGAATACACTAGCGGTATCTCAGGATCAGGCAGGGTATAGCAATCATCGTCCTCCTCAGACCAGATGAAGGATTTCCAGGTCTGTCTGAGGTATTGCAGCCCCTCTTGGCGCTCAATACCTCCGACCTTCAGGTACAACAGCCGCCGGAGTTCCTGAGTGTCATGCTCAGACAGTGGCATGTTATTAGAAGCAGGCCGCGCCAGAGCATCAGGACTCCGGGCCACGGGTTCACCTGTGTGCATAGGTTACATGTGTAGCACTGGCTTCCCAACATGTGGAGCGGGTTCTGAGGTCGACTCTAGATCTACCTCCTCCAGCAACAGCTGGGCTAGGAAGGCACTGTGTTTTAGGTCAACACAGCTGGGATCAACAGGAGGGATAGTGCTGGCGATCTCAGACAGTTGGTCGTCAGCATCCTCCTTAACAGCTGCAGGTTCCAAATAGCCATCGGGAGTTTCACACCCTGTAAGTATGGCAGATAGGTGCTCAGGAGATCGGTTTTTGAGATCAGAAAGGGTCAGGCCACGGTTTTCGGCCATGATCTCTTTCAGTAGCACCTGGTCTAGGTCACACAGGGGTACAGGATTGAGAGATCCATCAACGATGGATAGGAAACTGGCCCACTCAGGGGCCTGCGTAGCTGTGTCTGAGTCCTCAGGCACGTAGACGGGACCGTCGGGGAGTTGCACTCTTCCGACGTTAATTCAATCTAGCATACGGCGCCAGTAAGCGTGTTCACCAGTGCAGCCCCAGTCAGGGGTGCACCCGACAACCCTTCCTCCCTCATACGCGATTTCGGTTAGAACCTTCGCGAGCAGGGAGAAGGGAGGGTTAGCATACGCTAGGCCCATTGCTTTCCAGAAGAAACGGAAAGCGTTGTTGGAATGTTTCGAGCAGTAAAACTGCATGATGTGCTGTTGTCAACTCACAAACAATTCCACCTGGATCTCATCCAGGTTTACCTGAAGGGCCGCCAGTCTATTTTCAAGAACGTGACAGGCCAATTGGTAGCTTTCAGTACGATAGTTCGTCTTTGAGGCGTAGCGCAGCCCAGGCTCTTTTCGTCCTGACAGCTTCAAAGGTACGGGGAAGAGCCCACTGCCAAAGTCGCAGTGCAAAGAATAGGGGCGCTGGAGAGACAGCATTTTTACCTGGGGGTTGCCTCGTAGGAAGTCGGTACCAATGACGATGTCAAAGGCGTCGGTGTCCAGCACTCTGCAGTGTTGGGTCACAGTTTTGTCGCCCAAGCATATAGTCACATCCACTCCCCCCAAGGAATGGATGGTACGCCCATCCCCTACTCTTATGGCCACGGTCTTAGTTTTCTTCAAAATCCTTAGCAGGCGCCGGGCCACTATGGAAGGTGTTGCACGAGTGTCAAGCACCGCTCGAAAAACTTGATCCCCAATGTTCACGAGGATCCAGAAAACCAAGTCCTCCTCTTCGGAGCCGCCCCCCTACTCCTCATCAGGGAACTTGACATCCACCCCTGCAGCCATGAGGGACTTGGCCATCCAGGCCAGTCGCCGCTTCTTGGAGTTTGTCCCCTCAGGAGAAGCGTTATCCCCCTGTGGGCGCTTCTTGGGGTCACCTGCGGCAGGAGGGGGAGTTGCAGCGGGCGCTGATGAGCGCCTCTGGGGGTTAGGGGGTCCACCTTTGCCACCCCCCTTGCCACCTCCTTTACCACCTTTATCTCCATTCGGGGGATTTCTGGTGGGTTTTTGCGTCTTCTGGCGTTCAGCCTCCTGTCGCTTGAGTTTATCACTCTCAAGTTTCTTTATGTGACATTCGTCTTCGTAGTGACGACGTTTGCCACAATAGCCACAGGAGATGGTACATCTGAAATGATCCTGATGGGTCACAGGTTTCCCATCCTTGGTATGCTGTTGTCGGTTCATCTGCAGCATACAGCTACTGCGATGATCGCAGTCAGAGACATGGCAAGGCCCCCCCTTGTCATTGACAGGTTTGCAGTAGAACAAAGGGGGTGTACCTGCATCAGATTTAACCTCATTCATGGCACGTAGGTTACCCCTCCCTTTACCACCTCCCTGGTTGGTGTTAGTGGGACTTTTAGGCCCTTTCCCTTCGCCACGTTCGGGGGTTGGGGTACCACCCCGACCCAAGTGCTTCTTGAGGAACTCCTCCATGTGAGAGTTATTCTCCCTCTCAAGAGCTAGCTCAATCAGCAGGTCCACCAGTTCGTCGTACGAGTGGGTCCGGCTTTTCCTCTCAGAGGTAGCGCGGCAGTTATCCCACGTATGTTGGGGGATCTTGCTCATGAGCCACAGGTTGGGCTCAGTGGCTTCGTAGGAGCCCACGTTCATCTGTGAACACAGATACTCCAGGTCGCACACATATTCAGAGACTCGCGCAGCGGAAGGAAACTCAGGGAGCATACCCGGGGGTAGCCGGAGTCACGGGTGTGCAAAGTCACCACCCCGATTTTGAACTGGTTTTTTGTGTATTTGAGTCACTGCTGGTGCGCAAACCCGGATGCCTATCCCAAGGTGCACTTAAGCAGACTCAGGAGTCACACCCATCACCAAACCTATCCCAAGGTGCACTTAAGCAGACTCAGGAGTCACACCCATCACCAAAATGAACATTTGTCCTAGAACACCCCTGCCACTTGCTGGCGGTGACACTATCTCCTCCAATTTACACCTACCCCCTCTATCATTCAGGTTGTTTTAGGCTGCTATCATCTAGCTACTTACAATTGAACCCCTGCAAACTAAAAATTGTTTCCCATTCATGCCTCAACTTGTTTATTTCTAAGCACAAAAAAACCATCGCCAATCCCTGCACAATTCAACTCCTCCAAACTGAAATTTGTTTTCTATTCATTGCTCAATTTCGGTTCTTGTTGAGTACTACCCAGTTATGCCTGAACTTGTTTATCTCTGACAAAAAGAAATAATCACAATCACAATCACAATCTGCAAAATCAAACTCCTGCGATTTGAAATTTGTTTCCCGTTCACTGCTTCATTTTGTTTACTGTTTACCTCCCACTTATGCATGAACTTGTTTATTTCTGAGTTTAAAAAAACAAAAAAAAACAATCATTAAAGTCTTGTCCCTGCAGAATCCCTGCACCATGACGGCGTATACAGAAAAGCCTGGGAACACAAGCATAATGGGCTGTTCAGTGGCAAAGTCCAGGTCAGGTCAGGTCAGGTCAGAGGCATTTTGTTGGCGACGCTGTCGACACGTCAAATATCCCTCTCATGACGCACCACCCAAAATGTGCTCCGCACGTTGTGCTCGCTGCCCAATGCACTGCATGCCACGCACTCCGACATGTTCAAAACTTCTCATCGTTTTAATTTGTAATGTCTGCGGTCCCCATGGCATCAAGCAATTGCCAGCAAGTGGCAAGCACGTGGGATGGGAGAGCATCAACCCTGCAGAAAGGAGGCTTCTCTTCACAATCTGTTGAAGCGTGCACCCTGCATCATATGCACCACAGATTGTAACGCGCACGCTTCCCACTGTACTCTGCTCCCAGCACGCTGTTCGGAGCAGGATGTGCACTGCACACAGCACTCAACCCGATGCAGACCACACCTTGCGCACTGCACCAACTGCCCTGTGCAGTGTGCACACTTCATACTGTCCATACACAGAGCACGACACGGTGTATGCAAGGAAAGTGGCTGGCGCGGTGGTTCCAGAGGAGATAGGAAGAAATTGTTTCAAGAGCAACAACGGCCCATGTTGACCTCGGTGGAGATATGGCAGGCACATCCTGTTGAAGGCAGATTACATTAGTGCGTGCGTGCATTGTGCACGATGCGGGCGTGCAGCGTGCACAATGCATGCGTGCAGTGTGCACAGTGGGTGCGTGCGTGCAGCGTGCACCCTGCGTGCGTGCAGCGTGCACAGTGCGTGCGTGCAGCGTGCACAATGCGTGCGTGCAGCGTGTACGATGCGTGCGTGCAGTGTGCACAGCGGGTGCGTGCGATTTGCTGGCTGGGATACGACCGGTGCGCACTGGCAGAGGGGTTGCATGAGAAACGGTGGCAAAACAGCAGTGGCTCTCGGGCACCGAACCGAATGAGTTTGTCGTTCCGATTTGTATGGGCACTGTATGATGGAGGCACCTAAGAATCCAAGGCACTTGGCCTCCATGAAGAAGTCGTAATCAAACTGCTCGAGCTGCATTTTCTGCATGGCCACTGCATGTGTGTGCATCATGAAAAAGCGCTGCACGAACGAATTGTCAATCTTCGTGTTGTCGTGGATCTCCGTAATGGTCATTCCCATCTGAAGCGAGGGAATTCAGACACTTGGAATTGTGACTGGATCCCACTTGGAATCAAATGACTGCCCCTGTTGCAGACTTGTCGCAGCACATAGGTGGAAGACAGAGATGTCCCTCCGGAGAAGTAATTGTGGGCTCCGTTGCACCCAAGCCTCCAGCAAGTCACTTGCCGAGTGCCATCAGTCCCAATGTCAAACGCCCTCCTTTGTCTTTGACTGCTGACTGCTGTCAACTATTTGCCAACCGTAGTCAATTAATAGTAAAAAAAACCAGTGTCGGAAGGGCGGCCTCATGGAGAATAACAGCACTTTGAGACAAGCAACGTGCGAAATTAACAGCGGACAAACATGTACGACCAGGGGTGCAGAGGTTTGTGGGCTCAACCCATGTGTGAAACACCAAATTCACGCATCAAACCGTTGCTCGTGCCTGATCTGTCCTGTACGAATCCGCTGACCGGCCAGGCTCGACACGATGGACTAAATTTGCATCGCGTTCTGAACCTGGTTCTGCACCCTCAGTCCACTGCAAGAAGAACTGAAAGCGTCGCTTTTGCTCCCTGTTTTCTCTGTGTGTTTGCGCTGGTAGTGCAGGTGGGTCATAGATGGTCAAAACCCGGAAAACTCGGATAGTAGTCCCTATTTGAACTACTGAACACAATTGAAAAAACGGTTTTCAATTTTGAACTGAAAAAATCGGCAGTTCATCGATTCCTACGCATTTCTCAAAGTTACTATACATCAATCGATAGCCTTTGCTCTGGGCTATCGATTGCGCCTGGCGCTTTTTCTTATTTCATCACTTTCTTGACATTTCTTCCAGGTGCTGGACTACAAACGAGCTATATGGGATTGCGCGGGCGGCGGCTGGTCTTCAGATGATCGAGCTTCGCTCGGATTATCAACTGTATTATTTCGTTGGGTGTTAATGGATAATTTTGACGTAAAATCTAACAGAAATGGCCGAAAGTTGTCGAAAACCTTCCTCACATTACGTATGCCACGTCGTCTGGTGCCGCGGGAATTTGAGTCGCGGCTGAGCCCGCGACTGGCGAAATAATCGACTGCCGCCTGCAGCGACTCCAGCCACTCCTGGGTAGGTAGCTCCTCTATCTGTGTGCGCACACTGAGGTCAGTCTCATAGACTGGGAACGTTTTCTCCAACCTCTGGAGTACCTCTACCCAGGTTGAACAGGTTTTCACAATCTGTTTCACCTGTTTTTGCAAGAATTTCTTTTTGCAGGAGCGTTTCAGCAAGGAGCATTTGGTGGCCACATCCACATGGGATTGGCCAGTGAGCAAAAGAAACTCAGCAAATTCTTCTGCCCATTCAGGCAGATTTTTCGGGTCGAACTCCGGCAGTTCTAGCTGGATGCTCGCCTGGGCAATAGGTCTGCCCATCTTCCCAGCCCCCGGAGTTAGGCCAGAAGGGGAACGAGATACGCCGGCAAGAGGTGCCAGAGCTGACAGCCCTCTTTTCTCAGTCTCCGTCAACGGCACGTCCTGTATTTGAGCAATAGGGTCTGTCCTGGCGCGAGGATGAAAAGGGCTGGGGCAAGTGACCTTGGGTAGCAACCTGGACACCCTTGATCGTTTGAGATCATCAGCCGAAGTGCTCCATCCGGGTGAAAGTGAGAGTAGCGCTGGCTTGGGTAAGGGTTCAGTGATACCCAACTTAGCCTTGACAGCCTCTGACAAAGCTGTCACATCCAGGTCTTCTGATCCGGATAGAAGTTTGGCCAAAAGTTCGGCCGTACGATCCAGAGCCCCATGGGTGGGCTCTGGGCGAAGGGGATCCATTATCGGCAGGTCCGGATGCCTTGCTCTCGGGTGTTCGTGTACTCTCGGTCGTCTCGGTAGTGATACTGTGTCCGCCATGTCTGTAGATGGCCCAGAATAGAGGAAGGAGCCCATCCCAGTTTGGGGCGGCGACCCGAGAGCATCAAGAGGTATTTCTCCATCTTCTCCTACGGTGGACTTGTGGTACTCTTCGTGGAGCATGAACTCGTCCATTCTCCTTCGTAGGTCCTCTTGTTCTCCAGGACCAACTCCAAGTACGGTGGAAGACCAGGCCGGACAAGCCGACCGGGCGATGGAAGCTTCAACACGCCTGCAGAGCCTTTGCAGGCTGTCTTCACCATGGGCCGCTGAGGTTTCCATGGTTAATGGGATTGTTCTGGGCGGATTTAGTTCCGCCCTTCTGTGCTCTGGATCTTCCTGAGACCCAGATGCTGCTCTGAGTGGCGGTTCACTCTTTGGGTGGGCTATACTGCCATTCTGCACTTGTACACTTCTGATCGGCCAGGTTCGGGAGGACACGTGAGTGGACATGTTCAATGTGCTTTTCAGTGTGCTTTTCTTGTGCTTCTGCTCAGAGTTGGTTCGAAAGGTGCTCAGGGTTTGCCTCTGCTACCAGAAAGATGTCCTTCGTTGGTGCCCTATAGATTTTGATGAAGTCCTGCAGGTTTTTGATGGTGAAATCCCAAAACCAAAGGAGCAAGTAGAGCAAGAACAGGATGTGGATCGAATCAATGAATAGTTTGAAATCCAGTGTAACACAGAAGGGCTGCAGATAGACAAAGCAGGTATAAACACAAAGATTCAATCACAATTGGATAATACAAAAGATTTTATATGAACAGCCGACTGACTCTAGCCTCCAAGATAGCATCAAGCACTTCATGTGCACTCTTTTGGGTGTAATGGTGCTGGTTAGGAATGTGGGGCATAGGTGTCAGGCCAGACACAGAATGTGACTTGGCCAAGCAACTGAATTCAGAAACAGTTAAAAGGTAGAACCACAATAGGTGGTAGAAACAACTGAGTATAGGGGTCTTGGGGTGGGAGACCACTAGGCTTAACCTCCAAGGCCTAAAGCATGAAATGCCTATTTCCTTTCGGTATATCCTCCATGAAGGAAGATACCTCCGCTCAGTTGAGTGGTAGGGGTGAACTTCATGGGCGGGGCTAGGGTTACAACCCTATCTTCTTTGAGAAAGTGTACTTTAGGCTTCAAAAGAGAGATAAAAATACTTAAGTTAGTCTTAGCATCAACAAAAGGGTTTTAAAGGGGGCTTGGCCTGGATCAAGCCCTCCAAGAAAGACAAGGCAGTGACGTTTTCTTACTCTGGTTGATGGTGGTGGAGCTGTTCTTGGTCTGTGGGTAGACCCCATCCGGTGGTTGTGGTGTTGGTGGTGTCGACGTTCCTTGAGGCCGTTGGCGATGCCAGGCTCCTGGCTTTGCGTGGGGTGATGGTGGCGCTGGTGAGTGCAGGTGGTGCCTTGGGGGGTGCCAATGACGACCTGGCCGGGTGTGCTGGTAGTGATGCCGACGGGATGGCTGTGGTGGCGGCAGTGATGTGGACGTTAGTTCATCGAGGTTGGTGGCGGTGACGGCCAGGGCGCTGTTGGTGTCTTCCCGGATGTCGGTTACACTGATGGTGGGTTGGCGTAGGTGCTGCTTCTGGGTGTGGGTCCAGGTGCGTGAGGTCTTTTGGCTGTTGTGGGCGCTAAGGGCTGGTTTTCATGCTGGTGCCGATGATTGTCTTCTGATCCTGTCGGTGTTGGGTGGCTGTTCCTGGTGGAGGGTCATGTCGCTGGTGGGGTTACCGCGGGTGTTGCTGCAGGTTTTTGGGTGTAGGTGTGGTTTAGGGTGCGGCGTTGGTGTCGTTGGTGGCTGGCGCTGATGGTGGGTGGCGTGACTGGTGGTGGTGGCGCTGGTGGCAGTGGTAGTGGGGGTGCCAGTTGTTGGTGAGGCTACCGTCGCCGCTGTTTCGGTTGGGGCTGGTGATGGTGTCGCTGGTTGTGCAGATGGTGGGGGGTGTGGGCGATGCCGCTGTTGTTCGTGGGAGGGGGGATGGGATGGGGGACCCGTATCCAGGCGGTTTGTGACGGTGATGTGGCCATCGGTCGATGGTGCTGCGTTCGGTGGTGTTGTTGAGGGCGGTGCGGGTGTTGGTCGGGAGTGTTGTCGGCGATGTCCTGGTTGTTAGTGCCTGCGGTTCGCGGTCGCAGGTGGTTAACCGGGCTATGCCGCCGGTGAGGTTGGTGCAGGTGGTGTCGGTGACGCTTCGGCTGATGCCGTTGGTGCGGGCTGTGTGGTTGTTGTGTCAGGCGTCGGTGGCGTTGGTGACGCTGATGGTGGTGTGTTGGGGGTTGGTGCAGGTGGTGCTGCTCTGATGGTGAGGGTGCTGGGGGCGCTGGGTGCGGCTCCCGTTGTCGGGTTATCTCCTCGCCACTTCTGACGGAGGGTGCCGCTGGTGTCGCTGCTGGTTAGGGTTGTGGATGTGATGGTGTCGTTGTGGTTGTTGGTGCTGCCCGAGGTGGTTGTTGACGATGCTCCGGGTGATGTCCATGCTGCGGGCGGTGATGCGAATGCTGGGGGTGTTGTAGGGCGGTGTGTTGCCCTGCGGTGCCGCTTGCCTTAATGTTGGCCGGTTTAGTGTGTGCTGTTGCTACCCCTGGCTGGGGGCCCGGTGGGTGGCGCTGGTGGCGTTTGTTTGCCAGCCCTGCTGGCATCCTTGGTGACGCCAACGGTGGGTGCGCTGTAGGTGTTACTCTGTGCCGGGGTCGTGGTGGTGATGGTAGGGACGTTGTAGGTGATGTACCTTGGCATGTCGTTGGTGGGGTCGGCGGTGGTGTGGATAGTGCCGTGGGTGTTGGTGTCGCTGGTGTTGCCAACGGTGAGGGTGTCACAGGTGATACTTGGTGGTTGGCGTGTCTCGTGGTGGTCTGATGGTGTGGGTGTTGTTTGTGTTGGTGCTGGGCGCGGCCTGCGCTTTGTTGGTGGGCGGTTCCGGGCGAGCCACTCGTGGCTGGTGGTCAGTTGGCTTGTCGTGCTGGTGGTGCCGGTTGCTTCTCGTGTTTTGGGGTAGTTCCTTTGGCTGTCTTTGAATCTGTAGTTGTAGGTGTTACACCGGTTGTGGTCGCGGGTGTCGATGCTGTGGGTGGGTGGTGGTGTTGCTGTGTTGCCGCTGTTGGTGGTGCTGGTGACGTTGTTGGTGAGGGCGCCGCCGGCGGAACTCAGGGTGTTGGCGCCGCCGGTGATGCCAATGGCGAGGGCGTTGTAGGTGATGCCCTGGTGGATGGTGCTGTTCTGACGGTCCCGTTGGGGTGGGACCTCGCCACTCATGGCGGACCTTCCCGTGGGCGTTGTTGGCCGGTGTGTTGGCCCTGGCGGTGTTTGCTGTGCCTGCGGGGCCCCCCTTGGTGTCGTTGATGCCGATGGTGTTGCAGGCGTTGTACCGGGTGGTGTCGCTGTGGTGGCTGTCGTTGATGCTCCGGGTTGCTGTCGCTGAGGTCGCCCTGTCGGTGTTGGCTGTTGGCAGCTGATGGTTTACGGCGTCTCTGATTTTGCTGATGCTGCTGGTGGTGGGTTCGGGTCCGTGTGTGGGCGGTCAGTGGCTTGTGTTCGGGGGTGGGGTGCCTTTGTTCCCGGGCGGGCGCTGGCTGGTTCCCTTGGCTCTGACAGGGAGGGTGTGCAGTAGGTGGTGTGGGCCGCTGGTGATGCCGTTGGTGAGGGTTTTGCAGGCGTTGCCCCGGGTGATCTCGTGGGTGAGGGTGGTGTTGCTGGCGCCGGTGGTGTGGATGCAGCTGGTGACGATGTGGTGGATGGCGTCTTGTGTGATGCATTGGTGGCAGGGGTGTTGTTGTTGATGGTTCTGGGCGTGTCTCTTGCCTCCTCTGGCGGAGGTTTGGTGGTTTGTTGGTTTACCGGTTGTGGTGGCGTCAGTTGCCTCTGGTGCCGGAGGTTGCCGCTGGCGACGCTGATGGTGGGGTGGTGCTGGCAATGGTGTTGTTGATGCCGTTGGCTTGGGTGGTGTGGGTGTTGTACCTGGTGTTGGTGTGCGTAGGTGTCGTAGGCGTTGGTGAGGACGGCGGCGCCACCGGTGATGGTGATGGTGAGGGTGCTGTGCTGGCATGATTGTTGGTGGTGTTGGTGTTTCTCATGGTGTGGATGCTGGCGGTGGCGGCTCTGGGTGCGGGTCGGTGGGTGCGGCGGGTGTGGTTTTTGGACGGTGTTGGGTGGCTTCTTGTGTTGCTTTGATGTTGGCGAGGGTGTTTTAGGTGTTGGGCTGGGTGCTGGGGTTGCTGGTGTTGCCGACGGTGAGGGTGCTGTTGTTGATGTAATGGGAACCACTGTCATGCGTCACGTAGCACGCGAATGCGGAGGCATTAGCTTCGTAGTCGCTGGACCAGTCGCTGTCCGTCACTTGACGCTTGGCAGCACGCTCAGACCGTTCAGCACACTGACGGGCATGCTTTTCATTTCGTGTCCCGCCGGCGAAGGCGTTCGTGTGGGCGCCTCTCAGCCTGCTATTGGTGTGCGGTGCAGCAGATGCTTTGGCAGATGTGCGTGCCCATTTAGCAACGGGCTCCGTTTGCTGTGCCTGAGCGTGTGTGCCTGTGTGTCTTGCTTGCTTGAAAGATTTGCGGCGCGCCTTGGCTTCCTCTTGCTGATCACGTTCTTGCCGCGCAGCCTGCGCGGCTGCAAGAAAACTGGTCTCCGTGACCCATCCGCCAAGGCACAGCGTCGTTGCATCATCCTTTGTTTCCATGGTGATGGTCCGTGCGGTTGCTTGGGATTCCATTTATCTGGTGGTAACTAGGGAGTCTGGAGATGCGAAGGAGTCTTGAGATGCGGGAAAGTTGTCACTTGCAGGTACAATACGGGAAGCCAGCTGCGCAAGAAGCTCCAAGGACTTGGCATCTGCCTCCTCCTGTTTAGGGCGCAGACGTTCCTGAGGAGCGTGGCGTAAGAAGGTCTCCACGCTGTGCGGTACAAGGCCTGTAACGCGGAACGGTGTACGCACCTTCTCACCGGTGCATGTTTGATACCACGCATGCTCAACGAAGGAAACGAATCTGGCCAGACCCAGGCTCCTCCCAAGGTTGCTCTTGATGAAGTTGTCCTGCAGCTGCCGGTACCGTCACTTGACACCATGAAGCAGTGCACGGTCAAGAGGTTGGATTATGTCTGTAGCGTGACTTGGGAAGAGGGCAACGGAAACACCGGCCCCCTTGCACACACTCAGACCTCTCACTCCAACACGTGTCCTTGAGCCATCAAAGAACAGCATGATCTTGTTGTAGGGATTACAGTGCGGATTCAATCTCGGAACCAGGACTTGCTCCACCCATTCAACAAACATCTCACTACTGGACCACCCAGTTCCCGTACCTTTGAGGATAACCTCTCGGTCGCAGTACCTTAGATGACCCCCCTTCACAGTCTTAGTGTCAAACAACACAGTGGGCGGTAGAGCCTCTCCACTGGCAACCACTGCCGCAATCACAGTCAGAGCCTTCCGCTGATACTCCTGCCGCCGCGGCACCGATGTCCGACCCCTGATGCTCCACACCTTGCGTGCCGCTGCCCTGGTGATGAAGTTCTGACGGAAGGAGGTCTCATCCATGTTCACCATGTACCGGTAGTCGTAGTCCACCTCTGCAAGGGCCTTGGAGGCTTCAGCAAAGAAGTCTCCCCACTGTTCTTCGTCCAAGCGACTGTCAGCACGCTGACTCTCCACCAGGCTTGGGGTACGGCTGACCAGGTCCGTGTTGCATGCTTTGAATAGGTGCCACCGCTTGGTGCCGGACCCTAGCTTGAACCCGTGCTCCTCTGCATGTCTGCGTGCCTCCTCCACAATGTCCACCTTGTATGGGGTCAAGGAAATCAGCAGCTGCTGCTCCAACCACTTTCTCATGTGGTCATCTTGCACTCTGGGCGGCAGCCCAGGCCGTCCCATCAGCACACGCTCACTGTTCATGAATTGGAGCGGGTTTTCCTTTATGGTTTTCTTGTCCACACGGAACAGCCTCATGGCTTGCCTCATTGATCCCCGCCCAGCAGCAACCAAAGCGACGGTGTGCTGCGGCAGAGGATAGGATGCAAAGGGCTCGTGTTCCATTATGTTGACGCTTTTTGACTTGCGTTTGCCTCTCATACTGGCCTTGTAACGCCCTTTCGGCAGCGTTTCACAGGCGTTTCTGATTTTGCGGCGAGCTGCAGCTCTACCGATACGGGATCCCAGTCGCATTATCTAAAATTAAAAAAAAGAAAGAGAAAACAGTCTTGAAATCGTATATTTCACGCAGTATTCATTTCGCTTTTACGTGGTGACATTAGGGCTTACGTAAATTTGCAGCGCTGTTTCACGCAATTTTGTGCGGTCTTATCTGGCGATTTACGGGATCGCCAGATGGACCTCAATTATTTCTATAATGTTCGAAATAATGTTTCTTTGATTATAAATCGTCATTTGCTGATAAAATTATTTGCCTGGTGATCCTGCGCCGCAATAGTGGGTGTCTAACTGGTCCCTTTACCTTAAGTCCCGTGGAATTGGTGAGCGCCCGCATCCAGCAACACCCAACGACCACCCACGCCCGAACCCACACCCAGGACCAGTAACTGCGACACCCACACCAGCACGGCCACCAACAGCCAAACCAAAACCACCCAAATCGAACACCACAACACCCTCACCAGCGAGGACACCGGCGGCAAGGACACATAGATGGACATCAACTCAGCGTAAAACTGTGCATCTAATGTCCTCTCCTTCCCTCATGCCACTGTGCCATGCATGGCTTGGCTATTAGATTCTGTATTTTTTGTACATGGCATGTATGGTATATATGTCATGGAACACACTGGCAGACTTAGAATGATTGTGCTTTTAGGCGCGGTCATCAATATTGCAAAGCCATACACTTTCAGCCAGGTACACGTTTATCTTCATAAGCTTTCTCATTGCTTTGCGTAACTTTACAACAGGTGTATGGGAGCATTCAGAAACTGTCACCGTGTTGCTCTGTGCAAGTGTGCTAGGGAGACAGTGCATAGTTTTACAAAGCAGGAGATTGCCAGGCTTTACAGAAGAAAAAAACGGTTCCTCGGTTTTGAAAGTCAAGCCTTGCATGGTTTTACCAAAGTGAATACTGCAACTGTTTGCAAGAAAAAACCATTGCACGGAGAAAGATGTCCTTGATTAGTGCCCTATAGATTTTGATGAAATCCTGCAGGTTTTTGATGGTGAAATCCCAAAACCAAAGGAGCAAGTAGAGCAAGAACAGGATGTGGATCGAATCAATGAATAGTTCGAAATCCAGTGTAACACAGAAGGGCTGCAGATAGACAAAGCAGGTATAAACACAAAGATTCCATCACAAATGGATAATACAAAAGATTTTATATGACAACTGGGCTGACTCTAGCCTCAAAGATAGCAACAAGCACTTCATGTGCACTCTTTTGGGTGAAATGGTGCTGGTTAGGAATGTGGGGCATAGGTGTCAGGCCAGACACAGAATATGACTTGGCCAAGCAACTGAATTCAGAAACAGTTAAACAGTAGAGCCACATTAAGTGGTAGTAAGGCCATGAGGAACTACCACCTTCACCACGCCTTCGACGACAGCCCGGCCGCACTGCCATGGCCATCCGATCCCCCGGAGACCGTGCGCAAGCTCGCCGACCTCATGCGCAGCCACGCAAAAGCGAACATGCAAACGCCGGCAGAACCCCCACTGAGGGATCCGGGCAGCAAGCAACACACCCCTTCTTCAACCCCCACGCCCCCCCAGCCCCACTACCTGCAGTCCCACCCAAGCGAGCGAGACAAAAAAGGGGCGCATCCGCCCCCAACCGAGCCCGAAAAGCAGCGACCTCCCGACCCCCCGCACCCCACCCGACCCACCCGGCAAACCCGGACCAAGCATCCTTGTCATCCTCCTTCCCATCATTACCACCGCCCCATCCGGACCAGGCATCCTGATCATCATCCCTCCCGCCACCAGCACCGCCCCCGCTCGAGGCGTACCCAGGATTCGAAAAGGGCGCGAAGGTCCAGCAGCCCTTCCGCAACGACCACACAGGCGACTGGATCTGGTGTGAGGGCACGATCCAGTACCGCCTCCGCGACCCGGGGGACAACGGAAGGCCACAGATCCGGGTGGTCTGGCACCGCCAAAAGGAGCTAGACCAAGGCAGCAGCGCCCCGTACAAGCCAGAAGGCCACACTCTGGAGCTCACCAGCGCCCACCCCATCCGGCTCCGTACCGACGAGAACAAGGCCCACAGAGGCACCAAATACACTGCAGAGCTCCCCCCGGAGTGGAGCCAAGCCCCCCCCCCGCCGCGCCTACCCAAGCGCCCACCAACCGGCAAAAAGTCCCCGAGCCCCAGTCCCCCTCCCTGACGGGGCAAGGGCCGAGGGCACAAGCCTCCACAGCCCCGGCCCGCCCCCACCGAGGCCACCGTCAACCTCCTCGACCTCAACCACCCGCCCGTCACATACTCCAAGGACGCCACGACCGCCCTCCAGGAGATCCTGATGGCATAGGGGCCGGGGTGGGTTCCCCACCTCCTCGCCTTCCAGGAACAAGGCCTACAACGCGACGACCCCCCAGAAACCACCCCCATATAGACCCCGGACCGGAAAGCGTACACATGCTACTGGCACAAGGGGACCCCCCTGTACGCGCGAACGGGCATCCACGTCCACCTCGTCCGCCACCTCAGCGTCCCAGGGAGGCTAGGTGTCTATGAGGTCGTCGGGGACGGATGGCAACTCAAGGTCATCAACGCCCACGTCCCCTTCGGCGACGCCACGGAACCCTTTCTCCAAGCCCTGGCCGAGGCATACCCCCAGATGGCCATGCTCGCCCCCACAATCATCATCGGCGACATGAACGCCGCCCCCACCCCGGCGGACCGAGGGGGACAGGCCACACCCCAGGACCATGCAGTCCGCGACACCATCGAAATGCTGGGGCTCGTAGACCTGACGGCCAACCTCGAAGACCAACCATCCCACTTCCCCCACCAAACAGATGCCGCCCCATCCCGCATCGACGTATGCTATGTTGACCCCACCACCATCATCCGGGCAGAGGCCCGATATGGACCCCTCCCGCTGGGACCCACAGGCCATAGCCCCCTGCACATCCGCCTCACCATCCCCAACCTTGCCCCCAGCCCCCCAGAGGATGCAGACCAAGGCCTACCACCCCCCCTGAAGATGCCCCCACTGCATGACAAGCATGCCTGGTTCCAATATCACAGGGCCATAGACCGCGCCCGGCGCATCCAACCAGACCCCATCGACCTACTCACAGCCATGCGCACGGCCGCCGTCACCTGCAGCTTCCAGCAACACCCCCACACAGACGACGACCAACCCCCCACGGCTCTAGGGGACATGCTCCATGACCTCTGGCATGCGAAGCAACAACTGGCGACCCTCCTCCACACCGACACCCCCAAAACCTGCCGCCAGATACACCACTGCAGGACGCATATAGCCCACATCAGGGCAGACCTGCAGCGGTGGCACATCGACAGGCAACAGCGCATCGCCCAGGAACATGAACGGTATGCGCAACATGAACTCCCCTACAAGGCCATCCGCGACCTCAACGACGCCATGACCGACACCGGCCACCGCACCATCACCACCGTCCGGCAGGAGGACGGCTCCCTCACCAACAACCCAGCCACAGTGCTCCAAGCCACCCAAGACAGCTTCCTCCGGCAACACACGCCCACCCAAGACACACTGGACCCGGACACCCAGGCCAAAATCGACCGCCTCCCTCGGGTCTTCAACCACGCCCAGAGGAGGCAACTGGAAAAGCGCCCCTTCACCATCCACGAAGTCCGGAAGGCCATCCGCAGTCTCCGGCAACACACAACCTCAGGCTACGACGGCCTCCCTGCGGAGGCATATTGCCACCTCCCCGCCCACCTCCTCCGCATCCTCACCCACCGCCTCTGGGACATCGCCACGGGGCAGACCCCCCTGCCACCAGACTGGGCAAACGTTGTCCGCCCCCTCTACAAAAAAGGGGACTGGGCAAACCCCGACAACTGGCGCCCCATAGTCTGTGCAGTCACGGAGGTCAAAATCGTCTGCACCATCCTCCTATGCCGCATCCGCCCCCACCTGGACCCCCACATACCAGCCAGCCTCTGGGGGGCCATCCCAGGCGTCCCCACACGAGGCCATCTTCCTCCAGGACACCATCGCCGACATGAACCCGGTGGACCTCATTATCGCCTCCCTCGACATCAAAGGAGCCTATCTGAACACCCCCTGGCTCCTTCTAGAAGCGGTGTGGAAACGCCTAGGCCTCCCCTTCTACAACTTCGCCTCCGGCTACATCCGCACCCGCAAATACACGGTCCGCACTGGAGCAGGCCTCACCCCCTTCCTGGAGCCAGGCAGGGGGGTCCCCCAAGGAGGAGCAGAAGGCCCCTTCCTGTACCTTCTCGTGACGCTCCCCCTGGCCCTCGCAAAGAAGCAGGATTACCCGGCCTACGCACCCTACCCCCTCCTCTCCCCTCTGGTGGGCTTCGCGGAAATCACCAACCTCACGGTCGCGCACACCCCACACGAACCGCATGCCCCGGACCCCGGGCCAACGGTCACCCAACAGGCCAATGACTTACTGGACTTGACTGTCTCCTACCTCTCCCACAACAACCTCATTGTCCACCCCACAAGGTCAGTGGCCATGATCAAGGGGTCTGCCACAGTCCCCACCCTAGGGCCAAAAGGGCCCCCAATGCAAGTCGTGAAAACCACCAACAACCTGGGGGTAATCCAGGCCGCCAACCCTGAGGACGCCACCCTCCCTCCCAAGTTGCAATCACACCTCGCCCATCTCCCCAGATATGCGTCCCCGACCACCAATGCCCTCTCCCTGTCCCACCAGAGCCTGGCCTACTACCTCACCGGGGGCTTGAACGCCTCCATAGGCTTCCAAGCACTCCACCTGACACACCCCACCACCGCCCTCCAGCCGGCCACACGCGCCGTGACCAAGGCATCGGCAGCACACGGGGGCTGGCCCACCTCCATACCCACCCGCGCCATTCGAGCGGCATGGCCCCACTATGGGGACGCCATAGGGGACGAGGTGAGAGCGGCCTACACCAGACACACCGCCCTCCTCCTTCACCGCATGACCCACAACCACTCACCAGAGGTCCGCGAGGTCACCACAATCTGCCTCCAAGCCGCACAACGGGCCCGCAACACATGCCCGCGCTGGGTACCCCACCAGAGAGGCATGCCCACCGACATGAACACGCGCCTGTGGAACCACCTGCAGCTTCTCCTCCCATCCCCACACCACGCCATACTCACCAACCACACGTGTCCAGAGGAAGGGCCTCTAGCAGTGCTCTGCGGGGACCTCCACCATCACCCCAAGGGCACCATCCACACCATAGACCTTGTCGGGGCCTCCATCAGCGTGGTATACGTCACCCTCCCCCAAAATGCGGATCCTGCACCACAGCGGGGCACACCACAACCACTTTCTACAGCTTCTCGAATGGCCTCAATACCGCCTCTTCCACCAGTATGTCACGCAGACGGCACGAGCAGCGGGACACACTCTGCCGGGAAGCAAAGACATGCGAGGAGCCTACCGAGATTTCAAAAAGCAACACCCCCGACCCATCCCAGCGACAGCGCCCTACGCACCCACCGGCTCGAAACACGAACCCGTCCCCCCGGTGACGGGCTCAGTCCCACCACTAACCCTACTACTGGCCCCGAATGAAGCCAAACCCACGCAGACCACCGTCATCCACCACGGGGCAAAATGCCGCATACCGAAACACCACATGACCACCCGAGACCTACCACGGGTCCCCCATGACTGCCAGAGCATGCCACGCACATGTTGGTCCTTTGACCCCGAGGCACCAGCCACACCATGGCCCGTACTACACCTCATAGCACGCCACCACACCCACCCCACAACCCACCTACCACCACAGGCCTACGCATGGGTAGCCCCATGGTTCCACCGCACCGACACCATCCCCACGGTAGCGTGGAACCCCGACCAGGCGCCCAAATGGCTCTTCACCACTACACTTACCTGGCCCCGCCCCGACCCGGCAGGGGTCGCCATCCGTTACAGCATGTACGAACCAGGCAGAACGGGCAAGCACGAGCACCCCTACTATCCGCTCCACCACTCCTGCCACACACCGGAGCACCGAACACAAACCCTCACATGCCACGACCTAACCCCAGACACAGCCTACATCCTCCACTACATCTACTCCTACCTCACACAAGGACAGCCGGAGCAGGGACTCATAGCCATGTCCCCTCAAGCGAAACACATCATCTCCAAAGGAATAGGGGTGTACGCCACCCCCATCCTGCAGCCCACAACCCCAGTAGCCCACCTTGCCCCGGGCCTCGCCATATACGCCTACCTGCCCATGAACCCATGTCGCCTCCCACAACCATCACCGGCGGACCGGCTCTTCTTCACCGACGCCTCAGGCGAATCCGCCCTCACGCCCATCACCGGGGGGGCCACCCTGCAGCTAACCCACACCGGGGGACACTACCACATGGACCACCACACGGGCCACACCACCTACGGGGCCTCCTCCCACGGGGAGCTAGGGGCCATGAGCGATGCCATCGCCGAGATCGCGGCCCACCTACCCGCCCACCTCCCGCACATCGTCCGGGTCTGGTTCGTGGTAGATGCCACCGTCGACACACACCTGCTCCTCCGCATAGCAAGGCAACCACCTCACAAAGCCACCGCGACGAGCCTCGGCACCCAGGCACTGCTGCTCTGGAAAGCCCTTTGCAGCCTTCCCCCCTACGTCCAACTCCACATCGTGAAACAAGAGTCCCACAGACACCAATACGGAAATGGTAAGGTCGACAACCAGGCAGTACACCAGCGCACAACGCATCTACGAACCCTCCAGATCCCTGACCTCTGCCGAAGCCACACACACCTCCAACACATACCCCCCGTACTACAGCCCCATCAGATCCCGGACTGGGTACCAGAGGACGCCCCCTATTCCTCCCACGACAGAGCATGCCACTACCCCGACTCCATCCAACATCTCGCACGCGTGCTCGGCGACGCAGACAGCCGGGCGCACCCGCAGGAGCTCCAGGACAGACTGCAAATCCCCCTCTACCACTCAGCACTGCGCCCAACAAACGTCCCGGCCCACCTCCAAAAACGACGCATCCAGCTCGTCAGGGAGCAACTACCATTCCTCACCAGGGTCGCCAGGTGGCTCGCCCGCAGGCACATCCACGTCCCCGAAGAACACACCCGTTGCCCGTGCGACCAGACAACCCCGGAGGACTGGGAACACTTCAAGAAATGCCCCTTCCATACAGGCAGGGACACACTAGTGGGCTGGTCCCCGGCGGAAGCCCTATGACAACACGAAGGATGGCCAACCCACAGCCACGCACACCAGGCCACCGAACACCTCTTCCGGGATCCCCTGGTCAAAGAAGCCACCATGAGTGGGGCGGTGACACAGGCCCTGCACCGACACCTCACGAAACACACGGAAAGCCCCATGGAGGCAGCAGCACACCTCCAGCTAGAAGCAGTCCGCAGAGCAGCGGCCCAAATGGTACACCGCAAACACCTCCTGTTAACACACGCGGAGCAACTCACGGACCCCACCGCCAGGGAACACATGCGGCATCTCATCCATTACCATGCCGTGCATGACCCAGACGTCCACTAACCCACTCCGCGCCCCGCACGCGCCCCCCATCTCCATCCGCAGGCCTCCAAGGCACAACCACAGCGCCCCGAAGCCCATCTCTCACCCAAGAAGCCATCCGGCACGGCCCGGCCCGGCCGGCCCAACCAGGGCCAACCATACGTTGACGTAGACGCGCAAGACCCCGGCAACCCATCCAGCCCACCCCCCCCCGGACCCAGGGCACCCCCCCCTCACACCGGCCACCATCCGCGACCCCGACTTCCTCCGAGCAACCCTCCAAGGCAGGGCCCCGACAACCCCCCTGGGCTGGTACCGCCTACAAGAGGACTGGACCAAGCTCACCGTCAAAGCCCTCCGGGACCTGACCACCCCAGGCAATGGCCTCCACGAGGCCATCATAGACCTTGTACTCTGGCGAGCCAGCAAACACACCCAGGGCCAGCACGTCTGGATCCCCCCCATCGAATGGGGCCAGGCCCTGACACACGACACCGACATCGACGTCGCGCGTCGAGGGACCGTACGCCTACGACGGGCCCCAGCGGAGAAGGACCACCCAGCGGACCCGAACTGCCCGGAGCAGTGGGAACAGGCCACCACACCAACCTGTGACACCGCCCTCCGCGCCGCCGGCCTCCGCACCCCAGACGACGACCTTCCACCCCCACCTACAGACAGTGACCACCCCCCGCCGGAGGTCTGGGTTACACTCCTCAAGCGCGGGCACTACTACGTGATAGCCACTACGGCTACGTCCCCCGGCCCGCAATGGCTCCCCAAAGGGACAGACACCATGCTCGCCTAAGGGACCGCCCCACCAGGGGCAGTAGGGGACCCCAGCATCCAGCACAGGGTCCTCAGGGGCGTCCTCCAGCCAGGGGACAAGCCCCCAGCCCGCGCCCTAGCCCACATCACCTCAGGGAAGGCGGACTACCACCTGGGACTGGCCATGCTCTGCCTGATCCACTGGATCCAGCGCCGCTGGCCACCCACGGGGGCCGTGCCCTGGATTTGAGCCATCCCCACCGCCCACACACAAATCGAGGCGGGCCCGGACACGCGGCCAAACCCCCCCCCAGACCGCAGCAAGCCCTCACTTGCGGGTACCACGCCATCCACAGGGTCCTCAGCCGCGTGGGTCTTAGCCCAAAGCTAGCATACCCCCTTCCCACCACTGACCAGGAGGTTCACCAGATACGCAAGCTCGTCTGCGAATTCCTTGCCGCGGCAGCAGAAGACGGCAAGCTTCTCCTCCAAACCGCCCGGCCTACAACTGGCCACGAAAGCGCGCCGCGACGAGCGGACACATACACCGACACAACACACCCGACCACACGATCTCCGCCCATGCCCCTCCCCTCTCGCTGCTCACCCGGAGACCCACACATGCCCACCATCGCGCGCGTCCCCCGGGCCCCGCGACACGGGCCTCCCCCACCCGCCCGAACACCAGCACACGCACGCCACAAACCCACCCGCCGGACACCCCTCACCACCCCCCACACTCGACAACCCCCACACACCCCCCGAGAGGAGCCCTGCAGCCCGCGGCACGCCCACCCCACCCAGTGGCACGCCCATGCCCCCCGCACACACCCCAGAAGACCCAGACCCACCCCCCCGGCCCATGAATGCAGCCCACGCGAACTGTTCCCCCCCGCGGACGCCAACCCACACAACCCCACACATTGCAGGACCCCGGCCCAGCCAAGCCGGGAAGGAGAAGGCCACAGCCCCGCGCCTCCCTCCCCCGCCGCTGCCGACCAGATCGGCCCGCCGGGCCGCCAGGTCACGACCGGGCCCCCCCAGCCGCCCGCCCCCAACCTACAGCCCGAGGACATGCCCTACATCCTCCCCGCCGTGGCCGCAGCAGAAGCCGCCGCCCACAAGCCCGCCAGCATCACAGCCCAACCCGCGTCCACCACCTCCTCCTCATCCTCAGCCTCATCCACCTCCTCCACCTCATCCTCCGATGCCCCCATCCCCGCCGCCCTCATCCTCAAGGCCACGGCAAAAGCCAAAGCCGCGGCCGCACGCATTGACCCCCCGACCCCCACACAGGCGACTCAGGCACCCCGGCAACGCATCAGGAAGACCCCCGACCCGACATCGGCGCCCTCACACCTCCGGACAGAGGTCCTCCTCAACCTGGAACTGGACCCCAACCCCAAACCCGACCCCAAACCCCAACGGGCGCCCAAGAGAGCACACACAACACTTCAAACGCAACGACACAAACCCAACCGACACCGCCCTAACCAAAACCCTAACCCAAGCCAGGACCCCCCACCCACCACAACCCACGCTTCCCTCCCACCGGCAGCCAACACCACCGCAGAGGCGGCCACCCAGCATGACCCCGTCCAAACCCACGTGAACATCCCCGTCACCAAGCGCCCTGTCATCCATCCCCCACAAACCACCACCACCGCTGGCCAAACCGACCCAGGGACGTGGGACCCCTCGACCACCGTCACCGTCAAGCCCGGCCGCCGACCCGCCCCCCCTGCCCACCACATAGTGCAGCCCCGGGGGCTGCGCACGATGCCCGACCCCTCAGCCCCACAAGGGGGACCGGAATACCCACAAGGGGTCCAAGGGCCATACCTGCAACACCGACCCCACCACTACCAACGCCACCACCACCAGCGGCCCCACCGCCACCACCACCAACACCACCCACACCACTACCACTCCCCACCACCCTACCCCACCGGGCCACAACCCCCCGTGCACGGACAGCACCAGCGAATGGGATGGCAGCCACCGAGCGCTCCACCCGCGTACCCCACCTACCACCAGGGGCCACCCCCCCCGTACCAGCCACCCCCCCCGTACCAGAAACCGTATCCCCCCGGCCACCACGTCCACGCCAAAGGGGCCCCCCGCACCCAACCCCGCCAGGGACAGTCACTCGACCCATACAACCAGCCGCTGCCGCCACCACACCCCTACGTGGCGGATCCATGGACGACAGGGGACCTCCCCCCCCCCAGTACCAGGCGGCGCCACGCGAGGCCCCCCAGGACCCGCCGACGCCGCCTGACTGGCCCGACTCGAGCGATGAGGCCCAGTCCCGCAAACCGCGGCGCTCCCGCTCCCCCCCCGCACGGCACACTCGCCCCCGGCGCCCACACTCCCCACACCGCAACGGCGCCTCAACCACCCACTCGCGCCGCTCTCGCTCCCCCAGGTGCCACCACGACCCCCCGGGACCCCGCTCCCGCCGCTCCCGCTCCCCCGGGCGCCACCACAGGTGCAACCGCCGCCCCATGTCCACCTGCCCCTCCCCCCTCCGGCCGTACACGACCCCCACCCCCAGCCCAAGCAACCACCGCTCCTGCTTTCCCTGGCGCCGCCAGGCACGCCACCGCCGCCCCACCTCCACCTCCCCCTCCCTTCACAGGCCCCGCCAGACTCCCCGTTCCCCCCGCCGCCCATACCCATCCACCACCCCCAGCCCCCGCCACCACCACTCCCGCTTCCCCAGGCGCCACCAAGCGCGCCACCGCCGCCCCATGTCCACCTCCCCCTCCCGTTCCCCCCTCCGCCCATACCCGTCCTCCACCCCTAGCCCCCGCCAACGCCGCTCCCGCTCCCCCAAGCACCGCCACCCCCACCACCACCACAGGTCCACGTCCTCCCCCCGCCACTCGAGGACCCGGGGCACTGACCCCTCCCCCCCCCAGGCCCCCGCGCAGCTCGCCTGGTGGTCTGCCTCTGCTTTGCAGGAGCTCCGCCGCTGGGTGAAGTGGGCCGGGGGAGCGGGAAGGGAAGATGGGGTGCACATGGTGCACACCTTCGAGGAGATGAGAACCCGCACCCCCGCCGACCCCAACGAGGCCGCCCTGGAGGCCATCATGCCGCAAGCGGCATGGGACGCCCTCCTCGGCGATGCGGTCCAGGGCCTCCGCCCCCCCTACACCCCCCAAGCCCTCTGCCAATGGCTCCAGGCCACCCTGCCCGAGGCCTGGGCCATCGGCGCCCCCTCCCACCCCGCCACCATCACACCAGGAAGGGGAAGGACAAGGGCAAGGGGAGGGCAAGGGACAGCAAGGGGCACTCAGGCAAGAGGGCACGGAGGGGCCCCAAGTGAGGGCAGGCACCCATAGGGACAGGGCGTCGGAAGAGACACCACAAGGCGGCAGGAAACCACCCAAGAACCAGGAAGGGGCAGGAGCAGGGACCGAGGCATGGACGAAAAGGGCACCACGGCAAACACCACGACCCACACCCAGGAAGGGCATACCACGACAGGGGGAACAGCGCCGCCCCACCCCCACCGAACGCCGCACGACTCCCGGGGGCGCACCCCCCAACACGCACCACCGAAGCAAGCATCGGACGCCGTATGGATCACACCAGCGCACACCCACCAGCCACCGGAAACCACACGGGGGATGGAGGGCACACATACACGGGGAGAACGGGCCACACCCACAGAGGAAGCCGCAGAGAACGCCGCCGCACGGCGCACCACCATGCCCTCACCGCCAGGCGACGACCCCAGCCGCCACAAGGGCCACCTCACAGGCACCGGAAGAGGACGAAGGCACGGCCACAGCGACCAGGGGTAGGGACCGGGACCCCCAAAGGACACGGGACCAAGGCACAGGCCCCCAGGGAGGGCAACCCCACGGACGCCTACCCGACCCACCAGCCCGAGCGGCACGCCCAGGCCCCCACAGCAAGGACCCAGCGAGACACCCACACCTAACCGCACTCCCCAGCCACCAGCCAGCCGCACTCCGGCCGGCACTCCGCACCACGACACAGGCCAGGCTGACCTCCACTGACCCACCACGGCACAAAGCGAGACCACGGCACACCGCACCACAGCGCGCCACAGTGCAACGCGCCACAGCACGACGCGACGCGACACGGCACAGAGCGGCACAACATGGCACGACTGACCCTAACCTGAAGTACTAACCGAAGCAAGCCACCACACACCCCGCAAGGCGCCGCACCAGCACGCCACACACCGGCACCGCAGGCCACACACGGCGCCACCGCGCGCCCGGCAACAACGGTGGCGGACCACCCAGAAGGTTGAAACCGGCACCGCAGAGGAGAAAGGACACGAACAACTCCAGACCCGTAACCCAGAGCCACACACAGCCGCCTGGCGCAGCCGCCCAGCCAGCAGAGCCAGGACCTAGCCCGGCAGGAAGGAGCGCCGAGCCCAACGTGTACATAGCCCACAGGACCCATGGGGCCGGAACACGGCCAAACAGAACGCAACCGCCAACAGCAGCCCGGAAGACCACACTGAATGCGGGCCAGTGCGAGCGCCAGCTGGGGGAGGGCAGAGGGAGGAACAGGCAGGCCCCCCCCCAAAAAAAAATAGGGGGGGGCAGGGGGGGGGGGCCGCGAAAACAGCCCACAGCCACCAAACCGCCCGCCAACACCACAAGAGGCGGCCCAACCCCCCACCCAGAAGGCACCAAAGACAGGACCCCCAAAGAGGCACAGAAGGACCACCCAGCCAAAACCGGCAACACCAAGCCAGGAACAGCGGCCCACCGGAAAAAGGGACATCAAAACATGCAGACACACACCACGAAGAAAAAAAAGAGCCAGCAGCCCAGCCCGAAAGAAAGGGGATGGGGAAACGGGGGCCACAAGGCCCGGGACAGGGACACCCAGCAACCGGCACCACAAAGCCAAACCAGGACACAAAAAAAAAGCGCAAAAAACACGCCCCGACAACCCAGCCAAGAAGGGCGGGGCACAGCCGGGACCCGGGCCCAGCACACACGCCCACATCGCACACCGGAACCGGAAACAGCGGGGGGCCAAGCGGAGCGCGAACGCAATCACACACGTCCCTTACGCAGGCCGAAACCTATTCCCAACCACGAACACCACGAGCAGCCGGCAAAAGAGGGACAACACCACAAACCGTGCCCAAACACACCCACCCAAGACCCCAGCCAGGACTGGCAGGGTTGACAAAACCCACACCCAACCGCAACCCGGACCCAAACACAAACGCCGCACAACAGTAGGAAACCCAGTGCCCACAGCCCCGGCACTGAGGCAGCCCATGCCATGCAGGTGACCCGGCCAAACGAGATCCAGAGACCGGGGGTAAGGCTGCATCCTAAGGCCTGTGCTGCTTTGGGACTCGAGGCGGAGCGTGCAACACCCAAGCGCCTCGGAACCCTAGTACCAAGAACGTGCATGCATGCCTTGGGAACGGGATACGCCAGGAAGTCTGGTGAACCTCTAGGGTTCCGCCCAACGGAGGAGACGTGCGTAAGCACGGGGGCACACCCTCCCGCCGAGACAAGCACGTCACGCCGGCGGCGATCAGCCCTCCCGGTGTTGCCCGGGGCCGCTGTGTTGGGGGCCAACAGTCAGGTCTAGCGGGATGTAAGCCGCCTCCCCTCTTCACGTGCGGAGCCTCTTCCTGTTCGTCACAGGGGCGACGCCAGGGGGAACCATTAGGCGCCTCTCCACGACCGAGTGCACCTACGTACCTACCTACCCCCGCCACCAGGCAGGAGGTGCGTCTTGGAGGGCCCCCCACTAGGACCCGGTGGGGAGGATATCACCTGGCCCAACCAGGTGGCCCCCCGGGGCCGAAAGGCGTCTAGTACCCGCAAAATCAAACCTCAAACCGCAAACCCCAAAAACAACCCTCTGTTCTTTGCTGCTGCGTGTTTGCTTGTAAGACAACGAATCAATAGATTAGCATAATTGTGATTTAATTGGCCCTTTCTCAGTGTTGTATTGCCTTGCCTTTCCGACCTGTTTTGGCCCGTTTTGGAAAAAGTCATTTTTTCGTACTTTTTTTTGTAGCTCCAATATGGCGCCAATTTTGAAAGTATGATTTCATTAACACCAAGTTGGACGTTGTAGCCACTGCTGAAATCCTTAAATCTAGTTGGATGACTCGTTGTAAGTCTCCAAAGTGTAACCACATTGCGTCACAGAAAACGTATGACACTGCTCGTAAAATTGAGGACAACTTGGAAATATATTGGTGTTTTAGGAGGAATGACAAGAAGGTTACAAATTTTGACAAAAGACACAGTGTGCTGAGTATGGTGGTCTTTGTCTGGTGCTTGTGTCTTTTCCCACGAGTGTACACGGGTGCAGGGCGGAGTGTGGGGCCACCGCCCTCTGTTGGACAGGGGGGATTCGAGCGATTCCTATTATCAACCGAAAATCCCAACTTTGTCGCATATTCTCTCCCCTTAGGACTACCCGCGGTTCAAAGGGGCTTCCCACATTGCGCACGCGCACCAAGCTTCAAATTTTGACGAAACAGAAATCCCTTTATTTTTCTGTGAATACATTTTTGATAGGGCAGACAGCTGACCTCTGCTGTGCTGCATCAAACGGTTCAATTCTCTGCCTGTTCTTTATTTGATTCGGATTTCTAGATTTCCGACCCCTAAAAAATGATTCGCAAGCAGCTTTTGACTGCATGGTTCGAGTAGACGGAACTAGAGGTAGGTCATGGTTCGCACCCCTCCACCTAACTCCACCCTTTGCCTCCACCTACAGATGAGTACTCCCCTGAATTGAAGGCATCCCCTGGCCTGGCAAGAGAGGATTTGCCGCAAAGAAGCAGATGACTCCACCACCAACATCACCACCACGCCCTGAGGGTCAGGGCTTGCGGGGAACGGAACGGCAGAGCAAGCACGCCACCACCCGCACGCGTCGCCCACCTTATCGTACACCACTCCGCAACACGCCCCCCCGCTTCCCCTGACAGGAGGTGCGCTGCAGCCCACTGCTGGGACGACGACTACGACGTCCTCCCGGCCATCCGACACCTACTGGCAGCCACGGTCCCGCGCCAACAAGCCCACCAGCAACCCAAGGAACCGCAGGAGCCCGACCACCCCATGCCACCACGCTCCATATCCCCCGCGTCCATCGCAGACCAGAACACGGAACACCAGCGAGAGGAGCCCGACCCTGACCGCGCCGCCACGCCCCCACCGCCCCCCCCCCAAAGGACATCTACGCCACACTGGCCAGCACCCTAGCCCCCATGGACGCCGAGCAGTACTACCAGTCCATCCGACGAGACCTCCCTGAGGACCACGCGACCCCCCAGGGGTGGAAGCAGGAGAAAAGGAACGACAACGAGTGGGGCACAGAGGAAGACCTTCTCTGAGAAGACACCTGAAAAGGCACCAAGAACGCCTTCCTGGAAGCAGCAGCCGCAACCTACCCCCGCCCGCCCGGGGACACGAGGCACGGCCTCCAAGCCCTCCTAGCGTTCCACAGCTGGTAACACCGCCACAGCATCAGCCTCCAACCCCTCGACCACAATTCACACCGATGGACACCTGAAGACGACGCCACCGCCGCCATCACCGTACAGCAAAGCGCCGAGAACCCGGAGGAATACCACATCACCTGGAACGATCCGGCACCCCACCCCCCCGCCTCCCCCACCCTCCCAGATGTCTTCGCCACCATCAGCACAGAACTGCAGGAGGCGAAAGCCCCACAACAACCGGACGAAGAGATGCCCAAGGCACCATCACCACCAACCACACAAGAAAACCCCCACACAGAGCCCCTCAACCACCCCATTACCACAATGGAGCTCCCCCCACAGCACCGCACCACCCCGGACCGCAACGGGCTTCGAGACCTGCCACTGGAATGGGCGGTCCACAACGGCACACTCCGATGGGACAAAATTACACCGGGGCTCCAGGCCATCCGCCTCCACTCCATCACCGAGCCCACCACCACCTGGGCACTACCGACAGGCCGCCACCACCTCCTCCTCACCGTCCAAGGCGATGCCACAATCACACCAACGGAGGGAGACCCTGTAACAGCAGCCCCCGCCCACGCCGTCCAAATACCCCTGCAAGCATCGTCGGCACCTATGGCGGTACATCCAGGCCCCACCCCATGGCAAGCCATCGTCAGCACCTACCCCACCCCCAACGACCACACACAAACCTGGCAGCAACGGTGGGAGGACATCCGGGGGGACCTCCTCCAAGAACACCTAGGGCTCACGCGCACCCACCACACCCTACACCCAATACGAGGAGTAGGCCAAGCACCACACGGCATACACACCCCGGGATTATGGGCGTACGCCACACCCCTAAACCCAAAAGCAGCGGAGGACATCAAGACCGCCCTATGCATCCAGGAAGCCCAGACCCAAACCCCGCACCGCAACGCCCAACGAGGGTACACCATTTGGTGGGCATACCAAGACCAGGACACCCTCGTCCCCCAACCAGGGGCCCCCCCTCTAGACACCAACACAACCGCCCTCCTCCAAGCCGCAGCAGCGGCAGCCACACAGGTAGGGGCCCCGGACCCCTGGGGCCCACAATACCTGGTCGAAACCAAAGTGGCGCCCCACGCGAAGGCCCAAGAAAAGCCCCCAACACCGAAGCCGCTCCACCCCCCACTCAAGCTCAACACAATGGAACACACCCCCCAGGACGAATGGGCGACCCACTACATCATCCCCCACACCACCACCCGCAAGAACGACGCCACCAAGATCACCGTCACCCGCCACCTCCCCCACACCACTGAGGTGTATGAGCTGACGGCCCCCAACGTCCTTGTCACCCCTCGCCGACACGACGAGCGATACACCATACAGGCAGAAGGGGCCGCCCCGGCCACCCTGTACACATGGGCAACACTGGGGGACCTTCCACACCCCACCCTCCACCACGCCCCCTCCTGGCCCACCCCCTTCCACACAGCAGACCGCCCCAACAAGAAGCCCAAACACACAGGTATGCACACCCCGGCCCAGGAGGCCCAGCAGCGACACGATGCCAGGCGCAAGGCCCGCACCCTCCACGACGACCACACCATCCCACGCATCAGCGCCCCCCCCGCCAGAGTGTCAGATGCCACCCACAACCGCACGATCACAGGCATCATCACGGACTGCCTGAACCCAGCCGCGTCGCGGACAGACGCTGTGTGGATCGGCGAAGGGCGCTCCCTAACACGGGCGGTGGCGCGCCTCCACAACATCCAACCCCACAAACTCGAGCGCGCCGTCGGACCCTTCGCCGTACACGTCGACCCGTACGGCATCGACAACCCCCAGTGTGAACACCATGACCCGCCCCGCTCCACCCCATGCACCTCGCCCCTGCGCCAACCGCTGCCGGCCCCCATCATCACGGGCAACATGTACCTGGGCACTGTACCGGGAGACCAGGGCATATACATCCTGCCCAACAGGTCCAGGGAACACGCCATCCCCCTCCGCGGAGTAGAATCCCTCGCCCTGGGACCGCCCCCACCAAAACACCAACACCAGCACATCCCGGGGGACAAACGGACGCAGGCGCCAGACGGGGGAAAAAAGGCCCACCGACGCGCCCTAGCCCACATCATCGTCCACCCCGCAGTCCACCTACCAAAGGACTTCCGCACGGAGCGCCACATCTTCCTGGAGGGGCAAGCCCACCACATCATCAGCGCCGCCCTATACACCCTCGCCGCCCACGAACGCCACTGGGACCCCACAACCATCCCAGGGATGCCCCCACCACCGCAGGGACCCAAAGATCCCGTCGGCCCCTTCCACATCGATCAACTCCTAAGCCGCAGGGCCACCCCACACCTCCAGGCCTCCAGGATAGAACTAGCCATCGCATCGTGGGACACCCTGGACACGCCCCCCCAACAACCCGCCATCCACATCCCCAAAGCGGACGCCCTATGGTGGGTCCTCCACTGGGCACACGGAGTCCTCATGGCGGCCCAGGCCTATACCCCAGAAATAGACCCAGAAGACCCCCGACGGGGCCCGCAGCGACTCCTCCAGGCCACCACCCTCACAGGCCGCGAAGGCGCCTCCTGGGAAGCCCTCCACACAGCACTCTACTGGGCTCAAGGCTCTTCCAACAGCCTAGACACACCGGAACCCACGGAGGCCTGGGTTCCTGCAGGCCAAGGCCATGAGGAACTACCACCTTCACCACCCCTTCGACGACAGCCCGGCGTCACTGCCATGGCCATCCGATCCCCCGGAGACGGTGCGCAAGCTCGCCGACCTCATGCGCAGCCACGCAAAAGCGAACATGCAAACACCGGCAGAACACCCACTGAGGGATCCGGGCCAGCAAGCAACGCACCCCTTCTTCAAACCCCACGCCCCCCCCAGCCCCGCAACGTGCAGTCCCACCCAAGAGAGCGAGACGAAAAAGGGGCGCACCCGCCCCCAACCAAGCCGGAAAAGTAGCGACCTCCCGACCCCCCGCACCCCACCCGACCCGGCCCGGCAAACCCAGGCCAAGGATCCTCGTCATCCTTCCTCCCATCATTACCACCGCCCCACCCTGACCAGGCATCCTCATCATCCTCCCCCCAGCCACCAGCACCGCCCCCGCCCGAGGCGCACCCAGGATTCAAAAAGGGCGCAAAGCTCCAGCAGCCCTTCCGCAACGACCACACAGGCGACTGGATCTGGTGTGAGGGCACCATCCAGTACCGCCTCCGCGACCCCGGGGACAACGGGGGGCCACAGATCCGGGTGGTCTGGCACCGCCAAAAGGAGCTAGACCAAGGCAGCAGCGCCCCGGACAAGCCAGAAGGCCACACCGTGGAGCTCACCAGCGCCCACCCCATCCGCCTCCGCACCGACGAGAACAAGGCCCACAGAGGCACCAAATACAATGTGGAGCTCCCCCCGGAGTTGAGCCAAGGCCTCCCCCCGCCGCGCCTACCCAAGCGCCCACCAACCGGCAAAACGTCCCCGAGCCCCAGTCCCCCTCCCTGACGGGGCAAGGGCCGAGGGCACAAGCCTCCACAGCCCCGGCCCGCCCCCACCGAGGCCACCGTTAACCTCCTCGACCTCAACCACCCGCCCGTCACATACTCCAAGGAGGCCACAACCGCCCTCCAGGAGCTCCCGATGGCACAGGGGCCGGGGTGGGTTCCCCACCTCCTCGCCTTCCAGGAACAAGGCCTACAACGCGACGACCACCCAGAAACCACCCCCATATGTACCCCGGACCGGAAAGCGTACAAATGCTACTGGCACAAGGGGACCCCCCTGTACGCCCGAACGGGCATCCACGTCCACCTCGTCCGCCACCTCAGCGTCCCAGGGAGGCTAGGTGTCTATGAGGTCGTCGGGGACGGATGGCAACTCAACGTCATCAACGCCCACGTCCTCTTCGGCGACGCCACGGAACCCTTCCTCCAAGCCCTGGCCGAGGCATACCGCCAGATGGCCATGCTCGCCCCCACAATCATCATGGGCGACATGAACGCCGCCCCCATCCCGGCGGACCGAGGGAAACAGGCCACACCTCAGGACCATGCAGTCCGCGACACCATCGAAATGCTGGGGCCAGTGGACCTGACGGCCAACCTCGAAGGCCAACCATCCCACTTCCCCCACCAAACAGATGCCGCCCCATCCCGCATCGACGTATGCTATGGTGACCCCACCACCATCATCCGGGCGGAGGCCCGATATGGAACCCTCCCGCTGGGACCCACAGGCCATAGCACCCTGCACATCTGCCTCACCATCCCCAACCTTCCCCCCAGCCCCCCAGAGGATGCGAACCAAGGCCTACCACCACCCCTGAAGATGCCCCCACTGCATGACAAGCATGCCTGGTCCCAATATCACGGGGCCATAGACCGCGCCCGGCGCATCCAACCAGACCCCTCTGACCTACTCACAGCCATGCGCACGGCCGCCGTCGCCTGCAGCTTCCAGCAACACCCCCACACAGACGACGACCAACCACCCACGGCCCTAGGGGACATGCTCCATGACCTCTGGCATGCGAAGCAACAACTGGCGACCCTCCTCCACACCGACACCCCCCAAACCCGCCGCCAGATACACCACTGCAGGACGCAGATAGCCCACATCAGGGCAGACCTGCAGCGGTGGCACATCGACAGGCAACAGCGCATCGCCCAGGAACACGAACGGTATGCGCAACAAGAACTCCCCTAAAAGGCCATCCGCCTCCTCAACGACGCCATGACGGACACCGGCCACCGCACCATCACCACCGTCCGGCAGGAGGACGGCTCCCTCACCAAGGACCCAGCCACAGTGCTCCAAGCCACCCAAGACAGCTTCCTCCGGCAACACACGCCCACCCAAGACACACTGGACCCGGACACCCAGGCCAAAATCGACCGCCTCCCTCGGGTCTTCAACCACGCCCAGAGGAGGCAACTGGAAAAGCGCCCCTTCACCATCCACGAAGTCCGGAAGGCCATCCACAGTCTCCGGCATTACAAAACCCCAGGCTACGACGGCCTCCCTGCGGAGGCATACTACCACCTCCCCGCCCACCTCCTCCGCATCCTCGCCCACCGCCTCTGGGACATCGTCACGGGGCAGACCCCCCTGCCACCAGACTGGGCAAACGTTGTCCGCCCCCTCTACAAAAAAGGGGACTGGGCAAACCCCGACAACTGGCGCCCCATAGTCTGTGCAGTCACGGAGGTCAAAATCGTCTGCACCATCCTCCTACGCCGCATCCGCCCCCACCTGGACCCCCACATACAAGCCAGCCTCTGGGGGGCCATCCAAGGCCGGTCCCCACACGAGGCCATCTTCCTCCAGGACACCATCGCCGACATGGACCCGGTGAACCTCATTATCGCCTCCCTCGACGTCAAAGGAGCCTACCTGAACACCCCCTGGCTCCTTCTAGAAGCGGTGTGGAAACGCGTAGGCCTCCCCTTCTACAACTTCGCCTCCGGCTACATCCACACCCGCAAATACACGGTCCGCACTGGAGCAGGCCTCACCCCCTTCCTGGAGCCAGGCAGGGGGGTCCCCCAAGGAGGAGCAGAAGGCCCCTTCCTGTACCTTCTCGTGACGCTCCCCCTGGCCCTCGCAATCAAGCAGGATTACCCGGCCTACGCACCCTACCCCCTCCTCTCCCCCCTGGTGGGCTTCGCGGAAATCACCAACCTCACGGTCGCGCACACCCCACACGAACCCCATGCCGCGGACCCCGGGCCAACGGTCACCCAACAGGCCAATGAATTACTGGACGTGACTGTCTCCTACCTCTCCCACGACAACCTCATTGTCCACATCACAAGGTCAGTGGCCATGATCAAGGGGTCTGCCACACCCCCCACCCTAGGGCCAACGGGGCCGCCCATGCAAGTCGTGACAACCACCAACAACCTGGGGGTAATGCAGGCCGCCAACCCTGAGGACGCCACCCTCCCTCCCAAGTTGCAATCACACCTCGCCCATCTCCCCAGATATGCGTCCCCGACCACCAAGGCCCTCCCCCTGTCCCACCAGAGCCTGGTGTACTACCTCACCGGGGTCTTGAATGCCTCCATAGGCTTCCAGGCACTCCACCTGACACACCCCACCACCGCCCTCCAGCCGGCCACACGCTCCGTGACCAAGGCATGGGCAGCACACGGGGGCTGAACCACCTCCATACCCACCCGCGCCATCCGAGCGGCATGGCCCAACTATGGGGACGCCATAGGGGACGAGGTGAGAGCGGCCTACACCAGACACACCACCCTCCTCCTTCACCGCATGACCCACAACCACTCACCGGAGGTCCGCGAGGTCACCACAATCCGCCTCCAAGCCGCACAACGGGCCCGCATCACATGCCCGCGCTGGGTACTCCACCAGACGGGCATGCCGGAAACATGAACACGCGCCTGTGGAACCACCTGCAGCTTCTCCTCCCATCCCCACACCACGCCATACTCACCAACCACATGTGCCCAGAGGAAGGGCCTCTAGCGGTCCCCTGCGGGGACCTCCACCATCACCCCAAGGGCACCATCCACGGCATGGACCTTGTCCGTGCCTCCATCAACGTAGTATACGTCACCCTCCCCCAAATGCGGGTCCTGCACCACAGCGGGGCACACCACACCCCCTTTCTACAGCTTCCCGAATGGCCTCAATAGCGCCTCTTCCACCAGTACCTCACGCAGACGGCACGAGCAGCGGGACACACTCTGTCGGGAAGCAAAGAAATGCTAGCAGCCTACCGAGATTTCAAGAAGCAACACCCCCGACCCATCCCAGCAACACCGCCCTACGCACCCACCGGCTCGAAACACGAACCCGTCCGCCTGGTGACGGGCCCAGTCCCACCACTAACCCTACTACTGGCCCCGAATGAAGCCAAACCCACACAGACCACCGTCATCCACCACGGGGCAAAATGGCGCATACCGAAACACCACATGACCGCCTGATACCTACTACGGGTCCCCCATGACTCCCAGAGCAAACCACGCACATGTTGGTCCTGTGACCCTGAGGCACCAGCCACACCATGGCCCGTACTACACCTCATAGCACGCCACCAGTCCCCAACCCACAACCCACCTACCACCACAGGCCTACGCATGGGTAGCCCCATGGTTCCACCGCACCGACACCAAACCCACGGTAGCGTGGAAACCCGACCACGCGCCCAAATGGCTCTTCACCACTACACCCACCTGGCCCCGCCCCGACCCGGCAGGGGTCGCCATCCGTTACAGCATGTACGAACCAGGCAGAACGGGCAAGCACAAGCACCCCTACTATCCGCTCCACTACTCCTGCCACACACCGGAGCACCGAACACAAACCCTGACATGCCACGACCTAACCCCAGACACAGCCTACATCCTCCACTACATCCACTCCTACCTCACACAAGGACAGCCGGAGCAGGGACTCATAGCCATGTCCCCCGTAGCGAAACACATCATCTCCAAAGGAATAGGGGTGTACACCACTACCATCCTGCAGCCCACAAACCCTTTAGCCCACCTCGCCACGGGCCTCGCCATATACGCCTACCTGCCCATGAACCCATGTCGCCTCCCACAACCATCACAGGCGGACCGGCTCTTCTTCACCGACGCCTCAGGCGAATCCGCCCTCACGCCCATCACCGGGGGGGCCACCCTGCAGCTAACCCACACCGGGGGACACTACCACATGGACCACCACACGGGCCACACCACCTACGGGGCCTCCTCCCACGGGGAGCTAGGGGCAATGGCCGACGCCATCGCCGAGATCGCGGCCCACCTACCCGCCCACCTCCCGCACATTTTCCGGGTCTGGTTCGTAGTAGACGCCACTGTCGACACACACCTGCTCCTGCGCATAGCAAGGCAACCACTTCACAAAGCCACCGTGACGAGCCTCAGCACCCAGGCACCGCTGCTCTGGAAAGCCCTTTGCAGCCTTTCCCCCTGCGTCCAACTCCACATCGTGAAACAAGAGTAACACAGACACGAATACGGAAATGGTAAGGTCGACAACCAGGCAGTACACCAGCGCACAACGCACCTACCAACCCTCCAGATCCCTGAACTTGGCCAAAACCACACACACCTCCAACACATACCCCCCGTACCCGAGCCCCATCAGACCCCGGACTGGGTACCAGAGGACGCCCCCTATTCCTCCCACGACAGAGCATACCACTACCCCATCCGCATCCAGGCCCTGCACCGACACCTCACCAAACACACGGAAAGCCCCATGGAGGCAGCAGCGCACCTCCAGCTAGAAGCAGTCCGCACAGCAGCGGCCCAAATGGTACACCGCAAACACCTCCTGTTAACACACGCGGAGCAACTCACCGACCCCAGCGCCAGGGAACACATGCAGCGTCTCATCCATTACCATGCCGTGCATGACCCAGACGTCCACTAACCCACTCCGCGCCCCGCACATGCCCCCGATCTCCATCCGCAGGCCTCCAAGACACCACCACAGCGCCCCGAAGCCCATCTCTCACCCAAGAAGCCCCCCCGCACCGCCCAGACTGGCCGAGCCCAACCAGGGCCAACCATACGTCGACGTAGACGCGCAAGACCCCGGCAACCCATCCAGCCCACCCCCCCCGGACCCAGGGCAGCCCCCCCTCACACCGGCCACCATCCGCAACCCCGACCTCCACCGAGCAACCCTCCAAGGCAGGGCCCCGACCACCCCCCTGGGCTGATACCGCCTACAAGAGGACTGGACCAAGCTCACCGTCAAAGCCCTCCGGGACCTGACCACCCGAGGCAAAGGCCTCCACGAGGCCATAGTAGACCTCGTACTCTGGCGAGCCCGCAAACACACCCAGGGCCAGCACGTCTGGATCCCCCCCATCGAGGGGGGCCAGGCCCTGACACACGACACCGACATCAACGTCACGCGTCGAGGGACAGTACGCCTACGACGGGCCCCAGCGGAGAAGGACCACCCAACGGACCCGAACCGCCCGGAGCAGTGGGAACAGGCCACCGCACCAATCCGCGACACCGCCCTCCGCGCCGCCGGCCTCCGCACCCCAGACGACGACCTTCCCCCCCCACCTACAGACAGTGACCACCCCCCGCCGGAGGTCTGGGTTACAGTCCTCGAGCGCAGGCACTACTACATGATAGCCGCTACAGCTACGTCCCCCGGCCCGCAATGGCTCCTCGTAGGGACAGACACCATGCTCGCCCCAGGGACCGCCCCACCAGGGGCAGTAGCGGACCCCACCACCCGGCACAGGGTCCTCAGGGGCGTCCTCCAGCCAGGGGACAAGCCCCCAGCCCGCGCCCTAGCCCAAATCACCTCAGGGAAGGCGGGCTACCACCTGGGACTGGCCATGCTCTGCCTGATCCACTGGATCCAGCGCCGCTGGCCACCCACGGGGGCCGTGCCCTGGATTCTGGCCATCCCCACCGCCCACACACAAATCGAGGCGGGCCCGACACGCGGGCAAACCCCCCCCCCAGACTGCAGCAGTCCCTCACCTGCGGGCACCACGCCATCCACAGGGTCCTCAGCCGCGTGGGTCTTAGCCCAAAGCTAGCATACCCCCTTCCCTCCATTGACCAACAGGTTCACCAGATACGCAAGCTCGTCTGCGAAATCCCTGCCGCGGCAGCAGAAGACGGCAAGCTTCTCTTCCAAACCGCCCGGCCTACAACTGGCCACGCAAGCGCGCCGCGACGAGCGGACACATACACCGACACAACACACCCGACCACACAATCCCCGCCCGTGCCCCTCCCCTCTCGCTGCTCACCCGGAGACCCACACATGCCCACCATCGCGCGCACCCCCGGGCCCCGCGACAAGGGCCTCCCCCACCCGCCCGAACACCAGCACACGCCCGCCACACACCCACCCGCCGGACACCCCTCACCACCCCCCACACTCGACAACCCCCACACACCCCCCGAGAGGAGCCCCGCACCCCGCGGCACGCCCACCCCACCCAGTGGCACGCCCACGCCCCCCGCACACACCCCAGAAGACCCAGGCCCACCCCCCCCCCGGCCCCTGAATGCGGCCCACGCGAACTGTTCGGCCCCGCGGACGCCAACCCGCACAACCTCACAAATTGCAGGACCCCGGCCCAGCCAAGCCCGGAAGGAGAAGGCCAGAGCCCCGCGCCTCCCTCCCCCGGCGCTGCCGACCAGATCGGCCCGCCGGGCCGCCAGGTCACAAACCGGGCCCCCCCAGCTGCCCGCCCCCCACCTACAGCCCGAGGACAAGCCCTGCATCCTCCCCGCCGTGGCCGCAGCAGAAGCCGCCGCCGGAAAGCGCGCCCGCATCACAGCCCAACCCGCGTCCACCACCTCCTCCTCATCCTCAGCCTCATCCTCCTCCTCCACCTCATCCTCCGACCCCCCCCTCCCCGCCGCCCTCATCCTCAAGGCCACGGCAAAAGCCAAAGCCGCGGCCGCACGCACCGACCCCCCGACCCCCACACAGGCGACTCAGGCACCCGGCAACACACCGGGAAGACCCCCGACCCGACATCGGCGCCCTCACACCTCCGGACAGAGGTCCTCCTCAACCTGGAACCGGACCCCAACCCCAAACCCGACCCCAAACCCAAACCGCCGCCCAAGCGAGCACACACAACACCACAAACGCAACGACACAAACCCAACCGACACCACCACCACCCTGACCCTCACCCAAGCCAGGACCCCCCACCCACCACAACCCACGCCCCCCTTCCACCTGCAGCCACCACCACCGCAGAGGAGGCCACCCAGCACGACCCCGTCCAAACCCTCGTGAACATCCCCGTCACCAAGCGCCCTGTCATCCATCCCCCACAAACCACCACCACCGCCGGCCAAACCGACCCAGGGACGTGGGACCCCTCGACCACCGTCACCGTCAAGCCCGGCCCCCGACCCGCCCCCCCTGCCCACCACATAGTGCAGCCCCAGGGGCTGCGCACGATGCCCGACCCCCCAGCCCCACAAGGGCGACCGGAATACCCACAAGGGGTCGGAGGGCCATACCCGCAACACCAACCCCACCACTACCAACGCCACGACCACCAGCGGCCCCGACGCCACCACCAACAACACCACCCCCACCACTACCACTGCCCACCACCCTACCCCAACGGGCCACAACCCCCTGTGCACGAACAGCACCAGCGAATGGGATGGCAGCCACCGAGCGCTCCACCCGCGTACCCCACCTACCACCAGGGGCCACCCCCCCCGTACCAGCCACTCCCCCCGTACCAGGAACCGTATCCCCCCGGCCACCACATCCACGCCGCGGCCCCCCGGGCCCAGCCCTGCCAGGAACAGTCACTCGACCCATACCACCAGCCGCTGCCGCCACCACACCCCTACGTGGCGAATTCATGGATGACGGGGGACCCTCCCCCCCCCCCCCAGTACCGGGCAGCACCACGCGAGGCCCCCCAGGACCCGCCGACGCCTCCTGACTGGCCCGACTTGAGCAATGAGGCCCAGTCCCGCAAACGGCGGCGCTCCCGCTCCCCCCCTGCACGGCACACTCGCCCCCGGCGCCCACACTCCCCACGCCGCCACCGCGCCTCAACCACCCACTCGCGCCGCTCTCGCTCCCCAAGGTGCCACCACGACCCCCCGGGACCCCGCTCCCGCCGCTCCCGCTCCCCCGGGCGCCACCACGAGCGCCGCCGCCGCCCCATGTCCACCTCCCCCTCCCCCCTCCGGCTGTACACGACCCCCACCCCCAGCCCAAGCAACCACCGCTCCCGCTCCCCCCGGCGCCTCCAGGCACGCCACCGCCGCCCCACGTCCACCTCCCCCTCCCCCCACAGGCCCCGCCAGGCTCCCCGTTCCCCCCGCCGCCCATACCCATCAACCACCCCCAGCCCCCGCCACCACCACTTCCGCTTCCCCAGGCGCCACCAAGCGCGCCACCGCCGCCCCATGTCCACCTCCCCCTCCCAATCCCCCGTCCGCCCATACCCGTCCTCCATCCCCAGCCCCCGCCACCGCCGCTCCCGCTCCCCCAGGCACCGCCACCCCCACCACCACCACAGGTCCACGTCCTCCCCCCGCCGCTCCAGGACCCCGGGCACGGGCCCCTCCCCCCCCCAGGCCCCTTGTCGGCCCAAATTTCAGCCACCACAAAGCGAGGTTGCAGGCCGTGGGCTGGTCCCCCTTGGGGACCAGGAAACAGGGGAGCAGGCCTTTTGCTGCCCCCCCCCCCCCCAACAGAAATGGGGCCGAAAGCAGGCCCAGCACAGCCCCCCCCCCCCCAGCATGCCCTCGCACCCCCGCACCCTCACTGCAGGCCGTCACATGGTGATCAAGGTCCCTCTCCTCACGGACAGGGAGCGGACGCCGAACGATGGGTATGTTGAGATCTGGGACCCGCATGGTAACCCAGCAGGTGGTCCTCCTCTCCCAAACAAGTGAGCAGGTAGACCCAACCACCACTACCCCCCCCCCCCCCAGCCTGCCCCCCGACGGGAGAGGTGCACGGAGTCGGCACCCTCAGGGCCTAAAAAGTGGAGGCTGTGAAGGGCTCGCAGATTGACTGCTGTGGGTATCCCTTGAGCGGCCTGCCTAGGGAACCTCCAGGTGTGCGCGTGCCCCTCCAACTTCATCACAGACGCCTAGGCCAGCACAGCCCCGTGCACTCCAGTTCAATTGTGGGCGACCCCTGGAGGCCAGACAGCCACCTGCCGACCCCTGCCCCCCCCTCCCCCTTCCAAACGGAGCGGTCACTCGGGTGGTGTGCCCTCTGGGCCCCCCCGTTTACGCGGGCAGTAGCACCGCCACCCAGGCCCCGAGCCCGGGCAGGCTCCAGGGCAGGGCAGCGCTCAGCGCGCCCTGGAGCCCCTCCTCCTGCCGTCCCTCAGCGCCGTGGGCGGATGGTCCAGTCCACGACAACACCACCAGTGCCTAGAGCAGTCAGGAGGTGTGGACCCCCCCAGTCGAGCGCCCAGGGAGCGCGCCCCCGTGCCTCATGCAGTCGTGGGGCCGCTGGCAGCATGTCAATGACCGGGAGGCGGCGTGTCCAGTCCGAACACTCCCCCGGCGGGCTCAGCGTCAGGCTCCCATGGCCTCCCTGCCGGGGCCTGGAGCACCAGGCATCACACAACCCCCCACACGCCCCCCCCCCCCCCCGACGCGCCTCCACCACAAGCAGCCAGGGCCCGGTGGTGGCGGACCCTGGTTCACACCCGACGACCACACGAACAGCCGGGACGCCACTACAAGCGGCGACACGGACGGACCAAGCCGCAGCGGGGGAAACCAGAAACACTGGAGCGGCACCGGCGCCAGCGGGCAGGGCCAGGCGCGGCGCAGCCGTGTGACCCGTCATGCCCTGCGAGCGCCACCAGCATGCACGCCCCGCCCTCCTGCCCCGCGCGCGCCACAAACACAGGAACGGCGGCATCTCCCTCCCGTGTGTGCCACCACGGGGTACGGGGGCGGTCAACAGTCCGGCAGGCCTTGGGACCGGACAACCGCGATTCGCCTAGCCCAGTCGTGTCGGCACAAAGGCGAGTGCTGACCATGGGCCAGGGCGTCCGGCACAGGCCTTGACCCAAACCAAACCAAACCCCCCCCAGGCCCCCGCCCACCTCGCCTGGTGGTCTGCCCCCGCTTTGCAGGAGCTCCGCCGCTGGGTGAAGTTGGCCGGGGGAGCGGGAAGGCAAGATGGGGTGCACATGGTGCACACCTTTGAGGAGATGCGCACCCGCACCCCCGCCGACCCCAACGAGGCCGCCCCGGAGGCCATCATGCCGCAAGCGGCATGGGACGCCCTCCTCGGCGATGCGGTCCAGGGCCTCCGCCCCCCCTACACCCCCCAAGCCCTCCGCCAATGGCTCCAGGCCACCCAGCCCCAGGCCTAGGCCATCGGCACCCCCTCCACACCCCGCCACCACCACACCAGGAAGGGGAAGGACAAGGGCAAGGGGAGGGCAAGGGACAGCAAGGGGCACTCAGGCAAGAGGGCACGGAGGGGCCCCAAGTGAGGGCAGGCACCCATAGGGACAGGGCGCCGGAAGAGACACCACAAGGGGGCAGGAAACCACCAAAGAACCAGGAAGGGGCAGGAGCGGGGACGGAGGCACGGACAAAAAGGGCACCACAGCAAACGCCACGACCCACACCCAGGAGGGGCATACCACGACGGGGGGACCAGCGCCGCCCCAGCCCCACCGAACGCCGCACAACTCCCGGGGGCGCATCCCCCAACACGCACCGCCGAAGCAAGCATCGGACGCCGTATGGATCACACCAGCGCACACCCACCAGCCACCGGAAACCACACGGGGGACGGAGGGCACACCAGCACGGGGAGAAGGGGCCACATCCACAGAAGAAGCCGCAGGGAACGCCGCCGCACGGCGCACCACCATGCCCTCACCGCCAGGCAACGACCCCGGCCGCCACAAGGGCCACCGCACAGGTACCGGAAGAGGACAAAGGCACGGCCACAGCGACCAGGACTAGGGACCGGGACCCCCAAAGCACACGGGACCAAGGCACAGGCCCCCAGGGAGGGCAACCCCACGGACGCCTACCCGACCCACCAGCTCGGGCGGCACGCCCAGGCCCCCACAGCACGGACCCAGCGAGACACCCACACCTAACCGCACCCCCCAGCCACCAGCCAGCCACACTCTGGCGCGCACTCCGCACCACGACACAGGCCAGGCTGACCTCCACTGACCCAGCACGGCACAACGCAAGACCACGGCACACGGCACCACAGCGCGCCACAGTGCAACGCGCCACAGCACGACGCGACGCGACGCGGCACAGAGCGGCACAACACGGCAAACTGACCCTAACCTGAAGGACTAACCGAAGCAAGCCACCGCACACCCCGGAAGGCGCCGCACCAGCACGCCACACACCGGCACCGCAGGCCACACACCGGGCCACCGCGTGCCCAGCAACAACGTTGGCGGACCCCCCAGAAGGTTAAAACCGGCACCGCAGAGGAGAAAGGACACAAACAACCCCAGCCCCCTAACCCAGAGCCACACACAGCCGCCTGGCGCAGCCGCGCAGCCGGCAGAGCCAGGACCTAACCCGGCAGGAAGGGGCGCCGAGCCAAACGTGTACATAGCCCACCAGACCCATGGGGCCGGAACACGGCCAAACAGAACGCAACCGCCAGCAGCAGCCCGGAAGACCACACTGAATGCGGGCCAGTGCGTGCGCCAGCCCAGGGAAGGCAGAGGGAGGAACAGGCAGCCCCCCCCCCCCAAAAAAAAAACAGGGGGGGGAGGGGCGGGGGCGCGAAAACAGCCCACAGCCATAAAAACCGCCCGCCAACACCACAAGAGGCGGCCAAACCCCCCACCCAGAAGGCACCGAAGACAGGACCCCCAAAGAGGCACAGAGGGACCACCAAGCCAAAACAGGCAACACCAAGCCAGGAACAGCGGCCCACCGGGAAAAGGGACACCAAAACATGCAGGCACACACCACGAAAAAAAAAAAGAGCCAGCAGCCGAGCCCGAAAGAAGGGGGATGGGGGGACGGGGGCCACAAGGCCCCGGACAGGAACACCCAGCAACCGACACCACAAAGCCAAACCAGGACACAAAAAAAAAGCGCAAAAAACACGCCCCGACAACCTAGTCAAGAAGGGCGGGGCACAGCCGAGACCCGGGCCCAGCACGCACGCCCACACCGCACACCGGAACCGGAAACGGCGGGGGGCAAGCGGTGCGCGCACGCAACCACACACGTCCCATACGCAGGCCGAAACCTACGCCCAACCACGAACACCACAAACAGCCGGCAAAAAAGAGACAACACCACAAACCGTGCCCAAACACACCCACCCAAGACCCCAGCCAGGACTGGCGGGGTTAACAAAACCCACACCCAACCGCAACCCGGACCCAAACACAAACGCCGCACAACAGTAGGAAACCCAGTTCCCACAGCCCGGGCACTGAGGCAGCCCATGCCATGCAGGTGACCCGGCCAAACGAGATCCGGAGACCGCGGGTAAGGCTGCATCCTAAGGCCTGTGCTCCTTTGGGACTCGAGGCGGAGCGTGCGACACCCAAGCGCCTCGGACACCTAGTACCAAGAACGTGCATGCATGCCTTGGGAACGGGATACGCCAGGAAGTCCGGTGAACCTCTAGGGTTCCGTTAAAAGGAGGGGACGTGCGCAAGCACGGGGGCACACCCTCCCGCCGAGACAAGCACGTCACGCCGGCGGCGATCAGCCCTCCCGGTGTTGCCCGGGGCCGCTGTGTTGGGGGCCAACAGTCAGGTCTAGCGGGATGTAAGCCGCCTCCCCTCTTCACGCGCGGAGCCTCTTCCTGTTCGTCACAGGGGCAACGCCAGGGGGAACCATGGGGCGCCTCTCCACGACCGAGTGCACCTACCTACCTACCTACCTAGCATCAAGCACTTCATGTGCACTCTTTTTGGTGAAATGGTGCTGGTTAGGAATGTGGGGCATAGGTGTCAGGCCAGACACAGAATGTGACTTGGCCAAGCAACTGGATTCAGAAGCAGTTAAAAAGTAGAGCCACATTAAGTGGTAGTAACAATTGAGTATGGGGGTCTTGGGGTGGGAGACCACTAGGCTTAACCTCCAAGGCCTAAAGCATGAAATGCCTATTTTATTTCGGTATATCCTCCATGAAGGAAGATACCTCTGCTCAGTTGAGTGGTAAGGGTGAACTCCATGGGGGGGGCTAGGGTTACAACCCTAGTTACTTTGAGAAAGTGTACTAAAAGCTTCAAAAGAGTGACAAAAACACTTAAGTTAGTCCTAGCATCAACAAAAGGGTTTTAAGGGGGGCTTGGCCTGGATCAAGCCCTCCGAGAAAGACATGTCAGTGAGTTTTTCTTACTTCCCCCTGAAGTACTAGGTAGCTAAGCTAGTAGGACCAAGGAAAAAGGCTCAAATATTCCCACAATTACCTCAGAAACTGCATTACACTTACCAAAAACATCTTCATCAGTTCATAGAGGCCTATCACACCGTAGGTACCCTTGAAAAACAGTGTAATGTACCGTGAATGATCTCCCTTCGATGGGGCATCCCTCGAAAGTCGCCAGCGTGCGACGAAAACTTTTGGTAAAATTTTGGGGGTAGTGGGGTTTGAACCCAGGACTCCCTCCCTGGAGCACACATGCTTGCCCACTAGGGTACAGTCGAACGCTCTAATGCGGACGGCCATCGCTGTATGAACAGCGTTTTGGTAAACGTCCTGACGAAGGGTCAAGGCGGAGCAATACTCCCAATGGAGGACACGAATCTCCAGGAGCTGAAAAAAAAAGAAAGTGTAACCAACAGGGAGTGATTCTTGTGGTTTAGTGAAAGGTGTAGCGATTTAAGAAGTCAAATCGCTAAAAATTGACCAAATCACGCGAGTAATTGTCATTTTTACACCAAAACTCAAAGTCGCAGACAAGCGCAACGGAAGCGGACTTCAAAAACAGGGTTGCGCAAGCGTAAACGCCTTTTGAAAAAGAAGGTATGAGCCGTAGTTTTTAAAGTTCTAAAGGAATTTTTTGCACAGTTGCATCAAAATTTTTATAAACTTTAGGGAAAAGTATTCAAACTCAACCAACACCACAGATCAGGTGGACAACCCACCTCTCAGGTATGCCTGTGTCATCTCACACGCATGCATTGCGATCATGTTGGTTGCTTCGTTAAACCGTTAGGGTTGTCAACGCTGTGTTCGTTGGGGGTTTGGGTGCTCCTCTCTCTTGCTGTGCACAGGTCAAAACAGGAATGAAAGGTATGCGATGCCAATGGAGCGCGCAGCGCGCGCGTAGGGTTAGAATATGCGCTGTGCTCGCGATGCATGTGCCTAATTGAGGCACTCACACGCTGTGGCGCTTTCCCTGTACCCCAATCCACCCTTCTTCTCTCCTCACAGGTAAGAAAAGAAAGTGCTTGCTCGTGTTTGTGTTGCCGTAGCGCTAAGGTAGGGTTGCTTAAAACGTTTGAGCTTGTTTTGCGCTGTGCAGGGCGCCACTCTCTCTCCGCTTTCTGCAGGAAACAAGACAAGAGTAGCATGCATGACACACAGTGCATTAATCGCCTAATGTGGTTTGTAATTCGCCGTAGGTTGGTTTAAGCGCGTAGGGTTGTTTTGCGCTCGTGTTTTTCTCGACATCCACATGATGCGTGGTGAGTAGGGTAGGTAAGCCCAGGAGGAGCTCACCTCCTGGTTGAGTTACGCTGTGATTGGTTAAGTTGTGTAAGATTAGGCAAGAGAAGGAGAAATTGGGAACCCTGTGCATATTTGTGCATGCATATGACGCATTAAAGGGTAGGCCACGCGAAGTGCGCACAGTATAACTCTTGTTTAGGTTACCCAGGGGCTCCACCCTACGTTCTTTAAGAGAACGGGTGGAGTTCCTTAACCCTGCTTGCTTGTACTGAGGTTCAGGAACAGCGTATTATAGGGCACCCTGAGAAGCGTATAACACGTGGAGGCTGTCTTGGTTCCTCAGTCTTGAACCTCAGTCATTGGCCTTTTCTTTACAGGTGGGAAGGTAAGGGCGATTGGTGCAGTCCCTCTTGGCAGCGCTAAAATATGCTGCGCGGATCACAAAACCAAATAATTGCAGCTCAACCAGGAGTGGTGAGTGCAGTCCGACTTCACCGCCATCCACGCTGTGCACGCACGCTGAGCACTCCCTCCCTCGGAGCCCTGACAAGGAAACGCGTAGTTGCGTGCCTGTTAGGCCACAGCCGCTGAGTAGCGCTGTGTTCTCTTGCTTTCTCACAGGAGGGTCAGTAGGACCCGTGACTCCTTCAACAGCAACACCAAGTAGCGTGTGTAGGTGTTAGGGTCAGCAGGCCTGGCAGGAGTTGAGTGCAAGTGATGAGTGCTCACCCTGCCTTTGAGGGCCGGTGCTGGCTTTAGTGAGTGTAGTGTAGTGGTGTCTCCTGTCCCGCGTGCTTTTCCACGTGGGCAGGGGAGTGCGTTAGCTTTTGGCCTTAGCAAAAATGGGCGTTTTGTATGCCCTTAGCACACTTGGCCACCCCTCCCCTCTAGTAGGTAGGGCTGTTGCCGTCTTCCCCCAGGGATAGGCGCCAGCACAGAAACTGGGCGCCATAGGTGTGGTACTAGTAACTGACTAGGACCTTCGGTCCGACATCAGCGCACCCCATTGAGTTGGGAGCCACGACCGGGAGAGAAGTGAGACACACACAGACATACGTAGCACACTTAGGGGTAAGGTATACCCAGTAAGGAAGGGTAGAACCCCATGGGTCTGGACCAGTCAGAGGTCCTAACTGTGGGCTCGCTTGTCCCCAAGGAGGGAAGACACACCTTGCCTCATAACACCTTGCTTGTCATTCCCCCCTGGTGTACTAAGCCACCGTTCTTCGTTGGCTCCCCAAAGTCATTACATCAGGGCAGTCCCCATGCAACACATGGTCAACAAGGCATACACTCGCTGGGTGGCTGCAAACCTGATAAGCGGCCACCTGGTCCACGCTGGAAACCATAGGCATGGGTCTGCAGGGCACAGATAGGGTCAGTGCAGTGCTCAGTAAGCAGTAGTCTGTGAAAAACCAATGACATTCGGCCAGGGAGTGGTTGTCACGGGGGGCTAACGGTCCTGTCCTGCGATGCAATGCGGGGCAGCTGTGACAACTGCTCTTACACCCATACACAGGCACGTCTGCACAAGAGTGCTCACTGCACCTGTGAGGTTAGAACACAGTCAGTAGACTGACACAGGAAAAATAGTTTTTCCTTTTACGCTAGGAAAGAGTCTCAGCACGGGTTAATAGCTGCCCTTCGTTGTTCTCAACGAGATAGGAGCGGAAGATGGGGTTGATACTCCCATCTGGTTGTATGAAGGCTGACATAGGTTCCCAGGTCGCCTCAGATAACCCATAGCCATCCAGTAGGGTTAGGAATTTCCAGCCCTGTTTATACTCGTGGCGAGCAATACCTACAACCACGTAGTAAACATCGACTGCCATCTCATCGGCGGTCATCTCTTCGAGTTCGTCTGCGTCTTCTGGACTGGTAGCGTTCTCTAGGTCTATACGCTCGACCTCACTGTCACTGAGGCGCGACTCATCCCAAGACAAATTGTCAGGGGAGTGATAGTGCCTCACCTAATTAGGTGCACACAGCAGTTCACCACCTAGACCTGGACTGCACCTGACATGGATCCTGGATCCATCTATCCTGATGATACGATAGGGTCCAAAATAAGGGTCCTGTAGGCAGTTACGTGGCAAGGAGGGTAGGCGTGAATGGTGAACCAAAACAAGGTCACCAGCCTTGAAGCTGGCAGGTCGCCGTAGGCGGTTCCATCCGCTCAGTTCAAGGTCACAAATGTGTCTCAGGTTATTCCCGGTATGGTTAGCCAGAGACTGCTTGTGTTGCAGCCAATCTCCCACAGGGCTCTTGAAGTCCTCAGGAAAGGGGGTTTTGAAAAACCAAGCAGGTCGTCCTCCATTGAACAGTTGGTGGGGGGTGAAACCCGTAGAAGAGCTCCGCTGTGAGTTCATGGTCAGCACTGCCCACGGCACTAGGTGTACCCAGTCCTTGGTACGCTCGTGTTTCATCAGGATTCTTAAGTTTTGCTCCACCACACGGTTCTGTCTCTCACAGAGAGGGTTAGACGTGTGGGTATAGGGCACACCGGTGGTTACCTCCACGCTGAGGACCTTTAGCACTCGTTTGTACCACCCAGTGTCACTGTGGATGCGTACATCTTCATCAGAGTGTACCTGCTTAGGTGCTCCATAGGGTTCGAGCCATTGTTCGCCCAACATTTTCACAGTCTGCTCACCTGTGAATTTCTTATTGCAAGGGAACACACGGGTGAAGCGAGATAGGCCACAGGTTACCACTAGGCAACTATCATAGCCGCCGAAGCGTGGTAGGCCGTGGATGAAATCCACGTAGAGAAGAGAGTTAGCACAATAGGGTATGGGTAAGCTGGAAATCAGGCCCCCATCCCTAATGTCGCTCTGCTTGCTGGCATGACAGCCACAAGTAAGTAAGTAAGTAAGGGCGGCCGCGTCCGCAGCCTCATCTGACATCTCCTTGTTTGTTTTACATGGTGGCCGCCTCTGGCGGGAAGGAGTGCTCTCCACCATCAGTTCCCCTGGCGACCCCTGTCTCACCTCACGGCCGAGAACTTCAACCAGGTTCCCTTGGGGCATGACCGGTGGTAGGCTCTCTTCAGTCGCTGCCCTCACCGTTTCAGCTCGTTCCGGTCACCCTTCGAAGGATCCCCCGGCCTTCCCCCCCTGGTACAGCCTATTGGGCGCCTGCAGGCGGGTTTCCTGTGAATAGCCCTCGCCGACAGCGGAGCATTTCTCTCTGCCAACCACTGTAAGTGCGGCTAGCCCCATCTGCTCAGATTTCCAGACATTCTGCCCAGATTGGCTACATTTTGGTCATTTTCTTTGCTTCGGCGGATTCACCGCCTCGCAGCTCAGTCACAGGATATTTCCTATATATTTCTGATATGCCGGATTTGATTCCGCGGTCCATTTCCCGTAAATCCGCCGCGTTCCGTTATTTTAGCTGGAATCGCCATTTGCCGCTGACGCGCGCTCGCGGGCCAGATCGGCCAAATCTTTTTACATAAATGGATTATTTAAATCTTTTCAGACAGTTTTGGACACTCAGATGTATTTAGAATAATTCCCCTCAATTTTCTTCATAGACTGGGATTTTCTGCCGGATAACAATCAGCATGGACCTTGCTTCTGTTGTCGCTGCTCTCGCCTCTGTTGGTGTCCGAGTATCCGGTTCTACCCCCAATAACAACATCCAGGGAAAGTCCTCGCGTGCCTGCCCCACTGGTCTTGCCGGCCCCGAGCCCTCCGGCACCCACAACGACCCAGGGCAGCACTTTCATGGTAGCAGAGGCTACCTGAATGTTGTTCCTATGGTGTCCCAACCACAGCTAGCTCCCCAGTACGGCCCCGTAGACTCCGCCACCTCCGGAGACGTAACGATCACGCTCCCGTGGTGCTGTGCGAACGAGGCCTTGAGAGGAATGCCTTGCGCAAGCCCAAATTGCCCAAGAAGGGCACAAATCAGCAGCTGTGGAGGCCCAGATTACAATCAAGATCCCAGTCGAAATTGGCCATCAAGCAGCTGGAATCTCCCAGCCTACGCTAATGGCAACGCTCCGGTGGAGCTTACGGACCTGGCAGGTACTAATACTCCTTACCAATGTCCACATTTTGAGACCATCGACGCCGACATTGACGACATTGAGATGGGTGGTCCAGGTGAGGTACCTACCTATAATCGACCAGCCTCATGGGCACAATGGGACAACCATTTGTCTTCAGAAGTGACCCGTAACCTTGAGGCGCTTGAGGCCCTTTGTCTATTAGCCACGTCTAAGCTGATAGGTCAAGAAAGAATCGCCTCTGATTTTTTATTTGAATATTTTTTCCTTCTTCAAGAAGAAGTTAATACCAGGATGTGGTGGTGTTCTCAAGAAGATGAATCTTTTGCCATTTTTGTGCAGATTTGGGAGGCAAGTCCCTTCCCGAAGGAGAAGACCAAGGCACCTGTTGCCGGGCCCTCCGCCCCTCATCCCTCTGTTTCCATCCGCGACGATCTAGCCGCCGTGGTTGAGGAAGGAATTTTAGAGGCAGCTAGGCAGGCAAGTCTGGAAATTAGGACTGAAGGAGCTCCCCAAGTGGACTCCTGGCTGCGAACCACTGAGATTAGCGGTCCGACAGCCTGCTCAGGCCCTTCAGGACACGGTATGTACTGTCCTGCCGACTGTTCTTGCAGATTACAGCGAGATACTGAGCTCCAATTGCTCAAAGATCAAATGCAACTCATCATTCAGACGCTGGGAATTAAAGATCTTTTCAAGACCCACATGAGGTCTGAGGGCGCATCATCGGTGGAACAAACAACAGAACCGTCGGAGGAGGCGACAGAAACTTTTTCGATTGCTCCTTCGGTGGACTCTAAGACCACCGACGCAAGGATCAGCAGGACGAAGCTAAAGGAAAGGGTTACAATCTCTCGATCTCAGAGTAGATCGGCGAAGGCTAGGAATGAGGTTCAGAATGCCAAGCGAACTGCCTCCCGTACTGCCCTTCCTGCTGTTGATTCCAATGCAATAGCCCAGATGTTGCTCGCCCAGACCCTCGCCGGAGCTGGTGTGGCTAATGATGCCGCCAAGGTGTCTGCCATTACGGCCGGTGTTGGGCTGGATTCACTCCTAAATCCTACTTCATTGCGACTTCGTCAGGTTGCCAAGCAACCGAAGTATAATGGGAACCCCGGACGTTGGCCTCAGTTCCAACGGGAATTTAAACTGTGGGTTAAGACTCAAAAGCTCCAGGATGATCAGTTCCTGATGGCCCTCCTGGACTGCCTTGAGGGAGCGCCGGCCAACACTTGGCTCAGAACCTGGAGTGATCGTGAAGATTCAAGTTCCCCCCTTACCTTTGATGAGGTGTGGGAACAGTTGGAGGTACGTGGATCCCGGCTGCCTGAGGACCATTACCACCAGATGTTGAAGAATTTTCCTTCGTTCTCGCGATTGATCTTGCACGAAGTGCAAGACAAGAGACAGCGCTTCTGGTATCTCGTAGAAGAATCTGAACATTCAGGCGAAAAATTTTCTAGTGCCGAGCTGAAAAATCTGATTTTTGACAAGATCCCCTCTGAAACCGCCGCCACCCTTCGGAATAAACAATCCGAAGAAAAGGTCAAGACCTGGTGGGCGGAGATCGATGGCTTTGACGCCTCGGCCAACCGGTTTACCGTCAGGGAGGCACTTCAAAAGTGCTCCCCCACGTCGTTTACCAAGGTGAAATTCACTGAAAACACGTGGAAAATTAAGTTTTAATGAACACGAGGATCGGGACTTGTTTGTCCAAGTCCTCAATAGGGGAGTAAGTTTCCATGGCAATCGCCTGAAGGCCAGGAACTGGGTGTTTTCGTTCACCCCGCAGGAACTGTGGGAAGAGGTTGAGCGGCTCGCTGACGCCGCCAATCAAAATTTCCATGAGGGTCTTGGGGGAAACAAGAATACCCAGCAAAACACCCAAAATGGGGCCCAAAAGGGCAACAAAAAGGTGAATGACACCCGGAATGTTCAGGATCATTGTAGCATCTGCCTGCTTTTAGGTTCTACGAACCGAGCTAAGACGCATTCTACTGCTAATCACCGATGGTCTGCTTACGATCACAAGGTGATTGGTGAAAATGTCAGTAATTCGCAGAATTCAGACAGGAATGACAGACAGGTGCATGGTGCCAAGGGGGGAAAGGGTAATCCGACCCCCTCCGGTGGAAGCAAAAACACTGGAGGCCCTGGCGGATCCCAAGGCAAAGGAAATCGGACTCCATCCGGTTCCGGTGGGCAGCCTAACGGTCAGACAAGTCCTAATGGCAACGCCGGAGGCGGAAATCGAAATCCAGGCCAAACCCCTCAATCCGGTACAAACAAAGGAAATGCTCCAGGATCACAGGGTAAGGGTAAAGGAAATCCTTCAGGAACCCCTTTCTCTGGTAAGGGCAGAGGGCGTGGCGACGGTGGTGGCCCATCATCCGGCGGCCGTGGCCGTGGACGCGGAAAGGGGAATCATCGTGTGGATCAGGTCTCAGGTGCAGACCAGGTGTCTGATGCGGATCGAGATTATGTCGAAAATGCCCTGAATCCAGCGGATGATCCGTTCCAAGATGAGTGGATCGACGAATCAGGCTGTGTTCACAATGTTAACGCAGCCGCTGGAGGTCAGAACGCCTAGGGGAGCCACGAAAATCGCCCCTCCCCAGGCGATTTCAGGCATGATCCCCAGATTCCTGATCGACCATTACTTGATGTAGGGTCGCTTGTCTCCTCTCCCCTGGATCCGGCAGCGGATCCTTCTGTTGTAGTGGACGAGGTTGGTGTACAGTCCAAGCACAGGGCTCGTCAGTTTGTCACAAAGCTGTGGGTCTCTGATTGCAAGGGAAATTTCCACCTCGCCACTTGTTTGTGTGACAATGGATCAGAGGTAAATCTCCAATCCAATGCATTCTTACCCGACGACTGCGTGTTTGAATCGCCTCATCCTGTTACCCTCGAGGGAGTTTCTGGACATTCTCTCGCAGGTGGGCAACGCGGTTGTTATATATCAACTCATTTGGTCGCTCAAGACCTTTGGGAAGAGCAAAATGTGGAAGAAGTTGTCCTTAAGGATGACTACTTCTATCGTGCTGACATAAAGTATGACCTTTATTTCGGCCATCCTTGGCTTCGCAAGAACAGGGTAGCGCCCGTAGGTCATCGTCGTTGTTTTTTGCTGGAGTCAGGTCCCTTGGAGCGTCCTGAATTTCGTTTTTTGCACACAGGGTTTAAAAGTGCAGAAGAATTTTTGAAGCAAAAGGTGACACCAAAATTTGGTGAAGATGTCACCATTGCAGAGGTGAATGGGAGTGCCGATTACTCCCAAGAGTTAGAATGTCTTCGTAGGGACTCCCAGCCACGACGCCCTTCGCGCTGGCACTCTTCATCCTACAGAGTTGTCGACAAATGGCGCGATGCAATTTGTGAATACTTCCATGAACATCATTCCTTTTGGCCACAGTATGATGCATTTGCTAACCGTATGAACAAGCGCTTTGACAAGCACTTTAGCGACGCTTGGACCCACAAATGGGACAAGAAGTTGTGGATTAATCCTCCGTTTCACTTAATCCAGCAGGTCATCCATAAAATCAAGCAAGATAAAACCCAGGCAATTTTAGTTGTGCCCTTGTGGGACGACAAGCCTTGGTTTCAGGAATTACAAGACATTTGTGTTGATTACATCGAACTTCCCAGGAAGATTAAGCTGTATGCCAGGGACGACACAGGTCCGCTGCCACAGCGGTCCTGGAGTTCGCTTGCATTCCTGGTGGATGGAAAGCTTTCTGACTCTAATTCTGCTGATTCTAGTACAGATTCCTGTGTTGGGTCTGAATCTGAGGTTGAGCGTGGTACTGATGATGAATCTATTTTTTCTGATTTTTGTCCGTCAGATACCCAAGGTGATTCAACGTCCAATGGATCCGCCTCGTCTCCCTCTTCCCCAATACGGTCGACATCGAAAAGAATCTTCAGTGCACGGGCGAGGAAAAATCTCCAATCGCGCCGCAAATTCAGAGTTTTTTATGAAAAACCCCCTGTGGAAGCTTTCATGGATCCTTTCGAGGAGCTGGATCGCGAAGAGAATCTCTGGGATTTCGACACACGACCCACCTATCTTCAAGAGGCAGTTGATACGGATCTGTTTAGGGACATCCGTAAGAAGATTCTTCCTGCCAAAGCTGAAGTAGTCGCCAAAGTTTTTTCGACAGTAATTCCTGGCGATCAGGTGGACACCGAATTGTGTTCAAAGTCAAGAGAAAAGATTTTTGAGGAACGGAAGGATACAACGCTTTCAGGAAAGTTGATCAAGGACCCCCCTGTCCGTGGGCAGTTCGGTGAAGCCTTCATCGAGCTTCGTGAAGGGTACAAGGCAAAAAAACAGCGCCCTTATGAAAATCATGGACACAAACATGAGATTCTCAGAAAAATCATTGAGAGAAATCTCAGGGAATTTGGTTGGCTTGAGGGTTGTATGACCAGCGAATGGTGCTGTTCACCCTTCACAGTCCCGAAGCCACCGCCTGCAGACCAGAACACCATTGATGGTTGGCGAATGGTTGTTGATTTTCGCAATCTCAACGCCGAAACCAAGGCGGATTCACACCCCCTGCCCCTCATTGAGGAGGAAATCGCCAAGAGGGCAAGAGGTCGTTTGTTCTCTGTGCTGGATCTCCGTCACGGCTTTCACCAAATGCCGTTGAGGAAGGACAGCAGACCTCTCACCTGTATGTGCACGCCATGTGGCCCAGTCCAATGGACGGTCATGCCCATGGGCCTGAAGAAAGCCCCCTCATTTTTTCAAAGAATGATGGAGGATGTGCTGTTCACAACCCATCCTGAGCTTCGTGCCTTCGTGAGTGTGTACATAGATGACATAATCATCGCGACGGAAGGGGAGGGACTGACCGAAGCCGAGCTGGTGGCCCTACATGAGAAGCAGCTGAACCAAGTTTTGGACATTCTTGACGCCAATCAGCTGGTTTGTGGGCCAAAGAAGGGAAAATTATTTTTAAAATCAGTCGAATTTTGTGGTTCTCTCCTAGAGAATGGCACTCGACGACCCAGTCCAGGGAAGCTCGTCGCTATTCAGAAGTGGAAGCGCCCTGAGACGATCACGGAGTTGAGAGGATTCCTGGGTTGTTGCAATTTTTACCACACTTTTGTGCCGAATTATGCCAAATTTGCTGCCCCCCTGACTGAATTATTGAAGGTAGGGAGAGATGCGGGCAAGGCAGGTTCAAAGGTGCGTGTCAAGTGGACTGACGAGTGCGAGGAGGCCTTCCATCACTTGAAGGCAGCCCTCTGCGAAGTCGCCACGTTGCATGTGCCCCAATTTGACAGACCCTTCTACATTAGAACCGACGCATCTAGGTACGCGATCGGAGCTGTCCTTGAACAGGTTGATGAAGCCACCGGCGATCATTACCCTCTTGCATTTTGGTCTCGGAAGCTAGCCCCACGCCAAATGCAATGGTCGCCGCGTGAGCAAGAAACGTATGCCATCATCTGTGCTTTAAAAAAGTACCAATCGTGGGTTGGCACTAATCGAGTCGAGGTCCTGACGGATCATCGATCTCTGGAGTATTGGGCCACCGAACACATTGATACTGTCGCGAGCCCAGCTGGCCGACGGGCCAGATGGCACGAATTTCTCAGTCTGTTTGACCTCCATGTGTCGTATCTGCCTGGAAAACACAACACGGTAGCGGATGCTCTGAGCCGATGGGCTTACCCCGCCTCAGAGGGGCTGCAAAGTACCAACATCCATGGTACGGAGCAGGACCGCCATGTCATCATCGAATGGGATCAGGAAGAAAAGAAACTCATTCGACGTGCATGCATGCAGTGCGCTGTTAAACAGCACGCATTGCCGTGTCACGACATCACGGCCATCACAGATCCGGCGCATGCTCACGAGATCTGCACCAAAACACTGAAAGTCGTGGAAAAAGTCACCGATCCCTCCTCAAGGAGTGTGAAACAATTTGACTACACCCGACAAGTAAGTCGATTTCGGTTGATCCAGGGCATTAAGCGTCGAGATCCGGCCAAAACTCCACCCCTGCCTAAAGATTCCCTGATAATCCGTGACTGGACGTCCGATTACCTGCAGGATCCCATGTTTAAAGAGGTCTTTGGAAATCTCAAATCCAAAGATGCTCACAAGGATGGGATTTTTCCTGAGTATTCGTTGGATGGGGGGAAGCTGTGGATGGAGGGTAAATTGTGTGTGCCAGACGCCCTAGCCCCCCGAGTGTTAAACTGGTGGCACAAATGGGAGTCCCCCCACGCACATGGCCGTCGACTGTGGTCGATGATTAAGCATAGGTTGTTTGGATCGAGGCTCTACACTCATTGCATGAAAGTAGCTGCCGGATGTGCCCAATGTGCTGTCTCGACGCCTCCCAGCGCGAAGAAGCACGGCCATCTGAGGCCTCATCCTATTCCGGAGCGCCTCTTTAACAGAGTCACCAGTGATTTCTTCTATCTCGGTGAACTCGATGACGAAGAGTGCCATTGGACTAATAAAAAAGTCAATGGTGTGCTCCTTATTCAGTGCCGTCATTCCGGCTACATGCAGGTGTTGCCTTGCAACATTGAGTCGATGACTGGCAAGGCTGCCGCCAAATGGTGCGCGCAGACCTGGATGGGAGGTTGGGACGTCCCATCCGAGGTGGTGACGGATTCAGGCAAAGAGTACACCTCCGAATGGTGGAGAGAATTATGTGCTCGCCTTGGAATCCACCACCTCCGATGTGAAATCCACTCGCATCGAGCGCTGCCTGGCGAAAGAGCCGGCCGCTCAATTATTAATATGCTTCGTAAGGAGCTCGCGAGTGAAAAGGATTTCCATTGGATGGAAGTTCTCTTCGCATTGCTTCGCCGTTACCACAACACGCCTTTGTATCATGGCCTTTCTCCAAATGAAATTGTCTTTGGACGAAAGAAGTGTTGGTGGAACATGCCGTTGAATAATCCTCGCCCCTGTAAGGATGCTTCGCTGTTTTTGGACGAAGTCCAACGAGCAGATAAATCTGTGTCGAAATTAATCGAGAAGCATCAAGCTGACTGGCTTTGGGTTCAAAATCAAGGTCCAAAAAACCCCCACAATTTTGAAGTCGATGATCGAGTTTGGCTTCGAAAATCCGAAACCACCCTGGACGGAGATGACAAGCTTCTTCCCTTGTGGGAGGGGCCATTCGCTGTTACAGCGCGTCTTGGTGAGAACAGGTGGAGGATTCGTGTGGATGTCAGCAGGGAAATTGACGTTTCGGGCGATCGCCTCAAGAGAGAGATCCCCTCCCCCAAGGACCGGGTTAAACCCCTTTTTTGGACTGCAAAACACTTGTCCGATCGGGTCATCGAAGGGGGAAAGTACGAACTCAAGAGGATTGTTGAAGCAAGACGTGACGCCAAGGGCGAATGGGAATTTCTGTGTGAGTGGAGGGGCTTTGATTCCAGTCACAACAACTGGGAACCAGCCCAATCTTTTGTCCATGGGTACACCAAGGGGTTCATTGACTTCCTCAAGAAGCACCCCGAAATTGGAGTACTCCTGACAGATTGTTTGTCGAAACCAGACAGACAAGTGGAGAGCGACGGAAAACGACCTGTGGTGAATCGAGATCCAGCCTTTTACGGCCCTCAGCAGCCACATTCCAGGGCTGATCCGTCGATCCCCCCTCCTGCGGTCAGGCCAGCCCAGGAGCCAAATGAGGACCAAGCTTCAAGTTCGGCCGCTGATTTGCAGCGCCCAAGCCGTACGAGGGCCAGACCAGACAGGTTGGTGGTCACATGTATTCCTGCTTGGCCGAATTGAGGAAGCCATCCTACCACATTCTGCTCAATCCACTGTTCATTCTTTCTGTTTATGTCATGATGTGGAGAACTGCGAATGTTTGATAATTTGACGTCAATCAATTTTTCTTTGGTCTCCGTTCGGCAGACAAGGCGTAGATACGCTGACGGAGTGTGCTGCCGTGTTCAGAAAAAACCAAACTCAGGCTTAATTCAGGCAGATTCGGGGTAATCTTGTCTCTGTTGGTCTGTGCATCTTTGGAATTTGGCTACTCGTGCAGATGGAAGCAAATGTACATAATCAAAACACCGGCCGGTGACATTCACCCCTACAGGCACCCCCTGTAGTACTGGCTGCACCAGATGCGACGCCAGGAACGCAGATCTCACCTTCATTTGCTGTGATGCTGACGCCAAAGTCCAGATTCAGATCCAGAATCCTCAAATTTACCTTGAATTTCTCAGGTTTGTCCATCATTCTGCCACTGTTGTACGAAACCCAGACGTCAATTGTTCAGACAATCTTCATCTAGGAGCTCTAGGGACTTCTAACAGCAATCTCTGAAGTCCGTAAGCTTCGTTGTATTTTTGGCACACGCCAATGTGAGCTCAATCCGACCAGAAACTGTCGAGAATGGTGAATCCAAGTGTCTTGTGGGACTCCATCGAAAGATTGGCCTTGTCCAAGTCGATTGACACCACCGCCACTGTAAATTCGGTGTCTCTCAGTTATATACTGTCAGTAAAGCGCCTTCAGTGAACCTTCGGCGCGTTACATGCCAAGGATCCAGGGCCAGCATGTCCCATCATGATGCATCATCACATGATCCACATTTTGATAGAATCTGTTTGATGCTCGCGAAACAACGTGCCGGAAAGCACAATTGAGCTGAATAAACGACAATATATATTAACTTTAGTCTAAACGAAAGTGTTAGTAGTTTCAGTTGTACACATTCCGCTTCATTTCACCTTCATCTTAGGGAATGTGCTGACATTAGGACAATTTAGATTGATTTACTTGTCATCTCCTCTCATTCCTTGAAGATCTGTTTAGATCTAAGTGAACAGAAGAACATCTCTACCTTCGGTGGTTCACTTAGGGTCTGTAGACTACATGTGTATTTGTTTAACCTCTCTGTGATTGCTTAATCTCCTTCATCTCAACTCAGATTGACTCTCAATTTTGTGATCATCCACCAGATGCGCCAATTCTGAGCCACATGCTGTACTTTTCAGAACGAGAAAAGCGGGATAAACACGATGTAGAGTTCGGCGAGGACACCGTAGCGTGCCCGCGACAGCGAAACTGTGCCAGAGCGCTGAGATGTCACTCCAATTCTTGATCCCCCCACTCAATCCATCAATAATCTACCTCATTCTCAACCAATGCATGGTTTGGTATCGATTCTCGATACGTTTACATGCTTTTTTAGCCCTTAACCTAATGTTTTACTGCACGGAGGACTGTTCGTCACTTCTCATTCTGTCTCATTTCAGGTTCATCCAGCCTGATTCAGTGCCAATTCAGCCCAAATCAGGTCAGATCAAGCAGATTTCGCCCCATCGAGGCTACATTTCTATTTTTTTCTGGGACTTACCCGCACTACGTTCTTCGTTGACGTAGCGACACACCCCAGTGTGTTTTTGGAGGGGGAGTGTAAGTGCGGCTAGCCCCATCTGCTCAGATTTTCAGACATTCTGCCAAGATTGGCTACATTTTGGTCATTTTCTTTGCTTCGGCGGAATTGCCGCCTCGCAGCTCAGTCACAGGATATTTCCTATATATTTCTGATATGCCGGATTTGATTCCGCGGTCCATTTCCCGTAAATCCGCCGCGTTCCGTTATTTTAGCTGGAATCGTCATTTGCCGCTGACGCGCGCTCGCGGGCCAGATCGGCCAAACCTTTTTACATAAATGGATTATTTAAATCTTTTCAGACAGTTTTGGACACTCAGATGTATTTAGAATAATTCCCCTCAATTTTCTTCATAGACTGGGATTTTCTGCCGGATAACAATCAGCATGGACCTTGCTTCTGTTGTCGCTGCTCTCGCCTCTGTTGGTGTCCGAGTATCCGGTTCTACCCCCAATAACAACATCCAGGGAGACTCCTCGCGTGCCTGCCCCACTGGTCTTGCCGGCCCCGAGCCCTCCGGCACCCACAACGACCCAGGGCAGCACTTTCATGGTAGCAGAGGCTACCTGAATGTTGTTCCTATGGTGTCCCAACCACAGCTAGCTCCCCAGTACGGCCCCGTAGACTCCGCCACCTCCGGAGACGTAACGATCACGCTCCCGTGGTGCTGTGCGAACGAGGCCTTGAGAGGAATGCCTTGCGCAAGCCCAAATTGCCCAAGAAGGGCACAAATCAGCAGCTGTGGAGGCCCAGATTACAATCAAGATCCCAGTCGAAATTGGCCATCAAGCAGCTGGAATCTCCCAGCCTACGCTAATGGCAACGCTCCGGTGGAGCTTACGGACCTGGCAGGTACTAATACTCCTTACCAATGTCCACATTTTGAGACCATCGACGCCGACATTGACGACATTGAGATGGGTGGTCCAGGTGAGGTACCTACCTATAATCGACCAGCCTCATGGGCACAATGGGACAACCAGCACAGGGCATTTTCCCGACTTCCCGTGGCCAGGCTCCCCATGGTTGGCCCATGGTTCACCACTCCATGGCGACCGGTTTCCGAATCCCATGGGGCTGTTGCTTGGCGCTTTCGGCCTCCCCGCCCTTCCCATGTCCCATTCCCCTTTGCCTCTTCCCGGCACCGGCCCGTTCCCAGCATCCCTTGGACTCCCCACCCCGTCGGGCCGTTGTGCGGCCCTAGCCACACGCCCTTCCCCGCCCCGTCCCCTTGTCCCTTCATCCCGTGTTTATACCCCACCGGGTCGCCTGCTACCCCGTGGCGCTGGCCCACTGGGGCCTCTTCCTTCCGGGGACCGCTTCGTGCGCTTAGCACGGGTCGCTCCCTTCCCGGCCTAATCCCCTGGGCTGTCTTGCGGCCCCATCCCATCCCTCATCCCGTGTTTATACCCCAATGGGCCGCCAGCAACCCTGTGGCGCGGGCCCTCTGGATCCTCATCCATCCGGTGACCGTTTCGTGCGCCTAGCACGGGTCGCTCCCCTTCCCGCCCCCTTCCCCAGTGCCGCGGCCCCGGCCTGTTGCGTGTTCGGTGTCCTGGGGCCCCTGGCTCCTGCTCACTGGTGTGCTCGCTCCGTGTGTGGTATTGCGTTTACGGCGTCCGGGGCCTCCTGGCTCCTGTTCACCGCTGTGCACGCCCTGTGTGTGGTGTTGCGTGCACCGTTTCCTGGGCCTCCCCGCTCCTGCTCTCCGGCGTGCACGCTCTGTGTGTGGTGTTGCGGGTGCGGTGTCCTGGGCCGCTTGGTCCCTGTTCACCGGTGTGCACGCGCGCTGTGTGTTGTTGCGTGCGCTGTGTCCTGGGCCGCTTGGCTCCTGTTCACCGTTGTGCCTGCCTCGGTGCGCTGTGTCATGTGTACGGTGTCCTGGGCCCCTTGAATCCTGTTCACCGGTGTGCACCCTACTGTCGCTCTGCTTGCTGGCATGACAGCCACAAGCATCCACAATGGTCTGCATACGCGACCTCAGTTCAGTGAGGGTTACACTAGAGTAGAAACACTCACGGAAGAAGTCCACTGAGCGATGAGCGCCAGTGTGACCAGAACTGAGATGCGACCACTGTAGGCACCCATCTAGTTGTGCCTCAGGCACAACAATTCGGTCCTCGTAGAAGAGGTACTGATTGATTTTATACCACTGGTGCCCGTCAATGACACAGGGTTCGAGACCAGTGCTGAGGGTTTGGAGAATTTCTTTATACTCTGGCTGATAGTCGGTTAGACTCCAGCCCTCCAGGATTCCAGCAGTGCGCATGGACAGGTCAAGTTGGACATCCATACGCTGGAAAGCCTCTTTGGGGAGCGCCTCAGAGCTCTCACCTATAAGCGCATCGAAGTTATTGCGCGATATATAGTCAGACAGTTCATTTTTTATACCGGGGATATGATGAACTGTGAACCTGAACTGGCTCAGGTAAGTCCACCACCGCTTTAGTTTTGCTTTCTCTGGCGGTGGGCCCTTCTGAAAAGACCTCACAGGTTACTGGTCACATAGCAAAACAATAGGATTAAATCCCAGGAGTCGGGATTGTGACGAAAGCACCAACATACCGTTCAGGAGTTCCTGGTCATAGGTGCTGTAATTGGAACGCGCTTGGTGCCATTTCCAGTTCCAGTATCCTAGTGGCACCAGCCGCCACTCACTGGTAGGATAGTCATGTTTCAGCGAGCCATCACGGTTCAGTCCACTACTACGATAATGGCAGTGGGTTAGTTCAGCGGGGTTAAGCTCTTGCCATTGGTAGATCGTTCCAGCCCCCCCTACATCACTGGCATCAGTGATCAGGACTATCTCGCCCTTAGGGCGGGGCACTCCCAGGCAGTTGGAGGAGGCAATTTTCTTCTTCAACTCCTGGAAACATTCCTCCTCCCTGGCGGTCCACCTCCAGGGAGTAGTTTTCTTGATTAGGTCAGTGAGGGGGGAAGAGCAGTAGGTAAAATTGTGGATGTGACGCCGATAGAAATTACAGGCGCCCACAAAACTAGGGCTTGGAACCGGTTTTTCAGGTATTGCCAACAACCGGTACCTGTTTAGCATCTTTGTTTGAAACCAAGAACCGGTTTCATTTTCTGCACACAAGCCAATAACCGGTTTTGTTTTTTTGCTGAACATCCGGTATTGGCAATTCAATCATAAATAGTTACGTGGTTCTGCATTGTCCAAACCACTTGTACAACTGACCATTGGACACCCAAATTATCAATAACCGGTACCTGCTTAGATACATAAGTCGAAACCAATAACCGGTTTTTAATATGATGAAAAAACCAATAACCGGTTCGGATTTTTGAAGTGAGCAACAATAACCAGTTTTGGATGTCAAAAAAGGTTCCAAGCCTTACACAAAACTCCTCACATCGTGTAGACCCTTCTTAGGGTCATCGCGAATCTGCATGTCCTGTAGGGGCTGCATCTTAGACGCGGCTGGTTTCCACCAGCCATACCCCACGTCGAAACCCAAATATTCCATCTCCTCTTTCATAAACTCACAGTTTTCGAGTTTGATTCGGAGATGGTTTTCTTGACAAACAATGAAAAATTCACTGAGGAGAAGGACATGATCCTCTTGGGTATTAGCACCAAAACTCACGTCGTGGATGTGGGCCTCCATTTCTGGCCCCCGAGAAATCAACTCCTGTACTAGAGGCCTGTGCCTCAGTATGTACCAAATTTTGTTCATTAGCTCCTGGAAGAGCGCTGGGGCATTAGCCACCCCGAAAGGCATGACCTTCCACTTAAAGACACGACCCTTAGGGGTTATAAAAGCGAGCAGCTCCTGAGCTGCGGCAGTTAGGTCCACCTGCCAGAAACCAGAGCGTTTGTCCATTTTGGTCTTGTACCTGCATTTGGCAATACGCTCCAGGGTATTTTCCATGTTAGGAATACTCCCTGAGGGTTCTGGGTTTTCTTGTTGACCTCACCATAGTCAACAACCAGTCGTAGGGCAGTCGACCCTGGTTTAGCAACCAAGAAACAGGGACTGCAGTGATGGGGGCAGTCCCCCTTCTTATGTTCTTCAACGAGGCCAGCATCAATACATTCCTGGATGTGGCGCTCGATTTCTCCAACGTGTTCCTGTGGAGCGGGATAGGGACGACGCCTCACTCGCGTCTTTTCAAATTCAGGTTTCAGTTTCAGGTCCATCTGGACCAGTTTTTTACAAGAGAGGGGGGGCGGCAAGGCGCCGAACACCTCCTCATAGGTTATCAGCAGTTTCTTCAGTCGGGGGTCAAGGTTAAGACTCTCGAGTTTCTGCAGGAAATCCTCCTCAGCATGGAGGTTGCTCTTTCAATGTTCTTTCTTTTTCTGCGGATCAGCAGTTTCGGCAGGCACAGAACCATCGTCCCACTCAGCAGGACATTGCTGCCCATAGTGTAGAGAATACACTAGCGGTATCTCAGGATCAGGCAGCGTATAGGAATCATCGTCCTCCTCAGACCAGATGGAAGATTTCCAGGTCTGTCTGAGGTATTGCAGCCGCTCTTGGCGCCTAATACCTTCGGCCTTCGGGTACAACAGCCGCCGGAGTTCCTGAGTGTTATGCTCAGAGAGTGGCATGTTATTAGAAGCAGGCCGCGCCAGAGCATCAGGACTCCGGGCCACGGGTTCACCTGTGTGCATAGGCTGCATGTGTAGCACTGGCTTCCCAACATGGGGAGCGAGTTCTGAGGTCGACTCTAGATCTACCTCCTCCAGCAACAGCTCGGCTAGGAAGGCACTGTGTTTTAGATCAACACAGCTGGATTCAACAGGAGGGATAGTGCTGGCGATCTCAGACAGTTGGTCGTCAGCATCCTGCTTAACAGCTGCGAGTTCCAGATAGCCATCGGGAGATTCACACCCTGTAAGTGTGGCAGATAGGGGCTCAGGAGATCGGTTTTTGAGATCAGAAAGGGTCAGGCCACGATTTTTGGCCATGACCTCTTTCAGTAGCACCTGGTCTAGGTCACACAGGGGTACAGGATTGAGAGATCCATCAACGATGGATAAGAAACTGGCCCACTCAGGGGCCTGCATAGCTGTGTCTGAGTCCTCAGGCACATAGATGGGACCGTCGGGGAGTTGCACTCTTCCCACGGTCGTTCGATGTAGCATACGGCGCCAGTAAGCGTGTTCACCAGAGCAGCCCCAGTCAGGGGTGCACATGACAACCCTTCCTCCCTCATAAGCGATTTTGGTTAGAACCTTCGCGAGCAGAGAGAAGGGAGGGTTAGCATACGCTAGACCCATTGCTTTCCAGAAGAAACGGAAAGCGTTGTTTAAATGTTTTGAGCAGTACAACTGCATGATGTGATGTTGTCGGCTCGCAAACAATTCGACCTGAATCTCATCCAGGTTTACCTGAAGGGCCGCCAGTCCATTTTCAACAACGTGACGGGCCAATTGGTAGTTTTCAGTACGATAGTTAGTCTTGGATGCGTAGCGCAGCCCAGACTCTTTTCGTCCTGACAGCTTCAAAGGTACGGAGAAAGGCCCACTGCCAAAGTCGCAGTGCAAAGAATAGGGGCGCTGGAGAGACAGCATTTTTACCTGGGGGTTTCTTCGTAGGAAGTCGGTACCAATGACAATGTCAAAGGCGTCGGTGTCCAGCACTCTGCAGTGTTGGGTCACAGTTTCGTCGCCCAAGCATATAGTCACATCCACTCCTCCCAAGAAATGGATGGTACGCCCATCCCCTACTCTTATGGCCACGGTCTTAGTTTTCTTGAAAGTCCTTAGCAGGCGCCCCGCCACTATGGAAAGTGTTTCACCGGTGTCAAGCACCGCTCGAAAAACTTGATCCTCAATTTTCACGAGGATCCAGAAAGCCAAGTCCTCCTCTTCGGAGCCGCCCCCCTACTCCTCATCAGGGAACTTGACATCCACCCCTGCAGCCATGAGGGACTTGGCCATCCAGGCCAGTCGCCTCTTCTTGGAGTAATTCCCCTCAGGGGAAGCGTTATCCCCCTGTGGGTGCTTCTTGGGGTCACCTGCGGCAGGAGGGGGAGTTGCAGCGGGCGCTGATGAGCGCCTCTGGGGGTCAGGGGGTCCACCTTTGCCACCCCCCTTGCCACCTCCTTTACCACCTTTATCCCCATTCGGGGGATTTCTGGTGGGTGTTTGCGTCTTCTGGCGTTCAGCCTCCTGTCCCTTGAGTTTATCACTCTCGCGTTTCTTTATGTGACATTCGTCTTCGTAGTGACGACGTTTGCCACAATAGCCACGGGTGATGGTACACCTGAAATGATCCTGCTGGGTCACAGGTTTCCCATCCTTGGTATGCTGCTGTCGTTTCATCTGCAGCATACAGCTACTGCGGTGATCGCAGTCAGGGGCATGACAAGGCCCCCCCTTGTCATTGACAGGTTTGCAGTAGACCAGACTGACAGAGGGGGTGTACCTGCATCAGGTTTAACCTCATTCATGGCACGTAGGCTACCCCTCCCTTTACCACCTCCCTGGTTGGTGTTAGTGGGATTTTTAGACCCTTTTCCTTCGCCACGTTCGGGGGTAGGGGTACCACCTCGACCCAAGTGCTTCTTGAGGAATTTCTCCATGTGGGAGTTATTCTCCCTCTCAAGAGCTAGCTCAATCAGCAGGTGGAACAGTTCGTCGTACGAGTGGGTCCGGCTTTTCCTCTCAGAGGTAGCGCGGCAGTCATCCCATGTACGTTGGGGAATCTTACTCATGAGCCACAGGTGGGGCTCAGTGGCTCCGTAGGAGCCCACGTTCATCCATGAAAACAGATACTCGAGGTCGCACACGTATTCAGAGACTCGCGCAGCGGAAGGAAACTCAGGGAGCATCGGTAGCTCCTCTATCTGTGTGCGCACACTGAGGTCAGTCTCATAGACTGGGAATGTTTTCTCCAATCTCTGGAGTACCTCTACCCAGGGTGAACAGGTTTTCACAATCTGTTTCACCTGTTTTTGCAATAATTCCTTTTTGCAGGAGCGTTTCAGCAAGGAGCATTTGGTGGCCACACCCACATGGGATTGGCCAGTGAGCAAAAGAAACTCAGCAAAATCTTCTGCCCATTCAGGCAGATTTTTCGGGTAAAACTCCGGCAGTTCTAGCTGGATGTTCGCCTGGGCAATAGGTCTGCCCATGTTCCCACCCCCCCGGGTTAGGCCAGAAGGAGAAGGAGATACGCCGGCAAGAGGTGCCAGAGCTGACAGCCCTCTTTTCTCAGTCTCCGTCACCGGCACGTCCTGTAGTTGAGCAATAGGGACTGTCCTGGTAATGAAGGTCCCTACCAGGACCGGCCCCCGCTGTGCCCCTTCCGCCTGTAATCCCCGCTGACTTGCTCCGGATCAATGCTTGCATTTATCAAAATCCAGGGTCCAAAACCAAAAATATAGAAAATAGAAAATACAATCCTCCTTCAACCCTGAATGGCAACCAGATCCCACAAATCCAGCAATGACCCAATTCACAATCCAAATCAGGCTGCGGGCTTTCGTTCAGCACACCGGTATTCCCACGGTGGCGGGCATGTACAAGAATTGCACCAAGGAAGAAAGCCCTGAAATTGGCATATGAACACAAATAAAGCAAAGTTGGGGACAGATGGAAACTTACACAATCACAGCCATAGACCCCTCATTCCCTGGACTCAAGACCTTCCCTTGACCCATCAACATGATGCCCTGAACCCAGTCCAATAAGATGGTTAAATGCCATATATCAAAAGTCACTACATAAACCCCAAAAATGTGTTCACTCCCAAGCCTCTAAATCCTAGCCCAATAGGGAAGGTGGCGTGTCATGGCCTAGAGTGGCACTCAGGACCACGCCCTACCCTGACATAACCTTGGTTGGACTTGGAGTTGAATGGGCTTAGAGAAATGACTTATGAGTTTGAACTCATAACATGCCAAAAAACTGCCAATTCACACCATATTGGCCATATATCAAAAATATGCTCAAAATCGAAGTTACTACTTATCCGAAGGCTCCAAGCATGCATGGAATCGAAGTCTACTATTCATGGAGGATAGAGACCAAAAGCCAATGCCCATGTACATCCCCATTTTACCCTCGAAACCCTTTCGGATATGGGCGCCACGCACTGCCCAAGTCAGCCCATGATCTTGAGACCAATTCTTATAATCCTTCGTGCGCCAAGCCAAATGGAGTACGCGATCCGGCATATGGTGGTGTTCAACTCCGAAGCATATGCCAACATATGAACAACATACCATGGTTCGACTCTCCAGAGGCTTCTTGCTGTTAGCTGACCAGGTGAGTACACAAAACGCAAAAATGAGCAAAAATTGAGGTCAAAAACATGAAAATATGACCAAATACAAAGGTGTCATGATAGTATATCTCTATGCTCACCCATGATATCCGCTCATGGTTCAATACACAAATGATTGGAACCATTTGCGAACAATTCCCCCACTTGGATCCCCAATCGGGCGCATGGAGATACCTTCGCCACTAATATCTACATGCCCCATGAAAATGGGAGTGCACCCATGGATCTCTTTGTCAAACATACCATGAGCAATACATACGCGGTAGACTTGGTCTAGCGCTTTGAATTCCACAATTGGGACATGGGCAAGGCCCTTGTTACGTATGGCTCCCCATCTCTTCGGCCACACGAAGATATATAACATGGACGTGAGCATATCAAACATATACCATGCATATAACAAATACCCTCAAAATGTGGCTCCCACCATGATATGCCATGTCCCTCCATTGACATAACTTCACGTTAAAAATACGTAGGAACCCAAGGAAAGTTGCTATGCAACCCCAACACCCATGCGGCACACTCGAAAGTCGCATTAAAATATTCCGTTGCACGGTCCAAGAGTTATATATCACTTTATACCTTCTTGACCCTTTTCCCTTGCTACACCGGGCATGTGTGCGAACCAAAGGCGTTTGATGCTTCCTAAATTAAGTTGAGACCAAGGCAGTTCCAACCCAACCTTCCTTATTCTCATTCCTCACACTCGCGCGTAGACATGGCTCTTCAAAGTGATCCCACGATTCGATTTTGTTTCCCTTATATCTCCAAGTCAAATGGGTGGCAAGTATAAGGGAAACCTGATTCGGGCATAGGGGAAGGAGTATGACCACTCGAAGAAGTCCAAATCAAGTGCGGCGATGTCGAAGTCGAAAATCCGATTTCGACATCACGAAAAATTCCGATTAAATTTTCGAGTGCTTATTTAGAAAATTGCGGAAGCAACGAACCCTTTACAGATGATATCTGACCCTTCAGAAACGTTTCCGCCAAAATATCTGGAAATAACAGTTAACCAATCGGTTAACGCAAAATCGCGAGCCAACTGACAGTCGCCGATACATTGACTATCAGAACGAAAGGCTGAAAAATTACGGAAACATTATGATAATCAAACCCTGTTGATTCCTGATATTCTGCTATATAAATCTCCGCTGGCGGTGCCTCGGTTCTGAATATGGCCGCTCATAGCCGGAATGGCCAAACCTATCACACTATCACATCGGGTTAGTTCAGGTGGATGGGAGAGTATGATATCAGCCAATGGCGGCTTGCCGGCACATAGATACACACCCCAAGTGACCCCAAGATGGCCACGGGGGTCCGAACCGGCTTCACCCCCCTTCTCAGAGCGTTGTATCCGCTCGGAAACCAAAGAAGAGAGGACGGGAGGACCCCAATGGGCTCCAACCCCCCCCTCCATGTCCCAAGGACACATGGAGGCCCCACACACGTCGTAGGCGTCCCCCATGCCCCAAGGGAGGGGTGAGGACACTGATAATCAGCACCCTACGCCATATCCGGTCTCCTCTTGATCTACAACATGGAGCAAGGGGATCAAAGATAGAAAAACGTCGTCGGTCGACCTAAATAAGTATACCACAATGCAATATATATGTGGAGATCGAGTGAAGGGGGTATATGGCCGATCAAGGCCGAAAAATCCCCGGATGAACGCCCTCACTTGTCTCCCCATTCACAGAAACAAACAAAATGCCAAGGGGGGATCCATTACGGTGCTATAGCAGCAACCAAATGGACCAATACGTCCTTGACATCCAAAGAAATACCCTTTTTCTTTAGGTAGTCCATCCAGACCGTGGTATACCTCGGCACGAAACTGCTCGGAGGTTCCCACGAGTCCCTGGACGCGGCGAATCCCTTCCATCGGACTTTATAAAGCCTCCCCCCAGGCGTCCCAGGGTCCGGCTTGTCCGCCAGGATCTTCTCCGCGGTGAAATCGTCGTCCTCACCCTCATCGTCCGAGTCCACATCGCCGGCCGTGAACTCGGAGGTGACGGGACGTCCGCTGGGGTCTGGTGCTCGGGGACGAAGCTGGGTATGGTCGCGGTCCAGGACCTTGTTATCCCCCACACGAACCGCATACACGTCCTGCCCGACCTTCCGCACGACTACCCCCGGCACATACCAAGATGCCTGCCGATGCCTGGACAGGACATCCTTGTGGTGCCGCTCCACCCACACGGTGTCTTGAAGAGCATACTTCTGGACTTTTCCTTGCTTGAAGTACTTGGCCCTCTTGTCATGCTCGTCCTGAAGTGCCTTACACACTTTGGCCGCCGTGTCGTCCGCCTCAGCCATCATGGCATTCGCATCCCGGGCCACTTTGCCATGGTTCATCCACGGGAGAGTGCGTGACACTCGATCCCGTAGGAACAGGATGCGATGGGGCGATAGTCCAGTGGGTCCCGGAAGGTCGTGATACGCCTGGAGCACTCTCCACAGCGAGTTATACCAGTTCCGGCCCGGTTCGTCAATGTGCAGCTGGCGGAACTTCTCGAACATCTGCCGCCCGGCCACTTCAGCACGGCCATTCGACCGGCTGTGGTACGCCACGGTCTTGGCATGCCGAATCCCCATGTGCTTGCACATCGTCTTGAACCACGTCCCCACGAATTGACTGCCCCGATCGCTGCAGATGACAGCTGGGACATCGAAAATCGTCAGCCAATGCCTGATCATGGCATTAGCGACGGTCTTGGCCTGCAGCCCCACTCCATGCTTGTCCTTCTTGTCCTTCTTCTTGGACTTCTTGCCCGGGACTGCCACGATATACCCGCTGTGCCTGTCCACCGCTAGGATGACACAATCATATGTCTCTCCTTCCACGGTAACCTCCGGCATGGCGAACACATCCATGGCCACGGACCGCATAGGGGCCTCCGGTATAGCCGTATACACCGGGTTGCCCGCTGTGGAGTGGTTGGGGCTCTTCGTGGCCCGACACACGGCACAGTCGCTGCAGTACCTGTCCAGGATGGCGTAGTACCCCGGAGGGAACTTGAAACGCCACTCCAGGTCCTGCTGCATTTTGTCTCGGCCCGGATGCATGAGCTGGGCGTTGTGCCAATGGTCAATGAGCTGCTCCACTCGGTTCTCGGGCACCAGCAGCTTGTCCTTGAGGAACAACTTGTCGCCATCCTCGGTCAAGCCCTCAGGCCATTCGCCGTCCCACGGGGCGCTCACGGCATTCCAGTACTTGCCCCAGTGCTCGGATGCCGCGTAGTCATCCGACCAGTCCTCTGTGAGCACCGACCTGACTAGCTCTACAGGGGCCACCATTCATTGCTCGAGGGTTTCCTCTCCAATAGCTTGGACGCGGGCACCCCGGAACTTGGCCAGGTCCGTACCGTTTGCCATCACCACAAAGCACTTGACCCCTTCTTGCTCCATGACCTTCTCCATCTCGATGATGCGCTTGGCCTCCTCGGTCTCCTCGGCGTCGCCGTGGCTGGATATGTCCATCCACGCCTTGCCCGCGGGGTAGGCCCAGCGACTGAGGCAATCTGCCACAGTGTTGTCCTTCCCCGGGATATACACTACGCTGAGGTCGAACTTGGCGAACGTCTCGTGCCATTGGGCCCTCCTAGCCGCTGGTTCTGAGGGGGTGTCGACATGCTCCTTGTGCCAGCTCTGTAGGGACTGGTGGTCCGTGCAAACCACCACCGGCTGCAGTCCGATGTGGCCAGACCACTTCCTGAGCGCACATACAATGGCGTATGTCTCCTTCTCCCTCGCGGTCCACGTTCGGCGTTGGCCCTCGGCCAGGATCATGCTCCAAAACGCCACGGGAACATGAGTCCCGTCGTCCCGGACTTGCTCGAGGACTGCCCCCACGGCATAGTCCGAGGCGTCTGTCCGTAGCACGAATCCCTTGTCCGGGTCCACCAGGAACAACCCCAACTGCCCCAGGAGTCGCTCCTTCAGGCGGTTGAACGCATCCTCAGCCTCAGGGGTCCAGGCAAGCTTCTTTTTGCTCCCCTTCCGGCCATCGAACTTGCCCACTTGCAGCATCTTGTGCAGCGGCCCCGACAGTTCTGCATACATCCGGACATAGCCCGAATAGTAGTTGCAGAACCCCATGAAGGACCGGAGTTCGCTGATGGTCTGGGGCTTCTCCCAGTGGTGCAGGGACCCCAGCTTCCCAGGCATGGGACGGCGTTGCCCGTGACCAACCACGTGACCCGCGAACTCCACTTCCTTCACGAATAGTGAGGCTTTGGTGGGCTTGCACACCATGTTGTGTTTGTCCAACTCGCTGAGCACTCGGCGCAGATCCTTCTCATGCGCGTCGATGAGCTCATCCTCAGTCATGTTCTCCGTGCCGGACCCGATGATGATGTCATCCACGAAGGGATCGGCACAGTCCCGGACAGGACCGAGTAGGTCCTCCATCATGCGCTGGAAAAGGGCGTTGCCATTCTTGGCACCCATAGGCACCACTTTCCACTGCATGGGCCCAAGCGGCGTCGACATCGCTGTGCAGGGCCTGGAGTCCGGGTGTAGCGGCATCTGGTGGTAACCGTGTTTCAGGTCCAACACCGTGAAGATCCGCTTTTTCTGTTGCTTTTGGAGGATGGAGTCGATCAGGGGGAGCGAGTACGAGTCGTGCTCGGTCTGCTCGTTCAAACCTCTGTAATCAACCACCAACCTCCACTCGCCCTTCTCCTTCTTGGGCACGATGAAGGCTGGGCTGGCCCACTCACTGTCGGAGGGTTCGATCCATCCCCGCTCAATGAACTCGGCCAACAGCTTCTTCATGGCCTCGGCCCGATCGCCCTGAAGTTGGTACTCCCGATGACGATAGATCTTCGGGTTCGGCTTCAGCTTGATCTTCGCTGTACCAAACCTCCCGCGATCTGGAGGGTTCTTGTTGGCGACGCCACTGAATAGCCGCGGATAGGCCTTGATCAGCTTCTCCTTCAGCTCGGCGACCTTCGGGTTCTCCTGGGCCTCCTCAGCTGCTTGCTTCGGTATAGATACAACCGACCGCACTGCGGTGTAGGCCTCTTCTGGGTCCGATTCCGACTTCTCCTCGTCCGATATGCCGTCTTCATCGTCGTGGGGAGCTCTTCCCACCGATAATCTTCGAAAATTTGCGGCATCGGGCTGGTGACTGTCGCTATCGGCACCCATTCTTGGAAAATCCCACGTTGGTGGGTCCGACCCAACCGGACCATCGTATTGGTCCGCGATGTGGTCCATGACCCTCGCCACGAACTCGTCCTTCTCGTACTTGCCGGTGATCAACATCTTGTCATCCCACCAATGCGGAGATGTGACCATGGCCCGCCTCTTCTTGGCTGCCACACGGTCGTGCATCCCCATCCGCATGTAGTTGACGACGTCGTCGATCTCGGCGTGGGACAGGACGTCAATGCCATCAATTGGCTGATCCGTCCCCTCCTTGGGCTCAAACATGACCTTCATGGGCACCGCCTCCACCCTACGGATGAATGCTTCATCACCCGTGGGCTGGGCTTGCGCCCCATCCACCAGGAAAACCTTGGTACCCCACGCTTGACCCGGGGAGGGCATTGATACACCCTTGGCGTCGATGAACAACTCCTCCTCTGGCCCGAATGACATCTCGTTCAGGGTGATGGAGTCCAGCGTCGACTTGAGACCCTCCAGCGGACATGGGGTGGAACCTATGCCGGTTATGACCAGGATCCCCTTCGCCCTATCCGCGATGATCTTCTCCACCGTACGTCTGGTGTTATCTAGGGAGCCATGCCAATACATGGGTCCCCACTCCTTCAAACCCCAATGCCTGTGCCAGGCTGAGTCTCCTCGATGCCAATGCCTCCTACACTTCCGCAGAAGTGGGGCATCCCGGGAAGCGAAGACGTCCGTCTGGGGCACTTCAGCTCCCAGCGTCTGAATCATCCTGGTGTACACTTGCGGCGCCATTCCATACTCCGTGAGCTGAACTCCACGGTCTCCTCTGGACTTGGCACCCACAGCTTGCACCGCTCGGACGATCCGATCCTCTTCCTCAGCATTCCATTGGGATGACCCGCACGCATAATCCGTGGACAGCCATGTTAGGCATTCGTCGTCCTCCCGGACCAGCGTTGCGCGATGGGGAAGGGCTCCAATGGCGTTGGCCACCATGAAGTCGTACCCCATGATCATATCCCAATCAGTAATGTCGGCCACGTAGAAGTTCCTGGATAGAGTGCTTCTCTTCGCCTGATCAGGGCGGTTCAAGCGCTCATGTTCCCAGAATTCCATACTGATAGTGGCCTCATGGGTGCCACCACCCATAATCTCTCCGTTGGCGACCTTCAGGCGGACCGGTCTCCGGCTGGGCTGCAGGAATTCCTCCTTGAACAACCCTCTCCGGACCAGGCTCACCTGGGCACCCGTATCCACCAACACATCCACCACCTTCTCCTCTCGTCCGCACCGTACTCGCACTTTCAAGTGCAACTGCCGCTCATCGCCATGAGGTGTATGGACGACTCTCACGGCATGCAACTCTAGCACGTCCGGGTGCATCAGGACTTCAAGGGTATGGTCACGGATGGTGTAGATATTGGGTTGGTCCTGCCCGTCCACGGGGCTCTCCGTGGTCGCTCCTTCCTTCTTGCCATGTCCCGTACCCACATGTACTTCCCTTGGCAGGGCGCTCCAGGGGTTGGGAGTGGCGAAACTCAGTGGTTTTGGCTCTTCCGGAGCCTTCTTCGGCACCCGATGTGCCTTCGCCTTCTCAGGGATTCCACTGATTTTCGGAGGAGAGACCTCCGAGGTCCCACTCCCGTGGGGGCTCCTCTAGACTTGGCTTCCCGCAGCCCCTTCCGGCTGCGATCCGCCAGGACTTTGTCCTCCACTTTGCTGGGCTTTGAGTTCCGCCAACGTCCTCAACATGTCCTCAGCAACTTCCTCGATCGACCTCACTCGTCGGTCTTGACCAGGTCCACCACCATAGCCTCTTCCTCCGCCTTTTCCTTGGCCTTTGCCTTGGCCTTTTCCCCCGTCTCCGCCCTTCGCCTTCCAGTCGGAAATCCGCTGCTCCTTGGGCTTCTTCTCGGGGTGAGCGGCGAAGTAGGCCTTCTTGTCCGCCTCATACACCTTGCACTGACGGTGGTCGTGTGCATGGTTGTGTCCCTTGCCATAACAGACCCAGCACCCATCGTGCTGAGACCTGTACTCTCGGAACGAGAGCGGTGGGTTCCCGATCCTCCTTGGTCCTTCTCTGTTCTTCCTGGGTCCCACCTGGCTCCATCTGGACCGATCCTGCCCATGGTTCTTCACGTTGTGCGCCACGAACGCGAAGAAATGGGCCTCCTCGTGATCCTCCCGGGACCAGTGGTCTTGGCCACTTCCACTTCCATCCTCCGCGGAGTTGGCCGTGTCCTCCTGGATCTCCCGATGATGGCGGTCGTCTCGGTGTCCTCGTTGTCCATGACCATGCCGATCCTGCACGTGGGCCTCGTTCTTCGCATTGAGCTTCAACTCCACCGTGATGTACTTCACGATCTCGTCCAGGCTCATGCGAGCGAAGATGACTTGCATCTTCAGCGGCTCCCCGCGCCTCCACTCCACGTTGTTGAGGCGCAGCAACCTTTGCCCCATGGAGTCCCCGAATACCTCCACGTACACGGCGTTCTTCAGGCCCAACATCCGGTCGGGTTCGCCCAGGTTCCTCCTGAAGAACTCCATGATACCCGCATGGGTATCCTCCGCCGCCATAATCCTCACCGCCACCCGTCGCTTGGCGCGCTTCTTCTCCTCGTCCTCCACTCTCCTCTTCCAGCTGCCGGGGAGGACGTCCTTCAGCAAGTGGCGGATCTCACTGGCCTCGTTCCAGTCTTCCACCAACTTGAGGCATCTGCGGTACTTCCGCAGATACCGGTTCCACTCCCGGACCCGCAACTCACCGCGGTCCAGCGGCAGTGGAATGGACCACAGGTCCTCCAGCTTCTGGTTAGGAGCGTCCACCCGCTCCTCATCCTCCAGCCACTGGAGGCAGGCCTGCTCCGTGCGGATCAATCCTTCCCGGATCTGATCCCGCAGCTCCTCCTTGAGGTCCTGCGCCAGCCGGTGTGGGAATGTCCGGCATACCCACTTGTCCCGCGGCGCTCCCCGCATCTCGCCGACGACCTCCTCGGCGAAGTCCTCCCAGTCCAGGATGAAGTCATCCAGGTTGGACGGGTTCCCGTCATAATAGGGGATTTTGATTCCCCTGAGGTCGTCGATCCTGATGGCGTCTCCGACGTCTCCAGCCACCACTCCACCGAGACGGATACCACCTGTGGCCGGGGGGTTTGAGTACACTCCCCGTACATCCCTCTCCTCCATGGAGTGCGGTCCAGTTGGGTCTGAACCCATGGGGCTTGGAATGCGGGAAGGACTTCTTCCATCGGCCGTCCATATCCCCGTATTGGGGTCCTTCGCCCACAGATTTCCGCTTGGATGCCCTCGACCATGTCCGTCGGCCCTTCCCATGGTTTGCCCCTGCGTGGTCTGGTTCTGGATCTCCTCTTCCGCATAAACTGCATAGGTAGTCGTGGATGGCGGTAGATCCTGGGCGGCGTGGGACATCTGCACCGTCAGGCTCCTCGGGTCCGTGGCTACGTGCCCTTCCCGCCTGGACCCAGCCGGTGCCGTGTGTTCCCCGAGCATTGTTGACTCGCTGAACAGGGGAACAAACGGCAGCGCACCCGGGTCAACACGCGGAGGCGCGTAGGGTGCCTCTGCAGGGCCGCCCATGGGTTTCTCCATGGCGCTCCTGAGGGTCTTAACCCGCTCCACCAGCTCTACCGCGGCCGGCTTTGCCGGGAGCTCCGGACCCGAGGCGAGGGGCTGTCGCTCCTCTAGCCCTCTCAGGCGTCCCGACATGTCCTCCACTAAGTGGAGGAGGCTGTCCACCACTTGCTGCTGCTTCTGCAGGGCCAGCTCCAGATTCTCCCGGTACCGGGCCTGATCCGCTCGCAGCTCCTCCATGTGGTTCTCCGCGGCCGACTGGTCGTCCAGGATCCCCGCGACGTCCTCCTCTAGAGCATCCTTGGCGTTGTCCAGGCGGTCAAGATGGTTCACGATGGCGTCCATCCCCATCTTCGGGTACTTGCCCATGAGGAAGGACACGTGCTCGCAGTGGCACGCAGCGTGCTTTCCGCCGGATTCAGCACATCCCGCGGTTCCCGGCACCTCAGACTCATCGCCCATAGGCGTATCGCCTATGGCGTCCGTCTCTGGGCCCGTGTGCCGGGGCACAGGTGCCGTCCGGGCCCTGGCTGGCCTCTCCAAGCCCTCGGCGTCGTGCTGCAGGGCGGGCTCGGGGGCCGTATGCGCCCTGGCGATCGGCGCGGACATCTCCGGCTCCGAAGGTGGCTCGTGGGCTGTCCGATAGCCCTCGGAGTGCCCCTCGGATTCCCACAGCCTGACCGGGCTGGGGTCCGTGTCCATAGCCCCGGCGTCCCTTGCCGCGGACTTGGGTGACCCGCGCTTCCGGTAGCGCCGGGCCCGTCCTCCACTGCTGCCTGAGTGGCATGCCTCATCAGAGTCCTCCGCGGCGGAGCGGAGGTTGCATGCCTTTCGGCAGCGACGCTCACACATGGAGACGAGGTCCTCCATGTCACGTCCTCCTCTTCCCGAGTGTCGTTCTTCTCTTCGGGCTTCAAATTCCGGAGTTCGCCATGCTCTTGAACGTGTCGGTCCTTCTATGGCTCTAATCTCCAACGTGGTCTCCACCGAGTCCACAATACGCACCCGGGGCGTACTTGGGCAGGGCTCATGAGGGCCCAAGTCCCCGGGTCGGCGGTTGGTAGGGGCAGCAGGTAAGCCTCTGCTACCATAATGAAGGTCCCTACCAGGACCGGCCCCCGCTGTGCCCCTTCCGCCTGTAATCCCCGCTGACCTGCTCCGGATCAATGCTTGCATTTATCAAAATCCAGGGTCCGAAACCAAAAATATAGAAAATAGAAAATACAATCCTCCTTCAACCCTGAATGGCAACCAGATCCCACAAATCCAGCAATGACCCAATTCACAATCCAAATCAGGCTGCGGGCTTTCGTTCAGCACACCGGTATTCCCACGGTGGCGGGCATGTACAAGAATTGCACCAAGGAAGAAAGCCCTGAAATTGGCATATGAACACAAATAAAGCAAAGTTGGGGACAGATGGAAACTTACACAATCACAGCCATAGACCCCTCATTCCCTGGACTCAAGACCTTCCCTTGACTCATCAACATGATGCCCTGAACCCAGTCCAATAAGATGGTTAAATGCCATATATCAAAAGTCACTACATAAACCCCAAAAATGTGTTCACTCCCAAGCCTCTAAATCCTAGCCCAATAGGGAAGGTGGCGTGTCATGGCCTAGAGTGGCACTCAGGACCACGCCCTACCCTGACATAACCTTGGTTGGACTTGGAGTCGAATGGGCTTAGAGAAATGACTTATGAGTTTGAACTCATAACATGCCAAAAAACTGCCAATTCACACCATATTGGCCATATATCAAAAATATGCTCAAAATCGAAGTTACTACTTATCCGAAGGCTCCAAGCATGCATGGAATCGCAGTCTACCATTCATGGAGGATAGAGACCAAAAGCCAATGCCCATGTACATCCCCATTTTACCCTCGAAACCCTTTCGGATATGGGCGCCACGCACTGCCCAAGTCAGCCCATGATCTTGAGACCAATTCTTATAATCCTTCGTGCGCCAAGCCAAATGGAGTACGCGATCCGGCATATGGTGGTGTTCAACTCCGAAGCATATGCCAACATATGAACAACATACCATGGTTCGACTCTCCATAGGCTTCTTGCTGTTAGCTGACCAGGTGAGTACACAAAACGCAAAAATGAGCAAAAATTGAGGTCAAAAACATGAAAATATGACCAAATACAAAGTTGTCATGATAGTATATCTCTATGCTCACCCATGATATCCGCTCATGGTTCAATACACAAATGATTGGAACCATTTGCGAACAATTCCCCCACTTGGATCCCCAATCGGGCGCATGGAGATACCTTCGCCACTAATATCTACATGCCCCATGAAAATGGGAGTGCACCCATGGATCTCTTTGTCAAACATACCATGAGCAATACATACGCGGTAGACTTGGTCTAGCGCTTTGAATTCCACAATTGGGACATGGGCAAAGCCCTTGTCACGTATGGCTCCCCATCTCTTCGGCCACACGAAGATATATAACATGGACGTGAGCATATCAAACATATACCATGCATATAACAAATACCCTCAAAATGTGGCTCCCACCATGATATGCCATGTCCCTCCATTGACATAACTTCACGTTAAAAATATGTAGGAACCCAAGGAAAGTTGCTATGCAACCCCAACACCCATGCGGCACACTCGAAAGTCGCATTAAAATATTCGGTTGCACGGTCCAAGAGTTATATATCACTTTATACCTTCTTGACCCTTTTCCCTTGCTACACCGGGCATGTGTGCGAACCAAAGGCGTTTGATGCTTCTTAAATTAAGTTGAGACCAAGGCAGTTCCAACCCAACCTTCCTTATTCTCATTCCTCACACTCGCGCGTAGACATGGCTCTTCAAAGTGATCCCACGATTCGATTTTGTTTCCCTTATATCTCCAAGTCAAATGGGTGGCAAGTATAAGGGAAACCTGATTCGGGCATAGGGGAAGGAGTGTGACCACTCGAAGAAGTCCAAATCAAGTGCGGCGATGTCGAAGTCGAAAATCCGATTTCGACATCACGAAAAATTCCGATTAAATTTTCGAGTGCTTATTTAGAAAATTGCGGAAGCAACGAACCCTGTACAGATGAAATCTGACCCTTCAGAAACGTTTCCGCCAAAATATCTGGAAATAACAGTTAACCAATCGGTTAACGCAAAATCGCGAGCCAACTGACAGTCGCCGATACATTGACTATCAGAACGAAAGGCTGAAAAATTACGGAAACATTATGATAATAAAACCCTGTTAGTTCCTGATATTCTGCTATATAAATCTCCGCTGGCGGTGCCTCGGTTCTGAATATGGCCGCTCATAGCCGGAAAGGCCAAACCTATCACACTATCACATCGGGTTAGTTCAGGTGGATGGGAGAGTATGATATCAGCCAATGGCGGCTTGCCGGCACATAGATACACACCCCAAGTGACCCCAAGAAGGCCACGGGGGTCCGAAAAGGCTTCACTGGCGTGAGGATGAAAAGGGCTGGGGCAAGTGACCTTGGGTAGCAACCTGGACACCCTTGATCTTTTGAGATCTTCAGCCAACGTGCTCACTCCGGCTGAAGGTGAGAGTAGCGCTGGCTTGGGTAAGGGTTCAGTGATACCCAATTAAGGCTTGACAGCCTCTGACAGAGCTGTCACATCCGGGTCTTCTGATCCGGATAGAAGTTTGGCCAAACGTTCGGCCGTACGATCCAGAGCTGCATGGGTGGGCTCTGGGCGAAGAGGATCCATTATCGGCAGGTCGGGATGCCTTGCTCTCGGGTGTTCGTGTACTCTCGGTCGTCTCGGTAGTGATACTGTGTCCGCCATGTCTGTAGATGGCCCAGAATAGAGGAAGGAGCCCATCTCAGTTTGGGGCAGGGAGCCGAGAGCATCAAGAGGTATTTCTCCATCCCCTCCTACGGTGGACTTGTGGTACTCTTCATGGAGCATGAACTCGTCCATGCTGCTTCGTAGGTCCTCTTGTTCTCCAGGACCAACTCCAGGTACGGTGGAAGACCAGGCCGGACAAGCCGACCAGGCGATGGAAGCTTCGACACGCCTGCGGAGCCTTTGCAGGCTGTCTTCACCATGGGCCGCTAAGGTTTCCATAGTTAATGGGATTGTTCTGGGCGGATTTGGTTCCGCCCTTCTGTGCTCTGGATCTTCCTGAGACCCAGATGCTGCTCTGAGTGGCGGTTCACTCTTTGGGTGGGCTACACTGCCATGTTGCACTTGTACACTTCTGATCGGCCAGTTTCGGGAGGACAGTTGAGTGGACATGTTCAATGTGCTTTTCAGTGTGCTCTTCTTGTGCTTCTGCTCAGAGTCGGTTCGAAAGGTTCTCAGGGTTTGCCTCTGCTACCAGAAAGATGTCCTTGATTATTGCCCTATAGATTTTGATGAAATCCTGCAGGTTTTTGATGGTGAAATCCCAAAACCAAAGGAGCAAGTAGAGCAAGAACAAGATGTGGATCGAATCAATGAATAGTTTGAAATCCAGTGTAACACAGAAGGGCTGCAGATAGACAAAGCAGGTATAAACAAAAAGATTCAATCACAAATGGATAATACAAAAGATTTTATGTGAAAACTGGGCTGACTCTAGCCTCAAAGATAGCATCAAGCACTTCATGTGCACTCTTTTGGGTGAAATGGTGCTGGTTAGGAATGTGGGGCATAGGTGTCAGGCCAGACACAGAATATGACTTGGCCAAGCAACTGAATTCAGAAACAGTTAAAAGGTAGAGCCACATTAAGTGGTAGTAACAATTGAGTATAGGGGTCTTGGGGAGGGAGACCACTAGGCTTAACCTCCAAGGCCTAAAGCATGAAATGCCTATTTTATTTCGGTATATCCTCCATGAAGGAAGATACCTCTGCTCAGTTGAGTGGTAGGGGTGAACCTCATGGGGGGGGGCTAGGGTTACAACCCTAGTTACTGTGAGAAAGTGTACCAAAAGCTTCAAAAGAGTGACAAAAACACTTAAGTTAGTCCTAGCATCAACAAAAGGGTTTTAAGGGGGGCTTGGCCTGGATCAAGCCCTCCGAGAAAGACATGTCAGTGAGTTTTTCTTACTCACGGTTTTAAATGAACGAACACCTTGCATGGGTTTACCAAATGGGAGACATCCCCCTTTTCCAAAAAACAAAACTGTACACAGTTTTTCAAAAAAATCATACCTTGCATGGTTTTTCAAAACCGGTTCCACAAGAAACAAACATTGCATGGTTTTACAAACAATTAAACGTTGCATGGTTTCAAAAAATTAAACGTTGCATGGTTTTACAAAATAGAAGACGGCAACCTCCTACATAAAAGCACATTACAAAAATAATAAAACATTACATGGTTGTACAAAACAGGGGGCATCACCCTTTTGCAAGTGAAACAAATAGTACATGGTTGTAAAATACGAAAACAAACATTGCATTCTTTTACAAAACAGAAGTCATCAACTTTTTGCAGGAAGAAAACACATTGCAAGGTTTTAAGAAACGTAACCCTCTGCATGGTTTTAAAAACGAAAAGAGTGCAACCTTTTACAACAAACAAAAACATTAATTACACGGTTTGTAATGGAAAACAAGTGACATATGTTTTTTAGGATTTTCAGTGCTTTAGGGTGTGCCCTTTTTATCTCCAGGGGTTGTCGTATTCATCCCCACCTTGCCCTGATGATACCCAGCGTGGGGCTGAACTGGCCATCGGGGATGAACCGGTCCCTTTACCTTACCAACCTACTCAGTGCGCGACGTCTCGCGCACTCACACCCCATTACAGACCTGTTTCTCACGTCCTTTAGTGCGCGAAACCTCGCGCACCGCGGGTGTCAGTTCACACACCCGTTGACGCACGTTGCGCGTCGCTGCTTCCTGTTTGTCGGCATCCATGTATGTTGTCCTTCCCTCAACAGCCTTGAGTTTCCGTTTCAGTTGGTTTGTGGGGTTTCCCTTTTGGTCAATGCGGGCATCCAGCACGCTGTGACCATGTAGCTGGTAGTGGTCGTAACCAAGGGTTTTGTTGGTGAGGGTGAAAATCTCGGTAACCTCCTCGACCACGAGATTGCAACATTGCTGACGCGGTCCGGCTCCCATTCCACGTAGGGCATGCAAATGCCGTCCGCTGCCAAAAGTCTTGTTAGTTGTTGTTGCATACTGTGTACCAGGTTCTTGGGAACGTTTTGCACACGTGTTTGCCACCCGGACCAACTTGTAGTCACAAGTAATGATTTTCTACCTCCTCAGCAGTAACAGAAACGGGGTTTTTCGCCTTGTCAGCCACCAGGTTGCTCAACATTCCCTCATCAAATTCCTCTGAGTGTGCCCGGCCGGGCAGACCTTGGTGCCACTTGCTGATGTACAGCACTGTGCACATGATGGTGCCTTCATACTTCAGAACGATGTCACATGGTCCGCGTCGCCACCTCCGCGACCGTCACAAACTCAGTTGCAACACTTCCTGGGCCCGCGACCCTGTACCTTTTTTTTCCCCGCCCAGTTGCGCTCTAGTACCAGGTGACCCAGGTACAACAACAATGGGCACCATTTGGACAACAAACACAACACTGTGTTTGCCACTGCTGCCATGTTGGCATGCGCTGTGTCAGCACCAATGATTGCACTTGCAGCCCGTGCCTTGCGACGATGCGGGCGTGGTATCCTGAGGGTCGCAAGCATGAGCGCAGCAATAGTTTTTTCCATAACTATGAGTTTTGGGAAGGATAGTATGGTTGAACCTGGGCGTAGCAGACCCTTCCGTAGGTAAGTTAGAATAGGCCAAAACACCCAAAAAGTGTGTGTAATAACAAACTTTTAGGCGTGCCATACACCGTAAACTACAGGTACATACTGCAGGCAGGCACGCATGATCCGCCGTTGGTTCTTTGCCGCGTACAACAGTTTTACTATCCTGTAGTGTATGTTTTCGTGAACCAACAGCGGCAAGACCCTGTTTGTCTGTTGTGATGTGTCCTTCGCAAACTGCAACAGGTTTAACAGACCTACACCGCAAGTTACCTTTTCCTTCGACAGGGCAAACGGACGCCACACCGCTGCGTGCACATCTGTTGTATCCCTCGTCACATCCAACGGTGCCCTCACATTTCCGGAGTCTGATACACAACCATCCGCATATCCCATGTCACGCAGAGTCTGGAGGATTCTCCTTTCGCGCTGTTGCAGAGCCTACGCCACTGTCGTTATGCATGCTGCCAGGTCCTCAATGGCTCGGGGTCTTGCCCAGTACGTTGTTCTCTGCTTTAGCTGAAGTACTGCCATTGCAGCGCAGTTTTGCGACCGGTCACTTTCGTCTCGGTGTGAAGTGTATTGTGCCTGGTACCAGTTGTCGATCCACAGCACGCAACACGATGCAAGCACCAATGTCCACGTTGCTTTAAGTGCTGTTGCTGCTTGTACGTCCACTGTATTTGCGGCGGTGTCTACTTGTCCAAGTCCTACTTTGGTTCGTCTTTCTGTTTGTGTTAGGTAACTGGTCGTGTTTCCTGGTTTTTTTCTGTTTGGTACTGCCCGTTGACGCATCAACGAGTACACGTTCCAACCCTCTTGTTGCAAAATGCGCACCCAGTGCCTGTCTTCCTGCCTTTTAGCTGCCGGTAAATTGTGTCGCATGCTGTTGTTGAACTTCAGTCGCTGTGCAAATGTTAACACCAGTTGTGCCGCCAGGTCGTTTAGTCTCAGTCCGTTCCACAAGTCATCAGCTCTTTGGTATGCTGGTTCTGCAGCGCATGCCTCTGTTAATGCGGCAGCTCCTTTGCTTACTTCTGCAATCATTCGATGCGTTACTGACTTTCTGCCGCGAAGCGGCATTTTGTGTATTTCTGCGTTAAATTAAATTTACGCGCATATTTTAATTCACATTTCGCATTGCGTAAATTAAAAAAAGCATGTTTGAAAACATGTGGCCTTTTCTTGTCGTCATTACTAGTGCGCACGCTGCCGTCGCAATTTGTATTTGTTGTTTGTGTGCGCTCCGTTGCCAGTAACCGAAACCCGTTTTCCCAACCACAATCTCTTGTTTCGTTTTCCTTCGTAATCCCAGTTGGAAAAAAAAACCCTATTCTTCCAAGAGCGAAGGCTACGGCCGCCATTGAAACTAAACACGCCTGCCATTGAGTGGGTGTTGGAAAAAAAAAATCATTTCCCTGCCCCCCAATGGTTACAACAGACATTATGACGAAGGTTACCGATGTATAATCGACAGTCACAAGTGGTAGCCTTGAAAAGAAATGCAAATGCCGGCATAGCCTGATCTCCTCGCTTTTTCATTTCCTTGTGTGGTTTGAGTGTGCAACGCCTCGCGCAGTGATTGTTTACGTTGGACAATGTTGTGCACCGTTTCATACGTGACCAACAGTGTGTCTGAAAACACATGTGCCACAAAAATACTATGTGCTTGTCAGTATGGTACTGCACCTGCAGTCTTACGAGTCATATCCCCCCCCTTAAAAATTGCATTACATGATCGGAGTGCGCGAGGCCTCGCGCACTTCGGATGCCAAATTCGTATTTTATTTTTACTATAGCGTACATGAGTGTTACCGAACATGGGAAGTCTACCCGTCATATACTTTTGCTGCTAGTTCGTCAATACAATGTGAGTTTTAATAACATGTGAAAGCAGTGTACTTCCATAACCTCCAGTCGTTACGTTTTTTGTGGTTCCGTAGCAAACTCTACTTCGAATATCTCGACTGCGCGAGGCCTCGCGCACTCAGAGCACCGTATAATATAAAAAAGCATCTCATTTCGGAACACTAAGGTGCGTAATCCCTAAAAAGCAATTTTTTTCACATTGCCCAAAAACACCTTCATCAAACATCGCAAAAAAATAGTTTTTTTACTTTGTTTTGAACCGGTCCTTTTCCGCGCATTTGATGTGCAAAACAGGGTGCCGCTTGCGTGGCCTAAGCAAATAGCTGCACTGCGCTAAATGCGCCCCCTTAGTGCACCCCATAAAAGGCCACTCGAGGGGCATGGGTCCAAAAAAATGCCTGGCGTGCTAACGTTCCCCCATATCCCCTTTTTTCCTTTCACTCGTTAACTAAAAACAAAATCGGAATGCTTGAGAGTGGCCTTATTCGAAAACTCCCTCACTCCGGTAACTGGTATCAAAGCCTCGCATGTGTCCACTTCATCCTCAACTACACCGGTAGGCAAAATGGCTTGTACAAAGAATCCACATCAGCCTCCGGTTTCCATTTGTGGTGAAGTATCACAAGTAGCAGGTCACAACCCTACCCTGGCATTTTACCCCTAAGGGAGCATTATTTGGCCCTATATATGGGATATATGTGGGATAGGGTATATCATATTCCATTTCCTTGTTAGGAACATAGGATGTGGGATAGATAAGGCAATCTTGGATGTTTAGTAGCATATCAATTAGTGGATGATAGGGTGGATTTCTCTTATGTGCATATCAGATATTTCATTGGCTATGTGTACCATATCTGTTTGCAGGATACTATTCAGTCAACACTATCGTTATGTCTTCGGTGCCAAGCAATGTTGCTGCCCATGCCACTGCGACCTCTGCTCCTGACCACCCGGTCTGGTTTCATGGTAGCAGAGGCGAAAACTTTTCGTCTCTGTTGGGCGTTTGGCATCGCGGAAAGCGATCAGTCCAAGACATCGTGGACCAAATTCAAATTAAAATCTCTTCCCCCGGAGGGATAGCTGAGGGTGTCCAGGTCCCCACTCTCAGGACCTCCTCGGCCCTGACCCCATCGACCGGGCAGGGGCCGCAAAAACGGGCCAAGCCCCAAGTGGCTACAAATCCTAAGTTTCTGAAATCCCCGAATGTTCCCATCGGGGCCCCCCATCCTCGAAATCCAGCTGGTGTACCTGGGATGGTTGGGCGGGAAATAGACGGCCACCCTCAGGGAGCGATAAGAGGACCACAATCGCCTGTTATGGGCTCAGGAACCGTTACTAGCGCCGAGAATAGGGCAGTAATCGACCAATCTACTGGGGTGATCGAGCGTACGAACGCTGCGCCCTCACGCGCTGCCGACTGGGGTACGATGGCCTCGCCAATGGGGCCTATCGTGGTCAACTCTGGCACTCCTCCGTCGCTAGGGGGGTTGCCAGAGCCTCAGGTCAGAAAAAACCTGTTTGTGGCAGGGCCCATCAGCCCCATTGTTGACCAACTCGACGCTGAAAACCGTCGAGTCCTCGCGCTCACGCCTGATCCCCATGGCCATCTGGGTCCGGCTCGAGAGGCCGTGGCCCTGATCCAGCAAGCCCTGTCGGGGACTGGCAGAACCCCACTGTGGTGGAATCGTCGCCCACTCCAATGAGTGGATCGCGGCGGTTTCCCTCCCTGGTGGAGGAATCTCCTGCCTTGGGAGCGTATCCCAATCCCCCGAGCGGATCCAGGCTAAATCCTACGATCATCTAGGAATCCCCCACGCAAATCGAGGAGGATGAGTGTGGCCAGTGGTTCCCCCTGGCGGTGGAGCGGTGGAACGACGATGAGGAGGAGGAGATTGGAGTGTTGGAACGTCATGAACTCCATCATTCCCCTATTTCCGTTGCCTCGTCGCCTGCACCTCCTGAACCTATGTCAGGGACCAGGGATCGCCCCATGCTTGTGGAAGAATCCCCGGCCCCCCACTACATCAAGGTGGAGGACTCTCCGGCCCCTCAGTTCATTGCTGTGGAAGAGTCCCCGGTGCCTATGAGCGGCGTCAAAAACCGCCCGTGTCTTGTCGTGGAATCTCCGGAGCCTACCGAGGACCGGGCCGGTACTACATCTCCAGTGCCTATGAGTGGCACGAAAGATCGTCCATCCCTAGTGGATGATTCTCCGGCAATGCCGAAGGTCAACAATCTGTGCTGGGGGGGAGGGAATCAGCCGGAGGGAGGTTCAGCAACCCTCCCAATAAATTTGGTCTCTCCCCCCACAAATACATCTCCTACGGAGGACCCCCAACTGCCCAATTTGGGGGGGGATCCAGAGGTTGCAACGGGATCGGAGCCTGTTTTTGCTTCCCATCCGAGAACTCGATCACCTATGGTGGTTCATGAGTCACGACAGTATATTGTCGTGGAAGATTCCCCACCCCCAGCGCCGCGACCGAATACTGTTGGTCATGTTCCCCCTCCGCCGTCACCCCGCCACCGCCAGGTGGCTTACATCGAGCACGTGCAAGGAAACCCGCACCTGGTTCGGCCATCTAGTGGTGGGGGTTCGGGGGGGGGACATCCCTCTAGTGGGGGGGCGCCAGCACCTGTTGCTGCGCGCCCCGCACCCCCGTCTCGCCCTGCGGGGGGGCCCTCTGGTCCCTCCGTGGCAAGGGGGGCTGCTGGGGGGGGCGGTGGTGGGTCATCTCCTCCTCGTGGAGGGGGGGGTCCATCCTTTCGACATTCTGGGGGCCTACAGCACACCTGTGGCTGTCCCCGGTGTGTGGTGCACTACGAAACGTGCATCCAATCTCTGATGGCACAGGTGAAGGAACTGCGAACTCAGAACCTAGAGTTGCAGCGATCCCATCAGGAACTTTCTCAGGCAGTAGCCTCTACCGTGGGCATCAGTCGGTCCTACGGGGACCGGATGACCCAAATCTTGTCTACATTGGCTAAATTTGACGCGGCGGTTCAGGGCTACCGCCGGGATTCTAAGGTGGTGGAGGCTAGCGTGGCAGATCATCTTAAGATGTCCAACAGCAACACGGCTAAGTGCTTTAGCGCAGTGGAGTCGCTCGCTACACGTTACGCCGCCGTTGCATCTAGGATCGATGCGTGGGACCACTGGTACTCCACGCCTGCGGAACCCGTTACGGTGGTCCTACCCCCGCCATCGGCGCCTCCGCCCCTTCCTGATCCTACACCGGCGGCGCCTACGGCGCCCATGGGCGCGCCATCCGGTTCATCCGGTGGTGGGTGTGTCCTTCCTTTCTCCGTCCACCCATCCCACGATTGCATCTACCATCCAAACGCTTGTCCGGATTCGGGGTGGCCAAGGGGGGGGGCAGAACACCACAAACACCCCCACCCCCAAGAACCTACATCGTGGAGGGGAATCGCCGAAAAGCAGAAGGAACGTGCTGTTCCCGAGTGGAGGGCGACGCCTAAGGGCGAACAACACCCCACGGAGCCTACAGCCCCGTGGGCCAATGAAGAGGAAAACACCTCTTCGTTGGGGAACATTAATCCCCTCACGAAAAATGTTTTCACTTCCCCTGGGAAACCTTCGTACACGCCCTCTCATCCTACGGATACGTGTACAGTCTCTCCAGTGAAGGTTGCACCAAGTGCAAGTGGAGGTGCACCCCCAACCATGGCTCCCCCTGCTTACCACCCGTACCAAATGCCTATGGTGCAAAATAGTTACACCAAAGCGGTGGAGGATAGTGATATGCCTAAACCGCAATTTAATGGGCAGCTAGAGAGCTACGACGAGTGGGTGGAGAAGCTTCAACAATGGTTGGGGGGGTGTGATCCCATGTACCGAAAGGCCAACGAGGCAAAAATGATTTTGAGTACCTTGCCCCCATGGCTAAAGGCGATCATCAACGCCCGGGTTGCCGAGGCCACCCACCACACACGCACGGCCCCCACCCTCAAAGAGTTGTGGGACTTTTTGGAACAACGTTTCCACGAGTATGACCCCTCAAGGGCTGATGAAAGGTGGCGAGCCCTCACCCCCAGGGTGGTTAAAGGGCAAGTGACCCTCATCGACCTTGAAGATTTCTATGCTCGTTGGCAACGTTTGTTGCCTCTGAGCAATGAGACTCGTCCCCACGTGATCCGGGAGCAGCTCCTAAGCAAGCTCCCGTGGATCAAGGAGAAGGTCGTCAAGCAAGAGGCTAAGAATAGCCCAGACAGCTATGGGGTGGATTTTAGTGGCCTTGACCCTTCGCCAGGTCGCGCCCCGTTCGAAAAAGAACTCAGGAAATATAGCGCTCAAGCTTGCACTACGGTTCCTGAGATTGTTTCCTATTCGGGGCCGGGGGTGATAGTTGACTGCAAAGACCCGGCTCTCCAGGAGTGGATCTTGAAACTCAACAACACACCACACACACGCGGCTACACTATGAAAGTGGAGCAACGTAGGCCTCGTTTGAAGCCTGCGGAAATCTACGCCCTTGCCCATAAAAGCGTGTCGGAGAGGGAAGCTCTCGAACGCCTCAATAAAGGAGACAAGACGACGGTGACGTACACTCATCGCCCTTCTCACAATAAAACCGCGGTGAATGCGGTTAATGCGGAGGCTACGGCGGACCCTGACACCTCCAAACCCGCTGACACCTCCGTCAACGCCGTGGGTCACTCTAAACCTCCGGCGAAGAAACCCGTCGACCCCGGGGCTAAACCGCCACCTACCTTTTGGGTTCCGTGTTCCAAACATTGGAAAACAGGTAAACAAACAGAGATGGACATGTCTTGGATTGATTGGGGTGCCACCAATACCACCCTTTGGACGTGTAAGCCTAATTCTCCGTGCAATGACACTCATTGGAACATTGCGGGTAAGTCTAAAGGTGGTAAGCCTAAGGGTGGCGATAAGGGTGGCGGTGGTGATAAGGGTGGTGGTGGTTATAAGGGTGGCGGCGGCAAGGGTGATAAAGGAGGCAAGGGAGCGCCGAACGGCCGCGGACGTTGGTAGGAGTGCCCAGAGGCGCCCCCTTCGAAAGAAGAAAACCTCGGGGACCCCTGTGACACTACCGTGGCTCTCGTTCCATCGAGAGTCATGAAGGGGCATATAGTGACTAGTGAGATTCAAACCGAACTTTCCGTTCAGGTTATTTTGCCCAATGGAGAACGCAAGGCCCTCCGTATTTTGGTGGATTTTGGGTGCCAAGCGGTCGCTTTGGCCAACCCCAATGTTTTTGGAGACCAACTCTCCGAAAAATATGAATCCCCCCAACGGGGGCGCCTACTCCAAGCGGATAATGAGACGCCTTTGCCGGGGGGGGACGAGCAAATAGACGTCAAAATTCAATTTACGGGGGTTGTGGATGGTAGTGTTTCACTTTCTCGTGTTGCCCAGTATGGCGTGTCCCCGTACCTTGTCCCGAATTTACCTTCGGATACGGTTTTGGGGCACCCATGGGGTTACGAACATTGTGTGAGCCATTTTGCCCGTTTCAATTGTTTGTACTCTCACCATCCAGTGCACCCCCGTTTTTGGATTGAGGACTTCCGTGAGGCTCCACGAACCGGCAAACCATTTTTGCCGAAACCCATTCATGGTAAGGTGTCCCGTCAGTCCGTGTGGGGCCTAACCGTTCCAGTCATTGGGGCGGTCACCCCTACGCACCCTGCCCCGGCCATTGTGGTTACGCCCCCTGGTGGAGAACCGCCTAACCGTGTTGAGGCCGAGAAACACATATCCTATGCCTTGACCGCTTCCTCCGTGGCCCCCGTACAGGACCGGGCTTGTGCTTTGGAGCTCGTTGAATTTTCTCCCGAAGCCCTTGCCCGTGATGTTCTACCTACGCGGCGTGATGGGTCCATGTGGACCCAGTCTGACTATGGCCTCACGCCATATTGGGCCGCACGTGTCAAAAAACAATTTGGCAAAAACCCCGACGTGGACGCCTTCAATAGGGTCCCGGGTATGGCCCAGGCTACCCGTTGGGTTTCGCCGCTTGAAGATTTCTTTTCCACTCCCGCGGACCCCTCCAAATTGTATTGGATGTGCCCTCCCTATCATCGGTTTTCCGATTGTGTTCGGAAAATTCGGCAAGAAAAACTACGAGCCATCGTCATAGGGCCGAAGTGGACACATAGGGAGTGGTGGAAGCCCCTTATGGAAATTACTTTGCAAGGGTACCACCTTCCTGGGCCAGAGACTAAAGCCTGTCTCTATCAGAATGACCACCTCACGCCCCTTCCTCAACGGGGTTGGTCCACGGTGGCGCTATACGTGGACGGTGGTATTGCGGAGGAAAATTTGGCGGCCACTAAATGTCATGTGGCCTCCGTTTCCGCACCGGCCGTCTCTAACCCCAACACGGATGGCGAGCCGGGCATGACCTCGGAGGAAGAGTCGGAGGATGAAAGGGTGCCTAACCATTTGACTTCGGTGCGCACCCTCACGTATCAGGCAACCCATAAAAAACTCCTCGCACCCGTTACTCTTGATCCTACCCCCGAAGATTTGGAGGCACAAGAATGCGTGCGTTCACGCATTGCGAAAATTGAACGAGAGTTATTGGGTGGGAGGGCCACTACCGTTAAGCGTTACCGAAAACGTAAAGGCGCCACATGATTGTTGGCGGCTTCTCGTGTGGGTGGCGTTGTCACCACCCAAGAGCCTACTGTGTCTCCGGAGGTGGAGCTCATGAGGAGGCGCATCCTCGCGGACTATGAGCGGGATGTTTTTAGTGGGGAGGTTCGTCTCCGTCCGGGCCAGGAACACCCTAAGGTCCGTGGTACGGAGCGGTTGGGGTTTGCTAAACTTGACCTATACCCGAACGCCAAACCCAAGTCCGTGAAACCTATACGGTTGGTGGGGGAGCGTGCCGCGGCGGAGCAAGAAATAGTGGAGGACCTTTTGGCTCGTGGCTGGATTGAGCCGTGCCCTGCCTCCGAATGGGCGTCCAACGGTTTCGTTGTGCCCAAGAAAGAGAAAGGAAAATGTCGCCTCGTGGTGGACTACCGCCAACTAAATGAGGCTACCTTGCCCGACGCACACCCCCTCCCCCTCATAGAAAACATGTTCGAAAATCAATCCAAACACAAGATTTTCACTATTGTGGACTTGAGTAAAGGGTTTCATCAAATTCCCCTTCACCCTGAATCCCGGGCTAAGACCGCCATGAATTTGGCGGGTAAGCGATACCAATGGCGTGTTATGCCTATGGGTATCAAGAATGGGCCCGCTATTTTTCAACGGGTCATGGAGCATGTTTTGCAGGGTTTGGATTGTGCGGACGTATATATTGATGATATTATTATTGGTTCCTCCGGTGCGACGGAGGAGGAGCTATTGGCTAACCACGACCGCGACGTGCGTGCCGTGTTGGATAGGCTACGAAAAGAGGAGTTGGTTGCTTCGGTTAGCAAAACCGATTTCTTTGTTCGTTCGGTTGAGTTTTGTGGCCATGTGTTGGAAAATGGCACACGTCGGCCGGCGCCAGGGAAAATGTTGGCGCTTGAGCGTTGGGACAAACCGGATAATGTTCGGGAGCTCCGGGGGTTCTTGGGGCTCGCCAACTATTATTCGGGCTATGTCCAAAACTACGCCTCCATAGCTACCCCTTTGATTAATATGTTGAAGGATTTGCCTAAGCATAAGAATGGCAAAAAGATAGGCCTAACATGGAATGCTTCGGCTAACGAGGCCTTTTTGAAGCTCAAGCGTGCTATTACGGATATTGTTCCCCTCCAACTAGCCGATTGGGATAAGGACTTTGTCCTCACCCCGGACGCTAGTAATTGGACGGTGGGGGCGGCCCTACAGCAGGAAGGTCCCGATGGTGCCCTACGCCCCCTTGCCTTTTTCTCCCGCAAATTGTCAGGCAGCCAATTGAATTGGAGCCCTCGGGAGAAAGAATGCTACGCCATAGTGGCGGCGCTTTTAAAATGGCATGGTTGGGTGGGGAACAAGCGCGTGGAGGTCCGTACGGACCACCGTAGCCTTGAAAATTGGGCTACGGAGGACCTCAAAACCGTGGGGGGTCCCTCTCCACGCCAAGCACGTTGGCATGAATTGTTCTCTAAATTCGACCTCCATGTGGTTTACACTCCGGGGCCAGTGAACCCCGTGGGTGATTTCTTGTCCCGTTGGGCTTACCCTGCTAACCCGGCGTTGGGTCATGTGTCCATACATGGGACGGCCCAAGCGGCCGGGGATGTGTGGGACATGATGGCGGCCGAGAAGGAGGAACTTCTCGCCCGCCCCCTTGTATTTAGGGCGGTTGTGGCGCCCGTTGTTACTAGGTCTAAAGCGGCGCCTCGGGCTCAAGGGGCACCCGCGTGTGATCCACCCCCTCTGGCTTCGCCTCCAGTGGGGGGGGGGACGAAGCAAAAGAGAAAGCTTTGGAGACTGGAGCGAATTGTCAAGATAAAAAAATCTTGGAAGTCCCACAAGAAAGCAACTCCTATACATGGGGAGGATGCTCCCAATGTTTTTGAGATAAATTGGGCTAAACACTACCCAAATTGTCAACGCTACAAACAAATGTGGCAAGATGCCTTGAATGGGAGCTTCCAAGATGGAGTGAGGTTGGTGGATAACAAGCTCGTCCGTAATGGACGGTGGTGTGTTCCTACGCCGCTAGTGCATCGTTTGGTAGCCGAATACCATGATGCATTTCACTTAACTACCTCCAGTGTGGAAAAACACTGGAAGGAAATTAACCATGGCGTGGAAGGTGAGGGGCTGTACAAAGCAGTGGAACTGCAATGTCAAACGTGTCCCTCATGTGCCATTCACACGCATGACACCAAGCGCAAGCAAGGGTACATGACCCCTATGCCTATACCTATGGAGCCCATGGACTCCATAGCGCTTGATGTGTTTCACTACCCTTCCACCTCCCACGATGGAGAGGTGTATGACCGAATGCTCCTATGTGTATGCCGGCTTTCCGGCTACCGGATTGCGATCCCTATTCCTAAACCCCGTCATGAAGACAAGGATGAAGGGCTAACGGGGAGAAGAGCGGCCCATTTGGTAATGGAGCGCTGGGTGGATAGGTTCGGAGCCCCTCGTGAAATATGCTCCGACCGTGGGCCACAATTTGTGAGCCAATATTTCCAAACCCTTTGTTCTAAGATTGGTGCCCGCTCGACTATGTGTCTCGCGGGTAGGCACCAAGGTAATGGCAAGGCCAAAAATACTGGCAAGCAGCTAAGGCGTGCCGTTGCTAAAGCCATTACCTTGAAGAAAAAGAAAATTAATTGGGTAGAGGTTTTGCCTGCCGTTGTACGAGCGTGGCATGAGACTACAGGTCCTTCAGGTTATACACCTAACGAGATTGTGTTTGGTAAACACAACCGTACTAAGGGGCCTCCTCTTGCTGAGCCTAAGGGGGTGGCCCAAGACGCCGCTCACTACTTCCAACGGCGTGAGGAGCTTATTGCTCTTGCACGGAGGGCTATGATTCAAGTGCAAGAGACAATGGCTCGTAAGTATAATAAGAGTAGGAGGATGTCCCCCAATTTCTCAAAAGGGGACCGCGTATGGGTCCGTCGCCAACGCAGAAATCTTGGCGATAAGACTTGTCCCTATTGGGATGGGCCCTATGAGGTTGTGGCCAAGAAGGCGCACGACCTCTATGTTATTCAAGTGGACCAACGGAGGTTAGTTGACGTCCACGTTGATTGTTTAATGAAAACGGTCAACTCCCCTCGCTCACCCGTGCCTCTAAATTACACGGAGGAGGTTGCTAGGGTGCCCTCCCAGTTTGAGGAGGACACCTATAATGTCAAGAAAATATTAAGTCACCGTACTTACCGCAAGAGACTTCTCTTCAAGGTGCGGTGGGAGGGTTATACCAAAGATTGGGATACCGAGGAACCCGTTGAAACCTTCTTACCGTCCTACAACAAAGTTTGGAGAGATTACTTGCAGAAACAGAATCTCACCCGAACCGTTGACATCCTTGCCCACCTCGGTGGACGGCTCTCATGAGCGTGCCACGAAAAGAAAACCCTAACCAATATGGATATATTATTGTTTGGGGAAGGGAGGAGAGAGCGAGAAGCGGTGGGAGACAGGAGAGAAGATGTGCATGCACGGCGCGCTCCTCGGTTACAAAAATCCCCACCGGAGCAGGGCGGTGGGTACCGCAGGTTTACCCCACCGTCTACCTCTCTCACCGCTAAAGGCTTGAGAGTCCTTGGGGTGGGGTGGCGTGGCATATAGCCTGGGGCGGAAGTGGGACGTGTTCTTTCGGGGGTCTTAATGCCATTCAAACCCCTATCCTTGGGTCTTACTGGAGCACTCCTACCACCACCAGGACTACTGCCACAAGTCCTGCCCACGATGACGCCCCCCGTCAAGGGTGCTAACAACGTGGCAAGCACTTCCCGAAGACTCTACCGGGTTGTGCGCATGGTGGTGTTTGCAAGGTTTCGGAGTGCCGCCCCGTACCGAAACCACGACCCCACGACCGTCCCTGACCCGTGACCCAAGCCAACGAGCTAAATCATTTGCTCAAAATGGCGAAGGCTTGAAAACTTCGTTGGGTTGGCGGGTACAACCCATTTTCCCTTTTGTGTTGGGCGTGATGGTTTTCCACCGATTTGCCCTTGTCCACACGAGGGTAGGTATACAAGGTACGAAGTACTCGTGTGGCTCACATTACGTGGAAAAAATTTCGTGGCGTGCAAAATTGCCACTACATACGGCGAGGACTTAAGCCTAGAGGGAGGGGTCGTCCTCTACAATACAAGTATTCTAGTATGAATTGCAATGGGTGCCTTTGCCCCGTCACTCTATGAGTGGGTGGGGTCTTCAAAGGCAAAGAGTGGCGTTGCGGATTTGGGCCGTCTCCGCCGCCTGGGTATTTGTCCCCGGTCGCTATGCGTGCCCGGGTCGGGAGTGGGTACCCTCCATTGCCATTGCATGGGGCCGCATGCTGGCTGGGTGTGCTCTTCATGTCCTTGATGAATTTCGCGGGGGAATTCCTGCCTGCAACGAGAGGGAACAAACAATATGATGAAAAGGGCGAGTGTGCACATGCATATGTTTATGAGAGAATATGTATATTAATGTTTTCTCTAGAGTTCCCCACGAGTGGACTTGGATTTCCACAACACCCGAGGGGTCCTCTATCCCAACACCCAACCAAACGGGTTGGGATATGGGCGTGGCATTTTTCTTCATAGAGACCCGTGCGTGGACTTGGATTTCCACAACACACACGAGTCTCTCTGTCCGAAACACACCAAAACCGGGTGTGCCCGTGGCCAATGGTAGCGTGTGTGTGCGCATGCCATTAATTTAGTTACGGGATTATATGGTTGCCTATTACGTTGGTTATCACCCGCCCCCCGAACAAGCAAGACCTAGGTTGACACCTACCTTTGGGGTTTTGTAGCCGTGTACACCGGCCCAAGTTTACACACGGAGGTGTAAACATGAACCGTCATACACGGTGTAGAGGGGTTGGGGGAGTAAAAGTCCTTCGGGGCGTGTCATCGTGCCCCCGGGGAGCAGGGTGGGCTGATACACCAGCGGGACCGTACGGGTGACCTCCCCAATTTGCAACCTGGAGGTGACCCCCTGCGCTACGGCCCGCCGGTGGCACACCCACCGACAAAGGTAACACGCAAGCTAACCTAAGTGTTTATACGCACGCCCCCAAGACACACACGAACACCAAGCAACAAGGTGGCGCATCTATACACGTGTTCTATTGTGGATATGCTTACTGTTTGTTGTGTGTACGTGAGTAGTTTGTGGAAGCTCTTGCACGTGCCGTATGTGCGGAGTGCCCCCATCACGTGCCCCAAGGCCGCCACCGCGAGACCCACACTCTGTGATGCCCTCCGGGCGAGTGTGTGCCCCCGGGCCCTGCCAATGGGTGTGCGCGCACAAGTGTGTCTTGTGTTTGTCGGTGTGCATCGCTCTATTATGTGTATATATGATATATATACGTAGTATGGCTCCTAGGTGAGGGGTTAGCAGTGAGGTCAGGTTATTATTACATGGTTATGAGGTTTGTCTATTTAAGTGTGTCTACTCACACCCTCATCCCATCTCCGTACCTCCTCCTTTACCCTCTATGTGGTGCATCACGTGTGACACACATGCTAAGTTAGACATCCACACGGACACGACCCTTGGCTGAGCCGTGCCCGTATCGTACAGTCACAACCGTGACTGGTTCATTCATGGTGGTCCGTTCCACACGATCATCTTTTTCTGGTGTCTGGTCTGTTTGACAAGTGGGCCTTTGGCTAGGCCTTGTCTCGGTCTTTTACAAGCAAGTAATCAAGCAAGTTTACATCTTACAAGCAAGAGCTCACTCATTACTACAAGCGTTACGGGCAAGCACATCAAGAACATCAAGCACATCAAGCCCTCATAAACGATCTAAAGCACGTGGGTGCAAGGTGTGGGCATCGTACCCGTGTTTTGGTTTGTGCCTAAGTGATCGTCGATCATTTACCCTGAGGCCATCGTGACCTCTTTCCTCTACTTAGTGAGCTACCGCGCGCACTGTGGGGCCATCGTGGCCGTGTTTATTAGTGGGCCTAAGCATGCACAAGATAGAGGCAGGCACAAGACGGCACCCGGGGTCAAGCATGGCTAGATGTCGGGTACGGGGAACCTGCAACCCTAGAGCACCCGGAGGCCCTCACTGGGCTACGACTCACGATCCATCCCCTAGTCTAGCTTCGCAAGGCAACAATATGGCAAGATCACGGTGTTCACTGTTCCAAAGTGTGAAAAAAGGGCTGTGGTGGCTGTAAGGACTGTTACCACGGTTGCCCCGCGTTGCACTGCGAGACAGGACCGTTAGCCCTCCGTGGTAACAGTCCCCTGGCCGAAGGCCATCAAGTTTTGTTGTGTCCCTTGGGAATGTTTCCCTGGCCTCTATCTCTTTTATCCCTCGTGCTCCCTTGTGCAGGCACAGTCCTACGTTGCTGTTTGACACTCCCGTCAATTCTCCTGGCAGTTTTTTGAAAAAGTGAAATTTTTGCACTTTCGCGTCGCACCGCTTCGCATGTACCATTACCTTCAGTTTTGTTTAAAAGTGTGATTTCACTTTGCCTTTAGTTTTAATTCTTTGAAAAACTACCTGCCCTTACCTGCTGGACCCCACATGCCTCATGCGACACGCAGGGACCAGACTCTACGCGCAACAGCTCGCGATTTCGCCTACTACTTATTGCGGGATCTGCTGCATCCCGTTCGTCAATTTTTGTATTTCGGCGGTGGTTTGATTCCCACCGATCGGAGCTACTTCAGCGGCCGTGCGGCCGGCTCCGAGATTGCCTGCGTAGGTTCGATTCCCTATAGGTGGGAATCTGGTAACCTGTGATTTGCTGCTGTTTGTGACTGCTACGTTCCTCTTGGGCATGTACTTCCTGCCCGTGGCAGTCTTTTAAGTGGGGGGGTGAAGCAGGTCACAACCCTACCCTGGCATTTTACCCCTAAGGGAGCATTATTTGGCCCTATATATGGGATATATGTGGGATAGGGTATATCATATTCCATTTCCTTGTTAGGAACATAGGATGTGGGATAGATAAGGCAATCTTGGATGTTTAGTAGTTATATCAATTAGTGGATGATAGGGTGGATTTCTCATATGTGCATATCACGTATTTCATTGGCTATGTGTACCATATCTGTTTGCAGGATACTATTCAGTCAACACTATCGTTATGACTTCGGTGCCAAGCAATGTTGCTGCCCATGCCACTGCGATCTCTGCTCCTTACCACCCGGTCTGGTTTCATCCCCCCCTGCCTTGTATAGGCTACGCCAATGTATGGATTTATTACGGTCCCTACGCCCCGTGTAGCTTGGACAAGGGCGTAGCTTGCGCGAAACACATACAGCTACCGACAGAAACGTGCGCGCGCATGGTATGAGTGCACCTTGAGCTCCGCCAAAAGGGGGAGTCTTTGCACTGCGCGCGCACTGCGCGCTACTTTTAGACTATGTTCCCCCCGAAGAGCCCCCAAGCAAACCCCTTGGAAACGCCCTTAGAATTAGGTGACCCAAACTGCCCCAGCTCAAGAAAGTTGCAAACTACCTTCCATTCACATAACACACATCATGCACAACTCGAAAAGCCATGAACAACGCATTGGTCGCCACCCCCAAGAACACACAACTGTCTCTCTGGTCCATTGTCAACTAAGTACACATTGAGAATAGGCAACTTGTGTGCACAACATGACACAGTTGCAGAATAAAACAAAAGTCACATTGTCACATGTGTGTGTGTCAATGCAATCCGTACAATATTGCAGTTCACACTTGTCGCACATGGACATCTTCCCAGGGTCACACTTGGTGCAATAAAAGGCACAAACATCCCCATCATCACCAACAACATCCTCATCATCGTTGTCCTCCTGTGTAGGTGCAGTCCATACATGTGCAGGTACGTGTTCCCACGGACCATATGGAGGGTACCGTACCTGTCTTCGAATCGATAATTGCTGCAAATGCAAGAGTACACGCACGTAGTGATGCAAATCCGTACCGGATCTCCTCCATATGTTCCTTAGGATGCCCCAGTGCCACAGGCGTGCAAACAAGTGCTCAATGCGTGGCCTATAGAAACCATGAACATCATTGTACTCCTTTTGCCACTCGGTCAACATCTTTCGACCGATAAATGGCCATGCCACATGGAGGCGCCCCTTGTATGCACCATCCATGGAGCCAATCTCATAATCCGTTGAGCGGCCGTGAGTTTGATGGTCACATCTTTTGCTACTTGTCGGCGCGCCTTGTCCGATGCACGAGCGCGCGACGAGTACTGCGGAGCGCGCTTACCGGCGGAGACGGTTACGGGAGGGGGAGCTTCGGCGTCATCTTCATGTTTGTCTTCAGCGTGAGGGGACAAAGGTGGTGTTGAGGCCTCCAGCTCCGTGTCAGGTGGTGGGGATGGAGCTTAAGGACTTGGGGCTTCTTCCGGGACACTTGGTTCGGGACTCCACTCCGTGTCGCATGGCAGGGATGGAGATAAAAGACCCGGGGCACTTGGCTCGGGACTCTTACTTGGGGCTTCTTGGGGGGCACTAGGCGGAGGTGGGGGGCAATGAGGTGGGGAGGACGAACTCAAGATGGCGAAAGAGATGGACTCCATCTTGCATTGGCGACTCACCACCCGTAGAGCATCTTGGTAGTACTCTAAGTGGATGAACCCATCGCTTTCCATCCCAACGACCTTTGCAGGAACTCGCATGCCGTTGGACCGATCGCCAAGACTCAAATCCATGAAATCCATGTGTCTAGGAAACGAGGAGGGGGGTATGAAGTCCCATAGCAAATGTGCAAACACAATAGATCAATGTATGCACACGAGCATTGAACCTTGCCATGCCATGACGCAACCATGCTACCCCTTGCCATGCCTTGACCTAAATGTGCACCGCCTTGCTATGCCTCGAGCCAAAAGTCCAAACCTACACCAAGGGTCATCATGATCCACCACGCAACAAAGCGTGGATTCAAAGATTGTCCCGGTTTCCTCAATAGCACTAGAAGGTTGGGGCCCAAAAGAGGGCGGAAATGCTACATCACCCCTGCATTCTAGGAGGTTCCCAACAAAACGGGACAAAATCAGAAGTCAAAAGCTACACCAAGGGTCACCATGATGCGCCAAGCAACAGAGCGTGGATTCAAAGATTGTCCCGGTTTCCTCAATAGCACCGGAAGGTTGGGGCCCGAAAAGAGGGCGGAAATGCTACATCACCCCTGCATTCTCGGGGGTCCCCAACAAAAAGGAACAAAATCAGAAGTCAAAACCTACGCCAAGGGTCACCATGATGCACCACGCAACAAAGCGTGGATTCAAAGATTGTCCCGGTTTCCTCAATAGCACCGGAAGGTTGGGGCCCAAAAGAGGGCGGAAATGCTACATCACCCCTGCATTCTCGGGGGTCCCCAACCAAAGGGGACAAAATCAAAACTCAAAACCTCCGCTATGGGTCACCATGATGCCCCTAGTATCTCAAAGTATGGGGCTCTAGTGCGGCCGGACGCCCAAATAGTTGCACTGCACGCGCACTGCGCTTGAGGCGCCCCCACATTTCCAAGTGTATGCAAACACAAGACAGCCTTGGGAACATGAAAATTTCAGGTTCACACCTATGTTGGCACAAGCAATGAAGAATGCGAAGACTACAAATGTTCGGCTTGGAAACCCTTCTTGCGACCATACACCATGCGGAACAATTGCACATGCTCCCCACTTGAAGATGCCTTTGGCTGAGGCTTAGGGGCTGGTTTGGGCTCGGACAACTTCAAATTCTTGGGAATGAGCTTGCCTTGCATGTGGCATGTTGCATGTGCCCATGGCTCCATGTAATTAGCAAATGTGACAACAAACCCATGTCTTATGTGGCCGCACTACATTTCGTACGCAATTAAAATTACGTACACAATTATTACGGTCCCTACGCCTACTGTAGCTTGGACAGATGCGTAGCTTATACAAAGGGGGGGGGGGGTACAACGACGCATCCTCATCAGCAGCGATGCATCCTCGCACAAAGCATTCAACTATGGTCAGGCAAAAACCGGGGAGTCCGTCACCCCAACTCAAAGGCCCGCACCAAAGTGTGGGAGTCCATTGTGGAGATGAGCAAAACGGTGTGAAAAGGGGTGGAAATGGGTGCAAAAGGGTGAATATCCAAAAATGCCATATCCCCAATGTGGAAGAAGCATCAAAACCTAAGCTAGGGGCAACAATGATGCTCCTAGTATCACAAAGTATGGGTCTCCAATACGGCTAGACGCCCAAATATGTGCACTGCGCCTGCACTGCGCGCGCACTGCGCTTAAGGCGCCCCCAGGACATCCAATATCATGCCTTTGGGTATGCTATGCGAACGACCCCCAACAGGGGGGAGGGGGGGCTCTGTACGGGTCCGCGCCTGCGCTTGATCTAACAACCTCTCTTCGAGGTGATTGGAAAAAAAAGCCACACACGAGACCGCTACTGAAAAACCTCCAATTCTTCTCAAAGAATTCCACAGAGCCTTCTTGTGCATCACTCCACAACCCTTTCCCTTCGCAGAAACATGCACAGAACACATCATTGGAAACTACTTGTGGTGCACCAGGTGCTGCATTGCTTGCATACTCATCTCTTTGTGGCCAAGAAATTTGGGAATCCCTCAACATGACCAGTGCACAGAAAAATGTACTGAAATGAAAATGAATAGCACACCCACCGAAACCCCAATCCATCGATTCCACAATGCGAACTGCGCCAGTGACACCAGTCTTGATATGTATGGCTGTCTGGTCAGAAATCAAAAATCAAATCCAAACTACACGTGGTAACAGTGCCGAGCAGGCTGCCAGTTAGGCACACCAAATCCGGCAGCCTGCTAAACTCAGTATCACAAGATGTCAGGTAAGTAGCAAGCACCAACGCAAGCTACTGGTATCCAATATTACGTAACCCCAGGGGAATGTAATATTGACCACCAGACATCCAACCTGGGGCGTACTGCTTTCACGTGGTTGGTATGCATCTGTGAGTAAATAAGAGCCGTGAACCTGTACACGTGCTGGCTTTTAACAATCCTGATGTCTAAACATATAGGTGTAGCCGGTCCACTACTGTGAGGAATGTTTTTTTTTGCATCCACGAGTCCTTAAGTTCGGCCCCTTTCGGGAAGCGGAATCATGGCCATGCCACGGTCCGTAATGGTTTTACATGCTGGTCTGTCTGAGGTGTTACATAAAACATGCCTCAGATTTCCAGTAGAGGTATGATCAACCATCAGGGTATGCCTTTCAGCCACGTGTCTGTGGCCAGACACTGCATCCTACATAGACCTCAAGTGTCTCACCTCGTTCTGATAGGTCTGTACACATCGCAGGCCAATGCTCTCACAGACTCTAGATAAATATTAGGCACTCTGCCTTCTTCTTCTGCCCTAGCGAGTGGGTTGTGTTTATCGCTGGCCCACGACTGTGATGAATGTAATGAGGGGTTACGGAGTCACAACATGGAAAAAACCCCTTGGATCTGAAACTTTTGAAAATTGCAGCAGCGCAGAAACAAGGGCAAAACAGAACAGTAAAACTGTCATAAAAAAAGGTCATAGAATATGACCAGAGGGAAATATTCAACCTCAACAATTCTCCAGTGGCAAAAAGAGGCACAAGTCACTGGTGGATGTCTGTTCCCTCGCATGGTCAAAAATGGAGGGGGGGGGGGGGGTGTTCCATGAAGGTAGGTGGGTTACTGGGGTAGTACAACTGGTGCGAGTGTCTTGTCTGTTACTGCTTGCTGGCAGAGGTCAGTTTCAGGGGGAAGGGAGATGCAATTTTGTGGTTGAGTGTGGAATCTCCCACCGCTCACAAAAATGCAGCCTTCTGACTCCATGGCATCCACTCACCTGCCAGAAGTCAGATTCAGCACTCCCAGACCATGTAGTTCAGAGGCTGGTGCACCACTGATGTGGGATATGCAACACAGGGAAGGGGGAAGTCCACGTGTTGCTCATCAGCGTTGCGCCGAAGCTTCTAGTGCATATGTGGTTCAGCTGAGGAATCAGATAACCCTTGTCAACCCCCCCCCCCCCTGGAGTAGGACTCCAGGATCCACAGATCCTCAGCCTGAGGGCACAGAAGCACCCACCACCAGAAACACCACAGGTCCTGCCACTGCCGCACCCCAGCAGTGGTCCTACCCTGCAACCTTAAGGGGCGGGGGGGGGGGGGGGGGGGACAGAAAGGCTTAAAGAGTATGGGGGGAGGGGTCTCCAGTGGCTCGGGAGGTTTAGGGGTGCAGCGGACAATGAGGATGCGTGCAGATTTGGCCCAAAATATCCAAAATATCCAACTGAGCTAGACCTCCACACCTGCTTGGAAAACCTTGGGAGGGGGGGGGGGGGGTCTGAGCCACAAGCTCAAATCACATGGATGGTCCCTGAACCACCTCACGCACTCACAAACATCTGTGTGCCGTGCACGTGCACAGCTTTATTGTTCCTCTCTTCCACAGAAGTACGGGTGACCAGCAATGGCTGGCGAAAGCACAAAACAACTTCTAACATGAAGAAAATTTAGCGTTTTGAGTACGTGTATATCCATTGCTTGCACCTTCTTGTTGCATTTCCACCAAATTTGTGTAGAGCATTCACATCAGAGTTCATAAATTGTTTTTTGTGTGTTGCGGCGCTAGGCATGTGCAGCAGTGTCTTGGGTGGTCCTGTCAGCTGGATGTAGCACGGCGACTCCGGCATGGCCGGGCGGCGCCATACCCTCCTGGGTGATGGGCTGCGGGGCCGTTTCCCATCTTCGACGTGCGGAGGACTGCCTGACACGCCGCCTCCAGGAGGGTCCATGTTCCTGCCAATGCTCACGCAGGAACTCGTAACTTGTTGACTGAATATCAGAGTTCATAGGCCATTGGCGGTCCCCACTGAAAGTTTCAGGGCAGGTTACCATCCCTCCCTCCCTTCGGCATACAAAATAGTGTCCTGGAGTGCGTTGTTATCCCGTTGTGCTTTTCCTGGTGTTTGTGAAACAGGGTTTTTTTTTTGGGGGGGGGGGGTTCCTGTGTTGTCCCAGCAGTTTGAGTATGAAATTGTATGGGGCAATTTGGTGACAGACACGAATGATTTGGGCCATCCCACTCCTCTTTTTGCTTCCCCAGCAGTGGGCAGCGGTCAACTGGATCCAGCCCAGCGAGTGCGGGCAGCTCCAAACATCATGACCCAGCAGTCAGGGACCGAATTCGCACTGCAGATCAGGGCCCCTTGGGGGGGGGGGGGATGACTCCGATATTTGTGGTGTCTGCACTGGCTATGCATTGACGTCAGTTGGCAGTTCAACATCAGCGGTTGGCGCTTAACGGACAGCGCATGGTGGGTCGGAATGAACACGGCATGGTCAGCAAAAACCCCAAAAAGGACTACCCTGCTGCAGATCTCTTGCCGCCCGACCTTCAAGAAATTAAAACAACGAAAAACGGAGAAAAAATGCTGACAGGTTGGGAACTGAAGAAATTGCACAAGATTGATGCACGGAAAATGACCAGGTTTGAGTGCCTGAACACATCTTGTCAAAGGGCCTCTTGCACATCCAGCGCTTCAAAAAATTTCGACAGGATTGAAAAGACATGCCATGCCTCAACAAAAAAGCTTCAGGGCTGACTCTGAGAAAAATATGGGGTCTCTCTCAACATTACATCCCCTGGAAAACCACAAAATTCTGAGAGATTTAGCCTCATGCACTTACGTGCACGCATCTGCATTGGTTCTGCTTGGATGGGAAGTGAAACCCACCCACTCCCATCAAAATAATTGATCACACACCCTCAACAGAAAACAAACCACGATGCACTGACCACACCCAAATGTCTAGCGATTCCCAGAACAACAAAAAATCGACGTCAGTTTCCTCCAGTGCCTTCAGCAGAAAGAGGGGGATGGGCCTTCAAGAAACAGCACCCCTGTGTGTACCATACATGCAAGACACGGCGCGAACGAAGCACGCATGGTGCAATATTTGCTGTTCCACCCCAACTACTCTAAGCAGCGCAATACCACGGGGCACGGGGAAGCAACAACCAACAAGGTACAGCAGAGGTACTATCATGGCGCCAGGGCATGTAGTTTGAATGAACCAGAACACCCAGATCCAGAACAACACGGTAAAGTTCAAAGGCAGTTGCACCTGGGGTCTCTGCTGGTTCTGGTGGCCCCTGCTCACAGGACAGAAAGAAAATTTTCGGATATTGATGCAGCAAAAATAGTCAAAAGAGAATAGACTGGTTAGTAGACGGCAGTCCAGGAAAGCGTCCAACCAACCAATTCCCACTGAGTGCTGCACTCTGGAAACCCAATCCTGTCAAACATATCCACTTGTGTGCAGGTCCAAAATGGTGCAGGCAATTGATGCTTCTTCAATGCCCGTCAACATAAATCTGGTCAAGAGTGTAGCTTATCATAAATTGCACCACCTTGCCGTTTTGGAACGAGGATGGGTCGCGCCTGAAGAAGGCCCCAACTCTCAGTCTTACCACTGGTACGGGGGCCCTAACCCGAATCACAAGAACCTAGCCTCACCTCTTGCTTTCCGGGTCAGAGCACGTCTTGGGGTCCACTGAATGGGTGCGACGCTCATGCAGCCAGAAAGCAGGGAAATACGAGTACAATACTGATGGACAATATTGGGAAACTGAGGCATGGGTGGTTAGGAGACATTTCCACTGTAACATAATGCATCATATAATGACCTGTCGTGGGGACTTATCACGGTTTGCAGTTCACCCAAAGCAAGCCTCCGAACCCAACCCACCTTACTGCGCAACGACAGCTCACCAGACTGAGTAAAATGGAGAAAGCGGATTTCTGCGCGTGGCCGAAAATGCACGGCAATACCTCAAGAAAATAATGTGGCAGCTCATCAAGCAGCTCAAATGTCACTCAGGAAAAAAAAACACCAAACTAGAATCCCTGACACCAAGCTGCCCCAACTGGAGTGGGACTTCCGTGTTATCGCCCTGCTTTACCGCAATGTCAACAACTCACAAACAATGTGCTCAGGTTGTCTGTTGAGGTGCTGAATGCTTTTTACGTTAGACCCTCCTCACGGCATCTGCATGCAACAAATTTACAATGCCCACACGCAAACAGAGCAACTCACCAGAAGCACAAGCCCCAGCGTGGCAGACTCTCGAGAGCCCTGCCACGCTTCAGGGACCGGAGGGATTTGTGCAGCAGGCCGCTGGAAAACTTCAGCAGCACTCTGCGTCGGCCTCATTGACTGATACTGGAATTTCTGCTGCTGTTGGGGGGGGGTGGGGGGGGAGCTGCGGCAACTGGTGCTGCTGCCGGTGCTGGTGATGGCACAACGGGACGAGCGCTGGGCGGCGCAACAGACGATGAAGGTGGTATGGGTGATGTGGCAGGTTGGTCCTGGTGAGGCTTTATTGTCTCCGTAAGTGCATCAGACTTCAGAGTGTGTTGGCTGGTGGGTGTCTTTCGTGACTTCTTTTTACCTGATTTGGTTGCAGCAAGGGGTTTCTGCTCAGCTGGTTGGCTCTGGCTCTGATCCCCTTCGCCGGCAACACTGGCTGCACTGCTGCTGCTGCTGCTGATCTTCTGGTTGCCAGATGCCTTCCGACGCGCTGTGCACGCAGACTTCTTGCTGCCTGGGGTCGCATACTCAGCATACACCGCCCAGTGGTCCGAGGGGGACTCACCCTCATGATGGAAATCAACCACCTGTTTGGAGCAGTAGGAGATCGATACAACAGAGGAGTTGTCTGCAGGCATGACGTCAGCAGTAAGTCATAGCATGAGCAAAATCCCCATGGGTGCTAGAGTACCCCAATTGGAACAAAATGATGCCCCCAAACCCATCCTAGAGCCCTCAGAAGGTCTAAAGGTTTCAAGAGCCAATGAACTGCCTACAAAGGCAACTTATTTCCGGGCTTGCTCATGGCCCATGGCCATAGCTACATGGGCCTAGCAGACACTACCCCCCCCCCCCCCCGGAAAGTATTAGAAGTGGGGGGAGGGGGCCTTTCTCCTTGGGTGTCCAACCCAAAAATGGTCCAAAAATCTCTATTTCTGTTCCCCATTGTGAACTGCACAATGCCCTGTGCAGCACGGCTAGTACCCACTTCTGTATAGAAGCAGCAGTCTGTTGGGCCTCATTGTAGAACGAGGATACATAACGGCAGCCACCATTTCTTCAACAGGGGCAGCCACCATTTCTTCAACAGGGGCAGTCTTCACTGCCTTTTGAATGGGGAAAAGGCGGTCCATGGTGTGTCCCGCAGCACAAACAGACAACAATGCCACCCTGCACTGCCATGCATTGCCATGCGGCGGTTGTAGGCCAGCAAATGGTCTCTTCACCTCTACAAAATTCCGTTGCCTTCCGCAAGGCACCACGAAGAGAGAGCTCGTGCACGCACACGGGGGCTGACCCCATGGATGCCGCCACACATGTCGCAAAAAACACAATGCACAGGGGTACATCGAGAGCATCACACCTGTACGTCAACTTCCTCATCGTGACTTCCCTACAGCCTCTCTACCTGCGGATGGTGTTGCTCTATCGGTATTTTGGGCATGTGCAATGTGGGGTGATGCTGCCAAAATCAAATTTTTGGATGGATTTCATGGGGCTGGCATGGGGAGCATAAAAACATTCTGGATTCCTTCAAGCGTCGCCTGGTTGAATATTCAATCATACCTTCAGGTCAACGACCACAAGGGAGGGATGACCTTGTCCTTGCCAAACAGGGAGGTGCAGGTGCAGGTTGTTACAGGTGGCAAGGGCAACGTGTCAGAGTTTGGCAGGAATCCAGGAGGAGCCACATGAAGCAGAAGAGAGGGCATTTGAATGTGCCAAACCAGTCAATTGTTTGGATGGTACCCTGCCAGTGACAGGGGAAAAAATTCACAAGGACTGCAAACCTGTGCTGATCTGTTGTGACCATGCACAGGGTTATTTCTTTTGTCGCACCCCAACAAAGCTTAGCTTCACCATCAAACATGTGAAAATGTGTGTTGGGGGTGTTTCCCTGACCGAAAAGCAATGCCCCTCTACACCAATCACATCATGCATTGCACTATGTGCGCAATCGCATCGCCAAAAAGCCAGCAAGAAACACATCAAACCTTGCAAGCAGTGAACAATGAAGTGAGAAGCCAAAAAAAAAAAGACCTGGACTCGTTGCACCTTGACGTTCCCTTTTGCAAAGATCCAATCCAGTGTCTGCGAGCCACGGTGCTGCACAATGCATGCACCCTTGGCAGGCCATGTTGGGGGTGCAGCACGATTGCGTTCACCAAAACAGTCCTGGAAGCCCGCACACGACAGTATGCGGGGCACATGAAAGGAGTCATTCATGTCACCACAGATGAAGATGGGTTCATTGGCCCAGTTCACATTGGCTATGCATCCCAATGCATCTGTGATCTGCGCAACTCGGGGGTTGGTGTTCGTCTGGACCTCATAGGCATTGCCCTAAGAAACACACAAAAAGCACAAAAAAGAAATAACCTGGTTGAGCCAAACACGGCAGTTCAACAGCTCACAGCTCAATGAAATTTGTCAAGGGTGGGTGGATGGGAGTGGGGATGGGGGGGGGGGGGGGGCAATGGCTCCAGGGGGGGGGGGGGGGATCAACCATGCTTCAATGTCAGACTTGCGACTAGTGTGGACAAACCACACGTTGGCACACGCCAGCCCACCTCCCTGCCACACGTTGGCAGATACAGAAACACCGCCTTGCCAGTCGTCACCAGACGCCTGATACATGCCATTGGAAAAATGTCAGGCACCTCCGAATGGATTGGATATTTGGCCCAGGTGCAGTCATCCAATGTTTGCACCACCCTGCGGCTTGCTGATAGCAGGAATTGAACCAGCAACTTCTCAACAGGGAATAGCTGGGAATACGGGAGAGCGCTGTTTAACCACTATGGTACGAGCCAGCTTTGACTGAGTATTGCTCAGGGGTGGTATTGATATTTGGTCTGATTTTTTTTCATCCATTAATCAGATCTCCTGAAAATTCCAAGTATTTTGCGTCTAGACACATGGGGTGCAAAAAACAGTCCCCTCGGGGGAGGGGGGGGGAGGCCCGGGTCGGCACGCATGCTCACTGGGGGGTTTGATGCCGGTGAGGTGCAAAAAACAGCACAAGGGAAAGGAAAAAAAATTCGCCGTACATCACGGGGGTTCTTAACGCAAAAGGGGAAAAAAGGTGTTCCCGTACACAGTTTTCCAAAAAAAACCCGTGGGCACTCTATGTGTTCAACCATCAGTTCCTGCCCCACATGTGTGCAATCACTCCACCATATGTTCCTACCCCCACATGTGTTCAATGATAGCATGCGAACCCTGCCAACGCTCTGCACAATTCAACATGAACTTGACCAATGTTGTTGTCATCAAATGCAGTTACACAACGTTTGACCAACCAATATTCCATCGCCAGTGGAACAGCTAATAATAAACTCTCTACAACTGGTACCACCGTTGGAAGTGCACTTGACACACCACATAAGCTCACCATTCACCCCTCTCACGCTCAAACGATGCTTCCTGCAAACGACCTTGAACTCAGCATTGGTCCACTCATGCATCCTGCCCCTCTCCATTGCCTGCAACACTGCCTCATCCACATCATACGCGAACACCAACTGCGAGGCACGGTTAGAGGAGGTAGAGGGGAGGGTTGGTGGGTGATGAAGGTCAGAAGCGGAGCTAGTGGCAACTTCACCTGGCTAGTCCAAATCCTCATCGTCACTATCCTTGTCCTCTCCAACCCAACCCCATACACATCCCCAATATTGGTGTCATGAGTTACCCTCTTGGGGACAACCCATAAATCTTGAATGTTCAAAGGAACCTCTTCCTCTGCACCCTCTTCCAAAGAAACTTGCAAATCCTTGAAAGCAGCAAACCCAAGCAAACCACCATCCTCGAACTCAGCCACATGCCCTTGCTTCCGCTTCCATGGGCAAAAAGGGGTCTTCTGGAGCTCATCAAACACCTCAAACGGCCCCCAGTCCTCCGTGCTTCCCCATTGCACCTCACGCACAACGTCTCACACATGCGCTGCCTGCTTTGGCCAAAGTCGGCGGCCGTCACGTAGCTGAACACTCTCTCACATGAACACGAGCTTGCCTCAACCCAATTCTTCACTGGAGCACTACCAACCCACGTTCAAGCGTGTGTGCACATCTTCAATCCGTGCGAAGAAACTTTATGAGGCTACCCTTGATGGGGCTGCTTCCTACCTCAGCGCCCGACGATCCCTCCCACTCCCATGGAATGACGTGACCCCTAGTGTGCAAAAGTTGGGTGCACATGACGTTCATCAAATGTGGTGAAACCGAGAAGGGGGGTAGCGGGGAACCCCCCCCCCCCCTTCTCGGATTGGGTTGACCTCGACTCCAAACCAAACACATGTAGGTGGTCCAATTGGACGGGGGGTGTTTTCATAGCCATTTGGGTGCGTGCCTACATGTGGAAAATTTTCGGTCCCAGTCCAAACGGCCCAAATGGGCCGTTTTTGTATTTGCCTTCTCGGACCTCCCGGGGGGTTCCCAGAGGCACTTTCTGATTGGGAACCCCTTCTCAAAATGACTTCTCGGCCTACTTTCTGATCATGAACCCCTTCTCAAAATGACTTTTCGGACCCCCTTCCTGAAATTGAACATGCACAAGTGGCGCAACAAAAGACACTTCCCCAAGGCCATGTTATTCACTCCTGTTCCTCTTTTGCCCTCTCCCTGTCCCGGTGGATGGGCTCCCAACACGTTTTAGCCCAACATCCAATCCATACATGTTGAGCAAATGCCGCATGCCCCTCACGGAGACACGTGGATTCTTCACCGACCACCAACGGAAACTATTTTGAATGTGCACTTTATAGGCCGAGTTCCTCCTCTCGGTCGGCACCGAACTAAAGAAGTACACTGTGCGGTACTTCCGCACAAACCATCCACTATGGCACACCGTCCAATGCACCCATACAATTGCCTTCCACCCCATCAACTTCCAACATTGCCCCAATTTTTTTGCCCATCTTTTGGCTTCCTCAACCTCAACATCCGAAAGGTAGACCTTTTTCCTCCACAACGTGTGAAGGTGGGTTAGGGCAAGCAACATGGTGTGCACTAGGGTGTACACCTTTATTGCCCCATTTGGGGCCTTACGATTGGGGTAGTATTTCTTTGAGTAGGTCAACTACTCTTTGTTGGTATTGTGTGTCATCTAGAAAGACACGCGCGGAAGTTAGGTCAAAGGCGTCCTTCTTTGTCGGACGCAAGGCCACACGGTCCGCTTGAGGGATGTTTTGTGAGGCTTGCATCAAGTCACCCCACACATCCTTTAGGCGGCCAATCACTCCCCGACCGTCTCCTTCTTGCACCCAAGAGGAGACATCTTGTTGCAACCTCTTTTGGGTTGCATTGCAAAGACGGGCGGTTGCATGGGCATAGTCCCCAACACGCCGTGGGGGGCGGGATGGCCCTGAGGAAGGCCCCCCACCTCACTTGTTCATTAACCCCCTCTACCGGTTCCAAGCTGTCATGGTCGTCACACGACCAACACTTTCCGTCCGGGGAGTAGTTGGCAACCTACATGCCCTTGCCATCGCCCGTCATGCCCACCTCATACCCAAAAACCGTGCCATCCTCCAAGGGCACATTGCAGTTGGACTGCAAATGTTCAATTCGGGCGTTGAGCCGTGCCTCGGCATCCATTGCACATAGACGACCACGGTCGTCACTTCAATCCATGACCCACCACGTTACCCAATTGTCTGGGTTCCCCGCACGGGTTGGTCCACCAGGCCAAACCCCAACAAACACATCGCAGCGGGTGGCAGCGGCCCGCCACAACGGCGTGGCGTCCGTGCATACCAACACGGGGATCTCGTTCGTGCCCCTTGGGGGGTTGAACACCCCTTGTTCTTGTGCAAGGCGCACTTGCTCACCTACAAGATCCGCCAAAGACACCGCAGCCACCGCACGTTTCTTGCCCCCGTGTCCCCGCATACTCACGGCCACGGCATCGTACGGCGTTATCGCACGCCTTGCCTCATACAACTCATCACGAGTGCACCTACGAGGCAACCGCAATGTCTGTCGCATAGACAGCTGCATTGTGCGAGCACGGGGCAACACATCAACGGCATATCCGTTGACGTCTGCAGCCGTTGCCATCACCTCCCTTGCATTGTCCATGCTGCCACCAGGGAAACCACACCAGTGGCATCGCGCCGAAAAGACACCTCCAGATCCTGGAGGATTGCCCACACCACGCGCCGCGCCACTGCCAGCTGCTCACATTGCTGGTCTGGCTGAAGTTCAAGGTGGGGCTTGCGCAGCATTTTGCCAGCCTCGGCCTCAAAGCAGGCCACCATGCGGTCCATCTAGAAAACACAGGCACATGGTGTCTAAACAAGAAGTGCCCGGGAACCCCGTTTCAGGAACCCCAATCTGATCAGGAACCCTACCGGGAACCCCATTTCAGGAACCCCAATCTGATCAGGAACCCCTTCCCAGATTGACTTCTCAGGTAACTTTCTGATTAGGAACCCCTTCTCAGATTGACTTCTCAGGTGAATTTCTGATCAAGAACCCCTTCTCAGATTGACTTCTCGGATAACTTTCTGATTTGAGGCCATGCGCTATTTTTATGGACAATTGTTTCATGTTCCGGACATGTTACCGCTGTGCATGAGACACGTGCACCCAAGGGGGGGGGGGGGGACCTGGCCCAAGGGGGGGGGGGGAGGGTTCCCCCCCCAAACAGACTCCCTCGAACAAACAGGCACAACCGTCCTTCACTTCTTTGCTTGACGATGGTCCAGGTTCGGACATGCTTTGCCCAAAGGGAGCTGTGTACAAAACACACAGACAGTGAAAGCCAGCCGCGTCAAATTGCTGCAAGGCGGGCAACGTTGCACACAATATCCATAGGGGTATGTATATATATGGGCGTACTTGTGCGCGCACTCAGCTGCCGCGCACCGTGTGCTCAACGGCTACCTAATGACGCACAGGCGCGATTCCCGTCAAAACCTGTGACTGCCGCAAACCCCCTATCCATGAATCATGACATGCACGCGTATACCGCCGCTGCACTGCGCACCACCGTTTTCGTGTTCGCACTTGGGGGGGGGGGGGGGGGGTGGAGACTTCATGCACATTATACCGCTGATTCTTTCGCTGACCTTGGACGTTGGTGAGGGGATCACGTTCTGCGTCTCACGGGGGCTGCCCATGCCAGGACTGCCGCTGCCCGTGCCTTGGTTGCCCCTCATGGGACTGTCACCACCCACGGGCCAAACTTTGCAATGCAGGCGCACTGCGGGTGCACTCTGGGGTGGGCGCACTGCGGACACATGTATCAAAGACCACCCAAAGGAGAAGGGGGGGAGGAAACGTGAAGCATGCAGATGGAGCAACACAACATAACAATCTGATTCTGAGATGTGTGAAATCTGTTGTTCTTACAATTACAAATCCGAAGCATACAAGAGGGGCACATGTTCAAATGACATGTGCTACACCCCGATATATCTTCATGACAGTGAGCACATAGTTGACAACAAACACCGTCATCATTTTCCTCATCATCTTCTGGAGCATCCTGTTGAGCCCACACAGACTCAGGCACGTGAGGTCCATAGGGCTGATACCTAGTTTGTCTCCTGATACAAAACTGCGTCAAGTGCAGCAAAACACGGACATGCCCGTGCAAATCTCTGGCACAACCCATGCACACACTGCGGACAGTCTTCCAATGCCAAAGGCGTGCAAAGAGGTGTTCCACCACTGCGCGATAAAAACAATGCACATTATTATATTCTTGTTGGTTGTCACTCAATTTCTTACGACCAATTAATGGCACGGCAGTATCATGCGGCCTTTGTAGGTGCCATCATTCACGGGGGTCCCCAACAAAGGGGACAAAATCACAAGTGGCTGCCTCACCCCTGCCTTCTCAATTGCCCAAAAGAGGGCGAAAATGCTATGTAACCCCTGCATTCTCCGGGGTCCCCAACAAAGGGGACAAAATTACAAGTGGGTGCCTCAGCCCTGCCTTCTCGGGGGCCCAAAAGAGGGCGGAAATGCTCATTCTCCGGGTCCCCAACAAAGGGGAACAAAATCACAAGTGGGTGCCTCACCCCTGCCTTCTCGGGGGCCCAAAAGAGGGCGGAAATGCTGTGTAACCCCTGCCTTCTCGGGGGTCCCCAACAAAGGGGACAAAATCAGAAATGGCATCCTCACCCCTGCCTTCTCGGGGGTGACAAGTAAAATATGGCACATCCCAAATGCACAAGAAGCATTGAAAACCCAGTTATGAAACAGCAAACTTGGGGAAAAGGGCCAAAACTGGGATTTGAGTATTTGCCCACAAAAAAAACTTTGCACCGCGGGCAAAGCATTCCCTAGGTGCGGGGCGGGGGGGGGGGGGGGACGCGGGTCAAAATTCAAAAAATCATTGGGGGATCATTTTTGATCCGAAAGTGATGATTTGCCAAGGGGTTAGACGTCATAAACCATACCTTGGGGTATGCTAAGCAAACGACCCCCAAAAAGGGGGGGGGGGCTATACGACGCCCGTGCTTGCGCTTGATCTAACAATCTCTCTGCAGAGTGATTTCGCTTGCCGCCCCCTCCCCCCTGCAAAAAGGGGGACAAAAATGCCCCACATTGAGCAGTGGAAAAAGGCCCCTGTAGCAGTCCTTAACAAAAAGAAAAATGTGGTTCCACAAGGTAGAGGGCGGGGGGGGGGGGGGGGGGGTCGCCAAAAGTGGGAAAAAATGCGGGGGAAATGCAGAAAATGCGGCAAAAAATGCAATGGAAAATGCCGTTTCCTTGTAATGGTGTATGCCTCGCCCAGACCCCTATGTTTGTCAAGACGCAGACCCCTATGTTTGTCAAGACGCATATTGATCTGTTGACAATTGTCGCTCTTTTCAAGAGACTATCGCCCCGGCTTAACATGCAAAGTGTGGTACGGAAGCACACCATTCTTCTGTGGTTCAGGAGGAGGGGCGTTACTCCTTTCGCTTCCAGGTAGCGCTCAACCCAAGCCTTCTCCCTCTTCTTCATAGTGTCAATCACCACTGCATGCTTTTTGCAGTTCAAATGACCTGGGACGGTGCTCTTGGTGGCTCACGGTGCAATAATTTGCACCAGCTCCACCTTTTCCCTTACCAAATACTTTGCGCCGGGGTGGGGTGTTGGTTCCATCATCATGATGGGGCTCACAACGAGAAGCGGAGGGCATAGAATCGGACATGTCTATTGCAAGAAGAAAGATGTAGGCAGTGAAAGTGGTAGTGTTGGGCGGATATGCAAACACTAACTGACTGCAGAACTACACGTTAGTTCAAGTGCAAGATCAGACTGAAATGTTTCCTCTTGAACATCACACTAAGAGACCGGCGCTAAAAATGCGGGGGGGAAACGAAAAATGCGAAAAAATGTGAATCGCATACCCCCCCCTCTGCCTGAAGACCCCCCTCTGTTCATAGTCACCACACGTCAGCAAACGCCAGCCCACCTCCCTGCCAGACGTCGGCACAAGCAGAACCACTTCTCTGCCGGACGCCATCAGACGCAAACCCGAGCACCCGCCACCACTAGCATAAAATCTGTTGAATGTCCTTACACACTTATTACTTGACTGACTTTCCTAGAAAATCCAGAGTTCTTTGCCAGTTCTCTGCACCCACACCAGACAAAAAAGAAAGATGGAGACCAGTGGATCGCACACACCCATATTTGCAAATGTGAGAAACAAAAACAGTTCAGGGTGGGGTTCCTCCCGCTTTGGGGACCCCAAGACAGAAGAGGTCACTCAGCCATTTTGGTTCCTCCTGACTTTTGGGACACTGAGACGAGGGAGGTGATGTGGCCTTGCGAAGCCTCCCTAGTGTGGGGACCCTGACATAGCAACAGCTACTTAGCCTTTTTGATTCCTCCCCTTCAGGGACCCCAAGACAGTAGGGGTTGGAAAGCTTGCTCACTGCGAGGGCAGAATGTGAAAACGGCCTGCCTCAAAGAAAACACCCAAATGTAGGCACGGTTTGTTGTGGTTTTTGCGCCTAAAGGATAATTCCAAATTAAGCAAGCCGACAACGATTAGGTGGCAAACTGGTGGGTCTGCCCAGCAGCAGTGCAGACTTTCCATCGGAAAAGCCGTGGCATTCTGAAGCAAATCCCTGAGCCAAGACAGATCCCCTCTACATAATCACTGCAGATCTGCATGCAGCAAGCTACCTGCCACGACAAATGCGTAGTGACCACAAGCACGGTGGTCACTTTCTTTCCATTGGTACACTCCAAGCGGACCCACACCAGTGGCTGAGTGTCGCAAGGTCCGATGGACTCCACAGCAAAATCTATCATTCGGAAACGGCCTGAATTCCAAAAAATGCACAACTCTTGCCCGTCACCGGCGTATGTGTGGTTGGGCAGCCATTCCTGCAAACAATGTGGAGAAATGTGGTCAGAATCACGAATCTGTCATCTCTTCAGAATCCAGAACAGTGCAAACAGCTTGGGCACAAAAAAACCCCAGGTCCTTGACATTTCGACAGTGACGCATGTGGGATTGGCATTTTCTTGTTTCACCACATGCAATTTGCATGACATGGTCCAGAGTCCAGCGCCTTTTCTGCTGAACTAGCATGCCTGCATGCTCCACAGACACCATGTGGCTTGTACCAGCTGTGCATGGTGGAGTGATGAGAACAGGGAAAAAAACGGAGAATGGCTTCAAATCTACCAATCAACAGGAGTCCTATCAATGACGACACGGGAATGAACGGATGTACATTGGATTTACATTTACATTTACATTTACATTTATACTACATTCATCCAGTTTTGCGGAAAAAAATGCATCAGACGCCACTGCCCAATGGCGTTCCTCGCCGAATCATCTGGGAACCATAACCATCGAACACAAGGTTGCATGTGGAAAGTGGTATGCAGGCGGCAAATTGGAGGGAAGATGGATACTGTGAGATCCTAATTCGCTTGCCCTCCCTCTGAGTAAATATTGTAGGCTGCAGCCAACTACAAAACAGGGGGGGGGGGGGGACTGCGGTCAGGGGGGCGTCAAATCCAATTGCGAAAATTTGCAGAAAAATTGTGGGAAAATTGCGATACCATAAGCAGTCCGGCGTCAAATCCAATTGCGAAAATTTGCAGAAAAATTGTGGGAAAATTGCGATACCATAAGCAGTCCTCCTCAGCCCTCATGGTGGTCCACAGCACGTGCAGAACAGGATGAGTCCTCGTTCTTGTCAGAAACTCGAACCTCATGGCTGGAATGGCTCATCAGGGAATTGTTCCTTCCTCTGCCACGGGACATGCTGCAATATTTTGCCCCTGCACCTCCACGACCAGCCCCACGTTTCCTCTCCAAGGGACCAGACTCAACAACCTCCTCAGAAGGTGGTTCGAGGGAGAGTGTTTCAGATGGTGATGCCATATTGCTGGTGGCAAAAAAAAAAGAGGAACGGAGTGTGGGACACCAGAAAATGGCAGTTTTCAGACACACATTGCAGCATGTCCCTGTGGCACAGGAAGAAACGGTTCAGTCATCTTCAAGCGTGGACGAAATGGAGTCTCATCATTCTGCATAGTTCTGCACACTAGTCTGGCTCACCGTTGACAGCAAGGGACACCAACGGGCTTGTAAGATGGACAAGGCAGAAAAATTGTGGAAAATTTGTGAAAAATTGCGATAAATTGTGGAAAATTGCGAAGTTGCGGAAAATTGCGAAAAAATGCAGACCTCAATTCCACCGCCCCCCATGCTACAAATCGTCACATAGGTCACACCATTGAACAATCGTACTTTCGAGGGTCATGAGCGACAGGAGAAGCATTTGGCACGTGGGTGTTGACCTGCACATGTCCCATCAGGACACTATCTGCCTCTTGAAGCGCAAAGATGTCGATGTGCTGATGGACGTTGAAGAAAGCTTGCATAGCCGCCTGGCGCTTTGTGAATGGTTGCCCTGCGGGGCTCTCGGGGTTGTCGTAAGGCTCTGTGCGCCACATGTTATACGTCATGATGGCCAGGCGGCGAGAGCCAGGCATCGTGGATGGTACTGCGTGGCCGGACAAGCTGGCCAGCAACGTGTTGCTTGGCATTTGGCATAAGACGTCACCCAATAACGCCCGCAGCATGTGGCGTTCCGCCAGCACGTTGCCATGCTGGGCAGTGGAGGGAGGTGCATCTGTGGCCAAAGCAACTTTGCCGTCACCTGAATTGCCATGAACATGACCCATTATTACCAGGTAATCACCCTTATCACACGAGCCCTCAGCCCCCAAAGCCCTGAATGGAGATGAAAAATCCGGTCAACTATGAGTCTCTAGGAAGTCCTTTTACCTACTCCAATTTTAGTGCCTATTGGCAATGCAGCTCGAAGAGGGAGGGAGCACAGGCACTCAATCAGTCAGTTCGTCACAAAGTCATTGAGGAGCCCGGCACCCCCGTCCAAACACCCCAATAGGGTGAACAACACACAAAGAGGGTCTAAAACATGCTTTACATAGGATATTTGATCATTGTGAATGCCAGCATATCAAAAAAACTTCATTTCGGAAATTTCCATTTTTGAGGTGCAGAGGGTGGAAAACTGCGTTGGCAGGTTGTGCCCCAATCCCTTTGGAGCCGACTCAACCCCCCTTCCAAACACCCCAATAGGGTGAAGATCCCATAAACAGGGTATTGTGCTATTTCTGTCCATGAGCCTACGTACAAAGTGCGAGGGGCTGGGGGAAGGGCCGACAGAAGAGTTCTGCCCCCCCCCCCCCCCCGTGGCACCCCCGCCTGTAGAGAACAGTGGCACAGAGGGACGAGCCGGTGAAGACTATGTCTCTTCCAAGCTTGCCCTCTGTCCCTCGCTGCTGGGTGCGGCGGGCTCGCTCTGCATGCACGTCGTGATGCCGGCACTACGTCACGGTCCGGTGAGGGCGCCGGCCGGGCCTGCATGCGATGAAGCCTTGGAGGGTGTAGACCCTGTCCCTCGCTGCTGGGTGCGGCGGGCTCGCTCTGCATGCACGTCGTGATGCCGGCACTACGTCACGGTCCGGTGAGGGCGCCGGCCGGGCCTGCATGCGATGAAGCCTTGGAGGGTGTAGACCCTCCAAGGATTCATTGCATGGGCTGTACACGAGTCTAGAGTGGATGCGATGAATCCTTGGAGGGTGTACACCCTTCAAGGATTCATCGCATGGGTTCTACACTAGTCTAGGGTGGATGCGATAAATCCTTGGAGGGTGTACACCCTTCAAGGATTCATCGCATGGGTTCTACACTAGTCTAAAGCGGATGCGATGAATCCTTGGAGGGTGCCCTCAAGGATTCATCGCATGGGCTGTACACTAGTCTAGGGTGGATGTGATGGATCCTTGGAGGGTGTAGACCCTCGTAGGATCCATCGCATGGGTTCTACACTAGTCTAAAGCGGATGCGATGAATCGTCGGAGGGTGTAGACCCTCCAAGGATTCCTTGCATGGGTTCTACACTAGTCTAGAGTGGATGCGATGAATCCTTGGAGGGTGTAGACCCTTCAAGGATTCATCGCATCGGTTCTACACTAGTCTAAAGTGGATGCGATAAATCCTTGGAGGGATCCGTGGAGGGTGTAGACCCTTCAAGGATTCATCGCAATGGCTGTACACTTGTCCAGGGTGGATGCGATAAATCCTTGATGGGTGTAGACCCTCCAAGGATCCATCGCATGGGTTCTACACTAGTCTAAAGCGGATGCGATGAATCCTGGAAGGGTCTACACCCTGCAAGGATTCGTCGCATCCACCCTAGACTACTGTACAGCCCATGCGATGAATCCTTGAAGGGTCCCCCCTCATTGGCTACGTCAAGGCTGGCAGGGCAGGCAGATGCGGGCACACAGGCTGTACACGGGGCACGGCGCAGAGCTGCAGCCACTGACGGCAATAGTGCACAGCACTACACATCGCACAATGTGCGTGCACCACAAGCACTGGCAACATAGAGCACATCGCACAGTGCACAACACCCTGGCCGGCCAAGGTCTCTATGCGGCAGCCCCCCTCGAAGAATCGGCCCTTTGGCGCGCCCAACGCCGTACCACTGGCGCCCCCCATGGGGCAGGTCCATGCCTCGCCTGCCGCATGGCCCCCCCCCCCCCCCGGGAGGAGCCCCGGGGTTGTAGGATGTGTTTGGGAGCATCCTAGCTGCAACTTTGGTGCGAGGGGGGTAGACAACCCGCCCCCATCGCTACTCAAGCCCCCCCCCCCCCCCGCCGTTGCGGCTCTGACTTACGGGCCCGCCCCAGCCACACGGAGGGACTAACATAGGCACGCCTATGGGCGAGTATTTGCGCCCGGTGCTACTTTTCCAACATGTTTACCCAAAAGGGGTTGGCTCTGACACGGCTCCCAAAAAGCCCCCTAAGGAGAGATGACCCTTAGGTACCACATGCCGGGGCTTAGCTTCAAGGGCGGGATCTTCATTCAAAGAGCAATAAGGTACATTTGTATACCGCCTCGTCTTGCACGATCTGACACTCAAAGCAGGGACGGTTTGATGGAACAACTTAGCGCAGTAGTTCAACTCAAGAGTATCATGGACTAGGCTCAAAACCCCTGGACAAGGGGCCCCCTAGGTAGAAGCTACAGCTGCTAGGTCAAGCTAGACCACCAAATCTCCGCGCCGTGTGTGCAACGCGCGCGCGGCACGTCAGGTGCTCCCTCTATAGGTGCGTAGTGCAGTTTGCACACTGTGAGGAGTGCGATGGGGAGAGGGCACCGTCCATCAAGGGCGACCCGGCAAGGGAATCCTCTTTGACCCGCATGTTCCAAACCCTTCCCTCCTGACCCAAGTTGAAACCAAATTTTTTTGGCCAAAAATTAACATATTAACGGAAAGTTTCAACTTTTTTGAGGGGGTTTCTTGTGCAAATGACGACGCCCACAAGTTGCCTTACGGGTTTGGGTGTCATTTTCACCGGGGGTTTGGTTGGGCGTTCTACCAGTGTGGATGTAAAAAAATGTTAAAATGGCTCTCGGCGCTAATTTTTGATTTTAATTATTGGATGTATATTTGAGAAATTAAAAATTAATGAGTCGCCGGCGTTAATATCAACCTGTCAAAAATTAACCCACCGCCGCAAATATTAACCCTCCCTACAATGGCACAACAAGTCATGGAACACACCGTGTGAGCGTGCATGTGTGTTGTGCAAAGCTATCGTGGCCCATGGGGTCCCTATATGGGCCCTCACACCTCATGGGACCCCGTAGCAGGGTCCCACATCTTTGTGGGTCTGGATGGAGGGTTAGTGGGGTTTGTAGGTTCGGTTCGGGGGTCTACACACATGTGCAAGGGCTACGGTGAATCATTGAAGGGTGTAGACCCCTCAAGGATTCGCCGCACGGGGCCTACACCCATCTACAAGGGCTGCGGTGAATCATAGAAGGGTGCACACCCCTCAATGATTCACCGCACGGGGTCTACACCGATCTACAAAGGCTGCGGTGAATCATTGACAGGTGTAAACCCCTCAAGAATTCACCGCAGGGGGTGTGCACCCACTCACAAGAGCTGCGGTGAATCCTTGAGGGGTGTAGCCCCCCCGATGATTCACGGCAGGGGGCTTACACCCATCTACAGGGGCTGCGGTGAATCATTGAGGGGTGGAGACCCCTCAATGATTCACCGCAGGGGGTGTACACACATGTGCAAAGGGCTGCGGTGAATCATTAAAGGGTGCACACCCCTCAAGGATTCACTGCAGCGGGTCTACACCCATCTACAGGGGTTGCGGCGAGTCGTTGAAGGGTGTAGACCCCTCAACCATCGCAAGGGATGTACACACATCTGCAAAGGGCTGCGGTGAATCATTGAAGGGTGCACACCCCTCAAGGATTCACTGTAGCGGGTCTACACCCATCTACAGGGGCTACGGTGAGTTGTTGAAGGGTGTGAATCCTCAACAATTCACGGCAGGGGGTGTACACCCGAATCACAAGGGCGGCAGTGAATCATTGAGGAATGTAGACCCCCCAATGATTCACCGCAGGGGGCCTACACCCCAAGGATTCACCGCAAGGGGCCTGCACCCATCTACAAGGGCTGCAGTGAATCATTGAGGGGTGTAGACCCCTCAATGATTCACCGCAGGGGGTGTACACCCCATTCTTTTTCCGTGCACTCGAAGACAAACATGGAGAGGAAAGAGAAGCGAAGCATGCAAAGCACAGGAGGCACAACACCAAGGCTGAGCCTACAAGCAGGTTTTGGTTTTGCTGCCTCAAAGGTCACAATCACGGTTAGAGTTGCAACATACATTCATACAACACATCAACCAATGCAGAGCCCCTTCTCATATATTGTGTTGCAGCTCAAAAAAGAAGGGCCCTCGGAGGCTTTTGCAAGAACAATAGTATCAGCTCTAGTGCCCGGCGTCAAGAGGTCATCCTCTATGCCGACTGACAATAGAAGCGACCAATAGACAGGCAGATGTTGTGTTGGACATGGACGCCGTGATTGCTTCCACCACGAAAATGCGTCTTTCAAAGGGGCCGTTGGTACGCAACACGGGCTAAGAAAAAGGTCCGTGAAGGGGTCTTTGCTTGTGCACGAACCCAACATCAACAACCCATCCCCACAGGGTGCGTGCACACATCGCATAAAAATCATTGAAGGGGATGCAAAAAATCTTGACTACAAAGGCAATGGGGGTGGGGAACCGGAACCAATTCACCTACAGTCACAACGTCACAGCTCAGACCGCACAGTGGGTATGCTGCCTCAAGGGTCCACATTATGACTTGTGCAAAGTGTATCAATGAAATTCGGATTCGCGAATAAAAAGGTCATGGCAACCTCAGCGACTACAAGCACAGCCAAACGAATGAGACACACATTCACACACAAATTTTCCATTCCTCAAAACACAGGACATGTGGTTTCATTGCTTTTGCAGAGAGGGGGATCTTTTCCGCATCATTTTCCATACTTCCTGCAACTAAACACACAACAGAGAGAGGGGGGTCTTTTCTGAATCATTTTCCATCCTTCTTGGTGCACGAAAGCACTCATGAGTGAGGGGGGGCAGAAGGACTAGGGAAGGGCCAGCGGGGGGGGGGGGATCTTCCATTGGGGGTATCCAATGTACGTTGTACCTGGGGAGGGGGGGCTCATGAATTGCATCAGGAGGGGGGGTGGGGGAGGTCCGTTTATGGTTCGGTAATGGCGGTCCATAAAGATCTGATGTATAATGTCTCATGGCCAACTTGGTTGCTATACACAATCCTGGTGAGCAATGTAACAAACCATAGTACGGCCACATTCACTAATTTGCCGCACGAAATTCTGTCCTCCTACACCTTGCAAAAAAAAATTCCAACCGCTAAAGAAAAAATGCGGCAGTTTTTTTTTTCGCGTGTAGGGCCCGGGACACCAACGCCCTGCCAAAAAAATTTCCTTGGCGCAAATTTTTTCTAGCCCCCCTCCTACCCGGCACTCCGCAAGCCACATAGGCATGGAGGAGTGTCGCCCCCATGTCAAGGCCCACCAGCTCGTGGCACCCCCTGGTGGAGTGCGAGAGGGCGACCGCCACCACATCGCCACCCTCCTTCGCCGGCGGCTGAATCTATCGTGCAGGCAAACCTTGCTACACCAGGATGCCATGCCCCCCCCGGGGGTTGTCTCAAATGCCCCCGCCCCCTAACTCCAAAGGGGGGGGGGGAGGCAGAAGAGCCGCCAACCCGCCTCTCGGGCTAGGTGCCCCATGACTTACTAGCCCGTGGCCATCAGTCACATCTCCCCCAATAGAATCACATCAGCCTCCCACGCGAAGGTTGTGTGGCATTGGGGCCGCAACATGATGAAATTTGACACGGCCATCTGTAGCGGCACTCGGTGGGGGTGCATGTCGCCGCACCGCGCTAGCTGCATCCGTGACACACAACACACCGCAGGCGCGCACACAACAACAGACGGGGGCGGGGGAGGGGGGGGGAGGACTGCTAGCCCCATTGCCGGTACGAGATATTGAGGCGGCCGTTGAAAGCCAGTGCGCAGGAGTCGGCTGGCATACCGCCGGCATGCTACCAAACATCCGGCTGGTTAGCGGCGGTGGCACCGCAGCCAGGCCAAGGTGAAGGAGAGAGACCTGCCGACCCCAACACCCGCAGACCAGCCATAGGTGGGCCTAGGGCGACCGAAGCGAACCTGTTGCCACTGGAAACCGCCACAGACAACGAGCCTAACAAGACCTGACCCGCCTGTGCCCTAGGGGCTGGCGTCCCTTTAGAGGGGGGGCAGGGTCCCATCCACTGCGCATCCCCATGCACCCTGTGCTGCCCATAGCGCCCGAACCTTGAGCAGAGGGGGTGGGAGGGGGGTTCGCTGTCAGCGTGTGTGGGCTTCCCGGGCTGATTGAAATGCGAGTGTAGGGTTGTGGCCTGCACTACCAACCAAAACAACCGCCACATAACCGGCCTGCCATGGGCGGGATCGTAGGGGTAGTACTCAGAAAATTAGGAAATGTTGTTGTCCTCCTCCTCCAGCTCTGTGGCTAATTCCGCGGCTTCACCGTCCATGACGACATCGCCCTCCGCGGCCCAAGGGGCCGCCATGTTGGGGTCGCCTGTGAAAATCACACAAAAAGGGACCAAAACATCATTTACATGAGATAGTTGATAATTGTAAATGGTCGGGATCAAAAAAATCGGTTTGGGAAATTCCTACTTTTGAGCTATAGAGGGTGGTGGTAAATTGCTTTCACAATTTGTGCGCACATTAGGTGCCTATGAACAGCTTGCAAACAGCAATATCAGCGGTTTTAGGGGGTGCATGGCCCTGACTACACGGGCCTAGAGCCAATACGTGCTACAGTACCCGTATTGTCACCAAATGATCACCCAAATCCATCCCACAGGGGACAGAAGGGTTTTGGAAAAAGATGAATTTTGAGAAAATTGTTGGGTGCCACGAAACAACCTTCACAACAGCAATTTTGTGGCTTTTGGGGGGGGGGGTCCATGGCTTGGGCTGCATGGGCCTAGCAACCACTACGTGGGTCCAACATTGGTGCTCAAGTACCCGCATTGTTACCAAATGATCACCCAAATCCATCCTAGGGGCACAAAGGTTTCGGAACAAATCAAATTGTCAGAAAATTTTTCGGGTGTCACTCAACGGCCCATCAATCACAAAAATGGCCAATTCCTCACCGACAAGGGGCCCATAGGGGGGGGGCAGCGGGGGTACCTGGAGTTCTTAGGCGGCTCTATACGCACGTAGCAAAATTGCCACAGTTCCCAAATGGGTACCACCCCAAAACGGGGGCTGAAAAACCACTTTGAAAAATTGCACAATTGTGCTTTGCAGAGAACACCCCCAAAAACCTGTGAATTATCCAAAATGACTGTGTGTAGGGGGTACAACATGTGCCAGTCAAAAGTCATGTATCCCCTTCAAATTTGGGCACTACAGTGTCCATCCAAAGAAAAATCCAATTCTTCCAAATCATCCGCTGCTGCATTTCAAACCATGCCGTAAAATGCAACCTAAAAAATGAAGCAAGGAGGACGACAGGCAAACACATGCAAAAGTCTGGTTTGCTTTTTGTTACCGCGTCTGCTGACCCAGTCACTGTGATTGTATGCGAAGCGTCAAGAATGATGCACCACCAGTGGTGCCGACCAACAACGGAGGCGCCGCCAGTGCAGGCAATCCAATAATAAATGACAACAACAAGGCCTGCAAAAGAAATGGCCCAACAGGGGTAAAAAAAGGGCGAGTCGCTGAGTTTGGGCACTGCAGCGCCCAAAATTACCAAAACATGAAAAAGGGCACCAGTCTCACACCTGCATAGAACAGGACGCGCGACAGTGTGCAAATCGAGGCGAAAAAACTACTGACATGGTCACAGGCAGTGCCAACCGCACAACGCAATCTACTTCCTCTTTGGTGGAGCCTTCTTACCCTTGGCCTGACCTACTTTGGCGTGAAACATATTGAGGGGGGTACTGTCCTTGGCCTTTTTGGCTGGCCTTTTGGGGGGATCATCAACCTCATCCCCACTGTCGTCGGAGGACGGCTTCTTCTTGCTGGGGGTGCTCCTCTTCTTGCTGTCACCACCTCCGACCAGCACGATCTCGTCATCCTCCTCTTCCTCCACATCGTCCCCCCCCTCCTCATCTTCCCCTTCCCCAGGCCGCTGCACCACAACTGGCATACAGTCCCTAATCCTTGGCATCCAGGCGTCCCAGTTAACCAAGTAGACACAGTCCATCTCCTGCACATACGCCGCTAGCTGTTCACAGAATTCGTTAAACAAACCCTGGCGCCCAGTGAAGCAAGCTGCCAGACAGGGGGACTCAGGAAGGCAGGACAGGAGCTGTGCTGGCAATACAGCCGATGCTGTCAAAAGCAGGAGCCAGACTTCATCCTCGGATTGTGTGTTGCGTCGGGGAACAATACCAAGCACACGCAGGAGCCAACCAGCCGCTGCCAGACCAATGGTGCTGCCGTATGCACCCTGATCGCAAATGAAAATATTCGGGACCTTCACCCTAAACTTGTCGTGGACACAGAAGCAAATAGTCCTCTCCTCGAACCGATAGGTCGGGTGACCGACTGCCTGATCAAAAAAAGAGGTCATAATATACTGCCAGCCTCCACACTCCTCAGAGTCGCGCAATTGATTAACCAGGAACTTAACATCGGCCGCCATTCCACCAATAGCCACAGGTACCAACTTCGCAGCAACCTTCAACACCAGGGGATGGATATCGTCCATTTGTTCCTTCGTACACTCAATGAAGACCTGTTGTCAAAAGCACATTTCATTACAGATGGGCACTGCAGTGCCTAAAGTGACCAGCAATGTGAAATCGATCCGTTTCTTATGCCTAATGGTTGCATACCGCTTTGTACTCCCTCAATGCAATCGTATACGGGATGGCCTTGCCAGGAACCAACGCAATTGCCTCTGCCCGAGCTCCGGTTGCTTCAGTCCCATCCTGCGGCTTGTTGAGCAAGATAGTTGTTGATTTCTCCCCATCAATCGTTGTCACTGCAGTTTCCTTGACAGGCCTCGCCAGCGCAATCCTCAGGTCAGCCCATTCCTCATCCTGCCACAGCGGTGCTTTTTGGATGGTGTCCCAGCTTGGTAAGGGATTTTCGGCACTCCAGGTCCATTTCCCCAGTGACAATTTGGCGGCCCTCGGCGACTTTGCAAGCAGTTTGCGGACTCTTTGCATTTCATGCACGTTCACTGTTAGAACAGGAGACCACTGGTACCACTGGGATCGAAACAGCCTTACGTCGTGGGTTCGGAGGGGGGGGGGGGGGTCAACAGCGATCGCGCCAGACCCAGCCGCCCCATAAACATACGTCGAGAAGGATGGATGAGCGTGTTGTCCGGGTGAAGGTACAGCATCTCCCACAGGCGGTCCCGCTTCAACAGTCTGGCCTTGGCATGTAGTCCTGCGATCTTGGCCCCATCTCCAGCCATGTACAGCAGTATTTCATCCATCTGGTCGCCATGCAGTCCCGTCAACGGCCGCAGAGTGTATGGGTTAAGCACTGCAGTGCAAAAATTAGGGTCGCATCGAATTTGGGCACTGCAGTTCCCATGAACACCAAAAGATGACGAAAACAGGTGCTTAGAGGACATAATACCTTCACCGGCAGTCTTCTCAAAGGTGTGAATAAACTCAGCCACGCGGCCACCAGATATCTGCAGTAATGAGACCAGCGGTCTCCAATTTTTCCAGATTGAGTCCTGGCAGGGATAGCGTGTTGGACAGGCCACAGGTACGCAAAGGACTGACAACGGTGGTCTCATCGTGCATCTCTCATACCACAGATGTTTTCTCGCCCAGCCGGCCACACTTCCGCAGAGCCACCAGCAGCATCTCTTCCGCTTTGCCCTTCTGCACTTCAGTCCAAATTCGAGCGGCCACTTGTCCCATACTCAGCTTGCTCACTGAGTGTTGTACCGCATTGTGATCGCCTCCAATAATCTCTCTGATGTCAACAGGACAGTCGTGTCTGATCTCCTCGCAGTAGACGTGTTGTAACCAGTCCGGCAGTGCCCGTGACTTCTCACAGTATTCTCGGTGAAGTCTTTGGAGTGCCGTCAGGATATGAGCCCCGCCCAAGCAGTAGGGAATTTCAGCTGATAGAAAAATGCACCACAGGGAGATGGTAGATGGGGGATATCAGCGAGATGGGCACTGCAGTGCCCAAACGACCAGACTGTGTGAAAATTACGACGCGTGTGTGACAGGATGGTAGTGTACCTTCGTTTCGCCATATGAGAATGTTTGAGATAGGCCGGCAGGGTGGATTTGTCCTCAGGCTTGCGATCCGCGATAGTACTGAGTCCTCGTCCCTCTCTCTGGTCTGCCCACGCGTGAGGTCGGTGTCAAACTTTATCTTGGTCGGCTGTATCTTGACCAGCTCCTTTTTTTGATCCACGTTGTCCGGAATGTTTCCGTTGCCCGGTCTGTCCCCGTCCGCTTCACTGGAGCCTGCCCCGACTGCGCCCGTGTCTTCTCTGCTGTGTGAACGGCTTGCGATGCGGTCTGCTGCTCATCCCCTTCCGGCAGTTCGGTATCCGAAGGCATAGCTTAGCAAAGGGGCTAACAAAGGGTCACACGACACACTACAAAAGGCCACAGGGCTGCAAATTGTTGATTTACAGGCTTCTAATGTTGATGACTACTGGCAGCGCTCGACGATTGAACACAGATGGCAGAAATGGCATCACAGTCGGATGCATCTGGTAAAAATCGAGGGTCAAACTCATTCAGCTCCGAAAGGACAGCCACGGGGGCGTCGGAATCATCACTGTGAACAGACACTGCTTCTGGAGGGGGGGGTCCGGGTCCCATCCATCATCACCCACAAAATCAGCAGCCCTGAGGTCTGGATCTCCGGCTGCCCCACCAGCAGGGGGGGGGGGGTCCTCATCACTATCACTGTCGCCATCAGCATTGGGGGGGGCGGGTATCCGGGCGGGGTCCCTTTGCGCAAAAGCGCGTGCTGGCCGGCGTCGCTTGTACCGGTCTGGTGTATTACATGCGCGTAACATGTCCTGTGCCTGTGCTACTGTTGTGTCCATATCACCTGGAGGACGTTGTGGCACGTGTCTACCCAGCTCTGTCATCACATCAGCATCAACTTTAACAGGTTTAACAAGTGTCTGCAATGTCTTGGCACATAGATCTCGGTAATGCTCTGCAGTGAGCACCGTATCTAGTGCGCAAGGAAAATCCATCTTGGCACGATCCCACCTGTCTTGCACGATACTCGACTTCTGACTGGACCAGACCAGGGGGGGGTATAACACCAACATCGAATCGCGCCATCAATCTGGTGAAACGACGATCAACCAGTTGTGGCAGTCTCTTGGGAACATTAACGTACTGCAGGTCCTTTGGGGTCTGGTCTGCAACGGGAGTGAGTATAAACAGGTCATGCACCTGTTGCAACGTACAGTTCCCAGGGTGTTGTGCCATTCAGTGCACAACACGGCTTAACAGGGCCTCACACGGTTCCTCACTGTGTGCCACCCCAGGTAAGCGGGCAAACCACTGGGACCACAACAGCCTAGCAACAACAATGGTGCGCACATATTCAACCTTGTCCTCATAACCTAGGGTGAGCCTCAGAAGGACGTGTAGACAACGGCTCAACAATGGCCCTGCAGCGTGCTGCTCTCCCTGTGCAGACCAATGACAATCCCTCACTTGCGACCCAATAATAAACAAGGCTGGAATGTAACCATACAACAGTGTTACCAACCCTTGCACCTGTGTAAGAAGTGTGCTATGATTAGCGTTACCCGGTCGGTGCAAACCCCTTAGAGTCTGTAACTTCTGTTCCAGAGGTTGGCGCCACTTATGGGCCAAGTGCAAGAGCACCAGAATCATACGCTCCATATAGATGAGTTTTGGAAAGTTGGGCACTGCAGTGCCCAAATTGAGTGAACCATAGGAAAAATAGGTAAACAAAGGGAAGAATCTTCTGTGGCACAGGGTTACACAATATTTATATGGGTGCCATGTGCCGTACACTACCGGGGTACGTGTAATGAACAGGGGCACGTTGTACCGAGCATAGCTGATGCTGTAAACGAGCTTAAGGACACGGTAGTGAATATTTTCGTCGACCAACAATGGAAGACGGTGCTGTGTGTGCTGCTGCACCTCCTGGAGCCCGTGAATAATAGAGACAAGGTCGGGGGTAGCGGACACAGTTAGGTCTGTGAGAAAAAAGGGGGTCCAAGCTGGGCTGGTAACATTATCCCGTCGTATGTCCAAAGGACAACGAAGATGTTGAAGGCGGATGGGGTCGTCCATCAACCCTTGCAAGCCATCAATGAAGTTTTTATGGCTCTGCACCAACAAGTCTGCAGTGTACCCAATCCTCTGCCGCAAGACCGAGAGGCTAGGAAAAGACGGCATAATGTCGACAGGTCGTTTCAAGAGTATGATAGCACCAGCTGTACAATTAAGGGACCGGTTCTCATTACCAGGCACAGGCCGGAAGTTACGTCTATAAAAATTATCAAACCATAGAACAGCGGGTTTACCTTCCAAGGTCTGCCAAAGACTGGTGCACGCAGTTGCTCCTTGAACTGCAAAGGAGGGTACATTGTAAGAACATTGACCCATGTGAGCCAAACACCTACGTTGCACACGACTCTTGGGTTGAACACCTACAGCCCTCTTGGCACGTGGACGACACCTCTTGTGTAGAACAGACCATATATTAAAAATCTCTTGCTCAGCAACACGGAACCATTGGTCCGGCAGACAATTAACGGTCCGTCTGTCCCTTTGTTGGATGTATTCACCAACAGACCGCCTACTTCTCCACTCCAACCGGAGATCTAACACCCACGTACAAAACGCATCGGCACCCTTATCCACACCCACAGCCTCAGATAGATCCTCCTTTGAAGCATATACCTTCGAACTAAGGAACTGCCGGAAGGGAGCCGCATCCATGGACAAACGTCCTGTTCGCAGGCAGCAAAGGTAAGGGGACAAAGAAAACAGAGGCACCATCACAAAACAAACCTGATGCGGCATAGACCAAAAGCAGCTAGCGAAGATCCAAACAATGTATCCCCCAATGGACGTGGGACGTCCCAAAGCCTGGGTACACTCCAAGGTGGCAGTCAGACAACCGGCAATATATTTCCAATGAGCAGAGGATGAGTACCAACGTCTGATGATTCATACGTCCTTTGTCAGGTGTTACGCAATGGGAACCAATAGGAGTGAAATACGGAGTTTTCAATTTTTTGGACACTGCAGTGCCCAAAAGTACTGGAAGTCCATTTTCAAGTGCACATTTGGACAGGAATGGAATTGATTGGGCAAAGTACATTGTACGTGGCCTTCCGAGTATAACACCGCGGTGCGATGACCCATGGATAACGGGTATGCCAAGGTTTGATGCATGCTGCTGCAGTATGACATCACCTGTGGAGATGACTACAGAGGTGTACTGGAGAACCCACTGAAAAAAGCCATTTCAAATTTTTGGGCACTACAGTGCCCAAAAATTTTAAATGATACAATTTTCAGCCCGGAATAGGGGGTGTATACGTACACCTCTGGAAGCAACAAAAGGCAAGGTTGTTGCATCCCACAATGAAAATCCACGTGGAATTGGCCGAAAAAATGATATGCTTTTTTTAGGTGCAAAAAACGGATGTTGAAATCGCCATGAATCGTGCCTTTTAGCAACGAAGTCTACGTGCGTATAGAGCCGCCTAAGGAGTTTGGACCTGGGCCCGCCATGGGATTGGTATGCAACAAAAAAAGTTGTTGAGGACCCAGGTCCAAATCCACACACAGCGGCTGCAATACTCAAAAGACGTTCAACCCCCTCCCCCAAATCGGCGAAGAAATTCCAGCTGCAGTACAAGGGAGATACACACTTCATATCGATTTCGTTGAAGAATTTGACAGCGTTCCCCTCCCCACTCTCTATGCAATCCTTGAAAAAAATGCCACTGGTCACAGTCCATTAGGATCTTAGTTCCATGCCCCCTAATGACCTTCCTTTTGGTTGTTGAACACTTGAAATTGCTTGGGAACGCAGTATATCTCAGAATTTTTAAAAGAAAAATTGTCGTCAGAAAATTGTGGTCACACAACTCGCACCGCAGGTTACCAGGGTGCTTGTCCCGAAGAGAAATCTAATCAGTGGGGGACAAGGAATCCAAGGGGACCACAGAGGGACTTTTTGTAGGCAGTAAAAACACTTCATGGTGCCAACGATGAACATAAAAAAACATGAAATTGACAATAACCCAAATGAAATGGTCCACATCTCAGACCATCCTACCTCCTATTAGGTGCCCAGGAAACCCAAACCACTCAAAACGCAAAACAAATTGGCAAAATCCAAAAACCCAACTAATTTGCAGAACCAACCAGCAAAACCCAGAAACCCAACACACTGGCACGACCAATCGGCAAAATCGGCGAAAGTTGGCCGCCGATGGGGGGCGGGGGGACTTTGACCCCCCCACCTAGCCCCCCCCAAAGGGTGGGGGCCAGAGTTTCAGCTAATGCGACTCCGTGCGCTGGGATCACACTTTTTGATTGTGGGATTCACACATGTTCACACATTGGTAACATGGGATTCACATGAACTCACACACAACCTCACAGGTTCACATGCACAAACGCTCCCTCCAAGCAGGGGTGAGCATTGACTTCAAAGAACGTTGTTTCCTTTGTGCTGCATTGGAAGAGGCACACACGTAAGGGGCACACTACACGACAACAAACTGCAACACACAGCACACGCAGCAGGACATGAATTCGACGCATATCACATGCGTGCACACTGGTCATTTGTGGGATTCACATGTGTTCACACTTTTGGTTTTTGGGATGCAAAGGATTCACAAACACAAAAAAGTGGGATGCGCATTAACTGAAAGTCTAGTGGGGGCCATGAGCAACGGATACAGGACTCGCAGGGGGGGGGGGGGTCAAAAAAAACTTTCTGGGATCATTTCATGTCCCAACATGATCACTTTACATGGGGTTAGCCGTCCGATACCATATCTTGGGGTATGCTACGCGAACGACCCCCCAAAGGGGTGGTTGTATGACATCCACGCCTGTGCTTGATCTAACAACCTCTCTTCCTCTTCTTTTTGCTGCCCAGGGAAATCACCTCGCAGAGGTTGTTAGATCAAAGCCAGGCATGCGTATATATGGGGAAAATGCCACATACCCCCCCATTTGGGCCTTTTTGGGCCTATTCGCGTACCCTACCCCAAGGGGTTGAATTGTTAGTTTAACCCCTTGTAAAATCATTATTTTGTCCAATAAATGCATCCCCCAATGAGTTTTTGGTCCGGACCCCCCCAGACCCCCCCCACTTGAAACCCACTTTTTTGAGGTTTTGAGGGAGGGGGGGGGGGGGGTGGGGGGGGGGGGGGGTCAAAAAATGACCCCCCCTTTTTTTGGGTCGAAAATCATGAATCTTTTGGTTTTTTTCGATTTTGGGCCGAAAAAGTGTTTCCGGGTCCCGACTCAATGGGGTTTGTATGGGGCGGAGTGCGACGAGCGCTTATGCAGTTTATGCACTTTTCGGCCATTTTTGGTATGTTGGCGGTTTTGGCGACCTCAGTGACCCTGTGGTACCCACTCTGAGGGATGTGAGTGGGGATGTTGTGACAGCATATGTCCACTAGGATACGGAAGGACGTTTTTTGCAGTCTCTAGCCTTGCTTAGGGCTGTCCACAACCCGTGCCAAAGACGCGAAGTGGCTGTTTTTGCCAATATTCGCCTCGTGAATGGGCTGGGACACAACCTGCTTATGCAGTTTTTCACCCCGGGCAGCTCAAAAATCGAAGTTTCCGAAACTTGTTTTTTTGATATTGTGACCACCTAAAATGACCATCCAAGGTATGTAAAGCATGTTTTAGGCCGTATTTACGTGTTTCTCACCCTATTTGGGTATCAGGTCCGGGGGGGGGGGGGTCCTAGGGGATTGGTACACAACCTGCTTATGCCGTTTTTCACCCCGGACAGCTCAAAAATCGAAGTTTTTCAAACTTGTTTTTTTGATTCCATGACCACTTAAAATGACCATCCAAGGTATGTAAAGCATGTCTTAGGCCGTATGTACATGGTTTTCACCCTATTTGGGTATTAGGTTTGGGGGGGGGGGGGGGGGCTCCCAAGGGATTGGTACACAACCTGCTTATGCCATTTTTCACCCCGGACAGCTCAAAAATCAAAGTTTTTGAAACTTTTTTTTTGATATTGTGACCACCTAAAATGACCATCCAAGCTATGTAAAGCATGTTTTAGGCCGTATTTACGTGTTTCTCACCCTATTTGGGTATCAGGTCTGGGGGGGGGGGGGGGGTCTCTCAGGGGATTGGTACACAACCTGCTTATGCAGTTTTTCACCCCGGACAGCTCAAAAATGGAAGTTTTTCAAACTTGTTTTTTTGATATTGTGACCACCTAAAATGACCACCCAAGGTATGTAAAGCATGTTTTAGGCCGTATGTACATGTTTTTCACCCTATTTGGGTATTAGCTCCGGGGGGGTGGGGGGGCTCCCAAGGGATCGGTACACAACCTGGTTATGCAGTCTTTCACCCTGGGCAGCTCAAAAATCGAAGTTTTCGAAACTTGTTTCTTTGATACCGTGATTGCCTAAAATGATCATCCAAGGTATGTAAAGGATGTTTTAGCCCGTATTTGTGTAGTTTCCACCCTATTTTGGGTGTGTGTTGCTCGGGGTAGATTCTTTGCGAGGTGGACTTGCCGAAGGCAATAGAATTGCAAATGTTACTAACACATTACTCGGTTGCCCCCCCCCCCCCCCCCCCTCCGTCCACTTGCCCCCGCGAGCTTCCGGTGGCTGATGATGGTCTGTTTGGGGTGCCCAGTAGTGGCCCTGGCGTTGCTGCAGAGCGGACGTGTTCATTTTGCTTGAGTTGGTTTTCCTGATAATTGGGCGCTTGCAACAAAATCACAGATCCTAACAAGGTACCTGAAGAAAATGAGGTACAAAGCGCACGCGGATAACGTTTCAAATGGGGTACTTGGTGAAGATCATCCTGATGAAGGAAGGAAACTGAGCAATCGTTGCAGCCAGGGAGGACTTACCTGTTGTCTGACCACAACCTTGGTGCTGCTCCTAGGTTCCCCATGAAATCACCTCGCAGAGGTTGTTAGATCAAAGCCAGGCATGCGTATATAGGGGAAAACACCACATACCCCCCAATTTGGGCCTTTTTGGGCCTATTCGCGTACCCTACCCCAAGGGGTTGAATTGTTGGTTTAACCCCTTGTAAGATCATTATTTTGTCCAATAAATGCATCCCCCAATGAGTTTTTGGTCCGGACCCCCCAGACCCCCCCCCCCCACTTGAAACCCACTTTTTGGAGCTTTTGAGGGAGGTGGGGGGGGGGGGGGGGGTAAAATCGACTCCCCCTTTCATTGGGTCGAAAATCATGAATCTTTTGGTTTTTTCGATTTTGAGCCAAAAAAGTGTTTCCGGGTCCTGACTCCATGGGGTTTGTATGGGGCGGAGTGGGACGAGCGCTTATGTAGTTTATGCACTTTTCGGCCATTTTTGCTATGTCGGCGGTTTTGGTGATTTGGGTGACCCCGTGGTACCCACTCTGAGGGGTGTGAGTGGGGATGTTGGGACAGTATATGCCTACTAGGATACGGAAAGACGTTTTTTGCAGTCTCTAACCTTGCTGAGAGCCGGTCACAACCCGTGCCAAAGACGCGAAATGACTGTCTCCACCAATAATGGCCTAGTGAATGGGCCGGTACACATCCTGCTTATGCAGTTTTTCACCCTAGACAGCTCAAAAATCGAAGTTTTCGGAACCTATTTTTTTGATATTGTGATCACCTAAAATGACCATCCAAGGTATGTAAAGCATGTTTTAGGCCCTATTTACATGTTTTTCAGGCTTCTTGTTGTGAGCCTGCTCGAGGCGAAGCTGCAGTAGCTGAGCCACAACCATGTTTCTGTCGAGGGGGGCCTCCCAGGCTGCGGGGAGGGCTCCCCTTGGCGCCCTTGCTCCCCGGGAGCTATCCGAGAGGCACTGGCCCTCTCTGCCGCTAGCGGCGACGGCCGCGCCTGCCGCCCCGCCCTCACGCCAAGGCCGACAACGCCGGAGCAAAGACCAGAGGAGACCGCTAGCGGGGGGCACAACGCGTCCCCTCGCGGCAGCGGTCGCAGCAGCCATCGCGGCGACGGTTGTGGCGGCGAGTCGACGTCGACGCGTCCAGATTCGGGCGCGTCGTGGCGTGACGCCGAGCGCGGCCCAGGTGGCGGCATGGGCAGCGGCAGCGGCAGTAGCGCCGCCGGCTCTGCCTGCCCGCGGCGCCTTTTACGACGAGTACGTTGACTACTACACCGAGGACAACGAGGTATGCCCGTTTTGCTGTGGGCAGCTGGGCAGCTGCTACTGCCACGCGGTGCCTCTGGAGGAGGACATTACCGTGGGACACTTTCTGGAGCAGTGCGTTGCTGCTCCTGCAGTGCGGGCCGCCTCTGTGGCTGCCGTGGCCGCAGCGGTCGCCGTCTGTTCAATGGCGGCAGGGGCAGATTCGACCACCGCCCCTCTTTCTCTGTTGGCGCCCGCGGTCTGCCCGCCGCGGACTCCCTGCGGGTGGGGCGCCACGACGGTGGCCCCTGACGGTGGCCCCTGCTGACTGGGCATCACCGGCGACAGAGACGCCCGCGGTCTACCCGCTGCGGACCCCCTGCGGGTGGGAAGCCACACCTGTGGCCCCTGCTGATTGGGCCACACTGCAGGCCGACCCCCTGCGGCTATCGGGGCCACCGGAGGCCTCTTGGGCAGCTGCAGTCAGCGCGCTGCCAGCCGTTGCTAACCCCCTTGCCCTGACCCAACCAAGTGGATTCCCTGGGGGGAGGGGGGTGGAGGAGGTCCTGACCAGCCCCCCCTCCCCCCCTAAGGATGATTTCCCGCCTTTTTCACTGCCGGACCTCGTGGGGGCAGTGGTACAGGCGGAGGCGGAGGTCCGCTTTTTAATACAGCAGCACAGGGCTGCGTGGCTGGAGCTGGAGTCTTCGAAACTCCAGTGCTGCCTGGAGGCGATGCCCCGGGGTCCGCCGAAGCCGCGAAGGGCCCCTGTCGCCCCCCTGCAGCCACCAGCGCTGCCATTGCTGCAGGGCACCGCAAGTTCGTTGCTGGCAGGCCCCGCCACCTACCCGCAGGATGTGGCGCTCAACGGCGGGGCGCTGCCCGAAGGAGATGCGGGCCCTCCACAGAAGGGGCCCTCAGGCCTACCTCCTCACCCTACCCCTAACCTTACCTCAGGGCAGGGCAGGGCGGAGAGCTGGGAGGGGGCAGGGCTTGGGAACCCCCCCCCCCCTCCCCTCCCCTCAAGAAGACGGCAGGGGCTGGTTTTAACGGCTCCCTGCCAGCTGCAGGGTGCCCCAATGGCGGGGCGTCCCGTTGGCTGCCCCCCCCCCCCCCCCCAATGGCGGCGGTGGGGGAAGACCACAACTTCCCCGTGCTATAGGCAGGCGTGTGCAGCGGCGCAGTGCTCGGAACCCCACCCCACAGGTGGTCAGGGATCCAGCGGGTCGGGGCAGGGCAGGGCTCGGGTCAGGGCTCAGAAGGCAGGTGGAGGGGGCCCATGGGGCTGCCCAGGGAGCAGTGGAGGAGGGGGTCTGGCGGCGGCCCCCCACTGACGGGAGCGTCCTCCGGGGCGCAGGGTAACACGTCCCGTAAGGGCCCAGCACCGCCCTGGCGGCTGCAGGACGGGCGAGTTCGGAAGTGACTTAGTCATGACCAGCTCGTCCCTCCGTGTCGCCGCACTCCATAGGCGGGGGGCGCCTACACGGGGGGGGGGGGGGGGGCGCTGAACTCAAGGATCGGCCCTTCCCCCCAGCCCCTCGACCTCTGTGCATAGCCACGCGGACAGTAAAAGCGCAATACCCTATTTACATGTTTTTCACCCTATTTGGGAATCGGGTCCGGGGGGGGGGGGGGGGGTCTCCCAAGGGATGGGTACACAACCTGCTTATGCAGTTTTTCACCCTGGGCAGCTCAAAAATCGAAGTTTTCGAAACTTGTTTTTATCATATCGTGATCACCTAAAATGACCATCCAAGGTATGTAAAGCATGTTTTAGGCCGTATTTTCCTGTTTTTCACCCTATTTGGGTATTGGCCGCACGGTGGGGGGGGGTCTCCCAAGGGATGGGTACGCCACCTGCTTATGCAGTTTTTCAGCCTATGCAGCTCAAAAATCGAAGTTTCCGAAACTTATGTTTTTGATATCGTGATCACCTAAAATGACCATCCAAGCTATGTAAAGCATGTTTTAGGCCGTATTTTCCTGTTTTTCACCCTATTTGGGTATTAGCTCCGGGGGGGGGGGGGTCTCCCAAGGGATGGGTACACAACCTGCTTATGCAGTTTTTCACCCTGGGCAGCTCAAAAATCGAAGTTTTCGAAACTTGTACTTTTGATACCATGATCACCTAAAATGACCATCCAAGGTATGTAAAGCATGTTTTAGGCCGTATTTTCCTGTTTTTCACCCTATTGGGCGGCAGGGGGGGGGGGTCTCCCAAGGGATGGGTACGCCACCTGCTTATGCAGTTTTTCAGCCTATACAGCTCAAAAATCGAAGTTTCCGAAACTTATGTTTTTGATATCGTGATCACCTAAAATGACCATCCAAGCTATGTAAAGCATATCTTAGCCTGTATTTATGTAGCTTTTACCCTATTTAGGGTGTGTGTTGTTTGGGGTAGATTCTCTGCGAGGTGGACTTGCCGAAGGCAATAGAATTGCCATTGAATGTGGCTGAGTTGCACCAGTACCCGCGTACGAACTACGCCTCAACTACATGTTTGCATTTTCAGAACCCTGTAGCATGGAGCACCAAATTGTGCATGTCACAGGATCAAAAAAAATATTTAATGCAACTTGCTTTGTTACGAGCAAGCAGCAACAAAGCCGGGTGTCTGATGCACCCCTCCCCCATGTCCATGGCGCCCTTCGAGGGTTACGACAGGCACAGGCCTCAACTGGGGGTTGAGGCTCGGCCAGACATGCAAAAGGGATCCAGTGTGTAAGATGTCCACGGTTGGCAACACCGTTTTCTGCATTGGCTGGGGTGCAGGTGCCTCATGGAGCACATCACTGTCGGATGACTTGGAGTCGTGGTGTGGTGACTGTGGACAACACTTGCCTCATGCGACTGCTGAACCATTCTGGAGAGCCACCTGGTGAGTTGCTGTTGTACTGACTTCCTGCCCAGCATGCCTGCATGCCCTAACCCTTCATGTCTCAGCACCTGGAGATATGGTGCTGCTCGTGTTACTGGTCGCATCTACAGTGGAAGCATGGGAAGTCCTCCTTGGGGTCTCTTCAACCTGCTCCTCCTCTGTGCAGCTCTCCGAGTACTCGGACGGAGGACCGCTCGTGGAGTACTCAGACGGGGGTCCACTGCCAGCATACAGTGCCGTGTACTCTGACAGATTCGACCCAGGTTGGCTGTAGGGATTGTGGGTAAACATGTGGGGGCTGCAAGGCTCTGAAAGCAGCGGCACCATCTGCTCATTGGAGATCTGTTCGCTTGAAAACGTCACGCCCGCGGCCAAAGAGTTGGCAGAGCTGCTGGATAGGCTGCTGAGGTTGCTCTGGTACTCCGGCGGCGGGGGGATCTGTCGGGGCATGACCGCGGCGTAGGGCGCGTTGGGCATGCCCACAAGAGGATACCTCGGCAGCGCACCGTATGCAGGGGCCTCGCAGGGCGGCAGTGGCGCCCCTGGGAAGGGTGGTGGCGGGGCTTCCTGGTACGGTGGAGGGGGCGGGGGTTCACCACCCGGAAATGGAGGGGGAGGGGCAGCCCCATCGTAGGGCCAGGGTGCCCAGGCAGTACCAGGAGGGTAGCCTGGAGGCACCATGTGTGGGGTCAGCAGGTGCGGTGGCAGGGGTGCTGACGGGCCCATGTTCAGGTCGTACTGGAGGCCCAGGATGCAGTGGGTGATCTTGTGCGCCACCGTCACAATCTTCCCAATGAGCTCATGCATGAACTCCTCAGGGGGGGAAATGACGGATGTTCCCACGCCGCCGTGTACGTTCATGTACCTGAGAGGCAACAGGTGGACACCTGGTTGGCTGGCTGAGGTCAAAACCTGTGATACGTTACCCAAACGCATGACGCTGTACACCTGATGCTCACTCTGCAAAATGAGTGCCAACGCCAGCCAACGCCAATGGGATAGCGTCGTTGTTCCTGATCTAAGCTTTGGGGGAAGGGGCGATGGAGTGTAACCAATAAGGCAGCAGCCATGTTTGATGCAACTTTGCAGCAGAGCATGAACAGGCAGGCACCTCACGTACAAAAGGGGGTCAAAGATGATGGTTGAGAGAATTGAAAAACTGAATCACAACCGGGTGGCGTGGTTGGAGCCACATGCAGCTGGCCAATCCATTACGTTTTGCAATCACGAGTGTTGTCAATATGGTCCGCTCTCGTGATTTCTGGTCTGTCAGTGGTGCCTCTCTGATGAGTGAGGTTCAACCTTGTGCATGGCCATGTTGCAAATGGAGCGTCCAGATGAAGGCATGCCCTGAGCCCCAACTATCTAAATTGGGCTCCCAAAACGGGGCAGGCGTCCGTCCCCCCTGACCCCAAGCCTCAAGGACTGCATGCATCAGATGCTCTGGGCGAAGCTCCCTGTTGGGGAACGGCTGGCCCAGACTCTCCATTTGCATCAGCATGCCGGATGCCGCCGGATGCAAGCCTTCCCTTTTGCCGGATGCCGCCGCATGCAAGCCCAGCGCCCTGCCAGATGCCCCCCGATGCAACCTGTATGAAAATGTCAGGCACCTCCGAACAGGTACTGGCTTGGCGCCCTATCCCGTAGCCATGGCACAGGGGCTCGCCACAGAAACAGGGGGGGGGGGGGCGTGATGAGGTGCAAGAAAAAGCAGAAGGGGAAGAAAGACGTCATTCGCACAGGTCAGTGTAATGCACATTTCCTTTGCTGGATGCTGCCGGATGCAGGTAGCCCCCTTTGCCGGATGCTGCTGGATGTGAGCCCTCCCCTCTGCCAGATGCCGCTGGATGCAAGGAAAAATTTTGCCGGATGTGTGTAGAAAGTCTGAGCTGGCCTCCTATAAGCCACTAGGGGTGAAATGTCCGCTAGATGGACAGATGGAAATAATTCAACACGCTCTTTTTCATTGCAAGCTTATAGACACAGCGTTCAAACACATTTCCGCCTGTTTTCAGGACTGGACCGAGGGCCCACACGGAATCAAATTACTGCTGGACACAAAAGTGGCAGAGTTTCTACCCACGCCGATTGGTGTCTTAGCATGGACTGCCCTCCACGCAAACTGGAAAGTGAGGAACACAGCTAGGGCCTCACCGGAAGCTCAACTTACTGATGACTATTTTTTCTGCATTTGGAAAGGGGTCCTTTCTCTGTTTTTGAATTAGAACTGATATATGATCCTACCATCCATCCCCTTGCCAATGGCCCAGGCCAAGATTCTTCTTTCCTGAGAGGGGGGCCATTGACAGGGGGGGGGGGGCACGGGGGGCCGTCTCCTCGCTTTTAGACGCAACCCCCCCCCCCTAGTAGAAGTGGGCCGAAGGCCCCAAGGGGGGGGGGGGGGCTCTTGGGGGGGGGAGGCTAGCTGCTGAGGAGGGCTTCTCTAGGGGACTAGCTAGTCACTGCTAGTTGCTAAGGGGGGGGGAGGGCTATGGGAGAGGGTTAACAGAGGTCTAGTCCAGTCTGGCAGAGACGCGGTGGCCTAAGGGGTTACTCTATAACAACGGAGGCCTCCACTCTAACTCCTCACCAGTGCAATGGTTGTAGGCGTCCACACACCCTGCCTAGGGAGGGCCGTATGCATATGCTGTTCTCTCCGACACGGCCCGTCACACCGGAGAGCTGCTGGGTGCCTGGCAGGTTGCCTAGGCTTACGAGACACCCGATTAGTTTTTTTTCCCTTGCCGTACACACAGGTACTGCTGTATGGCAATAAGTTTTTGTTTTCCTTCGCTGTACACAAAGCGTGGGATTGAGAGTCCCTAACCCCAACTCAAGGGGCCACGCAACAAAGCGTGGATTGCGAGTCCCTAACCCCAACTCAAGGGGCCACACAACAAAGCATGGATTGAGAGTCCCTAACCCCAACTCAAGGGGCCACGCAACAAAGCGTGGGAAAGAGACACAAGAAAGAAAGAAAGAACGCAGTAGGGGTCGCGTACCTGAATCGAGGAGACGCCCCCCCTGTGGGGGGGGGGGGGCTTAGGCAGGGAGCATTATAAAACAATTTCAAAAAAATTGGCGCATGAGCATCTTCTCGCCCGTGCATCTTGTTGACGCATTGTTTGGATGCATTCCTTTTGGGGTGCACATCTTTTCAATGGTTGTGTGTCTCACTTCCTTCCATTTTTGGGCTACTCCCTGTCATGCATACAAAGCAGTCTCAAATTATCGGCATCCCTGGGCAACTCCTGTATGGGCAACAAACAGGGTTAGTGGAAACAAGGTAAAAATTGGTAAAATCTTTTTTTAATTTAAATTTTTTTGTTTACCAAGTTTTTGCTAAGATTTACACCCCCCCCAGCGCCCCTTTTAACCAAGGTAGTCAACACTTTGATGTAGGTGGTACTTTTGTTTAAGCGCACAATGCCCCCGGGTCGATCCCCAACCACTTGTGTTAGTGGCACCCCACCCACGCCAAACCATAATGCACACCAATGAGTTGGCACTTGGCCAACGGCCAACACAACAAAATGTATGGGATACGGCACTAGAAACAAAACCAGGCTCAAGAAAAGAGTCCTGACAGGGCCATGGCCAACATCAATGCAGCGGCATTGTGAAAACCAGGCTCAAGAAAAGACACCTGATAGGGTCACACAACTACTTACAAGTAGTTACAAAAGACACGCTGGAAAATCAATTCAACCTTTGTATCTGTAGAGGTCAAATTGCCTCCCTCTGTGGGATTATTGGTGCGCATCCCAAACAGATTTTTTTCCCATTCCCCTTCAACCATTGTATCTGTAGAGGTCAAATTGCCTCCTTCTGTGGGATTATTGGTGCGCATCCCAAACAGATTTTTTTTCCATTCCCCTTGCCACTTGCAAAATTCTTGGTCATTTCTTAGTTGACCATCAGCATTTCGGGGGTATTGAGGAGGCGCCGCATACCACTTGCGACAGATCCACACACGGGGACGGTTGTTAAAATCACAAGCAGCAACAAGTGGACTAGCACACGAGGCACTCCACGATGAGTCACGGACAACCCACGCCACACCCATTGTGTCCCAACCGCACTTAGAGCAATCTGGGCAGCCCACCAGTAATACACCGCAACCTGAGCATAGTCTATGACATAGCTCTCGGTGGTCACGTCCCTGAAAGGGCGCGCCTCAAATTCATATCGTTGCGGCAACAAACTTGAAGCTGTGACAATAGCACATGTCGCTCCCATGCACAGCACGGATTTTTTTTTGGGCACAGAAATGCTTGGCACCATACCAACCCCTGCTGACGGTCGTTCCTTCCGTTTCGCTCGCAACATCGTCAGCACCGGCTCTAGTCATCCTCCGCCCATCGGGAGCATTGCTTCCGTCATCGGAAGCGTGTTCTCCGACCGATCTGTGGGGGCACTGCACCCAACTGTGGTCAAGTTCATCAGAAGCATGCTTCTGAACATAGCAAGCATTTTTGGAGCCGATTTTGGGTGCGCACCCCCAGGGTGTGCGGTGTGCACCATACCTAGGGACGATCATACAATGCCCCCCCCCCCCCCCCCCCAAACACCTTACATGTCAAAAAACGCCAAATTCTCACATTGTGTTACCGCCCCTCCAATCACCACCACCACCACCACCATCACCCATATATAAAAAGCACTAATGTACATTGCTCCGCCACTCCTCAAAGAGAAGCTGCCCCGGCTACCATGGCCAGCCGTGGCCAATCACAGGGTCCCGATGCCGGACCCCACTCACGGAGCGCCTCCCCCCACCGCCTGCCCCCCTTCCACCACGGCACCCGTCCCACCCAGCCCAGTTGGTGTTTCAAAGCACCTTTTGTGTCGGTAGGAGAGAAGTCCCCCTCACTCAGCAAATGGGTTACGAGGGCTCAGCTGGATGCGGCATCAACATCCACAACAATGGGGGATGGCCGCTGGGACAAATTGTGTCCATCGCGCGGGGCTGTCCTGCGGAATTTTTTCCGTGGAGGCGGTGCCGGTGCGGCAGCCTCAAGGTCAGCACTGCTGGTTGCGTCACCATCTGAGGCATCACTGGCACTCCCACTCCCACTCCCACTCCCACTCTCACACCCACTGTCACTGCCACTGGGGGAGTCCCATACGTCTGGCTGGGCATCACCTGCAGGCTCTGACGAATCCTCCGCATCAACTACAATGCGCCGATGTAGCTTCGCTGACTACATTGGCAAACTGCAGCGGGCGGGCACTGCCATCTGCCTCGGGTACGTGCCCGGGCGGCACGTACTCTGCGGTTGAGTCCACATGCAAAGGATCAGGGACAACCGACACGTGTTGGGTGTCCTGTACGGTGCACCCCCTGCCCATTCTCTCTGCCCTTCTATGTGCCTTGGCCTCTGCCCTACGCTTACGGCTCGGCACAAAGGAGCCAACTGAAACATAGGAACACGTGGCCCACCATTGTAGTACTTCTAACTGAAATTCCACCCACTCACACCGACCACTACGTTCAACCCCGCAACGTCCACAAATGCAGTAGTTGTCATGTGCATCCACTTCACCCCCAAGGTGCAATAGCAGCGATTGGGTCTACGGGTGGCAATGGACCCTCACGGTTGGCAGTGCTACAGTGGCCACAAAACGCGCTCCACAATGACACGCCACTCAGGCGACGCCCTGAGAACACACGGTTCCAACACCAATGCCCGCCGGACAGCTTTCCACAAGAGAACTTGTGACCGCCGGCTTTTACGGGCCTGGAACTTAATATATAGCTCATGAGTGAGACGCAGATCGTGCTCCCGAGCCTTACCGCTGTATTGGATCGGCAAGTGTGGTTGGCCAAATGTGTGTGTAAGGCCATGGAAATAAAGCGTGGTTGTGACCCCCTTTCAGCATACTCCATGATTAAATGGAGCAGGTATACATGTATTTTGCCCCAGGCCTGCCAAACCCCCAAGGGGAGGCCAACATTTGAGGCATACAGCAGGACTACCACATGGCAGAAAGACAAAAATAAAAGATGAAAAGGGAGTGGGAGAATACAGTCCTGTGCCACCAGCGCTGCAAATTCCTGCGCTTCACGGCCAGTGAGAGAAACCCCCTTGCGAAATCGCCGTCGCACGAGGCTGCAATACTGCTGGCTGTCTTGCGGAACGTCCCCCTACTTGTACCGGGGCGCAACCGCACAAACATATCAATGTAGCGCAGAGGCATCATCGGCTGGGAGTATGCGCCCCACTACCCCGCATGCACGGCTCATGCCTCCCTTCAAATTGTGGGGTATCGGCTGACTCACAAATGCATGAGCCAAACCTTCAACAACATTGGACATTCTGCCCACTACCTGCAGTGGGTGCGGGTCAGATCCGAAAAGGGCACGGACACCCTCATGCCGCTGCCAGGGACACACAACACAACACCTTCCCCCACATTCCCACCACAAATGGTGGTGGTCCGCGATAAAAAACCTAAATTGCACCCAGGCACTGACATTATGCGTGCAGCCCCCCCACTGCAAAGGGTCTTTTGAAGCCTATTCAGTTCCTCTGCACGTCCCTGTCGGACCCATTGGTCGTATTCGTTTTTCAACATCTCCCTCCATGTCAACAACAACGTATATTGAGGAACATGCGCCCTCAAGGGAAAAAGTGAACCCCCCTCATCAATCACACACACTTTGATGTTTCCCCCGCCCTTGGGGCCTGTACCCATCGGCAGAGACACCGAGGGACAACACACAATTTGGGGGCGGGGGTTCGTTGCGACCCAACCCCACACACCGATTGCTAGTCCCCAGGCGGGTACCGACAACCTGAGACAACAGGGAGGTATTGTGGGTGGAGCGGTCAAAAGAGGGTAGGCGAGTATCCTCCGCCTGGTGACTGTCGACCATGCCCTGGACAGGCCACCTGAATCCGTGCATCGCTCATCCCCATTGGCATCCCAGGGGTTAGTCGCGCCGCCGGGACTCCACGGATTCCAATTTGAGGGGAAAGGGTGGGGGTGGGTGCGGTGGCCTGCCAAGAAACAAAAAAAAGCCGCCATACAAGAAGTGGCACTACATCGTGCATCGCCACCTTTGGGGGTTGGGGGGGGGGGGGGGCGGGGGTGTCATGTTTTCATCGTTTCAATATGGGCCCAAGCAGGAGATAGAAACCCTCGTGCATGAGCATGAGTGGTGACGCAATTGCTTTCTAAAAACGGGGCATGCTGGTCGGAACAATGTATCTTCATTTTCTGTGGTCACTCATGGTGTCCTCCAAGTACCAATTCACCTATTTTGCGCACTCATGTGGGTGGCAGTGTCATGAGTGGGTTCACAACATTTTGTCAAATCCCATGGGATTAGGGCAGGGTTTTGGGAAGCAGGCATCCTGGTTGGTGCATGCCATTCCCCACAGCCTTCTGGAAGCACTACTGGGTATGACAGCTAGCGGCCATCGGAAATGATGTTTGGAGGCACTGCTTCCTAAAACAGAGGCAATCATCAGGAGCGTTGCTTCCGAACATCGGAAGCGCTTTCCCAACTAGTTTCAGCAGGCACACTTCCGGGACGCGCAGGCTGAAGGGAGATGAGCCGGACCACTCGGCCGCGACGTTCCCAGCAATGTGCCCGATTGGCCTGAGGATTTCGGAAACAACATGCCATGCACTGCATCTAAAAACTCTTAGGAAAAAACAATTCCGTGTTGTGCAATTGTGCGACATGTGGTGCCTCTACCTCTGACTAGGATGGACGAAACGAGCCTGGGCTATCACGGAGTACATTGCACACATCAGCAAGGATTTCCTCTGCACTAGGGCACCCAATATGAGATGTTGGGTGGTCACCAAATGGTGTAGCGACAACGATTCCACGCGGAACGGAAATAGGTGGGACAGGGTCCACTGGGGTACTCGATGCCTACACAGGTGCTACTTCCATCCACAGTCATAGAGGGGGTTGGGTGCAAGATGGTTTTTTTAACTTGCAACTCCTTCTCCCACTTTTGTAGCACCCATTTTACCTCATCCTTGTCCTTGAACCGTCAGGCTAAGCACTCCACTCAAACCAACCATCGGAGTAGATACACCACAAGTATACGGTGCATTGAGTGCACGTAAACGGTGGACAGTACAAGCGCATTGCATGCCAAGAGGCATTCCCGCGGGCCAACTCACGCTTCACGTCTTCGGCAAGAGAAAGATGCTCCCGATTACAACTACAATCACTAGAGGAGTCTTCGTCAACAATCTTTCTGATGTTTTTTTTTGCCACCCTTTTTGGGGGGGTTTGCTTGAGACTTAAACTGACACACATGCGGTGACTCAAGACCGGGAGACAACCGTCCGCCTCACACGGCTGTACCTAAAGGGTCGGACACCAATGTACTTCCATGAGTACCGCAAAGAACCGTAAAACCGGGCTCCTTAAGAAGGAGCCATAGCACAATGCGCCACAAATTCCAAGGGTGGTGTACAAAGTGGGCGGATTGCATCACCCCTGCCGTCCATTCTCCACACCGCTTTGAATCAGGGGACAAAATCAGCACTGGCCCACACTTGGGCGGATTGGCTTCATCACCCTTGTCGTCTAGGGGGTCCCCAACGCGTCACAGCGTCAGAGTGGGGGACAAAATCAGCGGTGGCCCACAAATGGGCCGATTGGCTACGTCACGCTTGCAGTCTGGAGGGTGCCCAACGCTTCACAGCAGGGGACGAAATACTAACTGGCCCAAAAGTGGGCGGATTGGCTACGTCACCCCTGCCATCCGGGGGGTGCCCAACACTTCACATCAGGTGACAAAACCAGTAGTGGCCCACAAATGGGCGATTTGGTTATGTCACCCCTGCCGTATGGGGGGTCCCAAATACTCCCGAAGAGGGGACAAAATCAGAAGTCGCCCACAATGGTGTGAATTGGCTCCGTCACCCCTTCCCCAACGCGTCAGTGCGGGGAACACAGTCGAAAGTGGCTCACAATTGGGCAGATTGGCCACGTCATCCTTGCCTTTTGGGGGCCCGGTAGGAAATCCTCCGCCTGAGGTTGCAGGGGAGGTGTAGAAAATTCTGCACCGGAACCGGTGTGGGGCGCACAATGTACCGGACGGGGAGGAGGCCCACAACCTGGGAACAAATTGCGCCCCTGCTTGCATACGCCGAGGAGGACCCCATGTGGAAAGCGGTTGTGGGTCTCCGACCATTGCTATGCACTTTGTGCTCGCCAGTTCCGGTTGTGCCACGCCCTGCATGTTGACCTTTTGCTACTGTGTTTCATGAACACTGCGACGGGGAGTCAGGCACCCACTATTTGTTGTTCCTCGAAGAGGATTGTGATACCATGCTTGAGAGTGCGGATGCATGTGGGGTGGGATTGGCTGACATGTCGGGGGATGTTGTGGAGAGCACTGGTTACATTTTGAAGAAGGGGTACAACGTAGTTCTAGGGGGGGGGGGGGGCAAGAGAGCGTTGGAACGGGAAGCAATGGTCGTCTAGCATGTTTGGGAATCTAACCTTTGACCTGCCGTTGTTGCACCATAACACCCCACACACCGCTGGGTGCACCGCTGCTTCAATTCTAAGCACAACCCCCCAACCACCCTCCACCCAAGGCTGGCTGGCTGTGGCTGGCTGTGGGGGGTGTGTCTGGTGGTGGGGGGGGGGGGGGGGTACGGCTGGCTCCGCTCAAATCCCATCTCTCCGGGCGGGGGGGGGGGGGGTCCCTGGGCTGCACCCCCTCGCCCCTGTGGGGCCTTTTCCGGCGCCCCTCGACCTGCTCGCCAGCCATCGGCATTTCGTCCGCCATCTCGTCGTCGTCCTCGCTGCGCTGCCCATGGAACTCTTCTCGGCTGCGGCATCCTGTAACCCGCGGGGGCCGCAGGCATCAGCGGCGGGTCTGCCACCGGCGCCGCTGGTTCGCATCATGGCGCCGCATGCCACCACTTCCACTCGCGCTGCGCGCTCGGCGCCTGGGGCGTCGCTGGCCATCGCCAGCCAGCCCTGCATGGCCACTGCGGCCACCCGCTGCGCCGCCGGCGCCAGCACGCGTGTCCCTGGGCGCCACATGGACCGGCCCCCACTCGCAGGTGGGCAGGTCCCTTGCGCGGCATGCCCCGTGTGGCCTCTCACGCAGCACATGGCGACCCCTCGGTTCATCTCCCGACACCATCGGCAAGCGGGCGCCTGGCGCCGCTCGCAGACCCCTCCCCGCGTAAACTGGCCCCGCGCATCGCGACTTGGGTCCGGTCGCGCCCTGTCCGGTGGCGGGTCTGGTTCGGGCGCCGGTCGTGGCCTCGGCCCCAGCGGCCGCGGCACGAAGACCCCAGGCTGGGAGGTGCTCACCACAACCAGCAACGTGAATGTCACACAAGGCCATGGGTGCTAGCTCACCAATGTGTGACTTGCTGGTAGTGCGTTGCAGTAATATCTTCTGCGCTCTGCGCCAGGGGGGGGGGGGGGTTCCGGTGCGAATATTGTCAAAAAAAAGCTGTGAAGCCCGCGCTGCCTCTGTGAGAGCCCAAAGAGCATGCCATTAACTGTGCACCTCCCTCTGCTGCTGCTTGTGTGCTGCCCCGTGCTGCTGGGACAGCAGGACAAAACAAAGAAATGAAAACTTGGCAAATGCATCCACACCTTGGGATGTTGAGAAGGTCACGCAGGCAGTTGACGTGCATTCGCAAATTGTCCACTTCTCCTACAACCGTCTCCACGTGGCCCAGAGTGCGCCGCCTGGCGGATTTCTGGCTGACCGGACTGCCTGTGGTACTGTCCGTCGAGGTGTGTCCTTTGATCAGAAGGTGGTTTTCGCGTTGCATGGTGTCCTCCCTTTCCTCCTCTGCATTGAGGGGGATGGGCCGGCCATCCAGACGCGTGCATTCACGGTGTTGCTCGAAGAATCGTAGAACTGTGGCTGCAATATCGATGTTCCGTGGGGCCGGGATCATCTGTTGGAGTGAGGAAGGAAGCCTGTAACCCTGGTATCTGGTCAAGGTCCAGTGTTCTGGAGAGGGGTGGGGGAGAGAGAGAGAGAGGGCCCACCAACACCCTCCTCCACTCAAAAAACCAACTAAGCACATCACATATGACCAAAAACAAAGCACAAGCGCTCACTGGCCTCGAACTCTTCCTTGGTGCGGTTGCCACTGTTGAAATCAAGCTGAATCTATTGCAGTAACCGCCCAACTTCCCTTTCCAATTCGCTCCTCCCTTTGGGTCTATGGCTCCTCCCTTTGGGTCTATGGCTCACAGGTGGTTCGCCTTCGTATCACCCCTGTGCCCAGTCATTGCGCTGGCTCTTCCCCGAGGGCCAAACAGATCGCAACAAGGACGGATGACAACCTCGCTTGGTTCAATGGCTTGATTGACAAACGCCATGAAAGTCACGCCAGGCTCCGAACTGCTTGCTACCACCTTTGGAAACGGAGCATAGTCCGAAGTAAGCACAGTGAGCCAGTCTTCATCTTGTCGCTGCTTCATATGAGCCAAAAGCTTGCCGATTCGAGCATCCGTGTCTTCAAGAGCCTGCAAGTATTCTTGGCACGTTGGCGAGAACCCGTGTTCTCGGCCCTTTACCACGGGCAGGTCAAAATGCACGAAAATGGCGTCCGGGCAGGCGGGATCGGTGAGCAGTTGGCTGACTGCCTCGCAGACTTTGTGGTCTGTTGAGAAAACCATGGACAAATCAGCTTCGCCTTCCACAAGTGTGTTGATCTGTCGCCAGCTTGACACTGCTGCAGTCCGACAACCCTTGAGCTGAAGTGCCCTCAAAATCGTTGGCGTGAGCATTTCCTTCTTACAAAAGACGTCACCAGCGATACCATGTCGCTGCTCCCGACAACCTGTGAGTACCGTAGCCCAGCAAGCGCCACTATTCGGCACCCCGACTTTGGCCGTGAGGCTGTACCGACCGGTTTTGATGATATTCTGAATGTGGTCCAACTTTGCAAACGCTATCGCATCGGGGCGAACCCCTGCAACACCGATAAATATTACCTTCTTGGACTTTGTTGGCAGGTTGACTGTGACCCGCTTTTTGGCCTCTGACCGAAGTACTTCTGGGTCCGTACCGCGTTGTCTGCTTGGAGGCAAATGCTGTGCCTGCCGCTGAGGCATGTGCTGCTGAACGAAGTCCGCCAACCACTGGTCGACCTGAAGAACACCATCCTCGAGCAGTTGTCGTTTACGGCATACTGGACAGCAGTCACTTGTCTCAAAGTTTTGACTGATACAGTGGTAACAGAACCGGTGAGCACAACCCAAGACAACCGGGTCGACAAGGACTTCCAAACAGACAGGGCATGTGAAATTTTTGCGTTCTGCACATTCTGGACCTTTAGGACTGAAGCACAAGGCCATCATCTCTGCCTTGACAACCAGTTGCCCTAAACTTCTGGAGTGATAGAAGGGCGACGAGTGCAAGATAGCGAAGGCATCCAGAGAAGCTCTGGTGGGAGCGTTGTTGTTGTTGTTGTTGTGCTCATCCCTTTTATTCCACTTCTTGACGATTTTGATAACCGCCATGTAATTGAGAACAATGTAGGCGCGAAAGCGGTTCAACTTTGAACAAAAATCTCTAAACTTCGCCTTCTGCTCATCTGTGTACTCATGTTTGTGCGTTCCCCCGTGCACCCCTGTGAGCTCGTCAAGAGCTTCCATGAATTCCTGAGACTTGGCTGCATAGAAGAGGTTTACTTTGTCCAGCTCGGTTTGGAGGAGTGACACAAACACGTCGAAACATATTGGTTGCGACTTGATGCGCTTCTTCAGCAGCTTGTAGTCGACATAGTGGGAGGCCCATTCCTGCACAATCTGTGCCGCCAACCGTTTACCAAACTTCATTGTTTGGTCTCGGATCTGTGACAGTAAAAGTTGCAGTCAGACTACCATGCATAATGTAGGGTCCAGCAGCGCATGCACAGAGGTTACTGCGAAGATTTGATAAAAACTCAGTTGGAGGCACTGCGCATCAGGGTTGGGTCAAGTCAGTCACGAGTCACCATTTTTTGACTCAGTCAAGTCAAGTCACCAGTCACGCCGCCCCAGTCGACTCAGTCAAGTCACTATGTCGAGTGGTGACTGTGACTGAATAGGCACTACGAGTCACTGATCGCCGGTTCGAATCCCACTGTGGTTTGTACCGTGGCGCGATCGCTCAGCTTATGGGCGATGGGCGAGCGATTGGTCCATTGCTGGGATCGGCGGGGATCGAACCTACGAACCTACTTTTACAGCCAAACTCACCGTACATTACTGCAATCTTGCGCTTCGAAGCTCATCTTGTGCTTTTGCATGCTTTGTGGGGTGCGGGCTTCGGAGGGCACCACGCTTTTTTCAAAATTTTCGAAAAAAATTTAGTATGCTCTCATGAGTCAAGCTTTTGGGGCGACTGAGTCATGACTGAGTCACCAGTCACGATCGCCGATGACTAACTCGAGTCAGTCATCAGTCGTCAATTTTTTGACTCAGTCAAGTCTCAGTCACCACCTGTCGATTTTGATTCAGTCAACCGGGAATGGCTATGCAGGACTCGGTGACGGTATGCAGACTGCGGCCCTAGCAGACCGGTGACGGTATGCAGACTGCGGCCCTAGCAGCCTGCGAAAGACTGCGCACGAACAGGCGACACGCATAACTGAAAAAACCACCGCAACTGACAGAAAGGTATGAATTTTATGTTGTTGTTCTAATTAGTTCGAATTTCACCTTCTGATCACTCTGTCACTTATTATTAATTACTGACAGATGTGTGATTGGCGAGCGTTGCCCTTTACTTCGCTGTTTTGAACGCGTTGAGCGCTGTGCGCAAATCGACTCCCTCCCCCTCAATTTCAACTCCCTCGAAGTGAATATCCACTCCCTTCTACTCAATTTCTACTCCCTCCAAGTGAAATATATACATATATATATATACAAATACATGTATGTACATCTATATATATATATATATATATATATATATATATATATATATATATATATATATATATATATATATATATATATATATATATATATATATATATATATATATATATATATATATGTAGATATGTAGATATATATATATATATATATATATATACGCATACATAAACACACATCCACACACACACATACATACATACATTTATATATATATATATATATATATATATATGTATATGTATATATATATATACATATATATATATATCTATATATGTATACATATATACATACATATATATATATATATATATATATATATATATATATATATATATATATATCCTCTAATCTACACCCCTCTCCCACACTCTACGTGGCCATACTCTAAGGTACGTGCGAAGGGTACAACTTGGTGCATACAGGTAGCGGAAGGAACCGAACTCGATCAAAACGGGCTCAAAATGGGCTCAAAACACTTGTTTGTGCACCCCGAATGTTCCAAGATCGCTTTTGGAAAATTGTGTTTTTGACCAATTTTTCACCCATTTTTGCTCCCAAAACGGCCCCATTTCAAGGAATATTGGGATTTCCATGGGCCAAAACCCGTCCCAATGGGCTCAAAATACGGTAAAAACACTTGTCTAAGCATCCCAAATGGTCTACGATCACTTTTGGAAAAACGCGTTTTTGACCCGTTTTGGACCCATTTCTTGTCCCAACACGGCCCATTTTCAAGGCATTTTGGGATTCTCCATGGGCCAAAACGGGCGATCTGAGGATCAAAACAGGCTAAAAACCCTTGTTTGAGCCTCCCAGCTGGCTCACGATCACTTTTGGAAAAACGCGTTTTCGGCCCATTTTGGACCCATTTTTGGTCTTGAACCAGCCCCTTTTCAAGGCATTTTGGCATTTTCCATGGCCCAAAAAGCATCACAGAAAATTTCACTTGTTTTTGTCCCATAGTGGCCCATTTTCAAGGCATTTTGGGATTCTCCATGGGCCACAATGCCCGATCTTGGGCTCAAAACAGGCTAAAAACACTTTTCTGAGCCTCCCAAATGTCCCATGATCACTTTCAGAAAATTGCGTTTTTCACCCAGTTTTGACCCATTTTTGGTGTTGAACCAGCCTCTTTTCAGGGCATTTTGGGATTTTCCGTGGGCCAAAACGCGGCACCACGGGCTCAAAATGGGTCCAAACCGTTTGTTTGAGCATCCCGAATGGTCCAGGATCACTTTTGGGAAAACGCGTTTTTCACCCATTTTTGACCCATTTTTGGTCCCAAAACGGCCCATTTTCAAGGCATTTTGGGATTTCCCGTGGCCCATAACGCACCACCACGGGCTCAAAACGGCCTAAAAACACTTCTCTGAACATCACAAGTGTTCTAGCAACAACTTTGGAAAAAATGATTTTTTTCGCCCCGGGGACCCTGGTGGACCCACCGTTGGCCCCCACCGTGCGCGGGCCGGGCTGCCCTCTGGCTGCACCAAGTGACCACTGGTACGGGGGTCTGAGTGGCTCGTTGGGCGATTCTGAGGCTTGGAAACCACAAAAAGTGGGGGGTTGCGGGTGGACTAGGTGCCCTCGGAATTCGGATTTGAGCCACTTAACCCAAGATACGCCCTGTGCTTGGTTTCGGGGTGGTGGTGCGCATTGCGCAGGTTTTTGGGGCTTTTTGGCGCCTTTTTGGGCACTAGAGAGCTCTTTGACACGGTAAAGTGAAGCCGCACGTGCAGTGTACTCACCGTATCCCTTCGTTTGGGCGTTTTGCCCGGGTTTTGGGGCTGTTTTGGGCGAAAAATGGCTGTTTTTGGCCCAAAACTGCGCAGATTTGGGAGGGCACCTCCCGATTTGGCGCCCCCGCCCCGGGCCGCCACCGGTGAGTTTGTGGCTCAAAACTTGGATTTGTCAAGGCCACCACCTAGGCTCTAGGATGGCTAGAGTAGAGTAGAGCCCGGAGCGATGAGGCGGAGCAATGACCGAAACGGTGAGGAGAAGTGCTTGTTGCTTGTTGTTGCTTGATGTTGCTTGTTGTTGCTTGTTAGCTAGATTTAAGGGGAGAGGGGTGTAGTAATATATATATATATATATATATATGTATGTATATATATATGTAGATGTATGTATGTATGTATGTATGTAGATATATATACATATATACATATATATATATATTGCTGTATACTCCCTCCAAGTGAAAATACACTCCCTTCCCCTCAATTTCAACTCCCTCCAAGTGAATATCCACTCCTTCCTACTCAATTTCACCTCCCTCCTGCTCAGTTTCCACTCCCTCCGAGTGAAAATCCACTCCCTCCAAGCGAATATCCACTCCCTCCTACTCAATTTCTACTCCCTATATACAAATACATGTATGTACATCTATGTATCTATATATATATATATATATATATATATATATGTATGTATGTATATGTATGTATGTATACTCCCTCCGAGTGAAAATCCACTCCCTCCTACTGAATATTTACTCCCTCCAAGTGAAATATATACATATATATACAAATACATGTATGTACATCTATATATATATATATATATATATATATATATATATATATATATATATATATGTATATATATTACTACACCCCTCTTCCCTTAAATCTAGCTAACAAGCGGAGGGGGGCTCCACGAGATGGGGAAGGGCAGTGTGCGGGCTGTGATCGCCTCCGAAGGGTATCTGTCGGACGACGAATTCAGATTGCACGATATGCACGTGCATGATCATGTATTTATAACAAAGAAAGATGAGCATGTTGAGGAAATTTCAATGAAGCAATGATACATGATATGTTGCGGAGGGTGTGGAAAAGTAAGGTTAACTGAATCCTTCGTCTTTCGTGCTTGGTGTGGCTTTTCCTTTGCTGGTGCGAAGCACCATCAAAAGAAAAGCCTTATTACGTTTTTAGCCATTTTCGGGTCATTTTTCTATGTCGGAAACGGAGCCGGGCGGTGACAAACAAACGCAAAAACACTCCTTTGCCTTATGTTTAAGCTAGCAGCGCAAGGACAGGGAGGGTGCATTGGGCAAGATTAGCGATACAGGGTGCAAATAGCATAAAATTGACATATTCATAACTCGGGCCTATTGTATCGGATTTTGACGAAATCAAGGGCAATTTTGGTCAATTTGGGGCTGTTCTTTCCATCTCTGAGCTCAAAAAGGCGGCTGAGGGCGCTGAAAACCGTCAAATCGAAAAGCGGTGCTAAAACAAAGCGACGGCGGTTTCTCGATTGAAAGGAACACGAGGCTTTTAGAATCATTTGTAAATCTGGTCTTAGATCGAAATTCAGTGCATTGTAGCCCGATTTCACTTACCACAGTCAAAATGAAAGATCGCAAATGCCGGCGACTGCAAAATGCACGCGTGCACAGCAAATAAATAATATGTCAAATAGATTTCTTGAGATTTGGGGCCTGTGGTTTATATATAGTGTTGTTCGGCACCTGGACGTTGCTGGTGCACCTTTAAATCGCATCCCTAGCTTATATGGAATTAGTGGATGCTGGTAAAGAAGTTAAAACCTTGTAAATGTCCCAACTTTGCAAAACAGCCATGATCAATCGAAACAAATATGACGGCGCGAATCAGCTCTTTGAGGCGGTCATTTAGAGGGGCTGCATCGTACACTTTTGGGATATGTTCCGTTTCGGCGCGCGGATCGTATATAATGGCATAAGGACTGCTTTTAGAGGGGGGCGGGGCCCCATTCTCCGGCCCCCCAATTAAAAGCCCCCCATGGGGGGGGAGGTGAACAAGCGGGGGAAAGATGCACGAGGTGGGGTCGCACGGATGCTCAGATGAGAACGGGGAGGACCAGGAGCAGAAAGGCAAAAAGACCATTCAAAGGCGGAGAAGGAGAAAACCATGAAAACACGGGAGCAACGGCGCCAGCGCCGGCCGCTACGCTCCGTTTTTGTGGGCCAAGCCCCACAAAAACGTAGCCTAGCGGGTGCTGCCTCTTGCCTCTTGCACAATATGGTTGCCCCGTTGGCAGAAAAGGTTTGCCAGATGGGCAGCAAGTATACATGCCAAATATGGCGAAAAAAATGGCAAAAAACTGCCTAAAAACGCACAAAATTCACCGTAAATCATCAAAAAGTCACCTGACTTGGCCAATTAGGTTGCTTTTCCGACGTTTTGGCCCGAGCCAGTCATTTTAAGGGGCTACAACATGATCTAACTTGGCAAGCAAGAGGCAATACGGAATTCAGCCCCAAATTTTCGGAGACTGCCTGAAAAGCTGCTTAAAACGATCCTAATTCACCAAAACGACCATCATCGGCCCAAAAGAAGAAACGTCGCGTTCTTAGAATTCGATTGCGATTATTTTAAGGGGCTGCATTGCAGGGTTTTGAGAAGGGCTGTCTTCCAGGGGGGGGGGGTCGCGTAACGTAGTAGTTGGTCACTGCTTCTGGCGCGGGGTCAGGGGCCCCCAACACCCCGACCTCCACAGAAGCCAGCCCCCTGCGGGGAGGATTTGAACAAGCAAGCAAGCAAGCAACAACAACAACAACACGTCTCCTTGCCGTTTTGGCCATTGCTCCGTCCCAACGCTTCGGATCATTTCCCCATGTAGCCATCTTGGAGCCTAGGTGGTGGCCTTGCCAAATCCAAGTTTTGAGCCAAAAACTCACCGGTGGCGGCCCGGGGCGGTGGCGCCAAGTCGGGAGGTGCCTTGCCAAATCTGCGCAGTTTTGGGCCAAAAACAGCCATTTTTCGCCCGAAACAGCCCTAGTAAGGCTTCAAAACAACCAAACGAAGGCAAACGGCTGCTACACTTCACGTGCGGCTTGACTTTCTCGTGACCAAGGGACCTTTGGTGCCCTCTAACTCCACGATATGTATGAGAAACGGCCCAAAAAGGCGCCAAAAAGCCCCAAAAACTGCGCAATGTGCACCAGCACCCCGAAACCAAGAACGGGCCGTATCTTGGGCTACGTGGCTCAAAAACGAATTCCGAGGGCACCTAGTCCACCCGCAACTCCCCACTTTTTATGGTTTCCAAGCCTCACAATCGCCCAACGAGACACGTAGACCCCCGTACCAGCGGTCACTTGGTGCAGCCGGAGGGCCGGCCAGCCCACGCACAGTGGGGGCCAACGGTGGGTCCACCAGGGTCCCCGGGGCGAAAAAAAAGATTTTTTCCAAAGTTGTTCCTAGACGGCTTGGGATGCTCAAACAAGTGTTTTTAGGCCGTTTTGAGCCCGTGGTGGGGCGTTTTGGGCCATGGAAAATCCCAAAATGCCTTGAAAATGGGCCGTTTGGGGACCAACAATGGGTCAAAAATGGGTCAAAAACGCGTTTTTCCAAAAATGATCCTGGACCATTTATGATGCTCAAACAAGTGGTTTTAGCCCATTTTGAGCCCGTGGTGACGTGTTTTGGCTCATGGAAAATCCCAAAACGCCTGGAAAATGGGCCATTTTGGGACCAATAATGAGTCAAAAATGGGTCCAAAATCTGTTTTTCCAAAAGTGATCCCGGACCATTTGAGACGCTCAAACAGGTGTTTTTAGCCCGTTTTGAGCCCGTTTTGACGCAGTTTAGCCCCTTCCACCACATGTATGCACCACTTTGTGCCCTTCGCACGTACCTTAGAGCCGTGTGGCGGAGCCACCTAGAGTTGGGAGAGGGGTGTAGATTGGAGGATACATATATATATATATATATATATATATATATATATATATATATATATATATATATATATATATATGTATATATGTATATATGTATATAGAAATATACAGACACACACACACACACACACACACACATATATATATATATATCTGTATACATACATACATACATATATATATATATATATATATATATGTGTGTGTGTGTGTGTGTGTGTGTGTGTACATATTGAGAAGGAGGTACAGGTTGACACGTTTTGCGTTCCGTGTGTGACAACCCAAGCCCTCAGTTGTGATGCACGCACCGGCTTTCAACCCCAATCGCTTGGATCATGACGTGCACTTCTAGAATGCCACCGAAGACACCAATCTCCGATGAAAAGAAGGCCAAGGCAACGGCATATGCTGCAGCCATGGCAGCGGAAGGGCCATCGCTGATGGATTTAATGGGCAGCGTGCCTGGCCCACAAAAGCATAAGAAGCGGAGCGTTTCCTTTGCCTCGCAAGCCGAGGTACAAACACTCACGCCCGAGGGTGGGCACCAAGTACTAACCTCTGCCCCCATCTCGCGTGACTGAAAAAACCACCGCCACTGACAGAAAGGTATGAATTTTATGTTGTTTTTCTAATTACCGCAAGCGGTTCGAATTTCACCTTGTGGTCACTCATGTGGTGGACATCTGATAGTAGCGTTCAGCTGCTCTTACAATTTCTTCGGTGAAATCGCCTGTTTAAATCCTTACTGACAGATGTGTGATTGGCGAGCGTTGCCCTTTGCTTCGCTGTTTTGAACGCGTTTAGCGCTGTGCGCAAATCCACTCCCTCCTCAATTTCAACTCCCTCCAAGTGAATATCCACTCCCTTTACTCAATTTCTACTCCCTCCAAGTGAAATATATACATATATATACAAATACATGTATGTATATCTATCCATATATATATACATATATAGATGTAGATATGTAGATATTTATATATATATATATATATATATATATATATATATATATATATATATATACGCATACATACACACATATCCACACACATACATACATACATACACACATATATATATAGGGTGAAGGGCACAAAGTGGTGCATACATGTGGTGGAAGGGGCTAAACTTCGGTCAAAACGGGCTCAAAACGGGCTAAAAACACTTGTTTGGGCATCCCAAATGGTCTGGGATCACTTGTAGAAAAACACGTTTTTGACCCATTTTTGACCCATTTTTGGTCCCAAAATGGCCCAATTTCAAGGCATTTTGGGATTTTGCGTGAGCCAAAACCTGTCGCCACGGGCTCAAAATGGGCTAAAAACACTTGTTTGAGCATCATAAATGGTCCAGGATCACTTTTTGGAAAAACGCGTTTTTCACCCATTTTTGACGCATTGTTGGTCCCAAAACGGCTCATTTTCAAGGCATTTTGGGATTTTCCATGGCCCAAAACGCGCCACCACGGGCTCAAAACGGCCGAACAACACTTGTTTGAGCATCCCAAGTGGTCTAGCAACAACTTTGGAAAAAATCATTTTTTTCGCCCCGGGGACCCTGGTGGACCCACCGTTGGCCCCCACTGTGCGCGGGCCGGGTTGCCCTCCGACTGCACCAAGTGACCACTGGTATGGGGGTCTACGTGTCTCGTTGGGCGATTCTGAGGCTTGGAAACCATAAAAAGTGGGGGGTTGCGGGTGGACTAGGTGCCCTCGGAATTCGTTTTTGAGCCACGTAGCCCAAGATACGGCCCGTTCTTGGTTTCGGGGTGTTGGTGCACATTGCGCAGTTTTTGGGGCTTTTTGGCGCCTTTTTGGGCCGTTTCTCGGACACATCGTGGAGTTAGAGGGCACCAAAGGTCCCTTGGTTACGAGAAAGGCAAGCCGCACGTGGAATGTAGCAGCCGTTTGCCTTCGTTTGGCTGTTTTGAACCCTTACTAGGGCTGTTTCGGGCGAAAAATGGCTGTTTTCGGCCCAAAACTGCGCAGATTCGGGAGGGCACCTCCCGACTTGGTAAGGTACGGGTGAAGGGCACAAAGTGGTGCATACATGTGGTGGAAGGGGCTAAACTTGGTCAAAACGGGCTCAAAACGGGCTAAAGAAACTTGTTTGAGCATCCCAAATGGTCTGGGATCACTTGTGGAAAAACACGTTTTTGACCCATTTTTCACCCATTTTTGGTCCCAAAATGGCCCAATTTCAAGGCATTTTGGGATTTTCCATGAGCCCAAACCTGTCGCCACGGGCTCAAAATGGGCTAAAAACACTTTTTTGAACATCACAAATGGTCCAGGATCATTTTTGGAAAAACGTGTTTTTCACCCATTTTTGACGCATTGTTGGTCCCAAAACGGCCTATTTTCAAGGCATTTTGGGATTTTCCATGGCCCAAAACGCGCCACCACGGGCTCAAAACGGCCTAAAAACACTTGTTTGAGCATCCCAAGTGGTCTAGGAACAACTTTGGAAAAAAACATTTTTTTTGCCCCGGGGACCCTGGTGGACCCACCGTTGGCCCCCGCCGTGCGCGGGCTGGGTTGCCCTCCGACTGCACCAAGTGACCACTGGTATGGGGGTCTACATGTCTCGTTGGGCGATTCTGAGGCTTGGAAACCATAAAAAGTGGGGGGTTGCGGGTGGACTAGGCGCACTCGGAATTCGTTTTTGAGCCACGTAGCCCAAGATACGGCCCGTTCTTGGTTTCGGGGTGCTGGTGCACATTGCGCAGTTTTTTGGGGCTTTTTGGCGCCTTTTTGGGCCGTTTCTCGGACACATCGTGGAGTTGAAGGGCACCAAAGGTCCCTTGGTTGCGAGAAAGGCAAGCCGCACGTGGAGTGTAGCAGCCGTTTGCCTTCGTTTGGTTGTTTTGAACCCTTACTAGGGCGGTTTTGGGCGAAAACTGGCTGTTTTCGGCCCAAAACTGCGCAGATTCGGGAGGGCACCTCCCGACTTGGCGCCACCGCCCCGGGCCGCCACCGGTGAGTTTTTGGCCCAAAACCTGGATTTGGCAAGGCCACCACCTGGGCTCCAAGATGGCTAGAGTAGGGTAGAGCCCGGAGCGATGAGGTGGAGCAATGGCCAAAACGGTGAGGAGAAGTGCTTGTCGTTGCTTGCTTGTTGCCTGCTTGTTGTTGCTTGTTAGCGTGTAGTAATATATATATATATATATATATATATATATATATATATATATATATATATATATATATATATATATATATATATATATATATATATATATATGTATATATATATATATATATATATATATATATATATATATATATATATATATAGTCATAGTCATAGTCATAACCACTTATCATGCCGTCTACTGGAGTTACCGGGCATCTCGCGCCGACAGGTGGTTCCTGCCTCGCTTGATCCCGTGGGTCGCAGGGCTGCTTGAGGTGGCCCACAGCATGACGGAGGACCCAGAGGACCGGGGATACCGGTCAACCAGGCTTTGGGGGCAGTGGCGACTGCAAAGCGTTAGCATTAGCAACGGCGACGGACGCTGGCCCGTTTGTTCGCCGGGGGTAAGGGGGCAAGGCAGAGCAATGCAGCAGCATCGCAACAAGCAGAAAGCAAAGGCTTCTCCGTCCGGCGCAAAGCGGCAACCAAGGCACAAAGCAGCACGCATGCGGCGAAGCAAGAGCGGACTCTCCGTTGTTCGCGTACCCCCGCCACCGTGGAGACATCCATCACTCATGACCCCATGGAAACCATTGCCGTCTTCGTCCCCGAGACTGCCCACCACCCCTGACTCCAGGTATCCCTCTGCCAGCACGCAATAGCCCGTATGTGCGTAGCCAGGATTTCTGGGAGGCTCCAGCCTAGCCTGGCCCTCAGCTTTCATCGCCCCCATGTCTCCACAATGTACGCCACCGTCCCACCGCACCAGTCCCCTAGTATAGTACAGAAACTCGGTATCCATTCCACGTCCCCGTGGCCCTGTGCTGCCCCCACACCCCAGATATATACCATGCTGGCACCCCAAGTCAGGGGCCAGCGCCCAATCTGCTTCGAGGTATCCACTTGCCCACATATAATATATCTTGAGGGTCTACAGGGGGGGACGCCGGCCGCTACGCGACGGGAGTGGCGCAACCGGTGAATATCGCTGGCTGGGATTCGGGCTGGTGGGTGCCGTAGCTTGGTTATCGACCCCCTATAGGGGTACCCACCAGAGGCTCGCCCCGGGCCGTGGTAACCAGGTGAACCTCATCTGGCCCACATACAATGCCCTGGCGCCTACCCTTGACCCTTACCTGCACTGATTGGCCAGCTTCCGTGGTTGCGCCTCTTCCGCCACAGCAGCGGCCAGGCCGCAGGTTCGGCCCCCACCGACGACGTGGCGAGCCTACTTATAGCATTGGCCCGCGCGTCACCCCCCGGACCACTCAGCATGCCGCTCCTCTGCCCTTCTGGCCTCTAGCCGACCGGACTGGCGCCCCCCAGGGGTTAGCCGTTACAGTGGTGAGGCGACTGCATACTCTTCGCTACGACGCCGCGCAGTACCGCCGTTGCCACGCCGACGCCACCTGCTAGCCGCCACGACACGCACCACCGCAACCACAAGGCCATGGTCAGAGGTTAGACTATGTACATGCCCGCAGGCACGGGCCCTCTAGTTTGTTAACGGGGCCAGGGGATGCCCCCGCGCCCCCCCTGAGTTGTTAGAGGGGTCAGGGGGACACCCCAGTACCGCCAAGCATCCCCGTGCTCCCCCACTGTACGGTTCCCCAGTACCGCCGCGTTCCCCCACCTTACGGACCCCAGTACCGCCGCGTACCCCCACCATGCGGCCCCCAGTACCGCCGCGTATACCCCCACGATGCCAGTACACCGTCATCTGGAACTTCCCCGCTGCTCCCCCACTGTACGGTTCCCCAGTACCGCCTCGTACCCCCACCGTACGGATCCCAATACCGCCGCGTTTACCCCCAAGACTCCAGTACGCCGCCACCTGGAACTCCACGTGCCCCCCGTGAGCGCTCCTCCCATGCTGCCACGTCGTCTCCGCGACGCCCGCCATACTGTCCCCCTGACGACCCCACTGTCTTATCCTTCCACGTACACATCTTCGCCCCGATGCCGCTCCCGGGGCCTGCAGGCTGACCCCGCAACCCCGTGTAACACTCCCAGGGGGCGCCGCAACGCTGTAACCCCCAGACAACTCCGTGCACCCCCGGTGTATCCCGAGCAACCACCCTCAACACTGCCGTAGCCGGGCCGCCAGTAGAGACCCTGGTGCCATGGGAAGACCCTACAGGGGTTTGGGCCTTATTACCCTGGTCGGGACGACCCACGACACCTCACTGTTGTATGCGGCGACCCGGGGCAGGCGGGCGAAGCATCCCTGTCCGACCCTCATGCACGGGGGCAGTACGGCTCACCATCAGGCCGGCACGACCTGTCACATCGTGTTGGCCGTCATACGCCGCCTGCCAGTACCGCACAATCAGGCCGCGAAGGCACTGCTTCTCAGGCGCTACCCCCTCCGCTGCGTCCAGCGTAGGGACGGTAGCTGGTGCACCCACAATTCCCAACCCCATCAGCCTGCACCCCCGGCCCCCACCACGCTGTCACCATTTCCTCCGCGATGCCACAACCAGAGTATCCGTGAGTCGCCCTCCAGAGCCGCCCACCACAGCATCAGGGGCAGGGTGTACACAGGGCCGCAGACGGCGCTCCAGGGCACCGTACCCCTTCCACTCGGACGCTCCTCAGGCCATCCTGGATAGTCTTCCAGGCACTTGAGGACATCTGTCCAGAGTGCCGCAGTGCCCACCTCGCCTTAGGCCACCCCCTATCGGCACGCTCCTTACATGTCCCGCACAGCGGGGCGGAGGCACACTGATGAACCCAAACTGACACCGTTTCCCCGCACCCGTGGCATCGCTGTGGAAGCACAGACCGCGATGGAACGCAGTTACCATCACAACACTGCGACCACAGGTCCTGCCATACATCGCAGCACGCGTCCTGGAGCCCGAGCAAAGCCCTCGCCAGCGTGCGTGCTATGGCACACCTGAGGAGGCTGCGCCTCGCTTCCTCCCACGTGGACACCGGGCGGAGTATCGGTCGCCCGTCGGGCATCACCGGCAGGCTCTCAAGCAGCCGGGGCCACCGCGCCACTTTGGGGCTGCGCGTGCCATGCGCCAGGAGCTCCCAACCGTAGTCTCGCAAGACCTCCCCGATGACATCAACCCCGTCCTGCTCCGGGCCCCTGGCGGAAGCCAGAACCAAGCGTTGTCCTCCCGCCCGAGCCTCAATGACCACCGCGAGGCCCAGGGTGTCAAGGGTGTGACGGGCATCGGCAGCCACGTGGTCGTCCCCCTCTGGCAGAGAGAACATGGCCTCCGTGACGTGGCCTTGCGCGTCGTCGCCCTGTACCCGTGCCAGCTGCTTGGAGCCCACTAACACTGCCATGGACCGCTGCTCCGTGACCGCTGGTACGGCTCGTCGCAGCTGCCAGTCATACAGCCACAACGCACCCACGTCAAGTACGACAGCCACCGCCAGGACTGCGAGACTGCACAGAGGTTGCTGAAGGACCGGCAGCACCTCGCGAGGCCAGCCCATGACGTTCCCCACAGCCGGATGGTTGGCGTACACCTGGAGCCAGGGATCACTCTGGCCGTCAGGGCTTCTCACCTTGGTACCACGCACCTGGGCCCACGACTGCACCGACACCACGCGGGACCACTCCCAGAATGCCGTGATGTCCCGCGCCACCCAGGAACCGATCCCCTGGTCGAAGGCCTGCGCCACCGCCGCCATCCAGTGAGGGAACAAGGACAGGGCCTCGTCATGCTCGACGCACGACCGCGACACCAGCAGTGCGTGCAGCGGTGCCCTCTGAAAGGTTGCCCGCAGGTCGCCGGGGAGGCCGGCAAACGGGTTCCACGGCGGACGCTGCAGGATCCCCCCTGCCGGCGGGCAGAAGGGTGTGTCACCGCGCAGGAACGCGTATACCGCCCTCCTTCGATCTTGCATCGGCAGCTGCATGATCTGGGTGAGCCGATGGTTCCTGCGGGCATACACATCTTCGCCAATCTGGACCATGTCCTCCACAAAGAGCCTGGCCTTGGCAGGGCCCCGGGACGACGCCGCTGGCACCGCAGCGAACAGCCGCTTCAGGTCCCCGGGGACGACACCCGCCATCAGGGATTCAGTCCACCTGCAGCCGTGCTCCCTCCATGCCACGAACTCCACCGCCCTGTCCGTCAGGGGTAGCTCCGCCGTGAACTCCTCCACACGCCTGCACAGGAGCCCAGCCACCTCCTCGTCCCGCGCACACAGTATGCGCATGTGGCCAATGTCCTCCTCCGGCCCCCCACAGAAGATACAGGGGTGGGCTGGTATTGCCATACGTGTGAGCTTCTGTTCCACCGTCGCATGACCTGCATGGTGGACAAGTGACCGTCATGTGCCCGCAGCATATTCCTGTGCGTTTGGCCGTGATGCACAGCTCCCAGGGGCATCGCCTCGCAGGCGCCAGCCAGTGGCGTGTGCGCCCTGGTGCGAGCCGCCAGCGAACGCCACTCCATCTCCCGGACTTGCTGAAGGGCTTGCATGGATGGCACACGCGGCTCGAGCTCACCATTATCCCCCGGCACCAAGAGGATGGCGTGCTCCTTCGGCAGGACAAGATGGACTGGCGGGGCCATTGCACGGGCCGCGGCAGAGTCCGGTGCCTCGAGCGGGACCGCCGCCAAGTGCGAGCTCTGCCTCACCACACAGTGGTGCGGCCCCCCAACTCGGCGCGGCAGCCGCCGCAGCCCCTCCACTATCCAGCTCAGTGCGTGCTGATTGACCAGATGTGATGTCGGCCCCTTGATGCCACGGTACAGGGCCTCCTGCGCCCTGCGGAGATGCGCTCCTATGACAGACGCATCCACCACGTGTACCGTGCACGCTGACGGGGGCGTGTGCAACAAGTACGCCGCCGCGCCAATGATCTCTGCCTCCGGGACCGTGCCGTAGATGGCACCCGTCCATGTGGGGATTCCGTGGCTGGCCACCGCCACGTTTGTGGCGTCGTCTCCCTGGGGCGACGCGTCAGACGATGTGACTTTAGTCGCCACCGGCACCCAGCAGTACCGGTGGGGCTCCAGCCACGCCACGTCGGAGTGGGGGCTCTGCACCACCTTTCCCAGGGACGCCGCACTGGAGGCCGTGAGCTCCGGGGACAGGACCACCCTCGGTCGATACACCGCATGTGGTCTCCAGGCCAGGTCAGATCCGCAGACTGACTTTATGGCGTCCAGGGCGGTGGTATACTCCGCTCCCCAAACTGTTGCGGAGCAGGAAGGCTGGTATACCACCAAAGACCCCTGCTCCACTGCGCCGCAATCACGCAACGACGTGACGGCGACGTGCGGATCGTGCGGCACGTTGGACATCCGGACCACCTCCGGGACCGAGTACTCATCCGGATCCGGGATCGGGCCTGCCGGCAGCAGAAGAACAATTGCCCATTCGCTGCACTTGTGCACCGCCGCGCGCGCCCTGGAAAACGCTGGCCGCCCGTGCACAACCCACAGTGGTGGCGGGCTTATGCCGCCCCCGGCGTGAGGAGTGAGCAGGGGGACGGACGCCGGATCGTCTTGCTGTTGGTAGCCCTCAAAGACGTCCCCCAACAGAAACAGGAGGGCGGCCAGCGGGACGAACGGCATGGACAGCCCCGGGTTGGCCGGGTCCCATCCTTCCTCCCTGTATCCGCCCACCACATACACGTCCCCCGCAGCGGACTGTCTATTGCGTTTGCTGGCCTTCTTTCGGCGCACCGGGTGTATTAGCCGGTGAGTCAACGGACCGGGCAGCTGCGGCCGGAAGACGTCGCGAAGCCCCGTGAGCCACACGTGGTCCAGCTGGTGGGGCCCTACTCCCGCCTGCGGAAGGTGCAGGTGGTCCTCATGGCACTCCTGAAGCTGGACCGCCCAGTGCCCAGGCGCAGGGCAGGGGAGCCGCGCATGCAGGAGGTCATTTGCGGGATCAGTCAGGGACTGTACTGTCGCATCTGTGCGGGGCCCCGAGAGAATGCAGATGTCCCTACCCTTGAAGGTATAGGATTGCGACACCCACTTCCGCCCCGCCCACTGCACTTGCGGCAGATGGGCGTGTACACACGAGTACACCGACGATGGCATGAGAAGCCCCACGCGCAACGTCCCCATCGCCCTGAGTACCCTGTCCACCCACGTATTGCCAGCGTGTGTGGCGAATGACGCAGAGGGCACCATGAACTGCCCGCACACTCCGTACTGCACGTGCATGTCTCGGAGCATGGCCCGCAGCTCATCACGGACTGTCATCGACCTGTGGTGGGTGAGCTGAGCCATGGTCGCCACGACGGAGTCGCGGCATATAACCTGGACATCCGCCAACCGTAGCCCGTGACCTGACCGCACCGCCACGTTGGACAGGTCCTTGGGCAGCTTCTCGAACTGCAGGGCCGCAGCCTTGATGGCAGTATTCAGCTTGATCACCGCCTCCGCCGTGTCGGACAGGTAGGGCGCCGCGTACCGCACGATGCCTCCAACCACAGCCGCCATCACCTCATGAGGCACCGACGCCGGCCCCAGCGTGTTCTTGCACCAGCCCAGCAGGGCTTCACACCGGAGTACATGTTTCTCCTTCATGGTCGCCATCCCCCTGGGATCGAGGCGCAGGCCCAAGTATGGTACCGTGCCCTTGGCACGTAAGCATACCCATGGGGCCGCCGTGTCCCCCGGGTTCAGGTATACCATAATCGAAGGGATGCGAGCAGTATTGGCATAGGCGCATTTGCCCACGTTGAGGGACATGCCCATGACAGTGAGATACCGCGCTATCGCCGCCGCGTACTCCAGGAATTGCGGCAGGGAGTGCGCTATCAACAGGAGGTCATCACAGTACGCCTGTACCAGGGGCGGCACCGCATGGCGAGCATCTCCCCGCGCCTTACAGGCGAGGCTCCGCAGGAGAGGCTCCAACAGGAGGAGGTGGAGCACAGCGCTCTCCGCACTGCCCTGCCGCAGGCCCCTGTGGAGCCGTATACTCGGCGTCGGGCCGTGCGCGGTGACGATGCGCACCAGAGACCCGCAGCTGAGGGTGTGGAAGAGCCTGATGAGCTCCTCCGGGACACCCATGTGGCGCAGGAGGAGCGCCAGCGCTCTGTGCGGCGCTGTGTCAAAAGCCTTCGACACATCGAAGGCCAGGACGTGGTTTTCCTCCAGCCCACGCTGCAGCCTGCGCTGGGCCAGGAACACCGGGGCAGCCGCCGTGGAGCCCGGCATGGCCCCGAACTGCCAGTCCGCGGCCAGTCCCTTGCGTGCCAGAACAGCTGTGAACCTCCGCATGAGGGGAGTCATGAGCATTCGCATGTCTTGCTGTCCCAGCGCTTTCGGCCTGTACTCGTCCAGGTTGCCCGTGGCTGTGCCCTTGGGCATCAGCCAGATAATGGCCTCGTGCCAGGACTCTGGGACGTCCGCAACCCGCAGGATTGCCCTGTACGCATGCACCAGGAGCCCCTGCACCGGTTCAGGCAGCTCTGCTATGAGGGCAGCCGTGAGCCGGTTGGACCCCGGAGCTTTGTCGTCCGCCACGGCCTGCCTCACGGCGTCTTTAAGGTCCTGCATGGTGTAGTCCTGCACCGACCTCCATTCCTCCGGCACCCCTGTGGGAATGTGGGCCCGGACCAGCCGCTCGAAGGCCGGCAGGTTCACTGGCCGCTCGGCGTACAGCGCCTCCCAATACCTCTGGACCTCGCCTATGACGTCCGAGGCCTCCAAGAGCACCTTCTCCGACTCGCGGACGCGTACGGACCATAGGCCTGACGGGGCATAGTTCACCACGTTGATGGCCCCCCGTATCGCTGTCCACCGGAGCTGCAGATCCGGTACCCTGCCCCGCCAGTAGTCCTTGATGGACCGGCGCCTGTTGCTCCTGAGGACATCCCGCAGCTCCTCCACGCGTGTCTCCAGCTGGTGGAGCTGTTGGTCCAATGCGGCACGCAGGTCCTCTACCGAGGCGGGGGACAGGTCGGGGTCCACTCGCCGGAGGTGTTGTAGCAGGGCAGTCGCTTCCTGGGAGTGGAGTCCGGCCGCCGCCGCGTCCCGTTGCCACAGCTGATGGGCACGCCAGGCCAGAGCCTGCTGATCCGAGAGGACCTGGTCCAGCGACGCCTCCGTTTCCGCCTGCCCGTATGGGTACTGCGGGTCCACGCCGGAAGGCATGCGCACTCCCGTGACCCTGGACACGTCATCACGGAAGGCGTAGAGCAGGTCAAAGACCGCTTGCACCTCCGACGTGCCCATGGTGGCAGTGTCCTGGTCCGACGAGAGCCACGCCTGTAGCCGCTGATCCCCGCAGGCCTTCTGCAGTACTGCTGCTGCCGCCTCACGAACCCCCGGGGAGTCCGGGCGTATGGCGTGCAGCCTGCCCTGGGCGTGCGAGTAGGCCATCCTGTTGACCGTCTCCTTGCCGGCCACCGCCAGCGGGATGTCCAGGACCACAGGGCCATGATCCGACCCCAGTGACGCAGGAGACCGCCCCGGCGCTAAGTGAGGGCGCTCACGCGCCGCCCACGGGACTAGAGGTGAGTTTAGAAGGAAGGAGTGCAGACGGTGCCCTGCCCTCGTGGGCCTCCGGTCCTCCTCCCGTTCCGGGCCTGCCCTGTGGAAACTACACTGTTCCCACAGGGCTTGGAACCTCCTCGTGGTAAAAGGGGTATATATATATATATATATATATATATATATATATATATATATATATATATATATATATATATATATATATATCTATATCTTTTCCCCATGTAGCCATCCTGGAGCCTAGGTGGTGGCCTTGCCAAATCCAAGGTTTGAGCCAAAAACTCACCGGTGGCGGCCCGGGGCGGTGGCGCCAAGTCGGGAGGTGCCCTCCCAAATCTCCGCAGTTTTGGGCCAAAAACAGCCAGTTTTCGCCCAAAACAGCCCTAGGAGGGGTTCAAAACAGCCAAACGAAGGCAAACGGCTGCTACACACACGTGCGGCTTGACTTTCTCGTGACCAAGGGACCTTTGGTACCCTCTAACTCCACGATATGTCCGAGAAACGGCCCAAAAAGGCGCGGAAAAGCCCCAAAAACTGCGCAATGTGCACCAGCACCCCGAAACCAAGCACGGGCCGTATCTTGGGCTACGTGGCTCAAAATCCAATTCCGAGGGCACCTAGTCCACCCGTAAGCCCCCACTTTTTGTGCTTTCCACCCCTCGGAATGGCCCAACGAGACACGTAGACCCCCGTACTAGTGGTCACTTGGTGCAGCCGGAGGGCCGGCCAGCCCACGCACAATGGGGGCCAACGGTGGGTCCACCAGGGTCCCCGGGGCGAAAAAAATGATTTTTTCCAAAGTTGTTCCTAGACCACTTGGGATGCTCAAACAAGTGTTTTTAGGCCGTTTTGAGCCCGTGGTGGCGCGTTTTGGGCCATGGAAAATCCCAAAATACCTTGAGTAAGAAAAAGTGCTTTTCCAATGCTTTGAGGCATACTCTAGTTGTATCAGAGATGCACTGAGCATCCAGGCATTTCTATCTTAGTGTTGGTCCCACAAAAGCTGGTGATAACACATTTTGACCTATGGAACCAAACACCCAATCAGGATATGGAGTGGACCCCTTAATCCCCTTTCAATGTGAGGCAAATCATCTTTTCCTGAGTTGACTGAGAACTGACATATCCAAGGCAGAGCCTATGAATTTATCTATGTTTTTCCATGAATACTTAGCTGTCCTAGTGGTATGCACCCTAGGGGGCTGGGCACCTCTTTTTGAGAGGTCCTGGGTTCAATTCCTGGTCAGCCTAGCTAAGTAGGAAGATCCCATGTGACATGGCAGTGACCTCATCGCCACATGCCCTGCCACCTCAGCACATATGGGACCCAAAACAAAGAGTGCACATCTCCTGAGATGGCACTATGGAGATAGAGTGACCATGGGGCAGTTTTCCAACTCTTTTCCAAAACATTTCAGCTATCTTTGTGAATATGCATTCCGATTTGACCTGAGTTGCAGTTTCTGTGAATATCCTTTCATCTTTCACTGTTTACACTGCAGCCCTTCATGCTTTGATCCTGATTCTCTTCTCCTTGCACACCTCTGGCTTGGGCTATCCTGGATTTACTGTATTTCAGCAAACAAAAGCTTTTCATCTCCAAAAACAAGCAGCAGGAAACCCTACACCAGCAGCAAGCAGCAGGAGAGACAAAAACACAGTGTTGAAACCACTATAAACTTTTCTGGTAGCAAGAGGCAGACTGTCTCTGCGCACCGGCAGCAACCCCGCGCCGTACATCCAGTGCGCCGAGTACAGTCACATATAAGCAGAAGGGCGAACGAAGATGGACACAAGGAAGGAGGACGCCGACGTGAAGACAGCGCCAGCGCCTGAGGCACCGGCAAGGCCAGCACCTGTGGAACCTGGACCTGGACCTAGCGGCGCTGTACCTTCGGAGCCCTTACATGGGCCAGTGGAAGTGGCTGAGGACTCGTTGGATGGACTCCAGACGGCCTTCAGGGCCCTCACAGTCGAAGAGGTGGTCACTCAGCCTGTGAAGAGGAAGAGAGAGAGCGAGAAGGATGCTGGAGACGAAGCAGATGAAGAAGAGGAACAAGGGCAAGACCTGAAGAATGACCCTACCTTCGAAGGCGCACCAAGCGCTTCTGGCCTCCACGCATCACCCTCTCCTATAACCACCACACTCCCAGCCGCTGCAACATCCACTCCCATAACCAACCCGCCTATGGCAGAGGGCACAGGCTTTACTGGCATCCCTCCCTACCCCGCCTATGGTATGGGCCCACCTACCACTGCGCTCCTTGAGGCAACTACTGCCAGTGAGCCGGTGGCTTCCAGCTCTGCGCCGCGATGGTATGCGGCTGAATATCCCCATCCACTACCCGCTACTGGAACCTATGTGGATGTTCCTTGGTATGCACCTGGGTATGCAACCTTGAGTGGGTTGAGGAGAGGACCCGAGTATCTTGGAGGCAGGAGTAGAGGATCGGGGAGATCCTCCAACAGGTCCCTGACGCGGCCGGAGATCAACGAGGTGCTCCGAGGAGCCACTTCAAAAATCGTGGGTGACCTCACTCAAGAGATCCGAGAGAAACTGGAGCCCCTGATGATACCGCCCCAAGCGTCACCTACTACGGTGGGAATGTCACCCCACCGAGTACAGGCCAACCACCTGGCGGCAGGGTTGACAAATACCCTGGGGAGCCTGAGGAGCAGACCGATGCCGACTCCTGCAGCTATACCGAGAAGTCCTTTCGTACCGAGGACGGCCCAGCCGCCCTACAGCCACGTGACAAACTCTACGAGGGCCGAGCTGGACCGGCTGGGGCTTACAGCCTTGAGGGCAATGGTGGACGTGGAGCCTTATGGCTCTAGTGATCTAGGCCCAGACCCCTCCGATGACCAGCCGCCGTCGATGACTTCTACTTCGCCCTCGGAGGACGATGACCCGGAGGACCCGAGGACCCAAAGGGGAAGAAGAAGAAGAAGAAGAAGAAGAAGACCCGACGCCCTGAGGGACGCAGGTCTCAGGAGGCGAAGGCTATTGCCACCTCCAAGATCGTGGTGAACCTGCCTGAGTTCACAGGCAAGGACCTCAGCGAGTTCGCTGAGAATTTTGGCCGGTTTCTCCGATTGACCGGCCAAACCCACGCTAGTGGGCGAGTCAAGTGCGATCTGCTCCTGCAGTGCTGCAAGACCAAGTACCTGGAGAAGCAGGTCAGGCAGATCGTGACTGACTCCGCCACCTTTGCCGATGTGCTGGTTGCCCTGGAGAGGCAGTACCCGACCTACGAAACCGACCTCTCCATCGGGGCCGAGATCCAGAACCTGCCCGTGCTGCCCAACAACCCCAAACCTGGCAGGGTCTCTGAGCTGTTGGCTGACCTGGATCACTAGGCTGGACGACTGACGCCCGGTTCCTACAGCAGCGACGACCTGCTGTTCTGGTTGGTGGCCAAGCTCCCTCGAGAGCTATGGGGCGAGTGCCGTTCGTCGGCGGAGCGCAAGGCTAGATCCCTCCGCTACGAGGATCTATGCGTGCTACTCCTGGAGCTGGCGCTGGAGAAGGAGAGCGACCAGCACTTGAACAACTACCGTCCTGGTGGTGGAGGTTCTCCAGGCCATGGCAAAGGGTACCAAGGGTCCCGACCTGGGCAGGGGACTACCCCCAAACACGCCCACGCCCGTATCATGGAGAACGTTAAGGAGCTATTCTGGTGTGATGCCAGGGACGAGCAGGGCCACCTGCAGCACGCCCCTGACTGCGAGCAGCGAGACTGCTTCGTAGTCCAGGGGAAGCAGCAGGAGAAGAACTCCGGCGCCAAAGCGAAGCTGCCGGATCATTACAGGTGCACCATCACGTGTGCATTCTGCGGGAAGCGGAAGCACTACGAGGATGAGTGCTACCATAAGCAACGCCTATCGGCGAAGCTTAAGGGTGAAGATCCTGGCAAAGGCTCAGGCAAAGGTGGAGGCAAAGGCAAAGGCAACGACTCCGGCAAGGGCAAGTCGAAAGAACGTGGTCAAGGGCAAGACAAGGGTCAAGGTGGACGAGGAGGAGGCGCTAACCGCCAGCCCGACGACAAGAACAAGGACAAGAACGGAGGCAACCCCAACCCCAATCCAGGGGGGAACCCCGAGCCCTCTGGAGGGCAGACTGGTCCTACCACACGCTCACAAACGCAGGCCCAGCAAGAACAAGGAGCCAATCGTGAGCATGAAGGTTCTGATGACGGCAACGCTAAGAAGAGGAGCCGTTTCATGAGGATGGCCCGCAAATTGCGGAACAAGGGGTTCGAGGTGACCTGTCCCGCGGAGTTCTGACGGGGACGCTCCGGTTGCACCCAAGACCTGGTGTTTTGGGTACGTATCCGACTAGGGGGACGCGAGTACCTGGGGGTATTGGACACTGGCGCCACCATATCTATAGTGGCCAAGAAAATTTTACCTTGTGGGAGCCTGAAGAAGACCATGACCACCGCTGCTATACGCATGGGGGATGGACATGTGGTGCACAGCTGCGGGCACTGTGAAGTGGAGGTACCTATGGGCTCCCGGACTATTGCCCATCGGTTCTATGTGATGGACTGAAAGTGCTGCCCTGGGTCGTTGTGGGTGCCGGAGGGCTCGGGGCCGGCAAGACCAGTGGGGCAGGCACGCGAGGAGTCTCCCTGGATGTTGTTATTGGGGGTAGAACCGGACACTCGGACACCAACGGAGGCGAGAGCAGCGACAACAGAAGCAAGATCCATGCTGATTGTGGTCCGGCAGAAAATCCCAGTCTATGAAGAAAATTGAGGGGCATTATTCTAAATACATCTGAGTGTCCAAAACTGTCTGAAAGAATTTAAATAATCCATTTATGTAAAATTGTCTGGCCGATCTGGCCCGCGAGCGCGCGTCAGCGGCAAATGGCGATTCCAGCTAAAATAGCGGAATGCGGCGGACTTACGGGAAATGGACCGCGGAATCAAATCCGGCATCTCAGAAATATATAGGAAATATCCTGTGACTGAGCTGCGAGGCGGTGAATCCGCCGAAGCAAAGAAAATGACCAAAATGTAGCCAATCTGGGCAGAATGTCTGAAAATCTGAGCAGATGGGGCTAGCCGCACTTACACTCCCCCTCCAAAAACACACTGGGGTGTGTCGCTACGTCAACGAAGAACGTAGTGCGGGTAAGTCCCAGAAAAACATAGAAATGTAGCCTTGATGAGGCGAAATCTGCTTGATCTGACCTGATTTGGGCTGAATTGGCACTGAATCAGGCTGGATGAACCTGAAATGAGACAGAATGAGAAGTGACGAACAGTCCTCCGTGCAGTAAAACATTAGGTCAAGGGCTAAAAAGCATGTAAACGTATCGAGAATCGATACCAAACCATGCATTGGTTAAGAATGAGGTAGATTATTGGTGGATTGAGTGGGGGGATCAAGAATTGGAGTGACATCTCAGCGCTCTGGCACAGTTTCGCTGTCGCGGGCACGCTACGGTGTCCTCGCCGAACTCTACATCGTGTTATCCCGCTTTTCTCGTTCTGAAAAGTACAGCATGTGGCTCAGATTTGGCGCATCTGGCGGATGATCACAAGATTCAGCAAAATGAGAATGAATTTGGGCAGAGATGAAGGGGATTAAGCAATCACAGTGCGGTTAAACAAATACACATGTAGTCTACAGACCCTAAGTGAACCACCGAAGGTAGAGATGTTCTCCTGTTCACTTAGATCTAAACAGATCTTCAAGGAATGAGAGGAGATGACAAGTAAATCAATCTAAATTGTCCTAATGTCAGCACATTCCCTAAGATGAAGGTGAAATGCAGCGGAATGTGTACAACTGAAACTACTAACACTTTCGTTTAGACTAAAGTTAATATATATTGTCGTTTATTCAGCTCAATTGTGCTTTCCGGCACGTTGGTTCGCGAGCATCTAACAGATTCTATCAAAATGTGGATCATGTGATGATGCATCATGATGGGACATGCTGGCCCTGGATCCTTGGCATGTAACGCGCCGAAGGTTCACTGAAGGCGCTTTACTGACAGTATATAACTGAGAGACACCGAATTTACAGTGGCGGTGGTGTCAATCGATTTGGACAAGGCCAATCTTACGATGGAGTCCCACAAGACACTTGGATTCACCATTCTCGACAGTTTCTGGTCGGATTGAGCTCACATTGGCGTGTGCCAAAAATACAACGAAGCTTACGGACTTCAGAGGTTGCTGTTAGAAGTCCCTAGAGCTCCTAGATGAAGATTGTCTGAACAATTGACGTCTGGGTTTCGTACAACAGTGGCAGAATGATGGACAAACCTGAGAAATTCAAGGTAAATTTGAGGATCCTGGATCTGAATCTGGACTTTGGCGTCAGCATCACAGCAAATGAAGATGAGATCTGAGTTCCTGGCGTCGCCTCTAGGGCAGCCAGTACTACAGGGGTTGCCTGTAGGGGTGAATGTCGCTGGCCAGCGTTTTGATTATGTACATTTGCTTCCATCTGCACGAGTAGCCAAATTCCAAAGATGCACAGACCAACAGAGACAAGATTACCCCGAATCTGCCTGAATTAAGCCTGAGTTTGGTTTTTTCTGAACACGGCAGCACACTCCGTCAGCGTATCTACGCCTTGTCTGCCGAACGGAGACCAAAGAAAAATTGATTGACGTCAAATTATCAAACATTCGCAGTTCTCCACATCATGACATAAACAGAAAGAATGAACAGTGGATTGAGCAGAATGTGGTAGGATGGCTTCCTCAATTCGGCCAAGCACGAATGCATGTGACCACCAACCTGTCTGGCCTGGCCCTCATACGGCTTGGGCGCTGCAAATCAGCGGCCGAACTCGAAGCTTGGTCCTCATTTGGCTCCTGGGCTGGCCTGACCGCAGGAGGGGGGATCGACGGATCAGCCCTGGAATGTGGCTGCTGAGGGCCGTAAAAGGCTGGATCTCGATTCACCACAGGTCGTTTTCCGTCGCTCTCCACTTGTCTGTCTGGTTTTGACAAACAATCTGTCAGGAGTACGCCAATTTCGGGGTGCTTCTTGAGGAAGTCGATGAACCCCTTGGTGTATCCATGGACAAAAGATTGGGCTGGTTCCCAGTTGTTGTGACTGGAATCAAAGCCCCTCCACTCACACAGAAATTCCCATTCGCCCTTGGCGTCACGTCTTGCTTCAACAATCCTCTTGAGTTCGTACTTCCCCCCTTCGATGACCCGATCGGACAAGTGTTTCGCAGTCCAAAAAAGGGGTTTAACTCGATCCTTGGGGGAGGGGATCTCTCTCTTGAGGCGATCGCCCGAAACGTCAATTTCCCTGCTGACATCCACACGAATCCTCCACCTGTTCTCACCAAGACGCGCTGTTTGAGCGAATGGCCCCTCCCACAAGGGAAGAAGCTTGTCATCTCCGTCCAGGGTGGTTTCGGATTTTCGAAGCCAAACTCGATCATCGACTTCAAAATTGTGGGGGTTTTTTCGGCCTTGATTTTGAACCCAAAGCCAGTCAGCTTGATGCTTCTCGATTAATTTCGACACAGATTTATCTGCTCGTTGGACTTCGTCCAAAAACAGCGAAGCATCCTTACAGGGGCGAGGATTATTCAACGGCATGTTCCACCAACACTTCTTTCGTCCAAAGACAATTTCATTTGGAGAAAGGCCATGATACAAAGGCGTGTTGTGGTAACGGCGAAGCAATGCGAAGAGAACTTCCATCCAATGGAAATCCTTTTCACTCGCGAGCTCCTTACGAAGCATATTAATTATTGAGCGGCCGGCTCTTTCGCCAGGCAGCGCTCGATGCGAGTGGATTTCACATCGGAGGTGGTGGATTCCAAGGCGAGCACACAATTCTCTCCACCATTCGGAGGTGTACTCTTTGCCTGAATCCGTCACCACCTCGGATGGGACGTCCCAGCCTCCCATCCAGGCCTGCGCGCACCATTTGGCGGCAGCCTTGCCAGTCATCGACTCAATGTTGCAAGGCAACACTTGGATGTAGCCGGAATGACGGCACTGAATAAGGAGCACTCCATTGACCTTTTTGTTGGTCCAATGGCACTCTTCGTCATCGAGTTCACCGAGATAGAAAAAATCACTCGTGACTCTGTTGAAGAGGCGCTCCGGAATAGGATGAGGCCTCAGATGGCCGTGCTTCTTCGCGCTCGGAGGCGTCGAGACAGCACATTGGGCACATCCGGCAGCTACTTTCATGCAATGAGTGTAGAGCCTCGATCCAAACAACCTATGCTTAATCATCGACCACAGTCGACGGCCATGTGCGTGGGGGGACTCCCATTTGTGCCACCAGTTTAACACTCGGGGGGCTAGGGCGTCTGGCACACACAATTTACCCTCCATCCACAGCTTCCCCCCATCCAACGAGTACTCCGCAAAAATCCCATCCCTGTGAGCATCTTTGGATTTGAGATTTCCAAAGACCTCTTTAAACATGGGATCCTGCAGGTAATCGGACGTCCAGTCACGGATGATCAGGGAATCCTTAGGCAGGGGTGGAGTTTTGGCCGGATCTCGTCGCTTAATGCCCTCGATCAACCGAAATCGACTTACTTGTCGGGTATAGTCAAACCGTTTCACACTCCCTGAGGAGGGATCGGTGACTTTTTCCACGACTTTCAGTGTTTTGGTGCAGATCTCGTGAGCATGCGCCGGATCTGTGATGGCCGTGATGTCGTGACACGGCAATGCGTGCTGTTTAACAGCGCACTGCATGCATGCACGTCGAATGAGTTTCTTTTCTTCCTGATCCCATTCGACGATTACATGGCGGTCCTGCTCCGTACCATGGATGTTGGTACTTTGCAGCCCCTCTGAGGCGGGGTAAGCCCATCGGCTCAGAGCATCCGCTACCGTGTTATGTTTTCCAGGCAAATACGACACATGGAGGTCAAACAGAGAGAGAAATTCGTGCCATCTGGCCCGTCGACCAGCTGGGCTCGCGACAGTATCAATGTGTTCGGTGGCCCAATACTCCAGAGATCGATGATCCGTCAGGACCTCGACTGGATTGGTGCCAACCCACGATTGGTACTTCTTTAGAGCGCAGATGATGGCGTAAGTCTCTTGCTCACGCGGCGACCATTGCATTTGGCGTGGGGCTAGCTTCCGTGACCAAAATGCAAGAGGGTAATGATCGCCGGTGGCTTCATCAACCTGTTCAAGAACAGCTCCGATCGCGTACCTAGAAGCGTCGGTTCTAATGTAGAAGGGTCGGTCAAATTGGGGCACATGCAACGTGGCGACTTCGCAGAGGGCTGCCTTCAAGTGATGGAAGGCCTCCTCGCACTTGTCAGTCCACTTGACACGAACCTTTGAACCTGCCTTGCCTGCATCTCTCCCTACCTTCAATAATTCAGTCAGGGGGGCAGCAAATTTGGCATAATTCGGCACAAAAGTGTGGTAAAAATTGCAACAACCCAGGAATCCTCTCAACTCCGTGATCATCTCAGGGCGCTTCCACTTCTGAATAGCGACGAGCTTCCCTGGACTGGGTCGTCGAGTGCCATTCTCTAGGAGAGAACCACAAAATTCGACTGATTTTAAAAATAATTTTCCCTTCTTTGGCCCACAAATCAGCTGATTGGCGTCAAGAATATCCAAAACTTGGTTCAGCTGCTTCTCATGTAGGGCCACCAGCTCGGCTTCGGTCAGTCCCTCCCCCTCCATCGCGATGATTATGTCATCTATGTACACACTCACGAAGGCACGAAGCTCCGGATGGGTTGTGAACAGCACATCCTCCATCATTCTTTGAAAAAATGAGGGGGCGTTCTTCAGCCCCATGGGCATGACGGTCCATTGGACTGGGCCACATGGCGTGCACATACAGGTAAGAGGTCTGCTGTCCTTCCTCAACGGCATTTGGTGAAAGCCGTGACGGAGATCCAGCACAGAGAACAAACGACCTCTTGCCCTCTTAGCGATTTCCTCCTCAATGAGGGGCAGGGGGTGTGAATCCGCCTTGGTTTCGGCGTTGAGATTGCGAAAATCAACAACCATTCGCCAACCATCAATGGTGTTCTGGTCTGCAGGCGGTGGCTTCGGGACTGTGAAGGGTGAACAGCACCATTCGCTGGTCATACAACCCTCAAGCCAACCAAATTCCCTGAGATTTCTCTCAATGATTTTTCTGAGAATCTCATGTTTGTGTCCATGATTTTCATAAGGGCGCTGTTTTTTTGCCTTGTACCCTTCACGAAGCTCGATGAAGGCTTCACTGAACTGTCCACGGACAGGGGGGTCTTTGATCAACTTCCCTGAAAGGGTTGTGTCCTTCCGTTCCTCAAAAATCTTTTCTCTTGACCTCGAACACAATTCAGTGTCCACCTGATCGCCAGGAATTACTGTCGAAAAAACTTTGGCGACTTCTTCGGCTTTGGCAGGAAGAATCTTCTTACGGATGTCCCTAAACAGGTCCGTATCCACTGCCTCTTGAAGATAGGTGGGTCTTGTGTCCAAATCCCAGAGATTTTCCTCGTGATCCAGCTCCTCGAAAGGATCCATGAAAGCTTCCACAGGGGGTTTTTCATAAAAAACTCTGAATTTGCGGCGCGATTGGAGATTTTTCCTCGCCCGTGCACTGAAGATTCTTTTCAATGTCGACCGTATTGGGGAAGAGGGAGACGAGGCGGATCCATTGGACGTTGAATCACCTTGGGTATCTGACGGACAAAAATCAGAAAAAATAGATTCATCATCAGTACCACGCTCAACCTCAGATTCAGACCCAACACAGGAATCTGTACTAGAATCGGCAGAATTAGAGTCAGAAAGCTTTCCATCCACCAGGAATGCAAGCGAACTCCAGGACCGCTGTGGCAGGGGACCTGTGTCGTCCCTGGCATACAGCTTAATCTTCCTGGGAAGTTCGATGTAATCTACACAAATGTCTTGTAATTCCTGAAACCAAGGCTTGTCGTCCCACAAGGGCACAACCAAAATTGCCTGGGTTTTATCTTGCTTGATTTTATGGATGACCTGCTGGATTAAGTGAAACGGAGGATTAATCCACAACTTCTTGTCCCATTTGTGGGTCCAAGCGTCGCTGAAGTGCTTGTCAAAGCGCTTGTTCATACGGTTAGCAAAGGCATCATACTGGGGCCAAAAAGAATGATGTTCATGGAAGTATTCACAAATTGCATCGCGCCATTTGTCGACAACTCTGTAGGATGAAGAGTGCCAGCGCGAAGGGCGTCGTGGCTGGGAGTCCCTACGAAGACATTCTAACTCTTGGGAGTAATCGGCACTCCCATTCACCTCAGCAATGGTGACATCTTCACCAAATTTTGGTGTCACTTTTTGCTTCAAAAATTCTTCTGCACTTTTAAACCCTGCGTGCAAAAAACGAAATTCAGGACGCTCCAAGGGACCTGACTCCAGCAAAAAACAACGACGATGACCTACGGGCGCTACCCTGTTCTTGCGAAGCCAAGGATGCCCCAAATAAAGGTCATACTTTATGTCAGCACGATAAAAGTAGTCATCCTTAAGGACAACTTCTTCCACATTTTGCTCTTCCCAAAGGTCTTGAGCGACCAAATGAGTTGATATATAACAACCGCGTTGCCCACCTGCGAGAGAATGTCCAGAAACTCCCTCGAGGGTAACAGGATGAGGCGATTCAAACACGCAGTCGTCGGGTAAGAAGGAATTGGATTGGAGATTTACCTCTGATCCATTGTCACACAAACAAGTGGCGAGGTGGAAATTTCCCTTGCAATCAGAGACCCACAGCTTTGTGACAAACTGACGAGCCCTGTGCTTGGACTGTACACCAACCTCATCCACTACAACAGAAGGATCTGCTGCCGGATCCAGGGGAGAGGAGACAAGCGACCCTACATCAAGTAATGGTCGATCAGGAATTTGGGGATCATGCCTGAAATCGCCTGGGGAGGGGCGATTTTCGTGGCTCCCCTAGGCATTCTGACCTCCAGCGGCTGCGTTAACATTGTGAACACAGCCTGTTTCGTCGATCCATTCATCTTGGAACGGATCATCCGCTGGATTCAGAGCATTTTCGACGTAATCTCGATCCGCATCAGACACCTGGTCTGCACCTGAGACCTGATCCACACGATGGTTTCCCTTTCCACGTCCACGGCCATGGCCGCCGGATGATGGGCCACCACCGTCGCCACGCCCTCTGCCCTTACCAGAGAAAGGGGTTCCTGAAGGATTTCCCTTACCTTTACCCTGTGATCCTGGAGCATTTCCTTTATTTGTACCGGATTGAGGGGTTTGGCCTGGATTTCGATTTCCGCCTCCGGCGTTGACATTGGGACTTGTCTGGCCGTTTGGCTGTCCACCGGAGCCGGATGGAGTCCGATTCCCTTTGCCTTGGGACCCGCCAGGGCCTCCAGTAGTTTTGTTCCCACCGGAGGGAGTCGAATTACCCTTTCCCCCCTTGGCACCATGCACCTGTCTGTCATTCCTGTCTGAATTCTGCGAATTACTGACATTTTCACCAATCACCTTGTGATCGTAAGCAGACCATCGGTGATTAGCAGTAGAATGTGTCTTAGCTCGGTTCGTAGAACCTAGAAGAAGGCAGATGCTACAATGATCCTGAACATTCCGGGTGTCATTCACCTTTTTGTTGCCCTTTTGGGCCCCATTTTGGGTGTTTTGCTGGGTATTCTTGTTTCCCCCAAGACCCTCATGGAAATTTTGATTGGCGGCGTCAGCGAGCCTCTCAACCTCTTCCCACAGTTCCTGCGGAGTAAACGAAAACACCCAGTTCCTGGCCTTCAGACGATTGCCATGGAAGCTTACTCCCCTGTTGAGGACTTGGACAAACAAGTCCCGATCCTCGTGTTCATTAAACTTGATTTTCCACGTGTTTTCAGTGAATTTCACCTTGGTAAACGACGTGGGGGAGCACTTTTGAAGTGCCTCCCTGACGGTAAACCGGTTGGCCGAGGCGTCAAAGCCATTGATCTCCGCCCACCAGGTCTTGACCTTTTCTTCGGACTGTCGATTCCGAAGGGTGGCGGCGGTTTCTGAGGGGATCTTGTCAAAAATCAGATTTTTCAGCTCGGCACTAGAAAATTTTTCGCCTGAATGTTCAGATTCTTCTACGAGATTCCAGAAGCGCTGTCTCTTGTCCTGCACTTCGTGCAAGATTAATCGAGAGAATGAAGGAAAATTCTTCAACATCTGGTGGTAATGGTCCTCAGGCAGCCGGGATCCACGTACCTCCAACTGTTCCCACACCTCATCAAAGGTAAGGGGGGAACTTGAATCTTCACGATCACTCCAGGTTCTGAGCCAAGTGTTGGCCGGCGCTCCCTCAAGGCAGTCCAGAAGGGCCATCAGGAACTGATCATCCTGGAGTTTTTGAGTCTTAACCCACAGTTTAAATTCCCGTTGGAACTGAGGCCAACATCTGGGGTTCCCGTTATACTTCGGTTGCTTGGCAACCTGACGAAGTCGCAATGAAGTGGGATTTAGAAGTGAATCCAGCCCAACACCGGCCGTAATGGCAGACACCTTGGCGGCATCATTAGCCACACCAGCTCCGGCGAGGGTCTGGGCGAGCAACATCTGGGCAATTGCATTGGAATCAACAGCAGGAAGGGTAGTACGGGAGGCAGTTCTTTTGGCATTCTGAACCTCAGTCCTAGCCTTCGCCGATCTACTCTGTGATCGAGAGATTGTAACCCTTTCCTTTAGCTTAGTCCTGCTGATCCGTGCATCGGTGGTCTTAGAGTCCACCGAAGGAGCAATCGAAAAAATTTCTGTCGCCTCCTCCGACGGTTCTGTTGTCTGATCCACCGATGATGCGCCCTCAGACCTCATGTGGGTCTTGAAAAGATCTTTAATTCCCAGCGTCTGAATGATGAGTTGCATTTGATCTTTGAGCAATTGGAGCTCAGTATCTCGCTGTAATCTGCAAGAGCAGTCGGCAGGACAGTACATACCGTGTCCTGAAGGGCCTGAGCAGGCTGTCGGACCACTAATCTCAGTGGTTCGCAGCCAGGAGTCCACTTGGGGAGCTCCTTCAGTCCTAATTTCCAGGCTTGCCTGCCTAGCTGCCTCTAAAATTCCTTCCTCAACCGCGGCGGCTAGATCGTCGCGGATGGAAACAGAGGGATGAGGGGCGGAGGGCCCGGCAACCGGTGCCTTGGTCTTCTCCTTCGGGAAGGGGCTTGCCTCCCAGATCTGCAAGAAAATGGCAAAAGATTCATCTTCTTGAGAACACCACCACATCCTGGTCTTAATTTCTTCTTGAAGGAGGAAAAAATATTCAAATAAAAAATCAGAGGCGATTCTTTCTTGTCCTATCAGCTTAGACGTGGCTAATAGACACAGGGCCTCAAGCGCCTCAAGGTTACGGGTCACTTCGGAAGACAAATGGTTGTCCCATTGTGCCCATGAGGCTGGTCGATTATAGGCAGGTACCTCACCTGGACCACCCATCTCAATGTCGTCAATGTCGGCGTCGATGGTCTCAAAATGTGGACATTGGTAAGGAGTATTAGTACCTGCCAGGTCCGTAAGCTCCACCGGAGCGTTGCCATTAGCGTAGGCTGGGAGATTCCAGCTGCTTGATGGCCAATTTCGACTGGGATCTTGATTGTAATCTGGGCCTCCACAGCTGCTGATTTGTGTCCTTCTTGGGCAATTTGGGCTTGCGCAAGGCATTCCTCTCAAGGCCTCGTTCGCACAGCACCACGGCAGCGTAATCGTTACGTCTCCGGAGGTTGCGGAGTCTACGGGGCCGTACTGAGGGGCTAGCTGTGGTTGGGACACCAAAGGAACAACATTCAGGTAGCCTCTGCTACCATGAAAGTGCTGCCCTGGGTCGTTGTGGGTGCCGGAGGGCTCGGGGCCGGCAAGACCAGTGGGGCAGGCACGCGAGGAGTCTCCCTGGATGTTGTTATTGGGGGTAGAACCGGACACTCGGACACCAACGGAGGCGAGAGCAGCGACAACAGAAGCAAGATCCATGCTGATTGTGGTCCGGCAGAAAATCCCAGTCTATGAAGAAAATTGAGGGGCATTATTCTAAATACATCTGAGTGTCCAAAACTGTCTGAAAGAATTTAAATAATCCATTTATGTAAAATTGTCTGGCCGATCTGGCCCGCGAGCGCGCGTCAGCGGCAAAGGGCGATTCCAGCTAAAATAGCGGAATGCGGCGGATTTACGGGAAATGGACCGCGGAATCAAATCCGGCATCTCAGAAATATATAGGAAATATCCTGTGACTGAGCTGCGAGGCGGTGAATCCGCCGAAGCAAAGAAAATGACCAAAATGTAGCCAATCTGGGCAGAATGTCTGAAAATCTGAGCAGATGGGGCTAGCCGCACTTACATGGACACTGAGGCCTTCGACTTTGTACTGGGGACTGACTTCTTCGTACAGCACCCCCAGATACAATCCCTGACGCTGCAAGCGCCCTACCTCCTCTACGTGGACCACGGCAGTGGCAGAGAGTCTGTGCCACTGGAGCAGTCGGAACATACCTCGAGTTACCTGAGGCTATCGAAGGAGGAGCCCTCGAACATGATGGCGGCCTCCAAAGCTGAGGACTATCAACTATTGGGGGAAGTCCTAGACCAAGGTCTGAAGGAGTTAGGTTACTCTGGAGAAGACCTGAGTGTGGAGTTGTTCGCCAGCGACAAGCAGCATGTACTGGACCTTTACTGCAGCAAGGGGAAGAACTGCAGCTACAAATTTTACTGGCCCTCTTTCGGGATGGCCTACGGGAACCCCAGGTTCAGTGAACTGGGGAAGGTGCTGACCAAGGTGGCCTTGGAACATTCCCGTATGGTCCTGTGTTCCCCCGATTTGGGAGCCCATGGGGGCAACGAATACTGGCGAAACCTCCTGGACAGGCTGACTATCAGCTCTGTTCGGTTACCTGATGAGGCCATCTACGTGCCTCTGGGACGCAAGACGCCTATTGGGAAGCCCTGATGGGGGAGTATGCTCAGCGTGGTGGACGGAAGTCTTACCTCCATTCCCTGGGAGGATCTGGACCCGACTCTGGTCCAGGCTATACAACGAGAAAGCAATGGACTCGCCTTGGGTGACTTGAAGGATCGTCTACGACCTCAAGATGCTATTGACACTACACCCGGAGGAGATGAGTACGTCGTGACTGACACCAAAGCCCCCGACTCTCCCTGCCATGTATCTGTTCCTGATGGAGTCTCTGAGTGTGGATTATCTGAGCTACCTAGCTCTATCCTCTCAGATGACGAAACTGAGCACGACGCCTTCTTCGTGCAGACCTGTGTGGAGGAAGTGGAGAACGCCGAGTACGTCGCCCCACTCAAACCCCTACTCTCCATGAGGGTGGAAGACCCCGTGGACGAGGAGCTGGACCCTCGATCCAGGCTCAGGGAGTATGTGGATTCCAAGAGGAAGTTGGTGGCGAAAAAGCTATGCTACGCGAAGCCTACCCGCAGCTCATGGCCACTGAAGCAAGGACGTATGGGAGACCTATCCCAATTGAAGGAGGACCTCGAACAGAAGATCACCACCTGGCAAAGGGAGGTAGATCTTAAGCTCATGAAGAGCGTGTGGGGCGCCCATGTGAGGACCCCAGAGGAGGACGACCTCTCGGAGGAATGTGTATGTGAACCCCCTCGAGCGTGCCTATGTTGCCATCGTCCACCGGTGGTGGTTGAACAAGACCTTCTATATGCCTACCAAGGGCTGAAGGACACTACCACGGGCGAAGAGTCGGTGGAGGACCACCTCCCGGCGTCTATTACTCAGGGGGCAAGCAACTTACACTCTGACGAGGACATGGAGGACAAGATCAAAGTATTGGACCCGCGGGTGCAGAAGCTTATAAGGACCTATCTGGAGGTGTTCGGAGAACTACTCCCTCCAGCCTCATGTGACAAGCTGGTACAGATGGACCTCAAGCTGAAACCCGAGTTCGTGGGTCACAAGATCTGGAGGAGACCCTATCCAGCTCCTAAAGAGCAGGCCGACGAGATCGAGCGACAGATACAAGAATGTATCGACGCTGGCCTAGTCCTGGAGTACAAGGACGGGGACTACCCCCTACACTGCAGCCCCTGTTTCCTGGTGGCTAAACCTGGGTCTACAGCCAAACGGCTGGTAGTGGACTACGGAGAGCTGAACAAGAAAACGCTGAACCACTCAGGGTCCATTCCCAATATGGAGTCTACCCTGGAGAAGATAGCCTTCTGTCGCTACAAGACCAAAATGGACAAGAGAAGCGGATTCTGGCAAGTGGACCTGACGCCCAACGCACAGGAACTACTGGCTTTCATCACCCCTTAGGGGAGGTTGTTCAAGTGGAAGGTCATGCCGTTTGGCGTGGCTAACACACCCGCTCTATTCCAAGAGCTGATGAACAAGATCTTGTCCATCCTACGAAGGAGACCTAAGGTGCAGGAGCTCATATCCCGTGGTGCCCAGATGGAGGCTCACATCGACGATGTATGCCTCGGGACCAATACCCAGGAGGATCACCTAATCCTCTTGGGTGAGTTCTTTGCGGTCTGCCAGGAGAACCACACACGACTCAAGCTGGAGAAGTGTGAGTTCATGCAGGAGACCATGCAGTACCTGGGGTTTGATGTTGGCTATGGGTGGTGGACCCCAGCGGCCTCTAAGGCCAAACCCCTGATGGATGCCAAGGTACGACACGAAGACCCCAAGAAAGGACTTCATGATGTACGCAGTTTCATTGGGGCGTGCAACCTCTATCGCCGCCACATCAAAAACTTCACCTACACCAGCGCCGTTCTGACAGACTTGATCAAGAAGAGTACTACTTGGCGCTGGGGCCCACAAGAGCAACAAGCGTTTGACGAGCTCAAAGACAAGGTAGCCAACGCTAAGTGCTTGGGCGTACCTAGGGCACAAGGGGAGATTATCCTGGTGACCGACGCCAGCAATGTGGGCGGTGGTGGAACGTTGTTCCAATGGCAAGCACTAGAGAAGGGGGAGTTGGACTCGGCCATTTTCCAATGGGGGACGGAAGGTCTCCACCGAGATGGAACCCTCAAGCACAGCTACCCTGACGACAAGTGGGTCCTAGTACCTCTGGGCCACTGGAACTGGAAGTGGAACCAGGCCAGGGGGAACTACTCCACCTATGAGCAGGAATTGCTCGCGGGTATGCTGGTGCTATCCTCACAAGCACGGCTGTTGGGGAGTAACCCTGTGATCTGGCTGTGCGACCAAGAACCGGTCCGCAGTTTCCAGAAGGGTCCCCCATCTGACAAGGCCAAGCTACGGCGCTGGTGGACCTACCTCAGTCAACTACGGCTGACGGTACACCATATCCAGGGAGTGAAGAACGAGTGTGCCGACTACATCAGCCGCAACAACTTCGACGCCCTGCTTGGTGCCTGGTCTGAAGCGCTGGCTAAGGAGGCGTTTAGCCGTATGGATGTCCACTTGGACCTCAACATGACGATGATACGCCCCCTGGATGGACTCCAACAATCGAAGTGCCTGAAGGAGTTTGGAGATATCTACAAGCGCCTGGAGAAACACCTTGAACCCCTCCTGGTCAACCAAGACCAGTGGAAGAGGGACAAGAGCTACCTCTGGCACGAGGACCGCATTGTGGTGCCTAGTGACCGAGTCCCAGCGCTGCTGAAGTGGACCCATGAGTCCAGCGGTCATGTGGGTGCTGACCGTACCCTGAGGCTGTTCAAGCAGTGGTTCCACACTACGTGGACTGACGACCAACTGCGGAAAACCCTCCAGCCTATCGTGGACAAGTGCCCGTGCAGGTCCTGTAAACCAGGGGATATCAGGGACAGAGGTCTCTACTCGACCCTGCCCATCCCTCACTGTGCTAACAGTGTTCTATACGTGGACTACACGGAGATACCGAAGTTCGGGGGCTATGACTTCGCCCTCGTGGTAACCTGTGGGTTGACCAGGTTTACCAGGGTGTTCCCATGTACCAAGCACATTACCGGGGAGCAGACTATCAAGATACTCCTGGAGGAGTGGTTTTGTGTCTATGGGGCGCCCAAGGAGATCAACTCCGATGAGGACGTACGAGTACGCTCAGATACTGGCTGGTACAAGAGGGTCCTGAGATCCCTCAATGTCCAGGTGTCTACCGGGATTCCCTACTCTCACACGAGCAACCCCCTATGTGAGCGACAGATCCGTGTCCTCAAGGAGAATGTAAGGATATGGTGCAAAACTGAACGCACCAGAGACTGGGTGAGACTACTCCCCGTCATATCCTTGATGATGAACTCCCAAGAGAGTTCAGCTACTGGCTACTCGCCCCATGAGTTATTCCTAGGGCGCCCGGCATGGTTCCTACATGCCCCCTATCCAGAGGACACCCATTCTTCTGTGGGTGAATGGGTCCAAGAGCAACAAGCGAAGGTGGACAAGGCCAAGGCTATGCTCCAGAGAGTGAGGGAGCGTCAGTGGAACAAGAAGAACAAGCACCGAGTACCGGCCACCTACCAAGAGGGGGACTGGGTGCTGGTGCACCACAGTCGACTACCCGCCTGGCCAAGCTCTACCAGCGATGACCCATACTTCGGGCCGTACAAGATTCTATCAGTGGATGGACACCGTATCACCGTGCGGTGTTCTCCCCGTCTAGGGGGGACCCTGGTGTGAGCTGCTCAACACCTGAAGCGCTACTATGATCCTGAAGACCTCTGTGGGGAGCAGTGGGAGCTGAACGACGAGGAAATCGCCGCTCTGGACCTACAAGGGGCTGCCAGCCCTATGGAAGTTGAAGGTGAACTCCCCGACATGAACGCCGAGGAGATGGCTAAGGAGGGCTTCTACCTGGTGAAGCCTGTCCTACGCCACCGCTATCGCCAGGGTTGGCGCTTCCTCACCCTCTGGGAAGGGTTTGGAGTCGAAGAGGCCACCTGGGAGCCCTTCTCTGCATTTGTTCTACCTGAGGGACGCCTAAACTCAGTTCTGGTTGACTACTTGTCCCAGAACAACCTTGGTGAGTTGTTGAGGCTCGCTGAGATGCTTGCCTCCAAGACTAAAGCTAGGGACTGAACCTTACCCTTACCTGCCAAAGCGTATGTGTGAGTGTGCTATTCCTAAGGTCCTGAGAGCAAGCCGCAGAAGTGGTGTCCCAATTATACCCAAGTCTGCACGCTTGCTAAACCTGGAGGGTTGGCTTATTGATGCCACGGGGTACGCCCCGGGTCCCCCCTCCCCTAAGCGCCCAATTTCTGTGCTGCCGCAAAACCTTTGGGGAATACCCAGCGTACTAATCCAGGTATTGTTTTCCCTACCTATCTGTCTACTACACGGAGGGGTGGCCAAAAGCTATGAAGGCATGAAAACGCCGTTTTGCTAAGTGGCCAAAACACTGACCTAACCACTGCCACAGCCCACCAACCCTGCTAAAATTGCAGGAAACGGGTGGGACAGTGACACACGCACTACAGGTCCTACACACCCTACAGTGGCACCATCCTGGTGGGCGAGCACTGGTGCAACTGGCTCAAGCCCCCACTCAGGACTACCACTCCTACACGCATACTCTACTGGGTGTTGTTGAAGAATATGTCGTGGGTCCTAGCGACCCTCCTGTGAAGAAGACAAGAGAACACAGCGCTGCTAAGCAACTGTGGCCTAACAGGGGACGCCACAACGCGTTTCCCCTGCTAGGGCTTGGAGGGAAGAGGTGCTCTTTTTGCGTGCACGGCGCAGATGTCGATGAAGTCGGACTCCCAGCTCTGCCACAGACAGAGGCGGAGTTACTTGTTTGTGTGATCTGCGCCCTTGTTTAGCAGGGCATGAAAAAAATGGTATGCTGCTGCACCAATCACCCTACCTGCCCACCTGTAAAGCAAAGGCAAATGAAGGGGTGTTTGCGGCGGAGGAACCAAGCCACACTCCCCGTATTATACGGTTCTCAGTGTGACCTATAATACACTGTCCGCAAACGCGCTGAAGGATCAGCTCCCCTGTCAAGCAAGCAAGCGTTAAGGGACTCCTCAGGTTCTCTTAAAGAACGTACCGAGGAGCCCCTGGGTAGCCTAAACAAGGTTTACCGTGCGCACTTCGCGTGGCCTACCCTTTAATGCGTGTGTGAATGCGCGAGCATGCACGAGTACCTTGGGCAAACCTGCCATCTGAGCCTCAATCATGAACTGCACCAGGGGGTGGCCCCGCCTGGGCTTACTCACCTTACCTACCGCTGCAGAGAGAGAGCAAGTGGGCACGTGAGGGGCGCAAGCGAAAAAGGTTGCTATGCATCAGTGTGTATGTTGTAATCAGTGCAACAAAAAGGGAGGTTTGTGCTGTAAGAGCAGTTGTCACAGTTGCCCCGCATTGCACCGCAGGGCAGGACCGGTAGTCCCCCGTGACAACCACTCCCTGGCCGAAGGCCATCTGTTTTGACCCTAATCTCACCTCTATTCATCTGCAATCTTTCTAATCAATCCCTCTATCGCGTCCTATCGTTGTTAGCGCAGCTACAAGACTCGTTCACGGAGACACGAGACGAGCAATGTGTATGCGGCATACGAGACGAGCGTACCTGTAGTTTATACCTGATTCATTGAAGTCTTTTCATTGATTTTCGAATTCTTGGATTTTTGATACTTCTATTAGTGTGGGTGGAATCTGTATGTTTATTTATTAATGTGTGTCTCGTCATTTTCAAGACTACGTGAGACATACATTTATAATGCCATTATTTCTGCATTTTCCGGCGCTTCGCTAGGAGCCGCTCCTGCGCGCCGCCTTTTTATGCGTAGGAATTTCTTGATTTAAAAAATCTAGAGATGACTATAATTTTTATAAGAATGTGCTTCTGATGCACAATTGGATTCTGCTCAGGTGTGTTGTCTTAGAAAAATTCTAGGCCGTCATTTGACGGATTTTGGTGTCGTCGCTTCGCTTTTGCGTGGATTCGTCCATAATTCTCCCATTCCTGCCTCTGCAGATACCCACGCGCAGCCTCGCTGAGTAGGCCGTGTTTGGGCCGAAACACAGCAGCCTGGAGAGACTGAGCAGAACACAAGACCCCACCAAGGGGCAATTTAATTTTTTTACGACTCCCTCCGCCCTAAGACAGGTCACAGGTCGCCACCAGGTTTACGAGAACCCATGCGAGTGTGTATATGGTGTCTTGCGTTGGGTTTGTGTCGCGCTGCGTCTTGGAGGGAGGGATGTACATGCACATGTTTTGGCATGCTTCCAAACTAACCCTACCAAGCCACAGGAGCCCCGGCAGCGCCATGAGCGCTGAGTCTTCTGTAGGAAATGTTACAAACAGAGCAGCAAAAGAGCGCCAGCCATGGTGAGCGCCCATTTTTCTGTGTGAGGGAAACTATAGGTATTTTAAAGTAGATGTGGAAACCAAGGAAAGGCCAAGAAAAAATCCCTTTTTCCTAAAATGAGACAGTGGTGGCCACCACAGCACAAGGGGGGAGTAAGAAAAAGTGCTTTTCCAATGCTTTGACGCATACTCTAGTTGTATTAGAGATGCACTGAGCATCCAGGCATTTCTATCCTAGTATTGGTCCCACCAAAACTGGTGATAACACATTTTGACCTATGGAACCAAACACCCAATCAGGATATGGAGTGGACCCCTTAATCCCCTTTCAATGTGAGGCAAATCATCTTTTCCTGAGTTGACTGAGAACTGACATATCCAAGGCAGAGCCTATGAATGTATCTATGTTTTTCCATGAATACTTAGCTGTCCTAGTGGTATGCACCCTAGGGGGCTGGGCACCTCTTTTTGAGACGTCCTGGGTTCAATTCCTGGTCAGCCTAGCTAAGTAGGAAGATCCCATGTGACATGGCAGTGACCTCATCGCCACATGCCCTGCCACCTCAGCACATATGGGACCCAAAACAAAGAGTGCACATCTCCTGAGATGGCACTATGGAGATAGAGTGACCATGGGGCAGTTTTCCAACTCTTTTCCAAAACATTTCAGCTATCTTTGTGAATATGCATTCCGATTTGACCTGAGTTGCAATTTCTGTGAATATCCTTTCATCTTTCACTGTTTACACTGCAGCCCTTCATGCTTTGATCCTCATTCTCTTCTCCTTGCACACCTCTGGCTTGGGCTATCCTGGATTTACTGTATTTCAGCAAACAAAAGCTTTTCATCTCCAAAAACAAGCAGCAGGAAACCCTACACCAGCAGCAAGCAGCAGGAGAGACAAAAACACAGTGTTGAAACCACTATAAACTTTTCTCCTTGAAAATGGGCCGTTTTGGGACCAACAATGTGTCAAAAACGGATGAAAAACGCATTTTTCCAAAAGTGATCCTGGACCATTTATGTTGCTCAAACAAGTGGTTTTGGCCCATTTTGAGCCCGTGGGGACGGGTTTTGGCTCCTGGAAACTCCCAAAATGCCTTGAAAATGGGCCGTTTTGGGACCAACAATGGGTCAAAAATGGGTCAAAAACGCGTTTTTCCAAAAGTGATCCCAGACCATTTGGGATGCTCAAACAAGTGTTTTTAGCCCGTTTTGAGCCCGTTTTGACCGAGTTTAGCCCCCTCAAACACATGTATGCACCACTTTGTGCCCTTCGCCCGTACCTTAGAGCCGTGTGCTGGAGCCACCTAGAGTTGGGAGAGGGGTGTAGATTAGAGGATATATATATATATATATATATATATATATAATATATATATATATATATATATATATATATATATATATATATGTATATATATATATATATATATATATATATATATATATATATATATATATATATATATATATATATATATATATATATATATATATATATATATATATATATATATATATATATATATATATATATATATATATATATATATATATATATATATATATATATATATATATATATATATATATATATATATATGTATATATATATATATGTATATATATATATATATGTATATATATATATATATATATATATATACATATATATATATATATATATATATATATATATATATATATATATATATATATATATATATATATATATATATATATATATATATATATATATATATATATATATATATATATATATATATATATATATATATATATATATATATATATATATATATATATATATATATATATATATATATATATATATATATATATATATATATATATATTATATATATATATATATATATATATATATATCCTCTAATCTACACCCCTCTCCCAACTCTAGGTGGCTCCACCACACGGCTCTAAGGTACGGGCGAAGGGCACAACGTGGTGCATACATGTGGCGGAAGGGGCTAAACTCCTTCAAAAGAGGCTCAAAATGGGCTAAAAACAATTGTTTGAGCATCGCAAATGGTCCAGGATCACTTGTGGAAAAGCACGTTTTTGACCCATTTTTTACCCATTTTGGGTCCCACAATGGCCCATTGTCAAGGCATTTTGGGATTTTCCACGCGCCAAAACGCAATACCACGAGCTCAAAATGGGCTAAAAACACTTTTTTGACTATCCCAAATGGTCCAAGATCACTTTTGGAGAAATGAGTTTTTGACCCATTTTTGACCCATTTTTCCTCCTGAAACGGCCCATTTTCAAGGCATTTTCGGGATTTTTCATGGCCCAAAAGGCGCCACCACGAGCTCAAAATGACCTAAAAACACTTGTTTGAGTATCATAGATGGTCCAGGATCCTTTTTGGAAAAACGCGTTTTTGACCCATTTTTGACGCATTGTTGGTCCCGAAACGGCCCATTTTCAAGGCATTTTGGGATTTTCCATGGCCCAAAACGCGCCACCACGGGCTAAAAACGGCCTAAAAACACTTGTTTGAGCATCCTCAGTGGTTTGGGAACAACTTTGGAAAAAAATCATTTTTTTCGCCCTGAGGACCCTGCGGACCCACCGTTGGCCCCCATGGTGCGTGGGCTGGCCGGCCCTCCGGCTGCACCAAGTGACCACAGGTACGGGGGTCTGGGTGTCTGGTTGCGCGATTCTGAGGCTTCGAAACCACAAAAAGTGGGGGGTTGCGGGTGCACTAGGTGCCCTCGGAATTCGTTTTTGAGCTACGTAGCCCAAGATACGGCCCGTTCTTGGTTTCCGGGTGCTGGTGCACATTGCGCAGATTTTGGGGCTGACTGGCGCCTCTTTGGGCCGTTTCTCGGACATATCGTGGAGTTGAAGGGCACCAAAGGTCCCTTGGTCACGAGAAAGTCAAGCCGCACGTGGATTGTAGCAGCCGTTTGCCTTCCTTTGGCTGTTTTGAACCCTTACTAGGGCTGTTTTGGGCGAAAAATGGCTGTTTTTGGCCCAAAACTGCGCAGATTTGGGAGGGGACCTCCCGACTTGGCGCCCCCGCCCCGGGCCGCCACCGGTGAGTTTCTAGCTGAAACCTCGGATTTGGCAAGGCCACCACCTAGGCTCTCCGATGGTCAAGGTAGAGTCAGGCCTGAGGCGTTGGGAAGGTGCAATGGCCAAAACGGCACGGAGACGTGCTTGTTGCTTGTTGCTTGTTGCTTGTTGTCCCTTGTTAGCTAAATTTAAGGGGAGAGGGGTGTAGTAATATATATATATATATATATATATATATATATGTATATATATATATATATATATATATATATATATATATATATATATAAGTATATATATATATACATATATATATATATATATATATATATATATATATATATATATATATATATATATATATATATATATATATATATATATATATATATATATATATATATATATATATATATATATATATATATATATATATATATATATATATATATATATATAAGTATATATATATATACATATATATATATATATATATATATATATATATATATATATATATATATATATATATATATATATATATATATATATATATATACATATATATATATATATATATATATATATATATATCCAGCGGAGTCCCCCCCGGCGAATCCGAGGTTTCTCCTCGAAGGGGCCCACGAGCCCAGGGGACGCCACCGGGTTTTAACGGCCACGCCGGACGGAGCTCCCACCGGTGACCCCCCCCCCCCGCATGGGAGGGTGCACAGAACAACGCCAGCCCCCCCCCCCCCCCCACAGCCCCCCCAAAAAAGGGACTCCGGCGCGGAGGGTTGGGGATATAGTCCCATGCCGCGCGGCCATGAATCGACATGGCTCTACACCGGGCGATGCACGCCCTCCCCCCCCAGGGGCCCCCGTCGTCCCCCGGGCAGGGAGCAACCCCCCCCCCCCTCAAGGAACGGCCGCCCTCGGGAGCCCTCGCCCAGCCCCAGCGGCCCCTTGGGGTTCGCCCTCGAGCCCGCCCGGCCCTTCCACGCCCCCCCCCTCACCAGCCGCAGCCCATGGGCCCGCCCGGTCTCCCCCGCGCCGGCCCACAACCACCAGGGACCCGGGCCCCGGAGCCCCGGTGCCCAGCCCCGCCCGCCCCCCCGGTATCCATCCGGCGGGGCCCGTCCCGGTCCGGCTCGGCCGCGAGGGGACGGCGTGGCGCTTCCCCCCGCCTCCACCAGGATTCGCCCCCGTGGATGATGCTCGGCGGGATTCGTCCCCGCCGAGCGGGGTGCGGGCCCCTCCGCTGACCGTGGCCCCCAGCGCCGCGGGCGCCCCGGGCTCCCCGGCCGACTTTGGCCAGCCCCGGCCGCCCCTCCTCCCCGGTCAGCCGAACGGTGACGCTCGCGGCTGAGCACACCGCTACCCCACCCCCTCGCGCGCGCGCCTGCCAACCGGCCCACAGCCCCCCCCCCCCCTCCCCGCATGCACACCATGCCCCTCCTCCCCTCCGCACCCCCCCCTGCTTCTTCACAGGTAGCCGTTGCCACCGAGGTGGGCTTCCGCAGCCGCCGACGGGCGGACACCTGGCTGAGAAGGGGACCCCCCGAACTCGGTGGGGGTCCAGGCCTTGCCCCTCCTTCCCCCTGCTGCATGCATCATGGCGTGGCGTGAGTCATACCCCCCTCCCTATGCACCATGTGTCATCGCCGCGAGTGGCCTTTGTCTCTCCCTCCTCACGCTAACCGAAAGGGGGGGGCCGACGGCCCCTGGGTGGGGCCCCCAGAACCCCTGGCGCAGCGACGCCCGACTGGAGGGTGGTGGGGCCCGCCGGTGCGCGGTTCGAGCCCCCGCCACCCTACTTCCACTGGCCGCGACCCCCTGTCCCCCCCCGGACCCCCCCCTGTCCCCCACCCCGACTGGGGCGGCGCGGCCCGCGCGTGCGGTTCGAGCCCGCGCCGCCCCTTGTTGCATTATACGGACAGTGCGGGCCGCCAGGAGAGCGCAGGGGCCCCGCACTGCCCCGAGCGCCCCCCTCCACAGCGGCTGGCGCTAGAGGCCTGGCAGCGCCTGGCGGGCTGTTGTGCAGGGGGGGCGAGGCGACCGGGCGCTTCATACCCTCGCCAACTGGGGTCTGTGCCCACGGCACCGGGCACAGTCGCCGGTTGGGGGGTACCACACCGCCACCGGGCACAAGGGAGGGGTAATAGCCCCGGGCATCGGCCTCCCCCAGGCCGAAGGCAGGTGCCAACCGCCGGGCTCATCCTGGCCCTCCACTTCCTCTTCATAACCATCCCCCTTGGCCGTCCCGGCCCACAGTCCCCGCGGCGGGTAAGTTCCTGGGGTCGAATCCTAAGACCTTCGGGGACGGAAGAACAGGCCGAGGTTTCGCACCCAGCTGACGTGGGGAGCCTCCGCCCCCACGGGGCCCCAGGGCACCCCGGCCATCCCAGCCGGGGATAACCCGCCGCCAGCGCCCCATTCCCCCGCCCCAGGCTCTCCGGCCTCAGTCCCCGTGCAGTCTTCACCCTCATCACTTCCTCGTAGTAGGACACAGGTAGCAGGACGCACCCACCACCACCACACGCCACCGACCCCCAGAGCCCAGCTCCGGACCGCCCAGCCCGCCCAACCCCCCCCCACCCACGCCCAGCGACGACCGCCACCCGCACCTGACCCGCCCCCCCCCCCTTTCTACATTTGCGCCACTGCCGGTAGCACTGTTCCCTCTGCATGCCGGAGCCTCCGGGCCCTGAGCGCTTGCCTCGGCTTCTCCCTTCCTCCCGCACGCCCACCCCGACCAACCCCTCCCACCCCCACCCCACGCCATAACCGGCGCCCACAGCCGGCAACGGACCTCCCACCCCCCGGCACGCCGTGTGTCGGATCCTCCCTTGCTCCGCTCCCCACAGGCACCATGGCTCACCCATTCTCAGCTCTGTCCCCCGACCTCCAGCGCGAACAGTTGACAGCGGCCGACGCCTGGCCCCTCCTGTCCATCGCCCTGGACTCCCAGCAACCCCCACGCCTGCTGGCCTCTGCGCGCCACATGCCGGCAAATGTGGACGTCCTCTCCATCCCCCTCGCCGGCTCCCCCATCGAAGCCAGCCCCCTCTTCTGGTGGTTCGCCTTCACCGAGCAGCTCACCGAGAACGAGATCTCCCTCCTCACCACCCACCACGATGCCTCGTGGCTCCCCTACGCCTCCTGCATGAGTGCCCTCATCGACTGGGACGCTCGTGCCTCCACCCTCGACCAGGCCACTCTCGCCTCGGCCGCCCTCGCCCACATTTCCCCCTTCACCCCCGACCTCCCCTCCTCCATCCCCTTCCGCCGCCTCCTGGACCTCCTGGCCTTCGAGGAGGCCATCAAGCCCAAGGTCGCCCGGGTCGCCCTGCTCCACTGGCTAGCAACCTGGGCGGCCCAGCAGACCGGCTCCCGGCTGGCCTGCCCCCCCCCCAGCTGCGTCTTCGACCCCGCCAGCCCCCACGTCCGTATCCCCGCTCCTTGCCCCCTGTCCGCCCAACCGTGGTACACCGAGTTGAACCATCGGAAGGATGATGGTTCCATTCGCACCCCCAACATCTCCACCGCCATCACCGCAGCCGCCCGCCGCGCTCACCCGCAAGCGGAAGACCCCCCTGCGGGGCCCGGAGCCCCCGCCCCCGCCGTCGCCCCTGCACCCCCCGACGCTTCACAACCCTTGTCCCTGCTTCCGCCCCGTCCCCAGCCCCCGCAGCCGGCCGCACCACCCCCGTCAGACTGGGAGACACTCTTCCAGGCTGGCCCCACCCCGAGCTCCCAGGACACGCTGACCCTGCTTGACGGCCTCTCCTCCGTCCCCGAGGCCGACGCCCACCACACGGCCATGTGCATTGTGGCTATGGGCAAGAGCTGCCACCTGCCCCCCAGGACCGTGCAGCACCTCTCGGTCTCCACGTCCACCGCCAGCCTGGTGCTCGCCGCCAAGGGTGCCTGGCACTCCTGCCCCGACCTCCACAAGCCCACCCTCCGCCTCCACCTCAACAAGCTCCTCACCCTGGTCTCCCAACGGTACGGGGCCGCCGCCTCCTCCGCGGCCTCCCTGCCAGCCCTCCAGGCCATCCAGCCCCTAATCACGGCCGCTCAGGCCCATGCCGACACTCCCTGGCTGACGGCGGCCTTCACCATCGCCAGCGCCCCCTCATTCCCCATAGAGGCCTACCAGGACCTCCAACACGTCTCCTCCGCCGATACCCTCCGCGCAGCCATCGCACGGCTGTGTGGCCGTCTCTCCACCCCGGCCCAGTTCCAGGAGCTCATCTCCTACACCAAAACTGCCCTCCCCCCCCGCTCCGCGGCGGACCTGGACTGGTCCCGCCTTGGCTCCTCTGCACCGCCAGCGCACTCCCTGCTAACCCCTTGGCGCCGCCGCCCCGCCCGCGCCACTCTTCGCCCCTCCCCTCCTCGGCCAACCCCCCCTCCCGGGCGCCCCCGCGCCCACCGCCACCGGCGCCACCCCCACCTCCACGGTCCCCACCTTCACCCCCGTCGGCTCCTCGCCAGCCACCACCGGCGTCATCCGCGTCTCAGGCCTCCGCGTAGGCCCGCACCCCTCCATGGCAGTCACCCTCATCCACAACCTGCAGACCGTCGTGTACGTCACTGACGCCGACGCCCGCCGCGGGCACGCGTTCGCCCACATCGCCCCCGCCCTGCACACCTCCCTCTTCGCCTCGCTGCCCACGCGCGTCATCCAACACAACGAGGGCTGGTCCCTTACGGTCCAGGGCAGACGGGACGATGGGCAACCGTGGCACGCCCCCACTGCCACTCTCAACACCCCACCCTCCCTCCGCCCGCCCGTCCCGGGCGACCCTCAGCCCCGCCCCGCCAAACGCAGCCGCCAGCAGTCACCCCCCCGTTCCTCCCCCCGGCGCTCCCCGCGGCACCATGGCCGCACAACACCCTCGGCCCCCTCGTCAGGAAGGGCAGTCCGCGGCGCCATGTTCCCCAGTGCCCGCAGACACAACTGACTCGCCCTACCGGACACGCTCCCCGCCTCCAGCGCTCCCGACCTCCCGACCCTAGCCTGGGCGACTTTCCTCGCCTCCCACTTCCCCCGCCCACTCGACGCCCACCGCGCCGGGGCTGACCTTCTCTCCGCCCCAGAGCCCCGTCCCCAGTCCCACGCCCGTGGCCCCCCCCCCCCGCGCACCCGCTCCACCACCGGCCTCCGCCCCCCGTATATGCCTTCACTGCGGCACGTTGCGGCGCCCTGCCCTCACGCGCTGCCCCATGTGCGCACACTCTGCTGACCTTCTCCCCCTTGGCCTCCCCCCGGCCGCCGACCTCCCCCCGGGCCCCCTCCGAGACCTCCTGCACGCCGCCCAGGTCTCCACGTCGCTAACCCCCTCGCTCCTCGCCTCCGCCCTCCCCACGGTGTGCGGTTGGCTCGCCTCCTTCCCCCGCCAGCGCGGTGACCCCTCCTTCTGGATCACCCCTCCCCTGCACGTGGACGCCAAGTGGACCGCCTTCTGGGACACCGCCCACTTGCCCACAACCCCCCTCCCCCCGTCCCCAGCGTACACTCGCTCGTCAGGCCCGACCTCAGCGTGGGCACTGCACCCCGCCCTCCCCGACGCCCCGCTCGTCACCTCCTCCGCTTGCCCCGACTGTGGACGCCCCACGCCTCACACCGCCTTCGTCGACCTCCCCACATCGCCGACCGACCACTGGCCTCACTTCTTCTGCACCTCCCCCCACAAGGCCCCGCCTGTGTGCACTCGTGACATCGCCGCCCGCTGTGTGGTCGGCTTCCAGGGCATGCTACTGCCCGGGGCGGTCCCCGTCTCCGCCATCCCCTGGGCCGCCCCCTGCGCCCCCCCCCCCCGACCGCCTCCTCCAGCCAACCCCCGCCTTCGTCCTCTCCCTCCCCGACCCCCGTGACCAGGCGTCCACCCCCCTCCGCGACACAGCCCTCACCTTTCTCACACACAACTGGGGCGGCATCGCCGGCCAAGTCTCCCTCGCCCGCACCTGGCTCGAGGCCCTGTCCCCCGACGTGGTCGCCGAACAGGAACTCTGGGACTTAGACTCGGCCCGCCCCGCCCTCCCACCGAGGTACGAGGCCCACTACAGCACCGCTTCCGGCCAGGGCTCAGGCCTCCGCACGGCCTGGCTCCGGTCCCTCCGCGCCCCCTCCCAACCCGCCGACCTCGTCTACGACGGCCAGCACTGGATTGCCTCCGCGGTCCCCCTCTCGCTAGGGGGCCGGGCCCTCCTGTTCAACGTTCACCTCCCCCCACGCCTCTCGTACTCCGAGTGGGTCTCCGAGGTCAAGCTCATGAACCACCTCCGCTCCCGCGTACGGCCCGACCTATGCGTCCTCCTGGGCGACCTCAACAGCACGGGGGCCCCAGGCACCCCCCTGGCCTCCGCACTCGGGGCCCTAGGCCCGCTCTAAGCCTGGCACCGCCTGGTCCCCCCAGCCACTCCCACCAACTTGACCACCCGCCACGGCTCCCCCCGTTCCACCGCCATCGACCACATCTTCGCCACCGGTCCCATCGCCTCCCACTCTCACCACGTCCTCCCCTGCCACACCTCACACGCCATGGTGTTGGCGCAGGTCACCCTGCACCACCGCTCCTGCGACGCCCACTCGTGGCGTCTGTTCCGATGGCGCCTGGCGACTGTCGAGGACATGGACTCCCTCTCAGCCGCCCTAGACCTGGCGTGGGGCTGGCTCTCCCTTACCCCCTCCCTCCCCGACCACTACATCGCCGCCCACCACTCCCTCGCGCACCAGCTGCTCCCGCAACCCCCTGACACCCCCACACTACTACGGTCCCTGGCCCGGTTAACCTTTCCCCTCTCCACGCAAGACCTAGCCGCCCAGTCCTTTGCCCTCCGGGAGGCATCGGCCGCCCGCGGCTTCGTCTCTCGCGCTGCAGTCCTCTCCTCCCCCTCCATCACTTCCGCCACTCGCACGGTCCTCCGGCTGCCCTCCCCTCCCCTGGAACCGTTCCACGGCATCCTCCCCCACCCAGGGGCCACCCTCACGACCCGCGAGGAACGGCTCGCCGAGATCACGGCACAGTCCCGGTCCCAGACGGCCAACCGGCACGTCTCCGTGGATCACGCCTTACTCGCCGCCCGCTGCACCCGGGACCCCTGGCTCCCCCTCCTGCACCCGCCCACCGACCTCACCCTCCCCCTACTCCGCGACGCCCTCCGCGCGAACGCCCGACCAGAATCCCCCGCCTCCCTCCGGGCGTACGCTCTCGCCCGCCAGTCCCCCCCCCTCATCACCACGGCCTCCCTCGCCAACCGCCGCATGGGCAAGCGCTCCCTCGCCGTGTCCACTGACAACGTGGCGCGCGCAGCGCTCTTCCGCAGCGGCGGAGGCGTCCACCTCGGATTGCTGCACCTCCTCCTCCAGCTCGAATCCGGCACCCCGGGCGTCTCCAACGAGACCGTCCGCTACGGCCTCTACAAGGGGAAGCTCACCAAGCCACTCCCCCGTCACCTCACACGCTCCTTCCGCCCCGTCGACCTGGAGTCGGGCGTCTCCGGCGCGGCGTCCGGCATCGCCACGACCCGCCTAGCCGCCGATCTCGAGCTCACCTCCACCTACACCCCTGCCTCCTTCGCCTACCGCCCAGGCCACTCCGCCCTCGGCCTCGCCCTCGTCGCCCGCGCCGCCACCTACACAGCCCTCTCCACCCACGGCACCTGCGCCATCTGCGACTGGGACGAGTCTGACGCGTACCTCAGGGTACTGCGCCAAGACAACTCCCGCCTCTGCTCCCGCCTCCGCGCCACGTGGGACTTTGGCCCCTGGGCGGACGGCTTCTACAGCCGCCTGGTCATCCGCGTGGCCACCCGCGAGGGGTTTGCCCACCCCTTCAGCACCGAGGAGGGGGGCAACCAAGGCGACGGGTTCGCCCAACTCCACTACCAGGCCCCCAGCCTGGTCATCACCAGGGCCATGCGCCCCAACACTTCCATCACCCTCCCCCTCACCGTTCCCGGCCACTCAGCATCCCTCCCCGCCACCCACCTCTCGTACAGCGACGACCGCCGCTTCATCACCCCCTCCCTCACGGACGTGGCAGCCATGGCCACTGACTGCCGCGAGTGCTCACGCCGCGCCGGCCGCATCATCCACCCCGACAAGCAGGAGTTCTCCCTCATCGACTCCCGCCCGGGCCGGCCCACCCTCGTCACCGCCGACGTCCCGCAGAACACCGGCACCACCACCACCGCCCCCCCGGAAGTCGTCGGCATCCCCATCCTCCCCGAGCTCCCCCTCCTCCGCGTCATCAACAAGACCCGCACGTCCCTCGACCGGGCGCGCAAGGCCAGCCGCAACCGCGAGGCCTGCCCCATACTCCAGCTCCGCTCCCTGCACGCCTTCGGCCTCTCCCCCCTCGACTACGTCACCTGGGGCGTACTCATCCCCCCCCCCTCCCTCCGCCCCCATCAGGTCGCCATCAACAATGCATACCGCCACGCCTTCCGTCCGCCCCCCTGGGCTCACTCGGCCTTCCTCCACCTCCCCCTCCAGCAGGGCGGTCCCGGCGCCCCCCTCCTGGCGTACAGGGCCCCCCTCAACCTCCTCCGCACTTACCTCTGCGCCTCTTGGGGCCCCAACACCCTCGCGGTAGCCGCCACGGCGTCCCTCGTCTCCCCACGCCGCCCCACCCCCTGGCTCACCGAAGGCCCCGCCCTGGCGCAGGCGCTCCCTCCCCTCGACATCACCGTCCACCTCCTCCCCTCCCCCCGAGTACGCCCCGCCCCGCAGCACCACACCGGCTCGCTGGCCCCCCTTCGCTCCCTCCCCTATGTCGTCGTCGCATGCGACGGCAGCCAAGAGGGCACCCGCCTCGGCGCCGGCTTCCTCCTCTGGCACCCCCTCCACGGCACTCTCTACCGCGGCTGGCTCGGCCTCCACGCACTTGCCGGCCACTCCACCGACGCGGAGTGGATCGCCAAGATAGCCGCCACGTTCACCCTCCGCGGCTGGTCCGGCGCAGCCCTCTTCGCCTCGGACTCCACCGCCTCCCAGCTCTGCGACCTCACCCGCGGCCCGCCCCCCTCCTCCGCCCTCTCCATCCCATACCGGGCTGCCCTCCTCTGCGCCTCCTTCCGCATGCACGAGGCCTGGCTCCCCGCACAACACGACTCTGGCTCCGCCAGCCTCCTCGCCACCCTCAACGCCGAAGCTGACAGCCTAGCCCGCCGCGGGCTCCACACCGCCTCCCCGTGGACCCTCCCCTGGTCCGCACTCTTCCACGGCCGCATCGTGGCGCTCCATGAGGGCGCGATCTTCCTTAACCCCACACGCGCCGCAGAGGCAGCGTATGCGGCCACCACCGCCCGCACCGACGCACAGCACCTCCGGGCCCTGCCTCCAGGCTGGTCCTCCCACCTACTCCGCCTCGCGTATGAACGCGCCGAGATCCCGGCGCTGGCCCTCCACCGCATCATGCACCTCCGGCTACTTCACTCCCAGGACCACCCCCCCGGCTACGGAGGCGTGACGTGCCCCTTCTGCCACCGCCCCTACCCGGACTCCGCCGCCCACCTCCAGCACCACTGCCCCCCCAACTACGCCCTGCAGTTACTCCTCGTGTGGCACCTGTTCACGCACCCGCCCATCCTGGCAGCCACTGCCGGCCACTCCCCCCGCCTCGTCACCCCTTTCGAGCTCCGCACGGCCACCACCGCAGTGTACCTCTCCGAGCGCCTCCCAGCCGCCCCGCGACCCGGCCCCCCGACACAGTTGGGGTTCAGCCTGCTTGGCATGTGGCACTCTTCCTCCCCCCACGGCGCCCCCCCTCTGCTGGACAGCGCCGGCCGGGAAGAGCTCCTCCGCGAGCACCTCTCCACCCTCAGCACGACACACACGTTGCTGGCGTCACTCCTCCGCCGTGCCCCCTCCCACGTCACCGCCCCGCCCCCACCCCTCCCGCCGCACGTCCCCGCGCCGCCCAGCACCCAGCCCCACACACTGCGCCACAGCATCGCCCTAGTCTGGCTCCTCCGCCATTGCGCCACTTGGCGCCTCATAGTAGACCGCCGTCCTGCGGTCCCGCTCCCCCCGGCACCGCTCCCGGGGCCGCACCCGGCCCACGTCCTGTTCACCCCCACGTCGCGGGCCGCGGACATCCTCCCGCTCCTCGCCGCCACCCCCCCCGGGCATCGCATACTGCTTGCCGCCAACCCCTCGGTCCTCAGTGAGGTCCTCATCGGGCACGCCGACGCCCTGCACGTACGCCCGCTGCTGCCCGACCTGCACGCTGCGTACGCCCCCGGCACACCCATCGACCCATCCGTGTGGGATTCCCAGTGAGGCCACCGGCCTCCGGCCGGCCCGCACGCACCACCCCGCACTCGCCTCGGGCACTCGACCCCGTGGGCGCCGCTACCCACGCGCCCGGCCCCGGCCTCGGCCCCCGAGCAGCGCTCCCTGCCAGCCGCGGGTCCCACGGCCCTCGGGGGGTCCCCGACGGGCACGCCGACACCCTCGCCCGTGCGCCCCCCGCAGCTTGGCCTGCACAGCGCACTCGCCCCCGGCACGCCCCCGGGCCCCACGGTGTGGGGCCCTTGGAGCCTCTGCCGACCGCCGGCTGGGCCGCCCACGCCTCCCAGCGACCGCCAAGGCCCCCCCGCCCACTCGGCCGCCCGCCGCTACTCATGCGCCCGGCCCCGGCCTCAGCCCCCAGGCAACGCAACCAGCTCGCCGCAGGTCCCTCGGCCCGCAGAGGGGCCCGCACCGAGCACGCCGACGCCCTTGCGCGCGCGCCCTCCGCAGCAAGACCTGCAGGACTCGCCCTCCCCCGGCACGCCCGCCGACCCCACTGTGTGGGACGCTCAGGGCCACTGCCGACCGCCGGCTGGACCGCCCGCGACCCCCCGCGACCGCCACGGGCCCCGCACCCGCATGGCGCCACGTCCTACCCGGCCGCCCGCCGCTACCCACGCGCACGGCCCGGGCTGTGAACCCCCGCCGGCTGTGCCGCGCGGCCTCCCGTACGCAGGGCACAGGGACAGGCACCAGGGAACATCACATGAACCGAACACAGCACGCCAGCGACAGTGAACCCATGTTCGTGCTCTTGTGCTCCCGCCCTTGTGCCCTCCCTCCCCCATGACCAACGCGCGCGCGCCCGCACTACCGGGGACGAGGCGGCCACAACACAACACCAGCAGAGGTGACTAGGCGCCGGCAGACCGCAACTCCCAGGCCTCCCCTCGCCCCCGTAGAAGGCTAGAAGCACGGGCCAGCGCCCCCGGCCACGCCACGGCCTCACACGAGGAACGGTATATATGTATATATATATATATACATATATATATATATATATATAAATATATATATTTATGTTTTCGCCCAAAACAGCCCTAGTAAGGGTGCAAAACAGCCAAAAACACGTGCGTCTTGACTTTCTCGTGACGAAGGGACCTTTGGTGCCCTCTAACTCCACGATATGTCCGAGAAACGGCCCAAAAAGGCGCCAAAAAGCCCCAAAATCTGCGCAATGTGCACCAGCACGCCGAAACCAAGAACGGGCCGTATCTTGGGCTACGTGGCTCAAAGTCTGATTGCGAGGGCACCTAGTCCACCCGCAACCCCCCACTTTTTATGGTTTCCAAGCCTCAGAATCGCCCAACGAGACACGTAGACCCCCGTACCAGTGGTCGCTTGGTGCAGCCAAAGGGCCGGCCAGCCCACGCACAGTGGGGGCCAACGGTGGGTCCACCAGGGTCCCCGGGGCGAGAAAAATGATTTTTTCCAAAGTTGTTCCTAGACCACTTGGGATGCTCAAACAAGCGTTTTTAGGCCGTTTTGAGCGTGTGGTGGCGCGTTTTGGGTCATGGAAAATCCCAAAATGCCTTGAAAATGGGCCGTTTCGGGAACAACAACTGGTCAAAAATGGGTCAAAAACGCGTTTTTCCAAAAGTGATCCCGGACCATTTGGGATGCTCAAACAAGTGTTTTTAGCCTGTTTTGAGGCCGTTTTGACCGAGTTTAGCCCCTTCCACCACATGTATGCACAACTTTGTGCCCTTCGCATGTACCTTAGAGCCGTGTGGTGGAGGCACCTAGAGTTGGGAGAGGGGTGTAGATTAGAGGATATATATATATATACATGGTCAAAACGGGCTAAAAACACTTGTTTGAGCATCCCAAATGGTTCGGGATCACTTTTGGAAAAACGCGTTTTTGACCCGTTTTTGACCCATTTTTGGTTCCAAAATGGCGCATTTTCAAGGCATTTTGGGATTTTCCATGGGCCAAACCCGTCGCCATGGGCTCAAAATGGGCTAAAACCACTTGTTTGAGCATCATAAATGGTCCAGGATCATTTTTCAAAAAACGCGTTTTTGACCCATTTTTGACCCATTGTTGTTCCCAAAACGGCCCATTTTCAAGGCATTTTCGGATTTTCCATGGCCCCAAACGCGCCACCACGGGCTCAAAACAGCCTAAACACACTTGTTTGAGCATCCCAAGTGGTCTAGGAACAACTTTGGAAAAAATGATTTTTGTCGACCCGGGGACCCTGGTGGACCCACCGTTGGCCCCCACTGTGCGTGGGCTGGCCAGCCCTCCGGCTGCACCAAGTGACCACTGGTACGGGGGTCAACGTGTCTCCTTGGGCGATTCAGAGGCTTGGAAACCACAAAAATTGGGGGGTTGCAGGTGGACTAGGTGCCCTCGGAATTGGGATTTGAGCCACGTAACCCAAGATACGGCCCGTTCTTGGTTTCGGGGTGCTGGTGCACATTGCGCAGTTTTTGGGGCTTTTCGGCACCTTTCTGGGCCGTTTCTTGGACATATCGTGGAGTTAGGGGGCAATGAAGGTCCCTTGGTCATAGAAAAGTCAAGCCGCACGTGGATTGTAGCAGCCCTTTGCCTTCCTTTGGCTGTTTTGAACCCTTACTAGGGCTATTTTGCGCGAAAAATGGCTGTTTTTGGCCCAAAACTGCGGAGATTTGGGAGGGCACCTCCCGACTTGGCGCCACCGACCCGGGCCGCCACCGTTGAGTTTTTGGCTCAAAACTTGGATCCCGCAAGGCCACCACCTAGGCTCCAAGATGACGACATAAGCAAAAGATCCAAAGCGTTGGGACAAAGCAATGGCCAAAACGGCACGGAGACGTGTTGCTTGTTGCTTGTTGCTTGTTGCTTGTTGTTGCTTGTTGTTAGCTAAATTTAAGGGGAGAGGGGTGTAGTAATATATATATATATATATATATATATATATACATATATATATATATATATATATATATACATATATATATATATGTATATATATATATATATATATATATATATATATATATATATATATATATATATATATATATATATATATATATATATATATATATATATATATATATATATATATATATATATATATATATATATATATATATATATATATATATATATATATATATATATATATATATATATATATATATATATATATATATATATATATATATATATATATATATATATATATATATATATATATATATATATATATATATATATATATATATATATATATATATATATATATATATATATATATATATATATATATATATATATATATATATATATATATATATATATATATATATATATATATATATATATATATATATATATATATATATATATATATATATATATATATATATATATATATATATATATATATATATATATATATATATATATATATATATATACATATATATATATATATATCAAAACTTGGATTTGGCAAGGGCACCACCTAGGCTCCAAGATGGTCACATGGGGAAAGGATCCGAAGCGTTGGGACGGAGCAATGGTCAAAAAGGCAGGGAGACGTGTTGTTGCTTGTTGTTGCTTGTTGCTTGTTGTTGCTTGTTGTTAGCTCAATTTAAGGGGAGAGGGGTGTAGTAATATATATTACTACACCCCTCTCCCCTTAAATTTAGCTAACAAGCAACAAGCAACAAGCAACAACAAGCAACAACAAGCACGTCTCCGTGTCGTTTTGGCCATTGCACCTTCCCAACGCCTCGGGCCTGACTCTACCTTAGCCATCCTAGAGCCTAGGTGGTGCCCTTGCCAAATCCAAGTTTTGAGCCACAAACTCACCGGTGGCGGTCCGGGGCGGGGGCGCCAAGTCGGGAGGTGCCCTCCCAAATCTGCGCAGTTTTGGGACAAAAACAGCCATTTTTCGCCCAAAACAGCCCTAGTAAGGGTTCAAAACAGCCAAACGAAGGCAAACGGCTGCTACACTTCACGTGCGGCTTGACTTTCTTGTGACCAAGGGACCTTTGGTGCCCTCTAACTCCACGATATGTCCGAGAAACGGCCCAAAAATGGCGCCAAAAAGCCCCAAAATCTGCGCAATGTGCACAAGCACCCCGAAACTCAGAACGGGCTGTATCTTGGGCTACGTGGCTCGAAAAACGAATTCCGAGGGCACCTACCCACCCGCAGACCCCCACTTTTTATGGTTTCCACCCCTCAGAATCGCCCAACGAGACACATAGACCCACGTACCTGTGGTCACTTTCTGCAGCCGGAGGGCCGGTCAGCCCATGCACAGTGGGGGCCAACGGTGGGTCCACCAGTATCCCCAGGGCGAAAAAAATGATTTTTCCAAAGTTGTTCCTAGACCACTTGGGATGCTCAAACAAGTGTTTTTAGGCCATTTTGAGCCCGTGGTGGCGCATTTTGGGCCATGGAAAATCCCAAAATGCCTTGAAAATGGGCCGTTTCAGGACCAACAATGCGTCAAAAATGGGTCAAAAACGCGTTTTTCCAAAAATGATCCTGGACCATTTACGATGCTCAAACAAGTGGTTTTAGCCAATTTTGAGCCCGTGGCAACGGGCTTTGGCCCACGGAAAATCCCAAAATGCCCTGAAAATGGGTCGTGTTTGAACCAAAAATGGGTCAAAAATGGGTCCACAATCTGTTTTTCCAAAAGCAAGTGTTTTTGGCCCGTTTTGACCACAAACAGCCATTTTTCGCCCAAAACAGCCCTAGTAAGGGTTCAAAACAGCCAAACGAAGGCAAACGGCTGCTACACTTCACGTGCGGCTTGACTTTCTGGTGACCAAGGGACCTTTAGTGCCCTCTAACTCCAGGATATGTCCGAGAAACGGCCCAAAGTGCGCCAAAAAGCCCAAAAAACTGCGCCATGTGCACCAGCACCCCGAAACCAAGAACGGGCTGTATCTTGGGCTACGTGGCTCGAAAAACCAATTCCGAGGGCACCTAGTACACCCGCAACCCCCCACTTTTTATCTTTTTCACCCCTCAGAATCGCCCAACATGTAGACCCCCGTACCAGTGGTCACTTGGTGCAGCCGGAGGGCCGGCCAGCCCACGCACGGTTGGGGCCAACGGTGGGTCCACCGGGGTCCCCGGGGCGAAAAAAATGATTTTTTCCAAAGTTGTTCCTAGACCACTTGGGATGCTCAAACAAGCGGTTTTAGGCCGTTTTGAGTCCGTGGTGGCGCGTTTTGGGCCATGGAAAATCCAAAAATGCCTTGAAAATGGGCCATTTTGGGACCAACAATGGGTCAAAAAAGGGTCAAAAACGCGTTTTTTCAAAAATGATCCTGGACCATTCATGATGCTCAAACAAGTGTTTTTAGGCCGTTTTGAGCTCGTGGCGACGGGTTTTGGCTCTTGCAAAATCCTAAAATGCGTTGAAAATGGGCCATTTTGGGACCAAAGATGGGTCCAAAATGGGTCAAAAACGCGTTTGTCCAAAAGTGATCCCGGACCATCCGGGATGCTCAAACAAGTGTTTCGAGCCCATTTTAAGCCCGTTTTGACCGAGTTTAGCCCCTTCCACCACATGTATGCACCCCTTTGTGCCCTTTGCACCTACCTTGGAGCGATTTTTCGCCCAAAACAGCCCTAGTAAGGGTTCAAAACAGCCAAACGAAGGCAAACGGCTGCTACACATCACGTGCGGCTTGACTTTCTCGTGACCAAGGGACCTTTGGTGCCCTCTAGCTCCACGATATGTCCGAGAAACGGCCCAAAAAGGCGCCAAAAAGCCCCAAAAACTGCGCAATGTGCACAAGCACCCCGAAACCAAGAACGGGCCGTATCTTTGGCTACCTGGCTCAAAAACGAATTCCGAGGGCACCTAGGCCACCCGAAACCCCCCACTTTTTATGGTTTCCAAAGCTCAGAACAGCCCAATGAGAAACGTAGACCCCCGTACCTGTGGTCACTTGGTGCAGCCGGAGGGCTGGCCAGCCCACGCTGAGTGGGGGCCAACGGTGGGTCCACCAGGGTCCCCAGGGCGAAAAAAATCATTTTTTCCAAAGTTGATCCTAGACCACTTGGGATGCTCAAACAAGTGTGTTTAGGCTGTTTTGAGCCCGTGGTGGCGCTTTTTGGGCCCTGATCCTGGACCATTTATGATGCTCGAACAAGTGGCTTTAGCCCATTTTAAGCCCGTGGGGACGGGTTTTGGCTCCTGAAAACTCCCAAAATGCCCTGAAAGTGGGCCGTTTTGGGACCAAAAATGGGTCAAAAATGGGTCAAAAATGCGTTTTTACAAAAGTGATCCCGGACCATTTGGGATGCTCAAACAAGTGTTTTTGGCCAGTATTGAGCCCGTTTTGACCGAGTTTAGCCCCTTCCACCACATGTATGCACCACTTTGTGCCCTTCGCACGTACCTTAGAGCCGTGTGGTGGGGCCACCTAGAGATGGGAGAGGCATGTAGATTGGAGGATATATATATATATATATATATATATATATATATATATATATGTATATATATATATATATATATATATATATATATATATATATATATATATATATATATATATATATATATATATATATATATATATATATATATATGTACATTACTACACCCCTCTCCCCTTAAATTTAACTAACAAGCAACAAGCAACAAGAAACAAGCAACAAGCAACAACAAGCACGTCTCCGTGCCGTTTTGGCCATTGCACCTTCCCAACGCCTCGGGCCTGACTCTACTTTGGCCACCCTAGAGCCTGGGTGGTGGCCTTGCTAAATCCAAGTTTTGAGTCACAAACTCACCGCTGGCGGCCCGGGGCGGGGGCGCCAGTTTGGGAGGTGCCCTCCCAAATCTGCGCAGTTTTGGGCCAAAAACAGCCATTTTTCGCCCAAAACAGCGCTAGTAAGGGTTCAAAACAGCCAAACGAAGGCAAACGGCTGCTACACTGCACGTGAAGCTTGACTTTCTCGCAACCAAGGAACCTTTGGTGCCCTTCGACTCCACGATATGTCCGAGAAACTGCCCAAAAAGGCGCCAAAAAGCCCCAAAAACTACGCAATGTGCACCAGCACCCCGAAACCAAGAACGGGCCGTATCTTGGGCTACGTGGCTCAAATCCCAATTCCGAGGGCACCTAGTCCATCCGCAACCCCCCACTTTTTATGGTTTCCAAGCCTCCGAATCGCCCAACGAGACACATAGACCCCCGTACCAATGGTCACTTGGTGCAACCGGAGGGCTGGCCAGCCCACGCACAATGGGGGCTAACGGTGGGTCCACCGGGGTCCCCGGGGCGAAAAAAAAGATTTTTTTCAAAGTTGTTCCTAGGCCACTTTGGATGCTTAAACAAGTGTGTTTAGGCCGTTTTGAGCCCGTGGTGGCGCGTTTTGGGCCATGGAAAATCCCAAAATGCCTTGAAAATGGGCCATTTTGGGACCAACGATTGGTCAAAAATGGGTCAAAAACGCGTTTTTTCAAAAATGATCCTGGACCATTTATGATGCTCAAACAAGTAGTCTTAGCCCATTTTGAGCCCGTGGCGACGGGTTTTGGCTCATGCAAAATCCCAAAATGCCTTGAAAATGGGCCATTTTGGGACCAAAAATGGGTCAAAAATGGGTCAAAAACACGTTTTTCCAAAAGTGATGCCTTACCATTTGGGATGCTCAAACAAGTGTTTTTAGCCCGCTTTGAGCCCGTTTTGACCGAGTTTAGCCCCTTCCACCACATGTATGCACCACTTTGTGCCCTTTGCACGTACCTTAGAGCCGTGTGGTGGAGCCACCTAGAGTTGGGAGAGGGGTGTAGATTAGAGGATATATATATATATATATATATATTACTACACCCCTCTCCCCTTAAATTTAGCTAGCAACAAGCAACAACAAGAACGTCACCATTGCGTTTTGGCCATTGCACCTTTCCAACGCCTCGGGCTTGACTCTACCTTAGCCATCCTAGAGCCTAGGTGGTTGCCTTGGCAAATCCAAGTTTTGAGTGAAAAACTCACCGAGAACGGCCCGGGGCGGTGGCGCCAGGTCGGGAGGTGCCCTCCCAAATTTGCGCAGTTTTTGGCCAAAAACAGCCATTTTTCGCCCAAAACAGCCCTAGTAAGGGTTCGAAACAGCCAAACGAAGGCAAACGGCTGCTACACTTCACGTGCGGCTTGACTTTCTTGTGACCAAGGGACCTTTGGTGCCCTCTAACTCCACGATATGTCCGAGAAACGGCCCAGAAAGGTGCCAAAAAGCCCCAAAAACTGCGCAATGTGCACCAGCACCCCGAAACAAAGAACGGGCCGTATCTTGGGCTACGTGGCTCAAAAGCAAATTCCGCGGGCACCTAGTCCACCTGCACCCCCCACGTCTTATGGTTTCCAAGCCTCAGAATCACCCAAGGAGACACGTAGACCCCCGTACGAGCGGTCACTTGGTGAAGCCGGAGGGCCGGCCAGCCCACGCACAGTGGGGGCCAACGGTGGGTGCACCAGGGTCCCTAGGGCGAGAAAAATGATTTTTTTCAAAGTTGTTCCTAGACCACTTGGGATGCTCAAACAAATGGTTTTAGGCTGTTTTGAGCATGTGGTGGCGCGTTTTAGGCCATTAAAAATCCCAAAATGCCTTGAAAATGGGCCGTTTTGGGACCAACAATGCGTCAAAAATGGGTCAAAAATGCGTTTTTCCAAAAGTGATCCCGGACCATTTGGGATATATATATATATATATATATATATATATATATATATATATGTATATATATATATATATATATATATATAAATATATATATATATAGTCATAGTCATAGTCATAGTCATAACCACTTATCATGCCGTCTACTGGAGTTACCGGGCATCTCGCGCCGACAGGTGGTTCCTGCCTCGCTTGATCCCGTTGGTCCCAGGGCTGCCTGAGGTGGCCCACAGCATGACGGAGGACCCAGAGGACCGGGGATACCGGTCAACCAGCCTTTGGGGGCAGTGGCAACTGCACAGCGTTAGCATTAGCAACGGCGACGGACGCTGTCCCGTTTGTTCGCCGGGGGTAAGGGGGCAAGGCACAGCAACGCAGCAACATCGCAACAAGCAGAAAGCAAGGGCTTCTCTGTCCGGCGCAAAGCGGCAACCAAGGAACAAAGCAGCAGGCATGCGGCGAAGCAAGAGCGGACCCTCCGTCGTTCGCGTACCCCCGCCACCGTGGAGACGTCCATCACCCGTGACCCCACGGAATCCATTGCCATCTGCGTACTCGTAATTGCCCACCACCCCTCACTCCACGTATCCCTCTGCCAGCACGCAATAACCCGTATATGCATAGCCAGGATTTCTGGGAGGCTCCAGCCTAGCCTGGCCCTCAGCTTTCATCGCCCCCATGTCCCCACAATGTACGCCGCCGACCCACAGCACCAGTCCTGTAGTATAGTACAGAAACTGGGTATCCATTCCACGTCCCCGTGGCCCTGAGCTGCACCCACACCCCAGATATATACCATGCCGGCACTCCATGTCAGGGGCCAGTACCCAATCAGCTTCGAGGCATCCTCTTTCCCACGTATAATATAACTTGAGGGTCTACAGGGGGGACGCCGGCCGCTACCCGACGGGAGTGGCGCAACCCGTGAATATCGCTGGCTGGGATTCGGGCTGGTGGGTGCCGTAGCTTGGTTATCGACCCCCTGTAGGGGTACCCACCAGAGGCTCGCCCCGGGCTGTGGTAACCAGGTGCACCTCATCTGGCCCACATACATTGCCCTGGCGCCTACCCTTGACCCTTACCTGCCCTGTTTGGCCAGCTCCCGTGGTTGCGCCTCTTCCGCCACAGCAGCGGCCAGGCCGCAGGTTCGGCCCCCACCGACAATGTGGCGTGCCTACTTATAGCATTGGCCCGCGCGTCACCCCCAGGACCACTCAGCATGCCGCTCCTCCTCTCTCCTGGCCTCTAGCCGACTGGACTGGCGCCCCCCAGGGGTAAGTCGTTACAATGGTGAGGCGACCGCATACTCTTCGCTACGACGCCGCGCAGTACCGCTGTTGCCACGCGATGCCACCTGCGAGCCGCCACCACACGCACTACCGCAACCGCAAGGCCATGGTCAGAGCTTAGACTATGTACATGCCCGCAGGCACGGTCCCTCTAGTTTGTTAACGGGGCCAGGGGATGCCCCCACGCGCCCCCTGAGTTGTTAGAGGGGTCAGGGGGACACCCCAGTACCGCCATGCATCCCCGCTGCTCCCCCACTGTACGGTTCCCCAGTACCGCCGCGTACCCTCACCGTACGGATCCCAGTACCGCCGCGTATACCCCCAAGACGCCAGTACACCGCCACCTTGAACTCCGCGTGCCCCCCGTGAGTGCTCCTCCCAGGCCGCCACGCCGTCTCCAGGACGCCCGCCATACTGTCCCCCTGACGACCTCGCCGTCATATCCCTCTACGCACACATCTTTGCTTCGTCGCCGCCCCCGGGGCCTGCAGGCTGTCCCCGCAACCCCGTGTAACACTCCCAGGGGGCGCCGTAACGCCATAACCCCCAGACAACTCCGTGCACCCCCGGTGTATCGCGAGCAACCACTCCCATTACTCCCGTAGCCAGGCCGCCAGTAGAGACCCTGGTGCCATGGGAATACCCTACAGGGGTTTGAGCCTTATTACCCTGGTCGGGACGACCCATGACACCTCACTGTTGTATGCGGCGACCTGGGGCAGGCGGGTGAAGCATCCCTGTCTGACCTTCATGCACGGCGGCAGTACGGCTCACCATCAGGCCGGCACGACCTGTCACATCGCGTTGGCCGTCATACGCCGCCTGCCAGTACCGCACAATCAGGCCATGAGGGCACTGCTTCTCAGGCGCTACTCCCTCCGCTGCGTCCAGCGTAGGGACGGTAGCAGGTGCACCCACAATTCCTAACCCCATCAATCTGCATCACCCCCGGCCCCCACCACGCCGTCACCATTTCCTCCGTGATGCCACAACCAGAGTATCCGCGAGTCGCCCTCCAGAGCCGCCCACCACAGCAGCAGGGGCAGGGCTGCCGACGGCGCTCCAGGGCACCGTACCCCTTCCACTCGGACGCTCTTCAGGCCACCCTGGATTGTCTTCCAGGCACTTGAGGACATCTGTCCAGAGTGCCGCAGTGCCCATCTCGCCTTAGGCCACCCCCTATCGGCACGCTCCTTACATGTCCCGCATAGCGGGACGGAGGCACACTGATGAACCCAAACTGACGCTGTTTTCCTGCACCCGGGGCATCGCTGCGGAAGCACAGACCGCGACGGAACGCAGCTACCATCACAACACTGCGACCATAGGTCCTGCCATATGTTGCAGCACGCGTCCTGGAGTCCGAGCGAAGCACCCGCCAGCGTGCGTGCTGTGGCACAACTGAGGAGGCTGTGCCTCGCTTCCTCCCACGTGGACACCGGGCGGAGTATCGGTCGCCCGTCGGGCATCACCGGCAGGCTCTCAGGCAGCCGGGGCTACCACGCAACTTGGGCGCTGTGTGTGCCATGCACCAGGAGCTCCCAACCGTAGTCCCGTAAGACCGCCCCGATGACATCAACCCCGTCCTGCCCCGGGCCCTTGGCGGATGCTAGAACCAAGCGTTGTCCTCCCGCCCGTGCCTCAATGACCGGCGCGAGGCCCAGGGTGTCAAGGGTGTAACGGGCATCGGCAGCCACATGGTCGTCCCCCTCTGGCAGAGAGAACATGGCCTCCGTGACGTGGCCTTGCGCGTCGTCGCCCTGTACCCGTGCCAGCTGCTTGGAGCCCACCAACACTGCCATGGACCGCTGCTCCGTGACCGCTGGTATGGCTCGTCGCAGCTGCCAGTCATACAGCCACAACGTACCCACGTCAAGTACGACAGCCACCGCCAGGATTGGGAGACTGCACAGAGGTTGCTGAAGGACCGGCAGCACCTCGCGAGGCCAGCCCATGACGTTCCCCACAGCTGGATGGTTGGCGTACACCTGGAGCCAGGGATCACTCTGGCCGTCAGGGCTTCTCACCATGGTACCACGCACCAGGGCCCACAATTGCGCCGACACCTCATGGGACCACTCCCTGAATGTCGTGATGTCCCGTGCCACCCAGGAACCGATCCACTGGCTGAAGGCCTGCGCCACCGCCGCTATCCAGTGAGGGAACAAGGGCATGGCCTCTTGGTGCGCGATGCACGACCGTTGCACCAGCAGTGCGTGCAGCGGTGTCCTCTGAAAGGTTGCCCGCAGGTCGCCGGGGAGGCCGGCAAACGGGTTCCACGGCGGACGCCGTTGGATTCTCCCTGCCGGCGGGCAGAAGGGTGTGTCACCTCGCAGGAACGCGTATACCGCCCTCCTTCGATCTTGCATCGGCAGCTGCATGATCTGGGTGAGCCGATGGTTCCTGCGGGCATACACATCTTCCCCTATCTGGACCATGTCCTCAACAAAGAGCCTGGCCTTGGCAGGGCCCCGGGACGACGCCGCTCGCACCGCAGCAAACAGCCGCTTCAGGTCCCCGGGGACGACACCCGCCATCAGGGATTCAGTCCACCTGCAGCCGTGCTCCCTCCATGCCACGAACTCCACCGCCCTGTCTGTCAGGGGTAGCTCCGCCGTGAACTCCTCCACACGCCTGCACAGGAGCCCAGCCACCCCCTCGTCCCGCGCACACAGTAGGCGCATGTGGCCAATGTCCTCCTCCGGCCCCCAACAGAAGATACAGGGGTGGGCCGGTATTGCCATACACGTGAGCTTCTGTCTCCACCGTCGCATGACCTGCATGGTGGACAAGCGACCGTCACGTGCCCGCAGCATATTTCTGTGCGTTGGGCCGTGGTGTACAGCTCCCAGGGGCACCGCCTCGCAGGCGCCAGCCAGTGCCGTGTGCGCCCTGGTGCATGCCGCTAGCGAACGCCACTCCATCTCCCGGACTTGCTGAAGGGCTTGCATGGATGGCACACGCGGCTCGAGCTCTCCATTATCCCCCGGCACCAAGAGGATGGCGTGCTCCTTTGGCAGGACGAGATGGACAGGCGGGGCCATTGCACGGGCCGCAGCAGAGTCCGGCGCCTCGAGCGGGACCGCCGCCAAGTGCGAGCTCTGCCTCACCAGCCAGTGGTGCGGCCCCCCAACACAGCGTGGTAGCCGCCGCAGCCCCTCCACTATCCAGCTCAGTGCGTGCTGGTTGACCAGATGTGATGTCGCCCCCTTGATGCCACTGACGCGTTCCCGTGGGGGGCCGGCCACGGGACGCTGCGGTGACACGCACAGGTGAGCAGGCAGGCAAGGCACTACGCTCACAAGGGCATCAATACGCTCGTGTCATGTGACAAAGCGTTTCAGAATCCTTGCCACTCTGCAAAGAGGGAACGAAAGTATGTACAGCAACACATCAGGATATGTACACATGGGGTTAAGACTGGACTGGGGTAAGGGCATCAAGGGACAATAGACACTCAGTCCCAACTCATATCCCAATCCCAGGTCCGACCCTCTCAGTGGCTGGTAGGGGCGGGGGCTCAAACACAACCCATGCCCTGCTCAGTCCGGACCCTGAAACCCTGCCAATGGGAGAGGTGTCCCACCTAGCCACAGGCGAGTTCCTGGGAACCAAGAGGCTCCAAGGTCAACCGACAGTAGCTCCCTATGCTCCCTCAACGGCAGGTCCCAACTCTACTCTGAGCCAGAGATATGGCCCCGCCATTTTCACCCAGGAGTTGGTAGCTGAAAATGGGCTGTTTCAGCCCAAACTGAAATTAGCTCAAAAATCCCCAAAATTGACCCCTCGTCCGGACCCGCCAGAGGTAGGGACGAGGCAACTGACCCTATGCCCTTCGAGTACGAACTCCTTGGAACCCTCACCCAACCTGGTTCCCTCTGAGGTCCCGGCATCAGGGCAACACGGATGAGTCAAGTGGGGTCATGATGCCAAAATCACCAAAATTGGCGTCATTCCCACGCGTGGCTCGCCCGGCCAAGGTAAGGCCAATGGCTCACAGGGTAGGAGGCAGGACCTAGGACTTATATCTGAGTGCACAACTTGGGTTTAGGTCGGGGCTCCCTATGGGCTTAGAGAAATGGGGCCGCCAATTGACCACACGGAAGGGGGAAATTGGGGTCCCAAAATTGGGTCATTTTGGCTGCTTGAAATGAGCCAAAATTCAGTGTGCTCCCAATAGTATATCTCCACGCCGGCTTGGAGATCGAATCCGGCATTCCATACGTGATTCACCGGGAGTCCAACAGAGACTCCCATGCCCTTGGCTCTCAAAGATCTCCATGCCACTCGGCGTGGTGACGATCCCAATTGAGTCCACAAATGCAAAAATGGCAAAATTGCCCATACTTAATTTGGCCTAGCGCCTTAACGAAGGCAGCTCCGCTTCGCCCACGTGGTGTGTGGACCATGGGGACCATTACCCATAACACCCCTGTCATATATGGTCCATTGGTCCATGCGTCCGGCGTGCACGAGGGTTAGAACATAGTGCACGGCGGGCAGCAAAAGTGGAAAAATGCTCAAAATGGCCAAAATTGCGCACACTCATGGTTAGGGCAAATGAGGCACATGCCCGACTCGGACCGGAGTGTGCCATAGGATTGGTATCAAGTCATATATGTCCAACATATCTTTGGGGCGTCGCCCAACTCCTCCGGTATTGGGAATGGCAGGGTCGCCAAGTGAGCCCATGATTTGGGATAGTCCCAAATCGCCAACATGGCGGCCACGGTATGCCAAGCCTAAGAGGATTTATTCGCCGGGTCCAAGATATGTTGGGCACCGAAGTACGTACCCTCATATCATACATGGGTCATGATGTCAATTGAGCGCCACGTTGAAATACACGGTCGCCACTTGACATCATGACGGGCCAAAAACGGCAAAATTGGCACAAAGACACACAAAAGTGCATTGAAAGGTGCACAATTATATTATAATATCTTTGGCTTGGATCGTGCAATCAACTAATCCTTCTAAACACAATAACTTGACACCAATGACCTTCGATCCCACATATGTGCTCCACTTGGGGCGCCTTGAAAGGTTACGAGCGCTGCTTCCCAAGTGGGCACATGAAAATATGGAAAATTCCAAAATACACACCTTGCTCCCAACGCATCGCTTCGGGATCACCACACAAGCTTCCCTTCACGAAGGTTAGGCATGCAATTGACCGTAGGGAGTACGGAGAAGGGGCTTGCACAATATGAGGTCCATTGGCGGGCTTGGCTTGGAGCAATGGACCCGCCAAATGGGCACGCAACACAACACATAGCACATACCACATATTGCCCAAAAAGGTGGCTCCCACCACGATATGTCATGCCCCTCCAAGGGCATAACTTTGTGTCAATCGCTCATAGGAACTCAAGGAGAGTTCCTATGCAACACCAACACTTGCGCGCTACACTCGAAAGTTATCTTAACGCACGCAATATCATGGTCAATGAGTTGTAACGCAAACTCTACCCTCTTGACCATGATCCATTACACTAGCGCGCACGTGTGGAGACGCAAGGCATATAATGCTTCCTAAATTACGCCGGGAGTATTGTGAATACATCCCACGTTTCCTTATCGTCAATACTCGCAAGCAACACGAGATATGACCTTCACAAGTGGCCTCACGAATCAACTTTGTTTTGCCCATATCTTTAAGACAAATGGAGGGCAGGATAAAAGGGAAGTTGATTCGTGCATACGGAAGCACGTAGGTCCACTCGAAAGAGGTCAAATCAAGTGCGGGGATGTCGAAGTCGAAAATCCGATTTCGACATCCTGAAAAATTCGGATTAAGGTTGCGAGTATTAATTATGAAAATTGCGGAAGCATCCATGCAGTTCCTGGCGACTTTGGAGCCTTCGTGACGGATAGCGTTAAAATTTCCATTATAAACAGTTAAACTGGCGGTTACGGTAAAGTCGCGAACCAACCGCCAGCAGTCAAAACAGTGAGTATCAGAACGGAAGCGTAAAAATTGACGGAAACATTATGAAAATAAAACCCTGTTGATTCCTGACATTCTGATATACAAATCTCCGCTGGCGGTGCATCGGTTGCCGATGCGGGGCTTCACGGCACGGAACACGCCGTGCATGGGGTTAGTGGACCGGAGACCGGTTGTATGCCGTAACCTGGCCATGGGGTTCTGGGTACCGCTTCACCCCCCTCCTTAGAGCGAACCCTGGGGGGGCTCGATAACACCCACGCATGGCAGCGGGTACCCAGGACCATCCCCTGAAAGGGGGGGGGGGGTGTCACATCGTCACGTCAGTAAGTCACAGTAAGATAGGTATCCCACAGTGGGATAGGTATGCTGCTGTAACAGCTCGTAGCACATGTATAGTATCAAGTATCAAGTCCCGGGTCCTGGCGGCGATTGTTCGGCATCCAAAGGACCCGTTAACCCATACCAGGCGCACCGGGTGCCGGCTGCTACGGTCACCACCACAGTGGCAGTGGCATACACGGCCAACATAGGCGTCACACGACGGCCGAGGTGGCCCCACAAGTCGAGAGCGACCACAAAGATCCATCAGGCTACCCCAAGCTTCCCAAGGCCCGCCGACTGGGGAGAGTCCCCACGGGTCCTTCCTCGGGCGCACCATGTCCATATCCATACGACGCGAGTCCAGAGTGCCATAGTCGAACTCCTTACGAACCCCAAATCGTAAGGGAACTCCTCCTGAAGGGATCGGGCATCAAGGCCGTCTTTTCCCTCGCCCTACTACCACGAAGCGTGGCCATACATGAGGGAGTCCTCATGCAGTGTGGGCGGAGGCGTCGACTCCTCAAACCACCAGTTTCCCAGGCAGACTGACCGAGGTCAGGAGCACCGGAGGCCGCCATCCGAATGCAAGTGCGTCTGCAAATCGGTAGGCTCACACTGGGACTGACAGTGGCGGACCGCTGGGAGTGTAGTCAGGCAACTGGGCTTACCGCCTGGCGCCATCAGGATCTCCACACATCACAGCGAATAGGGCAACATGGTATCACGGGCACTCAAACAGTTGAATCTGTAATCAAGTACTGGTCCAGGCCGGGCCAGGCTGTAAGGATATGTACACGGCGACCCAAGGCGCCTCTGTATCCCGATTCGTGGTGAAAAACAGTCCATCCCTCAGCGATGGGCTGATGACACTTAACATACAGATGCACATATCCTGGAGGGCAGAAAAACAAGCAACAATTTGGGTAAATAGGCGTGTAAACACACTCAGAACAGAGTGCCAAACCACGCCACGGTCAGGATAAGGCAAATGCAGGAGGATGGACAGGATAACGCCTGAGTTCAGGCATATATAGTCTCGAGACACACGTCGACTGGTCTGGATTCCGCAAATGCCATGGAACCAGACCACACACCAAAAAAATCGCAATGCCGATGACAGCAGCATCCGTTGCGCAACGTCGTATGGGCCTCAAGGCCCCAAGAGCTCAGAATTATGAAGGTCAGTCGCCCTACCTGGTTTCCCAAGGATTCAGCAGGGGGGGGAGTGACGAATAGAATTGAAAGAGAGGGGCCATCCTCCTCTGGATACAGCAGGGGGGTGTATATGGCCACTCTGTCACCGAAAGATGGGAGAGAGCAAGCAAGTAAGGGACGATCCGTCGGCCTCACAAGCGCCTCAAAACGCATCAGGGGAGAGCTCAGGGCGCTGATCAGGCACCTCCGGCTGCAATCGCCCGGGTGAGTGCTGCCAAGTCCGAAACGTGGATCTTGGTCCTGTGCTTGCGGATGTACTCCATGAAGGGAGTATTGACCCGCGGCACAAACGAGGAGACGGGTTCCCAGGTGTCGTGGGACGGCCCATAGCCTCGCCAACGAACCTTGAACTCCAGACCTCCGGGTGCCGAGGCATTCGGACGCTGAGCCAGGATCTTCTCGACAGTATAGTCGTCCTGCTCGGCATAGTCGTCGTCCGAATCGGCCTCATGTTTGGCGTAGTCCAGGGACACATGTCGGCCACGGAGGTCGGGTTCCCGCACACGGAGTTGACTCTCGTGGCGCTCCCGGAACTGTCCGTGACCCACCTTGATGCGGTAGGTGTCCTCACCAATCCTGCGGACCACCTCGCCGGGTGTGAACCAGGTCTTGGTGCGGTGGGTGCCCATGGGGCGGGGTCTGATCACCCACACCGGGTCTCCCACCCTGAACTTCTGCGCTGTCGAGCTCGGGGCGGACTTCTGACGCTCAGCATGCTCCTTCTCAAGCTGCTGGCGGATGTCCCGCGCCGTTTGCTCTTGACGCGCGAAGAATTCCTTGGCATCCATAGCCATGCCATCACCAGACAAGGGAAGTCCCCTACCCAGGGGGTCCCTGCCGAACAGAATCTGGTGAGGGGACAAACCGCCCGGAGTGGGGGTGTCATGATGGGCCTTCAGAGCAGGCCACATCTCCTCGAACCAGTTCCGCCGTGGATTGGTGATGTGGATCTTGCGCAGCTTCTCGAACAGCTGCCGTCCAGCCACTTCAGCACGGCCGTTAGACCGGCTGAGATAGGCGACGCTCTTGGCATGACGTATCCCCATGAGGGAACACATAGCCTTGAACCAGCCACCAGTAAACTGGGGCCCTCGGTCACTGCAAATGGTGCGGGGGATGTCAAAGACGGTCAGCCAATGACGAATCATCATGACTGCCACTTCCTTGGCAAGCAACCCCTTTTTGCGTGCCGGAACGGCTACAACGTAGCCGCTGTGGCGGTCCACACAGAGAACCACACAGTCAAAGGTCTCCTTGCCAATGTGCACTTCGGGCATGGAGAAGACGTCCATGGCCACGCTCTCCATGGGATGGTCAGGGACCGGGGTCCATTGGGGTTCCCCCTTGACGTTCCGGTTATCGGGATTGCAGGCCTGACAGACCGAACAACCCTTCCTGACCTTCTTGATGGCGGTGTAGAGAACGATATGGTCGATCTCGAACCGACGCTGCATGTCAAGAGCTTGCTTCTTGACCCCTGGGTGCAGCATGTCGTGGTGCCAAGCTTCACACAGCTCGAGCACCCGGGACTCCGGGACTAGCAGCTTACCATTCCGGTAGAGCTTGCCATCTTCCTCGGTCAGCCCCTTTGGCCACTTCTGCCCGTCGTCAGGGTCGGTCACAGCCCTATACTCGGCCGCAAAGGCCTCAGACTTGGCGTAGTCGTCGGTCCAGTCGTCCTGGAGGCAAGACTCTGGGAAGAGGTGCTTGTCGGACTCAGTTCCCACAGGGGGTGCCGGCCCGGGCCTTCCGCCCGCGGCACCCACAGGGGCGAGTACACTGACTGTTCTGCTCACCCTCGAAGCGAGGGGGGCATCTGCAGCCATGACGACGAAGCATTTTGCACCCTCCTCCTCCATCAGGCGCTCCATCTCAATGATCCTCTTGGCTTCAGCGGTCTCAGCCTCATCGCCATGGGCAGAGATATCCTGCATGCCCTTGCTGGCGGGATAGGCCCACCTACTGAGACAGTCCGCCACGGTGTTCTCCTTTCCAGGAATATAAACAACCGTAAGGTCGAACTTGGCCAAGGTCTCATGCCATCTTGCCCGTCGGGAGGCGGGACCCGAGGGGGTGTCCACGTGCTCCTTGTGCCACGACTGCAGACTCTGATGGTCGGTGCAGACGGTGACGGGATGGAGGGCTATGTACCCAGCCCATTTCCTGAGAGCCATGACGATGGCATACGCCTCCTTTTCACGGGGCGTCCACGTCCGTCTCTGGCCTTCCGCCAGGACTCGGCTCCAGAAGGCCACGGGCACGTGCCTCCCGTCGTCAAGCACTTGCTCCAACACAGCGCCAATGGCGTAGTCGGAAGCGTCGGTGCGCAGGACGAACCCTCGGTCGGGATCCACGAGGTGCAGACCCACTGCGGATAGCAGCGCCTGCTTCATCCCCTCAAAGGCACGGTCAGACTCTTCAGTCCAGACCAAAGCCTTCTTGGACCCCTTCTTGGTCTCCTCTCGGTTGCCCTTGAGCATGGTCGTCATGGGGGCTGCATACTCGGCATACATCTTGATATACCCCGAGTAGTAGTTGCAGAACCCCAGATACGCCCGTAGCTCAGAGACCGTTTTGGGCTTCTCCCAGTGCTCGATCGCAGCCACCTTGCCAGGTATGGGCTTTCGCTGCCCGTTCCCGACTACGTGGCCAGCGAAGACCACCTCGCTTACCGCAATGGTGGCCTTGTCACTGCTGCCCGTGAGCTTGTGCCGAACCAGAAGGTCCAGCACTCGAGTGACGTCCCTCTCGTGTGCCTCCAGGAGCTCCTCGTAGCTCATGCTGGGGTCCCCGGACGCGATGATCACGTCGTCCACGAAGGGGTCCGCACAGTCGCGCACCGGCTCAAGCAGGTTCTCCAGCATCCGCTGAAAAGCCGCATTGCCGTTGGTAACGCCCATAGGCATCACCTTCCACTGGAGAGGTCCAAGTGGGGTGCTCATGGCTGTGCAGGCACGGGACTCCTCGGCGAGAGGCATCTGATGATAACCATGTTTCAGGTCAATCACCGTGAAGATCCTCCGCCGGTGTTGCTTTTGCAGCATGTCCTCAATGAGGGGCAGCGTATAGCTGTCGTGCTGCGTTTGGGCGTTCAGGCCGCGGTAGTCGACCACGAGCCGCCACTCACCGGCAACCTTCTTGGGGACGACTAAGCAAGGAGAGGCCCATTCGGAGTGGCACGGCTCAAGCCAGCCTCTCTGGATGAAGTCACGGAGGATCTTCTCCATGGCCTCTTTCCTCTCGCCCCTCAGGGCAAACTCCCGGTGTCGATACACACGGGGGTCCTGCTTCAGTCGTATCTTGGCCTCGCCATACGGTCCACGCACCGGTGGGGGGAACACAGGTTTGCCGCTGAAGAAGGTCTCGCCATACTTCTGCTTCAGCCTGGCCCTCAACGCCTGGATCTTGGGGCAGTCATCGGACTCCGCCTTGGCTTTTCCGGGCACTTGAACCACGGAGCTTACTTGAGGGGTAGCGACCCCGCTCGCTTTCGGCTCAGGTGGTCTTCCCAGGTGGCCCAAAGGGCCATCTCTGGTCTTGCCTCGGAACAGATCGCCGTAGGTGGGTGGGTTACCGCCAGGCGGCTCGTCTTGGCTGGACATGTGATCCAGCACCCTCTGCACGAAGGTATTCCCGTCATAGGAACCGGAGACGATTGAGTCCACTTCCCACCAGGCCTTGTCCTGGCCTTTGCCCCCACGCTGGTTTCCCCAGTCGTGAAAGGGCTGATCCATATACCCCTGAACCAGATCCCACTCCTCTTCAGTGAGGGGGTCTTCGGAGTCCGATTCTTCGATGTCAACAGGGGGAACCGCAAAGCATTGCCTCCAAGGCTCTGCTATGATACGGTTGACACACACGAAGTCCGTGGTGTCGGCCTGATCAAGGCCCCCATCCACATAGTGGAATTCTGTTGGCCATCTCTGGGGTGGCATGGGCTGTCCCTTAGCGTCCTGATAGACACTCTCTCCAGCCGGTAGGACGACCTTGTTTAAGGTCATGTTGGTCAATGAGGCTACCCAATGTCGGGTACTTTCCTCCTCGGTGCATCCCATAGGAACAACCAGCACTGCCTTGGAGCGGTCCTTGCGAATCTTCGCTATCGCTCTTGGAATGTCCCAACGGGGGCAATGGATCCACATCAAGCCCTGATGCGGACCCCAGTGCTTCTTCCACGCAGAGTCCGGTGCGCTCCAGTACTTCTCACATACCCGAAGATGGGCGGAGGTTCCTGAAGAGAACGCATCCAGGGCCGGATCCGACGCTCCCAGGTCCGCAACCACTCGGTTCGCCACTTCCGGCCTTACGCCGTACTCCTGATTCGCTGGCCCAGTGGGCTCAGTGTCCAGCGCGGCCACTTCGAGCTGATTGCGTTCTGGGTGGATCCATTGGCATTCCACATGGTGCTCAGGTGACGAAAGCCACGAGAGCTGGTCGTCCTGGTACAGGGTCATGGAGGCCTGGGCCGGGAGAACGCCGGAGTCCGTCTCCATCATGAAGTCGTACCCGACGATCATGTCCCAGTCCATCTCGGCCTCGTAGAAGCTACCGTGCAGGAGGATCTCCTTGCCGAGGTCTGGGCGGCTCAGCTCACGATGGTTCACGAACTGCAGCCCAATGGCCGCTTCCTTCGTGCCTCCCACCATGTACTGGCCGTTCGCCACCTTCAGCCTGACAGGCTTCCGACTGTTGGTCAGACACTCTGGTGGAAGTAGGCCAGCCTTGACCAAGCTGACTTGAGCTCCCGTGTCGACCAACACGTCGAAAACCTTTTCCACTTCCCCGCATAGGGCACGGACCTTAAGATGCAACTGCCGCTCGCGACCGACACGGCGCACGGCGTGCAAACTCAGGATCTCCGGCCGTTCCAGAAGCTCAACAAGCGACTGGTGCAGGTCGTGGACAATGGGCTCAGGCTGCCCATCTGCAGCATCCAGCTGCGGTCCGGGTGATCCTCCGATACTCTCGGATAGATCCTGTAGTACATCAAACACGTTCTTGGTCGCGAAGGACGGACGGGTGCAAGGGTTCGTGCCTTCACTTGCCCTCACCCCGCCTCCGCGACTGGGCGCCGGACCGGGCCTTCCGCCCGCGGCAGTCCCCTTGTGCTTATCGACTCCCGACTGGGATGGATCGGCGCTTCCCACGTCACCATCCTGCGACCGCCCTAGCTGGGGCCCTTGGCTGCAGGGGCTCCGCTAGGGGGCGTCGGTTGTGGAAGAGGGGGTGTTCTCCTCGGCCTCAACGTCGTTGACGCCCTTCTTTCTTCCCCCTTTACCTCCTCCTTTACCCTTCTTGTCCTTGTCCTTGTTCTGGTCATTCTGGTTGTTCTCCTTGTTCTTGTTATCCGACCTGGGGACCCAGTTCCGCTTGATCTCCTGGATCTCCTTGGCCAACTCGGTTCCCACCGACGACATCAGCTTGGCCAGCTCGTCCTTGTTCACCTCCATCTTGGCTTCCCGGATACCCGCGGACGCACGCTTCTTCGACCCGTGCGCCTTCTTGTAAGCCTCCGTGTCGGCCTTGTGGACGGGGCATGTTCGGTGGTCATGGTTGAAGCCTTTCTTCCTCCCATAACACACGAAACAGCCCTGAGGGTGAGCTCGTATGAACTCCCCAAAGGACAGCGGAGGGTCGCCAATACGGCGAGGGTCCCTCTTCTCCTGCTTCTTCCAACCTTGCTGCAGGGGCTTCCAGTTTCCCGGCTTGCTCCCCGCGCTCAGGTTCCTGGCCACGAAGGCACAGACGGCCACCTCGGCGGGCTCATCGTCGTCGTCATCGTCGACGAGAGTCTCATCGCCGCCGGCTCCCGCTGGGTCCATGGCGTCTTCCCCGCCAGGTCCCTCGCCAACGTAGTTGACGTCGCGGTCGCCGGGCCTCAACCCGCGGGTGTGGTGGAGGTTTCGGTACTCCTTGAGTACTTCCTCGCCAACCCACTCCAGGATCTCGTCGCAGCTCATCCGCGCCGGGATGGGCTGCAGACGGATGGTCTGGCTGCTCAACTCACAATCGTCAAGGCGCCAGATCGCGGTCTTCTCGCGATCGCCCGAGACGGTGATGAGAAGAGCGTTCCGCAGGGAGTGCCGTTTGACATCCCGGGCCACGTTCTTCTTCGCCCAAGACACAACGTTCGTATGATACTCCTTGGGGAGCATCATCTTGACCGTGTGGTTGGACTTGGCCCTCTTGGATTCCTCCTTGGTGACCCTCTTGATCCATGCTTCCGGCAGCATGGAGAGCAGGCGAGCCTGCTCGTCACCCTCGTTCCAATCCTCCACGTTGCGGCGGAAGAGGGTGTATTTCCCTCGGAAGTCCCGCCACTCTCGTAGGCGGATCTCCCGTCCATCATGCTCAAGCTTGATGGACTTCCAGCGCTTGGCAGCCACCTGCGGAGCGTCCACCCGCTCCTGCTCGTTGAGCCACTTCTTGGCGTCCTTGAGGGTCTTGATTTTCCCCTCCTTGGTCGCCACGAAGTATAGCTCGCCGAGCACTTCCGGCAGGCAGTACCTGAACCGTTTGAAGACATATCTCTCCGCATCCGCGGGAGGTTGGTCTTCAGTGACGGTCAGCCCCCAATCGTCCAGCTTCTCCAAGAAGCGGTCGAGGTTGAGGGGGTTGCCATCGTACATGGGGGGCTTGATGTCCTTCAAGTCTTCCCACACGGCGGCGTCCGCGGCCTTAGAGACCATGAACGCCGGCCGCGAGGTCGACCGAGGTTCCCATCGGCCTCGCCCACGGACTCCCACGGCCGCCACGTCCATCTCCTCCATGGAATCCCTGTGGCTACGCCGCGGTTCCTCCACGTACGCTGAATCCGAAATGTTCACGCCGTACTGCATCCATGTACGCGTCCTCATCACGGCGCCGGCGGCTGCGTTCAGCGGCCTCCCGTCGTACACCACGCGGCGGGCTGATGTCGAACTCCTCCAGGTCCAGGTCCAGGTCCAGGTCCTCACCTTCGCCGACATCCCACTCCACGTCTCCTCTGGGGACCTCATCCCTGAGTCCACCATAACGTCTTCCAGCCCTGGGGATTGGCGCCGGGGCTGGTGGCGGGCGTCGGGGGCGTACAGGCGTCCGCGGTGGAGCACGGCGGTTGTGGTAGTCCGCGCTGAGCCACTCATCGCGCCATTCCTCACTGCCACTGCCGGGCGGCACGCGCTCGTTGCGGCGGCCCGCGCTGTGGTGAGAGGGGGCGGTGAGAGAGGGGGCACTGGCGCTGGGGCGACTCCTGGGGGCTCCGCCGGGGTCGTGGGGTCTGCCTGGACCTGGTCCGGGTCCCCAGCCGTCGTCCGACGAGCCTGACTCCAGGGGTGGGTGGTCGCTGCCGACTCTCCCACGGGCTTCCAGCGCGTCCAGCCTCTCCTGCAGGCCGCTGACGACGTTGGTCAGCGACTTGGTCTCGGCTCTGGCGATGTCCAGGTCCTTCTGCGCGCGCGCGGCGACCCCGGAGATGCGAGCCATCTCGACCTTGCCCGTGTCTACCTCGCACTCGAGGGCAAAGACCCTCCTGCGGAGGTAGACAATCCACCGCCAGGTGGTGTCCGGGTCGCCGTTCCCTGGTGGGTCGTCGGGGTCCCCGGGGGGTCCTCCAGGAGGGCCTCCGCCGGGTCCGCCCGGTCCAGGGGGTCCTCCCCCGCCCGGTGGTCCGCCTCCAGGGGGTCCACTTGGTGGGCGTCCTCCAGGGGGTCCTGAAGGTCCTCCGCCAGGGGGTCCCGGTGGGTCTCCGCCGGGTCGCCTCGGTGGGTCCGAGGATGGGCGCTTCCTCGTGATGCCGAACTCCATGTCGTCATCTTCGTCCATGTCGCCCCACCTGGGCGTCTCGGTCACGGAGGACTCGGAGCTCCGGTAGGGAGGAGGGGGATCCTCATCCTCACCTTCCATGGGGACTTCCTCGCCACCTCCGCCCGTCCAAGCCACCACTTGGCGATGTCGACGGCCTCGTTCATCCCCGTCACTGGCGGTGAAGAAGGGGTCACTGTCGTGGGGGTGCCCACCCGCTGGCCTCCGCGGCCTCTCGGGGGTCTTCCCCTTGCCCTTCCTCCGTCGACGGGCGGTGGTGCTACCGCTCCCACTGCTGCCCGTGTCCGCCTCATCCAGCTTCATCCTGGAGGAGGCGTCCCCTTCGAAAAGCCTTCGAAGGGTCTCCACTCGCGATCCTCCCGGGGGAGTCTCGTGGCGGAGTTTGGCCTCTGCCTCCTCCATTGCGGCGGCGGTGGCTGCGGCAGCTCGCGCTTCGGCTTCTTCCCGAGCACGAGCCGCCTCGGCTTCCCGGGCCTGCAGCAGCTGCGCCTTCTGCGCCTCCAATGCCGCCAGCTCCGCCTCCGTCTTGGCCTTCTCCTCAGCGACCTTCCGTCGCGCGGCCTCGATGGCTTCCTTCTTGGCGGCGTCCTCCTGGGCCTTAGCCGTCGCTTCGGCGTGGGCCCTTTCCTCCGCCTCCTTCTTTGCCCTCCCTTGGGCAAGCGCCTCTTCCAGCGCCTTCACCTCGGCCTCCTTGCAGGCAATGGCCTCCTGCGTCAGGCGGGCTTCCTCGTCGGCTGCCGCCAACTCACCGTTGACCCAGGCGGTCGCTGCCCCATGGGCGGCTGCGGCCGTGAGTCCAGCCGCAATGGCCGCCACGGTCTGGCCGTGGATGGCCATGCCATGCGCCCACTGCGCAGCCTCCTCCTGGGCGATGCCGGTGGCGCCCTCCACGGCAGCGCTGTACTGCCGGGCCCGTTGCCGGGCAACCCGACGGTTGCAGGGCACCCCACAGGCGCGCTCACAGGCGCGCGCCACGTCCCTTTCGGGAGCGACGCTGCTGCTGGAGCTGGCCTGGTCGGCCGGCATCCTCCCGCGGTGGGCCGACTCGATGTCGCTGCTGGGGCCTGCTGAGGCCTGCCGGGCCTTCAGGAGCAGCGAACGGGGCTTGGCCTGGGTCTGCTTGGCGACTTGGATGTAGTCGCCAAGGGTGGTGGAGCCGGGGTGGTGTCCACCATTGGGCCGTTGGGGACTGGGGGCTGGGGTTCCGCCCTTGGCGCCTTGGGCGGCTTCGGCGGCCAGGGACTCCTGGTACTCCCGCCACCTCCGCTCCCGCTTCCTGTCCCCGGCGGACCGCTTCTCCGTCGCCGGAGAGGCGCTGCTGCTGCCCTGCAGCCTGCGCTCGCTCCCCGGTTCCGGGAAGTTCTTCTCGATCACGTCCCACAGGGAGACGTTGATCGAGGCGCCCGACGGGTAGGCGGTGGGGTCCTCGTCCTCCTCAATCCCGTCGGGGCGCAGGCCTTCGCCAGGCCTGTCCGGCCGGGTCCACGCCCTCCACCGCCTCTGCTGGTGGCGGTACTCGTACCCTTCCGCCCGCAGCCAGTCCTCCACGGCCTGCAGGCGGTCGGGGGCGATGTCCGTGCGGAGCTCGAAGCTCCTGGGCATGCCGCCCTCGCACTGGGGGTGGCTGTGGCGGTAGTGCTGGTCCCAAACCAACCCATGCAGCAGGCGTGCTGCATGGGGGTGGGGCAGCGGCCACGTCCTGCCCGCTTCCTGCCAATTCACCATGGCAGCGGGGGCGTAGATGATCTTGAAGTCCTTGATGTGCACTCGTTCAACTCAACGAACTGGTTGTGGTTGTGGAGGTGGTTGACGCGGCCTTGCTGGTCGGCCGTTGGGACTCCGGGTCGGCCGATGGGGCTGATGCAGGAGTCCTGGTCTGTGCACCTCTTCCACGGGCGCTGCGCGGTCAGGACGATGTTCTGGACGGCGCTGCGGGCTCCGTGACGAACTCGGCGCTGTCGCTGAGTGGCGCTGCGAGCTGCTGCGCTGCGCTGCGAGACGCTGCGCTGCGCTGCGAGCTGCGCCGCGCTGCTGCGACGCGCTGCTCGGGGTTGGTGGCCCCGAGTGGCACGCGAGGGTTGGGTAACCCCGCGGCGGTGAAACGCTTTTGACGCGTTCCGGTGGGGGGCCGGCCACGGGACGCTGCGGTGACACGCACAGGTGAGCAGGCAGGCAAGGCACTACGCTCACAAGGGCATCAATACGCTCGTGTCATGTGACAAAGCGTTTCAGAATCCTTGCCACTCTGCAAAGAGGGAACGAAAGTATGTACAGCAACACATCAGGATATGTACACATGGGGTTAAGACTGGACTGGGGTAAGGGCATCAAGGGACAATAGACACTCAGTCCCAACTCATATCCCAATCCCAGGTCCGACCCTCTCAGTGGCTGGTAGGGGCGGGGGCTCAAACACAACCCATGCCCTGCTCAGTCCGGACCCTGAAACCCTGCCAATGGGTGAGGTGTCCCACCTAGCCACAGGCGAGTTCCTGGGAACCAAGGGGCTCCAAGGTCAACCGACAGTAGCTCCCTATGCTCCCTTCACGGCAGGTCCCAACTCCACTCTGAGCCAGAGATATGGCCCCGCCATTATCACCCAGGAGTTGGTAGCTGAAAATGGGCTGTTTCAGCCCAAACTGAAATTAGCTCAAAAATCCCCAAAATTGACCCCTCGTCCGGACCCGCCAGAGGTAGGGACGAGGCAACTGACCCTATGCCCTTCGAGTACGAACTCCTTGGAACCCTCACCCAACCTGGTTCCCTCTGAGGTCCCGGCATCAGGGCAACACGGATGAGTCAAGTGGGGTCATGATGCCAAAATCACCAAAATTGGCGTCATTCCCACGCGTGGCTCGCCCGGCCAAGGTAAGGCCAATGGCTCACAGGGTAGGAGGCAGGACCTAGGACTTATATCTGAGTGCACAACTTGGGTTTAGGTCGGGGCTCCCTATGGGCTTAGAGAAATGGGGCCGCCAATTGACCACACGGAAGGGGGAAATTGGGGTCCCAAAATTGGGTCATTTTGGCTGCTTGAAATGAGCCAAAATTCAGTGTGCTCCCAATAGTATATCTCCATGCCGGCTTGGAGATCGAATCCGGCATTCCATACGTGATTCACCGGGAGTCCAACAGAGACTCCCATGCCCTTGGCTCTCAAAGATCTCCATGCCACTCGGCGTGGTGACGATCCCAATTGGGTCCACAAATGCAAAAATGGCAAAATTGCCCATACTTAATTTGGCCTAGCGCCTTAACGAAGGCAGCTCCGCTTCGCCCACGTGGTGTGTGGACCATGGGGACCATTACCCATAACACCCCTGTCATATATGGTCCATTGGTCCATGCGTCCGGCGTGCACGAGGGTTAGAACATAGTGCACGGCGGGCAGCAAAAGTGGAAAAATGCTCAAAATGGCCAAAATTGCGCACACTCATGGTTAGGGCAAATGAGGCACATGCCCGACTCGGACCGGAGTGTGCCATAGGATTGGTATCAAGTCATATATGTCCAACATATCTTTGGGGCGTCGCCCAACTCCTCCGGTATTGGGAATGGCAGGGTCGCCAAGTGAGCCCATGATTTGGGATAGTCCCAAATCGCCAACATGGCGGCCACGGTATGCCAAGCCTAAGAGGATTTATTCGCCGGGTCCAAGATATGTTGGGCACCGAAGTATGTACCCTCATATCATACATGGGTCATGATGTCAATTGAGCGCCACGTTGAAATACACGGTCGCCACTTGACATCATGACGGGCCAAAAACGGCAAAATTGGCACAAAGACACACAAAAGTGCATTGAAAGGTGCACAATTATATTATAATATCTTTGGCTTGGATCGTGCAATCAACTAATCCTTCTAAACACAATAACTTGACACCAATGACCTTCGATCCCACATATGTGCTCCACTTGGGGCGCCTTGAAAGGTTACGAGCGCTGCTTCCCAAGTGGGCACATGAAAATATGGAAAATTCCAAAATACACACCTTGCTCCCAACGCATCGCTTCGGGATCACCACACAAGCTTCCCTTCACGAAGGTTAGGCATGCAATTGACCGTAGGGAGTACGGAGAAGGGGCTTGCACAATATGAGGTCCATTGGCGGGCTTGGCTTGGAGCAATGGACCCGCCAAATGGGCACGCAACACAACACATAGCACATACCACATATTGCCCAAAAAGGTGGCTCCCACCACGATATGTCATGCCCCTCCAAGGGCAGGACTTTGTGTCAATCGCTCATAGGAACTCAAGGAGAGTTCCTATGCAACACCAACACTTGCGCGCTACACTCGAAAGTTATCTTAACGCACGCAATATCATGGTCAATGAGTTGTAACGCAAACTCTACCCTCTTGACCATGATCCATTACACTAGCGCGCACGTGTGGAGACGCAAGGCATATAATGCTTCCTAAATTACGTCGGGAGTATTGTGAATACATCCCACGTTTCCTTATCGTCAATACTCGCAAGCAACACGAGATATGACCTTCACAAGTGGCCTCACGAATCAACTTTGTTTTGCCCATATCTTTAAGACAAATGGAGGGCAGGATAAAAGGGAAGTTGATTTGTGCATACGGAAGCACGTAGGTCCACTCGAAAGAGGTCAAATCAAATGCGGGGATGTCGAAGTCGAAAATCCGATTTCGACATCCTGAAAAATTCGGATTAAGGTTGCGAGTATTAATTATGAAAATTGCGGAAGCATCCATGCAGTTCCTGGCGACTTTGGAGCCTTCCTGACGGATAGCGTTAAAATTTCCATTATAAACAGTTAAACTGGCGGTTACGGTAAAGTCGCGAACCAACCGCCAGCAGTCAAAACAGTGAGTATCAGAACGGAAGCGTAAAAATTGACGGAAACATTATGAAAATAAAACCCTGTTGATTCCTGACATTCTGATATACAAATCTCCGCTGGCGGTGCATCGGTTGCCGATGCGGGGCTTCACGGCACGGAACACGCCGTGCATGGGGTTAGTGGACCGGAGACCGGTTGTATGCCGTAACCTGGCCATGGGGTTCTGGGTACCGCTTCACCGCGGTACAGGGCCTCCTGCGCCCTGCGGAGATGCGCTCCTATGATGGACGCATCCTCCACGCGCACCGTGCACGCTGACGGGGGCGTGTGCAACAGGTACGCCGCCGCGCCGATGATCTCTGCCTCCAGGACCGTGCCGTAGATGGCACCCGTCCACGTGGGGATTCCGTGGCTGGCCACCGCCACGTTTGTGGCACCGTCTCCCCGGGGCGACACGTCAGACGATGTGAAACTGGTCGTCACCGGCACCCAGCAGTACCGGTGGGGTTCCAGCCGTGCCACGTCATATACATATATATATATATATATATATATATATATATATATATATATATATGTATATATATATATATATATATATATATATATATATATCCTCCAATCTACACCCCTCTCCCAACTCTAGGTGGCTCCACCACACGGCTCTAAGGTACGTGCGAAGGGCACAAAGTGGTGCATACACGTGGTGGAAGGGGCTAAACTCGGTCAAAACATGGTCAAAACGGGCTAAAAACACTTGTTTGAGCATCCCAAATGGTCCGGGATCACTTTTGGAAAAACGCGTTTTTGACCCCTTTTTGGCCCATTTTTGGTCCCAAAAAGACCCATTTTCAAGGCATTTTGGGATTTTCCATGGCCCAAAAAGCGCCCCCACGGGCTCAAAATGGCTTAAAAACACTTCTTGGAGCATCCCAAGTGGTCTTTTTTTTTCGATGTCTTGCAGATGTTTGTGATGGATCCCCCCCGGCGACCAGGCGCCGCGGGGGTTACAGTGAAACCCTGGCCCGGGGGCAGCCGGGGCCTACCAGGGCCGCACCCCCCGCGGCATTTGGAGTGGCTGCCCGCGGCGGCGGCACCTGTGGGGGCTGTGGCAGCGGCGGGCGGCCGCAGCGTGGTGCCAACCAGCCAGACGGCGCCGACGATAGGGGCCAGGTGCGTGCCTGCGACATGCGTGCGACTTGCCTGCGCAGTGTCCTGCGTAGTGTCCGAGGGGGAAAAGGGCAGGGGAGGGAGGGGGAGGCAGGGCGGGCGTAGAGGGACAAAGGCCGCAGGCGGGTGCAGTGCGACGTGCGTGCCACAAGCCCAGGGACCAGGGCACCAGGGGGCGGCAAGGTGAAGAGGGAGTGGGAGGGATGCCTCGCGTATTGCAGGGCGAACTGTATGCCGAGGGGGTAAAGGGAGGACGGGGACAAGGAGACAGAGGGCCAGTGACCCAGGGGCCTGGGAAGCGGGGCAAGGGGGGACAAGGGAGAACAAGCACACAAGGGGCAGGGCTGGGCCAGGGAGCGGGAGCAGAGGGGGGGGGCAGGGAGGGAGGGTTGCCTCGCGAATTGCTCCGCACCGTGCTCGCGCTGGCCGGGGGGCGGAGGTAAGGAAGAGGAGGCGAGAGAACAGAAGCATGCTAAACTCGGACCTAAAGCACGGCTAGTGTAAGCGGACCAGGGGCAAGAACGAAGGGGGTGCCCCGCGAACGAGCAGACCGCCTGCGGCGAGCGGGGGCCCTGGACGTGCCGCGGCCGCTAGGCAGCCTGCCCCCGGAGGGACGTGTGCGGTACAAAGTGCGTGCCACAAACCAGGAGCACAGGACACCAGGGGGCAGCAAGGGAGAGAGGGAGTGGGAGCGTTGCCTTGCGCACGCTCTGCACGGTGCACGCCGAAGGGAAAGAGGGAGGAGGGGGACAGAGAGATAGGAGGCCGGAGACCCTGCAACCAGGGACGAGGGGCAGGGCAAGGTGAGAGAGGGCGAGCAGACACGGGGCAGGACAGGGCCAGGGGGCCGGGGCAGGCAGAGAGGGGGGCAGAGAGGGAGCGCTGCCTCGCGAATTGCTCCGCACTGTGCTCGCGCTAGCCGGAGGGCAGAGGGTCCGAGATGGCAGGGCAGAGAAGGGGGTAACATGGTGCCCCACAACCGAGCGAGCCGCCCGCAGCGTGCGGGGGCACTGGGCAAGGCGGGGTGCTGCGGCGTGCTGCCACAAGGCAGCCCGCCCCCAAAGGTGCAGTGTGCTGTGTGCCTGCGTAGTGTCATGCATCGAGGGCCGGCAAGGACGAGGGAAGAGGGCACGGGCAGGGCGAAAGAGGTAGGACACTTAGGAGGTGAGCGAAGGCAGGACAGCCGGAGCAGAGAGAGGGAGCAACGAGGGAGACAGGGGCATGCTCAGCACCAGGTGAGCACAGAGGGCGAGGGAGGAAGCAGAGGGGGCAGGGGTAGGGGATAGTTGCCATGCGTCGTGCCGTGCGCCGTGCGCGTCCTGAAACCGACTCTGACCTCATTCATGCATGTGTCATGTCACGTCAACCAAGCCTGGCGCCGGAGGCAGGCAGTGGCACGGGGGGACGGGCACCTGCGGCGCCATCTGTAGGGCCTCCCGTGCGGTGACGGAACCTGTGGCGCAGAGGGGACACGCGCCAGTGGCGCCATCCACTGGACCCCCTGCGCCTGTTGCAGTTATTGTGGCGCAGAGGGGACGGGCACCAGCGGCGCCATCCGATGGGCCCCCTGCGGCAGCGATAATGCTGATCTGATTAACTAGGTGGCCAGGGGATGCCACAAATGAATCCCCTGCCCGTCTCCCCGCGTCTCTGCCATAGGACCTCAGGGGCCTCCATCGCGCTCGGGGGTGGCAGAGGCCCGGGGGACAAGAGTGCCCGGCCGCTTTGTAGCCGCCACTTCCAGCGGACTGATACCACAGCACCGGTATCAGGCCGCTCGGAAGTGGATACACAGGCACCAGGGAGAGGGTGGGCAGTCCGCCCCCCCCGGGCTGTTGGGTGCCAAAACAGGGGCCCTCCCCTCGACCAGGGCGGCGGATGGCGCAAGAAGCCTTCGAGGCGTACGGTAAGTCCTCCCCGCTGCCCGCACTTCCTCATCATCCGTTTCCACCCGGGTACGTACCTCCTCCGGTAAGTATGGGCACAGGAGGGAGCAGGCACGGGACACTGAGCACCATGCGGAGATGTGGCGACTACCACCAAGGGGCAACAGCGGCTGGAGATCCTGGGGTGCGGAGCCTATACCATGGAGAAGGGCGGGAAGTCCCAAAGGAGAACCCCCCCCCCCCCGCTGCAGCCAAGTGCCTCAACCCGTGCTTGCGTCGTGCTTGCGTCGTGCCTGCGACATGCGTGCAACGAAGGGACAACGACAAGGGCGCCCCCCCCCCCCACACACCTCCGCCCCCCCGGGGGTGCGCACGCAGGGTAGGAGGGGCGACGACGGGTGACCCACGGCAGCCCTCCCCCCCTGCAGAGGGACAAGTGCCGCGCCTCTTGCCTGCGCCATGCTTGCGTTGTGCCTGCGACGTGCGTGCTACGAAGGGGAGACGACATGCCCCCCCCCCCCACACACCCCCGCCCCCCCAAGGGTGGGGGATGCAGGTAGGGAGGGGCGGACAGCGCCCCCCCCCCCGAGGACAAAGCGGCAAGGTGTGGAGGCAGCGGAGAGAGGGTGCGGGACGGACCACGCGATCGTGCCCATAGGAAGCACGCGCCGTGCAAGCCCCAGCAGGGGGGGGCCACGGGGGTCCGAACGCAGGGTAGGAAGGGCGACGACAGGAGCCACACGGCAGCCCCCCGGCCCCCTGCAGAGGGACAAGTGCTGCGCCTCGTGCCTGCACCGTGCTTGCGACGTGCTTACGCCAGAGGACGGACAGCGAGGACGCCCCCCCTTCCCCCACCCCCTTCTCCCCCACCCACCCAGGAAAGGGGCGAGGACAGCGAGGAGGCGGCGAGGGGACATCCGGGGGGGGCAGAGGACAGACCGACGCGTCAGGGGGAGAGACGGGCAGCGGGCGGTGGAAAAAAAAAACAAAGAACAAAGCAAACCAACGCGCCAGGGGAAGAAAGCGAGAAGGCAGGGACCAATACGGCGACGTACGGGGGGAGGCCGGGGCGACATGGGCCCGCAAGACACGCTGGTGAAGTACCCGACCTGGGGGGTATGGGGGCCCGAAAGGGGAAACCATCCCCCCCCCCCACTGCAGCCTCGCCCTGTGCTTGCGTCGTGCTTGCGTCCTGCCTGCGACATGCGTGCTACAAAGGGAAGACGACAAGGGTGCCCCCCCCCCCCACACACCACCGCCCCCCCGAGGGTGGGGGATGACGGTAGCGGAAGGCTGACCCCCCCCGAGGACAACGCGGCAGAGTGGGGAAGCAACGGAGAGAGGGTGCGGGACGGACCACACGACTGTGTTCAAAGGGAACACGCGCCGTGCGAGCACCAACGGGGGGACCATCGGGGGTGCGACCGCAAGGTAGGTAGGGCGACGACGGGAGCCACACGGCAAGCCCCCCCCCCACCTGCAGAGGGACAAGAGCCGCGCCTCGTGCCTGAACCGTGCTCGCGACGTGCTTACGCCAGGGGACAGGCAGCGAGGAAGCCCCCCTTCCCCCCACCCCCTTCTCCTCCACCCACCCACGAAAGGGGCGAGGACAGCGAGGAGACAGCGAGGGGATATGGGGGGGGGCAGAGGACAGACCGAAACGCCGGGGGGATAGACGAGTGGCGAGCGGTGGAAAAACAAAAAAAACAAACGATACCAACGCGCCAGAGCAGGGGCAGACAGCAGGGGCAGACGGGACACGGCAGGAACCAGGAAGCACGGCAAGGGGCGCGGGAAAGGGGGACACCCCTCGGGAAGGAAGCTGGGAGGCAGGGAGCAACACCGCAGCGAAGGGGGGGGGGCTGGGGTGGCAAGAGCCCGCAAAAGACGCTGGTGAGGTACCCGACCTCAGGGGTTTGGGGGCCCCCCCGGTGTCCGTATCGGCCCCACCTGAGCGCAGGCAATAAGGTGGGTTACGCCCCGGACCGTTGGCCAGTGGCCCGAGGTGGCACCGGCCTGGGGGGCTGGCCAATATGCCTGACCAAGAGCACTCCCCACGGCACGTACTGCGGTTCGTGTCCTGTGAGGGGCTGCGGGTAGGGAACACCGTCCATCGGGGTAGGCAAGAGACGCGCCTATCCCGCAAGGATCTCCCAGAGACCCACAGTGTACCCGACCCCGGTGTGGGGAAGGGCCGACGTACCTGGTTACGGCGCAGGTCCATTTCTACGGAGCGGGTACAAATGGACGGCCCGTACAACAGAGTTACACCCTGACGGGGAGTGCATGCATCAGCCCCCCCGTGGGGAAACTCCTGGAGGGAGGGACCAGAGCCAGCGTCGGGCGCCCCCCCCCCCCCAACCCTGCCTGGCAACACACCCACCAACAACCGGCTCGAACCAAGGAGCACACCGAGGGGGCAAAACCGGGGGCAAAGGAGCAGGAAAGGGAAGGGGGGGGGGGCGCGGAAGAGGGGTGGGCAACTGTGTCGTGCGAAGTGTTGTGCATCATAAGGCCAGCAGCTAGCGGGACGGGCCACAGAGTCCACCCGTTCTCCCATGTCCATAGCTCACACAGCCTTCGTTAGCTAAATGTCGCTATCTGTCCCCACCGATCCCGCGGAGTTGCCAGCCTTCTGGCGACGTGCCCGGCGCCTGGTAGACACGGTGTCTGATCGCGTCAGACACGGGCCGCACACGTATGCGGCGTTCCAGGCCCGCGTGGACGCGGACCGTCCGGCCAGGGACAACGGATGGGACGACTTTGTCGACGTCTGCTTGCGGCAGATGTTGGCCCGCAATCCCCACCCGTACAACGCGCCTGACGTTCAGGCGCGGTTCGCAGCGGGCACGGTGCCGTTCGGGGTGCACCTGCTCAACCGACTACTCCGATGTCTACAAGATCTCGGGCAGCTCGAGGACGCGCAGCGCGGGCGGCCCCCAGTGGGACCGGCGGGGCGGCCGTTGTATGCGGCGCCGGGTGCGTTTCCGATGCCGCCCCCCCCGGGACTCGGGCCCATGCCCTTTATGCCTTTCGGGGCTCACCACTACCACCAGCTCCATCTCCATCACCTACTTCATCACCCTGTCGGGTTCCCCATGATGCAGCATCACTTCCCACACCAACAAGTACACCCGGCGGCTATGCCACAGCTCCCTGTCCACCTTCACCATCACCATCACCCGGCGGCTGTGCCACAGCACCCTGTCCACCTTCACCATCACCATCACAATCACCGTCCGCACCAGCATGTGGTGTACCCGCATCCCCTGCCCCAGCAGCACCCACGGCCGCCTCAGCACACGGTACCGGTGCCGGTACCGGTACCGGTGCCTGCGCCGGGGCGGGGCGCCCAGCAGCTGGGGGTGTCGCTTGGGGAGGCACGTGGCGTGCCCCCGGGCTAGGCGAGGAGAATGGGGGCGCCTGCGGCTGCGCCACCCCTGGCGGTGCCCCGGCCGGGGCATACCGCGGCTGGGTCTCCGGCGCGGACGGTCCCGGTGCTAGATCCAGCCGTGCCGCGCCGGGCTCCGCCCGTGGTGCCGACGGGGCCTGAGCCGGTGGTGCCGGGTGGTGGTCCACCCCCGACGCGTGGGATGCAGGGCGCAGCCCCCATGGGGAGGCCTACGGCGGGGGAACAGGCGGGTGATGCGGCGCAGGAGGCGGCAGTGGCCGGCCCGCAAGACATCAGCGAGCTGCTCGCGCAGGCCCTGGAGGCGTACCGGCGGACAGCCGCGGGGGGCCATGGAGCCGCGCCGGAAGGGCCGCGGGGGCGGGCTGACGCCGGTGAGCTGATCGCGCAGGCGCTGCCGGCTGTCGCCTTGAGGGCGGAAGGGGCCAAGGAGAAGCCGTCCGAGGTGGTTGCTTCGGGGGGACAAGACGCGGGGCGGGGTGTGCCGGAGGCGCAGACACCGGCGGGGGGCGGTGGGGTCGTGGAGCCCAGTGGGAGGCGTGCGAAGGGGGAAGGAGTGGAGGACTGGATGTGGGAGTGGCGGGAGTGGCGCCAGGTGGCACCCGAAGAGCCGTATCCGGCGGGGCTGGCGTACAGCATGGACCTCCATGCGGGCATCAGCTGGGCCCGGCTGTCCGATCACCTGCGGCCACGGCTGGACGCGGCGGAGGCGGCAAGGGGCGGAGGCGCTGACGAGCGGCCTCTGGCGCCCTTCCCGCCGCGACCGGACACGACGCCAGTGATGGTTGCGGCTGGGGAAGAGGCGGAGGAAGAGCAGGGGGCGGAGGAAGTGGCGGCCTGAGAGGCGTACTGGCGCGGTGAGTCCGCGCTGGCCCTCATGTATGAGGACGACGCCGGGCCCGACGTCTACGCCGGCATGGACGTGGACCCGGCCCACGCGCCGCTGCGGCCCATGCCCACTGCGATGCCGCCCCCTCCCCTGTGGAGCTGTGAGCAGCAGCACTGCAGGTACCATGCGGCCGAGGGTGTCCACAGGCACCGCCTCATGGGTACGGGGCAGCGGCAGGCAGGGATGCTGGCGAGCGCCCTGGAGCGCTACGAGCTCCAGCGCCCAGGGCAGGTCACCCGGGAGGTGGCCCTAGTGGCCGAGTCCCCGGACGACGGCCAGGTCCGCTGTGTCCAGCTGGGGGACGCGGCGGTCCTGGGTCACCACCCCGGTGATGTCCGGGCGGCCGAGCCCCAGGAAGGCCTCCCCCTGTCGGTGCGCCTGTCCGTGGGGCGCCTGCTGGACGAGGCAGGGCTGGAGGACGTGCGGCGGGACGAAGGCCTGTACGCGGCCTTGTGGCGAGGTGGGGCTGACGCTTGGCGTTGCGAGCAGGCCGTGCGGCCCCTCACGCCCCAGGCGCTGGGATCCCATGCGCTCCTGGTGGCGGTGCACCCCGAGGGTGCAGAGGTCGTGTTCGGCGTGGACCGCCTGCTGCTGACCGGGGATGGGGTGGTCCTCGTCCCCACCTCCAGCAGCTACCGCCTTGAGAGCCGCGGCGGTGACCTCAAGCTGCTGGTGGTGGTGGGCACGCGCCTCGACGAGAGCGCCGCCCCCCATGGGTCCGAACACGCGGTCCCGGTGGGCAGTGATGAGGAGACAGGCCATGACGGTGACGAGGTGGGGCAGGAGCAATTCACGGGGGAGGAGCAGCAGCAGGATCAGCCGGAGGTGGCCGGGGGGGAGGTGGACGTGCAGGCCATTGTGGCGGCGGCCCTGGCGAGATTCAGGGCTGCCACGAGCCCGCCGCCGACGACGGAGGTACTGGAGGAGGAGGACCAACGCAGGAGGAGTGAAGAGGCACAGAGCGCCGTGGAGCAGGACGAGGAGCTGGAGATCGAGTGGGCGAAGGAGGCACGTGAGGTGGGTCCACGGGAGCTGGGAGCGGCCGACGAGGCTGGGCCAAAGACGGGGGAGGTGGAAACCTGCAGGCACTGGGCCAAGGGGTGGTGCATGCGAGCAGATGCCTGCCGGTTCGCCCACCCCCAGGCGCCGGTGCCGCGGGGAGTACCCCAGGAATCGCTCCTGATCCTCCAGGCCATGGCCCGTGTGGGGGCCCTCAGCCTGGACCGCAGCCACGCCCACGGCCGGGGCCACGGAACGTTGCTGGAGGAGGTGGTGGTAAAGGCGCAACGAGGAGGGCTCCCAGCGGTGGGGTATGCGGTGGAGAGTCGGGGCCTGACCGAGTGGGCGGTGGCGTTGCCATGTGGCATGGCGGCCCTGCTCACTCTGTTCCCGGTGGTCCGGTGGAGGGACATGGTCACCGTCCAGGAGGCCAACCTGGGGTGGGTGTTCACGTGGCACACACATCATGCCGGCATGGACCCTCGCGAGTGGCAGGCTAAGGCAGTCATGACGTACCTGTCCTGGTCGTTGCCCGCAGCGCCGGGTGCGTGGGCGCAATGGTGGGACAGAGCGCTCAGCTGGGCGAGGGATTGCAGTGCTGTGGCGGCCTGCCGTGACCTCCCGCGCCAGCCCGTCTCAGTCCAGCCGTGGACTGTCTCCCTGCATCTCCCCACGGTGGGGGCTTGTCTTGCGGCCAAGGACCCGGAGGTCCTGATGCTGGGAGACCGAGAGGGGCCAGGGTTTCGCCTGGGCCGGGGGCTGGAGGTTTGCACTGCCCGCGTCCCCAGCCCTGTGGACAGGGACATCCTGGACGGACTCCAGTTCACGCGGGCTGACGGGGCAGATGTGTGGACCGCCGTCCATCGCTGGCTCCCAGACGCATGGCCCCAGGTGTTCCGGCCCCCTGGTCAGGAGCGTTTGGTGGGAGTGGAATGGCGCGTGTGGGCCACCAACAGCCCGTGTCCGCCGGTAGTGGTCCTGACCAGGAGAACCAGCCCCCCCAGCTGGGAGACAGTGGCGGTCTTGTGGAAATGGGCCGCGGTCCGTGGGACCGGTGGCCACGTCTTCACTGCCCCACGGGGCACGTTGATTGATACCGACGGGGGGGCGGCGTTGCAGCTCGCGGCAGAGCCCCTGACCACGCATGTGGTGGTGGCTGTCCTCCCATGGGGAGCCGACAGGCCACAGCCCTGGCGCGATCCGGTCGCTGGAGCTGTCTGGCGCGACCTGCCGGTCCTTAGGGCCACCGTCTGGCCAGGAGGAGCAGGGCGGCATCTCCAGGGCGCACTCCCCTGGCTGCGGGACTGCGGAAACGCCTCTCCCCCACCAGCTGAGTTGCGGGGCGCCCTGGAGCACCTGTACTCCAAGCCCAGGCACCACTTCCTGGTGGCCGCGGACCATGGGGTGGAGCTCAGTGGCGACGTGGTCGCGCTGGCAGCCAACATGGTGCAGTGCCTGGCCCCCCACGCCATGATGTTCCCGAGGGAGGGGTGAGAGGGCCAGCGGCACGACCAAACCCCGGCTGCCCTCCTCATTGCGAGGTACCTCAAGCTAGGGGGCTCAGAGGCGGTGTACCTCGACCGGTCAGAGACGCCGAGCATGCGGCACTGGACGGCCCACCACCTTGTGGCCCCTGACATGCGGTTGACCGTGGACCCGCTGGACCGGCCTGTGGTGTCGGGGGCCCCGCCCCAGTGGCCGCACACTTGGGACATGGCGGTCCGGACGATGCGCATGGCACTCAGGGGTCAGAGGGCGGGGTGGCCGGGTGCAGAGCATCTGCTGGCGGAGGCCCGGGCGGCACAGGTGCAGCAGTCAGCCGGCAACACCAAGGACTGTGGCGTGTGCGCCCTCATGTCCGCCATCGGTACCCTCCTCAGGGTGCTGAGGCCGGGCAACCTCCTGTCCGCGCTGGACAGGCGGTGGGTGGCGGCGGTGGTCCTCAACAGGGACATGGGGCCCATCGCGCGTCTGCCGTCCCTGGGGGAGCTGCCTGCAGCGGTGTTGGATGCCCTGCCGGCGCCCCGCACACCCTTGGACGTGGCGGACGTCCAGCACAGCCTGGGGTTGCCCGGGGCGCACATGCAACATGCCCTGCTGTGTATGGCGGCGGCAGCGGACGGGGGATGTCCATGCTGATGATGGTGTCCCTGCAGCACGTGCAGGACGCGATGCAGCAGCAGCGGATGCATGCCCCCCAAGCCGTGGGAAGAAAGCGCCAAGCAGTGGCTGCGGCTGGAGAGCGTGCCTCCCAGCCATACGGTGGGCGTGGCGGATATGGGGCGGCTGGTGGTGTTGGAAGGGGTGGAGTATTGGGCCTGTGTTCGGGTAGAAACAGGGGGACTGGAGTGGGGCGTCGTCACCGCGTGCTGGCTCAGGAGGCAGCAGTCCAGGGGCCCAGCCTGCTACCGGGTGTTCCGGGAGTGCCTCAGGGAGCTGGGGCCGGTGCGCAGGGCACACAGGTGCACGGCCGAGGACATCCCGCCGGCGCCGGCAGTCTTCGTGGAGGTCACGCGACCGCCGGCGATCCAGGGGCAGGACGTCTGGCCTCTAGCCCCGAGCAACATGTGGCAGGCTGAGCATGCAGCTGTCATGTGCAGAGCGCTGCAGGGTCACGCAGCGGCCCTCCCCAGGGCCCCGGCAGCAGAGTCCTCCAGCAACAGGCCGGCAGCCTCGCTGGCACTGCTGCACAGCGTGTCGCGGGCGTCATGCTGGGTTGTGGCGGCATTGGAGCCCCACTGCTCAGCACTGCGCCTGTACGATCGCGGAGAGGGCACGGTGCTCACGGTCTGCCCCGCCGACCTGGAGGCCCTGCACCTTAGTGCACTGAGTGGCGACGGGGGCGAGGCGCTGTACATCCAAGGGACCGTGGCAGGCGCGGCCGCGACACGCTTCCGCCGGCAGAGCGGAGGAGATGCCCTCCGCCTGGTCATGGCGGAGAACATGGGGCCGTAGCTCCGGGCGTTCTCCACGTCCAGGTGGAAGGTCCAGGGCGACCGGGAGAGGTTCGCCGACGCGTGGCGCCGCTGGGTGGAGGAGCAGTTTCCCGTGGGGGGAATGCTGCACCTGCCGCAGCCACCAAGTGTGCCACCGGTACGGCCTGCGGCATCCCCGGCCGCGGCGGCGAGGCCGGCGCCGCAGACAGCGCCCAAGCCGCCGCCCAAGAGGAGCCCCCCGCCTCAGTATGGCGCCTATGCCAACATTCGGTACGTGCTGCAGCACTTCGGCTGTGACTTGGCCACGGAGCAGCGTGGGTCGAAGAAGATCAACGTCTGCCCCTGGTCTCGGCTGGATGGGGCTGGTCACTGCACATGGAGAGCTGGCAAGCACTGCCGGCCCACCCACCTCCACCCCAAGGACCTGCTGGACCACATCCAGCGGGACCATGCAGCTGATCCGGCGCAACGGGACCAGGCGCTGGCCATGCTGGCTGGCGTTATGCCGGGGGGCCAGGCAGGGCCTTTCGCGTCGGCCCAGGCGAGGTCCAGAGCGCTCATGCTGCCCACGGGTGCCCGCCTCGCGGCGGAGCGCGTGGCGTCGCCATCGGCGGCGCGATCTGGAGCAATTGGGTCTGCAGCACGGCGTGGCGCAGTGACTTCTACGGGGGGTGCGGCGGCAAGTACATCCGGCGGACAGGCAGAGGGGGAGCCCGCCGCATCTGCCGGGTCTCAGCAGACAACGGCCGCCTCGGGCGGAGGCCCACAGGGACAGGGGCCACCTTGCTGGCCACCCGCACCGGGCCTGGGTGGTCCCCCTGGATTTGCTGGTGGCCCCCCTCCGTCCAGTGATCCGGATCCGGCGGGGGGCCCCGGTCCACACGTGCAGCCATGAAGGGGCCCCGCCTCCGACACCCGAGCGGCGGTGTCCTCGAACGTCCAGGGCTCGATGCGGGGGGACGGAGTACCAGTGGCCCCAGGTATGCTTGACGGTGAGGCGGTGGCGGCGGGCGTCATGAAGGCCGAGGCCGCCATCCTGGGCCTCTTCCAGGAGACCGGCCTGCAGGACCCTCAGGGTGTGGTGCACTCGGAGAATCAGTGGCGTCACCACGGGTATCATGCGTACCCAGGGGTGGATGCCCAGGCAGCGTCGGCGGCAGCGGTGCGCGGCGGGCTCTTGATTGCCCTTCGGGCGGACGTGTTCGCCGCGGAGGAAGTTCCAGACATCGTGGACATCGTGCCGGGCAAGGCCATGGCCCTCAATGTGGTGACCGCAGGTGGCACCCTCACGGTCATCAACGTCCACGGCCCGGGCAGTGGCGGAGACTCCTCGGCCTTCAAGGCGTCCTTCTGGGCTGACGTGGCCATGTACGCGGCGGCCAAGAGCGCGGGTGGCACCAGGGCCGTGCTCCTCGCAAGGGACTTCAACGTGTGGCTGGAGTCCCCGTGGCATCCCACCACGAGGAGATTCCAAGCCCTGTGGGAACAGTGTGGTTTCCGCAGGGCAGGCCCGGAACGGGAGGAGGACAGGAGGCGCACGAGGGCAGGGCACCGACTGGACTCCTTCCTTCTGAACTCGCCTCTGGTCCCATGGGCGGCGCGTGAGTGCCCACGCTTGGCGCCGGGGCGGTCTCCAGCGTCGCTGGGGTCGGCTCATGGCCCTGTGGTCCTGGACCTCCCGCTGGCGGTGGCCGGCAAAGAGAGGGTCACCAGGATGGCCTACTTGCACGCCCAAGCCAGGCTGCATGCCATACGCCCGGACTCCCCGGGGGTTCGTGAGGCGGCAGCGGCAGTACTGCAGAAGGCCTGCGGGGATCGGCGGCTGCAGGCGTGGCTCTCGTTGGACCAGGACACTGCAACCATGGGCACGTCGCAGGTGCAAGCGGTCTTTGACCTGCTCTACGCCTTTCGTGATGACGTGTCCAGGGTTACAGGAGTGCGCATGCCATCGGGCGTGGACCCGCAGTACCCGTACGGACAGGCAGAGACGGAGGCGTCTCTGGCCCAGGTCCTCTCGGATCAGAAGGCCCTTGCCTGGCGCGCCCATCAGCTGTGGCAACGGGACGCGGCGGCGGCCGGACTCCACTCCCAGGAAGCGACTGCCTTGCTACAGCACCTCCGGCGGGTGGACCCCAACCTATCCCCCGCTTCGGTGGAGGACCTACGCTCCGCGTTGGACCAACAGCTCCACCAGCTAGAGACACGGGTGGAGGAGCGGCGGGGTGTCCTCAGGAGCAACAGGCGCCGGTCCATCAAGGAGTATTGGCGGGGCAGGGTACCGGATCTGCAGCTCCGCTGGATGGCGATACGGGGGGCCATCAACGTGGTGAACTATGCCCCGTCGGGCCTATGGTCGGTACGTGTCCGCGGGTCGGAGAAGGTGCTCTTGGAGGCCTCGGACGTCATTGGCAACGTCCAGAGGTATTGGGAGGCGCTGTACGCCAAGCGGCCAGTGAACCTGCCAGCCTTCGAGCGGCTGGTCCCGTCCCACATTCCCAGGGGGGTGCCTGAGGAATGGAGGTCGGTACAGGACTACACCCTGCAGGACCTTAAAGACGCCGTGAGGCAGGCCGTGGCGGACGACAAAGCTCCGGGGTCCAACCGGGTCACGGCTGCCCTCATAGCAGAGCTGCCTGAACCGGTGCAGGGGCTCCTGGTGCACGCGTACAGGGCTATCCTGCGGGGTGCGGACGTCCCGGAGTCCTGGCATGAGGCCATTATCTGGCTGATGCCCAAGGGCACAGCCACGGGCAACCTGGACGACCTGAACCACTTGTTGCCCTTATTGGGCCTTCATTCATTGCATTCTTGAATTGAATCGTTGGACTTGAAGTCATCTAAGAGAGAGCATACACAGCACCGGGAAGGGTAAGGTGGGTACCGCTGTCAAGGATACGCCAGGGCTACAAGGGGCTTTGTACATAGCTTATAGGGAGGTTGGAGCAGGTGCGCTGGCTGGGTGCAGCTCCGTGCACGTCATTAGCTCCGTGCACGTCGGTGTGGGTGCCCAGGGCCTCACTGCGGCTGCGTCGGGCTGCTCTCGGCTGCCTCTCCTTCCACACACGCCCCACAGTGCGTGGTTGCCAAGGAGCAACACGTTTTGACTGTCAAAAATTAGAAAAAAAAAGTCGAAAATCAAAAGTTCGGGACGGGTTTTTCTCCAAACTGTTGGACTTCTGGGGAGAATGGAGGATACCGCCGTGTTCGGTGGAGCTAGGCGGACACAGCGATGTGTTCAAAACGCAGAAGTATATTTTATTTCTGAAAACGGGTACGCAGGCACCGGACAAGAAAACTAACGGCTCAATCAAAGCAGAATCATCATAGTTTTCATTGCATCAGTTAAAAAAAATTATTGCATCGCACAGTGCAAAGTTAGTTTTTCATCTGGAGAAAAGACGGCGCACGCGTGATCATTTTGGCGTCGCCCGCGAATTCGCAGCGCGAATTCGCCTTGAATTTGCAGTACTAAGAATTTCAGGCCGAATTCGCAGCGAATTCGCGCTGCGAACGAATTCGCAGTGAATTCGGCGGATTGAAATTGAATTCGCTGCGAATCTGCATCCCTAGTATCTTGGCCTCGCCATACGGTCCACGCACCGGTGGGGGAAACACAGGTTTTCCGCTGAAGAAGGTATTACCATACTTCTGCTTCAGCCTCGCCCTCAATGCCTGGATCTTGGGGCAATCATCGGACTCCGCCTTGGCTTTTCCGGGCACCTGGACCACTGAGCTTACTAGAGGGGTAGCGACCGCACTCGGTTTCGGCTCAGGTGGTCTTCCCAGGTGGCCCAAAGGGCCATCTCTGGTCTTGCCTCGGAACAGGTCGCCGTAGGTGGGTGGGTTTCCGCCAATTGGCTCGTCCTGGCTGGACATGTGGTCCAGCACCCTCCGTACGAAGGTATCCCCATCATAGGGACCAGAGGCGATCGAGTCCACTTCCCAGCAGGCTTTGTCCTGGCCCTTGCCCTCACGCTGGCTTCCCCAGTAGTGAAAGGGCTGATCCATATACCCCTGAACCAGATCCAACTCCTCTTCAGTGAGGGGGTCCTCCGATTCTCCGATGTCAACAGGGGAAACGGCAAAGCATTGCTGCCATGGCTCCGCTATGATGCGATTGACACACACGAAGTCCGTGGTGTCGGCCTGTTCAAGGCCCCCATCCACATAGTGGAATTCCGTTGGCCATCTCTGGGGTGGCATGGGCTGTCCCTTAGCGTCCTGATAGACACTCTCTCCAGCCGGTAGGACGACCTCGTTTAAGGTCATGTTGGTCAATGAGACCACCCAATGTCGGGTGCTTTCCTCCTCGGTGCATCCCATAGGAACAACCAGCACTGCCTTGGAGCGGTCCTTGCAAATCTTCGCCACCGCCCTTGGAATGTCCCATCAGGGGCAATGGATCCACATCAAACCCTGATGCGGACCCCAGTGCTTCTTCCACGCGGAGTCCTGGGCGCTCCAGTACTTCTCACAAACCCGAAGATGGGCGGAGGTTCCTGAAGAGAACGCATCCAGGGCCAGATACGAAGCTCCCAGGTCCGCAACCACTCGGCTCGCCACTTCCGGCATTACGCCGTACTCTTGGTTTGCTGGCCCAGTTGGCTCAGTGCCCAGCGCCGCTACTTCGAGCTGATTGCGTTTCGGGTGGATCCATTGGCATTCCACACGGTGCTCAGGTGACGAAAGCCACGAGAGCTGGCTGTCCTGGTACAGGGTCATTGAGGCCTGGGCCGGGAGAACGCCGGAGTCCGTCTCCATCATGAAGTCGTACCCAACGATCATGTCCCAGTCCATCTCGGCCTCGTAGAAGCGACCTTGCAGCAGGATTTCCTTACAGGTCCGGGCGGCTCAGCTCACGGTGGTTCACGAACTGAAGCCCAATGGCCGCCTCCTTCGTGCCTCCCACCATGTACTGGCCGTTCGCCACCTTCAGCCTGACAGGTTTCCAACTGTCGGTCAAACACTCTGGCGGAAGTAGGCCAGCCTTGACCAAGCTGACCTGCGCTCCCGTGTCGACCAACACGTCGAAGACCTTCTCCACTTCCCCGCATAAGGCACGGACCTTAAGGTGCAACTGCCGCTCACGCCCCACTCGGCGCACGGCGTGCAAGCTCAGGATCTCCGACCGTTCCAGAAGCTCAACAAGCGACTGGTGCAGGTCGTGGACAATGGGCTCAGGCTGCCCATCTGCAGCGTCCAGCTGCGGTCTGGGTGATCCTCCGATACTCTCGGATAGATCTTGAAGCACATCAAATACATTCTTGGTCGCGAAGGATGGACGGGTGCAAGGGTTCGTGCCTTCACTTGCCCTCACCCCGCCACCGCGACTGTCCTTCGCTTTGGGTGCCGGACCAGGCCTTCCGCCCGTGGCAGTCCCTTTGTGCTTATCGTTTCCCGACTGGGATGGTGTGGCGCTTCCCACGACACCGTCCTGCGACCGCCCTTGCTGGGGCCCTTGGCTGCAGGGGCTCCGCTAAGGGGCGTCGGTTGTGGAAGTAGGGGTACTCTCCTCGGCATCAACCTCTCTGACACCCTTCTTCTTTCCCCCTTTCTTACCCTTCTTGTCCTTGTCCTTGTTCTTGTCGTTCTCTTTGTTCTCCTTGTTCTTGTCCTCCGACTTGGGAAGCCAGGACCTCATGATCTCCTGGATCTCCTCGGCCAACTCGGTCCCTACCGACATCAGCTTGGAGAGCTCGTCTTTGGAGACCTCCACCTTGGTCTCCCGGATACCCGCGGGTGCACGCTTCTTCGACCCGTGCACCTTCTTGTAAGCCTCCGTGTCGGCCTGGTGGATGGGGCATGTTCGGTGGTCATGGTTGAACCCTTTGTTCCTTCCATAACACACGAAACAGCCCTGAGGGTGAGCTCGTATGAACTCCCCAAAGGACAACGGAGGGTTGCCAATGCGGCGGGGGTCCTTCTTCTCCTTCTTCCTCCAACCCTGCTGCAGGGGCTTCCAGCTTCCCCGGTTGCTCCCCGCGTTCAGGTTGTTGGCCACGAAGGCACAAACGGCCATCTCGGCGGGCTCATCGTCGTCGTCATCGTCGACGAGAGCTTCATCGCCATCGGCTCCCGCTGGGTCCATGGCAGCTTCCCCGCCAGGCCCCTCGCCAACGTAGTTGACGTCACGGTCGCCGGGCCTCAACCCGCGGGTGTGGTGGAGGTTCCGGTACTCCTTGAGTACCTCCTCTCCAACCCACTCCAGGATCTCGTCGCAGCTCATCCGCGCCGGGATGGACTGCAGACAGATGGTCTGGCCGCTCACGTCACACTCATCAAGGCGCCACATCGCGGGCTTCTCGCGATCGCCCGTGACGGTGATGAGGAGGGCGTTCCGCAGGGAGTGCCGTTTGACATCCCGGGCCACGTTCTTCCTTGTCCAAGCCACCACGTTCGTATGATACTCTTTGGGGAGCATCATCTTGACCGTGTGGTTGGACTTGGCCCTCTTGGCTTCCTCCTTGGTGACTCTCTTGATCCATGCTTCCGGCAGCATGGAGAGCAGGCGGGCCTGCTCGTCACCCTCATTCCAGTCCTCCATGTTGCGGCGGAAGAGGGTGTATTGCCCCCGGAAGTCCCGCCAATCTCGTAGGCGGATCTCCCGACCATCATGCTGAAGCTTGATGGACTTCCACCGCTTGGCAGCCACCTGCGGAGCGTCCATCTGCTCCTGCTTGTTGAGCCACTTCTTGGCTTTCTTGAGGGTCTTGATTTTCCCCTCCTTGGTGCCACGAAGTATAGATCTTGGAGCACTTCCGGCAGGCAGTACCTGAACCGCTTGAAGACATATCTCTCCGCATCTGCGGGATCCATGTCTTCAGTGACGGTCACCCCCCAATCGTCCAGCTTTTCCAAGAAGCGGTCGAGGTTGAGGGGGTTGCCATCGTACATGGGGGCCTTGATGTCCTTCAGGTCTTCCCACACGGCGGCATCCGCGGCCTTAGAGACCATGAACGCCGGCCGCGAGGTCGACCGAGGTTCCCATCGCCGTCCCCCACGGACTCCCACGGCCGCCACTTCCATCTCCTCCACGGTATCCGTGTGGCTACGCCGTGGTTCCTCCATGTACGCTGAACCTAGATGTTCACGCCGTACTCCTTCCATGTATGCCTCCTCATCACGGCGCCGGCGGCTGCGTTCAGCGGCCTCCCGTCGTACACCACGCGGTGGGGTAATGCCCAACTCCTCCAGGTCTTCCTCACCTCCGCCAACATCCCACTCCACGTCTCCTCCGGGGACCTCATCCCTGAGTCCACCATAACGTCCGCCAGCGATTGGGATTGGCTCCGGGGCTGGAGCGGGGCGTCGGGGGCGTACCGGTGTCCGCCCCGGAGCACGGCGCTTGTGGTACTCCGCCCTGAGCCACTCATCACGCCACTCCTCACTGCCACTGCCGGGCGGCACGCGCTCGTTACGGCGGCCCGCGCTGTGGTGAGAGGGGGCGCTGAGAGAGGGAGCACTGGCGCTGGGGCCACTCCTGGGGGCTCCGCCGGGGGCATGGGGTCTGCCCGGACCTGGTCCAGGTCCCCAGCCGTCGTCCGACGAGCCAGACTCCAGGGGTGGGTGGTCGCTGCCGACGCTCCCACGGCCTTCCAGCGCGTCCAACCTCTGCTGCAGGCCGTTGATGACCTTGTTCAGCAGCCTGGTCTCGCCCCTGGCGATGTCCAGCTCCCTCTGGGCGGCGATGGCGACCTTGGCGATCTTGACCATCTCCGTCTTGGCGATGTCCAGCTCCTTCTGTGCGCCCGCGGCGACCCTGGCGATGCGGATCATCTCGTCCTTGCCCGTGTCTACCTCGCGCTCGAGGGACTGGACCCTCCTGCGGAGGTGGACAATCCACCGCCAGGTGGCATCCGGGTCACCGTTCCCTGGTGGGTCGTCGGGGTCCCCAGGGGGTCCTCCAGGAGGGCCTCCGCCGGGTCCGCCCGGTCCGGGGGGTCCTCCCCCTCCCGGAGGTCCGCCTCCGGGGGGTCCACTTGGTGGGCGTCCTCCAGGGGGTCCTGATGGTCCTCCGCCAGGGGGTCCCGGTGGGCCTCCGCCGGGTCGCCTCGGTGGGTCCAAGGATGGGGGCTTCTTCGTGTTGTCGAAGTCCATGTCGTTATCCTCGTCCATGTCGCCCCACCTAGGCGTCTCGGTCTCGCACGCGGAAGACCCCGAGCTCCGGTAGGGAGGAGGGAGATCCTCACCCTCACCCTCCGGCTCCATGGGGACGTCTCCGCCTCCTCCGCCAGCCACTCCTCGGCGATGTTGGCGGCCTCGTCCATCCCCGTCCCTGGCGGTGAAGAAGGGGTCGGAGTCATGGGGGTGTCCCGCCGCTGGCCTCCGTGACCTCTCGGGGGTCTTACCCTTACCCTTCCTCCGTCGGTGGGCAGTGGGGCCACTACTCCCACTGCTGCCCGTGTCGACCTCCTCCAGATCCAGCGCCATCTTGGAGGAGGCGTCCCCTTCGAAAAGCTTTCGAAGGGTCTCCACTCGGGATCCTCCCGGGGGAGTCTCGCGGCGGAGCTTGGCCTCCGCCTCCGCCATTGCGGCGGCCGTGGCTGCGGCAGCTCGCCCTTCGGACTCCTCCCGGGCCCGAGCAGCCTTGGCTTCCCGGGCCTGCTGCAGCCGAGCCTTCTCAGCTTCCAACGCTGCCAGCTCCGCCTCAGTCCTGGCTCTCTCCTCAGCGACCTTCCGTCGCGCGGCCTCGATGGCGTCCTTCCTGGCGGCGTCCGCCTGGGCCTTGGCCGTTGCTTCGGCGTGGGCCCTTTCCTCCGCCTCCTTCTTTGCCCTCTCTTGGGCAAGCGCCTCTTCCAGCGCCTTCACCTCGGCCTCCTTGCAGGCAATGGCCTCCTGCGTCAGGCGGGCTTCCTCGGCGGCTGCCGCCACCTCACCCTTGACCTGGGCAGTCGCTGCCTCATGGGCGGCTGCAGCCGTGAGACCGGCCGCGATGGCCGCGACGGTCGAGGCCTGGAAGGCCATGCCTCTGCCCCAATCGGTGACCTCCTCATGGGCGCTGCTGACGGCGCCCTCCACGGCAGCGTTCTGCTGCGTGGCCCGTTGCCGGGCAACCTGAAGGTTGCAGGGCACCCCACAGGCGCGCTCGCAAGCGCGCGCCACGTCCCTTTGGTCGGGAGCGACGCTGCTGCTGGAGCTGGCCTGGTCGGCCAGCATCCTCCCGCGGTGGGCCGACTCCACGTCGCTGCTGGAGCCTGACTTCCTCAGGTGCAGCTGACGGGGCTTGGCCTTGGCCTTCTTGGCGACTTGGAGGAAGTCGCCAAGGGTGGTGTGGCCAGGGTGGTGACGGCCACTGGCCCGTTGGGGGCTGCGTGCTGGGGTTCTGCCCTTGGCGCCTTGGGCGGCTTCGGCGGCCAGGGATTCCTGGTACTCCCGCCACTTCTTGTCCCGCTTCCTGTCCCCGGCGGAACGCTTCTCCTTCCCAGGAGACGCGCTGCTGCTGCTGCCCTGCAGCGTGCGCTCGTTCCCCGCCTCCGGGAACTTCTTCTCGATCATGTCCCACATGGAGACGTTGATCGTGGCGCCCGAAGGGTACTCGTTGGGCTTCTCGTCCTCCTCAATCCCGTCGGGGCCCAGCCCTTCACCAGGTCTATCCGGGCGGGTCCAGACCCTCCAGCGCTTCTGGCGGAAGCGAAAGGCGTATCCTTCCAACCGCAGCCAGTTTTCCACTGCCTGCAGGCGGTCGGCGCCCATATCCTTGCGGAGCTCGAAGCTCCCGGGCATGCCGCCTTCGCACTGGGGATGGCTGTGGCGATAGTGCTGGTCCCACACCAACCCACGCAGTAGGCGCACCGCAAGGGGGTGGGGCTGCGGCCACGTCTTGCCCGCCTCCTGCCAATTAACCATCGTTCCCCTCGATGGACTGGTCCTGGGGGTGGTTGTTGAGGCGGTCGCTGTAGCTGGGAGTGCGGCCTTGCTGGTCGGCCGAAGGAACTCGTTGATGTCGGAGTTCCGGTCGCAGCTACTCCTTCACGGACTCAGCGCTGATGCCGGGCGGCGCTGCGAAGCCCGTGGTGCTCGGGGTTGGTGGCCCCGAGTGGCACGCGAGGGATGGGTAACCCCGCGGCGGTGAAATGCTTTTAACGCGTTCCCTGGGGGGGCCTGGCCATGGGACGCTGCGGTGGACACGCACAGGCAAGCAGGCAGGCAAAGCACTGCGCTCACAGGGGCGTCATCACGCTCGTGTCATGTGACAAAGCGTTTCAGGATCCTTGCCACTCTGAAACAAGGGAACAAATGTATGTACAGCAACACATCGGGATATGTACACATGGGGTTAAGACTGGACTGAGGTAAGGGCCCCAGAGGACAATAGACACTCAGTCCCAACTCATATCCCAATGCCGGGTCCGTCCCTCTCAGTGGCTGGCAGGGGCGGGGGCTCAAACACAACCCATGCCCTACTCAGTCCGGACCCTGAAACCCTCCCAATAGGGGAGGTGTCGCGCCCAGCCACAGGCAAGTTCCTCGGAACCAAGGGGCTCCAAGGCCAACCGACAGTGGCTCCCTATGCCCCCTTACGGCAGGTCCCAACTCCTCTCTGAGCCAGAGATATGGCCCCGCCATTATCCCCTAGGAGTTGGTAGCTGAAAATGGGCTGTTTCAGCCCAAACTGATATTAGCTCAAAAATCTCCAAAATTGACCCCTCGTCCGGACCTGCCAGAGGTAGGGACGAGACAACTGACCCTATGCCCTTCAAGTACGAACTCCCTGGAGCCCTCACCAAACCTGGTTCCCTCTGAGGTCCCGGCATCAGGGCACCACGGGTTCGTCAAGTGGGGTCATGATGCCAAAACTACCAAAATTGGCGTCATTCCCATGCGTGGCTCGCCCGGCCGGGGCAAGGCCAATGGCTCACAGGATAGGAGGCAGGACCTAGGACCTATATCTGAGTGCACAACTTGGAATTGGGTCCAGGCTTCCTCTGGGCATAGCGATATGGGGCCGCCAATTGACCACACGGGGGTGTGAAATTGGGGTCCCTAAAGGGGGTTATTTTGGCTGCTCAAAATGAGCCAAAATTTGGGGTACCCCCAAATGGTATATCTCCACGCCTGCTTGGAGATCGGATCCGCCATTCCATATGTGATCAACCGGGAGTCCAACGGAGACTCCCATGCCCTTGGCTGTCAAACATCTCCATGCCACTCAGCGTGGTGACAATCCCAATCGGGTCCACAATTGCCAAAATGGCAAAATCGTCCACACTCACTTTGGGCTAGCACCTTGATGAAGGTTGCTCCACTTCGCCCACGTGGTGTGCGAACCATGGTGACCAATATACATAACACCCATGTCATATATGGTCCATTGGTCCATGCGTCCGGCGTGCACGAGGGGGCTGAACATGGTGCACGGCGGGCAGAAAATGTGGAAAATGGCTCAAAATGGCCAAAAATGCGCACACTCATGGTTGGGGCAAATGAGGCACATGCCCGACTTAGACCGGAGTGTGCCATAGGATTGGTATCAAGTCATATGCGTCCAACATATCTTTTGGGCGTCGCCCAAACCCCTCCGGTTTTGGGAATGGCAGGGTCGCCAAGTGAGCCCATGATTTGGGATCGTCCCAAATCGCCAACATGGCGGCCACGGTATGCCAAGCCCAAGAGGAGTTATTCGCCGGTTTCAAGATATGTTGGGCACCGAAGTATGTACCCTCATAACATACTTGGGTCATGATGTCAATTGAGCGCAACGTTGAGATACACGGTCGCCACTTGACATCATGACGGGCAAAAAACAGCAAAATTGGCGAAAAGACACGCGAAAGTGCCTTGAAAACTACACCAAAAAATTATAATATCTTCGCCTTGGATTGAGTAATCAACCAATCCTTCTAAACACAATGACTCAACACCAATGACCTTCGATTCCACATATGTGCTCCACTTGGGGCGCTTTGGAAGGCCGCGCGCGCTGCCTCCCAAGTGGGCACATGCAAAAATGGAATATTGCAAAAAACACACCTTGCTCGCAACGCATCGCTTTGGGAGCGCTCCACAAGCGTCACTCACGAAGGTTAGGCTTGCGAGTGTTGGGTGGGAGTACAATGAAGGGCCTCGTGCGATATGGGGTCCATTGGCGGGTTAGTCTTGGAATGGTGCACTCGCCAAATGGGCACGTGATATGACGACAAAAATGGCATACAACCCTACCCTCGCCTTCTACACCCAACCTAGTGGCCTAGAATCAAAGTATGCCTATATTCTAGAGTAACTTTGGTCCCTTAACACGCATGCAAGTGCTTTGGTCGAAAATCGACCTCCTTTTGGAAAGCCGAATTATAGCATGCACGCAAAATATATTGCCAATATATATATGGAGATCATATATGTACTATCCGGGGAAGACAAGTGATATGCCCCGGATGCAGAGGCAAGCAAAGAGGGAGAAAACGCCAACTCAACATACTTCTACACGTACTTGGACGCCAAGTACGTGAAAAAGCGCACTTCTTGGAGAACACTCAAAATAAATAACCCTTTGGGCCTATGGAGTTGGGATCCTTTGGCCTCATCCTATGACTATGGGGGGCAAACCCTCATACACAGTGCCTATGAGGCACGTTAGTTCGTCCTTGGGCGCTTGAACGCTCGTAACCCTTGTTATTTCACTTGGGGGTTCAAAGCGCTTCGGCCGCCCAGATTTTCTGGGAAAAATCTGGGACGCGATGCGTTCTATCAAGGAAAAAATTGCGGATCACTGGAAGACTGTTTCAGTCTTAACTTCAAGAAAGATCGTTTTACAGAATAATCTAATGCAGTGCACGGAACGGGCGACGTCTGGCGGCGATTTCACGACAATTAGAAATCGCGGTAGAAATCGGTTATTTCACCGATTTCTAACCGCAAATCGACCAAGACAGTAAAATTATGGTAATTCCACATCGACTTAATGGTTAGAAATCGGATTCCAGATTTCGCGGGTTAGAGAACAGGGATATCCCGCTGACAGCCGGTGTCAACGGCTTCCGCACAGGTGTGACGGCTCACAGGCCTCTGGGCCATGGGCCATAACGGGTGTGACGGCTCACAGGCCTCCAGGCCATGGGCCATAGGTTCTGGGTACCGCTTCACCAGCGGTGCCCCCACCTCCATACCAACCCCCGATGTCCACCCATGTGCAATACATGCCCCACTACCGCCGCAGCCATAGGCCCCACCCCAACCCCGAGGCAGAGTCCGTATCCAGGTGTCCGCGTGTCCGCGTACGCCCATGCCCCGCCCACTCCCCGCTCACGCGCACGGCGCAAGACTATGAGGACTCCCCCGGGCCCACAGCCGCCACCACTCCCCATGACCCCACCGCGCACACCCACGTCTGCACCCACACCCAGGCCAACGCCAATGGCCAGGGACCCGCCCGTGGACCGTGGTGGCAGCGCTAGAGGTTTGAGGTTGGAGGTTTGATTTTGCGGGTACTAGGCGTTCTTCGGCTCCGGGGGGCCACCTAGTCGGGCCAGGTGATATCCTCCCCACCGGGACCTAGTGGTGGGCCCTTCATGACACACCTCCTGCCTGGTGGCGGAGTCCCCCGGGTTCATGGGGCTTGGAGCCCTGTCCCTCCCCGGCTGGCCCATTTCGCCACCTCGCGGTCAGTGCGTCGCTGAGCAACCGTGGTTGCAGACGCTTACCCACTACGCCGCCCCCCTGATGCGTGGCTGCCCGGGCTGTCGGCGCCGCCGGGCCCGTGCTACTGGCTTGTCGCCAGTGGGACCCCCCTGGGTCAGCGTGGAGGCTGCGCAGCCGCGGGGCTGGTGCGTACCACTGTGTGCTACTACTGCCTTGGCGGGTGCACTGCCCTCGTCGTGTGTGTGCGATGCTCGCGCAAGGTCTGGGGGGTCGGGGCCGGTGATGGTTCTCTCTTTTCCCCTTGGGCTCCTCCCTCCCCTCGCGTACCTCGCGGTGCGTGTGGCGGGTTGTCCCATCCGGGTGTCCCTTCCCCTCGCCTGCTGGTACGCCAATCCATGCGGTCTGTACCTTCCGCGGGCTCGGTCCGGTCGCCCTTCTGGTCCGCACCGCGTGCCCGTGGCGTGTGCGTGCGCTCACGCCCCCGCGGCTTTTGCCCCCCCCCCCCCTCGGGTCGGTGTGGCGCGCGCAGCACGCGCGGTTCTGGGGCAGGGCGCTCGTAGGGCCGTTCAAGGTGGTTCGTGCCCCTCCGCGTTTCCTGCCCCGGTCCCGTGCTCGGCCTTGTTTGTTCGGGGGGGTGGCTCGGTCCCTGCGCTCCCTTGCCTGGCTCTGGGTTGTGCGCCACCCTCCTGGAAGGGCCTGTGCGTCCGGGGCGGTCCGGTGCCTGGGGGTGTGTGTGGGGGGGGTCCGTTTGCCGCCCCCCCTGGGGGCGTGGTTGGGTCCGGGTCGGTCGGGGGGTCTCAGGGGGCGGGGGCTGGGGGGTCGCTCTGCCTCGGTCTGTCCCTCTGCCTCACCGTACGGGCATCAATGCGGGCTTCGCTGGCGTCGCTCTGTCCATGGAGGGTGTGGTCTCCATACTGCTCCGGTTCGTGTCCGCATGCTCCCGTCTTGGGGCAGTCCGAGGGGGGCGCCGCGGAGCACCCTTGTGCACCGGCGGGTGGCTGGCTGGCAGGCTGGTTGGGTGGCCAGCGCCGCACCTTGCCGAGGTCACTGTGGGAACGGAGCGGGCAGGTGACGGTCCGGGGGCGCGCGGCGCGTGGGCCCTGGGGCGCTAGGCTACGGGCGCATAAGCCCCCCCCGGGGGGGAGGGGGGGGGGGGCTCCCCTGGCCTGTCGGGGCGGTACAGGGCCGACGTCCCCCAGCCGGCCACCGGCGCTCCGCGGGCTGGGGCGGCGGGGAGGGGGGGCGGCCGCGCCGAGGTAGTGCAGTCCCTCTGTCCCCCTTCGGCCCCCCGGTTCTGTTCCCCGGTGGCTGCGGCGGCTGGCTTGAAGGCCCAGGCCCAGGCCCCCCCAACAGTGAGGTTCCCCCACGTGCCCGGGGGCGGCTCGGCGTCGCCCAGGCCGCTCGGCGCCAGCGCGCCAGCCGACGTCGGGGTCCACTGCTTTGGGGCCACTGCTGGCTTGTGCCCTGTGACCTGCGAGTGGCCGGAGGATGGGGGAGGGGACGTGCGGTAGGGGGGCCTTGTGCGCCCCTCTCTGCGACGTGCCTGACCGGGGCTGTCTGGAGTCCTCGCGCGCCGGGCGCGGCCTGGGGGGTTAGCTGCTGGTGCCAGTCTCTGCCGTTGTGTCCGTGTGTCGTGCGCTGTTGGCGGCCCGGTATGGTCCCACCCCCCGCGTACCCCGGAGTGTGGGTGGCTGGGGCGTGGGAGGGTGGGCCCCGGCCCTGGGGGCCGGTGCCCGTCGGGGGTGGTCCGGGTTGTTGTTTTGGCGTTCGCCCATGGTGCCCGCTGCTGCCCGCGTCGCCGCCGTCGCGCCGCGCTGTACGGCGGGCGGGGGGGGGGGGGGGGGCTGGCGTTCGCAGGCGCTCGGGGCGGCGGTTAGTGGTCAATGGTCAGCGGGTCTCCAGTGCCGCGCGCGTCCGCGTGCCCCGTGTCATCGGCGCGCATCCAACCGGCCGCCTCCCCGCCCGTGTGCCTGCGGCCTTCGTGGTCTCCAGGATCGGGGGCTACGCCTGCCCCCTATGTGTCCTGCCGCGCGGACGGCGGGGGGGGGGGGCTGCTCAGGGTTGGGGGGCCTGGAAATGCCGTGGGGGGCGCCCTGGGCTGTCGGACAGCTCTCCCGCCCCCCTGCCGTATGGGATCTGAGGCTCCCTGCATGCGTTCATGCCGGGCGTCGGGCCATCGCCGTCGGGGCTGGCTGTCAATTGCGCCTCTGTTTGCGTGGGGGCTGGGGCTGCGGCGGTGGCGGGTTCCTCGGGCGGTAGCGCCATTGGCAGAGGGCGGTGCGCAGGGCCCGGGGCAGCCAGACTTTGGCCTCCGCGTCCGTGACGCGGAGCACTGCCCCCCCTTCCAGGAAGGCTGGCCACTCCAGCCCCCAGTTGGGCCATCCCACCCGAATCACGGCCCAGAGGACCCTTTTGTGGTCCTCCCGGGCCACCCGGCCCCCCGGGGGTACTTTCCGGGTTCCACCCGTCCCTCCGAAGGAGCACGCCCTTGAGAGGCCGGTTCCCCAACCCACTGGTGGTCCCTGAGGTGGCTCAGCTCAGCAACCCATACACCTCCATCACCAGGGGGAGGGCTTTGCCCCCCGGGGGGTCGGGGACCGCGCTTCAGTCCCAGATCCAATCGTTCCCGGCCTCAGCGGGGCGCGGGGCCCCCTGGGGGGCAAGGCCCTCCCCCTGGTGATGGAGGATGTCCGCCCCCCATGCCGGCTCCGCTCTTGGTTCCGGTGCCACCCGCGTTGGCTCCGCGCCGGACCCCGCGTCGCTAGGTCGGCGGCCATCCGCGCCGGCTCCGCCCGTGGCTGCCGTGCCGCGCGGGCCGGATTGTGCGGGGCGTGGCCGTGTAGGCGGGGGGGCGGCTGGCGGGGGGGCACGGGGGGTTGGGGGGGGATAAGGTCCCCCATGTCGGGGTCGATGTTGTAGAGGGACTGGCGGTGGTGGTGGGCGTGATGTGCCGGCATCTGCTGTATACCGGGTACCCTCAGCAGCTAAGGAGAATACCCACACGCAAACACCACCACGGTTTGTCAGCTCGCTTTTTGTGCCCCAGAAAGTGCCAACTACACGGGTTGACTACAGTGTGTAAGAGCCATAGTGATCGACTCCTCGGAAACCTACATCCCAATACATCTGTTCTTGCATTGTATGCTCATTGTTTGCGCCGTTGGCAATCTGCCTAGTCGGTCCAAAATTCAAGATTCCTTGCTCAAACTTTGGTCAGAGGCACTTTTCGCTGCACAAAGACCACTAGTTTCGCCTCTTACAATTGGTTTTCAAGCGCTACTCAATGGGTAGACAACTTTGCCCAAAATCTTATGCTAAAGGTTTGCTCTTTTCAAATAACTTCAAATGGTATTTCAACATAGGTGTGCCAGGGTGCACAAAAAGAGGCATGCTCGTTCTGTATTTCTTGGTTTTATGTGCAAATTTCCATGGCATTGTCCCCCCTGTCCACAAAAATGGTGTCTTGCGCATGAGTTATATGGTGCCAGGTTCCTACGCCTTCAATGGGTTGCATCATCCTCACCTAATATTGTGTTTGCTGCGACAACACGTTCGGAAAGCGCTCAGCCAGCTGCACTATGGCATCACGCAGTCGTGTTGGCAATAGTGTCATGCTTTCCCTGGATGCAACGAATATTCTGAATCAGCCTGTAGGGGCAAGGCAAAAACGTAGGGAGTTCCTTTTTTGCTTAGAAATTGTAATTTTTTTTACATCCCGAAGTAGGTTCCATTGATATTTCTTTTGTTTTATATTTTCAGCGTTTTGTTGGCGAACCATTCAAAATTTTAGCCACTGTTGACATTTTTTTTGGATGGTTTGCATTAATTTTTACATGCTGTGTACTTTTTTTTACAAAATTTCCGATTTTTTGGTGCGTATAGAAAATATATTTTCGCATCTAAGAAAAACTATTTTCCCCCACCTATGTGGGTACCTTGAGCAAAGTGCACAGCCAACACAACTATTTGGCTGTTTGGCCATGCCAAAGACTTGTAGTCTACACCACAATTAAGACACCAGAGCAATGTGGTCGTCCACAAAGGTTCCCTATTCAAACCATACAAACACACCTCAAAGGACAGGTGGAATACTTGCCTGCGTTTTGGTTGGAATATTTTCACAGGCCACAGCCGTATATATGATACACATGCACCTGTTTATAACGACATGCTCAACTGTGCCCCATTTTCATAACTCCCCATTACGATAAATTGAACATTGACCATTGAAATTTGCAAAACCAAATCCATAAACAAGCATGCAGTGTTGTAGCTGTAGAATACTACTATCTTATCCACAACATGCAGGTGTGCCAGTTCAGGGTCCGAACGAAAAAACGCTTCTCCCTTGTCATTTGTTCCATGTGCCCAAAATCATCCCCGTCACATTTGCATGCATCCTTTTTTCGTGATACTCCATCCACAAACCCCACGATGCATCGTAAAAACCGATGCATGCACCAGCCTTAGTCACAAACAGGTGTAGCCCTCCCATACCCGAACACAGGGAGTCCTCTATCCCTGCTATTAAACCATGAGGCTGTACCTCCCTGTCATCTCCCTAGTGTCCTGTTGTCCTGGTTCCCTGCTGCTTCCCTGTTGCTGCCGCTTCCCTGGCCTCCCTGTCCTCCCTGTCGTTGAAGCCCCTGCTGCTTCCCTGGTGAATCCATGCCACACCCTCTGTACCTTGTTCCTTGCAAAAATGGAAAGAAAGCACGGTCTTCGCAAAACCACAAGGGAAACACACCAATTCACAAAAGATGCATCCTTGCCATCCAGCAACTCTCCAACTGCTGAGGTTAAGGTGGCCCTACGCCCAAATTTGGGTGCAGACTGCACAGGTCCGGTAGCAGGAAGGAATGGACGTTGAAAGGGGGGCATGAAGGAAATATTTGGCCAGCTCCTGAAAACTATGCTACAATAATCGTAGAATGAAGCCCTTCATGACAGGCAGACGCTGAGACAGAGGGCGCTGAGACAGAGGGTGTGTTAGGTGTATTAGATGCGTGCGTGCGTGCGTGCTTATGTGCGAGCGTGCGTGCGTGCGTGTCTGTATGTATGCCGCAGATGTTCTGGTAACCTGTTCCAGTGGATTGGAGATTTGCCCGTATACTTTCAGCGAGGCTACTTGAGCTGTGCTTACTGTCGCGTCCTACAGACCTCCAGCTGTTGAGAAATTTTGTTTGTTGCTTTGCCTGCGTTGTTCTGCCAGCCCTGCTTCCCTCATTGCGACCTTGAGTGTGTGTATGTGTGTGTGTGCGCGCGTGGGTGCGGGTGCGGGTGCGTGCGTGCGTCGTGCGTGTGTGCGTGTGTGCGTGTGTGTGTGTGTGTGTGGACAGGGATAACATCTATATCAAGACTCGAACTAGGACCGAGCTGGGTCCTAGTCTTGGTTACCGAGCTGGGTTTACCCTGTCGAGGTTTTACACCACCTTTTAGGGGCCAAGGGTGAGCCACACGTTTTAGCAAGCAGCAGCAGCAGCAAGCAGAAGGTCCAAAAGTCCTTGTGACCACACCGTGGCTCAAAATCGGCATCCAAGTAGCTCAAAACGATCGGGGAGCCAAGGCACATCACCACAAACAAGTTTCGTTGCGTTTTGAGCCGTCTAGCCTGTTCTACGGCCGAGTTAGTGTCCAAAAATGGCCATTTTGAGGCTGTTTTCAGGGCGATCGTCCTGAAAACTCAGGACGATCACCAGTGTGTCAAGTGGGCGTTTGCAATGAGGGCTGTTGTTCTTCCATGGCGATTGGGCTATCAAATGATGGCAAATGAGTGTTCAATAAGGCGTTTACCATGCCGTGGTGCCACACGGTGGTCCATTTCGAGGTGAAAATGAGCCGTTTTTGAGCCGTGTTTCAGGACGATCGTCCTGACCGTGGAGGCACATCTGCACAGCACGCGCTCTTTCTTCAACGGTGATTTCCCATGCGTTACGCAAGACTAGGACCCAGCTCGGTCCTAGTTCGAGTCTTGATTAACGCATTGGAAATCACCGTGGAAGAAAGACCGCTTGCTTTAGAGATGTTCCTCCACGGTCGGGACGATCGTCCTCAAACACGGCTCAAAAACGGCTCGTTTTCACCTCAAAATGGACCACCATGTGGCACCACGGCATGGTACATGCCTTATTGAACACCCATTTGCCATCATTTGATAGCCAAATTGCCATGGAAGAACAACGGCCCTCATTGCAAACGCCCACTTGACACACCGGCGATCGTCTTGAACTTGCGGGACGATCGTCCTGAAAACAGCCCAAACGGCCATTTTTGGACACTAAATTGGCCATAGCACGGGCTAAACGGCTCAAGACGGCACGAAACTTGTTTGTGGTGATGCGCGTTTGCTCCCCGATCGTTTTGAGCTACTTGGATGCCGGTTTTGAGCCACGGTGTGGTCGCAAGGACTTTTGGACTGCCTGCTGCTTGCTGCTTGCTGCTGCTGCTTGCTTGCTGCTTGCTATCAAGACTCGAACTAGGACCGAGCTGGGTCCTAGTCTTGGTTACCGAGCTGGGTTTACCCTGTCGAGGTTTTACACCACCTTTTAGGGTCCAAGGATGAGCAACACGTTTTAGCAGCAGCAGCAGCAAGCAGCAGCAGCAGCAGCAGCAGCAGCGCAAGAAAAGTCCTTGCGGCGGCATTGTGGCTCAAAACCGGCATCCAAGTAGCTCAAAACGACCGGGGAGCGAAGGCGCATCACGACAAATAAGTTTTCTGCCGTTTCGAGCCGTCTAGCCCGTTCTACGGCCGTTTTAGTGTTCAAAAATGGCCGTTTTGGGGCTGTTTTAAGGATGATCGTCCTGAAAGTTTAGGACGATCGCCGGTACCTCAAGTGGGGGGTTTCAAAGGGGGCCTTTCTTCTTCCACAACGATTGGGCTATCAAGGGAATGCAATTGGGTGTTCAATGAGGCGTGTTCCACACGGTGATGCTTTGCGGTGATCCATTTTGGGTTGAAAAGGGGAGATTTTTCAACGGATTGGGCTGTTTTCGGGACGATGGTCATGAAGTCTCGTGACCCAGCGCCGGTGTGCCAACTAAGCATTTTTCATGAGGGCCTTTCGTCTTCCACGGGGATCAGACTATCAAAGGAATGCAAATGGTTGTTCAATACGACGGTTTGACACCGTGGTGCCTTGCGGTGGTCCGAATGGGATGTTGAGAATTGGTTGCATGGGTGGCCTATGCGACTGCATGTGGCAAGTGTGCTTTACCTTGCCACTCTGGGATGTGGTGTCAAGAATTCATTGCAACCATGGCTCATCGCATTGTGTGTGGCAAGTGTGCTTTGCCTTAGCCACGTTCCAATGCGGTGTTCAGAATTGCTTGCATGGGTGGCCTATGTGACTGCATGTGGCAAGTGTGCTTTACCTTGCCACTTTGGAGTGCGGTGTCAAGAATTCATTGCAACCATGGCTCATCATTGTGTGTGGCAAGTGTGCTTTATCTTAGCCACGTTCCAATGCGATGTTCAGAATTGATTGCATGGGTGGCCTATCCGACTGCATGTGGCAAGTGTTCTTTACCTCGCCACTTTGGGATGTGATTTCAAGAATTCATTCCAAGCATGGCTCATCGCACTGTATGTGGCAAGTGTGCTTTACCTTAGCCACGTGCAAGTGCGATGTTCACCAATGGTTGCATGTGTGGCCTCTCCTTTTGAATGTGGCAAGTGTGCTTTACCTTTGCCACTTTATAGGTCATTGCATGTGGGGATTTCCGTTCGCCACTTCGTTCAGAGATCATTGCATTGGGCTCCTCTCCCTTTGCATGTGGCAAGCTAGTGTGCCTTAGGTTAGCTTAGCCTTGTAGCCACATATTGCAGTGGGAGGTTGTAGCTTGTTGTCGTGTGCTGTCTTCCAGATACTTGGAATTTCTTTTTGTTGCCCATTGTTGTGGTCTTGTACTTCTTCGGCGGCAATTATCAAGTCATGCCTACACCCTCACTTTCTTCACAAGGTTGCCATGATGCAGCTCATCGTTGGGGGTGGAAGTGGGTAGATCAAATAATCAAGAAATGCGAGCTAAGGCCATCATGCGTTGGGCTTGTGCAGCTTGCGGGGTGAAGAAGGATGCACGATTTGATAACATGAAAAAGTTTGGCCCGGGGAAGCATAGTTGTTCACCCTTTCCGCAACCACAATCCTTAAGGTGTGAAGCAAAAGCCAAGGATACAACAATAGCCAAGAATGGTCGCCCTACAATCAAGATCTTGGAGTGCAACCAACTTGCGGAAAAACATGGATGTCATTGGATCGGTGTGGTTGTGGACAATATTGTGCACACGAATGAGTCTTTTATCACCGGCGTTAGCGTAATGCGGTGGCAATGCAGTGGTTGTGCCACCAATTTTGATCGCTCCTATAGCATGTTGAAGAGTCGAGGATTTGTTTGCCGTGTATGTCAAGCATCTAAATGCAACGAAAACAAGCAGCGGGCGGGACAAGCGGGCTCCAAGGAGAACAAGCAGCGGGCGGGACAAGCGGGCTCCAAGGAGAACAAGTAGCGGGCGGGACAAGCGGGCTCCAAGGAGAACAAGCAGCGGGCGGGACAAGCGGGCTCCAAGGAGAACAAGTAGCAGGCGGGACAAGTGGGCTCCAAGGAGAACAAGCAGCGGGCGGGACAAGCGGGCTCCAAGGAGAACAAGCAGCGGGCGGGACAAGCGGGCTCCAAGGAGAACAAGCAGCGGGCGGGACAAGCGGGTGGTGTTGTGGCATCTCGAGAAGACAAGCGGCGAGCAGGGCAAGCGGCCTCCAAGGAGGACAAGCAGCGCGCAGGGCAAGCAGGCTCTAAGGAGGACAAGCAGCGGGCGGGACAGGCTAGCCCTAAGGAGGACAAGCAGCGGGCAGGGCAAGCAGGCTCCAAGGAGGATGAGCAACGGGCAGGGCAAGCTGGGGCCGTTCCGCGTGCTTAGAATTATGCACGTGAAACCTTGGCAAGCCAGTCAACGCAAGCCATTCAGCACATGTGGGAGAGAGGTAATGAGATAGAACCCCGCGGTTCCCTTGTGGATGAAGAAGAGGAAGCTTTGCTGCAGTCCGTTGCAGGCCCATCACCTGATGAGTTTATGGGATCCAAGGTTGGCACATCCCTTGCTTCGACTGTAAGGGGGTTTTGGGAGCAAACGGGGATGGATAGATTTCCAGTTCAACCCACAGCCAATTTAGAGAGTTGTGAGTCTCTGGAGGCCTTGGTGCGAGCTATCCTGGATGAGAAGGTGGACACTGCGGATATGGTGGTGTTAGCCAAAGAGTGGCACAAAAAAGTGGGAGCATGCGAGGACATTCATTCTTGTGGGTGCTGTGGAGTTAGGGATTTCCACCAAGTGAAGGAAGTGGAGGTTTCCAAGTTAGAACTTTTAAAGTTGGACGCGGAACAAGTTTCGTGGTACCGTGGGATTCCCATTGAGTATCGCAAGTATGCTGCGGTATTTGAACAGGACACGGAGCTATATTGGTTGCACCATGATCTTGTCTCTAATGGTGTAGTGCAATTGTGTACTTCGTGCCATCGGAGTTTGTTCCATCCGAAGAAAGGTCAAGTGCCACCACATGCCATTGCTAGTGGCAAGCATTTTGGTAAACGATGCGACTTACCGGAGTTAACGGATTTGGAGGAGCGTATGTTGGGACGAGTGCGGACGACAGTAAACACCGTGAAGCTTGTTAGTGCCAAGAATGGTGCAACATCGCAATGGGGTGTTCGAGGGCACGCTATTTCTGTACCGCATGATGGACCTGAAGTGTGGCAGCACGTCTACCGGATGTAGAGGCTCTTGTGGGTACAAAGGTAATTTTTGTGGGACCGCTCCGTGATGCGGAGGCTATGCGTCGTGATCAACATTGCAAAGAACGAGTAGAGGGAATCTTCACACCGCGATGGGATCGATTGGTTCAATGGTTGCGAGTTTTGAAAGTGATCAATCCGGAATATGCCAACATCGAAACCTTGGAGGTTGCACCACCTGAAGTTGTTGATTTTCCAAATGCCGTATTTGACAATATGTCCATTGGTGATCATTCGGACGTGATTGCAGCCGAAAAGCAATCCGGTGCGGACATTGCAGGTGCAAGAAAAGGTGACTTGGATGATGGTGAGGTAATATTGGATGCTGTTATGTTGTCAGATGGAGCATTATTGAATCGAGATGGGAACATGTGCCACAGGTTCTTCAATCTATCAAGGAGATGCTAGCGGACCGTCGTAACAGTATAGTTCGACGAGAAGAAGTTGACATGAACGAGTTTGAGGCCAATGACCGCCTTTTGACGTTGTCCTTTCCCTCGTTGTTTATGTTTGGAAGTGGTATCAAGCGGCCATGTGGAGTTTCAGAAGCGGATACAAGGCACATGTTGTTGCAATATGATAATCGCTTTGCTGAAGGCCGCGACTTTTGTTTGTTGCTCTTTAATCAAAAGTTCCGCCACAGAGCATTGCGAAGTGTTAGGGATGCCATTTATGCCAATCCCAATCGAATGAAGGCATTTGAGACGGCCATCAACACGCCCAATCTTGAGGAAGATTTGAAGAAGGCAGAAGCAAACCCCCAAGGAAAAGAAGCGCGACACCTTGTGCACACGTTCATGCCTTTGTTCCGGACTTGCCATGCAGCACTGCCCTTCAGCACTTCGGAGCGGTATGCATTGATGGGGAAGATGAATAGTATGATGCTGTTCTTTGGGCCTCCAAGTCTCTTCTACACGGTTGCACCAAATGATAAGACAACGTGTTGTCTTTATGTTTGTCCATGGGTGATCGCCAAGCCCGTGTTCCATTGCCAAAGGTTTCGCGGCGATTTGAAGCGTTATCCAAGAACCCTGTGGCCGCCGCACGCATTTTTGAGCGACAAGTGCGGGCTTTCTTGGAGATTTTGCTAGGTCTTCCGAGTTCCAAGCAAACCAAGAAAGATCGTGCGGTGTGCAACCGGAAGAAGGGTCTATTTGGTACATGCGTGGCCCATTGCACATGCTACGAGTGCCAAGGCCGAGGCTGTCTCCATTTCCATGGTCTCTTTTGGGGTGGCATTCCCCCATGGTTGTTGGACATGGTTGTGGGGAATAGCAACCTTGTGCAAGCCGTTGCCGCGGTGTTGGATCAACAAATATGTGCCGCATTGGATGCCCACATTCACCGGGGTTATGAGCATAGACTAAAGCACAAGGTTGAAGCCCCACGCATGCTAGAGGAGAAGCAACTTTTGCCTCCATTGCCGGACGACCCCCATGAAGCGGCACGGGAAATTGAACGGGTTGCCTCCAAGGTCTTTGGCAACATTCAAATCCACAGGTGTCTCATTGCTAGTTGCGGTAAACCACAAGGAGGAAAGAGCGGGTGCCGTTTTGGGTTGCCTCGTGCAGCGGGAGTAGGGTATGATGACACAAGCCCACATTTCTTTGTGGCGTACCATACCCCTTCAGGAAGGCACAACATCCGGATGTATGAGTCGGAGGTAGAATTCGATGCCAATGATGAAAAGGTAAGCTGTGTTCTCGTCATATGGGAGTTGCGGCGGCCACATCCTTGTGATGGACGTGTGGTTGAAACCAACAAACTCTTGGCCTACCTGTATGCTAGCAACACGAATGTACAATTCCTCGGAGGTGAGGACGTGCTGGTTGCTGTGGCCAAATACGTTGTTGGTTACTGTAGCAAGAATCCGGTAAGGATTGCCAATGTGTTGAGCACAATTCGTCAAGTGACTCGTGAGGTGGACAAAATGGACACCACGCGGTTTGCACAACCCGAAGAGAAGGAGGCCATGTTGCTAAAGCGCATCATCAACTCGTTGGACAAGAAGGTGCAATTTAGTGCGCAAATGGCAGCCGTCTCCGTGTTGGGATATCCCTCATGGCATTGCTCTCACAAGTTTGCCGTTGTGCATCCTTGGAGCACTGTAATCGCCATTCCTACTTTATTCAGTGGAATGTTGGACGATGGAGGCGGGGAGAGTACAAGTGATGATGAAGGTCATGCAGACATGCAGAATATTTGTGTAGATGCGCCATCCATTTCGTTATCTGTGTCACATGTGGTGGATGATGACCCCTTGGCAACATCACATGTTGATATGCAGCAAGCATCACAAACGCCAACACATCCGCCTCCAAATGACAATGGCACAGGTTCTTTAGAGGATGAGCAAGATGACAACAATACTCTTGTGGAACACCTGAACTCTTTGACAATAGATGTGGCACAATCCGATGCGGATGCAACATGCCGAGCGTACCTTTACACAGTGGGTGAAGGATTGGAAGCCAGGCAAATTGCTGTCACGCCCGCCATCAATTATGCTTGTCGTGGGAAGCGGCTTAGGGCCCTTTGCGCTCTTGAGTGTTATTGTCTCATTAAAATAGAGCAACGTCGTGCAACGGACCCTATTAAAGTTACCGATGGAGTCAATGATGGACGTCCCGAAAATGCCATGTTTGATTTCCATCCCCGGCATGTGCTTGATGATAGCAATTATGTGCAATACCTAGTGTCACAATCTGGGTGCCGTATCTTGGCAGGGAAGCGCATGCCCGTGTGGCCCGGTGTGGATGGTAGTGCTCGCACAAGGAAGGCATGGGCCAAGTTTGTCATGTGCAATTTCGTTCCTTGGGATATCGAACAACCGCCCCAAATCACTTGGAACGAATACTTGCAATGGGAGGAACATTGCAAGACCGCACATGCAAGCTACTTGGAGCACAGTCGGCATTCCATGGTTGTCCGGTTGAAGAAGATTGGGCACTATGATCGCTTGCGAAAGTCATTGACGGATGACATTCGAAAGCGTTGTAGGAAGATTTGGGGTGTGAGGCACCCGTCGGATGTTGATTTCAACGCGGGAAAGGAGATGGCGGATCTGAAGAAAGCGAGAACGGAGGTGAAAGATACCAGGTTCGCCGAAGCGGTGCAAGATATGCAAGAAGCAATTCAAAGAGCCCAAAACGCAAATAAAAGAGGACGTGCGGCTTCAAGTGAGGAGTTTGATATCCTCAAAGAAGCCTTGAATTTGCAATTGGGGTTGGCACCGGCAATGAGTCATGCCTCACACGAAAGAGAAACAAAGTTTCTTTATGCTTTGGGCGATGATGATCATTACCCACATGGAGATGATATTTGCTCCCATGCCCAAAGAGTATTCGATGATATCAAGGCTGAGGAGGAGTCACCGGAGACAGATGTTTCTTCCACATCCGATGGTCACATAAGATCAACAGGAAATCCAGATCAAGAAGAGATCATCGACAAGATCACAAATTATGTGAGGTTAGAGGCCACATGCGACTCATCGGCAAAGCCAATTGCACCTTTAGTCTTCCTACATGCTGGCGGAGGAACGGGAAAGAGTTGGGTGGCATGGGAAGACTTGAATGATGTATTTGGCCGGGAATTGTTCCAAAAGTTTGATGAGGTGAGTCTCGTGAAACAACATAGAGCAACGGATCCACAATATGCTGCATCGGTATCCGCCTTCCGTGAGTGGACCACTAGTGCTCTGCGAACAAGCATGGAATTCTTGGATACCATCATGGAAATCACCCCAGAGGAATTTAAGGACCCTACGTGGCAAGAAAGAAACCACAATCGTTAGCACTGATCAAAAGACGGTTCACACTGCGAATGAAGTCATGCTTCAACGATTTGCCATTGCCCGAGGATTGCCCATTGTAGCTTGGAGGTTGCCAATGGTTGACAAGTATGAAAAGAAGTTTGGACACAATTCAAATTTCATATATGACACGGTGAAAGACATGACCGCATACTTTGTCCCACAAGCACCTTGTTGCCTCACAAGCAATTTAAGACCAGAGAAATGATTGTCCAATGGCACCCAAGGATGGTTGCATAGCATTGTCCTACATGCCGATGAAGCGCAAAGTAGAGCGCAAGAGATCCGTGATGCAGGTGCTGGTACTTTAGTGATGCTTGAGTTCCCACCATTTTGTGTCACCATTGCCATTGATGCTTCGGCCTTAAGTACGGGTGGAATGCAGCATGAGGATGCATCAAAGGTCGTTGTTCCTCTCATGCAAGTGCAACGCAAGATCAACATTCATCGGTACATTGCTGTGCGCACCAAAAGCGGTGGGTCTTTGTACACTCACGCACATCCCTTCCAATTGACCTTTCGATCAACATATCATGGGGTGCAATGTAGGTCAATGGATAAAATCATCTTGGTCGTGGATGACAAGAGCCTACCTGCGTTGACGTACAACGCCTTCTACGTGGGCATTAGCCGGGTTCGCACAGGTGCTGGTCTTCGTGTTATTCGCTTGCGGAAACATGAAGAGGCACTAGAAGATTGGCGGGGTCGATTGAAGTCACTTGTTCCCAAAGTCATGGTTGTTCGATATATGTTGAAAACGAGCTATGAGAATGCTCACAACTTGTTGAAGGCCATGTACCATGAATGGGATATTGACTACGACATGAGAGGCCACGACAAGAGAATGCATCGCAAGGCATCCAAGAAGTCCCGTAAAAAAGGAACATTTCCTTGCGGCAGGGCAATGTGGTCGGGTGTTCGCCACTCCACAACATCGGCGACTGCATGAAGCAAGTTGCATACATAACCCCAGCAATGCCGGCCAAGAGGAGAATGTACAACATGCTTCCATCGTCGAGCCCCACTCGAATGGCAAACGACCAATCAACACACCGTCTCCGGAAGCCCGCAAAAGGCAATGTACGGGTACACATACACACACCCGTGAAAGACACGAAATGGAAGGGGATATCATTGACACGGTGCTGCAACCCGCATTGGATGAAGACACTTTCATCAACGCCGCTTCCGAAGCACGAACGTTGCTAGATGAACAAGGACAACAAAGACTAGAATGGAAAGGAAAGCAACGTGTACGTGACAATGAAATCTCACCCACCGCACCTTCAAAGCGGAGACACCGTTCATCCGCATCAACACCGGCAACAACATGCCATGCAACTTCACCTCCTAAAGCCTCCTCACTGTCGCCACAAACCTCTGCACCGCCTACACGTGCAACGCCCATCCAATCATCGTCATCTTCTTCTTCTGCCTCTGCATCAATGCATGGTCCGCCTACACCTTGGGTTCCATGCCACATTTCCGCCGTGCCGGGATCCAGGTTGGTTGAAATTGGATCACTATTGCCGAAGTCCAAGGAGAAGGTCACCATGGCTCAAACTCTACTGGGTGCCACTCATGCTCAAGATGTTCGCAAACATTACTTGAAGCTCAGTGTGCAATTGCATCCTGATAAGTCTAAAGACTCTTGGGCCACGGATCGCTTTCAATTGCTTTTGAAGGCATATAACCTCTTGAAGGACAAGTGTAAGTTGCATTGAAAAGCTTCATATGTGCTTCCCCTCAACCGAGCGGACTCAAGTAATAGCAATGGCTTGAGCTTCGCAGCCAGTGGCGCCGGCAGCGATATAGTCATTTGCTGTTGCGTGCCAAAGGTCGAAGGGTGTTTCACATCTTGGACTTTGTGGGGTCAAGAAACATGGATATGTGTATTGTAAAAGTTGGACTCGTTCAGAGACAGGCATGTTCAGACTCGGCAAGTGGGCGTTCCCTTGCTGCTGAACAAAGCATTGGATGGAAGCATGGAGTTCACGTTGTGCAAGGTGGACATCGTAAAAGAGGGGATGTTCAGAGTGGGCAAGTGGGCTTTCCCTTGCTGCTGAACATGGCATTGAAGTGTGAAGAAGGGATGTTCAGAGTGGACAAGTGGGCTTTCCCTTGCTGGTGAACAAGTGCCGGAGTCAAAAAGTATGGATTGGGCGTTTGTACAAGGTGGACTTTGTTGGGGCATGTTCAGAGTGGGCAAGTGGGCTTTCCCTTGCTGCTGAACAAAGCATTGGCCGGAGTCAACAAGCATGGATTGGACGATTGTACAAGGTGGACTTTGTAAAAGAGGGGCATTTCAAGAGTGGGCAAGTGGGCTTTCCCTTGCTGCTGAACAAAGCATTGAAGTGGGGTCAAGAAACATGGATATGGGCCTTTTACAAGTGACACTCTTTTGAAGAAGGGATGTTCGGAGTGGGCAAGTGGGCTTTCCCTTGCTGCTGAACAAAGCATTGAAGTGGGGTTAAGAAACATGGATATCGGCTTTTTACAAGTTGCACTCTTTTGAAGAAGGGATGTTCAGAGTGGGCAAGTGGGCTTTCCCTTGCTGCTAAAAAAAGCATTGGCCGGAGTCAAAAAGCATGGATTGGGCGTTTGTACAGTGTGGACTTTGTTGGGGCATGTTCAAAGTGGGCAAGTGGGCTTTCCCTTGCTGCTGAACAAAGCATTGGCTGAAAGCATGGATTTCAGGTTGTGCAAGGTGGACATCGTACAAGAGGGGATGTTCAAAGTGGGCAAGTGGGCTTTCCCTTGCTGGGGACAAAGAATTGAAGTGGGAAGAAGGTATGTTCAGAGTGGGCAAGTGGGCTTTCCCTTGCTGCGGAACAAAGCATTGGCTGGAGTCAAGAAGCATGGATTGGACGATTCTACAAGGTGGACTTTGTAAAAGAGGGGCATGTTGGGCAAGTGGGCTTTCCCTTGCTGCTGAACAAAGCATTGAAGTGGGGTCAAGAAACATGGATATGGGCCTATTACAAGTGGCACTCTTTTGAAGAATAGATGTTCAGAGTGGGCAGAAGGCCTTTCCTTTGATGTTGAACAAAGATTGAAGTGGGGTCAAGAAACATGGATTTTGGCTTTTTACAAGTTGCACTGCTTTGAAGAAGGGATGTTCAGAGTGGGCAAGTGGGCTTTCCCTTGCTACTGAACAAAGCATTGGCTGGAGTCAAAAAGCATGGATTGGACGATTGTACAAGGTGGACTTTGTTGGGGCATGTTCAGAGTGGGCAAGTGGGCTTTCCCTTGCTGCTGAACAAAGCATTGAAGTGGGGTCAAGAAACATGGATATGGGCCTTTTACAAGTGGCACTCTTTTGAAGAAGGGATGTTCAGAGTGGGCAAGTGGACTTTCCCTTGCTGCCGAACAAAGCATTGAAGTGGGTTCAAGAAACATGGATTTCGGCTTTTTACAAATTGCACTCTTTTGAAGAAGGCATGTTCATAGTGGGCAAGTGGGCTTTCCCTTGGTGCTAAACAAAGCATTGGCCGCAGTCAAGAAGGATGGATTGGACGATTCTACAAGGTGGACTTTGTGGAAGAGGGGCATGTTCAGAGTGGGCAAGTGGGCTTTCCCTTGCTGCTGAACAAATAATTGAAGTGGGGTCAAGAAACATGGATTTCGGCTTTTTACAAGTTGCACTCTTTTGAAGAATGGATGTTCAGAGCGGGCAAGTGGGCTTTCCCATGCCGCTAAACAAAGCCTTGGCCGGAGTCAACAAGCATGGATTGGACGATTGTACAAGGTGGACTTTGTTGGGGCATGTTCAGAGTGGGCAAGTGGGCTTTCCCTTGCTGCTGAACAAAGCATTGGCAAGTCAAGAAGCATGAATTGGACAATTCTACAAGGTGGACTTTGTGGAAGAGGGGCATGTTCAGAGTGGGCAAGTGGGCTTTCCCTTGCTGCTGAACAAAGCATTGAAGTGGGGTCAAGAAACATGGATATCGGCTTTTTACAAGTTGCACTCTTTTGAAGAAGGCATGTTCAGAGTGGGCAAGTGGGCTTTCCCTTGGTGCTAAACAAAGCATTGGCCGGAGTCAAAAAGCATGGATTGGGCGTTTGTACAAGGTGGACTTTGTTGGGGCATGTTTAGAGTGGGCAAGTGGGCTTTCCCTTGCTGCTGAACAAAGCATCGGCCGCAGTCAAGAAGTATGGATTGGACGATTCTACAAGGTGGACTTTGTGGAAGAGGGGCATGTTCTGAGGGTCGGCAAGTGGGCTTTCCCTTACTGCTGAACAAAGAATTGAAGTGGGGTCAAGAAACATGGATATCGGGTTTTTAGAAGTTGCACTCTTTTGAAGAAGGGATGTTCAGAGTGGGCAAATGGGCTTTCCCTTGCTGCTGAAAAAAACATCGGCTGGAGTCAAGAAGCATTGGTTGGGTGTTTGTACAAGGTGAACTTTGTTGGGGCATGTTCGGATGGGCAAGCGGGCTTTCCCTTGCAACTAAATATAACATGCAATTTCACAAACTCACAAGTGGGTCGAGAGGTTTGGAAGTGCTACCATCCATGTTGTACGTGGTTTGGCGCAGCCATCATACTTCATGGGGCACATTTTGGAAGAACCTCATGAACATGCGGATGTCTCAACATATCTGGGTTCACCAAGACTTGTGGTTTTATGCCAACGGCACGGAGGCTGGGGGGCAACGGGTGCTATGCTCTTGGCCGATGGGAAGCGCCCCCTCCGATATACAAACAACCCATCAGAGCAGCATAGCACCTAAGACCGGGGGATTTACTCTAGTCGCGGGAGTAGAGTTAGGTCATTATGACCTTATGGGCTGTATCCCGACATTGCAATCATTTTTTAATTTTCCGGGACATTTGGTCCGATTGTTTCTTTTATTCCAAAGTAAGTAGGGCACAAACGTCTTCAAGGCACAAACTCCCATGCGTTACGCAAGACTAGGACCCAGCTCGGTCCTAGTTCGAGTCTTGATTAACGCATTGGAAATCACTGTGGAAGAAAGACCGCTTGCTTTGTAGATGTGCCTCCACAGTCAGGATGATCGTCCTGAAACACGGCTCAAAAACGGCTCGTTTTCACCTCAAAATGGACCACCATGTGGCACCACGGCATGGTACATGCCTTATTGAACACTGATTTGCAATCATTTGATAGCCTAATCGCCATGTAGAAAACGGCCCTCATTGGAAACACCTACTTGGCACACCGGCGATCGTCCTGAACTTTCAGGACGATCGTCTTGACAATAGCCCCAAAACGGCCATTTTTGGACACTAAATCAGTTGTAGAACCGGCTAGACGGGTGGAAACGGCACGAAACTTGTTTGTGGTGATGTGCGCTTGCTCCCAGGTCCTTTCGAGCTACTTGGATGCCGGTTTTGATCCATTGTGTGGTCGCAAGGACTTTTGGACCACGTGCTGCTGCTTGCTGCTGCTTGGAATCAAGAGCTGAACTAGGACCCCGCTGGGTCCTAGTCTTGCGTAACGCTTGGAAATCACCGTTGAAGGCACACTGCTTGTTTTAGAGATGTGCCTCCACAGTGAGGACGTTTGTCCTCAAACACGGCTCAAAAACGGCTCGTTTTCACCTCAAAATGGACCACCATGTGGCACCACGGCATGGTACATGCCTTATTGAACACCAATTTGCCATCATTTGATAGCCAAATTGCCATGGAAGAAAAACGGCCCTCATTGCAAACGCCCACTTGACACAGCGGCGATCAACCTGAACTTTCGGGACGATCGTCCTGAAAACAGCCCAAAAACGGCCATTTTTGGACACTCAATCGGCCGTAGATTGGGCTAGACGGCTCGAAATGCAACAAAACTTGTTTGTGGTGATGTGCCTTGGCTCCCCGGTCGTTTTGAGCTACTTGGAGGCCGGTTTTGAGCCAAGGTGCCGTCGCAAGGAATTTTGGACCGCCTGCTGCTGCTCGCTTGCTTGCTGCTGCTAAAATGTGTTGCTTATCCTTGGACCCTAAAAGGTGGTGTAAAACCTCGACAGCGTAAACCCAGCTCGGTAAAAATGTGTTGCTCATCCTTGGACCTTAAAAAGTGGTGTAAAACCTTGACAGCGTAAACCCAGCTCGGTAATCAAGCCTCGAACTAGGACCGAGCTGGGTCTTGGTCTTGCTTAACGCATTGGAAATCACCGTGGAGGAAACACTGCTTGCTTTGGAGATGTGCCTCCACGGTTAGGACGATCGTCCTGAAACACGGCTCAAAAACGGCTCATTTTCACCTGAAAATGGACCGCCGCGTGGCACCACGGCATGGTACATGCCTTATTGAACACCCATTTGCATTCCTTTGATAGCCCAATCGCTATGAAACAACAATGGCCCTGAGTGGAAAGACCTACTTGGCACACCAGCGATCGTCCTGAAATTTTAGGACAATCATCCTGAAAACAGCCCCAAAACGGCCATTTTTGGACACTCAATCGGCCGTAGAACGGGCTAGACGGCTCAAAACGGCACGAAACTTGTTTGTGGTGAAGCGCCTTTGCTCCCCGGTCGTTTTGAGCTACCTCGATGCCGGTTTTGAGCCGCGATGTGGTCGCAAAGACTTTTGAACCGCCTGTTGCTGCTTGCTGCTGGTGCTGCTAAAACGTGTTGCTAAAATGTGTTGCCTAGCCTTGGACCCTAAACGGTGGTGTAAAACCTCGACAGGGGAAACCCCGCTCGGTAATCATGTTTACGGCCATTCCCCCCATACTTGAGCATGATGCACGCATCACCATACGATCCTTCCTCGCTGCTGTGTATGGGATTGAACTGCAATGGGCAATGCACTCAAAAGTCACCATGTGGGGAGAGGGCCAGGTAGACTGCATCAATGACCGCCTGCGCGTGACACAAAAGGGGACTACACTACACCTTGGGGAGGTCCCCGATGAATTCCATAGATGGGTGGATGTGGCTAGTCCCGATGCCAAGTTGGTATGGCACTCCTTTTTTCCTTCGCTGCTATAGAAGTGCTTGTGGTATGCTACTAGCAGCAAGGACATCTTGTGTAACGTGGCCTCAGTACTAATCAGTCTAGTGCACAAAAGATACCCCACTAACCTAATTGGTGGCGGCCAACCCTCCTGCGGTGGGTTAACGGACTTCACCTTGCCTGCTTTTTCAGCTGGTGCGAGTTGATGCCAGACTACTTGAAGGTGAGGAACCAGAAATGACGCACTGGGGGGGGGGGGGGGGCTATGTGAATGTGTGTGCGTCTGTGTGTGTGTATGCATCCTTAATTGCAGGCCATCACGGCGCCATGGGAGCGCCACACGCACCCATTGTGTCCTACGCCGCAGTACAGTGTACACAGAGTAGTCCGAGACCAGCCACCATGCAGCGTGTCCCTGAGGCGCGCGACTGGGCTACGTCCTTGCGCCGTGGAGTTGCTCCGGCACCCACCTTGTTCTTGGTCATGGCATGTCGGGCCACACAATGTCTACGATGTAAGAGCTGCTATGTAAGAGCTGAAACCGGGACTGGGATATGGGCTATAGCGCCGTGGAGTGGCTCTAGCGCCCACAGCACATTTGGCCACTCAATGTCTGTACACACAATGTCTGTGGGGAAAAGTTAAGCCCACGGCTGGGACACAGGCTATGGAAACAGTTCCACCATTCATGGTCCGCCAGGTTTACCTCTTGCCTACAACCATGGGTCGGTTGTGGTACATGGCGGGAGCTGCCTCCTACGGCGTGGTCCATCCCTGCGGCTGGCAGTATTACATGTTGTTTGTTTATGTTTGGCTTTGGTTCGGCATGCGCGAGTTGGGCGCTATGACCCTAGGCCTGAGCTAATTCCTAGTCCTGATTAAAGGCACTTGCCGTATGAGCGCTTGAGGTAAGCAAAACAAAAGGTGGGGTTGTGGACTCACGACGACTGTATGACGCAGACGTTCTAGTGACCTGTAGTTCGGAGATTTGCCCGTATACTTTCACCCAAGCTACTTGAGCTGTGCTTACTATCGCGTCCTACAGACCTCCAGCTGTTGAGAAGTTTTGTTTTTTGCTTTGCCCGCATTGTTCTGCCGCTGTTGCTCCCCTCATTGCGACCTTGCGTGTGGGGGGGGAGGGGGGCAATGTTAAAGAGGGAGACCCGCATGGGTCCAGGGCCCCCGTGGTCACCTGAGGCGCCACCAAAATCAGTTCAACGTACATTGCATACGTCACCCTGTCACGTGCCCACCGGGGTCGCAACTGGGGGCCTCGCCGAGGCCAGAACCTCTGGTGGGATGGGGTTATGTAACGTCCGTCCCTGCGCGCCCATGCCAGGTCACATCATGAAGCTCCACTCGGGCCCGCCTCGCGGGGGCCTCAATAGATGAGGTGTGGACCCGCCACTTAGCTCCAGCCGCGCCTGCCTCACGACCTTCATTGCCAACTCAGCTTCGCGCGGGGGGGGGGGGGTCAGGGTGCCCCTGTCCTCTCTTGAAGGCCTGGCCTCGGCTTACCGGCACCTACCGGTGACCCTTGGGCCGCTTAGCTAACCCCCCCCCCCCCTCTTGGGGTGCGCAGCCCCGCCGCCCTTGCTCTGCCCGGCGCCCTAGGCGGTATCGGTAGGGGGGGGCGTGTCCTGTATGTCTCCTATGCGCAGCATTGCCGCACCCCTCTGCCCATTGCCGCGCAGGTTGAGCATTGTCGGTGATTGTGCGCAGCGCAGAGCCACAGCCGCGGGAGTGGCAGTCCAGTTTGCGGGCACCTAGCCACGGCGCACCGCTGTGGTGGTGTGAAAACCACGGCCCCTCCCCCTGGCGCAGGTGTCGCTGCGTCTCCGCTTGGCTCCTCCACTCCGTATTGTACGCCTCTGCGCACCCCTTCCGGTAAAATTGGTCCTGCATAAAGATCGCTAGTGTACGCCCTAGCTGCTGTCTTCGCCCCTCCTTTGCCTGGGCATTGTTCCCGCGGCCGCGTGTTATCTTTTTGCATGTCGGCCGATTGTCCCCGGGCGCGTCTCCGTTTCTGGCGCTGCTTTGCCACTCGTGATTGCTGCTGGTGCGCCCACCGTTCGGCATTGTACCACTGCAGGCGCTTCAGATGGTGCCATACTGCTATGGGTCTGGTGAAAAGAGGGCGCCCCTTCACTCCTACCACTGGGCTTGCCCCCAGCGGCACCAAAGAGCGGCAGTGGTTGATAATTCGGGCAGGCAGGATGGACTCCCTCCCTGCCGCCTTGCCCATCAGGGTTACTGCCAAGCGCACCACCCTGCCCTTCTCTTGCAATGACAGTTCCGTGCCCGCAAATCTGGACTGCGGGGTGGGTGGCAAGGGCCTGCCCGCGTGCGTCTCGCAGTACGGGGCAAGTTCCATGATAGAGACATGCCCGTGTCCCTGTGGCAAGGTGTCATCCGTGGCGAGCCATTCCAGTTCTTGTAGCCGTGTGATCATCGCCGGCAGGAAGTCATTACCCCATTTCCCATCTCTGGGTAACGCCCCCATGGCCAGCAGGGTGGTTCGCTGAGCTGTGGGTCTAGCAGGCTGCACCTGGTGCCAAGGATAGTCCTCCCGCGGCACCTTGCGCGGCTGAATCGGAAACAAGAGGCTTTGTTCCCCCACCCGCTGCATTCGGGGCCCGCAGCACCGTTCGGAACATGCCGTGCAGTTTGTGAACGAACTGCTCCAGCCGGTTGCTGCCTTCCTCCGCCCATTGATGTCCTGCCAGGGCGAGCTCATCCCTCTGTCGCCCCGACTCCAAGTCATCGTCCTCCGAGTCTGGTATTTGGTGTCGCGATATTCTATTCAGCTCCGTGCATCTCTTCTTCCATCCTAGGCCCTGCGCCAGCCCACTGCGGGTGACTACAGACTCCGGCATCAGCCCACACAAGCGCAGACACGGTGGCCATTCAGAAAGTGGCCCTAGTTTGAGGGCCCACGCCACGAGCATGATTTCTAGCAGGAGGGGGTCCCGAACTGTCTTCCATGCGGTGCACCTCCACAACAGATGGCTCTCATCTTCCCGCACTGCTTGAGGGCAGTATGGGCAGTCGCCGTCCGGGCACGGCCCTCGTCTATGGGCCCTGTCGGCTGTCCAGATGGCCCCTACCATCACTCCTTTGAGCCGGGACTTGTCCAATTCCGTGTTGCAGGTGGCGATGTTGCTTAGTGGAGGAATGTTTGCCCGGCGCGCGCCCTGCGCGTGCCCGGCGCGCGCCCTGCGCGTGCCCGGCGCGCTACTTTTACACTATGTTCCCCCCGAAGAGCCCCCAAGCACATCCCTTGGAAACGCCCTTAGAATTAGGTGACCCAAACTGCCCCAGCTCAAGAAAGTTGCAAACTGGGGTACACAGTACCACTCTCGCTCCTTTAAGGGCAATCTTGGTCAACACCTTAGCAAATTGGGAGAATGGGGGGTTAGGATAGCACAACAACATCGATCTCCAGCAGAAGCGATAGGCGTTATTGAGGTATCGCGAACAGTAGAGCTGCATCATAACATTGGTCCCACAAGTGTACATTCAGTACAATAGTGCTCCTTAAACTCATCACAAACTGCGACGGTGGAGCGTTCCGGCAACACAACACACACACTTCTGCCTCATCCTCTGCCTCATCCTGCGTGCGGCAACCGAGCAAACAGTTGCTCAATGTGTGCCCTATACCACCCGTGCACGTCATTGTAACATTGTTGGTGGGCTGTCAAAGTGCCATTCTTTCTTCCAATGAATGGCACAATGACATGAATCCGGCCCTTCTAAGCACCATCATGGCCCCCAACTTCGAAATCAAAGAAATCACCTCGGGTACGAGAAGGTCCATACCCATCCCAAATCAAAACATCTGCTGATGTCCCGGGGGCCAAGGGGCAAATCCATATAATGTTGCCCAACATATCAACCGCAACAGTCCACCGGTAGGGCACGGGTCACAAAAGATGCCCGGCGCGCGCGCCCGGCGCGCTAACGTTCCCCCAATGTCAGCGTCCGATCCAGGCAGCCCCCCATGCCTCCGAAGGTGCGCGGCCGCCCCCCATGCCTCCGAAGGTGCGCGGCCGCCGCTTCTCCAACGCCGTCAGTTGGCTCTCCCGGAGGGCCTCGCGAAAGAGGTGCTCCACATATTCTTTGGGCGCGTGCAGCCGATGCACCACCGCTCCGCTGTGCGGCAGCGACCACTGCCGCCACCCTCGCATACTGTGCCATCCGAATCGTCTGAATTCGTGCAGTGCTCGCCCGAGCGGGCCTGTTGGCTTCTGGGACTGCGTGCCCTCCCATATGGCCTGAGCCACTGTTTGCGCCGTTCCCGGACTACGCGCCAAAAGGGCCAGCGAGGACATCCTCATTTAGGGTACCACCACCGACGGTGCGACCCTGCGTGAATACAATCTCTTTCGCCGTGCAGGGCTGCCCGGCCACTAGATGGCTCCCATGATGGCCAACTCCAAACTGCTCGCGTCCCTGTTGGATATGTCCACCAGCTCCACCCCAAAAAGTGCCGCCGCTATTATCATAACTGCTGACACTGTGGCTTTACGGTCGGAACCCCCTGGAATGGTACGGGTTTTCTTCAACGCCTTTTTGGCCTCCCCAACGCGGCGCTCGAGCAGTGGGCCGGTGCCCCTCTGTGGCAGCGTGCGAACTCCGACTCCCAGCTGCCGAAAGTCCTGCTGGAATGGCATCTGCACTCTGTCCAGGGTCGCCTCCGGGGGTTCTAGTTTCCGTCGCACCTTGTTTGTCGCCGAGAAGGCTAGCGACTTTTTGCCGTTGACCTCTTCACCCGTGAGCTTCAGCCACTTGCTGGTCGCCACCAGCATGGCAAGGAGCGAGAGGAGATGGATGGTCAGCATGTACGTGTCGTCTGCACAGTCCTCGTCTGAGATGTCAATTTCCACGCCCGGGGCGGCATCTTTGCTGTCTTGTCCGTTGTCTGCGGAGCTGGCGCCATCACTGGCGGCATACTCGCCGTCCGCTCCAAACACGCTCCGCGGCTAGATCGGTGAGTGCGGTTTGTCCTCTTCCACCTTTGAACCCCCCGCCCCCCACAGGAGGGGGCCTCCAGCAGCGACATCCTGGAGTGTTCGGTGCTGGCCGGGGCGGGCATTTCCTGCAACGCGAGTCGGCCCCACACCTTTTCTACTGGTGTCAGACCCCCCTCTTGGCAGCCTGTTGGGCTGCAAAGGGGGTGCATCGCCCCCCCATGATCCGGGTCTGGTGGGGGTCGTTGCTCACGTCCACAATCCATCCTTGTTCCCAGCAGCAGCAGGGTTGCACGCATCTCTAAACCTAGATTTGGTCCAGGCCAGCTCCGTAGCTGATCCAGTAGCACGAGGGGAGCTCCTCCACTGGCGGGGCTGGCGGCAGTTCCTTCATGGTGACTGTCACCGGCCGCTTCACGTCATCTATTATACGCTTCCAGGTGGTCGTTAGGGCATTGATGACGATCACGCTCAGTGGGCAGCCTTGCAGCACACCATTGGTGGCTGCCCACCAGGCGCCCAAGCATCCTTTAAGTTTGAACATGTGTTTGAGTTGGCCGTACATACCACGGAAGGCACACAGCACTCCCTCATCCATTCCCTGAGACCCAGCAGAGCCATCGATATGGCCTGCGGTATTAAGTCGAAGCACTTGGTATAATTTGTGCCTGCCGCCATCAGCGGGCCGTCTAGCACTTGTGCCAGCTCTACCAACAGCGTCAGCACCGTGGCCGCGACCATGGCTCCCTTGTGCGGCCTGAAGCCGCATGACTCCCGGTGAATCCACTGCTCTTGCCACTGCAGGGCATCTTCAATCCGTAGCCCTGCCCAGATCCTGTATATCTGCGACAACACCGTCAGTGGTCTCAGCTTCATGGGGTCGCCTTCTCCTTCCCCTTTGGGCACCGATGATGTGAAGCCCTCCGCCACCCACTCGGGCCATTGTCCCGTGCGTTCCACCACCCTCGGCAATTCCGCCTGCATCCCACAGAGGTGCCAGGAGTGGCTTCAACAGCTTTATGGACCACACGTCGAGTCCATTGGCTGTTTTCACGCCCATTTTCGTCGCACGTTGCAGCAGCACATCCCCCGTGAGTACACGGGCCTTTAGTGGGCTGTGTTTCACGTGATGCTGGTCCTCATCCATGAACTTGTCCACCGAGGGCTCCAGCATTGATTCATACCGCCTGTTGATGGGTTTCCACGCTGCTCGTATTGCTGCATCCATCTCTGGGATGTTTGTTGTGTATTCGCCGGTCGGTTTCTTCACCATCTGTAGCGTCGAGTCCCCGAATCCTGGAGTCCAGCGGTACACCATCCCTGGTGTTGCGTCCCAAGCTTCATTGATCCACTGCTGCCACGCCTGTACCCTCGCCCGCTATTCCGCTCGTGGTCGGGTCTGGGCAGCTGCTTCCAGTGCTTCTGTAAGTTGTTTCAAGTCAGCACCCGTGTACAGCGCATCCGTGGGCGGCACGGCCACCCCCTCCGGCAGGCTTTGCTCCCGTTGTAGCGTAATCAGCCCTTTGCGCGCGGACTGCCAACACCGTTCCACTTTCCTTGGCCACTGCCCAAGCTCTATCTCCAGTGACTCCTGCCGCTGTACGTATCGCTGCACCAGCTTTAGGGACCCTCAAACAGCGTCCATCAGCTGAATGGCTCCGGTCTTCGGGGCTCCACTGGGCAGCTTCTTGTTGGGGCACAATTTAGTGACAGTCAACGTCCGCGTGGTACCGCGCCCCCACCTGTCCACTTCGAGGTCGGACGTGAGCAGTACCAGGGGTCCCAGCCAGTGGGTTCGCATTGTTGCCTCCGCGCTGCCATCGTCATGCAGATCAGACCGAAACTCTTCTGCCGCCCAGGTCCAGGTCCTCCACATGGCATTAGTGTCCTCCGCGCGTAGGGCGGCGCCCCATGGCCTGTGCAAACTGCTGCAGAACATGCTCGCTAGGTCGTGTTGCTCCTATGGCGGGAGGCTGCGGTCTGGGGGGTCCTCTATCTTGCAGGTTTTGGTAACCTGCTGGCACGCCATATACAGAGCAATGGTGACACTGAGTAGGTCATGTCCTGGCGGCCAACGCTTGGGTACCACTCGCTCCTCCTGCACCATTGGTGCCACCCTGGGGTCCGTGAATATGCCGTCTATTCTTGTCCGTGCCCCCGTGCCCGCTTGATATGTCGGCTGGGTTGCTGCCCACGTGCCTCCGCCCAGGCGCATGATATCCACCAACAGTCCTTTGCGTAACACCGTGAATACTTCCCTGGGCATGTCCCCATCGTCTCACAGCCGGAAATTGGAGTCCGCGCAAATGACCTGGGGGGGTTGCGCAATCGTGCGGTGTGGAGAATCACCGCTTTCCATAGCTGCACATTGTTACGCCTCTGTCCGACTATGCCATACACCACCTGCACGTTGAGGATACTCCGCCCCTCCCCGTGTGCCATGTGCACGTGGAGCAATCGCCCCGATTCCCACAGCGCGAGCATCTCCTCGTCTTGCGGCAGTCGCGCGGCTTGCTGCACTACCATGCCTGGTCTGTACAGTATGCCGACGCCCCCAGGACCTGTGTCCCACATACCATCCCCTTTGGGGGGCAGCGGCGCACCCCACAGTGCGTGCCATCTCTTTTCTTGGCCAGCGCTGTCATGGCCCTCTGGTATGCCGCTGTGAGCCGCGTTTCCTGCAGGCAGAGCATGTCGGCCTTGGATGTCAGCACCTGCCTCCAATGCCGTCTCACTGATGTCACATTGGCAGATTCGACTATTCGCGGCCCTGGGCGGGGATGGATGTCCCCGCTGCGGGCCAACAACATACGTGCCAAGTCGTACAGCATTGACCACCAGGCTTCAAGGCTAGGCGTCGTCCTCTGGCCGCACACCGAGCATGCGCTTCGTCCGAAGCCGCTGTGCGTCATCGTTAGGGCGCACCATAGGAGTAGCGCATTAGCGCACCATTGTCCTACACCTCGCTTACATTGCTCCTGTCCTCGTCCTCTTTGTTGTCTTCCTCGCTCTGCGGGGATCTCCATGGCTCCTGCTTGGCCACCTCCTGGCTGGGGTTTGCCTCCTCCATGCGTGGAATGCATATCAAGCTGGTGCCCGGGCCCACGTGCTTGCGCTGGCCTGCGGCCTGCTGGGTGACGCACCTCACCCACACCTTGTGTCGCAGCCTGGCATCACTTTCCCTGAGGATCGCTTGCTCTCGGTCCGGCGGGACCCCCTCCAGCGTCAGTGAGAAAGTGGGGCGCTGCAGGCCTGACCGAGATAGGTGCTGGCAGTCGACCATGTTGAGATCCTGCGTCGGCCATACCCGGCGCAGCTCCCGTTGCGCGTACAAATTTTTGTCGCATGCATTGAGCCCAAAGCTAGGCCCGTACCCATACACCCCGATGAGCGTCCTGGGCTGGTGTACCTCCGTGCCCAGCTCCAAAGCCAGCTTCCGGCGTATTTCGCCGCACACCGGGGCCGGTCCCCATACAGCCACCCCCACGTGCCCTGGTCGATCTCTGGTGCATAGACCTGAGAACCATGGGGCCGCCTGCAGTTTCATCCACAAGATGGCAGTGGTCTCCCTCATTTCACCTGGGAGGTTCATCCACACGGTGGCCGTTTGGAGGCTATCCGGTGCGCGCCCACCCAGTACTCCACCCCTGGACATTTCCCGGAGCTGCGCAGAGCCGACCGTACTTGGTCCACATGCAAATCCATTGCCACCTCCAGCGTATCGCCCCGTCCGCCCTTGACTGCCATGGGCGGTCTGTGTCGTAGAGGCGGCTGCACCGCGTCCTTCAGGTGATCCCATGCCACCCTGCACCCCTAGCAAGTTGCATCCGCCTCCGTTTGGTTGGGCAGTAGTCCGTCCTCCACTGCCAGCTCGTCGAGAGAGCAAAAGAGACGCGCAACTTATGTGTTCTTGCTTGCCACCACTGCGTCCTTCGTGCACCAGCGTAGAAGAAGCCAATACCCCGGCGGCCACACTGCCGCTCCTGGCTCCAGTGGTTCCCACTAGCTGGATCTGCTTGTCGCGGTGACTGAGAGGTGCGCCCCTGTCAGGGCTAGGTCGTATCGGCTCCATCCTGTCAGTTTCAGCAGGCCTACAATGGCCGGCACCGCACCAGAGTGTCCCACGTTCACGATGGCCGCTATTTCTTGGAGTCCTTTGTGCGTCGTCATCACTTCCAAGGCTGCAGCCCATGCGTCCTCCATATTCGTGCCTAACAGCAGTACCTTTTTGAGCGCTAGGGGCCACTGCGACGGAGGCGTTACAGGAGCCAGCTGCACCATGCCCCTGTCGGCGAGGTCCCTGTCCCTTACGGGCGGGCAGGCGGGACTGCGCCATATCCCCCTTTCTCCACCATTCTCTGGAGCTCTTCCGCCACAGATTGGGGTGGGATACCTGTCGTCGGTACTTCCTTCACGGCAATCACCTTGGTTTGCACCTTCGTCCTGCATGAACCTGTTTGTGCCGCCTCTGCACAAGTGGGCCTGGTCGTGGCCCGCGCCAACTGAGTGCGCTGTGTGGCGTCGTGGTCGCCACCGCTAGCGGGCCGCGTCTCCATCTGGCGCTACGCTGCCGGCATCGCTTTCTCCTTCGCCAAGTCGTTCTTCCGGAGGACCGCTATCTCCAAGTGCAGGTCTCGTATGGTGCCCCGCAGCTCTGCTATCGTCGCGAGCAGGGCGCTCTCTACCGACTCGCGCTTCTCCGATTGCCCGACCGCTGCCGGGCTCCGTTGCCGGCATTCCCGTTGTCTCTGCGCCGCTTAGCCGCCGCTCCCGTTCGCGGGGGCCTTGTCGCTGCCGTGCCCCGATGCCTATCGCGGGGCCGTTCGGTTGCGCCCGTCCGCGCTCTGGCTTCTGCTCCTTCACGTAGTCGCTCCGTCCTCCTGTTGCTGCCGTAGAGTTGCTACAACGGCGGCCGCGACGTCGTTCCGCAGGCTCTCGATCACCAGGGCCGTGATGGCCTTCACATCTATGGCAGGGGCCGTGGACGTCATTTTGTGTGGCCCGGGGGAGGGGCCGTATAAGGGAGTGCCGTGAATCCAGTGGTGCGCTGGTCTGTGGCCTCGGGCGCTGCTCCGCAGCTGGGTTTCTGTGTTGTTAACTGTTTGTTCCCAACGGTCCCACCGCGTGAAGAGGTTAACAAAAGCACCTATGTGTGTGTGGGGGGGGGGGGGGACTAGAACAATGTTAAAGAGGGGGGCCCACATGGGTCACCGACCCCCGTGGCTGCCTGCGGTGCCGTCATATGGAGGCCAGCTTGCAATCCTGACGGTCTGGTTGCCTGCCTTTCTGTTGCCTAGAAGGTTCGCCACTGAGGATCTCGCCTGGGTCAGAACCTGTGGGGGTGGGCGGTTAGGTGGCCTCCGTGCCCGCGCGCCCGTGGCGGGCTACAAGCTGCACTCCTCGGCGCAGCCTCTTGCGGGGGGGTGGGCTCCCTCTAGCACTCTCTTCGGCGCTCGCTCCCGTGGGCTCCTGAGCACCGGCTGCACCCCTGCCTTGTGTCGTTTAGCCTTGTGTGTGTGTGTGTGTGTGTGTGTGTATGTGTGTGTGTGCTGTCGCCAGCAACTTCAGGAATTGCTGAGGGTCGGTGGGCCACAAAGCGGACCAAAACACAACCCGCAAACCATTCCTGGTGTCAAAACATATGGGAGGCACCAGAAATGGGCAAGCTCTTTATCCGTGACTTGTACTGGTCAAAACTGTGATGGCTCAATGCCCGGCGCCTGGTGCCACGCGAGCTGAAAGCAAATCTCAGCTCTTGCCCCTGCACCAATAATTGGCGGTGAGGCTAATGGGGATGAGCCCGCCATCACCACCGCAGCCGCCGACGCCCCCCGGCTGGTACTGCTGTAATCGGGTGATCCCATCAGGGGTGCCTTGTAAAATGCACCTCACAACAAGCGCCAAGCAGGAGATCCTTTGTGGGCGTTTGAAGCTGATGTGGGAGGGCAACTCTACTGAGTCCTGATACATCTGACACACAATAATGCAACGTTATTGGTGACTCCTCACAATAACGTGCGTAATTGGACCCTGACGGAGCTCCACTTTCCTCCGCTGGTCCCCTGCCTCCCGCGACACACATGCACACTTACAGGCAATCTCCTGCAAATTATCAGGAATCTGTCGCCTGCACCGCATGAGCATGCAAGAGACGCACCGTGGCCAGAGGCTCACAGCACGTGCACGCCGAAACAAAGCACAACACCAACCAAAATGAACGTACGCATCACTGCTTTCTGCAGACCCACACGCCCAAACATGTCAACATGCAACTGTGACCAACAATGCAAAAGCAACCAATTACTCCATTCGCATTACACAGAGTAAAACACGAATGTCTTTTGCAATTGATGGAAAAATGAGCAACATTCATCTGCTTGAACAACCAAACTGCACTGAGAACCTTCTGATCCCATGCTTTTAACACAGCAATCCAAAGCACGGGATACCTTCTCCCACAGGAATATTCATGCACTTTGCCATCTTGACCGCACTGCAAGTGAACTTGGCCGCTCAGTTTTTCGTTATTTTACCAGACCAAGGGGACAGATCACGAGGGTAGATCATTAATAAACTGCATCCAATTGGCATTCGGAGCTGAGTCTTTCCGTGGATCGAAGGCAGCCAAGACCAGAACTGAAGAATTCACCAAACCCTGACGAACCAATCAAGCACACAGCACACTGCTTCGTCCCATCTGACAGTCACAAAAGACTGCTTGACAATCATCATACTGCTGAGTCATATCTGACAATAAAATCACACTGCTTTGTTAAAAAATGTGTGGCCAGACCTGACACTCACCATCGCAACGCATGGTCAGAGGAACTAGTTAAATTGCAACGGAGGCTGCATTCCACACCCAGCAGATTGAAGATCCACCAAGGAGTTGCATGATGTTACAATGTTGAGTCGAGTTCCAAACTGGTAATATTGCTTGAGAAGAGGAACTACCTGGTCCAAAGTTAAAGAGCGGAGAAGCAGCTCAGCCGACGGCGAGTAACATTTCAGTGTAGCAAACACTCTTTTTCAAGGTAGGCAGGGACGCAGTGGCCTAAGGGGTTAACATGCAACAACGGCCTCCTCCACTCCAAATAGCTCATCTCAAGGGTGTTGATGGTTGCAGCTGCCCACAACCCCTGCCAGGGAGGATGTATCCTTGTTATAAACAAGGGGCCACAGCTCTCACAGCCGAATGATGAATCCACACATGAGATGTGGAATGAGGTAGTCCAGTGTGCAATTCAGATACAGCTTGGAATGGCCAGACCGTTCATATTGATTGCCACACAGTCTGGGGTGGATGATGGTCCGACAATGGTGGCGGGCACATGCTTGCTCGTAGTACCTCGCAGGTAGGAGACACCACTGACTGGCTCCAAAAGTCTGAATTTTTTGAAAAAAATTTAGTGACACACGAGCTGTTGAGATGGAGGGAGGTAACACATTGCAATCTTCATATGCGTGCGTTCATTATGCCCATTTCCCCCAAAATAATACCCCTATAGAGTATACCTGTAGACACAAATGGCATCGACCAATTGATGCATTCAGTGCCCACTGCCCACTTTTGAACAATGCTTAATGTTACCATAATTTGTGTGCGGACTGGGCCAACGTTGCACTGTGCGCACCACGCGGGCACTACCCTCCATTTTCAGGACAGTCAGGGAAATTGTAGGCTTGCAAAATTACCGGGCTTCATGGACATACCAATAGTTATACACAAGGCAGTATCCAGTTCTCCACCATCTGTTGCAGTGCTCTGCTATTGGCACTGGCCGAACAGAATAACAACCGTTGGTAACCGATCACGGGAATCCCGTTTTCTTGTTCTGTGTTGTAGAACCACCAGGGGGGGGGGGGGGGGGCACCATCAAAGCCCAGCAAGTGCGCTGGTCGGTACTTCCAGGTAGTGGGCGGGGGGGGGGGGGGTACAAATGAGATTTGGCAGCTTGGGTGGGTGAATTGATTGCAAGCAGTTTCCATTGGGGCCAGAGGAAGCGCAATTTTTGGGAATTTCTTGCAGCCGTGGGCCGCCGCAACTTGCAGTGTCTTTGACACTATTAAGCTATTTCCCACAACTTCACCAGAGGGTGGGTGGATAACACGGGATGGCAAAAAACAGGTGCGAAGCGTTTGTCACAACACCTCAGGCCCCCTGAGGCATCAGAGCTAAATACTGCCATCCCTTGTGATGTTTCCGTGGGCACTCAGGGTGGGTGGGTGACCGGGAGGGCAGGGAAATGAGTGGGTCAGGTTTGCAGACTGGGAGGGACAGGGATTCCGCCTCAGCGATGAATCAGCTGTCAATCACAACTTCAAAAATGAAGGGCCTCACAACCCAAATGGCCCGCCAGCCTCCACTGACGGTGGTTCAGCAACCAACGGCAATAGTCCAGTTCGCGATGGCGGTTTTGGGGCAACTGCGGCCGGCGGGTCAGATGCTTGTGCTGCAGGGCTAATGTACAGAAAAAGAAAAGGGGTGATTTGAGGAAGTCAAGGCCACAACTCGGCACGCACACTGTCCCTCGTGCCGGGTTCAGCGGGCGCATTGCCCCGTGGCCCACCAATTAATAAAATGTCTGTAATCCAAATACTCGGAGGGTCTTCCACAGATCTGCGCCATCTTCTCCCGGGCTTCGTAGGGGCTCATCTGCAGAGTGCAAATGGAATCTGGGCACCACATGCTCACCTCCCGCCTTCCTGAGGTAACAAGTGCATTGGGGCATGTTTCTGTATGTAGCTGGACATCAACGGAGACCCTGTGGGCAAATCCATGCACTCCTGACAGTTGCACAGGACAAGACACGGAGTGTACGGGCGACGGTCTCAAAACGGCCAAAAAGATCCAAATCTACATGTGCCAGCCCTCCTATCCAGCACTGCTATCCGATTGCACTCCTCTTCCGCCCGCCCAAACACATTAGATGTGGGCAACGCTCTAAAGAGCACGAAGAACCTTGAAGCCAAGGACTTTGCACACGTTGTAGAAGCCGTCCGCATCTATGTATCCTCTCTGATCTTTGTCAAACTGTAAAGCAGTCACATGGCGATTGTCATCATCCCACACTGTCCCTTGTGTGGCATACCCACACCCCACCACACACGGCAACCCGAGCCTCGAGCCATATGGCATGGGGACAGACCAGACTGAAAGCTCTCTTGATTTGCACTTCCTGATCCGCTGATAGCAGCGGCACAACACCTGGCGACACTGGGGCACCCGAGCTCTTTCTTGGGTGCATCTGAAACAGAAGCGACAACATCCAGCAGCACAAAAAGGCACATCATAAGCATGCAATCATCTGGACTGCAGAGGATCCAGGGCAGCCATCAGACAGAAGAGGGATTTGGTGGCACAAAGGGTAGAGGGGTTGTAGGCAAGGATCGACAGGTTCGAGCCTGACCGGGGAACAAAGCCAACAATGGAGTGCACCGCTCCCTCGAACAACAGAGTGTCTTGATAAACACATACAGAGCTCTGAACAATCACCCCTCGCTCTTCACGAGCTCCTGACGGCAAATCCACACATCCGCCACCAAACTCACACACTCACCGAATCAGGAAATTAAACGCCAGAAAATGTCAGAGAAATTGGAGAAATGGGGGGGAAATGCAGTGCGACGGGACTCATGTTAGGTCAAACACCCAAAGGTCCGAGGAAAGTGGCCACAACAAGGAGAAACGGGAGAGAAATGGGAGGATTATTGCACGACCCCCTTTTTCCTAGTGCCCTGTCTCCCAGTTTTCCAGAGGCTCCCCACCTTTCCCTCAATACCCTCAGTGAAAAGTGAAAACCAAATCACCGCACGCACCAAAACCCACCTGCACCTATGCTTGCCCGCGCAGGGCTAGTGTGGATGCTGTGCGCACCCCCCTTTCCCTGAAACAATTTTCTGAAAGAAGCACACGACATCGAGTATTGTTGAATGAATCTGAACGCTCTAAAGGTAAAGAGAACCTGCAACTGCCCTCCAGACAAGGCGCGGCCGGCATTGAAGGACGGCACCACGGTGCCATAATCCACCTGCTTCGTCTGATGCGGCGGGAGGCCAATCAGGCGGCAGATTGAGTTGCAGCGGTGGGTCTCAAAGAACTTGTGCATCCCCGAAATGCCCATGTTGCCCTTGCCAAACCCGGTCTTGTCTTTGGAGTGGATCTGCGGATCAGTGTACCTGTGCAGGACATCAGCACGAGGATTGAGGAAAGTGTAGCTCGATTGTGGAAATAAGCGTAACTCGCTTTTTTTTTTGGCGTAAGTCGCATAACTTTTTTTGTGTTGGCGTCAGCCGCGTTCTTTTATGGAAATTTTTAATGGTCGCGTGTGAAAAAAAAACCCCTTTTTTTCCAAAGAAAGGGCAGGGAAACACAAGAACCACCCAACAACCACCATTGCTAGCGGAGGAGGTGAAGCATATAGCCCCCACGGACATTTTGAGTACCTCCGGCACGGGTAAAGCAATGGAGCCGTGGCGTAAAGCCACCCGTTATCAGAAGAAAAGTCAAAATGATGGGGATTGCAGGCAAGATTTCAAGAGGGGGGGGGGGGTAGGAACAGACATTTCTGGGAGGGCAATGGGTTGGGAGATAGTGGAAAATGATGTGGTTTTCTTCTTCCAAAATGCAGGGAGAGCGCCATGCAATCAATCAATATGCAAACACACAGAAAACCCCAGTCCGTCAAGGGGTTTGGAGGGATATCCATGCATGTAGTCAAGATGCATGGGACGTGGGTAGTTTTTATACTCATTGCCGGCAGATGGCGGAAATAACGTGGAGCACACTCATCATGATCACAAACAAAAAAGGCAATTTGCCCTTCGGCCTTTGGCAAGCGGTATCAAAATGACTATATTGCTGCCGGCGCCACCGGCTATGAAGCTCAAGCCAGCGATACCACCTGAGTCGGGTCACCTCGGGCCAACTCTTCGCATGCAACCATAATGGCGTGGAGCCAACTTCAAGAAGTCGCTGAACACACGCTTGTAGATCAAAGCAATCTTTGTGTCCGAAACCTTCGGCTTTGCACGCGGATTGGTGTTCCGCACACAAGCCTCACGGATATCCTTCACAAGGAACTCTTCCGGCTCTCGGATAAATCGTTGGTTGTTCACCAACCAACCCTCTACGGGTATGTCTCCAGGACCTCGACACGCTTCCCACGGATGAGCACGTATGGATACCAGTCATCGGAAACACTACGTAAGCCCTAAATTCTCCGGGGTCCCCAAACAAGGAGACAAAATCAGAAGTGGCTGCCTCACCCATGCCTTCAAGCAGCCCACAGTGGGGGAAGTGCTACGTGACCCGTGCATTGTCGGGGGTGCCCAATCATGGGCATAAAATCAGAAGTGGCTGCCTCACCCCTGCCTTCTCAAGGGCCCAAAAGAGGGCGGAAGTGCTACGTAACCCCTGCATTCTCGAGGGTCCCCAAACAAGGGGACAAAGTTAGAAGTGGTTGACTCACCCCTCACTTCTCGGGGGCCCACAAGTGGGCGCAAGTGCTACGTAAGCCGTGCATTCTCGGGAGTCTTAAAACAAGAGACAAAATCAGAAAAGGCTGCCTCACCCCTTCATTCTCGGGGCCCCAAAGGAGGGCAGAACTGCTACGTAACCCCTGCATGGTTGCGGCTCCCCACACAAGGGGACAACATCGGAAGTGGTTGCTTGACCCCTACCTTCTCAGGGGCCCACATGTGGGTGGAAGTGGTCTGTGACCCGTGCATTCTCGTGGGTCTCCAAACGTAGGGACAAAATCACAAGTAGTTGCCTAACCCTTGCCTTCTCGGGGGCCCAAAAGAGGGCAAAAGTGCTACGTAACCCCTGCATTCTCGGGGGTCCCCAAACAAGGGGACAAAATCAAAAGCGGCTGCCTCACTCCTGCCTTTTTCGGGACCCACAAGTGGTCGGAAGTACTACGTAACCCCTGCATTCTCCGGGGTCCCTAAACAAGGGGCAAAGTCAAAAGGGGCTGCCTCACCCATGCCTTCTAGGGGCCCACAAGTGTAGCAACGTGCTACCTAACCCGTACATTCTTGGGGTTCCCCGAACAAGGGGATAAAATCAGAAGGGGTTGCCTCACCCGTGCCCTCTCGGGGGCCCACAAGAGGGTGGAAGTGCTACGTAAGCCCTGCGTTCTCGGAGGTCCCCAGACAAGGGGACAAAATCAGAAGTCACTGCCTGACCCCTGCCTTCTCGGAGGCCCGCAACAGGGTGGAAGTGCTACGTAACCCCTGCATCCTCGGGAGTCCCAAAACAACGGGACAAAACCAAGAGCGGTTGCCTCACCCTTGCCTGGTCGGGGGCGCTTAAAAGAGGGGTTGCTCTGTAGACCCTACATCCTCGCGGGTCCCCAAACAAGGGGACAAAATCAGAAGTGGTTGCCTCACCCCTGCCTTCTCAAGGTCCCACTCGCGAATGTGCTACGTAACCTGCGCATTCTCGTGGGTCCCCAAACAAAGGGACAACATCAGAAGTGGTTGCCTCACCCCTGCCTTTTGGGGGCCCACAAGTGGGCGCAACTGCTACGGAAGCCTTGCATTCTCAGGAGTCTCGAAACAAGGGACAAAATCAGAAAAGGCTGCCTCATCCCTGCCTTCTCGGGGGCCGCAAAAAACGGGCAGAAATGCTACATAACCCTTGTTTTCTCCGGTGTCCCCAAACATGGACATAAAATCAGACGGGGTTGCCTCACCCCTGCCCTCTCAGGGGCCCAAAAGTGGGCGGAAGTGCTACGTGACCCGTGCATTCTCGGGGCCCCCAAACAAGGGGACAACATCAAAATAGGTTGCCTCACACCTGCCCTCCCGGGGGCCCAAAAAAGGGCAGCAGTGCTACGTAGCTGCTGCATTCTCGAGGGTGCTGAAACAAGGGGACAAAATCAGAAGGGGCAGCCTCACCCCTGCCCTCTCGAGGCCCGCAAGAGGGCGGAATTGCTACGTAACCGTTGCATTCTTGGGGGTCCCCAAACAAGGGGACAAAATCAGAACTGGCTACCTCACCCCTGCCTTGTCCGGGGCCCACAAAAGACGGGTTGCGATGTAAACATTACATCCTCGCGGGTTCCCAAACAAGGGGACAAAATCAGAATTCTTGCCACAGCCCAAGCCTGTTTAGGGGCCCACAAATGGGGGAACAGCTACATAACCGCTGCATCCTCGCAGGGCCCCTGAGAAGGGGACAAAATCAGAAGTGGCTGCCTCACCCCTGCCTTGCGGGCAAAAGTGCTACGTAACCCGTGCATTCTCGTGGGTCCCCAAACAAAGGGACAACATCACATGTGGTTGCCTCACCCCTGCCTTTTGGGGGCCCACAAGTAGAGGAAGTGCTACATAACCCCTGCCATCGGGGGTCTCCAAACAAAGGGACAAATCAGAAGTGGGTGCATCATGCCTAGCTTCTCAGGGGCCCACAAGGGGACAAAATCACAAGCCGTTGCCTCACCCCTGTGTTCTCAAGGGCCCACAGGTGGGCAGAAGTGTTGGGTAAACCGTGCATTCTCGCGGGTCCCCATACAAGGGGACAAAATCACAAGCGGCTGCCTCAACCCTCCCTTCTCGGGGCCGACCGGTGGGTGGAAGTACTACGTAGACCTTGCATTCTCGGGGGTCCCCAAACAACGGGACAAAATGACAAGTGGCTGCCGCACCCCTGCCTTCTCAGGCGAGAGAAGGCAGTGGTGAGGCAGCCACTTCGGATTTCGCCCCCTTGTTTGGGGACCCCCGAGAAGGCAAGGGTGAGGCAGCCCCTTCTGATTTTGTCCCCTTGTTTAGGGACCCCCGCAAGGAAGAGCTAAGTGGGTACGGAGTCGCGTGTTTTACGTTTTTTTCCCCCGTTTTTGGCCGTTTTTTGCCGCGGGTTGGTGTTTTTTCACGCTTTTCTGTGTTTTTTTGTTTTTTCATGGTGGTATTAGGTACAAACGCATCTTGTGGTACCAAGGAAGCATTGTTTTTTGAATATTTTTGGCATTCCTTGTTTCTCCGACGTCTTCTGGCAGAGTGTTTTTTTGCTTTTTTCCCTCATGCATGACATACCAAGTAGTTCTACAATGGGGGACACACATATATGGGAGATGTGGGATGTGGGATGTTGGGTCCGTATGTCATGGCATGAACATGTGCAAATGTGAATGCAAATCTATGATGACATGGCAAATAGAGGTGCAATGGGGGCCACACATATATAGGAGATGTAGGATTTGGGATGTTACGTCCATATGTCATGGCATGTATACGTGCAATCTGTGATCACATAGCAGATAGAGGTGCAATGGAGGTCACAAAAAGAAAGTAGATGGGATGTGGGATTTGGGATGTGTGGTATGGGATGTGGGACGTAGGACGTTGGATGTGCATTGCAAATACGTAGGACATGTTCGCTGTTTCCCCTTCTTGCTGGCGTATGTTTTGTTGATGCCTGGTGTCTGGGTGAAGAAGGACGTCGAGGGCGCTGAGTGGTCCTTCCATACATCCGTCTCGGCCGCCGCTCATTACCTGGGAGAGCAGGGCGTCAAGTTGCATGACCCACAAGTCAGCCGGGAGGTCAAGTGCAATGGTGCCCGCGACGGTTGGCGTTTCACTACCGACCTGAACACGGTATGACCCGAAGTGGCGTTTTCCCACCATTTTCACTCGTTCCTGCTTGTGTGTTGAAAAATTAATTTATCCCGGCAGCTAGGGTGTTTTTTAGGTGGGTTTGCCCAAGGACTGCCGGGTTGACGTTATCTCCTACTTCGCTGTGGATGGCCGCTATTATTTCTTGTTGCATTCTGGATGCTCATTGTTATTTCCTAGTGTGCTATGGATGGTCACTGTTGTTTCCTGGTGTGCTCCACATGGGCACTGTAGTTTCTGGATGGTCGCTGTTGTTTCGTGTTGTTTCCTGTTGCACTCTGGATGGTCACTGTTATTTCCTAGTGCGCTCCGGATGGTCACTGTTATTTCTTGGTGTGCTCGGGAGGATCATGGTTATTTCCTGGTGCCATCTGGATGGTGTTGCGGAAAGGCACTGCTATGGCCGCAAGAATGCCACGGGTAGAGAACCGGGAGCGGTAGCCACAAAGGACATTGCCACCAAAGAGCTCGATCATAGACAGATCCTCAGGAAAGTCCCGCAGGGAACCCCCGCTCTTCTCCCCTTGGTACACCGCTCGGAACGCCGTCAGGACCCTGTCGCGTACGTGCGGCGGCAGGGTCCCGAAGGCAGAGGACTTCTGACCATCGGATACCCACATTGCCAGTGCAACATGGTGCCGACCGGAGCGCTCATGCTTCTTCACGGCTGAGGCGCGGAAGTTGTTGGTACCCTGGGCCGGTTCAGGGCAGCCACCAGGCCAGGGGTACATCCGACAAGCAGCGCAGTGCATGAGGTCGTTGATGTATTTCAACCACGGCCGCCCCTTTTGCCACTGCTGGCGAAACAGGCGCCGCCGGCCTCGGTTTGGTGGTGGTGGTGCAAAACCCCGCGCAGCACCATCCATCCCCAGCGGTCTTGCCGGTGCCAACCGCGTTTGCGGTGCTTGCGATAGTGAGTTTGGAGGGCACCTTAAGAAATGTGTTTCCTGTGGCAAGCAGACCCATGAACTATGTGGTATTGTTGTTGTACAACACAAGTTCCACTGCTACATGTGCGTGTGCCTAGTCTGTCACTGTCCTTTGACAGGCCCGGTGGTAAAGTGTGCCCAATGCACACGCACTGCGCATGCACACTGCACAACCGCGGTTGGTGACGCAGTTCATTGCAAGGCTTGCGCCTCTCCACAAAATCAGAAGTGGCTTCCCCACCCTTGCCAGGTCGGGGAAGCACGAGAGCACAAGTAGCACGTAACTCCAGCATTCTCGGGAGTCCCCAAACAAGGGGACGAAATTGTACCCTTCGTGAACGGCCGTTAAGTGGCCGTTTGAATAATTGCGTGAATTTCACGTGAATCTACCCAAATTTTGAGATTTTTGGGGGGAAATGCCATATTTTTGGATCCCTCCGAGGGATTTGAGGGGCCAAAATTCTTCCCCCGGCTTCATTACGCATCATCCAATGAAAGTCCCGCCCCAAAAGCATCCATCATGTCCGAACCGTGCCCAAAACGAGAGGTGCCGAAACCCAGCAAGCCTGTAGCCGATTCACAGGCGTGAATTCACGTGAATTCGTACGAAAATTCGTGGGCTCCTCACAAGGCAGGATTGAGGCGGCCGCTTCTGATGTTGTCCCCTTGTTTGCGGACCCCGAGAATGCTGGAGTTCCATACTACTTCTGCCCTCTTGTGCTTCCCTGACCTGGCAAGGGTGAGGAAGCCACTTGTGATTTTGTCCCCTTGCTTGGGGACCCCCGAGAATGCAGGGGTTATGTAGCACTTTCACCCTCTTGTGGGCCCCTGAGAAGGTGGGGGTGAGGCAGCCACTTCTGATTTTGTCCCCTTGTTTGGGCACCCCGGAGACCGCAGTGGTTGCGTAGCACTTCCACCCTTCGTACGAAATTCGTGCGAATTTCACATTCTCGTGAATCTGTGAATCTGGGATGAATTTATGCGTGAATTTGGGTGCGTGAATTTCACATTCACGCGAATCTCACCAAATGTGTTGAACCATGCGACTACTTCAAACCTCTAAATTGCACACATTTGTTGGATCTTACTTTGGGCGAAGATAGCACGACAAAAGCACACGATGGCACCAAGTGACGAGCAAGAAACAGCAAAAATAGGTGAAATTCGCGGTACCGTGAATCTCGGATTCAAACGGCCGGTTCACGAAGGGTACAATCAGAAGTGGTTGCCTCACCCCTGCCTTGTGAGAAGTCCACAAGGGAGTGGAGATGCTACGTAAGCTTTGCATCCTCACAGGGCCCCAAACAAGGGGACAAAATCAGAAGTGGTTGCCTCACCCCTGCCTTTTGGGGGGCCACAAGTGGGCGCAAGTGCTACGGAAGCCTTGCATTCTCAGCAGTCCCAAACAAATGGACAAAATCAGAAAAAGTTGCCTCATCCCTGCCTTCTCGGGGGCCGCAAAAAACGGGCAGAAATGCTACGTAACCCTTGTTTTCTCCGGTGTCCCCAAACATGGCATAAAATTAGACGGGGTTGCCTCACACCTGCCCTCTCGGGGGCCCAAAAGTGGGCGGAACTGCTACAAGACCCATGCATTCTCGGGGTTGCCCAAACAAGGGGGCAACATCAAAACCGGTTGCCTCACCCTTGCCCTCCCGGGGGCCCAAAAGGGGGCGGAAATACTACGCCACCTCTTGCCTTCTGACGTGTCCCCAAACAAGGGGACAAAATCAGAAGTGGTTGCCTCACCCCTATTTTTTAAGGGCCCAAAAGAGGGCGGAAGTGCGATGCAACCCCCGCATTCTCAAGGGTCCCCAAAACAGGGGACGACATGAGAAGTGGCCGCGTCACCCCTGCCTTCTCAGGGGCCCACAAGAGGGCGGAAGTGCTACCTAACCGTTGCATGCTCCCGTGCCCCCAAACAGTGAGACAAAATCAGAACTGGGTGCCCCACTCTTGCCTTCTCGGGGGAGCCACAGATCGACGGAAGTGCTATGTAACCCCGGATGGTCACTGTTATTTCTTGGTGTGCTCGGGAGGATCATGGTTATTTCCTGGTGCCATCTGGATGGTGTTGCGGAAAGGCACTGCTATGGCCGCAAGAATGCCACGGGTAGAGAACCGGGAGCGGTAGCCAGAAAGGGCATTGCCACCAAAGAGCTCGATCATAGACAGATCCTCAGGAAAGTCCCGCAGGGAACCCCCGCTCTTCTCCCCTTGGTACACCGCTCGGAACGCCGTCAGGACCCCGTCGCGTACGTGCGGCGGCAGGGTCCCGAAGGCAGAGGACTTCTGACCATCGGATACCCACATTGCCAGTGCAACATGGTGCCGACCGGAGCGCTCATGCTTCTTCACGGCTGAGGCGCGGAAGTTGTTGGTACCCTGGGCCGGTTCAGGGCAGCCACCAGGCCAGGGGTACATCCGACAAGCAGCGCAGTGCATGAGGTCGTTGATGTATTTCAACCACGGCCGCCCCTTTTGCCACTGCTGGCGAAACAGGCGCCACTCTTGCCTTCTCGGGGGGCCCACAGATCGGGGGAAGTGCTATGTAACCCGTGCATTCTCAAGAGTGGAAAAACAAGGGTTCAAAATGAGACGGCGTTGCGTGACCCCTGCCATCTCAAGGGCCCACAAGAAGGTGGATATGCTACGTAACCCCTGCATTCTCGGGGGTGCCCAAGCAAGGGGATAATGCCGAAGCAACCAGTCTGCAACACATTGTTTTTTTATGGTTTGTGTTGTTGATTGGTTGAGCGTTTGAGTGACACCATGCTGTGAACCTTTAAAAAACATGTAATTTGGCCACGCAAATGCATTTGAGGTCATAGTGAAGGCATGGGTGAGGCTGCCACTTAAGATTTTGTCTCCTTACTTGGGTACCCTCGAGAATGCAGGGGTTACCTACCACTTCTGCCCTCTTGTGGGCCCTCCATAAGGCAGGGGTGAGACAGCCACTTTTGATTTTGTTCCCTTGGTTTGGGGCGTGCCACAATATAGGGGTTACGCCTCTTGTCCTTCTCCAACGAGGCAAGGGTGGGGCAGCCACTTCTGAATTTGTTCCCTTGTTTGCGGACCCCCGAGAATGCACAGGTGACATAGTACTTCCGCCCACTTGTGGGCCCCCGAGAAGGCACGGATGAGGCAACCTTTTCCCATTTTGTCCCCTGATTTTGGAACCCCCAAGAATGAAGGGGTTATGTAGCACTTATGTTTACTTGCGGGCCCCCCAGAAGGCAGGGGTGAGGCGGCCACTTCTGATTTTGTCCCCTTGTTTGGGGACCCCCAAGAATGCAAGGGTTATGTACCGCGTTCAGCGTGTTGAGCGGTTATGTAGCATTTCGTCCTCTCGTGGGCCCCCGAGAAGGCAAGGGTGAGGCAACCACTTCTGATTTTGTCCCGTTGTTGTGGGACCCTTGAGAATGTAGGTGTTACATCGCTCTTCTGCCCATTTGTGGGCCGTGAACAAGATAGGGGTGAGGCAGCCACGTTTAATTTTGTCCCCCTGTTTGGGGACCCTCGAGAACGCAGGGCTACGTAGCACTTCTGCCCTCTTGTGACCCCCTGAGAAGGCAGGGTTGAGGCCGCCACTTCTAATTTTCTTCCGTTGTTTGGAAACCCCCGAGAAGGCAAGGGTGAGGTAGCCATTTCTGATTTTGTCCCCGTGTTTGGGGAGACCGGAGAATGCAGGGGTTACATAGCACTTCCACCCTCGTGAGGACCCCCAAGAAGGCAGGGGTGAGGCAGCCACTTCTGATTTTGTCCTCTTGTTTGGGGACCGTCGAGAATGCAAGGGTTTACGAAGCACTTCCGCCCGCTTGCGGCCCCAAGAGAAGGCACGGGTGAGGCAGCCACTTCCTAGTTTGTCCCCTTGTCTGGGGACCCGTGAGAATGCAGGGGTTACATAGCACCTCAGAAGGCAGGGGTGAGGTAGCCACTTCTAATTTTTCCCCCTTGTTTGGGGACCTGCGAGAGTGCAGGGGTTACATAGTACCTCCGCCCTCTTGTGGACCCCCGGGGTAGCTGGGACGAGGTAGCCAATTCTGATTTTGACCCTGTGTTTGGGTACCCCCGAGAATGCAAGGCTTACGTACCACTGCCACCCTCATGTGGGCCCCCGCTAAGGGCTGGGTGAGGCTGCCACTTCTGATTTTGTCCCCTTGTTTGGGGACCCCCGAGAATGCAAGGGTTACGTGCTACTTCTGCCCACTTGTGGGCCCCCGAGAAGGCAGGGGTGAGGCACCCACTGTTGATTTTGTTCCCTTGTTTTGGGGCACGCCACAATTCACGGGTTACGTAGCACTTCAACCCTCATGTCTTTCCCCAACAAGGCAGGTGTGCGGCATCCACCTTTGAATTGGTCCCCTTGTTTGGTGACGCCCCCGTATGCAGTGGTTACATAGCATTTCCGCCATTTTGCGGGCCCCCAAGAACGAGGGGGTCCGGCAGCCACTCCTCATTTTGTCCCCTTGTCTGGGGACACTCGACAATGCAGGGGTTATGTAGCACTTCCGCCATCTAGCGGGCCCCCAAGAAGGCGGGGGTCATGCACCTACTTCTGATTTTGTCCCCTTGTTTGGGGACTCGCAACAATGTAGGGGTTACGTAGTCCTTCCGCCCACTTCCGGGCCCCCAAGAAGGTAGGGGTGAGGCCGCCACTTCCGATTTTGTCTTCATGTTTTGGGACTCGTGAGAATGCAGGGGTTACATAGCACCCGAGAAGGCACGGGTGAGGCAGCCAATTCTGATTTTGTCCGCTTGTTTGCGGACCCCCGAGAATGCAGGGCTTACATAGTACCTCCGCCCACTTGTGGGCCCCCGGGGTAGCCGGGGTGAGCTAGCCAATTCTAATTTTGTCCCCTTGTTTTGGGGACCCCCAAGATTTCCGGGTTTACATAGCACTTCCACCCTCATGTGGGCCCCGGAGAAGGCATGGGTGAGCTAGCCACTTCTGATTTTGTCCCCTTGTTTGGGTACCCCCGAGAATGCAAGGGTTACGTAGCACTTCCGCCCACTTGTGGTCCCCGGAGAAGGCAGGCGTCAAGCAACCTCTTCTGATTTTGCCCACTGGCTTGGGGACCCCCGAGAATGCATGGGTTACGTAGCATCTCCACCCTGTTGTGGGCTCCTCACAAGGCAGGATTGAGGCGGCCGCTTCTGATGTTGTCCCCTTGTTTGCGGACCCCGAGAATGCTGGAGTTCCATACTACTTCTGCCCTCTTGTGCTTCCCTGACCTGGCAAGGGTGAGGAAGCCACTTGTGATTTTGTCCCCTTGCTTGGGGACCCCCGAGAATGCAGGGGTTATGTAGCACTTTCACCCTCTTGTGGGCCCCTGAGAAGGTGGGGGTGAGGCAGCCATTTCTGATTTTGTCCCCTTGTTTGGGCATCCCCCGAGACCGCAGTGGTTACGTAGCACTTCCACCCTCTTGTGGGCCCCTGAGAAGGCAGGAATGAGGCAACCCCTTCTGATTTTGTCCCCTTTTTTTTAGATTCCTCAGAATGCATAGGAAATAACAGTGACCATCCAGAGTGCAACAGGAAACAACACGAAACAACAGCGACCATCCAGAAATTAAAGTGACCATCCAGAGTACACTAGGAAATAACATTGAGCATCCAGAATGCAACAAGAAATAATAGCGGCCATCCACAGCGAAGTAGGAGATAACGTCAACCCGGCAGTCCTTGGGCAAACCCACCTAAAAAACACCCTGGCTGCCGGGATACATTAATTTGTCAACACACAAGCAGGAACGAGTGAAAATGGTGGGAAAACGCCACTTCGGGTCATACCGTGTTCAGGTCGGTAGTGAAACGCCAACCGTCGCGGGCACCATTGCACTTGACCTCCCCGCTGACTTGTGGGTCATGCAACTTGACGCCCTGCTCTCCCAGGTAATGAGCGGCGGCCGAGACGGATGTATGGAAGGACCACTCAGCGCCCTCGACGTCCTTCTTCACCCAGACACCAGGCATCAACAAAACATACGCCAGCAAGAAGGGGAAACAGCGAACATGTCCTACGTATTTGCAATGCACATCCCACGTCCTACGTCCCACATCCCATACCAGACATCCCAAATCCCACATCCCATCTACTTTCTTTTTGTGACCTCCATTGCACCTCTATCTGCTATGTGATCACAGATTGCACGTATACATGCCATGACATATGGACGTAACATCCCAAATCCTACATCTCCTATATATGTGTGGCCCCCATTGCACCTCTATTTGCCATGTCATCATAGATTTGCATTCACATTTGCACATGTTCATGCCATGACATACGGACCCAACATCCCACATCCCACATCTCCCATATATGTGTGCCCCCCATTGTAGAACTACTTGGCATGTCATGCATGAGGGAAAAAAGCAAAAAAACACTCTGCCAGAAGACGTCGGAGAAACAAGGAATGCCAAAAATATTCAAAAAACAATGCTTCCTTGGTACCACAAGATGCGTTTGTACCTAATACCACCATGAAAAAACAAAAAAACACAAAAAAGCGTGAAAAAACACCAACCCGCGGCAAAAAACGGCCAAAAACGGGGAAAAAAAAACAAAAAAAGCGTTTTGTTTTCGTAAAACACGCGACTCCGTACCCACTTAGCTCTTCCTTGCGGGGGTCCCTAAACAAGGGGACAAAATCAGAAGGGGCTGCCTCACCCTTGCCTTCTCGGGGGTCCCCAAACAAGGGGGCGAAATCCGAAGTGGCTGCCTCACCACTGCCTTCTCTGGGGAGAAAATCAGAAGTGGCGTATCAAAAAAAGGGTGAGTCACGTAACAAAGAAAGCCGAACTTGCTTTTTTCTTTTTTTGATAAAGCGTCACCTGCCAATTTTTTGGCAGTAGGCCGTGTATCAACAAAAAGTACCTGACTTCTTTTACAAAGAAAAAAGCGTAACTCGCCATTTTTTTTTCTGGCAATAGGTTGCATATCAAAAAAAGCGTAGGTCGTGTAACAAAAAAAAACGGTAAATCATGTACCTTTTTTTCTTAGGTGTAGGCCGCGTCACAAAAAAAGTGTGCCATACATTTTCAAGTTTCTTTTCCCCACACTCCACTGACGGCAAAAAAAAAAAGCGACTTATGCTTGACACACGAGCATCCTTTAGCAAAAGGCAGGAATTTGTTGCAGCATCCACAATCTTGACATTGTGGCTCGAAATCACAAACGTGAAACATCCAATTGTACGTCGGGACAAGACTTGTTGCCGAGATCCAAAGACGCGGGACTCCTCTGCTACGGCGTGCACTGTGCGCGGACCGTGCAGCTGGTTCCCCTGTCAGATAGCTTCCAATTGGATGCATCCAGCACAACGGAACTTTGGACGAGGATGTACACGGTGGTTTGTCCTGCAACGGTGCAGAACTGCTGGCACACGATCACTGCCTCCAATTAAAAAAAAAACACAACGCTATAAATATCTGCCCACGTATGAGAGCTGCGGAGACAGAAAGGGCAAAGACCACAACAATGGTCTGATAAACGCTCCCCG